>OU893349.1:6684997-8100037 GCA_918026875.4 Diatraea saccharalis
ATCTAACTAAACGTTGGTTACGAATAATTAATTTTTTTAAATATTTTATAAATCAAATTTCTTTTCAGTGAAGCTTGTATTTTTAATTAGTAAAAGAGAAATTCTTTATAATAAATGAACAATGTTTCGATTATCCATTGCCTCGTGTAATGTGGTCACGTTTTTTTGAATTTAATAGTTCTACGTTTTAGTTGTTGATATTTAATTTTTAGAGTTCCATGCCTCGCACGAAAGTTGCTTAACTACTTCGTCTAACAAAACTGAGGTGTCTGCTTTAATAAATATATTAACAAAACACCTTGACGATCTACAGCGAATAATAATAATAATAATCTACAATGTATACACCACACTGTCCGTCCGTCTATCATCTGGCTGTCTCATGAACCGTGACAATTAGACATTTTAAATTTTCACCGATGATGTATTTCTGTTGCCGCTTCAACAACAAATACTAATAAATCGAATAAAATAAATATTGAAAGGGGCTCATATACAATAATCGTAATTTTTTTCTTCGCTTGTCATCGATAATTGCAACAAGTAGATGCTTGAAATACCTATATATAAGAATAAAGCTTTATATATAAGAATACGGAACCCTTCGTGCGCAAGTCCAACTTGCTCTAGGCCGGTTTTTTATTTTGTGGTCGCTTGTATCAATATTAAGTAATTATAGCAATTTTAATTTACAAAACCTTCTATGGTCAAATTGATCATTTATTATTGGATGATGATGTCAGAACCGGCGAGAAGTAAAAGATCTAAGTCAACACTGTGCCTTGTTTCCCGCAGTACTGTCGGCCTCTCATGATGATTCACCTGTACAGCAAGGAATCCACCGTGAAATTATAGCTACCTAATTTTTGAAGAGAATATTTTATTCATCATCACCAGCCTCGGGGGTTGAGGTATTCCATATGGATGGAATCGAATAGGGAGAATGGGCTATGATCCAGCAACTTGGACTTGGGTGGTTGTATGCTACAGATCAGCTGGGACCAACGAGGAAAAGATAAAGCTTGAAATAATAAATTTTTGGTCACCATCCTATAACAAGCCCTTGCGAAAGTTGCCTAATTGCCACTTTTACTAACATAACCTAATAAATGCTACACTTAATAAATTAGTTATGTTTTAGTGTATTTAAATTTACGTAGTATTTTGAAAAAAAAAATATTATTATTATACTTCATTTACAACTTTACATAAAACTTTTATTAACAACTTTACATAAGACTGCTATCTTTTTAGTTTTAGAATTGAAAACTAATTTAAGTCTAGTTTGTGCAACATAATTGCCACCAATTAATGAACTTATTAAGATTAGAATACTTCACTGATTCTTTTACGGTTATAAGAAATATTTGAAAAGTAAATGTTACCCTTTACTTAATTCTATGCTTGGTTACATCTTAACTTTCCGTCAGAGGCTTACACGAATGCAATTAAGAGAAAGTACTGTGCTTCGTTAAAATTATTGAGGAACGTAATGCTGTATTAAGACTGGTTACTAATTTAACTATATTAGATCACATCATATTAACATTTCTCAGATCCAAAATCAAGAAGTTAAAGTATTTGTATATGGAAATTTGAAATAAAAAAGATAACACTAATAACTGCAAATTTAGCCGATACCAATGGCTTAACATGCTTTCCGAAGCACACAGAGCTTGTAATATTTTTTTGGTCTTGTGCATTTTTAGGTTAGGATTAATAAAAAAATAGCTAAAAAGATAATTCGATCTATACTTTAATTACTACTATAACTTAAAATACATTTTCTCTCGTAGAGAGCTGTTCAAGATTATCCGTATTTAGTCGTGTTAGAATATTACAAATTATTCCTAATCATCCCTAATCTAATCCCTTTTTGATAAAATGTAACATATGTCCTATTCCAAGATTGACTCTAATTCTGTACCAAATTTCATTAAAATTGGGCGTTAATGCGTAATAGAGAGAGGAGTCACATTGACTTCATTTTCATACGTGCTATGCTGAGTAGACTAATGCAATATATTGTTGGATGTCAAATGCGTCCATAGAAAGATGACATAGCACACCGTTAGTGAAAAGAAACTCTAATAAAAAAAAAGGAGTTGAAAATTTTAATTGACTTCTTTATGTTCATAAACAACAAAAACAAGTAAAGAAATCTGCGTCAGACTTTTTATTAGCAAACAGTCTAAAATATCTATTATTTTATATAAAAAGTACAATCCGATTATATTTTATTTCGTAATTTTCTATAAAAATCTCGTACCACGTCCTAAAACTTTTTTAATGATATCAGAAATCAATGTGCGTTATTTATGAATCCAATTATAAAGTGATACTACAAAAAATATACTAGTTATAATGTTTATAATACTTACGTTCAAAGAATCAATCATTTGAATCGTCATCCGTATTTGGTGCGTCTAAATTCAGAGTTTAGACGTTTGGTTTCATTCACATTCAATTGGTTTACGATTTATTTGTAACAGTTTAGTAGTCATTTTAAACTCCTGCTGTTTTTAAAGAGGAATAAAAAGGTGCTTAAATTTTTTAGAGAGTTCGAATTTTAAATTATTTTAAATTCCACAAATGTACGAGTAATTGATACTATTTATCAAACTGTTACGCAGTAACATAAATGTCTATTTAATTTGTCATTATCACCTCTCCCTGTATAAACCTTCTCTAGACTACGACAAACATCAAATTCTGCCAAATCGGCCAGGTTGTTCACGAGCTTTAGCGAGACAAATGAACAGATAGATTTAAAGATGAGATGAGTGAAACAGAAAGGTAAATTATTTATATTAAAATATCAAACAAAATAAAAGTTACCTTCTATTTTTGAAGCATTTGTGCTCTGTAATACTTTACTGTAGAAGCAATAAAAACACCCATTACAACTTGTCTTGTATTGGAAGTTATTATTGCTTGTGACTTGCGTGTTTTCAACGAATACTTACGCAAGAGTTTTGAGAAATTCATAAATAAACGAGCAACAAGAATTCAGGTTCAACAAACAAGCTTAATTTGAAATCGGATATATTTGTAGAATAGATTACATGTCTGAAAGCTGAAGAGAACGAAGTCTATGTTCTGTTAATGAAAAATTGAAATATATTCCAAAATCAGCTTACCGAAATGGTTTTAGAATATAATAAATTGGGCAATTCTGCTAATATTGGCGAATTTTATGGAAAATCAATAGTGCTTAAACTTCAATCCTTTAAGATAAAATCTTGTTACTATATAGGTTAACAAAATGATAAATAATACCCGTCACCATTGATTTGTGAGGAAGATATTGCACTTATAATATTGGAATTCACGATTGATACCTTTTTCGCGTAATGTGCCTTCGCCTGTCTTTATTTAATGGATTTAGTGAGTTATAATTTCTTCTTGATATGTCGTATCCACGAAATATGGTTTTTATAACCAGTAATATTAAAATATTGATTCATAAATAACGCTTTTAGATAACCAAGTATTATATATATTAAAAAAAAAACCTGAGGTTTAAAACATTTACGAGATGACATGGAAGTCCTTTTTCACTCGGCCGTTTTTGTTTGTATATACTTACGTCGTCCTATAATAAAATTCTCTTATCAATATCGTTTGTTGCTAACATTGTGAGGGTCGTCGTATACGAAAATTTTATCTGTTTTAACGTCAATAACAATAAAATAGCGGACCGGAATAACTGTGGACCTTATCTCACGGTCCACAATGCATGTCAAATTATACATTTTGAAAATGTTCTCAAGCAAATTTATGGTATCATTTAATTAAAGCAAATGTAAATTTTAAGGTTAGAATCACTGAAATGATATACTTAGATTTATATCTGAAGGGTTAGTGTAATTTGTAGTTACGGAAAAAAGTTTTGTTTATAATATACTTTCACGCAAACTACTCATTTGACAAAATTTATTTCAGTCTTAATATGTTTGGAAATGAAAACTATCTCAAGAACAGATTTATAAAAGTCAGCAAATGTTAACACGATAATTAAAAAATGGTAAAAATCTATCAAAATGACTCTTCAAATTCTTACTGGTAAGTCTAATAATAAAAATGTGAAGTTACCACAAAAGTAGCCTGCGGTATTTTGGGAAGTTTAGTAATAAGCGTTGACCAACGCATCTATGAACGATGATACCAACCAAGCCTGCGCATCTTCAAATCTCTCATATTACTACGAATGTTCGGACAAGAACATACAAGGAAGAATAAAACGAACCCTATCTAACACATTCTGCCCATCAGAAAATAAATATTGTCTGGTGACCTTCTGATAGCCTGGGATCTTACTATGTAAGGGACATTAACACTGTCTTCGGACCCACCCTTGCTTGGCTCCGGTCGAAGGTTCGTTGGCCTTTCAGGGCACGCAATCAACTGTCCAAGGCGGTGTTTAGTCAATAGGAGTCTAACATAATCTCACAGCCGGCTGTGAGGTATCCAATGGAAGATTCAGCGGCTCCATCCCCCGTTGGGAAGGTAGTTCCCATGATTGAGAGCTGAAAAAAGTCTTAGGTAAATAAGAACTTACTTTCACTAACCGAATGGCTTCTGTAGTAACTGAGATATCAGGGACCATGAGGATATTGATAAATTTCAAAATCATCTTCTTGTTAAGTATGCTGCTATAGTTAAGTATGATATATAAAAATATATCTCCTTCTTTTTTAGGGTTGTGAGCCCAAACGATAAAATAGGACTCTAAGACTCCGCTGCCCATCTGTTCGTCTGTCGTCAGCCATGAACATGAACCATGGTAGCTCCACAGTTAAAATTTTCACGCATGGTGTGTTTCTATTGCCGCTATAACAAAAAGGCTAAATACATAATTAAATTAATATTTAACGGGGTCTCCCAATCAGCATTCATGTTTTTTGCGTTAGGAGGAGTCAAGGAGTCCATCTTACATTATACATTGCAACTTAATAAAATGTACAAATAACACAAAATACTGTTATTAGTTTTGGTAACGAAAATTTATTCTTAAATATATTATCTCGTTCTCAAATAAATTGTCTGACTGAATAATTCAACATTTAAATATTAAAATTGCTCTTTATCTTGACCTGTCAGATTAATAAATTTTCCAACGAAAGTTAAACTATCATGTTTTTATGCAATTATCTTAAAAGGCAAAGTCTTTTAGCAAAATTAATCCATTGTCCTTTGGAAGAATGTTAATATTCAGACAGGAGACTTAAATATTTAAGTATATTTTTCATGCTTCTTTGATTGATCGTAAATACCTTAACTATTTGTTTTTAATGAATTATATCTTTAACTGAAAATTAAATAAAACTAAAGGCTTTTTTATATTGAAAGTATTAGATAGCAATGTTACCATGCTAAAGTAAATTCTATGAAACTGAGTTTAAATTTTTCGATACATACATGAGCGTAATTATATTTCTTTGAAACAGGTGATTAAGGGACCAAATTTTAATTAGATTTTTTTGGTTTAGGGAGTGATACAATGGAATTGATACAATAGAATAGAATTGGCTCTATAGAGGATCATATTTTTAAATAGCATATCTATCTAATTAGTTTAGTAATTAAAGGGAATATGTCCCAATTAAATTTGCCGAAAGAATTTCATTATATTGAAAGTTTTAGATACCCATCATATTAACAAGTCAATTTTCTTATAATTTAGCTTGGAATTTCATAGAAACTATACGAATAAAATTTCTGTGAAACCCGTAACAAAACATTATTAAAACATCTTTAGAATTGTTTAATCAATCAAAATTCTAGAATTCAAAATTATTTTATTCTGTTAGAGCTTCGACCGAAGTACTATATTATATGGTCGAAGAATAAGCTTTGTTTTCAACAGCGAGCGTCCCATTTAAATTATTCTGTTATCAATGAATTACCTTAATGTGCTCAACTGCTCATTCCAAATTAGTCTCTATTAATGTTTATTTTATGATAATTGAAGATAAGGAACAAAGATTACCACATAATTAAAGTTACTTCTAATTATGTGAATTGAGAATGTGTGCGTATGTATTTGTGGAGAAAATTGTCGATACTGTAAACTCTATATATTGTAGTATAAACGTATAAATATCCACAACGGGCTTATGTGAGATAAACTAAATCTAAAAATGTATTTACAGTAAAACTTTAAGTTAAATTCATCAGCTCGATCCGCATACAAATTTTAGCTGTGCGGTGATAGATCAGTCAGTCACCTTTGCTTTTTTAGATACTACATTACCTCATGTGCCGTTGACTATTTTTTGTGAGGATATAATTCGATTAAAATTACTACAAATAAGAAATCGATAATGGCATATCTTAGTTGACTTATTTTTTAGTTTTTCTTTATATTCACTGATTTATTGTTTAAATATCTTCAGAATAAAATAAGGGATGCTGATCAAAAAAAATTAATTAATTAATTCAATAATATAATCACCATTACTTTACATGTCAGCAACCCTTTTGTGATTCATCAAGTGCATAGTTAACAGAAAGTTGCAACAAACACTTTCAGGGTTTTGAGAAACAGTTTACTATATTCGAATAAACTTGGAGGTCTAAATTTTGTCCTTGACTTCCGAATTTAATAGGGGATACGCCAGTGTGACCTTTAATCAGAAAAAATTAAGAATATAAAATGAAATTAAAAGGCAGATTAAGAGCCGTGACCAGCCATTCAAGAGGGTATAAAAGTGTTTTAATTAAACTGTTGTTATTGATGGGGACCCGCGAGATGGCGTTTAATCAACAGCTGTAGCATTCTCTGAGCTTTATTTTTAATTCGAGTTAATTGCGAGAGTTACGACGCCGTTCGAACTAAGGTCGGAACGTTTTACTCTTAAAACCTTTATTGGTTCGAGCTAGTTCGATCTTAATTACAGAAAGTATACAACTATTCGGTTCCTATTGTAACGTTTTTTGTTGCAAAGACAATAGTATTGCAGGAGCATGTACGAGAAATTGAAACGTTGTCGCTTTACTTTGCGACTTCAGCAGTTTGTCGCGATGCAGCAAGAATGTACTCTCGTTAATTAAAATTATTTGGATGACGTAATTGCATTATTCTGCAATTACCTGCTACATTTTTATTTTATTTTGCTGCTTCGTGTGCTAATAGCAAATAAGAATGACGACTGGGTAAAAAAAAAAATTATTTAGTCCGCCAGTCAGTTAATAGAAAAATATTAGATAGATTATGTAACAGGTATAAAAGTTGAGGAGTGGGGGGCTCGCTACGTCTCAGTTTTGTAGAAAATGTACCAAAGTATGTCATCATGTGATATTATAACTCAATATTTCGCCGTTACTTAATAACTACGAAAAAAAATTAAAAATCTACCTGACGGACAAACAAACAAAAATAAGTCGTCATCCCAATTTTCATCATCATCAGCCCTTTATTTCATCCCAACTGCAGGAGCTCAGGCCTTTCTCATGGATGGTTAAGGCGCATGGGCCATGACCCTCCACGCTGGCCCAATGCGGATTGGAGGATATTAACGACTACAAATGCGGGACCAACGGCTTAACGTGCCTTCCGAAGCACGGTACTCTGTGCTCGAGATAATAATTTTTTGGTCACCCATCCCGTGACCGACCCTTGCGAAAGTTGCTTAACGACAACGATCGTGTGCCGCGGCGCATATCCACTACGCCACCGAGCTATTGTATTAGATTGTATCCCTATTGTATTAGACAGTAACTAATCTTGTGCAAATTATATAAAAAAATGTTGAAATTTAACCAATGTGTTCTTACGATTTTATGATTAACAATACACCCTTATAATTGTGCCCATGTCCATCTGTATATCTATCTGTCCATTGCTTACTTCGAATTACTGTTTATACTAGAAAGCTGCGATTTGGCATGTACTGATTCTAAAGTTTGTGAAAAAAAAAATCTTGAAAAACTATTATAACACTTTTAAAGGAAAGTATTAATAACATTAAACTGAATTCACGCGAATCAGTACCATAATATGTGATAAATATTGTCGGTATAGTAAAATAATTTTAACAATTTGTCTTATGCAATTCAAGATAAATTTTTTAAATTATTTTACAGCAATTAAGTTAACGGAGTACCTATCAACTTATTATCTTTCGAAACTTAATTAGGTAAGTGTCCGCCTCACACAGTTTTTAATCGATGCAATTATGAAAGAAAGTGAATCATTGGTAAGTACTTATATAAGTATTTAACAGGCAAGTGCGTTTCGAACACGATCATGAATGTAGGATGATTGAAATGAGTGGAAATGGAAATAAAGTAGAGGACAAAAGACTGAAGACGGACATCCGTGTAAATATTTGTTAAAAAAGAAAATAAACGTAATTTCAAGCCACGATTGCATTTATTTTTCCTTTAGCGAATGCGTAACGACCTTCACAAATCTATCAAATGGATATGTATTAAAATTTCATAACAATAAATTAATAATGGACAGCATCATTAAGAGTCACTTAATGTCCTCATGGGGATAAATTAAAGAACGGGACATAACCCATCACGTCGGCTTAGTGCGGTTTAGTGCGAACTAATGATAGGGACCAACTGCTTAACGTACATTCTAAAGAACGGAGGTTAAAATAGAAACTTTTTGAACCCCATCCTATGATCGAAACCGCGAACCACTACGTCACCGAAGCCCTCCAAGACAGTTATAGACACTCCGTAATTGTTTTAGCATTTCAATTTTAAAAAGTTTACTTTGTACATCTATTTATAGTAATGTGATGTATTAATTTACATAAAATAAAATTTATTTAAAATACATAATGAATAATTTAAACGCAAGGGAACCCTTTGGAATTAAAATTTAATGATTTCCATTGTAACTTTGCGGCAAGTTCTGCGGACGCACAAGATCAATTTAGCAATTAAATAAACGGTTTAATTGATAACTTCAATCATTTAGTGTGGATAGATGTGGTCAATTTTCAATTATTATTCAAAATATAATGCATTAAAGTGTTAATTTTTAGTGGGATCCTAAAAATTCATTAACACATTAAATTTTTAAAAAAACTTCTGCTTGGGCTAAAATATCTTAATTAAGAATATAATTTATTGACCCTGGCTAAGCTTTAATGTGAAAATGTAAATAATAAAACTGCAAGTCAACTTTTTATTTTCTAATTTTCGTGCACCCGATATAAAAGAGATAGGTAAGTTATAGAAAAATGTGAGTAACAAAACTCTATATGTACATACAATATTGTCTTGTATAAATCAAAATGGGCTAACTACACTCAACGAAATATTTGTTTATGAACCATTCTTCCATAATATTATTGGCACGTATTTAAAGAAAATAAACTACCGTCCTCTTTTTCGACAATATTAATATATTTTGAGTGTTAATTTAATTGTAATTACTTTTATCAAAGGTCCAGCTTTTCGAAGTTAAATATAATCTTTATAAAATAAATAGTTCGCTGATAAAAAATTCTGAAAGTAATTTAATTGAGTCATAAATAATCAATAAATAAATATTAGACAATATTACATACATCGTTCAGATCTCAAATTAATAAGCATATGCAAAACAATGAAGAAACCATAGCATTAGACCCGGGACAGTATAGAAAAATTCATGCTCTTCTTTGACGATCGGTAATCGAACCCAGGGCCTCAGAAATACCTTGCAACCCGCATGCAGGCCACACAGCCATTAATATTCTTAATTTTTTTTTTAATCAACCCATCTTAGACTTAAGTAACGCATAAATCCTATATTAATTCAATAAAATTATATACCCAGCAATTATCGAAATAGCAAATCAAATAATCATAAAGAATGAAATTAGAAAGTGTTATTAGGAACAATTTTCACAATACGTACTGATAATAACAGCTAATATAACATGCAAATGTCTATACGATCTATGATAGTCCACGATTTGGGTGTGACCACATTACGTTTACATGTGAAAAAATCAGAAGACATTCGAAAACAGCTCTTATAGCTTCGAGAAATGGGACGTCGACTAATAAATTTTGGCACGCGTCCGGTAATAAATCTTTGTTCGGACGCGTAATAACTATGTATGCACTTGCTCTCGCGTCTACTAAAATGATACCATAATAATAACAAATCATATGCCGAAATAACTGTACCAAGTAACGAATTTGATACAAAACAACCAGTAATTACGTGGACCTTTGATCTCGACTTTCTGTATCTTTTTACACATGAATTCACTTATTATTTTATTGAAAATGCTCACATATACGATAGCTTTATAAAGACCTTTTGATGGAGGTTTAAATATTTTCTAATTGAAAATATTTTGACATTTACCTGAAAGATTAAGCTTTGAAGTTTCAAAACAATTATCCGATATTTGAATTTTGTGAGATATGAATACTTGAGTTCCATTGATTATATAACAGACATCGTTTCAAATAATTGGTTGATTCAATTTTAAACCAATCAGTGACAAATATCGGATGGCAACAGTCGCTGTTTCGAACTTCATTAGGTACTTATGTAACAATTTATATAGCATTCGGTATCTAATCAAATACAATGACAAAATGAAACGAGCAGAGCTTATAAAGGATACGAAAATGTAATTGGACGTCTCATATTATTGATTATATTTTATTTATAAGTTAATGGTAGCATTATTAAATTTGGACATTTTGTAAAAATTTCGCAGTCGGAGGTATATGAAATTTGGCACAGTTAAAGTTTATATGAAGAAGAAGTGAGTTACACTTAATTTTTAATAAAAGCTTTTTGTGATAATGCATTTGATAAGTAATAAAGTACAGTAGTGGTACCATGAATAACTTAAACACACTACCATTCAACATATGCTTGTTAATTTAATGTCAAACGATAATAAAAAACTGGCCTAGTGTGCCTCTGAATCACTTACCAAAGGTTCCGTAATCTAGGAAAAAAAAACACGTTTGTTTTGCTGGATAGGAGCCCTCTTCTGTTTTTAGTATTTGTTGTTATAACGGAAATAGAATCCTCTGTGAATTCATGAGACATAGTCTGGGTCCTACTTTTACACTTTTTAGGATTAAAAAGAAGTATCTTTGATAATAATAAAGCATTAATAATTATCAAATTTTATCATTAAATTTCAATAATTCGGCGACTAGTAGTAAAAATAATATAGGTTAGAGGTTCACACTTATTCTGTAATATCACTTCACTAAACATTCTAGCCTAGTAACTTGTCTTAATAGATCTACATACTCGAATGGCGACCATAAGCTGAGTGCACACGTGATACCCGCCTGCATAGGCAGTGTAACATGGCCTGGGGACAATAATTTAACGTCACTGGCACATGCATTGAAACCACAGCACAATTTAAGACCTATGCAATAAGGGAGCCGGCATTGTCTGGCAGGTCTCGAGTTACCGCATTCACGTACAGAGCTTTATGTTAGCTTTAATCTAGTTTCTGAACGTTTCGATACTGTTTTTTTTTATTTGGTGATGGCTATAGATGAGGGTAGATCTGATTTATTTGAAGACAAAGCTTAACTTTGTAAAAAGGCTTGAAGATATTCAATTTTTTTTGTGTCATTTTATTATTACGACCTACGGTGAAGTTCTCACGATGAGAGAGTATCAAGGTGCCGCTATCTCTGAGGTCCCGAATTAGATTTCTGGTTAGGTCAATGAATAAAATATGTTTTTTTTATATTGATTCGGTACTGGGTGTTGTGGTACCTTAATTGTGTCACAAAATCCATAATACGTGAGCTTTAGCTCCTCATCTTGGAATCTTAGCAATGTAATGTTGTCTAATATTTTTCAATGAAGATTCATAATATATGTATGATGATTTATTGATATATAAATTATTATATAATATTTGATTTTGAAACTATTGAAGATTTTACGTGTTAGAAAAAGGATGATTCAGCTTCGAGTCGAAAACTAATGGCCAACCTGTAATAACCACCCTATTTAGATAGAACAGACTCGGGCAGAACGAAAAAGTTTTGCGCTCTCCGAGGTAGTCATTAGGTTAGCTTGCTATAACAGAGACGTATTAAGGCGTAAAGACAAAAGAGAAAACGAGAATAACGATATAGACAGGGGCAGGGGATATCGTATTACGCGATATAAACTACTGTTAAATTATTACTCTTAAACGATTGTTGTAAATGATCTGTAAAGCCTTCTACTACAAAGTGACACATATTTAATATTTTTCCTTGCAAAATAGCGTCAATCGTCATATCTTAGATAGATAGTTAAATATGTGAAGCAGATTTTTAGGTGTCGATATATGCTTATGAAAAATAAATTTTTGATTAAACATAGAATTTTCGTTTGTTTTGACAGTGACAGAGCCCTTAGAAATATGGTTTAATTTTTTTTTTTATTACAACCAATATGTACACACGGCCGCACGTCAGACTATAACATTGTGGACTTTGTACCGACCGCGTTACGTATCGAACTTCCCGACTCTGAGGTCTGCTAACGATGATGGTGTGTAGCGTGACGTACGGCCATGTATACACTGCTAAGGTATACATTGCTATGGCACAGGCCTACCCTATGTACAGATTAAAATATAATCAAAGGCTTACGATCTTAAACCTCTACGTGCACCCCTTGTGAAATCGTGGACGTTAACAACTGCAGATGTAGCTCATACCATCGGCTTAAAGTATCTTCCGAAGCACTAAGCAGTACGAAATAAAATTATATAGCCTTTGCGAAAGTTTCTCAACAATCGAAGTCTTAACCTGCTGACATTAAGCTCCTCATATAATGTTTAAAACATTGTGAATGAAAGTTTATCCGAATATTAACAGGCATAAAACCACGCATCTGAATCGCCAGCATTCGATATTCAGGTAAATAAAAATAAAATACCTATTCGACAGTATTTCGAAACGAAAATCTACGCTACTAAATCCGGACCGTGCCTTAATACTCGTTTGTTGGTTACGCTGGCCGACTCTCTACATAACTCTACACGTAAGAGGATTGCCTTCCCATAAGGATATCGCAACAAATTGACGGTAATTTTGTTTTTTTTTTTCTTTTCACGAGCACAAATCTGACTCGGTGGATACAATCGTCTGAGGGAAGCGATTCTTGTTTGTGATCTATTGACAAAAACACTTTATGTTAGTTATTTTTACTTATTTATAATAATCTATTTAACTACTATTATTCTTATACATATTTACTGTTTCAAGTAAAATTTTACTAGGTTTAAATGAAATCGCATACATGATTGCTCCGACGATTGGATTAATATATCATATATCTCAATAGCACTGGCTTTTCTGCTCGCCGCGAAAAAAAGCACTTAGTTTACAAATACCTACATTTAACTTCATCCACGAATGAATATAATTTGACTCAGATTCAAAACAATATAGAAAAGTTTTTTTTTGTTGATGCAACCGTGAATGAAACGTTATTTAATCTCAGATATGATCAAATAAACCATAAAATCATTAAAACTCTCAAAAGCAGAGGTTCAAAATATTCCTTTTTTTATTTAACCGACTACAAAAAAGGAGTTTTTAAGTTTGACCTGTATGTTTGTGCGCGATTATCTCGCGTTTTGCTGAATGTGATTTTCAGCGTAGCATTTATCTGACTTAGGACGGTTTCAAATATATTAACCGACTAAAACAATGGAGGTTTGCACTTTAACACTGTTTTGACGTGGTTTTCAGAAAAAGTATTTTTAGTGTTATTTTTATATAAAAAATATCAATATTACTAAAAAGCGTGAAATAAAAACATAAAAGAAAGTAAAACCAACTTCAAACTTAAAAAAGTGAAAAATAACACTTATCTCAAAAGCGACTTATTCAAGAAAAATGCTATTGAAGTCGGGCGCCTATCATTTAATTAATAACTTAAAGAAATCTCCGCCCGAATTTAATAGCATTGTCTCGAGCAAGTAGCTTTGAAATAAGTATTTTTCTTCACTTTTTTAAGTTTAAAATCGGTTATATTTTTTAAGCAAACAGCTAGTCTGTACTCACTTTCCAATAGTACCATAAAGAACTTGAAGTAAGCCGCACACTAAGTTTGGGATCTGAGCTCAGTTTACTGCTCGAAGCGCGAAGCTCATTCCAGATAGTGAGCGGGAAAATTGCTTATTTGGATTTATTCGACTAAAATATGCCCGCCACCCAATGCTGTATATCATTAAAGGAATTTAATACATGTTTTATTACCATTTGAAATTAATGTTCTTATTGAAATTTATATTATATGGGGTACTTTTACCTACGGTTTGCTAGTTTAGGATGTCATCATTGGGTTTTTTTTTACTTTTCTAATCGTAGTTTTTAATAATAATATTTCTTACCAATTTGGTTTAAGGAAACTCGAGAGCATGTATTTGCGTAACAAAGAAAAAAAATCGGATCTCAACTTAAATAGTTTCAATACATTGGGTAAGGGTTGGTGCTATTGTCATTCAGCGGAGCTTCACTTTCATAACGTCATTATATTTTAATTTTGCTCTGCGTTTAAAAGCTTATTGTAAAGTCCCTATTCAAAAGAATACGTCCAACAGGAGTAGTTGACAAGTGCTTTCAAAGTTGGTAGCCACTTTTCACTCAGTTTTAAAGGCTACGCTGGCTTAGTTCTTCCTGATAATTTCTACGCCGGAAATTAAACGTTGCGGGCTTGAGCGAGACGAGGGGAAACTTAAAAATTAAAACTGTTAACTTTTATCCCTTCAGTTTTGACGTAGTTCAAGTCCCGATTATCTCGTAATCTTGCGGCAACCCGTTCTCAACTAATTTCATCAAACATCTTTTTTTCATTAGCTGCCTAAAAGACGATGGCATCTTTCAATTTTGATATACATATATTTATTCTTAATGCTGTTATAGAACAAGTGTTAAGTCAACTTTTAAATGTAACACCAACGTTGTTTCTGCGTCTCAACCCAATATTTATATTGGGTTAGGAATCATTAATGATTTGAAAGAAAACAACCATTAATGATTTGATGCTCTAATCTTTGCTGCTTGTTACAATTAAATAGTTATCAAGTAGGCAGTCTTTAGTTTACTTAAAGTATGTACAATCACATGGTAGTAGTCTAGGCGTTGAAACAATGAGCTTTTGTTTTCAACAAAGTTTTGATAGAACACACATTTGACATAATATCAAATAGCCCAGGCATTTTATATTTATTTTCACATTAATGATAGTCAAGAATAATTATTACATTACAATTTTGACTTGTGACATAAACGAAAATATACGAAACTAACTCTCGAATCGTAACACGAACTATTGCATTTTGCGCTTAATTAAAATATACAATGTGTTTAATTTATAAATTTCGTCGAACAACTTCAACAGTGGCGTTTACTATAACAGTGTACCTACAACAGTGGTAAAATTGAGTTTATACGAGAGTTGAGTAATTGCTGCCGTCATAACATTGTACAATAAACTTGCCAAGGAACAGTGCACACAATAAATTTCTGTTTTACGTCTTTGATTAGCTCTGAGCTCAGGTTACTGGCGTGGCATTCATACGCATGGCTTTATGCTCGGCTGCTATGCCTCGTGTGCAATACTCATTATTAAGACCACCCTTCCACAGGCAGTGTGTAATGAGCGATTTATTCTGTAACCATAGGTAATATGGTACAATCGAAAAATGTTAAATGTATTATACTTTTTTAATGCTTAGTGCTTTCATTAAAACCACAATTATTTTCTGATAAATTTATTTCAATCTTTGGTGAGTTTCCCAATAATAAGTTTTCCCAATAAATTAAATATAAAAATTTGAAGATTAATTAAGTATATTCTTACACAGCTTTTACGTCTTACCAGCTAGGGCTTCAGTCAAAGAGAATAAACTCTTACATTTGCAAAGTCGAGCAAAAAATAAAAAAGGCACTACCGTACCATTCTTTCTCGAAGCTATTTGGGCCATTTGACCCCTGTAACTTCGTTGTGCAGTTAAGTACAAACCTAAATTGACTGACCAAAAGGGCGTCACATAACGAGGCACATTTCCAAATTACATTAAATTTTAAGGAGTACTTTATGAATAATTGCAAGTTAAAAATCCTTAATTTTTTCACTGACTGGATCATAGATCATCAAAATTCTAATAGACTTTAGCAGACCTACAGGCTTCAAATTTTGAACACATTAATTTTCTATATATATAAATATCTTGGGTTACTGAGTGACTGACTGACAGACAACGTACAGCCGAATTTACTGAGCTTGAAATTTGGAATGAAAATTCCTTAGGGAGTGCAGAGGAGCACTATCAGAGGATTTTTGAAAATTCCACCCCAAAAGGGTTAAATTAGGGGATGAAAGTTTGTATGAAACTTCGTTACTACAAGTGCTAGGAGTTTCAAATTTTTTTAGTTCTTTTTAGGACGTAGGAGCTCACTAAGTCAGGATTTTACAAATTTCAACCCCTAAGGGGTAAATTAGGGAATGAAAGTTTTTACGGAATTTTCTCATTTTAAGAAATTATCAATTAAATCACACGGGCGAAGTCGAGGGCAAAAGCTAGTTTAGAATGAAATATGAAACAAGAAAAAACCTAAATATCCAAAGTTATTGCTATGTGTTTTATTGGATTAAAAGTAAGTGCTTATATTATGATGCTGTTTGCGTTTGTTATGTATTCCTAAATCTATGTCAAGGTTGTAAAACTCGTCTTACAGAAAGATACTTATTGAATTAATCGACTTGGTTAACGTTAATTTCATAAGTTTTTACGGCAGAAAAATTGATTTGCGAGACTTGTGCATTTTTGTACATGTTATATTTTTAATAGGATTAATTCTTACTGCTAACTGCTCACGAGGGGTGCTAATCCATAACTTTGAAAAAATCATAATTATCCATCTTTCATGTTTATTCTAATCGATCGTCGATTATAAGTGTATACAAGTGTTCTGAATAGTGGTGTGTAAATTCCGTGGAGTGTGTCAATAGAAGTGTTTTTTTTTTAAATATTATATGGTTTTCATCTAACATCTTTATTTATCTTCACGCTGGATTCTGAAGATAAAGAAATATAGATAAATAGTTTTTTTTTAGGATATTTGTGGAGAGCAGAGAGGACCGACACTGAATTTAAAGTTAAGAACGCTTCGACCTGTCCATAAACGTCATTTATACAGGTTTTCCCATTTTACTTTTTAATGATCAATTGATAGCAGTTTAATAAAGCTTTTAATTTTATAAACTGTTTAATTAATCGAGAATAAGCCGTTGACATTTTGTACTTTTTTTTTAATTCAGAAACCAGCTGTATATGCCTTAAGTCCTTACTTGTATCTTTCACCTCCTCGACATTACAATATACGATTTCAAATTATATAATTAAAAAAAGTTATTAGAAAATTATAGTACTAATTTTATAAATCAGTCAGTAACAATCAAAACGATCTTATTATTTCATAATAATCCAATTGACACTTAAAAAGGTGCGTAGTAAATGAACCCAAAGATCTACTGGATTCGTTACGCCACAAGATGTCGACGTAATGACAAATGGTTCGATATTCAGATACAAGTTTTATTTGGACGTTGCGTTGCCTCTCATTTAATAAGCTCATTATCAATTTGGCAGGCTCTAGGGTGATCGTTATTTTAATGATATTTTAGAGAAGAATAAAAAAAATGTAATTTTAATTCTATTCTCGGAACTGTCGAGCTAATATCATCTGCAAATTGTACAGATCCAAAATTAATTCAACTTTATGAATATTTCTATATCAAAGGGAGGTATTTTACTAAAAAAATAATTATTATACTATAAAAAAATCCCAAAAGTATCATGATTTTCTTCATAAAACAGCTGGTCTTTAAATTTATAATACATTTGTCTCCAAAGTCATGTTCACGCTTATTTTATAGAAAATATATAATATAATATATTGTTGACCAGCTGTTTTCTCGAGACGTCACCGCATATACCGTAACTACCAGTCACTAATAATCGGTCCAATATTTTCGGCGATTATTCAATTCAAATAAACAAATACACAAACTATCAAATCTTTCCTCTAATGACGACACTCGTAGCCGAGTGGTTTGCACTTGGTTTCAAGGTGTCGCCATCTCTGAGGTCCCGGGTTCGATTCTCGGTCGGGTCAATATAGAAAATGAACTTTCTATGTTGTCTTGGATTTGAATTTTGTGGTACCTTCGATGCTCCATAATACAGGGGCTTTAACTATACTCATGTTGGAATCTGAGCAATGTTATTTAACTTAATATAATATTAGTATATTAGGTCTCCTTTCTCGAGAACTGACTTATTAGAATTTATAATTTTTTAAGTAAGCTTTAAATGATGGCAGAGCGATTTTGTCTAAAATTAACATAACAACAATTTTTACTTTACTACTAATACTAGTCCTAAATTAGTAAAGGTATAACTAGCAATACAAGCCACAGAAATTATCACTAAACTCGGAAACATAATCGCAATTACACATTAAACTATACGCGTTGGCTCACGCAAAAACTTAAAAAAAGGCTACAAACGATACGGCGGCCATGTTTTCGTTTGACTGATGCTAGATGACATTGCTATACTGTGATTAATTGTCGCAACGATTGAAACCGGCGAACCCCCCACTGGCAAACGAAATGGAATACTGTGCTCAGTATAGGACCTTTTTAATAACGGGCGCCAACGGAAACTAATTTATGTATACCGCCTCTATACAGTTACGTTTTAGATGGACTAAGTAGGTGCATGTAATGGATACTGATGTATTCAAGTAAATGTTTAATACGGGAGAATAACTATGAAAGCGAGACCTCAATTTTGATAACATTATCATAAGAATGGCGCTTCAGTAAGATCTCTATTTGATGGCTAATTTTTGTTTGTTTTTGTGTCAAATTATTGATGAATAATAAACAATCAAATAAAACCTACTTTTAAATATAATAAAAGTTTTATCTCTTTTAAGCTCTATGCTGTGACACTAAAGTCTCGAGGTCTTGGAGACTGATTTTATTACAAAATATCAAAGCGGATCTAATGTATTAAGAAAAGTAGGTACTAAAGGTCAAAAGATTGTATGAATTTGATGAGAATAAGGATATTAAAGTACCTTTTTTCGTGCCATGAATTTCATCACACGAGAATTATTAATCGCAAAAAGAAAATGGCGATTACAGGTTAACAAATACAACTGAATTATAAACCCCGTTTTTAACTAAATTCCGAACCAATGAAGTGAACAAAGAGTGGTTGATTAAGCAGACATCGGTTTTGTTTTATAATTAAATTAAAACAAGAACACTTTACACAGATTTCCTGATAAATTTCAATCCACAAGATATACGTGAAACGAGAAGAAATTTAAAAGATATTATTGCAATAAAAACATTCAGTGGTGATTTTAATAAAAAACGTGCGAGTGAAAATGTCTCTGTAATTTCCATAAACGCAAAAGAATAAAAACATATCCACGTAATAATTTCAAATGCGATGTGACATTTATGCGAATCTCATGTGGACGCAGCGGGTAGCGGTATAAACATGCCGGTGTGTTATCATGTGGACAAACCCTATTTTACGAGTTAACATCTTTTTAAACGTCGCCTCCGACTCTTTAATGTCGTATAAAAGTCTCAGCTACATTGATATAGAAAAAACTTGTTCGACTGTCGCTTTGACGCGATTACAATCTCAGTCAATAGATTATGCTTCAAAAATCTCTTAGCAAAAACAGGTTAAGACACTAATTTATGAAAATACTAATTAAAATTGTATTTTAATTTTACAGTAGTTAATGAACTCAACTTTTTGTTTTAGAAGTATAGAAAAAGCAACGGAATATTAAAATCAGTTGTATTAATGCTGTCAAAATACATAACACACTAATCAAAACATACATATATCGAAAAATCATGCGAGCAAACCAAGGGTGTTAGTATGATATCCATAAAAAAATATAACGTTCAGAAACATCTCGTTGGACTCCACATGATATTGTTTACGACACCGGCGAGTATAAATTAGTTCACTATCAGACCCACTCTTTAGGGGTCCACAGAACAGGTCGAATCGGTAAATTTGTTTCATTTTTTCTTTTCATTTTTATTGTACACAAAATGAGTTTGTGAGTCCTTGACTCAACGAGGTGTAACTAAATGGTCGAATTTGTAACGAATTGATGTCCGGCAGTTCTTTAATCGTGATCTCTGATACACCTGCCTGGTTATCGACCAAATCTTTAATTAAGTAATTGTGCTTTTTATTATCTAGGTGCTTTTTTTACTATGTTAAAGTTCATGAGAACTGCTTTGCTTTATATCATTGTCTAGTTAAGAGTCATTTGCTCAATGTTAGGAGTAGTAACAGTTAAAAGCCTTTGCATATTGTTCTAAAGTATTACTGTATCATAACGATGGGATACTCTTAAGTGAAACAGAACCAAGTAATTATGAAAATAGTATTATTATATTGCAATTTTCAATATTTCAGGCTATTGAACGTGAACAATTTTAGATAGTAACAAAAATATTCACTAAAGCACTCAAAGGTCTATAAACCCATCAAGGGTCAAGCTGCCAATCAAAATACCAGAACTTTCTTTCATCAAAACCTCTCACTAATAGATATATTTATTAGAAACTCTTTTTTATTTTAATTACCTCTCGCTCGCACACCGGTTCCGAATTAAAACAAGCGCTGACCGTGTTTCTGATCAGTTATCAAGTAATCGACCTTATTGATGTATGAGCTACTGTCTTGCAATGATTTATAGTGCCTTCCGTCTAGGACATCATTCCTATACGATGATTTTCAATCATATCCGATGCTTCGTTAGCGCGTATCTCGGATCGAACGTGCTGTGGCTCAATATTAGAATGGAGAAGGCATTTTTTATCTTTTGAAATTATATTATAAAAGCAATGTTATTTTTACTCATAGAACGTTAATGAAAAATCATGATTGGTTTCCATTATTAAAGTGCAATATAATTCACTCAAAAATTTGATTTGATGGCGCAACGGTTAGCTCATTGATTCTTCAACGTGGAGGTTAAAATCTTTTTTAGGGGGAGGTCATGGGTGACCATGAATTTTAAATCGCTAACACCTCTTTGCTTCGGAAGTCCAGTCCAGCAGTTGGGGCAGGCTATATCTGCAGTTAACCCACCATTCTGCCCTGGGTGGCCCGTTATGCCTAATTGATACCATCCATAGAAATGGCCTGCAGGCTAATTACACAAATTTTTCATAATAACAGCATCTTGTTAGGATCTCAACTGCCTGATTTTGAGAGGAAGATATTGCAATAATAATATTGGACTTTAATGTAAAATGTGAGTAATTGGGATTCTATCGAGATGCAATTATACGTTACGTATAATCCTATTAAGTAATAGGCTGATACTGTAGTAGGTATATTTTGAAAAATTGGGACTAAATCGGTGAAAAATAAAAATATATATAATCTAATACTCGTAATGTTGTAATTGCAAAAATATTCGAAGTTTCATTTCACTTCATAATTATAACATTAAAAGTTATTTATGAAATCATGTTGAATTTCTTATATGCAAATTTTCCGAACTCGTTTCTTTTATTATTTAATTAATAATAATCAAAATAAAAATAATTTGTCGCTTTATAAAATGATCTTAGTTGGATTTGATTAATAAATTGGATAATTCTATGAAATTGCACAGACGTTTCAAAATGTTGCCATATCCAAAGAGTATCACTTACAAATTCGCGTGTATAAAACTATCGCCCACCGTTGCGGGCAACATCAACAAGTGGTACAAACACATGTAAATAAATTGAGACGAGTATTCTTCGGTTGGCAGCACGATCTATCAGTAATTCACGTTGCATTATCAATCAACTGTATTATGATTGATGGAACATTTTCTTCGGTAGCCAGATAACTTGTCTTCTTTGTACTTAATTAAGACTTCCACATACGTCGAGATCTTTTTCACTGTGTTGTTGAGAATGGGCATAGCCCGTTAGGTGAAATGTTTTGACCCGACGACTGCCCGATGAATGCACACGAATGTGCTACACTACCTTTACTTTTATTTCGTTAAGAATTTTTTATTTACCAACAATGCCTTATTCGAAATTTAAATTTTATTTTTGTTTCTATTTCATTATAAATATAATTAAATTTATCATCTAAATACTTAAAATTTTTAATAAATTTATTTATTAAAAATATTAAGTTTTAATATTAAGTGTTTAAAAAATTTGTATTTAGCTAATGTTCATATATTGCTAACTTCTTGTTTGTTAATATTTTATCTAATGCAATTATTCTCTTAATGTGAATCTTGAAAATGTTACTGTTACTTATATCCACATTTACATGCCGTTGCAACCAAAATAAAATAGAGGAAGTGTAATCTTCCTGATTTTTTATTATTCGCCTTGAAGATTTTCTTTATAAGTAGAAACAGAGTAATAACACTAGCACAACTAATATGTCCAGTGTATATCAGTAGGTTATATTGAATACTGGTACAAACATCTTAATAGGTCTTTCGAGTCAGCTCCTTTACACTTTGGAAGCAACAATCATTCGTTGATCACTCATTTGATAACCGAGCCTTGAAAAGCTTACGTACAATCTATTATACCTTGATCTCTGTGACAAATAGCTAGGAAACCGATAAAGAAACACACCACTTACGTTGACAGTTTGATTTAATATTCCTATAATTATCGCCGGCGCAGTGGCTAGTGCGGACCTGCGATGCGGAAGTTAAGCAACTTTTACATCGGCCGATCATAGGATGGGTGACCATAAAGTTAATATGTCACAAACAGGACATTCCCGATGTTTATACCAATAATTAAGATTACTTAAATTACAGATTTATTGCTTCTTTTGGAAAATATTTATTCTAAATATACAACATTCTTGCGTTACTGAGTGAGTGACTGACTAATCGACTGACAGACAACATACAGCCGAAAACACTGAGTGTAGAAAGTTGTAATTTGAATGAAGATTCCTTAGGGAGTGTAAAGGAGCACTAAGAGATGATTTATGAAAATTCTACTTCGAAGGGGTTAAATTAGGGGATTAAAGTTTGTATAAAACTTTGTCACTACAAGTGCTAGAAGTCTTAATTTTTTCATGGGGGTTGTTTTTAGGACGTAGGCGCTCACTAAGATCAACTAAGACTTTACCAAATTCGTAAATCAAGGAATTAACTTCCTCATTTCTTTACATAAAACTAAAGCACGCGGGTGAAGTTGCGGGCCAATGCTTGTTATAAATATAATAATTGAATAAACAATGATATATTACTAATTGTTACTCGTATATTTGATCAATTCTTCCAACAGTGGGACGTGGAAGCACAGCTGTAAAGTGGAAGAATTCTAATTTTATATATCGGAGCAACGACTTCTTTTCATTTATTACATTTCTCTTCCCAACGACTTTACTCTTAAGTAAGCTTAAGAATACGAAATCTTTTATACCGAAATAAATGACCCAAAATACACTTAAAGTAAGAAGTGGAAAATTTATTGCAACGCAAATGACACTTCACATTTTAATTATCTCTAATTCTATCTAATGTTTGATAGATATTTTGATAAATTACTAACATGTTTCTCATAACAGTACTTAAAATAGTGATGCGTGGTTACAAATTAAAATTTTAAATTAAGCTCTGTGAAGACATGTTTTGTGTTACGTTACGGCTATTATTTAATTCTAGTTTTCTGTTTTCGTCCTCTGAACGTACGTAATGTGTGTATAAATCTAGATAATATCATCTTATCTCTCCATACAGGTTTAGAGATCTCCACAAAAGAATGTCGCTCTATTATAATTTTTTATATAACAATAAACATATTTATTATAAAATGAGATGTTATCTACATATTTGAATTAATTGAACATAATTAAATTGAAGATAAATTAAGAAGATTTTTTTTGCGTACATTAGAACTATTTAAATTACAACTTTTTACCTACATCTAATATTTTAATCACAAAAGATCTGGTATAAAGCTTGAGAAGTTTTTGAGTCAGAATATAATAACACGATGCTATATCAAACTTATCATTATCGATAGAGTAGCTCGATAAGCGCTGCAGCATGCGATCGTAGTTGTTAAGCAACTTTCACAAGGGTTGGTCACGGGATGGGTGACCAAAATTTAATATCTTGACCTACTATGTGCTTCGAAAGAAACGTTAAGCCATTGGTCCCGGCTGCATCTTCCCTCCAATCTGCATTAGGCTAGTGGAGAGTAATCATCCATAAGGAAGGCCTGAGCCCCTGCGATGGGGACGTAACAAGGCTGATGATGATTTTCGATAGATATTCATCATCAACTTGTTAATGATCCTATTGATTATACAATATTATAAAGAAATGATTTGATTGTTTGTTTGTACTGAATAGCCTCCTAAAATGTTGAACCAAATTTAAAAATGCTTTCACCTACAGGAAGCTACATCATACGTGGTCACATAGGCTATAATATACTCGAGCGAAGTCTCGAGAAAACAGCTAGTACCTATAATATAAAAAATAGAGCGGATTATCTGAAAATTGAGTTTGTGATATGTTAGTCTACGGGGATTTTGAAAACAGAATAGAGAATAGATCATATGGTTCAAGTTCAATTAAGTTGGAAATGACTTACAGTAAGCTAGCGATGAGTCATATTATTCCAATATGTTCGTTATCTTAACGAACTGAAAGCCTTCTTTGTTTGTCGACAAAGGATTTACGAAAATTTTCGATACATTCTTATAAATTTGTTGACATCATATCCCTGTAGACTATCTATGCATCAGGGTCAGTGCCAGGTTCTACTTTTATCCATCATAATTTAAAGAAAAATGTACTTCTTTGGAGTCGTATTTGCCTTTCAAATATAGACGAATATTGAATAATAACGTAAAACTTGTATGAAAACTCTTTATTTTTGTCACAGATTGCAATTAACAACATACGGGATGTGTTTCTAATTTGTAAAAATGTATTGAATACCCGGCTCTGATAAACGCCAGTCACGGTCGGCTCTACTGACATCTGACAAAAGGGTCGAATCGAATCAAATCGAACTGTCGGCCATTGTGCCGATATATCGACTACTCACTATTTGTAGTCGGATTCTTTTCGAAAGCATTCCATTCGGAATGTCCCAGCCGTTGCGTTTGTTAGGTCAACACCGTTACAACATTTTTATAGTTAAATATTTATTTTACTGCGCAGTGCTTAAGTAGCTGTTAGTATTTATTGAATTCATTTTAAATTTAATCTTTTTTTTTAAATATATTGATCAACATAATTGTTTTTTTTAAAAATAAGTAAGTAAAAATAAGAAAGAAGAATTTAAATTTTTACATAGTTAAATAAAGTTAAAAGCAACTACACAACGCAATTTAAAGCGATTTTTGTCAATGTATAGAGGGATTCAAGATAATATATAATACAGTACCACGCTGGTGAAAAAGCTGCTGCTGGACTGGCAACTAATATGTTATAAAAATAATAGAAATGAAATAAATTTAAAGACTTGAAAATGGTTACTTAAAGTTAATTCGTTTATCGTTTTGCAGTCGCAAATTCTTCAAGTAAGTTAGTTAAGTCTTACGCCAAATTTGACGTTATATCATCGTTGACTTTCAACTTCATGCGACAACTGTCTAGAAAGTTCTAGACTTTCTTGATTATTATCTCCATTCCAATTTTCTGTTTATATTCGTCACAAAATACAAGTATATATTTGTCATACCAAAATTTCAAATTTGCTATTAAATATTTTGTTTTTGTATGTAACGCAATATTTAAAAAAAAGAAACACGGTATCCTTAGGTTATATTTTCTTCAAAATTACTGGACTGATGAATTACATCTAAGTACACATTTGTAACTTGATGGACTTAAAAAATAGCAGCCTCTTTAGGGAAAAGTAAGGAAATATCAAAAATGTTTTGCAAATTAATAATGTTGTATTAAATTTATCATTTATTTATTTACTATCGTGAAACATATACATATAATTATTAAAAAAACTGATTGTCTACTTTAACAATAATAAAATGGCTTATGTCATAATTGACCTAACTTGATCCTATAACATTTCGTAGTCAATACTAATGCAATGTTTGCGATACGTGTGTGCTTCCCAAAATATTAGCTGCTATTATCAAGGCTTTTATTGTACTTCTGGTATAACACCCGCTTATATTGAGGTGAAATAAGTGTATATGTTCAAATTAAGAAAAGAAAAGTTAAAATGTATAAACTTCTTGGTACAGATAGTAGATACACCACGAATCTTTCCTAAAAAGTAAAAAAAAAAATAGTAAAATTTACTTACACTTATTATTATAAAAAAAAATCGTTCAATAATCATTAAGTAAAAGTTAAAATTATAATGTTATTCGATAAAAACGCGTTTTCTATCGGCGAGCTTTACAGTTAGGGCTTTAAATACTCTTTCAAAATTGTATTATTTGTGACAAAATTTATTTTCTTTTTTTTTTAATCTTGTAATGCTAATTCAATCTGGGGCGGTCCCTTCAGTAGGTATTGTCTCTTTTATCTTAGAAAGGATAATCTCTATTACGGAAGATTGGTTTTGTCTGCCTTACCTGTTAGCCTTTTGTGATTTTAACGAGTTCGTTCAGACAAAAGTTCTTACAAATTAACTTTACTGATATAATGGTCGCCGAAAAGTCTTTTTTTTTTTCATTAGAAACCAGACATGGGTTTAACGTAATTATTTTATGTTTCGTTTAATTTGAATTATACTGATACTGTTTATTTGAAATTTACAACATTTACGACTGAATGTTTTAATAAGTATAATAGTTTTTGTAATATCATATTTTTTTGTATGTTTATCTTTTTCAGTGCCTTCGTGAAGTTAAATATTGCAGATCTATTTTTTGTTTGATCTTTTTTCTTTTCTTAACGGTAATAATAACCGTATCACTATACTTTTTGTCACCTGCAGACATTTTACTATCCCACAACACTTTGGTTGGCTGGTAGAGATCTCTAAAAGAGAGAATCTTTGTGATTACTTTTACTTGACATTTTTGTGTATATTCTTTTGTGTGCAATAAAGAGTATTATATAACTGTAATAAAATATGATGAAATATAGATTTTTTAGCACTGAAAGGCGTCTTGGGTACCATATATTTTAGATGACGACCTTTTAGGTGTCGCCATCTTTGAGGTCCCGGGTTCGATTCCCGGTCGGGTCAATGTAGAAAATGAACTTTTCTATATTGACTCGGGTCTGGGTGTTGTGGTACCTTCGTTGTCTCAGATACTCCATAATACGGGGGCTTTAGCTACTCATTTTGGAATCTGAGCAATGTAAGTGATGTTGTTAAATATTTATCTATTTATATTTTAGATTTCGCGATGAAAAACTATATTAAGATTAAATCTGGAAAAAACATAGTTGAATTTACCTTGCTCGTCAACTGAGTGAATTTCATAATGCTTTTAT
This sequence comes from Diatraea saccharalis, assembly GCA_918026875.4. Lineage (NCBI taxonomy): Eukaryota > Metazoa > Arthropoda > Insecta > Lepidoptera > Crambidae > Diatraea > Diatraea saccharalis. The sequence goes on from OU893349.1 coordinate 6,712,490, forward strand.
ATACCTCTAATAAGTTTGTCATCGAAGATTTCGAAGTCAAAATCTTAAGTGGAACAGACATCACGATTGTAAATATTGAAGTGCTTTTTTAACTTTTTTGTGTGAAAGTGTTTTTTGTTCTTTCAGCCGACGACTTGAGTGTGAATGATCGTTAAGTCGTGTTAAACGGAATCCACACCCCGCTGGGCGTAGCATTATTTGCCTGCACGGCGGCGGCGAAACCTGTGTTAGGGCCGGCGTGCACTAAATGAAATTCCTATGTCCCACATCACCTCACACAGGTGAATCCACCAATTGGAAAATGCCTTGCACATACCAAGATGCGAGGTAAACAGTATTAGTTGACGGACTTTTGTTAAAATAAAAATAAACGAGAGCCATAATAATCCTTGGCAAGAACATTAATAATAATAATATTTTTGTCAGATTAAAAAACCATTTGAGAGTCTACTAAAATTACTGGAACAACTAAACATATATATGGAAGATGTCTTCAAAATACGATTTAAATGATATAATTCTTCTTGAAAATGAAAAACGTTTTTATTCAAGTAACCCCATTACAAGCACTTTCGAATGGTTCTAATTATTTCCTTACCGCTCATCTTTTAAGTGTCAAGAAGAACAAGCGAAAGAAGTTCCTTACTAGAAGCAACTACATTTAGATCAGTAATATCATTACCAAAATAATACGTATTACAACAATGATAAAAATAATTATCAATGTTGTGTTGTTTTGTATTCAATATGTAATTCGTTCCACGCATATATAATTCAATGGCGATGATCTAAGATAAGATAAGTAGTTTCTTTGTAAACTAGGAAAATTAATAAGTATACACAGTTTAATTCTAAATTGTAATTCTTTTTTCATATTAAAAGAGTCTAATAAAAATGGCCGAAGTTAATTTCTTATGTATACTGTAATAAGAAAGAGATATGAGTAACAGAATAGGCTACAAGAAAATAGCATGTAGTAATATTCAGTAAGCTCCCTGCTTAAGCAATTCTGTCTCAACACCATATTATATTTCTTTTAGCATAGTTTAAACAACATCTATTATTTAATTGGTGAAACAAAATAAATGTCGATATACATTTAATTTTTTTTATATTGACCTTTGAAGAAAAAATAGTAATATAACCTAATGGTTGAATTAATTTTCATAAATAACAAAAACTCTTCGGAAGTATCTTCTTACTTTAAGTCGATATCAAACATAGGAATCAATCTGTTAAAAGCCATACGCTTGTTAGCTTGAATTAAGATTGAAAGCTAAGTAATTGCTTCGATATGTTCAAATCTATGTGAATTCGTATCTATAATACTTATAATGTAATCGTTAGGTACTTAAGTTTATTAGTATCATTGACCACGTTTTCTTTATAAAAGAGAAAATAGCCTTATTATTTTGTTAGGTCTGTAATAGATATATACTTGTATTTTCTATTTACAACGTGAAAATAAATCTGACAGAGGATATTTAACGTAAAAATCATTCACTATTCCGCTGGATATTACTTGCTGGTTAATCACACATGACACAACAATATTTACTGTGGGAAATCAATTCGTGAAAGAAAGAGACAGTTTTATGATCTCTTTTTAAAAACGGTGATAACCGAAAAATAAAAGAAAATCCTCTTTTGCTATTTTACTTGATTCTTATTAAAAAAAAGAGTGGTGAATAATTTATTGCAGAGTATCGATCAGAATAAAAAAAAAAGAAATAATATATTTCACAACTTCCCACCCACCGTTGACATTCGATTTCAAATAAAAGAGCTAAAAAAAGATTTGAAAACGGCCTCATAATTGGCATAAAAGACCTTCTATCGCAGAAAAGAACGTTCGGACAGAGAGCTTTATCTTTTTTGAGATTAATATTTTTGTTCGTCGTTTTTTCTTCGCAGCTCGATTCTGTGTTGCTTATTTTTTTTAACTGTTCCATAGTTTTTGTCGGGTATCTGGATTAAAAAAGACCATGGAGTAGACCTAAAATTATGAATTTCTAGTTAGAAAACAAGAAATATGGTACGAGTATAACCAGTTAAATACCCTTTTGAAAATAAAAAAAAGAACAAAACTGTTTTAATCAAGATTATATTGAATGAATTTTGGTAATATTTGGATTTCATCTAAGGCTTTCAATAAGGCTTTCTTTATTTATTTTAAAGCGATCTAACCTAACGTTCTTCAGGCAACCTCTTTATTAATCACAAATTAAATATTTACCATCTACCCCACAGTTTTTAGTCCAGTTTGTTTCAAAAGGGAACATTTTTTTTAGTTATGAACAACGCTTGTAGTGATAATCTCTGCTACCTGAGCGTGGGTGCCTTCTAGACACCGCACGTGAAATATTACGAACCAACCCCTGTCACATATCCACCTTATAAAAATCTTAAAAAAGAACCAATGAAAGAGACGGCTTTACTAAAAAGTTCTGCAAAGAAAAAAGACGGGTATAGAAAAAAAAGCAATTCTTAATTGCTTCGATTAGATTTCAAGGATATTAATTTAGTGATTCACGCTTTCTGTCAAGGTTCATATTTTTCGATTTTGTACGGTACAAACTTATGAAATTATGGAATTCTTTATTGAATGGCATGTTTACCCTTCTCGGGTTTGTGCTATTGTACGTTATTTGACGTTCTATTATTGGTTGTGACCTTTGATGTGAAATAAAAAAGTTAAGAAGGATATTTCGCACGTTACCGACTTCCGTAAGGAAGTTTATTTTTTATTTTCATTTAGAGCTTTGATATGAGTATTATTCGTTTGGATTTATGGAGGTGCTTTTAATAAATACGAATAGAAATTTTCATGCGAAACGAAACACGACGCTTCAGTAAATAAAACGAAAATATATGATACATTTTAACTTTTTCCCATAAAATTTTAACTGCTGTTTTACATATTTATTTATTAAATAGCTTCTAAGTAATTCGAAAAGAACGTAAGTTTTGGCAAAAAAGATTTAAAGTTTTGCTTTCCATATCTATGTAAGCATTTACTTACGTCTTGAGTTGAAGAAAATAATTGTTATTAAGTACAAAATATTAGGTAACGATATTGCGAGGATATTTAACTTAGTTGTATAGTTTTATTATGTGGATTTATATACGTTAATTTCTGATTAATGAAGTATTGAAATTCGAATAAATTTATGTAACAACAAAGCGTTATGTAAACTAAAATATATACGAAATAGATTCGATAATTAGTAAAATAGAACAATGCCTGTAAATTCATAAATCTTATACACACAAAATATAAATACATAATTTTCACAGAGATATATACCAAATGTTATTTCTATGCTAACAAGAATCCTCATGTTATCGCGTTTGTATCGCAGTCGTTGCGAAAACACACGGGGTGAATATTTTACCAGTAAAATTTTATGTTTACACCACAAACACATAAATTGTGCTATGTTTTAGAGTCGTCGCGGAAATCTTTTTTTCTCTGTCGCATCACGAGTGATGCTTGACGCCATTTTAAATGTCTAACAAGCCGCTTGACTTTGAGATAAACTCGTGTGTTATTAAGCCGAGCGAAGTTTAAGATAATAAGTTTTACTGTGAAAATAAACGCAACGCTGACGAATAAAATTGACTTATATTATAACTTTTTAATTAGCTCGATGGCGTACTAGTTAGTACGTTCGGTTAGTAATGTTAAGCAACTTTCGTAATGGCCGGTCATAGGATGGGTGACCAAAAATTTTTTATTGTGCTTGTTCGTATTTCGCAAAGCATGTTAGACCGTTAGTCCCGGTATTTGCAATGTTTAACACCAACCAATCCGCACTGGACCCACGTGGTGCGTCACCACCCATTCTCCCTATTCGATTTGATTCAGTTTCCTCTTGTAAAGGTGTGTAACCCAGAAGTGAGGATATTAATGGCCTGTGCGATTCGTGTGTAGTTACTTAGTGCTTAATACAAGTAAATTTAACTTAAATAATCAATTTATATTTTCAAGCTCGTTAATTTTTAAACCTGATATACATCTTGTTTCTGCGTCTTGTTCGTAGAACGTTCGTCTAGATCTTCCTTTTCCAATATTCCCTGAGGAAATAAATTCCAAATATAATAGAATCTAAGAAAACATATAATTAAAAAAGAAAAAGACATGGGGATAATAATAACCCGTACGACATGAGGAGAGAAAATAATACTTCGAAAAGAAATAAAGAGAATTCCAATACTAAAAATGGCTTATTGATGAATGGTGAAAACCTAATTATAAAAAAACCGTCATACTCACCTTTTATATCTGTTTCGCTAATCAAATTTCACTCATCCTTTATAACGAAATATTATTTCGAATAAATTAACTGATTGCAGGACAACAAAAAAACAAACTAAAGCTAACCCTACTAATAAAAAAAAAATATATACCAAAGCGTATATATATACATCTTTGTAGATAAGTAATGAACGTTATCAATAGTTACTCAAACTACAAAACTAAATTAATATTTCTCAAAATAACGCTTAGATTTTAGATTATGTAATAATTTAAAGCTCAGGTTTAACCACAAATGAAGCTCTGAACTAATCTATTACATTTATATTACGTAGTTCTAAATAGAAACCAATTTCAAACTATTCAAAGATCGACATAAAATCAAATCAACACATTGTTGATATAAAAAAATATAATTCTATTTCTATTTCTACATAATAACTATTTATTATTTCAAATTGAGTAATGGAAAAACTGAATTATTTTTTATATAATGAAATTTATGAGCACCTCTTCAGCACCACCGTATATTTATTAATTCTGATTTATCAATCATCATCATCATCATCAGCCCTTTAACGTCCCCACTGCAGGGGCTCAGGCCTTCCTTATGGATGGTTAAGGAGGATTGGGCCATGACCCTCCACGCTGGCCCAATGCGGATTGGAGGGTATTAACGACTGCAAATGCAGCCGGGACCAACGGCTTAACGTGCTTTCCGAAGCACGGAGTAGCTCGATATAATAATTTTTTGGTCACCCATCCCTTGAGCGACCCTTGCGAAAGTCGCTTAACGCCTACGATCACGGGCCGCGGCGCTAATCCACTACGCCACCGAGCTACTATTTATCAATATCATAAACTTATTCCATTTTAATCATTACTCTAATAAGTACTATACTTTATTTATTATGTTATCAATGAATCCATTTTTTTCATAATTCTTAATAACCGTCTGTTTCTGTGTATGTAAATTAGAAGAGAAGGATTTTAGTAAAGCGGTTTCTGTTATTATTAAATAGGTAATTTTTATGACCCTTATTAGTTTTTCTTAATGTTTTGAAAGCTTGTGTCGTATTCTTTTAGCTTACAAAAGATTTTATGAACAATTTACTCTGATTAAATCAATGAAGATTTATTATTTCTTTTTTTTTGAATATCGCTCTATAAAGAAGCTACTAAACATTTCCATATCACATTCAATGTTTAAGTTAGTTAACAGTCTTGCGTTGACGAAAAAATAACCGTTTTACTAATCACCTACATGATCGATTATCTCGATCGATTCGGACACGATTACAGCGAATATTTCATCGATAAAGACGAAATCGATGCGTGGGTACGAATATAACCCTACGGGCGAATGCGATTGATCATTATTCATCCTCTATACTGACAGTCTGTGATGTGAAACACTTCAAAGCAATAACTTTAGCACTGCTGGTGTCTTAAAGATAGATGTGTTTGAAGCAACATAATGTTAACACGTGGTAAATAAATAACTACGAAGACACTAATATTAGGTGCTAATTATTAGAAACTCGGTGACGTAGTGGATAAGCGCCGCGGCCCGCGATCGTAATCGTTAAGCAACTTTCGCAAGGGTCGGTCACGGGATGGGTGACCAAAAATTATTATCTCGAGCTACTCCGTGCTTCGGAAGGCACGTTAAGCCGTTGGTCCCGGCTGCATTTGCAGTCGTTAATACCTTCCAATCCGTATTGGGCCAGCGTGGAGGGTCATGGTCCATCCTCCTTAACCATCCATAAGGAAGGCCTGAGCCCCTGTAGTGGGGACGTAAAAGGGCTGGTGATATATTAGAAACTAATTCTTCTTATAATTATTCTCAACACTAATATTATTAGTTAATACTAATACTATACTACATATATAGTATAGTACTATATACTATACTATACTTATATTATAAGTTTTTAGGTTTTGGTAAGCTTCGGATATGCTGATTCAATAACGAAAACTCTTTATACGCGGGTATAAAGTTCTAAAAAAAGTTCCCCGTTCCATCTATCCATAGGAAAGACTTGTGTCCTGGCATATTATAAGGGTTATAATGATGATGATGATTTTCCATAGGCAAACAATCTTTGACTGCGGCAAATTACATACTCCTCCGCTCTAGACTTTTCCTAAAAAAGTCCCAAAATTTAAAGCAAAAATCTTGTAGGTATTGAATATGTATGACAGTCTGACTTTAATTATATAACTAAAGAAGAGAATATTGTCCCACGTTGATTTCCCAAAACAACTACTTCAATCTAAGTCACCTAGTATATTTAAAATTAAATGTTTGTTTTTTTTTATTTTTAGGGATATTGGAATTAATATTATAAATTTTTATCACTAAAAAGAAATAAAGGTTGACTGAATAAAAAGTGTTATGGGTCAAATCCTATTATGAAGTTCCAAAGAAAGCTCGATTCCGCCGTACTTTTATCTTACTGGAGACGCCTAGCGCCATCTATTGGTGAACTATGAATACCGTTAAACGCGTATACTATTTTTATCTTCACCCTTCTTTTTGTATAACAAGTGATTAATAATAGAATGTGTTAATATTGAGATACAAATACTTACGCAGAAATTTATTAGTGTCGTCAAATTAACAATATCAATTGAAACTCGCAATATTAAGAGATGATGTTAATTTAAAGAAAAAAAAATTGGTTAGAACAGTTGCCCGGATAGCAAAGGTTATTAGTTCTGTCCCGTCTAGTGACCTACAGCCGTCGATTGTATCAATTAATATCATAAAAAGGTAAAGTTTATAACTTTGTTTATTTCGTAGGGATTTCCTTCGGAAATACTGGTCTAATCACAAAAATTCTTTCACGTAATTAAACAGCTAGTTAGAAATATTTTTCTAGATTGCATAAATTTCTTACAAAAGGACTATAGTGATAAAGAATCCATTATTAATCTGCAGCTAAGCATCAACGCGTCAACCAATGACAAAAGTAAAGCTGGGACGCTGAGGCATCTGTCTTTTCATAGTCAACTTACTAAAAGGATTAAAATGATACCTTCCGTCGTCCGGCATCCAGTGTGGTCTACCAAGCGTGAACACGGCTCTTTTGTTGAGACATTTAAGAATTTTGTTACTTTAATCTCTTAATGCTTTTATACTTACTAGATTTTTAATTTTAGCATCCGAAGAGAAGGGTTGCTTTAATCCAACCAACCGGTGTGTGGCGGCGTTACGATTTCTTTGTTACCTCACAAATTTATCCGCCTTGCGGTTAATTCTATACTATTCCTTTTAAAGGACTAATATTTATAAAAGTCTACGGGAAATATTGGGTCTCAATACGAGATCCTATTAATTTTTGTTTGCATTTGGCGGCCAACTCAAAGGTATTAAACTTTACCCAAGTCTCATACAGGAAGTAAAAATTGAAAACATTCTCACTTTAGATTCTATATTTAACTTAAATAAATTTATGGTTTTATATTTAGGCTACCGTCATTTGAAAAGTTAGTTAAATTTAAAATATATTTTACCTAAACTCATTTCAAACATTTCTATGCCGAAACGTGTTCGTATATTAATCAATATGCACATCCGTGTTACAAACCACAAGATTTTCACACATGTTTGAGCAATCTCCCATAAGGTTTCTAGTCACATGGGTTTTTTGCGAAGTGTTGATAAGGCTTTCGATTCATCGTGTTGGAATGCAAAATTATAGGAAACTTCAAAGTCTTCGTCCATCCCACTTAAGCTAATATTTCCCACAGCCTTCGTGTATGAGTAAAAGTTATGCTAACTTTATTTTTATCGACATATGAAATTATTTGAGTTAAAAATTTACTTTAGAAACACTAAACATAAATTAGACAACGGTTGATATTAAGTAATATCATTAATAAACTAATGTTTTTAACAATACTGATTTCATTAGGTAATCTAAATAATCAGAAATTCCAATTAATAAAAAGTTCCATGGTTTTCTAAAAAAACACGATCGAAGTAGATTTGCCTAACAATACGTATAATTACTTAATTAATTTCACTATATTCCAATTTACTGGGAAATTTATAAAAAAATATGTATGTACAATTTGTATTCTACGACAAATAAGCATCTGCCGTGAACGTATGTCGAAAGTTTGCAGCTCAACATATACGTATACATCCGATCGCTTAAAGCTGCGTAAAAAAATAATTTATCGTAACAAGTCGTCGTGAGCACTCGCCACCGCTCGGCTCATCAGCCCGTCACCCCTCCCCCGCTCTACGTAGACCCTAACCGACCGAACCGAAGCATAGCATGCCTCTGCTCGATTTCAGTCGACTCCCAGTAGCGTCAAGGCACGGTCGCGCCGCTTGACGCTTTATCCGGGCTTACGTTCTATGAAAACACGCTTATCACGAACACCAAACAAAAACAAAACGGACTTTACCAATAACGATATACCAAATCACGCGTGCAAACTAACAACACTCAAATCTTAAAAGTGTATTACGGACGTTTTTAATAAAAGTGGACATGTTTATTTGATAATTTGGTTTAAGTGACCGAGGACCCCGAATTACGAACAGTGACTCAAGTCAGTCATGTATATCAGTGCAAGAACTATCTGCTAAATTGAAGCCGAAATAAACTTTATAAATTGATGGATACTTCACATCCGGCAAGGGGACGAAACGCACAAACACCGACGGAAAAAACATGACACTGAGCCTACCGTGTCTTGTTTTCTTTCTTCCTTGATATTTGATTTTCCTCAGAATGGCTTTTCAATATATTTCTTCTATAAGACGATCCTTTTGCCAAATTCTGTTATGGTTTGTTATTGGACTGAATGTCGCCGATCAGAGCTCCCTGCCATTGAAATATGAGGCCCCGGATGATTGCCAGTGGTGGTTACGAGGCCCAAATGACTCCCACGAAGTTTCCTTGACTTGTAAGCTTCGCACAATAAACAGTGAATTTGATACCACAAACTTTAGTGTCATTCCTTCGGAACACACAACATCACTTAGAATTGAGTGCAACGAAGAAATGATGTACAAAAGTTCACTAGACGAACGCAGCTTTGCACATTTAGTGAAACTACGTGAACTTGTTTTGGATAGCTGTAAAATCGGACGATGGCCTCCCGGCGTCCTCTCTGGCCTCAGAGATCTCAGAAATTTAACGATCCGAACTAAAAACACGGAATGGGCTGCCATGAGCTTAGAGATAGCATCTGAGAGTTTTACGGCAGTTCGGCAATTAGAAAAGTTAGACCTCAGTTTTAACAACATTTGGTCATTTCCCGAGAATCTCTTTTGCCCTCTAACAAATTTAGTGTATTTGAACGTTTCATCAAATAGACTTCAAGATGTGAGCGATTTGGGATTTAGAGAAAGGGCCATGCATCAGGCGTTAATTAGTCAAGATCAAGATGGTTCTGCACCAACAGTGGCATCACTACCACACTCCACGTGCTCTCTAGATATAGAAGTATTAGATGCTTCAAGTAATCATTTCGTGTTAATGCCTGATAACGGATTTATGGCATTGAGAAGACTAAAAGAGTTGCACATTCATGACAATGAGATTTCAATGGTAGCAGACAAAGCATTATCCGGTCTAAAACAACTGCAGATAATAGATCTTTCTAACAACAAAATCGTTGCTTTACCGCAAGATCTATTTAAAGATTGTAGACCTGTCATTAAAGAAATATATCTACAGAACAATTCCATTAGTGTACTTTCATCCAGTCTCTTCGCTAATTTAGATCAGTTATTAGCGTTAGATTTATCTAATAATCATTTAACTAGCACTTGGATAAATGAGAATACTTTCACCGGTCTTATCAGAATGGTGCTGTTAAACTTATCCAATAACAGACTGTCGAAGCTTGAACCAAAACTCTTCAAAGATTTGTATACGCTTCAAATATTAAATGTGCAACACAATATGTTAGAAAGTATCGCTGCCGACACATTTGCACCGATGAATAACTTACATACGTTAATTTTATCATACAACAAGATTTCTCATATCGATGCTTATGCATTGAATGGCTTGTACGTGTTATCTTTGCTATCGATAGATAATAATCACCTCGAAGAACTCCACCCTGAAGCATTTAGAAATACTTCTTCCCTTCAAGATTTAAATTTGAATGGTAATCGCTTGAAAAAGGTGCCCTTAGCACTTAGAAATATGCGACTATTGAGAACTCTTGATCTTGGAGAAAATCAGATAACATCACTCGAAGAGCCGGGCTTTGTTGGTTTACACAATGTTTACGGCTTACGTCTCATCGGAAACAAAATCGAGAATATAAGCAAAGATGTATTTTCAGATTTACCGTCTCTGCAAATACTTAATTTGGCTCGAAATAGACTACGACACATTGACATGAACGCATTCGAAACATTAACTAATTTACAAGCTATTAGGCTCGACGCTAACCAGCTAACAGACATCCAAGGCCTATTTGTGAATATTCCTTCTTTGTTGTGGTTGAACGTATCAGATAACCAAATAGAATGGTTTGATTACGCTGTGATTCCTTCGGGACTTCAATGGTTGGACCTTCATAGCAACAACATCAAAGAGTTGGGAAATAACTATCGCGTGGATAAAGAATTGCGGTTGCAAACTCTAGATGTTAGTTTTAATAAAATGACGAGAATATACACTTATTCTATTCCAAGCAGCGTCGAATTGCTATTCCTAAATGATAATCAAATTACGCAAGTTGAAGCTCAAACTTTTGTTGGAAAAACCAATTTAACGAGAGTCGATTTGTATGCAAATCAGATAACTAGCATGGATCTCAATGCGCTTCGTCTAACTCCAGTTGATCCGGGGCGGCCCCTGCCCGAATTTTATATTGGAGGGAATCCTTTTCAGTGTGACTGTACTATGGAGTGGTTACAACGAATAAACAAGCTCGATCATCTTAGGCAGCATCCTAGAGTAATGGACTTAGAAAGCATATATTGCAAATTATTGTATAATAGAGAAAGGACATATATTCCGCTCATTGAGGCGGAATCGTCGCAGTTTTTGTGTACATATAAAACTCATTGTTTTGCTTTGTGTCATTGTTGTGATTTTGACGCTTGTGATTGTGAAATGACGTGCCCATCGAACTGTACGTGTTATCACGACCAACCATGGTCGGCGAATATTGTGGACTGTTCCGCGGCAGGGTATTCCGAAATACCAAACAATATACCTATGGACGCTACTGAACTATATTTAGACGGTAACAACTTTGGTGGTTTAACAAGTCATGCTTTTATTGGACGTAAAAATCTTAAAATATTATACGCAAATAACTCTAACATTGATGCTCTCTATAATAATACATTTAGTGGACTAAAACGCTTAACGGTTTTGCATTTAGAGAAAAATAACATAAAAGAGTTGTTAGGTTTCGAGTTATCGCCTTTAGAGAATTTACGCGAATTGCATCTACAGGATAATAAAATACATTATATCGATAATCGAACTTTCATGGAGTTAAGGCATTTAGAAGTGCTACGCCTGGAAGGGAACCACATTTACGGCTTTGCTGTGTGGCAATTCACGATGAATCCATATTTGGTTGAGATAAGTCTCTCCCGCAACCCGTGGTCGTGCGACTGTCAGTATATGCATAAATTCCGAAATTGGTTTAAAAATAACCTAGGGAAGGTTGAAGATGCAGATAAAATCACTTGCATATTCGATAATGTAACGAACGCAGTTGGGCCGCATATGGCTGACTTTAATTCAACAATTTGTACCAGTCACGTTGGTGGAAGCTCCTCAATTATCGAAAATCAAGTTATAAATGACTACCTCCCTCTGTTATTGATATCGTTGTGCGTGTTCGTTATAAGCTCTGCTTTAATTTGCGGTGTATTTTATTGGCGCCGCGAGCTTCGAGTCTGGATTTATTATCATTGCGGCTTCAGAATGTGTTATAAAAGTACAGCCTTCGACGAAGAAGCCGACAAAGACCGTTTGTTCGATGCGTATATAAGCTATAGCGTGAAAGACGAGGCGTTTGTGGCTCAGATGTTAGCACCGGGCTTAGAATCGACCGACCCCAGCTTTCGCCTTTGCCTACATTATCGCGATTTCAACGCATCTGCTTACGTGGCGGACACAATAATAGAAGCAGTGGAATCATCAAAACGAACGATAATAGTCTTATCTAAAAACTTTATCAACAACGAATGGTGCCGCTTCGAATTCAAAACAGCACTCCACGAGGTGTTGAAAGAGAGACGCAGAAGACTGATAATAATATTGTTAGGCGAACTGCCGAATAGAGACATCGACCCTGAGCTACGATTATGTTTGAAGGCGAACACATGTATAGAGTGGGGGGATAGACAATTTTGGCAGAAACTGAGGTTTGCAATGCCGGACTTGAGAAAGTGTCAATATCATCGTTCTACTGTGAATATTTACGCGTCGGTGTCGCCGGTGGGGGCTGGGCGGGCGCCGGCGCCGCCCCCTCCCCCGCCGCCGGGTAAACTGCCCCCCCTCCTTGGTGACGGGCTGGCCATGCCGGCCGGCGTCCACGCACGAGATCCGCACCCCCACCGCATGCCGCCGCACGCGCAGCTCTGGGCGTAGCGTATGCTCCAACGCAGGTAAACTGACACAGTCCATACTTGCAACGCTTAAGCGTATTAGTCCAACAAAACGTGATAATTATTTTTAGTTCCATTATATTTATTGTAGGTAAAAGTATGCCTGGTCTGATAACGATTCTATTTGTATATTATAGAACGCTAGTTTTTGAATAAGTTGTTACGGATTTCCTTATTTCTGCGATAATAATGTATAAGGATAGGAAAGGAACTGTATATATAAAAAATAATGTACAAAGATGTTTAATGATCATAGATCTTTATTTAAATATGCTTAAATTATTATAATGCCAAAGTTTAAAACTTACTATATTGTACAGATGCATTTATGCGATAACTTTGTTAAAAACGATTATTATGTCACGAAATAAGACTGTAAATAATTATAATTTTTGTACATAATTATGTAAATACTAAATGAGACAATTATTATTCAAATGAAAACACGAAATACACACATTTTCAAAATTTTATTTGGTTTTGTTTCATTTCTTTTGCCCCGTTAGTTTTGTTACATTAATTTATTTTTTAAATCTGATTTACGAACGAAGATATTCGTTAAATACTTATTCTTGCTCATTAAATTACTCATAATGATTAATTTTAATTCAAGTCCTTTTACAAACTATTGTAACTATATCCAGAGTTTCTTTTTTTTCGGTGAAAGCACATATTATTATTTATAAAAGAGTGTGAAGAAAACGAGAGAGAGATAAACCTAGATTTTACAATAGCAAGATCTTTAAACAAAAAATTATTAACTCCATCTAATGATAATTGAAAATAATTAAACGATAACTCTCGACTGTCAGTAATGATCGTTTTATTTGAAGTGAAATTTCATATGAAAAAAACAATCAATACGAAGAAAATACTTTTACATAGTAACACCTTCGCTTGTGAGTTCATTATTAAGTAGACATACTTATTACATTCTCGTATCCTTTGAAACCTTTTTGGCACAAATCAACAACATAATTAACAGAGTATTTATAGAAATTTAAATGAACAGACCACACAGAAAGCGAGTGATAAAAATAAACCTTGTCATAGTAATATGGCAAACAATAAAAATAGGAAAAATATAGTCAAGAACGAGGATAACATTGATTCAATCTTCTGGGCCCGAAAGACAAATTGAACAAAATATTTACGGAATATTTGCTAATTATTTCTAGCATATAATATTTACCCATGTTACATGCGATATATTTCTTCTATGGTAATTTTAATCTAGATTTATCATAACATTAGCCAAAATATTATATTTATTGTCTATATGATAACAAGGGCGACATTGCAGAGAGCCATATGAAATACATAATATAATTACATAATATAAAACTATCTTGGATTCACTTAGAAGCACTTTAAATTCTTAATATTTTTAGACATCATTAATAATTATCATTATAAATATCCATAAAAATTTCAACGAATTGCATACTAATACTTTATAATGAATAATTATGCGTTGTTGTTTTCAACACAAAAGTTAGATAATTTTCTCGTCCTGAGAGACAAAACAGACAGACAATTTCACAATTTAACTGAAATATTTAATAAAGATATTTATTTACAGGAATATTATACTAATTTTCCTGCTAAAATAACGGAGTTTAAATAGTTTCATGATTTGGAACCAAGTAATAGGATCTTAATAATTGTGGATGCAAAAAATGTTTATTAATATTTGTGAAAATATTTCTTTGGGCTGTTTTGGTGGATTGGTCAATATTGATAAAATACGCTTACTAGTGATGAAAAGTAACAACTGTTTGAAAAGTTCGTCAGTCCTGTTGGGTCTCTTGAGTTCGAGTCGCATCTCCGGGTACCTGGAATTACCTAAATTAGTTCAGAATATTTTCCCATATTAAAACATATTATTCTATAACATTATGAATTGTTGGTATTCTTAATGTTGAGGTGTCATCACAAGTTTAATTTTGAAGCACATAATGAGTTTCAATATGTAAAGTCTCGGAAATATCCTTTAAATATACTTTTAGGAAACACACATGAAATTAACACCAGGAGCAGTTAACGCTCAGTGTTTGAACGTCTGACAACTGTCGTGGAAAAACTTCCACAGTTTAGTCGGAGGAGTGTGGAGAACTATTTGATCAATGCCCTATGTTCAAGAGTAAGTAGGGTCACCATATACTCCAGATGGATATAACATTTATTAGATGGAGAAAAATAATATTAGTTTATATATACACAATATTTAAATGACAAATAAACACACGACTTATAAAATAATAAAAACAACAAAAAGCTATGACTTTAATAATGGCGTTGATAACTTTATTTAAAAGAGAGTTTCATAATATTATATTTAACATTTTAAGTGTTAAGAATCAAAAAATTTTTTGTGTCAATGTTTTTTTTTATTTACTAAGGGAGATATCAAGAACATCTATATCAGAAATATTTTTGTTAAACATGTTGTTGAAAAGGTGAATAAGACAAATTTCAATATTAGATTATTTTATTAAATACGTTGATATGGAAATGAAACAATATTTATTACACTGCAAGTCGTAAAAATCGCTTGGTTTAATGAATTTCATATAGCTCTTTATGTAGGCGATGGGCTGGTAATACGATTATCTAAACTCTAGGTAATCGTTAACAAAATAGTTTTACTATAAAATAACAAATTACTAAGATCATTGCACCATTTATTGGTATATTGATAAAGTAGCTTAGTTAATTAGTAGTAGTATGTAAAACGTACATATTCCGAATGATAAAAAATATATAAAACTTTTAATGCCTTTAGGTTTTGTATAGTAAATATAAAAAAGTAAAGAGTCTCGCACGAGGGGTTCCGTGACGTTATCATAAAAAGCGCAAAAATATCATATTTTTTTGTATGGGAGCACTTAATTATTTATTTATTTGTTATTATAATTGCAATAGAAATATATCTGTCAAATTTGCAACAATGATTCATGAGATACAGCCTGATGGCAGAGGGACAAATAGACAGACAGCGGAGTTTCAGTAATAGGGTCTTATTTTACCCTATGAATACGAGATCCTAAAAAAGGTCAAATCATTTCTAAAAAAATCACTTAGATAAAGTTATAAATACAAGAAATAATAAGCTGATAACAGCATTTGTGAAAATAAAAAAAAAATGCTATTGATTTAATAATTTACGATGTCAGACTTTTAGTGATATAAAATAATAATATTGTTAGAAAACCTGGAAAAGTCAAGTCCTAGAACGTTCGATTTCATGGTGACTATATTTCTGAGAAGCTTCGATAGTGTCAGTTGTTCTAAGTAAAGACAGGGTAAGTTTCCTGTGACACAAGTCTGCTTAAGTGGCAATTACATTGGCTAATTTTATTAGATACGCACTTAAGCCCTGACCTCGTTACAAACGGAGATGATAGAATTTATTGATCCCACATAAGATTGGAGACAGCGTTTATTGCTCTGATTGTTATCTGTGGTGTTATTAGACAAATTTTGTCTTTTTTTTAGACAAGTTTTGAAAGAAATTGTAGATGTAAAACAGTTCCGTCCAAATACCAAATGTATGAAAATGATTGACTTATCATTTTCTGATCTTTTTCTTCCATTTTCACCCCTCGTCCGGTGTATGCCCCCATCTATGCTGTTTGTTAGTTTGGGTGAATTGTACCCATTTCTAAATACTTATACTGCCCGGTACTAGACGCGATTTTATACTGACTCGGTATTATAAGTATTTAATAATGCAGCGCGATAGTTTAAAAGTTAATGTACCTATTTCTTCCCAGCTATTCTACTATCCACATCCTAACGAATATATGAAGTTCACACAATGGAGGCCACTTTTGACCACATGGTCACCTCACGTAGCGGTCGACATAGTTGTAATAATTAAAAAAATAATCTTATGATTTTGCTATTTTAGTCATTAGCATGCAATTTAACTTATTTAACGTACATACTAGTAACAATGTAATATAAAACATTATAATAAACCAAAATTCGTATAACGGCACTTTTCGGAAAATAATATGAATATAATAGTATACTTATATTTGACCAAACAGATTTTTAATTGTTTGATGATCATTTAGGCTTTTTGGTGATTTTTGAGCGGTTTTTTTAATTGAGAAAAGTGCAAAATCACAACTGATTATTCTCAAAAACTTATTTCTTACTTTTCAAAAGGTAAAAAGTCCTAGTTTTTATTAAACTGCTATCAACTGATCATTGAAAAAACTAAAATCAGAAACGAAAACCTGTTTGTGTGACTTTTAAGTACAGTTTGAGATCTATTTTACTTTAAATACTAAATTCGGAAACTGAACTTTTCTTTTCTTACTTCTTTTTACTATGTTACTTATATACATAATAAAAAGAAGCAAGAAGTTTATGTAAAATGTCACGGCAAATATTTGTAGCATATTCTTCATAGTTTAATCGCTCATTACACTATCGTTAAATAAAAGTATTTTCTGATTCAAGGAAGAGAAAGTTTATTCCGTTCGTCGATTTATAAGACAATTCTCTAACCATTACGTGCACTCGCTGAGTGATAAATCCTCATATTTTTCTATCCAGCCACGCTCAGCGTCTGCCGCGAACCTACTCAACTCATGAAACTGCTATTATCTCTTTGTGGACGAATCAAAACGAAATCAACATTGGTTACTTCTGTACCCTTATCAAACAGAGATGGGTCGCAGTAAAAATAATGGGAAAAGTTTTAGGAGAGTACGACGCAAATATGTCGCATACACTGTGGTCATGTTTGTTATCTCCGTGCATTAATATGAAAGTTTTACGTAATAGTAAAGTTGACGAAACAAAATTATTTACTCCGACTGCTTTGTTGGAGTCGAAAAGCAGTTTAGACGGGGCTTGAAATTTCGAAAGTTCCAAATGAATTTTTGTACCAAGCGTTTTAGTTTGTTTTGAAATATTTATACCCTTTTATAAGTTATTTTTATACTTTTCACAGAAAACAAAGTATAGAAATCTCATATCTCTGAATGAGTATACTAAGATTTTCTATAAAATGTTTCTCAGAAGTTTAGAGTACCCTTGATGTCACTTTGAATTCTGAATGTTTTAAATACTTTGTGTATAAGCTTATGCGCTTCAATTGCGAAGGTCTTTCATAAGAACCAGCTGCTGGAAAATGCCATATGGTTTGACAAAGGACGTATGCGCAATTTAATAGCATCTAATGTAAAAGCATCGGATCCCTTTGAATATTATCAACTAAATACACATGCTAGGAAAAAAGGCTCATTGTCATTCGATAATCCTTTACGTACTCCAGAGATGTCACCGTCAGGGATCAGCTTTCGTCTAGGCAACGGTATTTGGTTTGCGTAACTCTATACAATATTATAATAGCTTCGCTATCTCCACAATATAGAATTTAAAGTCGCTGCATATAAGATCCATTATAGAATGTGAAATCTTGAAACGTCGACCACAGACCGCAAAACAAGGACAGTCGAGGACAAAAGCAGCACAAATAATGTCCCATCCCTTAATCACATGCGCTGCTGCCCACGAAAAAATATTTGGAATTCTAATAGAACAGCATCAAACTCATTTGTTCATCCAATTTTATGTTCCAAGAATGAATGCATGTAGTTGTTCTGTTTAGTTCAGCTACACGCGTCTCACAACACATTCTAGATTCAAATTTGTTGTAAATATGTTAAAACTCTGAAACGTTCAAACGCCAAAACGAAAAGACGCATTCTATATTTGAAACAGTTCGGGGAATGCTGTTCAGGGCGCGTACATTATTACAATAGATTAGGTACTGTTGATTTTGGTAAGCATTCCGTGACTCCATGCACTTTTTAGAGTCGTTAATTCAATCTGGGATTCGTAAAGAATGTGAATAGTTTGGGTCATGAGAATTTTAGAGCAGTAAATAGCTCCGTGGAGGGACCGTCATTACGGTGGGTTCATTTCGAGTTCTCAACATTAGAGTTTAATGTCTTTAGTCCTTCCGATAATAAATCTCGCAAGCGCTTCTCTACGACACACACTGGTGATAAAAACAAAAAATATAAAGCCGGTTATAATAATTAATTTGTCTTGGTTTATTACGACTAAAGTAAATCATTTATAATAGATGGCTTCTGTCATTCATAACGTCTTAGAACCTTGTTTGAAACTACGATAATGAATCATTTTCGTCACATATACTTAAAATTTGACAGTCTCGATTTGGGCTAAGGTAAAATGTGATATCAAATATATTTTGCACATATGTTATTTATAATTCAAAGATTTATTTATTTGTGGAAGACCTGTATCTTAGTTCGCCTATTAGAAAAGTTAATATTCACATGTTTCTTTAAATTCTCAGAAAGTAGATTAGCTATTAAGTCAGTCGCTTCGTTTTTCATATGAGACTAATACTATATATTATTATACAAACATTTGTTAAATGAGAATTGAGCTATAAAGGTACGATTTTAAAGTAGGAGAACTAAGTTTGTAATTTACCAATGTACGACGGCAGAAGCTTACTACACCTACGTAGTAAGATCGAAACCTGCTCCCGTCAACCCCCTGTTGTTATGTTAGTGATAGCGATAAACCATTTAAAAGTAATTTATTTAATTGTATTGTATTCAGTAAACTAGGTACAACTACAATTTTATCAAAAATCTAATAATGAAAAATCAAAGCAGACACATGCAAATCCATTATTATTCGTAGATTAGGATTCATGAATCTTAAAATACTAACATTATTCTTAATGAAAAGTATATAAAAAAAATCCACTTTGTAATAATACTATTAACATTAACAAAAGACTAAATTGAAGTGCTAATTGAGAATACAATAAAGTTAAGTATCTGATCTAAAAGAAATTATAATTTTCGAAGCATCGACAATAAACTTTTCAAATATGATATTTAGTAATAAATAATTATGCAAGTTTATTGATAGTACTCTCGTGGTCTTATATTCAATTTAAAGGCATATTGTCAAATTAGGATATGAACCAGAAATCCCGTGAGTACTGAAATAGTGATCTCTATTTGACTACCTGCTCACAGTATGAATATAATATAAACTCGACCCAAAGTAAATGCCCTCTACATAATAAGACATCTGATGGATCTAGACCCCAAAGGAAATCTATCGAAATATTTTTTAAAAAAGGTTTTCATTACATAAATCCTTAAATGTATTTACATTGGAACTCTGGAGTTCGATGGCACTTTGTTAAGTTCATTTGATTTGCCATTGAACTTAATTAATTTCGCAAATGCTAATGAATTTTAATTATAGCTCCTCTGTGCTTTAATATGCTCTTTGGTTAGGCTGGATTTGTTGTCGTAAGTCTTAATTCGCGTTAGGCGCGCACCGTGAATATATGATTCCATCAGCAGAGAAGGCCAGTACCGTTAAAATCATGGAGTCAAATATCATTACTCTTAGTCAGCCCCTCATGAATGAGGATCGTGATCATCGTAGAGTAATCCACATTTGGATTTAGTTATTCATCTCCATCGGTTTTCGTCCATCGTCTCTCTAACGGTCTTGTGGCTGTAACTTGGCGGCAGATGAGCCCTCTTGATCTGTCCATCGAGTTGGTGATCGGCCTCTTAAACCTTTGCATTTTTAATATTCTAGGTGACATTGCAATATGGAAAACAAATTCTAGTTTGCATTTTTTCACTCTATTGTGGAATAGTTTCACGCAGAAGGAGCACAATGCCTGATTCTTATGTGTTTTTCTATTAGCGGAATTCTGCATTTTTGTAGTTACTAAAAAAAAATCCGAATCGGTGCTCGATTACTTGATAAAAAAATCAGGGAAAATCAATGTTTCTCCTCAGGTGATTGATTGGTTTCGTAGTTACCTGTATGGACGACGGCAGCGCATAAGTGTGGGAGAGAATCTTTCACATTGGTGCGATACAACAGCTGGAGTTCCGCAGGATGGCGTTTTGTCTCCTCTCCTATTCTCTATCTTCATAAATTCAATCACGCTTCCTCTCTCTTCTTCCTATCACATGTATGCTGATGATTTGCAAATTCACACTCAAGCCCCTTTAGATGAACTACCTACAGCAATTACTACCATCAATAATGATTTGGAACATATCAGATTGGAGTCAACGGCACGGCTTGTTAGTCAATCCTCACAAATCACAGACAATTATCATTGGTAGTTACTGGTATCAAACTAGGATAAACAATGGAACACTACCACCGATATTGTTGAATGGCGTTTGTATACCATTTCAGGACACTGTTAAAGCCTTGGTGTCCTGTTTCATTGTAATTTATCTTGGGGTCCTCATATTTGTGAGGTGAGTAGGAAGGTGTTTGGCGCGTACAGCTCGCTGAAGCGCCTTAAAAACCTTTTGCCGACAAAGACTAAAATTTCTATTGCAAAATCTCTTCTTCTGCCACTGCTTGATTATGCTGATGCATGTTACTCCGACCTAAGTGTCGTTTTCCTAAATAAACTTGAGCGTCTCCAGAACTTATGTATTCGTTTTATTTTCGGTTTACGCAAATACTATCATATCTCCAACTACCGTTCTAAACTTCATTGGCTACCTATTACTCGTAGAAGAGAATGCCACTTCCTATCACTTCTTTATTCCATTCTCTTTTATCCACATACTCCTCTTTATCTTAAAGAGCGCTTTATCTTTTCCTCCACTAATCCTATCCGATATCTACGGTCTTCCCACAACCTTTCCTTAGTTATCCCATCCCTGATTTTGTAGCGAAGTCATTTTTCGTCAAAACTATTATACTGTGGAACTCTTTGCCTGTAGTTATTAGACGTGCACAGTCTCGGGACTCGTTCGTGAAATAAGTTAAGGACTATTTCCTCAGGCTGGATCTTTCTTCATTTTAGTACTTTGTCTCTCCTTTAATCTGTTCCTTTTTTTTTCTCTCTCCTTTTCTCGTTAAGAATATTTATTCATTTAAAGCACTAACCCGTTATATTTGTACTTGGTTGGTATCGTTTCTGTTAGCCAAAGGTTGCCTGGTAGAAATTGCTACCCTAGCAATAAGGTCGCCTTTTGCATATATGTTTATTTCTTTTTGTTTTATGTGTTTGTTTTTAATGCAATAAAGTGTTAATCAATCAATCAATCGATCAGAGTATGATATTTAGCTAGGAAGGAGAAAGACAAATGAGATACATATAAAGGTAATTAACATACGATTATTATCTTATTATATTATTCAAACATTAATCATTTGTAAATAGATATTTGCTTCTATGATATTTGGAGTGAAGCTTTTTAGTTTCTAGGCCAATAACTGACTATCAAATTTGATGTATACGTTTCTTGGCGGTTTGACGGCGATAGTTGTATGAATTATAGAGGAAGTGGGTCCCGAGGGAAGGTGGGTTGTTTTGTTATAATATTCTTTGCTATAATTTACTCATAGTATTCGTTCAAGGATTCCTCGATTTATTGACAATGTATTATTAAGTGTTTTACCTTATTTCTCAAATTTTCATATTAATTTTAATGAAATTTTGCCGTTTTAAATGGCGAGTGGAATAATAAAAATACAATTCACAGTTATTACGATTTGAATGAAAATTAATAAAATATAACGGATAACGAATTCAAACATAAAGAAGGAAAGAAAGACCTTCGCAAGCGGTACACAGTAAAAGTAAACGAACAAAATTAAAAGATTAAGACAATAAAATACTTAAATTATTATTATTTCCACTCACTGAGTGCATTGTGTGTCAAAAAAACTCAGCGATTTCTTTTGTAAAGTTGCAAAAACGCTGTTTCTTTTACAGCGTCTAATGAGTAGTGTTGTCTCTTAAGCCAATCAGCCTTTCAAACCTCTAAATTATATTTTATTACGTCCAGGCGAAAGTTTCGGGTTTTACTATCAATATACTATCAATATCAATATCTTATGTTGTTTTAGTATATTTCCATAACAGCGTAAGTTATGACTTCTATTGAAAACGAAAAGTAGCATTATGAGTTAACCATAATGATGGTTCTAACTAATAATAGATTAGTTAAGACGGCAGTATATTTGAGAGACATAATCAATGTTCTTCCTATTTATGAATCTACAAAAAGGAATTATTAACTAACGCATGAATTGATGTTTTTCGATCACTCGAAACCAAACCGCACTACCGATAATATCGTGAGCTGACAGTTCGTACGAGTTCATGGGAACCGCCTCGTAGTTTACGTAATTGGCAATCACGGATTAGACAAGCTGATAGCAGATTTCTCCGTGTGTCCGTCTAAACTAAGTCACAAATATTGGTTGATCGTT
Source organism: Diatraea saccharalis (assembly GCA_918026875.4). Classification (NCBI taxonomy): domain Eukaryota; kingdom Metazoa; phylum Arthropoda; class Insecta; order Lepidoptera; family Crambidae; genus Diatraea; species Diatraea saccharalis. The sequence continues at coordinate 6,735,646 of OU893349.1, forward strand.
AAATTAAAACAAATAAATTCATATTTCTTAATATTGAAAATTTTGTTATTAAAGCTTTGGTTAAAGTTAATACTGAGCAAAAATTTTAAGGTATAAAAATTAAAGGGCCGAACACAATTAATATCTTCTATAGCTTAATCTAAATACATGTATTTGTTATGGAAAGAAAACAAATATTTGAGGCAACATCAAGCAATAATTGCAATACGTTTGTGAGTAATTAATAATGATTGGGCACTACATATTACTTTGGCACCCTATCAGCTGTCAGCTGAAGACGAGAGGGAACATCGTTATTCTCCAGTGATAGGCGTACTCTTATGCATACCTACTAATATTTCCTCGAGCAAACACACTCTTGAAACAAATAGAATGAAACTTCAAAACAAATATTAATCGTAATAATCGTGGTAGATATTTTATTTAAGCAAATTAAACCTGAAACATTAATTACATGTGTTAACAAAGGTTCCGCTCATTCAATATTGAGGATACCGTTATAATTTACAATGAATCCGTATTGCCTAAGCTTGGGGTTATGAAATTTTAATCAAACTTCGTACCCTCTAGTGTATTGGTACGGATACAGTTTAATGGGATCGAGTACATATTTCTGCGTCGGATATTTGCTTCGGTAACTTGTTCTATTTCGATAACGCAACTTTGATGTTACGATGACAGAGAGCACGTGGAAGTGAGTTGAATTGTGAGACGGATAGATCGGAGTAGAATATATTTCATATATATTATTATGAAGATTTGATTGTTTGTTTGTTTACATCGAATCAGCTCCGAATGTACTGGACTGATTTTAAAAATAATTTTACCTATGGGTAGCTACATCATACAGGGTTCATTTACGTGTGCGAAGTCGCGGAAAAACAGCTAAAAAAACTGCAAAGAGGTTGGCTATAAAATTGAGTAAGGTATAGCAGCGAAATTGAGAACGACCTTGAAATTAATTAAAAAAACAAACTATTTTTGAGTGTTAAAATATCCTATTTCGATACTTCTGCGTTATTATAATTCTGTTAGCGAAACTCATCATCTTTGATTGTGTGTTTCATCACCAACACTTTGGTTTTCTAAGAATATGATATCAACTCATTCATTGATCAGTTACCAAAATTATAAGCAAGCAGGTAATCTTTATTGTCTCACTAATATGAAAGATACAACATACAATATCTGTCAGTCATCCATCATTCATATCAGCGACATACATATAAAGAAACTGACTCACTTTTGAAACGACTAACCGAAATTAAAGGATACAATATGCATCGTTACACTAGCTAGTACGTTGACCTCAAACCCCAATGCAATGTGAACAGAAATAGAGAAAAAATACCATTCACATTTTCAGACGTGGCGCTGACATGTGCGAGATCATTAGGGCACCTACCGAAATTAAAAAATGCCTCCGGCTGACAAAAGCCCATTAATTTTAGTTTGTCATACGCTACTAATTTGTTAAATTTACTGCGCCCAACTAATGGCACAGTTTCCGGTAACATATCACTGGATTTTATAGGACTCTTTTAGAGTTTTTGTTGTTTTGAACACCGCAAACGTATTTATGTACCAGTTGACACCAATGAAAGTCGGGACGACAATTAAAACGGCGTTAAAATCATTAATTATGTCAACATTAGCGGAATACCATCGGTGTGGTCTTGTTAACGTTATGTATGAGATGCTAAGTTACTATTGTATGAAGATGAAATATTTGATTGTTTGTATGTTTGCTGTTCAGTAGGCTCCGAAACTACAAGACCAATTTAAAAAAACTCAGCTGACGTTGGTGAAAACGCTACTATTCAATAACCACATCACATGCATTCAAAGTCAGAGCAAATTTTTTGAGATATTTAATGTACTAAGGGAGAATATTTCGTATATACCTATCAGAAACACGATCCTCATCAAAACTAGAAAATAAGATGAAACCGTGTAATAAAGAAACTATAAACGATATAGTGTCGAAGAAAAATCGCCTGCCTAATGACCAATTATTTTGCTACGTTCGACCGAAATTAATAGAATATATAACTAAATGGCAGATCCAAGAATCCATTTATAATCATGTATTTTTACCTAGTCTAGCCATAAATTCTGTTACTGGCTGTTTACATACATTAAAAAATATATTAATTTAAATTTCCAACTTTAGCTTCTACGATAAAAAATACTTCTTTCCCGCCATTATTGTATAGAATTTATTTGGTATTAACAAACCAAATAAATTCTATACAATAATGGCGGGAAAGAGGGGGGCACTAAAGAGAATAGGATTGCAGTAACTGCACTGTACAGAGTAGGTAAGAAGCCAGCCGATATTTTTGATACATTAAAAAAGCTAGGGAGGCTGAATGTTTGTGTATCATCCCATCTAAAGGTACGCTGAAACCATGTCTGTTGATGACCGTGAGAGATCCGGCCGACCGCGGTCTTTTCGAACAAACCAGGCCGTTAATGCAGTCAAGGCCAGAATTCATCGAAATAACATAAGGAAGCAGAAAATTGTTTCCAAAAAAATAAGAATCCAATCGAGGACACTTTCTTGGATTATCATCAAACAAGACTTAGGTCTAGGGGCTTACCGAAGATATACAGGTCATACCTTAAATCAAGCACTAAAACTAAAGAGAGTCGAAGGATCAAAACAGTTGTTACTTCGATACACGGACGAAAAACACAGATATTCTCTTTACAGATGAAAAACAATCGAGGAGCACTACAATGCACACAGCTCTAAAGAAGCTTCCGAGGTAAAGCCAAAGTTCACCGAAGCCATCATCCAGCATACGTCATGGTTTGGTGGGGAGTCTCCTACTAAGGGGTTACAAAACTTCATTTTTGCGAAATAGGCGTGAAAACTTCAGTCAAAGTGTATCAAGATACCATGTTAGAATCGGTAGTTAAACTTCTCAACAACAGCTTATTCAAATTATGCGGAGCGTGGAAATTCCAACAGGATTTAGCCTCGGGTTTTAAGGCGCGCACTACCCAAATTTGGCTTGAGCAAAATGTTCCAGACTTCATAAAGGCTGATGATTGACTTAAACTTGACGGCAGCAGTGACCAAGTTTCCAATGCCAAACGTTCATAAATCCATTGATGAATTGCTCGACAGTTTAAAAGCGTGCGTTAAAGCTAAGGGTGGATTGGAAAGGTGGGTTTGAATAACTAGTTTAGTACGTTAATATATCTTTTTCACTCTACATACTCACATATAAAACTTTAAAATAAAAATATTTTTTTAGAAATTATCGGATATTTTCTTTGTAACAGAACTTATGGCTAGACTAGGTATTTATCAAAGGTAAAAAAAAATCTGTTGGAATTCTGCAGTAAGCATGAGGTAGCGAGTAAGCAAATCATCTAAGTCTGTCAGTTTCGCAGAATCGATTCCTGGTAGTACAATAGCAAGATAACTTTTAGCTATCGAAAATACTTGTAATTTAATTTTGCATCTAATATCGTCATCATTAATCAATATTTTTATTCATAAGTAACCAAACTTCATTAAAGAACTCTGAAACAATGAATATATAGTAATCACCAAGGCTATCTATGATAAATACCATCAAAAATACAGAGATCATTTTCTTTATTGAATCGGACGGGAATCTAACACCAGTGTTACACTACCCAAATTTGGCTTGAGCAAAATGTTCCAGACTTTATACCTCTGGACCTCAAAGATGGAACCTTAAGCTAGCAAATAAGTCACTATTGAAGGTCAAAATTATAATTAATATCGTTAACATTACAACTTAGCCTCGAGCATATAATATGTTTCCCATTTTAAAAGCGCATTCTTTATGATCAAAAGTGTTAACAAGTTTAGCACCCAACATTCTCAGTGTCAAGTAGAATATCCTGTGTCCATAAACGTATATTATAAGAAAATGATTATAATATTCAGTGCCAGAGGTAACATTAAATTATCACGTAAGCGATGAAATTCTCTAGCTAAAGAACTTACCGCCTACATGTTTGTAAATAAATCAGATGTACGCCAGGCCATATTTTACTGAACAACTTAAACAATAGTTAAAATAATGGTGTCGATGTTCAAGAATAATTATTTAGGATCGTTTTAAATAAATCAATGCATAAATTAGAGTCTACTATTACGTTTGATTTAGATGACAGCTCGTTTGTTACAAACAAATTGTGTTTGGAACCGGATATTTTATGTATACGGTATAGATATTTATTTTATTTCAAAATGTGTTAGTGTAACACAGTAATTAGAAATGATAGTGGCTAAATTAATATATTCGATCAATTACAGCAAAAAAAAACAGATTTTAATAAATTAACTCGTAGGCAATGTTACAGATTTTATTTGAATAAAAATTCACTAAGGCGATATTAAAAAAAATAATGATTAGCTGCACTTAATCTTCTTTTTGATTTAAGATGCTACTGTGATTTTTTTCATATTTCAAATAATCGGAGATGTTTGTCGTTGAAAAATTAATTTCTAAAATTATGATGATTTAAATATTGAACAAGTTAGTTTTCTTGGAATGGCTGACCGGTCAAAATAAACAGAAACGTTTGTTTCAAAGACCCACAAAAAGACTTAGACGGCAACTATTTTTCTTTAAACTTTTTTTTTATTTCTCCGGTAAGGCATGGTAATTAAGCGGACGGGGCAGTTAGCCCCATAGCGTTTGCTTCTAAACGCAGTATCGTCTGACATAAAGACAGAGGGAATGGGATAGTCACTTCGAGAAATAGAAAACCTCTTTTTTTATTTAAACTAGAAGTGAATGAATAAATATCACAAGGTTTAATTAGTGACACCAAAATATATATTTTATTAGCTGTTATTATATTAATTTTTGGTCAGTATAAATTTAAGCCATAGACATTTTTTTTATTTTATTTAAGTATTATTATTTGATCATAAAAAATACATGTCTACTTGAATTAGTTACGTGATATTTTGAATCGAAATTATATTTTCAAACAACATGAGTACTTGTTTCGACATTTTATAAATATCTAGCTTACCATCAGCGGATTCGTGATTCTGTTTTATACCTACAAACTTTCCTTTTGTATCACTCTATACATTGATGAAAATTGCATAAAATTTCCTTGTGTACTTTAAAAGATCTCAACCGAGCGGCTTTATTTTATTTGTATACTATATTTAGATAGATATTTGTAAGTCCTTGCACCAGTTGTGATATTAATACAAACACAAATTGAAATTACTCGGAAATTTCTTTTAACCTAAAGATATAAGTAAGCAAACAGTTGCTTTAATAAAATGTGACATTACACGATGCTCTGTCACGCCGCCCGCATTTCGGTTCACGTAATCCACAGATTCTAAATAGCAAATTAATGTTGCAAGAATAAAATAAACTTACAATTACTAGTTATTAACTACCATTTCTAACATGTTTGTAAATATATATATTTAATAGCTGTCAAGTAGCCATTTATTGAATAAAATATTCAAAAACGTCACGTTATGAGATTACACCTATATAAGTTATTATTATGTTAGCTTAGTTAACAGATAACATTCAAGTCTTGAAATTTAGCGAAACGTGGATTTCATTCGATTCGCATACTATTTTGATTGTTCGTTCTTTTAATTAAAAACAATAAGCCCTTTTGTAATTTTAAAGAAATTTATTATTTTGTAAATTAATAAATTTGTAAATTGAATCTTACCCGTTTCATTGTTATATCCAGTAAACGTTTCTCTATGAATTCCTCCTGGGACTCCAACCGTATAAGGATTAGGAATTCGTGCGGATTTGCTTAAAGGGGAAATACGTAGAAAATTGAGAATTGTTCTCTGAACCACACGACGATGGGGTTTTCTTAACATTTGAAAAGGCATTAAGACGTAACACATTGTTTTATTATTTTTTTAATTTGCTCGAGTCTTTTAAGCACTTTTTTATACATACCATTTTTAAAATCATTTCTATATTTAGAAATAATTTTAAATATATATATCAACGTAAACTTTGACGGCGTCTGTGGCTCGCACGACGTTTTTAAGGTCCTCTTGATGTCCCTTTTTTATTTCTTTATCGGGTCAATATATAAAATAATATTTTTCTATATCTTCTCTGATCTGGGTGATGTGGTACCGTCGCTATCAGAACAATGTATGATTATTATAGAGAGTATAATCTATTTAAACTGTAGGTTTTAAATTTTTTTATTAGCTCATAGAATAATTCATAAACTTACGAGATAACATAAAATTGACAATGTTTATAAATTTGGGTTAATAAGTATGAAATAAAAGAATATGTATACGTATTTTATAATTGACAATATATATTTTTTATATGTTAAAAGATTTATAAATTACGCCTCAAACGAAAAATAACCTAAGCAAGTTACCATTTCTAAGAATTGTAATCTAACAATCAAAAAGGATTTATTAAAATTTTAAATAGAAAACAAAAGTCAACGACAAAACTCCATCGTTCGAATTTCAAAAAATATAATTCGACATACATTTTAAAATGGCATCCAATTTCTTTTCACATAATGAAGTAGAGCTTTTGAGAGCGCGTTCGCAAACTTTTACTACTGTTCCATGTAGGCGTGTCACATTACATCGTTAATTAAAGTCTGCTTTTCCAGTTCAATACTTCAATTCCATTGTTTACATTCGCACGCAACTAATATGATTAGAGTAACTGCTCGTAATTAAAATTTTCTGATTAATGAACTAGTAGTTATTAGAACAGTCCCGACTTATTTTTTTAAAAACCTCTTCAGTACCAAATCAATATTTTTTTAAATACCAAGTACAGATCGTTAGCTAGAACTTTGTGGTATATGCATACTCATTGGTAAATAAAAAAACAATAAAGTACAAAAAAACACAAAAGTGAGTAGTCTACACAAGCAGAACGTTCAATTAATTCTATATCGGCATCGATTATACTAAACTAAATATCTTTGAATCTAAAAATAGCCTAGCATCAATCGCAATTAATTCATTTAAATTAAAAAAAAAAGTCTAAATATATATTTTGTCACGCAAATGGCCATTAATGAAGCAGCATAATTCATGTGCCATAAAAAACAAAGCTCCACAAACAAATTTCTTGAGAATTAATTTGATCAAAATAAATTAAATTGTATCACCGATAATGTAAACAACTATATTTTGGAAGTGAAATATCACATATTGTATTTACGACCAAAACTTGTGTGTCTATTTGAGCCATCGAATTATAGTCTGAACATCACTGTGGACTTAATTAACTTTGTTTTATTGCAACATTGGCCATTAAGAGGGGTTAATGGGTTTTATTTGCGGTCCTGTTGTAACGTGGAGAACGCGTTTTTAGCTTTATTGTCAGGTTGCTTTGTTTCTTGTTAGCGTTGTTTAACTTGTAAAGTTTAATACTACCCTTTTCGGTCTTTTGATTTCTGCTGGTCCTTCGAGCCGAATCCCTGTTAAACAAAATTTTGTATTGGAATAGTTTGTCATTGTAATTGATAATTTGAGTCACAAAAGTATTCATCAGTATCGGAGAAGGAACTTGACATATCATCATCAGCTTATTAATATCTCCACTGCACAAGATTTTCCCATCTTGAATCAAAAAAGAACACAATTAAAGTACGGACTCGAGAAACAGGGAGGAACTCGATATACAAATGTTTTGTTCTCATGTAACCGGATTTTACTATTTTTTTAACCGCAGCAGAAACTTCGTATGCCCTTCCTCTACCTTGAAGAATGTTCGTTCCAGCATAGTCTAAAATGAAGAGATTATTTTAAAAACTCAGTCTTTTTTTCAACTATAAATACCTCGGTATTATGATGATTTGGCTTCCGAGACAAGTGCCACCACTTCCCCACCCCTCCCTAGATCCAGGCCTGCTAGTTTGTTTAATCTAAGGGGCCTAATCATGAGCTGTTATAGTAGCAACGTTTAATCTGAGCAGCGAGCGGGACACCGCTATAGTTCCGTCAGCGCTGTCCCGCTCGCTGAACGGATTTAAAATTTCTATAAGAAGTGAAGGTTGCCGCCCAGATCCACGAACTTCACCAATATGTTACGATAGTAATCACCAACGTCATCACAACAGTAGTGATTGTTTATTCAGTCTCGTGTGTTGTTTCAATGACAATTTCCATACAAAACATGAATTATACGATAATTTACTTACACAACTTCACCAATTGCTTTACCTAAATATATTCAAGGTGTCCTCTATTGTTCAATAACGACCATTCTATTCATATTATGACTTCGAACATTATATTATAAAGATGACTTATTTAAAATACAATTGAAGAAAACAAAGTCCTTTTTAACAAAGGCTTTTATTGCATTTGTCATGGCTATTGTCTTTTTTCTATGCTATGAGGAAACGTGTAAAAGCAATTAACTATTGTATAATTGGCGTCTAACAAATAAAAAAGGAACTAGTTTTGATTTCATATAAAAATACTCATCGGATGTTCGTGAGAAAACAATAGATGTTTTGATTTACTTCGCACTTTGATTATTTGGATGTTAGTTTTTTTTTTTATATATATTACCTCGCATCATATATTATTCAAGTAATTAAATAAATATTAGACTACGTAACATATGTTACTCAGATTCCATGATGTGTAGCTAAAGCTTATTATGGAGTATCTGAAACAATTAAAGTACTCGTACCATAACAGCCGGACCCAAAAGAGTATAGAGAATTTCATTTTCTATATTGAACCGACTGGAAATAGAATAGGCAACCTCAGAAATGGCGACAATTTGAACCCAGCGTGCAAACCACTCGGACATGGAGGTCGCCACTGAATGTTTTACATGATATCCTTTATATCTACGTAATTTTAATATTATTATTACATTATGCGGGGCGTGAAGAAGCACCTTGCAGGTCGGCAAGGTGAGGTTGGCTAGTGCAGTACCTACGTACTGTTTTCACTAGCTGTCCTCGCGTTTGGACTACGCCTCCGCTTACCATCAGGTGGAGCGCAGTCATTTGCCCTCCTTTTTATAAAAAAAAAAAAAATATTATAGTAGGTTGTTGATACCAAACGGTACTAATAAATATGTGAGATTATTTTAATAAATTTATTTGAGGTCTTAGTTGAAAACTCATATCACAGAACTCGCCATTAATTAAAAAAGCGTGTACTCCAAAAATTATTTTATTTCAGATGGTTATGTAGCCAAGGAATAATGTCAAAATATGATAATGGGAAAATTATAATTTTTTTATTCCAATTGTTTTGTCACAGTCAAAACGAGAATATAAAAGATTTTATCCTCTTTAAAGCAATATACTTCTTAAAAGGAAAAAATGAAAGTATGTGATTCACTTTGTGGCGGAGCGCTTTATTGAGCACTTTTACAATAATTCTAAAGGTTCGCCAGTAATTTATTTAAAATAGATTTTTACCAAAAATTCATCATCCTCTGTCTCCATCTATCTCATTTTATCTTTAAGCTCAGACTCAATGCGACGCAAAACGCCGTAATTAAAACTAGATACCGCTATACCCATGTGTATGACCATCCAGCTTCGACATTGTTATAGCATTAGTTTTAAAAAGTTCATAATACCTAATGCTTCAGTTTCCAAAAACTCCTCTAGACATCAAAACTACTGATAATAAAAGAACTGCTACATCAAACACTTCTATTTAATATCAAAACCATAATCTCACTTTAACTTCCATTCGAGGCAAAATAATTTGACTTTTTTTTAGAAAAGAATGTTAAAATTTTTTTTTTTAAATAAATATTTGGATTCCAACAACATTCATTGTTCCAATTTTAAAATGTTCGATAACGTTTCTCGGTAAACAACTGTACAAACACGAATATTTCAGGAATCGACTGCCACAGGATAGAAATTAAAATGTGTTTTCTTTTTAATTTAATTAAAATTTATAATTGATAGCAACAAAATTAGCGAAATACCTCATTAATTCAGTTGTTATTGGACCCTTTCTGAGAAGCGTGACGCTTCTTCATGACTGGTCAATTATAGATAATTTTTGTTCTCCCAACTGTTACTTTAGAAATGTAGATTCCATTAAATACATGTTTCGTTAAGGTAAGATACAATTGATATTATTATCTTCCAGATGAAAGTTTAAAAAAATGTATACTAATATTATGAAGAGGAAAGATTTTGTTGTGTTTTGCATCGAATATGCTCTGAAACTACTAGAACGATTTCAAGAATTTTTTCATCTACAAGAAGCTACATCATATGCGTATAGATTATAATTTAGTTGGATGTAGTCATGGGAATTCAGTTAGTAGATTATAAGATATAATACTAGCTGACCTGGCGAACTCATACCGCCTTATACCCGTTTAAAAAAAAACTTATATACAAACTGTGTCATGAATCGTGTAACATGTAAAAAATAAAATCATCCAATTCGGTGCAGTCGGTACTGGAATTCTGAAGATATGCGCGTACATACGTTTCGGCGATTCATTTTTATTCATCGATATTTAATAGCTCGCCCGGAGATTTTTATTTTTCGATAACTCTTTAGTTTATTTTTTTTTTTATATAGTGTAATAGGCAATTTTGATCTACATTAGATGAATAACGTATCTAACTTATTTATTTGAATAAGGATCAATACTGTATTGTTAAAAATAGGTTCGTAAATAAGCCATGATTTTACAGTCTTAAGTATACGTAAAAAAATGGTTATTATTGGTTATCCTTGGAATATAGAAATATACCACTGCGCACTTTTTTGTAGGTCTGTTTAAGAGGTACAATTCCACTATACAATGTTTTCGACAGCGTTTCCGAAGAAAGCTTCCGATCGCCTTTATTTTTTCCGACATATTGAACTAATATCGTCGTAATATCGTCTGTCTGTACAAAACCTAAACTTATTTTACATTAAAACCTTCCTCTAGAATTGCTCTATCTATTGTTAAAAACCGCATGATAATCCGTCGAGTGCTTTTCGAGTTTATCGCGAACAGACAGACAGAAGCGGCGGGGGACTTTGTTTTATAATATGTAGAGATTACTCAAACCGTATGTACATACATGCCACTGTTTCACCGCACACCATAGCTATCCGAACCAGTCTATCGACCGAGAAAAAACCGACAGGCATAAGTCAGTAGGTACTTGAGGTAAATTCGGGTTACCCTTCGTGTATATGCGGTTAAACCAAGCGACCGTTTTCCCGATCATTTGTCTACATTTTACTGCCTGGCTGTGCCGATTATCGTTGAACCGTTTATGAGTTTCACTCTTAAGATATGAAACGTAAAGAAAATGCTTAATAAGAAATCGTGAAATTTCGAGAAATCCGACAATTTCGGGTAGCTTAATTGGTTAGAAAGGAGCTCGATGGTGCAGTTAAGCCGATGAAACATTAAGCCGATGTTCACGGCTGCATTTGTAGTCCTTAACACTCACCAATCCACACCGGGACAGCATGGTTGGTTATGTGTACCATTATCCCTATCTTCGATTTGATTCGATACTTCATTAGTAATGGCCATGTTTTGCACTGATCAAATTTGAAACATCCATTCACAAAACAGTTTAATAGTTAAGAACTTTTTATATAAAAATTTAACACCCGTCCTCAAAACTTAAAGGGGTCTATGGATCGAGTTGGAACTTTTATATGCCATTACATTTTATACTGAAGACCCACGGGAACATGTCGGAGTCAGTGGATGGTAAAAACGGCAGGTTTATAAAATATGTGAGCTTTTTTTATATAATATGTAACGTAAAATAAACTAAGCGATTATTATCATTGGATGGTTATGTTTGTTGATTAATAAAATGGACCTAACAAAAATTGCCCTCATGCCGCATGCGAGTCCTGTCGACCAATGCAAATTGCCATTGAGATAACAAGTTTTTGATTATTCGTCCTATGATTTACCCTTATAAAAAATTAATTAACTTCTGTATCATAGACTCTAGTTACTTCACTATTGAGCCATTGAAATATAAAGAGTTAAACACCAAAACCTTTCTCACATATTCCATTTCTGAAATTAATACGATACCTTGTTTGGTGTTTTGTTAGCTTGTCGCTTTTAAAAAAATAGACAGGCGCGGCTGGAGATCTTCTTTTTTTAAAGACTAGCTATTTTCCCGCGACTTCGTTCGATTAGATTATAAACTATGTCATCCGAGTATGATGTATCTTCCCGTAGGCGAATGAATTTTTTAAATAGGTGGTTTCAGAGTCTATGCAACGTAAACTAATGATCGAGTACCGCTCTATTTATTTGGTTAAGATGTTAAAAAGTATTTGAAATGTAATATTAGGTATATTACAGATCGAATAGTTACTGTACTGAAATACCGAAGAAAAACTTCTATATATATTGTAAGACTTAGGGTGGAATTATAGAAACGGTAAGAAAAGCACTGGTTTTGGCCACTGCTGGATTTAAGGGTTAAATCTTGATATCATTAAAGATTCTTTTACTATGCAAAACTAATTTTTCTTGGAAAATCACACGCTACTCAGATTCCATGTTAAGTTAAAGCGCTTGTATTATTAAAACCTGAAACAACTAAGTAACATTCAACATAATTTAATGAAGATTCGAATGGTGGAATAGCATATCAAAAAGATCCTGGATTATTTCTTCACTATTGTTATGAAAAATTGCAATAATTTACCTAAACCAATACTAAAGTAGCTTGGTGGCGTAGTGGATAAGTGCCGCGGCCCAATATCGTACTTTTTAACTACTGCAAGGGTAGGATACGGTGATGGGTGACCAAAAAACTATCATCCCGAGATATTTCATGCTTTAAAAGACACGTTAAGCCTTTGGTCCTGGCTGCATATGCCGTTGTTCATACCCTAATCTGCATTATGCCAGCATGGAGTAACATAGCATATATAACTTTATTTCTGTGGTCATGGTCCATCCTCCTTAACCATCCATAAGGAAGACCTAAGCCCCTGTAGTTGGGTTGATGATGATGAAATAACAGTGTAAATTTCCATCATCAATTGAGACAAACAAATAACTTGTAACAACAACAGACTATCGAAAGCCAATTAATGTATTTTCTAAAAGAGCAAAAGTTTCACTATCCGTTCTAGATGGGCTAAATTAGTTCACAGGAATCGTCTATTGTTGCGCCAAAGGTACGAGTCGTAAACAAAACTTTGGTACAATATTAATATTTATCACCATCATTGAACATCAAATACTTTATTTGGCGCGTTATAAATAGTTTTTAGTTTTACGATGGGCCACCGTCAATATATACAGCTGTACTTTTACGAGTTGCCTACACGATAAACTAAACTATATTTATGTATACTTTAGAGACGATGGCGTTTGGTCGATGATTGTAACAGTTAAACTAACATTCGTTAGTGTTGGTCGCCGGATTGGTGTCCAACGCCAATTTGAAGTGATACATGCTTTTATAAGCAATGATCAAACCAAAATGAAGTCCAGGGGACCAATTCTACTAAATAAATTTTGTTTAAATAGAATCGAAACCGAACGAGTTACAGTTTTTAATGGTTTTTCTATTCTATTAAGTGACATACGATACAATTCCAGCTAAAATAGAACTGGATTCGATTTAAACAAAATTTATTTAGTAGAATAGGCCACATGTAGTAGATTCTGAGTATGTTTTTTTATGACATGATATCAAGTGGGGTTTCTGATCCATTCAAAGCGAAGCCTTTAAGATCGATCTATTCTCTTAATGTCGTACAAACATTTTCTATCTGAAATTTGTTACATTAAGAAAATTGTAAGATGATAATAATTATACTTAATGAGAAATGCTTATAAAGCACTTTATACCAGGCACTCTGAGATGTGACTCGAGCAGATGATTTTTCGCTCCCCGGGCAACTGCTTTAACCACTGAATTACCCAGGACTGACGAATTTCAAGCTCTTGTTACTTTTTCGCTACGAATCGTATTATCTTCAATGTTCAATCAACCCAAACAGCCGAAAGAAATATTTTTAGAAATATTTAAACTTTCGATAAAAAATTTGTTCTAATTATTATACTTGATGAATTTCGCAGAAAAATATTGTTAATGAAAAATGCCCGATTGTGAAAGGTCATGAATTCGAGTCCCATTATAGAGTGGTACAAAGTGGATTTTTTAAACCATTTTTAATTCATCATTAATTTCATACATCATTAAGCACCTATCCTTCGTATTTTTTTATCCTTTAAGATTCTATGTCAATTTAAGAAACCTATTACAATAAAACGGCCATTTCATACTCTAAACCCTAATATTTTTTAAAGAATTCTTAAAAAATATTTCTTAGATTATCCCCTGTTTTCGTAATTTATTAGGAAAATAAAAGATTAATTCTTTTTAGACTGTACAATCGATCGATCGAGGTGGTATAAAATCGATCTAAAATTTTAATTTTAGTTTTAATTTTCGATAAAATTGAATCGATGTCGGAATCCCATGCCTTTCGCATAGATTCTTGTTAACATACATTGATATGTCGAATTTTGAGGTAACACTATTTTATTGTGCTATTTTTTTTTCAATACTCATTAGGTCACTGTCGTCATTGATAATATGATATCGTAACTTAATTTACAATTCAAATCGGTTCATACTACGTTTTTAACCGATTTCAAAATCGAAAAGGAGGTTATATATTCGACGCGGATATATGTATTTTTTTTTGGTTTAGTAGATTTGCTATTGATGAGTAATGCTATTGATGAGGAGTAGATGAGCTCTCTTGATATTAAAGTCAGAGATTTCATATTTCAACAACTTAACGGTTAAGGATGTATATTTATATTTAATCAAATATGATTTATGTGTCACCATTGAAACTAGTTTTGTTTAATATTCAACGCTATATAAATGGGAAATGCCTACCATTAATTAAGCACCATATTTGTCTACACCATTTGGATATATTCGTTATGTTTTATTTTGACAGTGAAAAATGAAACAGGATATTAACGAGACATTTAATATATAAAATTTATGTGCACGATCAGTGCATATACTGCAAGTATGGTTCATTAAAACTAAATTCGATACACAGATGCGTTTGCTTCATTTTTATATATATATATATATTATTTTTTCAATTAGGCCTGTCACAAACTATTTTCGTGTTTTGTAATAGCATAAAACCATTTAATTATACTATCAAAGATTACGGCACTGCCTACGCACGTAATAACACCAATAAAACTTCAAATTACAATATATCCAAATGTTGATTCAAAATTTTGAAATGATACGTTATTAATTTAAAGAGCTATTGGTAAAAAGGAAATGGCCATAGATCGCGTTTTCGAACCTTTAATGGAAGGACATTATCCGAAAAACGTTTTTGCACGAATAAAATTTACTCTGAAAATTTTAGGGTAGCAAGGAGACTTATCTTTATGTACGTTTTTATGTATTTTACAGCAAAATGTTAACCAGTTAACCGTCGTTTTTAATGTGCCATTTACGCTTTATCGCTATAAAGTATATGAAGTTTTCAAAAAATATGAAAACATTCCCAGTTAAACCTTATCAAGAGGGAAAGTTTGATAATAAGACATTTCATACATATTTCCGGATTTATTGCGGCATAATTTCGACGAAAGTTTAGGGTGAACGTAATCTTTGAAAAGAAGAATTTGTTATGTTTCCGGGATGACAAAACTTTTGCCCTAAAAAATTTCTCGCGGCTCGGATATACCAACATGACGCCTGATTGTTGGCACAAATGGAAGTAACACGGCCAGATGTGAATTATAAACATCGCAGATATGTAATGATAATATCGCGCGAAACGAGTGGGTTTCATCACAAACGAATCGTTTAAGCAATTTGTTTAAATTACTTTCCTATGCTAATCCGGCTCGAGTAGCGAATATGTATATTGTTTGTGAAAAAGGAATACCGGCCGTAGGCATTCGCGAATTGCCTCGCTCGCCTCAAATGATGCATGTTTTTGAAACCGGATCTTTTACGGAAAAACGAGATACTGCAAGCTATTACACGCTTTACATCGTAAATAATCGTCTTAGCTCCGTAAATAAATAAGTGTATAAGACTTGGTACGTACAAGAGCCGCTATCTGATTCAACGGCTGAGGATGTAGCGAAAGCCTGGAAAACGCTGTTTAAGAGCCAAGATAGTACTATAACGTAGGACGGGCATAAGTTTTGCTGCGCGTGTTAAAAGATAATGAGTGCGGATACAGCTTATAAGAAAGAAGACGTTGGAAATGCCTCTTTGCGAGGGACATTATTAATTTATCTCTTTCGGAGCGTAACTAAATCTTACTCTAACATTTTAACCTGCAGATTACATCCATTAAAATTTATAGAAATAGGTACATAATTTAATATCAAAGATTTATCTTCAGCAACTTTGTGAGATAACAATACTGAATCGTTAAAGGTCAAACGCGAAGTGGATTATAAAGTGCCTACTTCGAGATTGAGTTTTCGTTTGCCCCTCTACAACAAGGACCTGATTTCTCGCTTCCAACTTAGAAATGACGAGTTAGAGAGTTTGGCAAAGTTCCAATTCTGTTTAAATTAAAAATAATTCCTGCAAACAAAGCAGAAAGCAACGTTCCTACTGACGAATAACTGAAGTTGTTTTTAAACTGATAAAATAATTATTTATAAATACTTAAAGATAAAAGCCACTTCTAATTATAGAAATACATATCTAAGATATTATTAATCAAAACTAGATAATCTTAGAAGTATATTCATTATGACAAGCAGATGAGTAAGCAAACTATCGCTATAAAGTTCTCACAGTTGAACTGATGAATGTCTTAGTTTCAAAACCCGAGCGAACTGTTGTAACATTAATTAGAAATAGCAGACGTAACATTAAGAAAATCATAATCAATCAACGCCAGACGATGTCGTAAAGCGTTTTCAATTACCGATTCTTTCTGTTCTTTCAATCGTGATGAACCGGCTTGTTTCTATTGAAAGACGGACACCCACAACTAGACGTATACGTATATAACATAAAGATTTGTTAATGAAGAATTGCGTTGGCGGACAGAGGTATAAAATTCATCATTCCAATGATTGCCCCAGCAATAGGCTTGAGATAAACATAGCTAATAACAATTAGGATATTCGTATAGAGGTGCATTAGTCTAATTGGATTTCGTGTTGCGTGTTCCGTGGCTGCCACTTCTTGTTTGTCAACAGATTCGTCATTTTTATATGTTGCATCACCGAGAATTGGTACTCACCTATTTTTACTTCTTTTATTGTAGAAGAAAGGAAGACTTATTTTCTTTATAAAAAATGTATAATAAACAACTAATGAAATAGTAAAAATGTGAACAATCTAATAAAAAGGAATACACTGTTAAATGATTTCATTTATAGATAAGATATTGTTCTATCATTTATTGTATATTTAACTATTAAATATCGTAGTAAGTTAATAAAAAGTTCATATTTGCGATTAAAACTTCACACTCTCACCCGATAAGTCGAGAAACGAGTCAGAAAAATGCATGTTAAAGCAAAACTAACAGTAAATCTTAATTTACTTTTTCTAATCCAACTGGGAAATAAACCTACGCAGAAGATGAATCGCGCGAGTAAACAATCCCGGACTGCGCTTAAAGCAGTTTACGCTAGAAAGCGAACACGATCTAATCTCAGATCTAGCGATTGAGTGAGCGTACTTCGGAGCAATGCATCACCTGGCTTCCGTTGCAGCGACGATCTTGATTTCTTCTCTAATGTACCTCCCACGTCCTACACGTGAGTGATGCAACCATTCGTATGAAAACCCCCGCTCTCCCTTAAGCGAACAAAAGCTTATCTCTTATAGAGCATATTGGAAGCTTTCGGGGTTCTATTGATACTGGTTTGGACACATTGCCGGTTAGGATGCTTGACGTATCACTGATAAGATGGGCTGCTGTCCATTTGACACCTACGCTGGCTACCGAAAGTCAATTCTTTGTTCACGAATCTATTCGATCACTGTTATGTGTATGTTGTATAATTAATTTTGAGGTACTCTATTTGACACTAGAAATATTTTAACTAATTTTATATTTCTAGTTTCAAATATAGGCATGATATTTGAAGAACTCGATAGCGCAGTGGTTAGCGAGTTCGGTCTGGAACATGAAAGTTAACCAACTTTCGTAAGGTGCAGTCTAAGCATGGGTGAGCAAAAATTTATTATGTAGAACTCCATGCTTTACAAGCCAAGTTAAACCATTTGTCTCATCTGTATTAGCATTCGTTAACTCCAATCCGCACTATACCCGCGTGATGAATATTGTTCATTATTCGATTCTATTCCATTGTCGATGTCCTGTACCCCAGTATTGGGGACATCAATAAGCTAGTGATGATTTGAGAAAAAATCCGCCAGCAAAGTGCCCGAGATGGGTAGCAAACTCCTTTCGCAATCCGGGTTTAGCCACTAAGCTACCCGAAACTTTGGCAAGACACACGGTATTTCAAATAACTGTATATTTCGCTACTAGTGAGAATATTTGCATCAATATTTAGATATCTATCTAAACACTGAAGTTTTAAGTTATCTTTTATAAGATAAATACTTTGGGGCCATAAATTTTAAATCATAATAATTAAGATTAATGTAATAAAACATGAAACAGAATTTTTAATTTATATTTTGAGCAACAGAAAGATAAAATCTAAAATACACAACACAAAGTTATTGTGAAAATGTTTATTAACAAACATTCCAAACCACCAGGTAAATATAGCGAAAACAATTGCTAGAGTTATTCTCCTCAGTATGAAAGGAAAAAAAAGATAATTTAGATAACAAGAAAAAGCCATTCCAGAATGCTTCTGCCATATAAATAGTATTCTTCATATTTTCCGAGCATCTCACGTACATACAAGTGATTCAGCCTTCTTTTGTGTATAGGTATAACATATTCCATTATTATTTTCTAAGGAATGAATGCCTCAACCTTCAGCTTGCCAATATTTAGTCCCCAACATTATTAAAGCATACAATTTGGCAAGTGAATACTTGCGTTTCGAAACGCTATAAGTTTACGTAACTGATATTTTTGCTGACTGT
This sequence comes from Diatraea saccharalis, assembly GCA_918026875.4. Classification (NCBI taxonomy): domain Eukaryota; kingdom Metazoa; phylum Arthropoda; class Insecta; order Lepidoptera; family Crambidae; genus Diatraea; species Diatraea saccharalis. The sequence continues at coordinate 6,754,723 of OU893349.1, forward strand.
ACTGAGCAACATGGCTCCGTGCTAGTGTAATATTTCTATATACGAAAAAAAGGTTCTGAAACTTCGGGATTGAATTTAAAAAGTGAGCTTTCTTTACGCGAAAGTAAGTTTTCGGTAACAGTAAGAAGTGTTTTACTACTTTCCATTTGGCTGTATAAAAGTTTCGGAAGATGTAAACTTTATGAATGGAAAACTCTAAACTATTGCGGAATGCAGAGCGAGAATAATATGCGAATCTCAGCGTGTGTTGATATTATTATTTTAGACTATAAAGGTGTACAGAAATTCACTTATAAAACTTTTATAGACTCTATTGCTTGTTGTCTGAAAGTCTTAATAACGCGTGCCAGAAATAATAATAATCATATTTAGAGGTATATATATATTAAAAACTTCTCAATAAGTTTATACAAATTTATATATCACCATCATCATCAGCCTTTTTACATCCCCACTGCATATTAAGGAAGATGGATTATATCCTCCACGCTAGCCCAGTGCGGATTGGAAGGTCAAAACGACTGCAAATATACCCAAACGTGACCAAAGATCACTTAACGTGCCCTTCCAAAGAACGGAGATCGAGATAACAATTTTCTGATCACCCATCTCGTGATTGACTCTTGCGGTAGTTGCTTATCAAGAACGATTGCGGGCCGCGGTGCTTATCCACTACGCCACCTATTCATAGTATTAGTACGTATTCATAGTATTATTTATTATGTCATTTATTGTTTTATATGATATACTATTTGTATAATTAGATAATATACTGTTTTTACTTCTGTATTATTCTTATTGCCTTACATTCTGGCCCCAATATCTTTTTCTGGTAGACTCGTAGAGAATGCCTTTGGTATTAAGTCCGTCATTTGTGTTTTTTACTGCAATAAAAAACAATTTAATAACTACTTCTAGCTCCATCGCCAACTTATACACGCGTATAAAATATAAACTAAAATGAAAACCCAAGTGGGTGTCTAAAGTGAAATGAAAATGTCTTTATTCAAGTAAGCTTGTTTCAAACATTTTTGTATCATCCAAAAAAAATTTCCAGTACGTTTTTTAACTGACAAGAAGAACAAGCGAAATAAACTTACCAGCTCTTTTGCCTAGCTTGCAAGGTTTAACTAATTACCAAGGCAAAAAAACTTATTCTAACGATTTTAAAATAAATATCCGACTTTATTTAATGTGTGCCAAATAAATGAATTTAAATAATAATAATACTGCGTTTATTTTCTAAATATAGATATACTACATACGATTCCAAAATTAAATACATATTCATATTAACACTTCAAATGATTCTAGCATAACTCAAAATGTAAAGAGGTACGAAACTAGGTGCTAAATAAACATTAAAACTATAAATAATTTAACACTCAAATACTTAGCACTGATTTTATTAACGGTTATATAAAAGATTCCCGTGTTAGCAGGAGTATAAAAAATAATAACTGAAAATACCTCTCCAAAAGTCCCGCATGGCTGAGCATCATTGGAGATACCTATATTTATTTATACATTTTTTTTACCAATTCATAACGGCCTAACATGTTTCGTGGATGAGCTTATACCGGCATTTTGTGACATTAGGCTCCATTGGTTTTGAATGTGTCGCTATATGTGATACCCTGAACAACCCGCTCTTTTAAATAGATAAGCAAATGAATTGGAAGACTTTTGTATACCTCCACCGCGAGATCCCTATTTAAATATATTTTCATATGGTGCGCAAAAAAAATGTTTGGATACAACTTAAACGATTGTAAGACTCCCGCGTGAGTGATTCCTAATAGGTTCAGATGTTTTGAATATTTATCCCTATTGTATTCTCCTTTCTATTTTTATATATCTTTGACCTTCAGAGGGCAGACATTCGAAGACGTATTTACGTTTATTATCTTGAAGAAATAAGTAAATAATCATTATCTTAGAACAATACTTGGAAAAAACACATTGTCTCAAGATACTCGTTTTTTATGTGTGGTTCATTATTTATATAGCTTCGTGAAAATAAGCAAAACAAATATGCAAAACAATTCTGTAAAATTAAAAAACTCGCGTAAAATAATAAAAGTTCTTTATAAATATATTGCTATTTATGGTGTCCTAAAAAAATTGGAGATCGATGACCGATCTTTATGAATATACCTACAGTTTATTTACTAAATAAAGATATGTAGGTAGATAGAATATTCTATATTGTACACATAAGACAAAATACACTTATATAACGAAAACAGAAAAAGTGCAATTGGCGGCCCTATCACTAAGACTAATCTCTTCCAGGCAACTTTGGGATAAAGTCAAATATAAAAGACCTAATGAACAAGTAGTGCTCTCTAACGAGTTTCCTAAATAAATAAGTGAATTAGCTTTTAATAAATGTAGGGCGTGGACGGTAAAAGTGTATATAATTTATAAATAATAAACACACAACTAGACGAGAGACGAGTATAAGTTTACTTGCTGCTTTTCGATATCAATAAAAATATTTTCCCAAGATAAAATATTCAGATAGTATTTTAAATACACAATAAAATAATTAATGTTTCCTTTTCGGACTAAAAATCTGTAACAATTGAAGAAATTACAATTTGACGAGACCAGTGTCACTAATTAAACACGTCTTTTGGTGCGCCCTCCCATCTAAAGGGATTGTAAAATATTTTGGCAATTAAGGCTTTTATTAAAGAAGTCTGTGGAGTGAAAAATTAATTAAAATTTAATCCTTTCAGCGCGTTCCCTGCGCGGCAGTTGCGAAATAAAAGGGTGCCAGGCACACATTTCAGTGAGCAACTAAAGATCAAGCGTGTTAGATAATTTGGATGGGTTTACGCGTTATGCAGATGAACGGATTAAATTTTTATTTTTGTTCAGTAACGTAGGTACATGACAAAAAAGTGCTTGTTCATTTTTATTTTCTTTTATCGCTCTCCGTGGAATACCGAGATCGCATTCTCATTTTGTCGAATTATAAACGTAATATGATCTCACGTGATTTACGTGTGTGGTTGTTTGGATTATTCTTTTTCATTTGTTATATCTACGGCGTGTTTATATTTTGCAGTAAACATCTAATTATGTTATATGATCTTCTTCTTTATCTTCCACCTATAATCATTAAACACTGAATGTAGATCTCTTCCAAACATGTCAGATATCCACTCTTGGTTGGTTTCTCTCTGCATCCATTTTCTTACGTCACTATTACCCTATGATCTATATTTTCATTTTGATGTTGTTTATAAAATTGTATATAGTAATTATTTATTTATATTTTGTTTCTATATTAATTCAGCATCACGTCAGGCTATACAAAACGTTCTTTTTCCACCTGATTTTAAGCCTAAATTCATTGCCAGTAAAGTTCAATTGACATTTCGACATTGACATTAAATTGTGATTGATACCTCCAATTAATAGGAAATCTAGTGTAGATAACTATTAGGCGTGTACATAAATATAATCAGTATTGTATAAAAAAACATTCTCGTTCACAACCATTCTTTATCAAGGGGACAATAATTGCATTCAAAATCAAAGATGTACGGATAGATATGGCGTGGGTATTTTCACTAATTAAGGAGCAACATGCACCAAGCAACAATTAAGTGGACGTATGCCTGATAAGTACGATCGAGTGTTGATAGTCAGCTCCACGATAGCATTTTAAGCCTTTCACGCCTTAATATGGAATTTATTAGTAAGTTTGTTTAATAAATTTTCGTAAAGAATTGCTTCTTGAAAATAAAGATAATATGTTTATAATTTTTGCACACTGTTTATTTTAGTTTTGTTTTTACTTTTTTATTTAGACGTTTCAAAAAACATGGTAGGTATATTAACGTAATAAAAACAAGATAAGGAAATATGGATAGCGTTGTCAATAATATGAGTGGCGACTTGTCGTTTAAAACCAGCTAAGTGTGAGTCGGACAAATGAACAGAGAGTTTCATGCATTTTTTAACTCATACACGTTTTATAGATTTTGAGCTACCTCTTTTTTCATAAAATATTTTACATTAAATTGTACATTCATTGCTTTTTTTGTTTGAAAATGACATTAAAAATAGATATACTAAAACTAGCAGCTGATGTGACAATTTTTTTTTTCATTTAAAATATAGGTAGGTAGAAAGTTATTTCCCTACCTTCCGTTTATTTGCCTTTATAATAAATTTTTGCCCACCGATCCTATGACCATACCTTACTAAAGTTGCTTACACCTCGAAAACCGAACGCGCTAACCTCGCATCATTATAAAAATATTTTATTATCAAATTTTAAAATAAACCTTTTATTTGCCTAAAATGAACACATCATTATGCTGTTTGCTTTTTAGCATCCTTTCTATCTCCTGAACAGAGTATATATACCAAAATCCTCTCTGCTTATAAGCCGAACAGTGAAGATATTCCTTTGTGCCGTTAATTGTATTATCGCGGAGCTATATACTAGGTGCTCAATTAAATCGCAGAGCAGGTAGGTAATAAGAGAGCTCCCTACGAAAGCCGCGTCGTTCATGTACCGCAAACGTGCAAGTGAGTATACTGTATGTGTGAACTTAAGACATAATAATTATGTGATTTCCTTAAGTATCCAGTCTACCATTGCGTCCTACCATGTCATACAACTTTGAAAAACAATGTCGTGAACTAATTAGCAGATATTAATGTGCTAATGTTTTAGTTTTTTATGGTAATTATATATAATAAAATTATAAGTATCCGTCTTTTACTGTATATAATTTTCGACTTTGCGCGTATAAATAAACAATTTTAAATTTTTATATTATTCTGACGCAAGGATATTAGCGCAAAGTCTGAACAATAAATACCTCTAATTGAAACTTAAAGTATATTACGAAAATATGTGATCTATGTGATAACTTTTATCTATTACAAAGTTTTATTATATCCAAAATCTATTTATATTATTATTTTAATAAAATTCTGACGGAGTATTACTAATTTTCAAATGTTCTGATTATTTATCAGTCAAAATAATAGTACTAGTAAAGTTACGAAATACCATAAGCGAAGCTCCGTAGTGTATGTGGTTCTTATATCTGTAGTGCTCAGTAGTATGTAGTGACGTCATCGTGTAGTATAACCACAGAGTACGGCGTACCTTGTACGAGCAAAATCGGATGCTATCTGCGGTGTAAACTCTACCATAATGGTCTCTTTTGTGTCGATAAAAACTTATTAACGAGAAATACAATGTTGGGTTTACAATTGTTTTGCATAAATATAATTATTTAATCATTTATTTAAAGTTGAATATTTTAAAACATAGGTTTATTATAAAATGCAAGAAATCACATGTATGGCTTGTGATCGCTTGAGCTTAAAAGTGTGAATGTATGGAGGTAATAATTGTAACCCCAAATTTAAGTTTGAAACTTTGATGACTCAAACGCTACATGCGATATTTTTATAATAGGAATGTTCTAAAGACTGAATACTTAACATCTCATTCACTAGTTGCTGTTGCACTCCAAGCTCTCTCTTCAGATTCTTAAAATCTTCATTCGTATTTCTGAAGATTATAAACAAACAAAAAAGGTAGGATCTTTAGCTCTCGTAGATTTGTCAGTTGCGTTCCTTGATCGTGTACCGACCCTAATAGAATTTAGGGTTAAAGCATTTTAGTATGTAAAATAGTCTTAAAGCCCCTACTCGCCTGAAAAATCGTGCAATCCGCTACTTAGCACGCGGCACCTTATCGCCGGAAATTACGCTCACAGAATTATAAGCCACTATTACCAAGCTAAGCTCACGGCTGAACGTTTTAAAATTCCGAACGGCGGAGGCGCCCAAAATTTAGAACAAAAGAAAAACGCAAGCAGTTTACGATTAGGCACAGCTTAACCCTTTTAAGTTCACTCTTTATACAACTCGGGAGTTTGAACGAAAAAGTCGACGTTTAAACGGGCAATTTAACCCTCGCGGTAATCGTAACACAAACAATGGTCGAGAGAAGTAATGTCGAATTCCGGTCGACAAATTAGACGACCTTTTTAGGGAGGGCGTTTAAAATAACAGAAAGAAGTTCGACGGTCGCCATTTTGGCTCCTTAATGCTGAATCGTGAACGCTTTTACTATAGTCTGGTACATGAAAGAGAAACTTTATTATAATTAGTTTGACTAGACTGAGAGTGGGTCATGATAAAGTTGGCAATAGTTTCAGTGAAATATTGGCAATTAATGAGATCCTTTTAATCTCAGACTTTAGAAGTGACCTTAGATTCAAAGATACTTCAAAAGCTTATTATTTCATAATATGCCTTAAATACAAATGATAAAAATTAGATTGCACAAACTACACTCAATTCTCGATAAATCACTTAGCAGTGGTTAACGCGCTCGGTCTGCGAAATGGTTGTTAAGCAACATTCACGATGGCCCGTCATAGGATGGGCAACCAAAAAAATATTTCGAGCACCTTCCATGATTCGGGAGGCACTAAGCCGTTGGTTTCGTCTACATCTACAATGGTTAATACCCACCAATCGCTGGGCACTTTGCCCACGTGGTGGGTAATGGCCCATTCTCTTTATTCAATTTAATTCCATTCATAGGGAAGGCCTGAGCCCCTGCAGTGGAACATTAATAGGCTGATGATGATAATTATAATATATAAGAGTAACATTAAAATATATACAAATTAAAAATAGATATTTCTTAGGTTTAATTTAAAGGGTGGTAAAACAGAATTGGTACCTTTCCTTATAGCTTGCAAACCTCAGCACACCGATCTATACCACATGTGGTAAAAGTTCATTGGTCGTCGTTGGCAAAAAAATAGTACATAAAAAATATATAACGCAATTCAATAAGTTTTAATACGGGTGATGTAAGGTAAAAAAAAAGGAAATTGTATTTAGTTTGTCAGTCTGAGAATAGAAAAATATTAGATAAGTATTTTTTTGCTTCAAGTTACAAAGAAATTACTTAGATATAGGCTTTATAGTTGAGGAGCGAAGGCTTACAACGTTGCATCTACGTAGCAAATGTTCATATGTGTGACATTAAATCAAATCGACTTTATTTATTGATTATGCAACTTTTTTACACTTTGATGAACAAAAAATTTTTAACCATTATCCTTATTCAAAAATCATTAATAACACTTTTAAAGCATTTGCATTATCTACATGGTATTTGTTGTACAAAACCATCATAATACTTTTAATTACTTCATTGTTCAGACACAGGCCTTTCTCATAGATCACTTAAAATTCTCTAAAACTACGCTATTATCTATTACTATATTATGTTATCATAGTTACATTACAATAAAGTAGGGTATTGTAGTCAAAATAATTACGGAGTATGAAGTAATATTGAAACAATTCTTTGAAAAATAAATGTTCTCTTTAACGGGCAAGATATGGGGGTCCCAAATCGTTTTTCAGATATTAATTCCTAACAATCGTAAAAGTTACTTTCATGGTAACCCTAAAAAGTTATGGCAGCTCCTAAGGGAAAATATACTTTCAGTGGACTTTATCTGATATTCGTTTTGTCTACAACAAGGATTTGGATAGCAATAACAATAAAGAAATAAGAGTATCGTGTGGGTATTCTTTATTGGGGTTTGAATCGGCAAATTGTGTGAAAATATCGTATACATTGTAACAAGAATCAATTGCGAAAAGTTACAGTCGGTTTAATGCAATTAAATTGTTTCCTTTTTTGCATATTATTTTCTAAAATCCATTGATTACGAAGGCAAACATTATAGTTACGTATTATTATCCTATTCTTTCGATTCTTCCGCTCAAGAATAGGGAACTCAGTGTTGGGGCACATCTAAAAAAAAATTCGTCGCATCTCGTCGCTCACGTAATGACATCCAATCTTGCACACTTTACGGTAGATGCATGCTTCTAGCTCATTTCGCAAGACGCTTAACGGTTTCTCCGTCAGTATTGCACTGTACACATTCGTATTTCATGTTCGGTTTCCTAGATTGTTACTGCCTAACTCTCTAGCCATAAACTTAGGGGATGTTGAGATAATATTTTTTGTTTCATTTTACTATTTTGATATGTCTTTGGGGAATAAATTTGAGGTAAATGACTAAGTTGGAAACACTATAGTCAAAACAATATTCATCATTCTTTGTCATTCGTGCTTCGTTATTAAAATACATGTCAAAGTAATAAAATGAAACGAAATAACGCTGTATCCTATAAAATGTACAGGTATACTGTTGTATCATATTGTTAGTGTTATATCTAGAGGAGTAAGGCACTTTGTTGACCAGGAATTCTGCATGCTGAATATGAACATCAGATCAAGTCAAATGAACAACAAAACGTGTGTGTGTCGCTGCACTCTTTATATGAAAGTCACGTTTTCGGATATCAGAAACGGAATTCCTGATCAGGAAACCGAAAACTGAAAACAAATGTACGACCAGGTTAATTGTCTGGCGATGATAAATTCTTTGCATCCTGTGAAAAGTAAAATTTATTAGTCAAAGTAGCTTTACATCAAATTTGACATTATTGTTGCATCTTCATCAGAAAAATTGCTCTACTTTTCTGTCTAATCAACATTTTGATACGTCTATTAATTTCTGAGATTGTATGGTATATCTATGACGAAATGGTGGATGAATATTTTTGTGTAAATAAATACATTCAGACTAAACTTTCCTTTCTCAACTTAATTAGATTTTAGATCTCAAAGACTCACAGATAGAAACATAAACACGATCCTCGCAAATACAATTCGAAGCTTACAGAACTCTATCGACAACGCCCATTCCAATTCGAGCCGAGAAATTATTTCAATTTTTTTACCTCCGCGCGCACGGTGATTGCGTGAGGTTTTATAATACAAGTTTGATGATATCTTTTTATTTTTATTTCTTAGTCGTAACAAGTCGACAACAAGTGGAATCGAGACAATAAAGCATCTTTCAAGGCTGATGATACGAGAGTAATGATTATTGCTTACGGTTGTTGATCTGACCGCTTCTGGACAGTTTCGTCGGTAATTTGGTAACTACGTGTTGTTTCCGATGTAAGAATGCATAGAGAATATTCAACTTTCCGTAATTTAAGATGATACTAATCTTTTACGTGTAGCTAGTGAATATGGGGTTACATATGAGTGGACATTGTGGGATGAAAATAAGACTACATCGTGATGTCTATTAATAAAACTCACAAAGGCAGATGACGGTGTAAAACCTCGAATAAAGACACAAAAATTGATTTTTGAATCATTACAATTATTGCAAAAGTAACTTGCCGTGGTCACTTTGTTCTTATCTTATTTTCATTATAATTCATCTCATTTTTTTTTTTCATTCAATAATCTTTAATTTTCTAATAAAATTTCACTTTACTACACTTTATAATATTGCACTTGATTATAATCCAAACATTTTGTTACCTGTTTCTAACACCATGTTGGTATCACACTACCACCTTATATGAATCGTTCAACTATACGGTACTTCACGAAGCTTCGGTTCTACATTGTATTCACGGATAAAGACAATCTTTCTCCTTTTACGAAGTTTGCCTCTTGGCGTGTGAGGATCATAAAAGGAATTGCTTGCGCGGATTTTAGATATTTGTTAAACACAGCTTTGTTGTTGTTTACGATATATTGTCTTATTTGTTCGAATAAACTCAGGGTCACTGTATTTATTTACTACTCATGAACATTATTTTCTAAGATTTCGTGATGTTTATTTTCGTTACACATTTGTTATTATGTACGTAACAACCTTGAGTAAAAGGAAGGAGAATTACCTCTATATCAGCCTCGAATATAATAAACATGTATCATTACTGGCAAATCGTTCTAGTGTTTATTGAACTAAATAAAATTACATTTATTTATTTACAATAAAGATTATTGTCCTTATTAAATATTAATTAGGCTAGGAATCGAAACCTCAATATAGTGATAGCTTGAAACTAACTTGTGAAAATTGTTTTCGTTCAAAACTGGTTCTCTTATCTCAGAGTCTTCGTTTGTTATAGCACTATACAAGATATAAAATATGAAAACAGTTGAACGTGCATGCGATGCTACCTGCGCTGCGTATGCGCACGGAATTAGTGCAGACCAAGCAATGGCGGCATGGATGTTATGCCGTATTACTTTAATCGTCATCAACAGGTGTAACGTTAGCAAAAAAAAAATATTAAAAATAAACTTTAGTAATTTAAGAAATAATAAAATGTACAGTTTTTTAATAAGAAACTCCTCGTACATAGTCTATTAAAAAATTACCACTTATTTGAATTGCCCTGTGTATTTGAAAAGGTTGAATCTAAAATTACCGAAATCCATAACTAAAAATATTCACAAAACTACGGAATACACTTTTCACCTAAAAACAAAAAATGACAAATACCTATCAATAAATTTAAATCGTTTAATATAATTTTAATGTTTAAAAAAGAAATACATTAAGCTTAACCATGAAATATTTATTCTGCAAAGTTAAAACGTATTATTATAAAAAAAAAACAATTCAGCTTATCTCATTGCGCTGCTGTCTGTACACTGGCCAACGGCCGCGTCAAATGTTACAGATGATTGCATTACATAAGTCATCATCATTAACATTATTTTTTGAATGCGTCGTCGTAAGGACGGTACCACGAGACGTTATTAGGGTTCCTCGTTATGCTTTGAAATGTGCTAGGTTATTTATTATATTTGATCACTTTTCAAAAATTCAACAGCAATCTTACTGGTTGTTTCTCAAGTACTTGTTTCTTTCACTACTATGGTTGGGTATTTCTATAAATGTTCAGGTAATATACCTGACTGACCTAAAACTGTCAAACGCTCGTATTAAAGTGCTCTTTCTCGGTTGCTTTTCTACATTAATTCTATTATAACACTACAAATTTGTTAAAACGTCTGTGCTTTTCAAATCAGTCCGGTTGTTTCGGAGCTATTCAATGCAAACGATCTTTTCTCTTTATAATATTAGTTAGTATATGTAACAGATAGTAAAATGATTTCAATTAAGAAGACTTCATGACAGGCGTATCTATCTATACTAATATTATAAAGAGGTAAAATTTCTAACAAAGAATATGAACTATACTGAAAAATACTGATCAGATGATGAAAATTCTTTTACCTTTACATCACACGCGGGTGATATAGACTTTAGTTTACGTGAAAAAAGTCGCGGAAATATATAGTGTATTAACATAACTAGCTAATGTATATATCCACCTGCGTAAGTGGCTGATAACAATAATTATTCCACTGAAATCTATAAATTATGTCTAATAACAAAATTACTACAAAGGAGAATTTATTCCAATTTAGGTAGATATATGTTCGACTTATAAATTATAAGACTAGTAATACCTCTTTGGTTTACCATAGTTCGCAGAATATTCTCCGAATTAATTACTGCGGCGAACTGTTAGGGGACATATTATATAGACAAAAACATTAAATAAATGGGTGTTTCACCTCCATTCATAATACATACATAATATAATGTATCTCGTGGAATAGATATTCACAAGGAATCTCGAGAACTTTGTATATGTCAATGATATGGACAGTAATGTTATGATTACGAGTCTTGAACTAGACATAAATAATCGAATTAAGATTTATTTTAACGGAGAAGCTCAATGACTAGTGGTTCGTGTGTTAGGTCTGCAAGAGCCGGTCATAGGATGGGTTACCTGAAAATTATTCTTTCGAGCTCCTTCGTGTTTCGGAAAGCACGTGCCGCGTGATGGGCCATAGAACATTCTCCCTATTCGATTTCATCCATAGAAATGATGTGTACTTTAGCAATGGGGACGTTGGCAGGCTAATCATCATCATCATCAGCCCAGTTACGTCCCCACAGCAGGGGGCCTTCCTTATGAATGGTTGAGAATGAGCCATGACTCTCCACGCTGGCCTAATGCAGGTTGGAAAGTGTTAACGAATGCACCAAAGTTTTGACATACCTTCCGAAGCACGGAGTAGCTTGAGACTATACTTTTTTGTCACCCATCCTGCAACTTTCGCAAGGGTTAGTCCCTTGCGAAAGTTGCTTAACAACAACGATCGTGGGACGCGGCGCTTATCAACTACGCTGAGCTATCTAATATTAGTATCTAATTATAATTACACCATACGTTGTTATGCATAAAACATCAGCGCACTAACACTTATTTGTGTACTAGCTGACCCGACGAACTGCATACCACCATATACCCGTTTTTTAATAAATTTTATCTTTTTATAAATTTTCTTATATAAAAACCTTGTCCTGACAATAAGGAAATATTAAAAAAGAATCATTCAATTTGATGCAGCCGTTTAGAAGTTATGCGCATACATATATTTTGGCTATTCATTTATATACCTATATACATAGTTGTAGGAATTTATTGCGTAAGTAAACAAAGAAAAAGAAGCAATTTACGATTTTGATTCTTTAAGAATCAATTTTGGAGAAGGTCTCTTTTGTATATAAACTACTTACATTTACTTATTATCCAAGAATTGTCAAGACCCTTGTAAATTTAACCGATCGTTCGAAACTTGTCTTATGAAATGAGTAGTGTGGACATATAAGAAGCAAGTAGTCCACAAATACTTATACGGAACGAACATTATAAAGGTTGGTACACGCTGCATCAATCAACTCAAACTAACTTATGATTAATGTGTATCCGACGACGGGCTCGTAATATTGTGATTACAACCTCAGACCGTTATGGTTATTAGATGATTGTAATTAGAAATATTATCATAGTTTTAGTTGCTTTATGTGTAAGCGAATTGTGATGTGATCAATCGAAGAATAATGACGAAATGTAATATACAATTTAAGAAGGGGTGTTAAGATAAAAGATGCTCGTTCTCTGTGAGATTTCGTTGAGATAGGACAGGCAAAAACGGTTTTATCAATTACTCGCAGACTATTGTAGTACTGCATAATTCTCTCGGCTATAAGGTGACACATATGTATCAATTTTTCTTCAAAAGCTATAATTTTGAACTAGAAACGTAATTATAGTAAATTTATATATATATCAATACAATATATTGATATAATTATATCAATACAACAGCCAATTAAGAAAAACACATATTCTAACTAACAATAAATCCATATACCGGATGTTTTATTGGATATAATATATTATCATAATATAAAAGTTTAAAAATATAATTTCAAGAACAATGATCTCATTATAAAGCCAACCTGCCTTTTGATAATGAATTATAACTTTTAAAACAACCCAACAATGTTTTACCTATATTTTATTTTTAGACTACAAAATGGTAAATATTTAAGCTGTATTACTTCAAATAATATCGCTCAAAGAGCTCGCTATATAAAATACGAAACGTACATTTCGTTTTGCGTGCAAGTGTTAAATCGTGTAACTGCAAGCGGCGCCGCGGGGCGGTATTAACTGGTATTAACGATGCATTCGTGATAGAGATGTACACTATCATTTTCTTTACTAAGTAACGAGTTTGTAACGACTGATACTACTAAATTATTGGGATTTTCAACTTTTTAGGACCTACTATTATAACTAAAATATTGTTTTTTTTACATTGTTTTTATACTATACCACTAGCTGTTTTTCTGCGACTTCATCCGCGAAAATTATAGCCAATGTTGACCGCATATGATGTTACTACCCGTAGGAGAAAAAAATATGTAAAATCTGTCCAGTGGTTTCGAAGTTTGTTCAGTGCAAACAAACAAATAATCAAATCTTTTCTCTTTATAATGTTTGTATAGAAGCATACATGTAAGTATTTGTTTTTTTTTGTGCTAGCAAAGAATTTTAAATTTTATTTTTTTAATGAACAGCATTTCATGGATGTCTCTATGATAGTTTAAGTTTAAATTTTAATTAAATATTTGCTTTAAGTCAATTCCGAATAGTTGAGGTAAAATTATATAAATAAAATCACCATAATCGTTCTATAATTCCCACAAATAAATAACTTATAGTATTTCATTATGCATGAAATACTTGATGCCGCAGCGATTATGAGACGTGCCCTCAACATAAAAGGTATACATGCTCTAACTTTTTTGCATTTCATGGCGTACAATTTAGCATCTTAATAGGATGATTGGTGCATGCCTACATGAAAAGCAAGACCAAGGCCCCGTGTGGCTTAAACATCGATAATGATTCATTGCAAGCTTCATTAAAACGCCTTTACAAAATTCAAAGGGATAAAATGCAAGCAATATTTTTTATGTAGATCCAGAAAATTATACAAAATATATAAACGAAAGATCATATAATACAAACAGGGTGACTTTTTTCACGTTATTTCGTTTCACATGAGCATTAGAGACGAGAAATAGCAAAGCATTATTGATCCAGTAAAAGCATATCACTTATTTTAAGTGTTGCATCAATGCAACACTCAATCACTTTACAACTGACATATCTATCTACAGACCGGAATTGCAAAAAGCCGTCCAATGAACACAATGTACTTGAACACAAACCGCACACAAAGCTGAACTCTCGGGTTTGTTAAAATTTTTCTATTACAACCCTCGAATCGTAAAAATGTCACGAGACAATAAGAGATCAATCACTCAAAAGAGGATCTCTCGAGTAGTGATTCAACGTGGAAAAAAATAATATCTACAGCCTGACCCACTTCGAGATATTTGCATTCAAGCAGGGTGCCCTCGGTAATTTATCATCCTTCACGTGGCAGCAAAAAATATGAAAATGTCTATGTTGGTACGTCCGCTGCTCACTTCGAATCAACTGAGAAACTGATAAAATACTAGTCTTGCTTTCTTTTCTTTTTGATTTTTCTCCAAATAATTCAAAGACGTGTAGAATAACTTATCAACATCTATGGTATCTCAGATTGATTACATGACAATGTCAATCAACACAATACTTACTAGCTTTCCGCCAGCGGCTTCACCAGCTCGGTCGTTAGAGAACTGTTTATATGGATATCGATTCATATAATGACATATTAAATAGCAAACAATGGTTACTATGGAAACGTTTTCATTCTCTTAACAAACTGCCACTCCCATTTTAAACCCTTATTTGCTGTTTTTCAACATAAAATATAACCCATGTTCACCGCATATGATGTAGCTTCTAGTGGGTGATTTTTTAAAATCAGTCCAAGGGATCGAAGCATATTCGTTGCAAACAAACACACAATCAAATATTAAGTATAGACAAAATAAACTATTCTTCGTTATTATGTATAGCGTAGAGTAGATCTTATGTAGAGTATTGTACCTGTTTAGGAGTCGAACTTAAGATAACAGTGTTTTGTATTTATCATATTCTCCACTGAAATTGAAAGCTAGTAGTAGAGAAATAGATTAAATGGAAACTTATGAATATATGATACGGATTATAATAACAAATAATAAATCACAACAAATACAGAAACATAAGAAAATGACAATGACATTAAAAAACGATTGTAAAAAGAACAAACTGTAAAAACGTAGAAAAATGTTTTCCAGACAGTCACCAACACAAATTAATACTGACAATATTGTGAGAAAATTCATGTTTCCAAAGATATTTAGATCTTAATCGATTAAGAATAACGGTCAAATAAATCCAATTATTAATAATCTATATTCATAAAACAAAACTATCTGATAGCAATTTAAAGTAATATTGATGGAAACAAACTAATCACAACACAGCCAAAACTTTAAAATACTATACGAAAATATTCAAATTGGACTTTAACGATGCGAATTTCTAATTAAATGTTTCGAATATTTAGCTCTTATTATGTAAATTGGCCTATAATGATTCGACATTTGATTTCATTCATCAATTTATACATCACATTAACATAATTTGAACAGACTACATTTTAAAGTAATACATTATAAAAAAAGTGTATAACATAATGAAAATATTTGAATTTGTAACACAACGGAATAAACCCTAAATTTATTGCAGTATGACCTTATAAAAATGACATTAACTTAAATTAAGAAATACGCTGGTATGTCATTGCGGCTCGTGATGTCAATCATAACTTAGGATTAGAAGGCACTTTGTTCCTTTTAAAAACTCGCTTACACCGACCGTAGCAATATTTATGATGTCCAAAGTGACCAATAAATAAACCGATAACAATGCAATGTATTCGTCCAATGTTGATCTTGATAATAAATAATTCATAAATTATATGTATTTATTAATTAATAATGAACTGGATTCTAAGCAGTATACGTAGAAAAAGAAAGATGCAATCCTACATCTCAATTCTTATAATTCATAATTTTTCTTATATCTTGCTATTGTTTGATTTAGCATTTTGTTCTGTTGCATGTCTTCTGAGGAATTTAATAATTGGAGCATTTTGTTCGGTGATGGAAGGAAAAACAAATTGGTATTCTTTTATGGAATCCCTCGGGCTAGGTTTGATATTAGGACGAATCCTTACCGATTCGAGATGCCCTTGTAAAAAAAGCCCCCGACAAGCATTCCATATTTTCATAAATGATTATGGCATTTATTAATTGAGACTTACTGAATGCAGATAGTTATTAATTCAGGACACGCTAATCGAAATCATAAAAATATTTTATCTTAAATATTTCTTTATGGTTCAAAGTTTTTAATCTCGAGATTATTCAAAATAAGTTTATAAATAACTCTAGACAACAAATTAAGTTATGTATGTATATTAAGATATATTTTACATCTCATCAAATCTGAAGAATCTATATTAATTTCTATGAAAGTTTAGTCATAAAAAAAAATATTCCCTTTATTATTGTTCGAGTTACGTCAACTACCGCCACAATGACCATGAGGAATAACACTATGCTCTTCATTTTGTATTCACTAGTGATCGTTTTTCTTTAAATACCTATTTCATTAACATTCAAGCTGAGCTGTTGAAACAATTGCAAATGCCAATGGAATTTATTAGGTAGTAATATTTTGTACATTGAATTATAGACATAATAAATTGGCCAGCGAAATTAGAGAGTCATTTAAAAAAAATAAAAGGTATTCTGTAAAGAATAATAAAACACAAAAAATAATTAAAAACTTTTTATTGAGCACTAACAATCCTCTTTTTATCGTCTTCGTCATAATCTTCAGCCTAATAATGTCCCCATTGTTGAAGTACGCAGCTCCAATGAGGCTCAGAGACAAGACTTTAATAGAGCCCTAAACTGGGGTTGGCTCCGCTCTCCTTATAGGATCACGGGTTCTCTCCAACTAGTGAAGCGTTTGAATAAAAAAAAAAGATTGTTGGGTTTTAACAACTGCCGATATAACTAACACCAACAGTTTAAAGTGACTTCCGAAGCGGGGAGCCCGATGTAATAAATTTTTCGGACACCATCCTATTACTGGCCCTTGCGAAAGTTGCTTAACTTCCACATCGCAGACGGAATGCGCTAACGATTCCTTGAGTCATTGAGCTCCTGAAAAACGTCTACGTTTAACTTTTTGGAAGATATAAATTATTTAATTTTGTTCTAAGTTACCCAGATTTTACTAACCATTCTATAATAAGAATACATTTGTCTATGTATCTTGGTTAAATATTAATAATTATTTTAACTACGGTATACGATATAAAGAACTGTAAAACAAACTTCTAAAAAACTATTTCAAAGAGTGAAGTCCCCAAAGCGATGTCCTAAATAAACGAGAATGATAATTTCAGTCAGCGATGCATTTTGTCACGTACGAAAGTAACCTAGTTTCCATCTAATACATGACTATTATTTGAGAGATATATTATAGTCTAAGAGTTCGTGTCAAATGTGCAAGATATTTGTAAATCTCAGTCTGTAGAAGTACTAAAGAAACATAAATTACTCAGTACCCAGAGCAAAGGTAGTTAGTTCATAAAAAAAGACTTTTATTTAATTAAAACCGTTTCTAGCAATCGCTAGATGTTTGTTTCGCGGCCCCGCTATATATCATTAGCACTTCAACATACTGAAATATTAAGCTTTAATAAGTTCTTGCACTTTTTGTCACGAGCTCTCCGTCTATTATGACGTAGAGATCCAATGAAATATTCATATTGATGCAGAGAGAGGAACGTTTTCTTGTGTCTTACAGATGTTAGCTGATTGGTGGAATATTGATAAGAAACGATACTTTTGTGCTTACAAATTAATTCGACAAAGTTGTTTCTTGTTGGTGACATATTGCGATAACTTGAATTTCTTAACAGGCAAACTTTTCTTTCTTCAAGTTATAAGAATAAGCATTATTATACATTCGAGAATGTTTTTATTTGTGAAGAAGAATAAAAATAGTAATAATATTTACGAAGAAAACACAAAGTCAATAAATAACTATACATATTATAAATTCATTATCTTGAAAGAAATCACTGGCAACTAACAGGAACAAGTCTAAGCTTTCTTATTAAATATTTAAAAACATAAACTATGTTTTATTTCTCTTGTAGTATCTTTGACTTTCAACTGACTTATTAATTGTAAAGTCCAGAGATAGACGAGGTTATTTATTTTCATTTCTAGACTTTAAAAAATTGTGTTAAATTAGTTTTAAGGTATATTTAGGTTTTTCTTTATTAACTACTTTATCTATTATATAAACACGCATTTATAATATTGATTTAAATGTTGATTCAATGATTTCAATACTCAATCTAAATTCACCACTATCATTTCCTAATATACATTGTTTTATCTTGTACTGAGAGGAGCCGCCAGGAGATTCAGCAATAGCTTCTCTTTTCTCCCTGTTTTACTTCATACTAACTTCTTTTCCGCAACTTCGTCCGCGTAAATTTTTAAAATCGGTCCAGTTGTTTTGAAGCTTAATCATTGCAAACAAACTTAAATAGTCAAATCTTTCTTTGTAATATTAGTATAGGCTATTTTTATTCTCAACTTTCGAGTCTTCAGTGATCATATTTATACTTTTTGAATAAATAAGCATTTAAAAATGTTAAGAAATCTTATATGTAAATAAGAACTTGAAATTAGCAATTGGTTACATTAAATTACGTTAGGTACGGGAGCACCAATTTCCCACTCTTAGACGAAAGGTTGAATGTAATTTGAGATTGCTATTAAATAAAAAATAAAAAACAATTTCTCCTAAGAAAAGCAAAATTGAGGAATTCTCGTATAAATCAACGTGTTAACAACGCATGCGTTCAGAATAACTTCCTTATCTAACGCATTAAGCTCCACGCGTACGGTACGGATACAAATAACTATGATAACGATAATCTTCGATTGCTGACGTTGCTTCATATGGGGTCAGATACGTTTCTCTTCGCCTTTCCATAACTTTCGCACACCCCATGCGAGTAAGAACTAGCAAATGGCCCGAACATTACGTGAGTCAGATTATATCGGGCTCAGGAGATAGTTTTAGTATGAGACCCGACGTCACTTGGCGGTAATGATAAATTACTTTATATTTTCTCGGTGAAGTTTGACTATCTATATATATATTGATTGAAGAAAGTAGACAAAAATGGAATATTATTCCAGACATCGTATACTGAAATTCCTATCTAAATTATTTCTTTATAGAAAAAATATAAACTACAAAATCAGCTAAGCGAATATTAAAAAAAATATCTCTTATAGGAAATTTACACTAAGACATGTCCAAGACCGAGATTTCTTCATCCAAAATACTCACTAAAAATGCTTTGATATGTAAATCATCATTTACTTTATTTAAAACCGTACATCGTTTATCAATGCATTACCTCAATTCTGTAGTTAGTAATCAGTGCATCTTAATTTTAAATGTATTTATTAGATTGATTTTTGAACTTTAAGAATATAAAGGAAACTTTTTTAGACTGGCTTCTGAGATGCAACGAAGCGAACGAAAAACTTACGAAATTTAAATGAAACTGAGCGAAACGTTTCCGTCGAAAGATGATGCGATAAATTTAATAGCTTCGGCTAAAATATATTTAGATATTCCTTAAAAAAATCATAAAATAACAGTTAAGTTCACAAGAAAAAGTAGAGAAATACTATTATAATATTTCTGAAATATACTAAATATGACGTTCTAGCTCAATGGCGCAGTAGTTAGCGCACTCGGTTAAGGAACTTCACCGGTCATAGGATGAGTGACAAAAAAAAAATATCTCGAGCTGAGCTATTTCTTCAGAAGGTTGGTCCCGGCTGCATCTCCAGTCGTTAATGTCCACCAATACGCAATGGGCCCGCGTGCTGTATAGCACATTCTCTTTATTCGGTTTCATCCAATTAAGTGCAGTCGTCCGGTAGTTGTACGCGTAATTTTGGAGATTAAATGTGTATATAGTTGTTAGTTTATATTAATGGACATAAACCATGATTACAATAACTTTTCTATTATTTTACCTGCAATGCATGCAAAAATAGTTGAAATTCAAGATATTATGCTTTTTGTAATTTGAGAAGTATCATCTGTATTGAAATGCGTACGATTACAAAAATAACTAACCAGCTTTTAAAAAGTTAAATACACGCTTGTATTGGATATAATCGTATTATTTTTCTTGTTACTGTCGATAAAGGGGTACTTTATTAGAAAATTATAATCCTTAACTATGTTGTAATAAGACTCCTCCACGTTTTACCGCCAAATCATTTTCGCAATCTGCGTAGAACAGGTTCCGCTATCAACAACATGCTTAATAAATCCCACTGTTTTATTACGAGAACAGCATACTAAGAATACAAACTTATGATATAGAAAATAAGAAAAGATACAGTCGATAGTACGTCAAGTTATCAAAAACTGTCAAATTTGTCTAACTGATAATAAACATTGATGTTTAGAAATCAAAGCTCGTTATTACACTGTTATGCTATATCGTTTACAAAAAAAAAATCGTCTACATAAATAGTTACTCTTACATGTGTTTTTGTTTTCAAAAAAGGGGGGGAGGGTGCCAATCTTCAGCAGCTCTTCGGAGTCCAGGACTTAATGACGTCGAGCATGCTTCATGTTGTCTACATTTCGTTTTTTGTTTTTGTTGCTGTGTGTACAAATAATAAAAAACTCTTTTCTGTTTGTCGGATCAAAAATAATATTATGCCAATTTTGTACCTAATCATTGCAAAGAAAGAATAAAAGAAATCATAATAGCATTACAAAAGGTTTAATTTTTATCTACATCAAGTTAAATTTCATCAAATATAAAATTCCTTCCTTAATAATGTTGATTACGAAGATAATACACCATTGAACTTTATAACCACTGGTGAAGATGCTAAAACAGTCTCAGATATACATAAACTGCGGTGAAGTATACGCAACCTGGGGGCCAATTCTACTAATTTACAACGATCGATCATCAATAGCGTTTCTGTAACGGTTACGTTTCGATTTTTGCTGTAAATTTGCATTCCGCTAACGTAAATTATCAAACGAACGTTTACTAAACTGAAACGTAATCGGAGCCAAATCGCAGCCGAACCAAACAGCTGTCATTAGTGTTACCAGAATAAAATAAATGAAATTATTAGTTAAACGGGAGACGATTAATGATTATTCATTCCTTGATTTTTTTATCATTTCTGTACGTAATGAATCTATTATATTCTTATTCGAACGTTTTAAAATACGGACGAAACACCCGAATATTAGCTACATTAAGAAAGTGCATACCTAAGTGTTAAGCTATAAGGGAAAATACCCAAAACGCGAATTTATAATTAATATTTTTATCATTATGGGTATTTGACACTATAAAAATAAGTTTCGTACTATTATCATCATGTTAGATAATAATCTAATAAAAGTTTATTTCTTAGAATCTGTAGATTTAAACAATTATATTCATCGAAAATAGAACAGATTCTCATGTAATATATTGACAGTGTGTTTATAATGTATCAAACAACTATTTTAATTAATTAGTTTTCAGAAAATCGTCATATACCCAATTCTAACTTTTATTAAGCACTCAACTTTAAACATGTTTAATATTTAAAGCATAAATCCGATATAATTAAGTCTTTTAATTAACAAAAAAGTCAGATGAAATACTATAAATCCTGGCGTCGACTAAAGATAACGTCAAGCTTAAAGAGTTAAGTTTCAAAATTCGAATGGTGTTGGTTTATTTTATTGTTTATACCGAGTTTTAATTCGCAAAATAAATGTTATTATGTGAGATAAAGTAGCATGAAAGTGAATAATATGATTCCGTAAAATAAAACGGTACTTACATAGGTAGGTCGTGAACAGAAAAGTTTTGACTCATTTTCGGTCACTAACAAACTGTAATAAGTGAGGTATGCAATCAGTCCTAGTCCTATAAAGACTAGGACGAGCATTAATCCAGAGGTGTATACTTTACTTTAAACAACTCCGTTTCAAAAGAATGACAACAAAAATAATCATTAAATTTATATATTTGTTTGTACTAAAAATTAAATGTTAAAGTTAAATGATGATTGCATATAACTTTAGTAACTTCATTAGGTTTTCATATAACATTTCCAATTACGGGCATTGGAAATTACATAATAATAATAATATATATATATATATATTTATTTATTTGGGCATTGTTGAATCAACAACCGTAGTAGTCCGTAAAACTTAGGAAAAATGCAAAATTGCACCAAAATTAACTAAAAGTATATTAAAATTTTTTTTATTCAATAAATGTTACTGCAGTTCTATTACATATAGTGAATTAATCGATTATTTTCCAATCGATGTTTGATTTTCATATTGCAACACCAATTCACTTTTTGTCAATACAAACCACAATGATACAGACAATGTTTTAATTAATCTTTCATTCATTACTTTTTCATTTTACATGTAGAAATTAATTTATTCACTTGACTTTGGCAGAATTGTGTGAAATGCGCAGATATACCATTAATAAAAGAAGAATGAAATTGACAAAATTGAATTGTAAATGACAATTTAATATGGGATATCTACTAAAACAATCCGCATATGTGTATTTTTTTGTAATATTAAACTGTAATAGAAAGTGAAACATTATACTTGAAAATATTATTTACAAAATTAATTTTATAAAATAATTCATACCATGTATTGGCTACGCACGTGAAATTGGCAGAATTATGCGAAAGCCCTTAATAAAAGAAGAAGTTTTCGATTGAAAATAAATATTCATACGTATTAATAACATAGTGAAGAAGATAAACGATAGTCGACTGAAAGTAGACATTTAAGAGAGAATTATTGATGATGAAATGAATCCAATATCTTTCGAAATCTGGCTATACCTACATCTGTACACCGAATCAAGCAAGGCAACATAATATATACTGTGGAAAATCTATACAAGATTAAATTTAAAACAATGTTTGTTATAGTAACCCATTAGAAATGTCATTATTGACTAGATATTATAAGTAAGATCAGAGAAAATTATTAATGATTTGACATATCTTTCACATTAAGTTGTATACAAATTAAATTCTTGTAGTTGCATAGATCTGCTCGCAGCTGTCATCCATGCTGACTATGAGCAAATTAAGTATAAGTTTCAACTGATATAAAAGAACTTACACATATAAATTCCTGCTAAATTAAACAAGAGCTCCTGATTCACAGGCTTATTTTTTCTGTTCTAAATTGTAACCCATCATAGCGTATGACAGTTTTCTTTGGGTTAAAATTGGTGGTTGGTTTTAACTTTGTGTCAAAAACAGTAGAATATGTATTTTTCATGTAGGTAATACTAATTAGGCTGAACATTTATCTTGCACGCAACTTAATATATGGTTACAGAAAGCCACATGTTATTTCAAATGGTACATAAAACTGAGCTGCGGCTAAGCTCAATTTTATGTAATTTTTTTAAATTAAAAATAATTCAGAATAAAATCTTATAAACAGTATATTTACCTGTTTAACAATCCTTTAAACATGATGATGATATGATGTAATAATCCTTTATAATATTATAATCTCCAAATAAAAAGTGAGTAATACTTATGTCAGAAAAAAAAATTCATAATTATAATTTTTTAATTAAGATTATTATTTGATCATATTTTCTTTTTAATGTTATTGATAAAATTTACACCCCTGTCTTCATAAATTGTTATCTCTCTCTCTCCATCCCATGATTGCCTGGAAGAAATCACTTTAAGCGATAAGGCCGCCAATTGTTACATTATTTTGTTAAACTGTTTTAAATTTGTATACCTATATAACTTGTGTAATGTTAACAATAAAGAATTTTCTATTCTATTCTCTATAATGGTATTATTAATATAGTTTTGGTGAACTTCCTAAACATAAATGAGCATATGCTCACTAGTAATGCAAGTAATTCTTAAATTCACAAAACCTGCTGGTTATCTGGTAGTTAAATTGGTTTTAGCAGACGCCCAGACTGTGAGTGTTTATGGGTTTAAATCCCACCTCAAGCACTAATTGCTTGAAGTGGGTTTTTTAATTATTTTCCTTTAAGATAAATATCGATATAGTATTGCAAATGCAAAAGTGATCAGAAAAAATAATGATAAATTAATTAATTTGTAAACAAGGACTTTTTCAGTGCCATTTTTATTGGAATTCCACATATGCTTGTAAATACACACTTTTAAGTTTTCCTGTAAAAATACTACAATAGTTTACTTTTTTCAATATAAAATATTCAAAAATTCATGTTTTTATAATCATAGATAAGTTTACTTAAAGCCAAAAGCCCCTACAATCTAATAATGATTTTTACGATGTTCCTATTTACAATGATTGTTTATAATTATGTAAAGTTTTAACAGAAATATAATTTTTCAATTTTAATTTACATTACATGCCTCAACTAGGTGGACCTTATTTATGTTAAGAATCTACATAATATGAATTCAACATTTCAAATTCATAGAGGAATGAAAACCTATTAATTTATCTATAAAATGTAAGTTTTTAATAAAAAATAATAATTTAAGATTAATAATCAAGATATAATTTATTTTATTTTTAAAGTCTGCCAACATTTTTACATATCAATAAGAAACCACAAAATTACAGAACTATCTATAACAAATAGATGAAATGGTGTACATAAAAAGTTTATTAAACACTATCACACTTGTTTATCTAGCTCCATAGTTTTCGATTTCATTTTTTTTCTAATCATTTTACATAATTTATATCACATGGATTGCTATGTTCTCATGAGGTAGATGAGGAATCTGGTGTTTGATACCCAGATTTTGTATATTTACTTCAGACGTCAGGGTGCTCATTGAAAGTATCCTTGTATCTTTGTGAAATAAATAATATTGGATAGAAAATTTTATATGCTTGAAGTGCTAGACAGTTAAAGATTAAAATTTTTTGGTACCTTAATATAAGGTATTTTTATAAATAATTAATGATAAAGCAAACATATCAATGGATTTACACAACTTATTATGTTCTTTACAGTCTATTGATAACTCACTCACAAACTCTTAAAATGTAGGAATTAAAAGTCACAGTGGATTGGAGTATTTAATATATTTCACGTTGTAAATACATAAAAGTCAGATGAGAGTAAAGAAGAGAGTGACATAAAAACAAAAAACAGTGTATAAAATACTAATTCAAAAAGGTATACGAAAAGATGCCAGTGTCTGATTAATATAGAAAAAGGTTTACCTTAACATGATGCCCTAAGCTAATTAACCTAATAACACAAAACAAATAACACTAAACTAATCCTAAATTAGTTAGGCACATATAGTGTCTCAGCTTAGGCAGTGGCTTTGTGAGAATGTCTGCTGTTTGGTGAGCTGATGGTATGAATGACACATTGACTTGTTTAGTGGATATAGACTCACAAACAAAATGATGTCTAATATCAATATGTTTTGTGCGGGCGTGATGCGTGTTGTTTTTTGTTAATTTGATGGCACTTTGATTGTCACAATTAATGGTGATGGGTGACGAAAAGCAAAAGATGTCGCTTAGTAATGAGCGAATGTAGATGGCTTCCTTACAGGCTTCACTTAGAGCCATGTACTCAGCTTCTGTTGTTGATGTTGCAACGGTTCTCTGTTTACGTGATTCCCATGACACTGCTGAACCACACATTTGGAAAACATATCCTGTATAGGATCGTCTGTCCACCAGATTACCACCATGATCGGCATCAGCAAATCCGATTAGATCACCACTATTGTTATAGGTCACTTTCCTATTTTTTATAGCCTTCAGGTACCGATGAACACGTTTCGCAGCTCTCCAATGTACCGAGATAAAACTTCTTCTATACAAACACTACAAATACCTATGTTTGCCGAAGTTACTTTTGTAGGGCAAAATGTTTTTAATTATCAATTCTGAAGATGGATCAAGGCATTTTATTTCACTCAGCAATTGGGGGTACCTAATTGCACCTCTTAAAATTTTAAATAATATAAATTGTTTCACATCTATCATTAAACGCTAACTATCGATCGTCAAAAAGTAGAAATTTGCAACTTTTTAGAAATCGTTAATTTTGACAGATGAAACGTTCGGATTTAGTAAAGTTTCAGTAGCGTTTCGATCCAACGAAGTGTCAAAATTTTAGTGGAATAAGGGCCGACGATCGACTCAAGTATATGGACGTAGTTATGCAAACCAGCCACATGATGTCAGTTTTGAGAAAAATGGGTTTCTTGTTTTTAGTAATAATTGTTTGTAGAATATATTTTATTTTATTTATTTATCAAGAAATTTTGTGAATTTACAACATTTGAGTTTAATTGCAACACTTTTAGGCTTCTCTGCATATAATTCGATTTTGACAGATTTGTGGGTTGGTTCCGGTTTGCATTACTACATCTGTATAGTTCTATGTTCGATTGAGCGAGTAGAATACCGTTTACAGTTTCTGTTGATCGATAGTTAGCTAAACTAAAATAAAACCGGAACTGTATCGTTTGACGCCATTTTGACACCGAGTAGAATAGGAAAACCACTAAAAGTTGTAGTTTCGTTCGGTTTCGTTCCGTTTTCGATTCGATTTAAACAAAATTTATTTAGTAGAATTGGCCCCCTGTACTGTTATGACTTAAGATTTAAATCTAGAGTCGCATATGTTTGCCTGTCTAAATAATGTCTCCATATTTTATCTCGAACGTACGTTATGTGTATTAAATTAATTTATTAGAAAATTATTATTGTTAATGATAACTTTGAGATATGAACTGCTTTTGCTTAATGTATCAAAAGTTATTACAAATGATATTTCATTTTAAAATAGTTGCATTGACCGATATTTTTATAAGCAATACAGTTTCCTGTAGATAACTCGCTGACTCAATGTACCCTTCATATACTAGGGATTATTTACTTTGTTTATAATAATACATATTATCTTGACAGTGAGTTAAAAGTACCATTCGAAAAACAAGTACAGTGAGCATAAAGTTAAATGAAGACTAGACAATTGGTGACAACGTTGAAGCTAATTTAAATGAACAATAACCTGCAAAAGGAAAACCGTGCGTTGGTTCGTCTGACTTATAATTAGCAAGTGTAGCTGTAAATCCAATAAATACGTTTAAAGCGAGGCTCTAATTGCTCTCTCATTGTCACTCCTAATAATTTATATTACTCTACTAAATAAACGAAACTAGGTGTTTTACCTTGTTTCGTTTCGACTGTTAATACTATTAGTAATTTGTTCTTAAACACTAATTTAAGACATCATACGATTATGAAAAGTCATAAATATTCTTATAGATCATGCAATGGTCGATAAATATTTTTTTTTTTTCAGTGAGATCTTTACTATCAAATCTCGGGGTATCTGGAATTGTTGCTTTTTTAAGCATTTTTGTTAAAATAGAAAGAAAACTATTTATCAATATGTGATTGGGAATGCAAAATTGATCAAATATAAATTTCAATTAATAAAAATATGCATCATTATCTGCTAATAGAGTATCCCGTAAACATAAACAAATATCATTTAACTATTAGCAAAACTGGCTTTTTCAAAATCAGTTTATATTTGACCTGTTGGAGTTGCTTTATGTTGACACGAATCTTTATTTTTCACAAACGTCATCCAAAGGCTATCTTCATTTATCCCTGAGTTTACGATCATCTCTAACTCAGTGAGAATACTCTTCACTTTAGTAATAGTATACATATTTTTTCATATGTCACCTTAATACTTATCCAAAACGAAAATAATTTCACATTTGCATCGAGTTAGTATAATCTACGAGTAGAATTATGTGACTTAGACTCAAGATGGAGTGAATACAGTTTCTAGATTTACTCAAACTCTGATCTGAACATACAATAATTTAGAGCTTCGACGAAGAAATCAGAGGAGGGAGTTGCATAATTGTCAAATAACAACCAAATTACACTGAACAGGCTCACTTAGTTGATTCAACACTGTCCAACAGTCTTAAAGACCGCTAAGCTGAAAATCACCAGACATCGCTTAACGGAGAACATCAAAGTACTAAAAACGGCACTGCATACACAAATTAATATTCAAAAGTTGATCCCTGCTGAGCTGAAAATAGGTGAATCAAAGGGACTACATGGAGCAAACGAAGATCATTCTATTTATGTTAATGTCACGGGCGTGAGGAAGCGTTTAAATCCATCCATTAATTATTGTCACAGCTAAGACAAAATAGATAATACATTCTGTATACGTTACTGTCCTTGTACACCTTAAAGAGCAGGACGAAAGAAATAATAAGGAAATAAGTAGTGCTCACGGAGAACAGATTGATGAAGGGATAGAATTGAAAAAACACGTCCTTAAAATTGACTATGGATGTCTTGAAACATTACCACCAAATGGGTTTAAAGAATGACGTAATACCCACACGTGTATAGAGCCGGGGATATTAAATAGTATTTTGTCATGTGAAGTAATTTATGATCCTAATGTTTTTTAACTGTGAAATTTTGGAGTAGATGAAGAATGTATAAAAAATTATGATTACTTAGATAGAATCTGTCTTATACTTTACGCCTACTTTGTCGAAATTATATTGATGTTATAGAAGGCCTAAAATATTTTGTTACAAGTTTCGAGTGTTTCGCATTATGATCAATTCCTTTTTTTTTTAAAGCAGAACAGTAAAACATTAATCGTTACTGAGACCAAAGTTTGAGTTTAGATATCAGAATTATCAAAATTTACTGCATGTTGTATGATAGCAACTTCTGAGTAACATTTACAAAGTGTTTGTGTGTATTTTTGTATCTATATTTTTATATCACTCGTAACAACTTGATTATACCATCATGTCCTGACCATGTTTAGAAATAAAAGATCAGTAACTACAATAAAATCTATGGGTCTATGCAAAAAAATTATGATGAAATCAACTAACGAGCATACATTTTGATAACTCGATTATTATTACAAAGCTCAGCAATAAAAATGATCCATATCACATTGCCATAAAGAAGCAATTTATGGTCAATCCCAAAAGCAGCGATACATTTCAAACGGATTGTAATCATCATAAACGCAATTAAATACGGAGGCGGTTTGTTCCTTTGTGAATTAACAGTAATCAATTAAAACAAATTTATTGCTCCGGCATTATATTAGGAGTGGAGTCCAAAATATAATTTCTGACCGCCTTGTTACAGTTTCTATGATAAATATATGTTTTGAAACCAGTTCGGTCAACGTTAAATATTAACGTTTTGTTAATACAACGTGTAATTGGATTTGTTATCTCCATGATGTATTTATATTAATCGTCATATGAAATGTAAGACAATAAATAAAAATGGTACTTAAAAGTATTTTGTACATTAACATTAATTAAAACTCCTTGATTAATTTACATCGACAAACTTTATATTATCCATAGTGAAGTTGCTTGCAGATTTCAAGGAGTCGCCATTTCTTAATTCCAGCGTTCAATGTCCGGTCTGGTCAATCTAGAAAATGAGCATTTCTTTATTATCTAGAGTTTGGATAACATTCGTTTTCAAACACTCCATAATACAGGTCCATAATACAAATACAGGCTCCTAAGTTTTTACTAAACTTAGGAGTCGCCTAAATTGTTAAGAATCGAAAAAATGTTAATTTGGAATTAACTTACGCTTCTTAGGCGATTCGTAAAATTAGGCGTTTTTGAGTTAAGCTATGCCTTGTTCTAGGTCAATGAAAACGGGTGTAAATTACTCATTTTAGTATTTGAGCAATGTATGGATGTTATCAAATGTTTTCTTTTTTCATTATTTATCTGTTGCACATGCTGCAAAGTTAAAATTGTATACAATACAGGTCAATTAATAAGCCACTTTAATCAATTTTTAACTTTACTATCAGTCGATTATATCTTCATAGAACTTATTGAAAAAGAAAAAAAAGACGAACTTTCTTTATTCACATTATGAAATTGCAAAAGGAAAAGGAATCGGTAAAATAATAACATCCTATTTAGCCGATAACGAAAACACATTAGCCGAAGATCACGCAGTGATTAAGCGTAAAGGGAATGAAACAAAAAGTCGAGCAACATTTACTAACTGACTCGGCGGGATCGCAATAAATCTTCCAGTCCTATACAGTCATACAATCACGCGGTCCCTATAGGCAAGTGTTATAATTAAGTTTAACTCGCAACTACCCGTACACATTGTCGATTCGGATGACGCACATTCTCGTATGTCTTTTAACGTAAACAGTCTCTATTTCATGAATTATACTTTTATTCGAATGTCTTAAATAGTATTTAAAACCAGATGTTTTCCCTCGACTTGGCCCACGTAAATTATAGTCTATAGCACTCGCCTAAGATGTAGCTTCCTGTTAGTGAAAGAATTTTTAAAATTAGTCCATTAGTTTTTATATGTTCGATGCAAACAAACAATCAAATCTTCCCTTTTTATAAATCTAATCCCATTTATGGGATAGACAAAGAGTACTAAGTGCCACAAGGCACAGTTTTTACACAGGAATTTTTTCGTTTCCTTCATAGTCATAACTTTATCATTGCATTCATTCTTGTTTGCTTTTTATATTACTTATCAAATCACCATCCAATAACACGTGAACAGTTCTGGTAGTGGGCCTTGACCTCTCCCGGCTTTTACATCCGTCTGTTATGGCGTTTTACGTAGGTATCAGTATTATATAGACATGAAATAAATGACAAATACTTTTATAAGAATTTAATTTAATTAGAACATGACCTCTTGAATTTTACACCAATTCTATCTTATAATAATAGTTTTATTTTGAATGTAATATAAATAGCATTTACATATGGACTTCTTTGGTATGATATGTAATAGATCACGCTTTCTTATCTTTTTAAATTATTCATACCTTGATAATTAGGCTCAAAATAGTTATAATATTTTTCATTTATTCATTAGTTTCTAAATAAAGTGATGCAATTTTAGACAAAATGCTATTAGACGACTCCCACACAGTGAAAACCCTAAGATTAAATTGACTTAGTTTTGTTTACAGTATCTAAGATAATTTTTATGTTCACCTATTTATAATATACTAGGTTTTTACTTGCAGTTTACTACGCTTTGTACCTAGGAAACCGTTTAATAGGATAATAGTAGCCAACATACAGACTACTTTCGTTTTATTAATAATTCCGTTTTTGAATTATTCGTATACAAGATTTCATCCAAATTCGTTTTGTAACGTTTGTATAAAAGAGTAACAAAACCTTTATCTATCCTTACAAAGTTTTGCATCTACAACATTAGTAAGATTCTATTTTCAAGTGAAGCGAGTGAAAGCGGCTTATCGAAGATTTTGCTGTTAGCAATTCTATATTATTTATTTTCTTTATTAAAATTTTTTATATAACCTTTTCATTATAATCTTTATATCATCACCACTCACTCTTAGGCTCGTGTGTATTATCAAACATAACCATAGCCGAACACAGATGGTGTTTTAGTCCGCACGGTTAGCAAAACAGAAAAAAGGCAAAACATTACCCGAACAACTAATAATGCAGCTTGTACAAACCCGATCTCGCATCTGCTGTTTTTCCTAAACAGACCAGGGAAGTCGACTAATTAAGTTTGGCTACCACACAGCTAGCGGTTAATTGATTCTTTATACTAATTTGTAAGTAATAACGGCTTGTAGCGAATCCACCGAAAGGAAAAATCATTTGTTTCAGTATACAAATAATATTTTGCTTGAATCTAATTACTTGTTTGTAAAGATTTGTAATTAAAAAGTACAACAATCAAGAGTTTTAGCTCTCACTATGTAAGGTTGATGTTAATTTTAACAAAAATAATAAGAAAGAAAAATATGCGTAATTTGTTTTTAAAATATAAATATATCGTTTAAGTAATTTTGTTATTTTGTAATAAATAAACAAAACTTCGAATCCATTATTAATATTTTTAGGGGAGAACCTCAGGTCTATTAGTTTTCTAATAAAATACATTTGAAAATCTGCTTATGATTCGCAGAGAATTTAGTGAATATATGTACCTTTAAAAAATATATATAAGCGTCGCTAAGGTAGACATTCTTAATTTTGACTTTCATTTTATAAGTCGAACGGATAACGGTGATTCTAGCAAGTAATAAGGAAAAATATCTTTTTGTATAATTATATTAAAAAAAAAAATTATATTCACATTCAGAATGCTATACTAAAAAATATTCTTAATTAAATGCTTAAAAACCACTTTGTCCCCGGGACTCTGAAAGCAGTCGCCCGGATTGCGGATGGTCGTGGGTTCGGGTCCCATCTCAGAGTGCCAGGGACAAAGTGGTTTTTTAAGTGTTTTTCATTAAAAATATCACAATTAAAGTTCTTAATTTTAAAATTTTATTCAACATGAAGTTTCCATAACTCTAGGTCTTTGTACAAATGTCCAGCGAGTCGAGATGATCCAATAACTTCAAGCGTAGTACGCTTTGAATAAATTATTTCCTCCCCCACGCTAAGTGGTCAGTTCACAATGAGAGGTAATAGACGATGTACCTCTTTGTGGCGTATTCAATGTAGTCATGTCGTTTATATTACCGAGGAATGTTCCATTTTATATTTCAAATCTTAAATGCTGCATCGAGACCGCTCTCTAAAAATATTTTTTATTCATTACCACGTCATCGGTAGAATGGCTTGCATGCCAGTTTCAAGGTGCATTTTTTTGAAATCGCGGATTCAATTACCGGGCAGATAAATATAGAAAATCTTTTTTTATATTTTATCTCGGATCTGGTGTAAAAGAAGAATTTAAAAACTGACAGCAAAGACAAAAGAAATTCTTCTTACCGCTTCTTTTCTTTTTTTAAATCAATATATTTTGCAAATATTGAAGTCAACAACAAAATGAAGAATAATTTTAGATAGATGGCCATTGAAAATGTTATTATAAAGTCAACAACAAAATGAAGAATAATTTTAGACAGATGGCCATTGAAAATGTTTTTATAATTTACTATATTTAGTGCTAAAATATTGTAAACAACTACATACTGTTTTCTATTATCAATTACTAATTATTTTTGCACTGTCAAATCTCATGACATTCTATCGCGGCTGATTTATAGCTATCTGTAGATAGTGAATTACTTTTATTATAACCATCG
Source organism: Diatraea saccharalis (assembly GCA_918026875.4). Taxonomy (NCBI): domain Eukaryota; kingdom Metazoa; phylum Arthropoda; class Insecta; order Lepidoptera; family Crambidae; genus Diatraea; species Diatraea saccharalis. The sequence goes on from OU893349.1 coordinate 6,788,258, forward strand.
ACAACCGAATGATTTACGAAGTCGTATTTTTAAGGGAGCGTCTGTCTCTTAAGAATTTTTTTTTTGCTCCACACTGCGGTATCTCTGAGAGCATTTAACGCTGATTAAACTGTAAAATTACGGACGCAACGGCCTTTGTGACAGATGCGGCCCCGAATAATAACATTATGCACACACGTATTGCAAAGGTAGCAGTGTCATGCGGCCGGTTCTTTATAGGCAACACAATCCACTTATAACACAAAGAATACAATAGGAATCTTTGGCAAATCGTAAAATATATACCTAATTATTATCTTTCAAGTGCAGTGGTGCGTCAAGAAGCTTGGTGCCGAAGGTTTTGAAGGCGGTACTTGAGGCTTATGAAAACATTTTGGGTGTATTGGACTAGATCACATTGATATTATGTCAGCCACCTTATTTTTTAATGTTGAACAAAGCATTTAATATTAAGACAAATATCGAGATGTTTAAAATTCAGCTCTGAACATAGTCATGGCTTTTTACTTTCTTTGTTGTGTATAAAGGTTGATTCCACATAGCACAAGCCATTTTTTTCCTTTTTTTCTATAAAACATTTACCTAATTAACTCGCTGATATTGTAGCTTAGTATTGATGAGATATTTTTTTTTTAATCAATCCAGAAATTTGTGAGATTATTCATTACAAAAAATAAAACTAAATTCTTTTTGCTGTAATGGTTCGACAGGAATAGTTTTTTATTGTTTAAGTAAATCTTAAATTTGAATAAGTCCAAATATGTACGATTTATTTATAAAAAAAAAACGACATTAATTCAAGAATTTTAATAAAATATCTCTTAAATGTTACAAAAGCGGACCTAACACCGTCGCCATAAAAAACCGATACAATACAGGTCAATTATAAATTTTTATAACACACCCATTCTTCACATCCCTAAGTAGTTAATATTATGAAATATTACCCTGCTATCGAAACTTGGCCGCCTCTTACATTTTTTTTATATGCACTTTTGCTTTTACTTTTTGGTTGGTTTCGAAAAAAATTTATGAATGGCTCTCAGTCCGCCTGTTTTCGCTCGAATCGAGAGCCGATTGTTTTGTCAGTGCAACACCTGGACCCAAACAATGCGCGCGCGCACGTAACGGTTGCTAAATCAAGATGGCGGCCAAAAGAGTTTCTGCGAGGTATCAAATATATTTTTACACGACTGCTTAAAAAACTAAGAGCAAAGTTTTCTGACAAAACAAGTGATTTCATTTGTAGTAAGCAGATGGGGTAGTAATAAGTATACACGTATATACTGATATTATGAAGAGGATGAATTTGTTTGTTTGTTCGCATTGAATAAGTTCGAAACTACTGTTTGTTTAAAATATACATTATAATATACTACTTATATAGCAATGATAGCAATGATTATATTTATAAATAACTTCATTTCTGCCCGAAATAACTTGTAAATTCATTATTCAACTTCCTGTTACAGTAAAGTTAATAGATGTAAAGTATCGATAATAAAAATAAAAAGTCCAATAACTACATAACGACTCTTCAATCAAAAACTTCGAACTGAGTTTGAAATAGTAAAAGAAAAAATAGAAGATTCCGTTCTCGTTTTAATAACTGACGCTAATGTATTCTTCATTCCTATCTAAATCATTAATTATAAACTGGTCGTTTTACATAATTTTCCTATTCATAATTAGTTAAATTATTACCAACGCTCTGTTTTAGCGGCATCGTAAATTTTGGTCAGTTAACTCGAGATTGGACCATATCTTTTTAATTAAATTTTGTTATGTTATTTTCATTAAAATAGCTTTAATATATTTCGAAGTATTACACCATTATAAATGGTCGGGTCGAATTCAACTACCGAATACGTAAATTTTGTTTAATAAAAATCATTATTATTTACCTTTTTTAAGGCCCAGAAGCAGATATTGTGGCATAAATTTACAACTTTTCAATCCATCTCTTAATTTTTCCATTTAAATGTAAATGTATTGCTTCGAATATTTGATTGAAGTTGATGAACGTCTGTCGTTGTGTCGACCGAACTAGATTCTTCAGATTTGACACAAGCAATTAGTTTTCTTCGACATTTTAAATAAATTAAGGCGCTTGATTAGATAATATTTACAGAAAAATTGGTTAATTAATTTGAATATTGTTTTTATTTTGTAACAACTGCGTTTTGTGTTTTAATATTAATCATTGAATTTCGATAAAATAAATATTTACATATAATGTTAAAAGATGTAGAACTAAAAGTTAACGTGACTAAACTAATTAAATTCATACATCAAATTACGTATCGCAATTACTGTAATGTCGGTCTAATTTCCGAGCAAATTTGTCAAATGATACAGCGATTAACTGACTTCGCAACAGCGAACAAAGATAATGGAAACTAATCTACAATTTAGTTTTTACTTCCAAAGATTATAAGGCAATAATACATTTAGCTATAATGAGATCTTCATAACATTATTGCTCGAAGCTCGAAACTTTCTTTATATAACACAGCTCTTATTTGTTGTGGTAACTTTTCCATATAATATATGATTGACATAAAACCTTATCCTCGTTGTTATAAAGTATATATTTATTTGTCGGCATTATTTAATATATATTAGATTTCATTAATCTGTTTTCATATATACTGAATCACTTGACGACATAGGCTTCTTTAAATCAATGTTTTATGGCCTCGTTTTAATCTCATACAAAACAAAACGAGAAAGACAAGACGAGTGCGGTACTGTTCTATACATTGTCGAAAGAATAAAGGCACACTTTTTCTTTCTGTCGTCGCTATTGTTAAATTATTTCTCTCGTCGGTTGTTATTTTAAAGAGAAGTCGTTTCTGTGATTAATTTTCTAGATACGATGTCGAGAAATTGAGTTCGTACTAATTATAATATCTTATTGCTTTCAAATTTGGTTCACATTACGTATTCAATGGAATGTTCTTTATTTAATTTTGCCTTATTTCGTTGTTCCATAAAAATCATATGTGAATGTTAAAAATAAATAATAAAACAGTTATTACAGTCACTTATATAGGATATAGGAATGCTTAAAATATAGACTAGAATAGCTTTTGAAAGTTAGCTTATTGATGGTTGTTAAAGGCAATTTAAAAATGCGGCTGTTAAGGAGAAGCTTGGTAGCGTAGTGGATAAGCGCCGTGGCCCGCGATCGTTGTCGTTTAGCAACTTTCGCAAGGGTCGGTCACGGGATGGGTGACCAAAAAATTTATTGCAATCGTTAATACCCTCCAATCCGCATTGGGCCAGCGTGGAGGGTCATGGCTCATCCTCCTTAACCATCCATAAGGAAGGCCTGAGCCCCTGCAGTGGAGACCTAAAAGGGCTGATGATGATGATGATGAAGGCAATTTAGTTAATCACCGTATCAGTTAATCATCTCTGGCTTATGAATGTCCCAGTGCTGGGGCTCAGGCCTTCCCCAAGGCAGGAAAATAGGGAGTATGTGCCACCGTGCGGGCCAAGTGCAGATTGATGGATATGAACGACTGCAGATTCATAGGGGACCAACGGTTTAACGCGCCTTCTAAAGTATGGAGGAGTTCGAGATGAACCATGACCAGCCCTTGCGGAAGTTACTTTACAATCATAGCGCAGTTTTTTTTTTATAAAAAAATATATTAATATACAACAAATGAGAACATTAATTTATCTTATATTTTACTTATTAAATACACATCACAAAGAATCTGCAAAGCATCCAAAACATCTGTTTTTTTCATTCATTTCTGGGATTATAATTACAACACACAATGAAATTTTAGATATAGACCTGTTACTTCATTAATTTGTCAATATTTTACGCATTAATAAAGTTTATATATTATAAGTTGATATTATTTCATTACAATGTATCAGGTTTATATCAAGTACACAATAATAAAAGATAATGCTTTTATTAAAGAAATTTTAGTGAGCAGCAATGGCAATTTGTATTTAGAACTGCTTATAAGAAGTTAAGACATCTAAAGCTAGTAAAACGACAACTTTTTTTACGTGTAAATTATAACCTATATTAACCCCGAAAGATGAAGCTACCGGTAGATGAAAGAATTTTTAAAATAGTTCCCGTAGTTTCGGAACCTATTAGATGCAAACAAACGATCAAATATTTCCTCTATATAATTCAAATTTAAAATTTACATTCCAAATTTCATTCGAGATTTCTCTAAAATAGAATTAGGTATCTATCAATGTAATTAAAAGTGTTGTATTCGGATAGTTTTAATTGCGTTGTACAGTGAATTGTAATCAAGAAAACACTAAAATATAATAATGATTCTATAACCAATTTAAACTTAAACTTTATGTGTACATTAAGTTGTTTTCCAGTTTAAATCCAATCATAAAATGTCCATTCACGATATCGACATAAACTGAAAATTTAATTTTGTTCAGAAAACAGAAGAGCTGGCAGAGAATTTCACTTAAACGTAAGAACATTTCAGTTTTAAAAGCCGTGGCAGTTTTGATTAAAGACGGCGATTCGTCGTCTTTTTTATTATTCACTATTATTTTGGTGAAACTATAAAACTGCGAATCAAATTTTATAAGGACTTATCTTAGTGCACATAAAGGTAAATATAAAATAAGATGATATCACGAAAGTTTCACTGAAATAGATATAGATGGAGTTTCAAAAACTATATATTAATAAGTGAAACAAAAACCTTTTCTACGAAAACTGTGCAGAGGAGTTTGCAATTTGGCAAATCTAAAGTTTATATAGAGAAATTATTTCTCCAAGAATACTGATATTTTCTTTAAGGAGACAATATTTATTATAATATATATTTAGGGCCAGGCCTAATCAGTAAATAATTATTGATAAAAGTATGCCCATTTCCGTAATTATTACAGTGAACTTTGTGCGATCAATTTAAGCCCTAGTTATCGCTGTAGGTAAATAAAACGTCAACGACCTCTTAACCATTTGGTACATCTGCTGATCTTCGGCAACCCTTTCATCTTAGAGCCGAGTCATTAGCTACGATAACACAGATTTTTAATATTACAGCAAACATTAAGTTACTTGATGCCTACAAACTCTGAGATGCAATTCCATGTGTAAATAATATTTTTCGTAGGAAGTTTTGTATAAGCTTAAATAGCCGTCCGAAGCATGCAGTAGCTCGAGATAAAAAATTTTTGGTCACCAATCCCGTAATCGATCCTTGTTGAAATTGCTGGACAGCGACGATCGTGGACCGCGGCGCTTTTTCACTAACCATCGATCTGGCTTTACTATATTTATAAGTGGAAAAAATGCTTTTACAAAATGGACTTTATGTCAAAAATTCATACGACCAGTTTATATTCTGAAAAAGAACTGTCCTTTCTGTCGATAAAATGAACGATCTGTCAATTATTATTATTCTTTGCCATCAGACGAGCGTGTCGTGATCTCGCGCACGCGATACACCAAAAATTTGTTCCGACGACGGACAATACCATCTTCGAACACAACAATAAATGCATCCAGGAATTTCGTAGCGACAAAATAAACGTACAATAATGATTCTTTGTGCTTATTAATTCATATTACACGGCCGCTTAGAGCTCTCGACGCGGTGACAAAAGCCTTGAGCGACCACAAAAGTCAATGGAACGGAGCAAACTGTATATAATAAATTACTACGTCTCTCGACGGTGATGCGTATAGATGCGTATTCTTATAGGTGGAGGTTTTTGTTCCTTTTTCTTCTCTCTCGACCGCGTTTATTTGTGTACCGGGAGAATTTATCTTGCGATACGAGCGGCGCATGAATGAGTGAGCTTATGGTTATCGAAACGTAAGAAATGTCGCTGCCGTATTATGTTAGTATCACAAGGTAGAAGTAAGTGTCACCTTCTTAAAATAGGTCGTATAACAGTCATTATTAAGTATATTTTACGCTTCATGTAATTCTTTCATTACTTTTTAATAACTAGATATACATAGTAATATTATAAAGAGTAAAGATTTGATTGTTTGGTTGATACAGGGCATCAAACTCCAACAAAGACATTACTATGTAATTGTTTTTTGTGATGTAACGGCTCCGAAACTGCTACATATATCAACTCATTTTTTTTTCACCTGTATCGTATGTAGCGGGTGATATAGACTATGATTATTTACGCGGGTGAAGTCATGTTTAAATAGTTAGAATAAATTATAAATCATTTAAAAAGATGCCGTAACTTGTTTACTACAAAAGACAATTTATGCATATGACAAGGAAAATATCATCCATATTTCGGGGAAACGAGTGCGCGTCAGAAATCAAACGCACACGTTTCAATTCCGATCACGTCTAGTGGAATTTCTTTTTACTTCAGTAGCACATATCAAAGTTTCTTTATGTCTCCTGTACCCTTGTCAATTGTCTGTACCGTACCATATCTTTTTCCCACTCACCTCCTTATAAAATCCTGAATAATATCGTGTCTTACATACGTGATACTGCGGGGTTCTTGAGTGATGTAGTCATTTTTTTTTTTCAAGAATAACTTAGGACTATTCCGGTAGCTTTCGGAAAGGTGTGATAAATTCTAATGTACTTAAGTGGATTTTGATATGCTTTTAGTACAATACTGTTTACTTTTGCTACTTTACTTTCAAAAATATTTCGCAAAACTAAAAAATATAAAGTCTGATGGTTACAAGCATGGCCACCAAATATGCAAGTTTTTCTAATGTGTTAACAGTCTTTATAGGTCTGAAGAATTATTAATGAATTAAAAAAGTGTCAAATATAATACGTTGTTGCAGTTCATCGAAAAAACAAATCGACTTTCTCTTTAACGTAACAAGACTTAGAACTTCGAACAACTTTACTTCAGCACTACAGAAAACAGGAAAATTACTTTAAAATAACTTATTATTGACTTTAAAGTTACTAACGACACGTGTGCTAGTTGAAAACTGCGAGTGTCTACCTTGAAGCGAAGTGAGAATGTATATCTGCTTATCGGTTATATATTTGATTTTATATATCGGTTATATAAATAAAGACAGACGGTGGAAAATATGGCCAATTTTTGACCTAATATATAATTTAGTTCCTCTGTTTGTACATAATTAAGAAAGAGAAATACTTTAATATCTGCTAATGTAACATTATTTACTACGAGTTATGTAACTACGTCATACCTTTGCCTTATCATTCTACTAGTGTCTCGCTTAACAATTCATAACACATCATTCTATTTCACTAGCTCATTTCCAACTTACTACGACAATTCTCTCAAAAGAGTTACGGGCGAGCATTGTATTGAGTCTACGCGAGTCCAAATGGCTTCTTTCATACTCCAAGTGACTTTTGTCTTTTCTTTCTTGCTACTTAACAATGACAGAATATTTGTCAAAGCTAATCCGTGTAGGCACGGACTCATTTGTACGCTCTTCGAATTTTAATTATTACGTAACTTGTTTTTTTACCTTGTGTATTTATTAATTTAATTGATTGATATAGGATAGGTTTATTTTGAAATTTTGCAATGGAGTTTAAAATTAAGTTTTAAGAATTAAGGCTTAAATAAATTGAAGAATTTAATAGCTAGTGCACAGTCAACACTGTTAATTGGAATGTAGAAAATGAACTTATCTACATTGTCTCGGGTTTAGGCGTGGTACCTTCGTTCTTTCAGATACTCCACAATACAAAGCTTTAGTTACGCATCTTGGAATCTGAGTATATAATACGTAGGTAATGTTGTCTTATATTTTTGTTAAGTAATAAAACATGCTACGCTACAGTAGACTACACACATAAGAATATCTGTATATTCTTTAGAATTCCATTTCATATTCAAAATTATGCGTCCACCTATTTGAAAATGAAATATAGGATGCTTTAGAAATGTTTGCCTTCGTTGGGTATATGAAAGAAAAGATTTATATGTTTTTCGAAAGCATTTCGAATGAATTAGAATTTCATTTGAATAGAGCATGTAGAAGTTTTCTACTTTGACTTCTGCATTATTTAATATTCTATTACTGAATTAACTCGCATTTTAAATGGATGTTTCTTTTCACATACGAGAATAAAGAAGTACAAGTCCACTTAGTCTTTACCGTTTAGAAAACATTATGTGATACAAAATGTGTAGAAGTTGATATTTTATTTCGCTTTGATATATATTGACATAGGACTGAATTTGATATTTTTCTTTTTATTATAACTATGAAAAATAGAATTATGCCGCTTTGTCTGTCAGAGAATACTCATAAAATTCTTTATTTAATATGTTATTTTCAAAAACGTTTAGTGGCCATTCGTCATTTCCTCCATATTGGATAAAAAAAGAAGAAATTATAACCTTTATCACCTTTGTATGATGTAGCTTATTCTAGGTAAAATAATAATCATGATCAGATCAGTATTTAAGACATAAAAATAAGACAAATAAAATAAATATTATAAAGAGGTAAAGTTAGAAACTTTCTTATATTAACTAGCTGTTTTCCCGTGACTACGCATGAATGAATTATAGTCTATGTCAACCTCTTATGACGTAGCTACCCGCAGGTAAAAGAATTTTTAAAATCGGCCCAGTGGTTTCGGAGCCTATACGATGTAAACAAACAAATAATCAAATCTTTCAGTCAACGGCTCAACGTGCCTTCCGAAGCACGGAGGAGCTCGAGATAATAAATGATCGGCCATCTTATGACCAGCCCTCGAGAAAGCAGCTTAACAACCGTATCGCAGACCGAGCGCGCACAGCACACAGACTTATGAGAATAAAGAAAAGTTTTTTTTTAATAACAAAACTGTAATCGAACCTAGGTCCTAGTGAGTCACGCCACGGAGATCGACTTATCTCTCACCAATATAAGTCAACTTCCTAATGGGTATTTTATTTATATTCAGTTTAACAAAAACTAATGAATACAGGTTTTAAAAGTCATTACATTTTTTTCAATTCTCAATTCTGTCTATTCTTATATCAATATAAATGTATTTATTGTTACGATTTGAATTATTTAGTTGTGTGACATGTGATTCAAAAAGAACTCGTTTCACGGTCCATTATAATAGTATCTTGCTTATGTATAATAAAATACATTCACATTTCATAAATAATGAACTAATTCAAATATAAACGGACTGTATAATGATATTCCATCTAATATGGAGCGAAAAAAATATAACTGTCAAATGTAATTTTCTAGAAAATATGTCTTTCACTTTTACCGATTCGAAGCGATCGCTTGGAAAGTTTGCGTCGTAAAATCAAAACGATTCTGGGTATCGATACTTAGAGAGAAATCACTGGAATTTGCAGATGTATCGAATTCTTAGATTTATAATATTAAAGGTTCATTGTTCGAATAGTAACGTCTGCTGCTTACGTATAATGGGGAAAAATGGACCTATGTTTAAATTACTTAAAACACACTTCTTAAACAACTTGAACATGGAATAGGATAAAGAAATAGGTACATTATGTCTATGTCAAGTGTATTATGGATATATGAGGTAATCCCCGAAAATTGATAATGCGTTTGGCTGCCATTTTGATAACTTAATTGCGTTCAGCCATCAGTACCGTTAACAAATAAACACTGGTTGACGAAGTACACATATTGAGTTGAGTTGTGTTGAGATCGCACACAATTTTTGTTGTTTCGTTTGTTATTGTTGTTTTGTTATTACTTGTTATGGTTGACTAAATAATCAACTGCTATTATGATTTTCATAATAAATGAACGCAATTTCACTAATAATAAATATATCTAATTTTTCCCAATTATTTTCTATATACCTCAATATTTACAGATAAAATAATCATTTCCAAAGATTCATGTATTTTTCAGACTAAAAGTTATTCAATTATAATAACAATATTTTCGGACTAATTGATAAATATTTCAATAATGAATAAATAATTTATCTCTTACATTTTGTGCTATCTATACTTTGTATTTTCGTATGACGTGGGTGTTATTTAGACAAGGTTCCAACGTATTAGCAATTTACGGGACTTAGTACCTATATAAATACAAAAGCATTGGCACAAACTTTCATGGTTTATAAATGCAGATACAGAAACTTGAATATTAAAGAGTAATAAAACTTAATTATGCAACGTTTAATAAACAAAAAATCTTTTTATAAAACGAAATCATTTCTAAAATCGTTTATTGTTCCTGTAAATAGAATAATTAACTCGTTTTAATGCGATTTTTAAACTCTTAAAATCCATGTCTAAAATTATAGTGACCAAAATAAATTAAAATCGCTAAAATTGAAAATTCATGAACACTATCCATTTTTTCTTTAGATGTGATTTTTTTACATATAAAGCCCAATTTTTCACTACTTAAAAGCATATTTAATTATAATTTAAGGAGGAAAATTTTAAAATTTTAACGATGCAAATGACTATAAAAGTAATTTCCCATTATTCCACTTTATCGCAGTTCACTGCGCTTAAAACGACATTCTCAACACATAATTTACTCGTAAAAAACAATAAAACTGACCTATTTATTGCCCATAGCTCATCTGATAAGACGAGAAAAAAGTTTCAGGTCATTAACACCGCTGCGATAAAGGGAGCGGACTATTTTCGTAGATGTTCCTTTGTTTTTATTGTAATGATAAATCACGGGCACATACATCACGTCCGTATGGGATGTATTGTAATCTATAATCTACTTTAGAATCTATAACCGACGACTGGGGGATAACATTAATCAAAAAATTTCTGTACATATCGATAAGACCTCCACGGAATCAGGCATTCTATGTGGCTTATTTTGACGTAATAAAATGATAAATAGTTTGATCTGCATGTATTCATTAGCATAACATGACAAGTCCATTACTACTTGTAGACATATGCGGTTGGGGTAGAAGCGAAACTTTGTAAAATGTAATAAGTTGTAATATCATTCGGTCCGTCGGATTTCGTTTGTTGGTAGCGGTTTAAGCAAAGTCATCTCTAGCACATTTGTTACCGTGGTTCAACGAATTTCGATTCGGAGATAAGCTCGTAATAGAACGCCTACATTATTAAGTAACGTGTCAAATGAAACGACTTTATTTTCGGGAAGGGTTATTAGAGATTTGGGTAATTAGATTGTTTTTTATTGAAGATATATATCCCTATTTCTACCTATATATTCTTAGTAAGTGGAGGATACTTTAAAATTAACGTAATGCAAAAAGATAGTTTGATGAAATTTCTGAAAAGAGTTTTTAACATTCAATTTCCATTAACTACGGTAAAGAACCTCCAATTAAGTTTATTAGTTAGTTGCTAAACCAGTAACTTTTTAGTTTATTGACCACTAAGAAATGTCTTTGATTATATTAAAAATAAACTATTAAAAAAACTGTTACTGTACACCATTAAATAGTACAACAACTATGGACTTTTAATAGTAAAATCATATAATCGGACGATTTAATTGCTAAAGAGAAGCTTCTTCCAGGCAATCTACCAATAGGTTAGACTAGACTGTTGCCTATAGGCAGTAAATAATAGTCTCATATAATGAAAATAAGATCTAACGTGGCATGCCCTATATGGTGGAAGAATCAGTTTCAAATCATGCGTAGTGTAAAATAAATAATAATTTTTAATTTTGAGATACTTTTAAATAATAAATTATATGATATCGAGTGAAAACTAAAAATACAAATAAAAAAATATATACATAGGTAGGTATCGTATTTTTTTCTCACGAGATAATAAACAAATCTACATCTCAGGCACCTATCATCAAAGTTTATTTATTTATTTATAGTTTTATTTATTTATAAATTTATTTATAAGTTTATTTATTTATAAGTTTATTTATTTATACGACCAGAGGTTTTCTCGCGATTTTATCCCCGTATTGTCACCCACGAATGAAGCTTCCCGTAGGCGAAAGGAGCCTATTTAATTCCAACAACTAATCAAATCTTCCCTCTTTATAATATTAGTATACATCACAGGGTAGATAAGGATAGCATCACTTAAATAAATGCTATTAAAATATCAACTAGAATACAATAAGTAATTTTTTTTTCAACTTATTTTTAATTAGATTACGCGTAACATTTTTTGGGATTCCGTCTTTCATCCTCGGGAAAGGGTGGTCCCGATTTTACGCTAAATTTAATTTTCTCTTGGAAACAAACGAGAAATGAGTTTTCAATTACACGCCGAGCCGTCGAAACATAAAAGTCATTTCCTCTCTATCAACTCGCCACTACCGCGTCATGATGTGATTTTTTTCTGTGAAATATAGCGCTCTAATTAATTGATATTATTATTAACGTGAATAACCGATATTTATCGCGTTTTAATAAAAATTTGATACGTTTTTCGTAAAGTTAGCATAAAAAAATATATATACAATTCATTACTAATTGAGTCCGCTTTCTGTACCATGCTTTTATTAGCCGATGAACTTAATAAATAAAATAATTAGACAGTCCCGTGTATTCGAGATTTGAATTCCATTTTTAATAAGACTGTATCACCTGTGTGACTGTTATTTTTATTAAGTATTCTGTTAGAAAAATATCAATATAACATTAAAAGGTTAATTTATCAATATATCATGATTTAATTTATTAGATTTATGTGCTCTTAGAGATGAGAGATAATCATAAAGCATCAAATCATCACGATTACAGTAAAATCACTCGGTAGCTCTTTACTTGAAAAGTAATGAAATAACAAATTATAATTACTAAATAACCTAAATGTCGCTGAATTTTAGAGATAAATCTCTATCGGGAAAATTTTATGAATTATAATTTTAGCTTATGTTGTTATTTAAAAAAATATTGTGGTTTTATATACTTTTTATATCGTTTGGAATCGATTTCGTGTTAGTAATTTACTTTAAGCTCCTTCTGGTTCTGATAGGCTCTGTTAAATTCATAAAAATATTATAACTGTAGAAAAAGTTTATGAAAGGTCTAAGTGATATCACTTTTGTATTTTTTACTGTTGGCAACATTATCATTTTCTTCTTCTTGATTTTTGTTCTAAATAACCTCGGTAAGTGTCCTAAAGTTTGAACGTGTGAAACGTCCTAAACCCAAAGTCATTAAATTATAATAAATCTATTTGCCCATTACTATTCTGACAAACCACTAAATAACAAATATAGTGAAATGGCAACCAACTTTTATTCTACAGCCATAAAGCCATTTTTATACCAATTACATTTAACGTAGCAACATTATTTCAAACGTTATTTTAAATTATCCTTTTTATTGCACATATAATCCATAGAGCGCGAATCTCCCGCTCGTATATTAGCTAGAGTCGGATCATAATGGTTCTCTACGTGAACCCGTATATCTTTATATATCTTTCTTTGCGGATGTGTTTTTTGCCGTTTGTTTTCACGCAATAACCTCGCATTACGTGTTATCTCCGCGGCCGGTTCCGCAACACCGCGACTCATTCGTTTATTATTATTAATTTAGTGGGAGGAGCTATAGTTCGTATCGACCTTCCCACATCGCGACGCCTAACATGAGTATAGTATACAAAAGCGAGAGAGCTAACCGAATATTTTTCGAGTTCTCTGCATTAGAAAATAGGGAAGCATAGATGGCTTCCCCTCATTAATAAGCTATTAGATTACGCGACGCTATACGGCCGATTGGTAGGATAGGGAATCCCAATAAGCGCTGCCCCCACTTCCACTTCGATGGCTGATCGAGATTCAAAAGAGGCCTCCTTTGAAATGGGCACGAAACAAAACGGCCGCTCGAAAAAGACCCGCTCTAATTCTCTTTACGATCTCCGATTTCAATTGCTCCTTCAGAAAATTTTGAATGTAGGGAGGGACAGTGTTTGTCACGTAGGGACGTTGGTGACAACGTATAGAAATCTCTTACATATAATGCGGGCTCGTTTCATAGGTACCCCATTAACGAGAGTGCCCCCAGAGGCGCGGACGATATCAAATCCAAAGATCGGATTGACAAAGGTGTAGTTAAAAAAATATATGTAAAGCTAGTTTTACGAGCCGCTCTGTTATTAAACATTCGGTATAAATAGGTTTTCTACTGCGTCCGTTTTTTACTGGTCCCATTCAGTTGTAGTAAGATGTATAAGATTTATCTCAAACCCTTTTGGCATAAACACGCACACATATGTATTCATTCGATGTGTTTTTTGTCACCAACAACGCATGTATTTTATCTGAATATTTTTGTCCCCTTTAATGGTGCTTTTTGATACCAATCGTTTTTTGTGTACCCATTATTACGATGCATTGTGCGAAGGTTTAGTTCGGATAAGATCTTTGATATGTCACCGGCGTGTCTACTGTATTTTTTAAAGTAGTAACCTTTATAGTAAATTACAAATATTAACTGCGTGAGAACAAAGTCAGAGTTAAGAAGATGACCATGTGTTTTGTCCTCATAAGACTTAAAATATAACTATTTTATGAATAAATGCCTGCTTGAATGTATAAAATCAATATATGATTCCAAATATAACAGGAAAAATATATATTTATTTTATTGTCAATATACAGGAAAAAGCTTGTAAAGAAAAATTAAAAAAGTGAAGTGAAACAAATGGTAGGTAGATATTAAAAATTAAATAATAGGGGTTGTACTTTGAAAAATAATTCTCGATATATTGCCAATTACACCGCGCTCTGTCCTATTCTATGACATTAAAAATACGTTAGTAAAAATACGATACCAAACGGAATAATTCGCGATATATCTTATTTTGATGTTAAGGGTACAGTACCAGACTATTACGTTACCCACACCAGTGACAACTCCAAAGAACATTACGAGCAAGTTTGAATAAATGATAGTCTATATATGTATATAAAATTGTCATCTCCTCGGACAATGACTCTCTATATTGAACCGATCTGTAACTGTGTCCATCAATCATTTCAGATTACGCCACAAATCGGTCCATCCACATGGATAACCATAAAATTGCATATTCAGTGAACAAAGCTAGACTCCAGTTAAGTAGATCAGAATATTCTTGAAAGTGCTACATCATTTTCAATATATTTAGCGTTTATTTTGAGAAAAAAATATTCTAATCGTTTTGTGTATTGCAAAAATGAATTGCGAAATTGGAAATATCTTTTGTGTTAGACGTCTTTTCACCTGTCGCCAAGATATCTTGTTTGGAAGGTAACAAAAGTCGTTGAGTTGTCAGAACAATGGATCTTGGGACTAATACGAAACGTTTACTTGTTCGGTAGCGATCGGAGTTTGATATTTGTCGATGGTACGTAACGATAACTTTCTCATAAATCGTATTCAATGTCACTCACACATTCTTCTTATTGTGTTTGTCCGTCAAAAAGTACATTGAAAAAAATTCTTGTACCTTCAGATCAAAACAACTCTAACTTTTTACTTTTCAAATGATTCCCCGTGAAATAATTGTTTGTGATTTCAATAAGATTCGATAAAGAAGGAAAAATTTCAACATTATGTGAAAATTCTCACGGCGTATCATGTACAAAGAAGCTTTTGTTTTCACCATTTTCAATGCGTTCCGTGTAATGGCGGAAATCTGAGGCGGAATTCCTTTTTATAGGTCTTTTGGGTAAAGTTTAGTAAATTGATGAGATGTCCTCGTGTGGGGATATATCATGTGATTTCTTGAAGAGATTGCGTTGAGCGTAAGCGTAAACATAAAAAGAAATGGCTATCGTCTTCAAAATAAGTGCTATCTATACTAATATCATAAAAAGAGATTACACAATATTCGAAAGAGGTAATACGAAATTTGCGTGTTTTTTTGATATCACAACTACTATTTGAAAATTATATTACCAATTTAAAAGTAAATACTTCTTGGTCATATCCTTCATGATTGATGATGGTGGTTGGTGTTTGTGTTATCAGCACAAATGCATTTGCGATTGCGATAGCCTTGTGCACCTTACCAACCCGTGGAATTTGTGACAAGGGTACATTCTTTAGTTGGTAGCTCCATCGCAATGGTGAACGACTAATTGTCCCAAATTTTCGCCATTTCCTCTTATTGTTTGGCCAAAATAACGTAGGAATCGCCGCTCACATACTGAAGGGGGACGCGTGTTTATATTGAGCTTTAAAACTTTGGATACGTTGATGTATTTCGCAATCCAGGATATTCTATGACACGTGCCTTCAGCACCACACTTCAAAGAAGACTGTAGATCAGGTTATACAACTCTGTCGAATTCCCTTAAGCGTAGATCGATATCGGAGACATTTTTACCTTACTTGCTGTTATACTCCTATTTCTATCCAGAATAATGTACTCGTACATAACATTATTTTGGATAGACATAGACTCACCATCATATCAGTTAGTGTTTTTATCGAATAGAATAATAAAATGTTACTAAGTTTCAGTGAAAATCTTAAAATTAAATACGTTTGTGATAGTTTATTTTCCGTACGCTTGTACAAAGCGTTAAAGGACTTTATGAAATATCAATTCCTCCTCCTTAAGTTATTATTGTTACGATCAAGTACATACATTAAAATTTTATAGATAAACATGAATGTCCATCAATGCTCGATACCCATAAACCTATTTCACATTACGATCGCGTAATAACTTACTGTCTGTATTGTTCCTTTTGCTTCGTTCAGGTACGACACTAAAATTGTATTGAAAAATGATGTTATAGTCATCGTAAAATCTGGTTATCGTAAGAAGCCTCGGATAAAACGTCTAACAACAAAGCCGTTTTGAATTCGGTAATGGAAATTTTATTGACAATTTTCTCGTTATTATTTTGAAAGCTACTAATATTGTCGTGTATTTTAGAAAGAAAAATAAAACTTTATCTTCTATTTATGACCATGATATATGTTTTTTATAAGTAATTATTGAATGATTTGTGTAAAAAATAGTTTTATACTTATTATATTAATTAATTTAACCTCTTTTACCACTTTTTCTTATTATAATAAAAGGTAATCTATGTCCTTTCCCAAACACATCTCCGCCTTTTTACCTAAAATCGGTTATGTCATTAAATTCGGTTCAGTGATTTGGGCGTAAAAGCGTTAAATACAGTTACTTTAGTATTTATAATTCTTTTCTAAGGGTTCCGTATCCAAAGGGTAAATACGGGACCTTATTAGTAAGACTCTGTCCGTCTGTCACCAGGCAGGCTATATACCTTGAACCGAGATTGTTAGACTTAATTTTTCACAGATGACGTATTTCTGTTTCTGCTATAACAACAAATAGAAATAGAATAAATTTAAAGGCGCTTACACACATATAACACATGTGATTTTTTGAGCTTTTTATAGATAATGTAACAGAATTCTTCGTGCGTGAGTTAGATTTGTCGTGGCCGATTTTTCACAGTTATTGCGCTTCTGTGATTTGCAACGACAATTAACCTCTGTAAAGTTTGGAATTACAGTAGATAAATAAGATTGACGTTTACTAAATACAGCGTAAATATAGTTTTACTTATTTAAGAAATTTCAAACGCTACATCAATCAGATTAATCTAAGCCATTGTTATTTACAAAATTACTTCAGAGCCTTTTCACAAATCTTGTCACATCGGCGGACAAATTTCGAGCAGCAGCTGCCGATTACGCCACGAGATTGTACAAAATTTAATCCACATTGCAGTTGGGTATTGGATTTCTTTCGCGCTCGATTGAAAATGTTTTTTTTACCCCCAGACTGTCGCCTAAAGCTTCCTTTAGGCTCACGTTACACGGGAGCTTCTTTGAAGTGCTGTAACTTTATAATATATGTAGGTGCCGTATATCAATTTACTATAGTTCCACCTTTTTCGGTTTTTTCATTGTTATATTCGTTGATAGGATGGACTGGGCGTGGATAAACTAACCAATGATCCTAGAAGGTGTTACAGTCAAAAATCATAATAAGAAAAGTATACTTTTGCTTTTCATATTGTATCATATATGCCGCTATATAATATTCTCGCCTACAAGAATATGAAATCTTTTGATTAAATCCTTTATAATTCAGACATTTCCTTATGGAATGATCTACTCAGAAGATTCTACTTTAAAAAATAAAATAAAACTAAAAGTTGTTTTAAGCTGTTAAGTTCATGGTCATTTACTCGAGAATGATATGATAGTATAAGATGACGAAAGGACTTGAAAGAAGGTAGACCGATATATCTGCCTGCGTCATTCAGGCACTGAAGCTACTTAATTACAAAATTAAGTATAAAAGTATATGTAAATTTATGAAAATAAATGTTATTATTATTATATATCACCCACCCGCAAAAACTTCAATTACAACAGCTGGCACTTGCAACAGCACTGAAATATTGGGGACTCAATAAAAACAAAGTAGATGGTAGCAATCCCGTAAAAAAACTATCATTCTCATTAGGAATAATATTATAAGTGTGTTTTTTATCAACCTTATTTATTTAACATTTACCTCATCAAATATTTGGTTGGTGTTTATACTTTCAGTAAATTATCATCATTGACATATAATAATGCTGTAATGTTTTCATAATATTTTATGTCTTAGTTTGAATTTTAGTAATTTTAATTTTAGTTTAGTAATAAAATAAAGGATTGTTTATATAATATAATAATTATACTGTGTATATTCTAAAACAGTCAAACATGTATGGGGTAACGTGTTCTAGATGAAATGAATAACTAGTCACATATTTTTTTGCGCAACGCAAAAATGGGTGGGTTGCTGGCGTCAGGGACAAAGCTAACACAATAAAAATCAAATCAACCGCAAATTAACTTTCTAAATTCTCAAATAACCAAGCTCAGCTGTAGGTAGGAGATGCATACAAAAATAATATTTGTACAGCGATACACAATAAAATACTGTCAATACAGTGAGCAATTACTGAGCCGGTAACATGTTTACTTAGGACTAAGGAATTGAAGTGTTTTCGGGCGTGCCAAGACATTTTGTTGGAGGTTTCTTCGAACATTGTATGATTTGAGCCGTGGCTCAAACATTGGCGTATACTGTTTTAATTGTCAACTTGCAATCTTAACATACTTATTATTTTAATAAAAAATACAAATGAAAATTTTTGTTGACATTTCTCTATTATTTAATAAATTTAATGGTTTGACGATTAATTTTAAATTACCAGAGAGTTCTCATAATTTTTACAAAAACAACAATTGAAAAACCACTTTTTTATATGAGAAAGGAAGAGATATTAACTTCAAATTCTAACGCATTTTTGCACTTTTTCATGCAAATGTTATATGTTTTTCACAGCATATATCATATGTATGTATTATACATGTGATGCGTGTTTATATTTGGTATTTTTTTTAAATTTAGGCAAAAGGCGCTGCGAGCGCACGTTATAGAACTTCAATGAAATAAAACCTTGGAAACTATGTTATGACAGCGCTGCAATGAAGAGGTTCTTGATAACTGAATTCAAATCGAAAAATGGAGGTTCTATGTTTAACGGCGTTGTACAAATATCAAAATCGGTTTAATGAACTCTTCCACACTATTTTTTAATTTAATTTTTTCGTCCATAAAACATGATATCAAACGAAATCATATTTAAACATTAAGTTTGGGAAATTAGATTCCGTTGATATTAAGACCACGGCTTTAACGCCCACCATACCAGTTCTCTGTACAAATAGAAGCGGATGAGAGACAATAAGGAATCGGAACAATCATGCGCCATCATGGGTTTGATTAATTAAGAAGCTTGGGAATACGGGAATGAGTGCCATGTGTTCTATTATATCGATATCCATCAAATTGATGACATCAGATTTCCAATTATCGTCACAGTTATACTTAATGTTCCAGCTTTTTTAACCAAATTTAAAAATGAATAAGTTATGTTTTTAAATGAAATTGCTTTCAAAATAAATAACTAAAAAGATTCCATGCGCTCTTATGAATATCAAAATCCTCGCCTCCAGTTTTTTTACTAATAAAATCAACAGGAAACATTATTTTATACATATTTTTTTATTTATAAAAATAAAGTTATCAATGCTATATTTACTTTGATATCTTTTCAAGTATTAATGTCTAATAAGAAACCATTGAAATATTCACATCTTAAGCATTGTTTTTTTCGATACAATTGGAAATCTGTATATTTAAATTTGACTCAAGAACACATAAAATCTTTGCCAAGACAATCGGTACTTAATAATTTCATTAGAATACTTTAATGAGAATAGAACCTCCGAACTTATCCACAAAAGAAATGAAAGAAAATATATCAAAAGTTCGTTTATTCGAACCACGCCGTGGCGCAATCCTTTTTGGTAACTTTTTTTAATATAACTACTAAGAATATATCTGACAAAGTTTCTCTTATAAGACATCCCATTTCTTTGTTTAATAAAGAGCTTTACGATATGAGATGCTTCTCTCTTTCTACAAATACAACTTAGGTACTAAATTAAGTAAATACTAATCAAATACTTATTTCATACCAGTTAAGTATAGTTTTTGTTTGGCAAATATCTATTTAATTATCGTAGACAATTATCAAATCGATGATAATATTACTTATTCGTAAAAGATTATTCTAAATAAGAATGCCCATTGTTGAATGTCCGAGTGGTAAATAACCGACAGCCCTAATGCTATTAACTGAAAAATTAGGATAAAAATGAAAATTTTTCAACATAGTTTTTTAACGTTCAAATTTCCAAAATTTTATGCCGTTTAACTGCAATAAAATAAATATTATAAAACATCATAATTATGTTTGGAATAAAAAAGTGAAAAATGTGATAGATTTATTCTCAATCATTACATTTCAATACGTGGAATTTTAGTCTGGATAAAACGTATTCAGACTACTAGTAAATAGTGGTGTGATTTATAATTATTGTTTTAACATTTAGTTTAGTTATTGAGACATTTGACAAATTGAAATTATTACTTGTAACTAAAATTGTTCTACACAAGAACTCGGTGAAGATAATCTTTAATATTATATATAGAAATCTAGATTAAAAGATTAAATACTTAATTTTTTAGTGGTGCAGTTGTTTAATAAATTTTCGTTGCTAATATGATAGTATGTTTCTGTACAAAATAGCCTTATAATTCAGAAGCTGACGAGACAACAGATTGAAACATGTCGGTGGCGCAGAAGCTACAAGGTCCTAAGCAACAGGAGAATCGGTAAAAATCTGGTGCGCAGAAATGTACTCTATCCTTAATTATATTTGGTCAATTTCGCTTTCACAATGCTATACTGGAAAATAAATGAAAAATGCTTAAATACTGCTGTAAAAAATTCGTCAGTCCTGTTAGGTCCTGGGTAGCTCACAGGTTAGAGTCGTCTAAATTACGAAAGGTCATGGGTTCGAATAAGATCTCGTAGTACTAGGGACAGAGGGGATTTTTCAAGAATATACACTTTCCTGTGAAAACATGATACAGTTTCCTTTACATACATAATTAATTTTAGCTGCATATTTGACTGTAACTACTTTTAATTAACGTTTTTTTTTTCTTTTTCATGCTTTTCTTTCGACGTGCCGCTGGGAATGGGAAAATGTAAAACAGGTTCGTGAAAATTATCTGTGAATAAAATTTAGAACACTCTACTTTTATGTTACGTTGAAAAGTTTCTTTCATTTAATTATATTAAGGCTTTTAGAATATAAAGATTTAAACAAGTATAAAAACTTCATATGATTTAGGTAAGTTATATAGATGTTACTAAAATTCACTAAAACAAGATATAATAAAACAAGATTTAAAACATAGTAAGAATTGATTGGTTGAAATTTAATTAGCTCCCTAGTTTGGTGCAACTGTGGGACGCATTTTGATATATGATATTACTATAATACTCGCTTGTTGGTAAATCTTAGAAAATGTATTTAATGATTTCTTTGTGCACCGAAATGATTTTTTCTTTTGTTTAAAATAAATAGGTTCTGAAACAATTGAATTTTAAAAATTATTTCACAGATACGTAGCTAAATCAAACGCGGCTTAAAAAATAGCTAGTTCTAAATAAAAAGGTTCTTTTATAAAGCAATAAAATGGTAAATAATCATATAAAAAATCTAGCCACAGAGCAGAGTCTTTAAAAAAAAGGTTTATTTATATATCGTTCCTCCAAAACCCATCACGCAGGTCCGATACGTAATGGTGAACCGTTGAGTATTAACTATTGCAAATAAGTTTGGAAGCATTGAGTAGCTCAAAATGAATATATTTAATGATACCCTTCCGAACTTGCTTGACCTTATTGCAGACGTTACACTGAGCAAGAGAGCTTCTCAAAAAAAAAAAATATTACTAAAATTGAGTTATTCATGAAAACGGTAATATAAGGAGCGAATTATTTCGATAGTTTTGTTCCCTGTGTTCCACTGTGGTTATACCAATAGTATTGTTAGACTACAAAACGAGAGCGCCCAGGTACCCAACCCACCAATTACAGAGTATTGTCAAAAAATCTATCTCGGAGACATTTTGAACCATGTCATTCATACGATCGCACACTGTCATGTCACTTTTGCTATCAAAATTCACTTGAATGTACGCTTTATTGTAATAACGATAAGGATTCCTTCGTATACAATTTACGAACTGTAAATTTTGTCAGATCAACTCAAAAACTTTATTGTGCTACGGTCCTCTGGTCTGTCACATATCCTCAGCATTGTGATTGCACATCAATGGAACGGTTTCTATTATTATAGATTTTTTAAAGAGAAATCGCAGTAAAGAGTTCGCTTCACCTGCTTTTGTATATTTTTATAATTCAAAAAGTATTTCAATGTTATCGTGAGAATTTAATCTTCAAATGAGCTTCACTATCTGTATCCTTTTTCTCTATAATCATGTTAATCTTTTAGTCTGTAATCATGAATTAAATTAAGTTTGGTTTAGTTAAGGAATAAAATTCACACAAAAATGTAACTACGAGTACATTCTCAACAACAAACATACCAGAGCTAATCTACTCTCACTAACAAAACTTTATTAACTTTAACAATTAAAGTTCCAATCACAAAACAATTAAAGGCTAAACTAAAAACTACATCAATTATGTGATACACTATATTATTACAGACCTTCTACTGATTCCTTTTTTTGCACAAATATTATTGCCTATCCCTTTTCTCATTCTTGACCTTTACAAAGGTTTGTAACGGACGATTTCATGCAAAAATAACCTTAAACATAATGTAGCACTGCAAAACATTCTCAAACCAAACGGTCATTATCTACCACCACAACGTACAATTTTACAACAAACAAAAAACCATCTAATTACCATTCATTAACATTTCTAATCATTCTAGACATGTTCTTTTACTGCAAATCGGGATACCGGCTAACGTTTGATTAGTGTTTTAAAAATTTATGCAGATTATACGATTCGTGCTTTCAAACATCAAAGAAATGCACAGGTCTATAGTCAATGGGTAAAGCAATATTATTTTAAAAGATTTAACAGAGGTATCTAAGTAGTAATGAACAAAAAGATTATATTATCTTGATACGATTTGCCATACTTCAAGGTTGTTACGTAGAAAACTAATGATAATCAAAAGAATGAATCTGTAAAGTCATTATCGACAAAAGACCAATTGTGTATTGGATTTGCTCAATAACTGCGTAGAGCTAATTTCATAGTCCCCTTTTAGTTACGGTTTCGGTTACTAATATAATAGAACCAAGTATTTGCTTAGTCGACGTTTCACTTATATTAGAATCGTTATTCGTCATATTTCATATTTTCTTATAAAAACTGTGGATGTACTCAACAATTATTTGTTTATTGAAAGTATTAATGTTTATTTATAAATCAAACACAGTTGCAAGTTTATGTATGATCCCCGAGAAATTTAAAGTATGTTGTTAACGCACACTAATTTATTACGTGCTTTATTTAGATTAATGCTTTAAGTGTCTGTAGTGAAAAAAAGTACCATCTATCTGAGGTCAGGAAGCTCTTCTCAGGAATCACTCACGTCTTAATTATAAGCGAATTAACGGCTTATACTAAAGCATTTATAAAACTTTCAATACCTTAAACAATATTTTTTAAAAACGATATTAAAACATCAGTTCTTCGTTATTACTTATTAATAAATCTCGTGTATGTTCTACCATCATTACTTCTCGTTCCCTGTTCATTTTGTGAAGCAGTATTTACTCTCGCACAATACCTTGTACCACCTTATTCACATTGACCCCTCACTAATTAAAAAAACAGACGAATAAGACAGCCGATTTTTATCGCTCGCCGAATCATACACCTAAAGAAACGTAGGCGTTGTCTGCTTCACATCCTTTTCTAGCGGCAATGACAACTAATCTTCCATCTCTGTCCACAAGGTTTTGGTTTTCTTCATTCATTAAATCAGACCTTAATTGTTTGTAATTATTATTCATTTAAATTACGGGAATAGACACGACTGCTTCTTGATTTTGATACACCAAATGAATACCGAGAATTTGATACTTTATCTCATAGATACGCATTATATTTTAGTCCATGTAAATTTGCATTTCTATAGCAAATTTTCGGGCTAAATTGAACTTTATTAACATTGAAACTGGTCGTTTATAACGCCCTAAAGTAGATACGAGTAATGTGGTTGTAATATCGTGAATGGATGTCGTAAATCGAAATCAAGTAAGCAGTCGGTGACAGTTTTTGTTTGAACATTACTGGTTTCGTGTAGATAATGTTTTTTTACGGTCTTAATTGTTGTTTCGGCCCCGCCGCGGGCAAACGTTATGGTGGCGTGATAATTATCATAATTGGTATTCATTTCCATGAAATCGTCAAATTCCTGTGAGTCTTGTCACGTACAGTTAAGATTTATTTGCCGTCTAATAAAAATAATGCCGCACAGAGTGACTAGATATGTCGAGTAATTTTATTAGAGATTAAAATTCTTGGGATTACAAACATGAGATTTATGGATAGTACGCGAGAAAACATAAGAAATCAATATGATATTTTATTTCAACGTGTGTTATAATGGAAGCTGTAGGTATTATTTTAACGAATAATTCAAAGTTGCAACTTTGATTTTGAGCTTATTACTATTTAGTTGAATATGGGCTTGATTAGTTTTTATATTAAAGATCGCTCTTTATGACATAGGATACACCATCTTTACGATGTTATAGTATTTCGTTTCATTTCATTGCTTTGAAATGTCTTTTGTGTCTTATATGTTAGTAGGGTAATATTGGGCATTCTGTCCCCCACTCGTTCGTGTCGGCGTTTCGCCACCACTCACTCGTGGAATGACAAAATGCCCAATATTATAAATGGATTCAGTATAAGAATTTATTAGAGAATTGATGCTATTCACGCTTTTTAGTTCAAGTTTTATTGAATGGATAATCGACTAACCTGGTGACCATGGCAGCGAGATTGATCACATTTTTTCACTACACTGACTATTTATATAAAGTGCGAGTAATCAGAAACATTTTATGGATTTTCGTCAAAAAACTGTCATCAAATGAATGTAATATCTATTTGTAATATTGGGCATACTGTCATTCCATGAGTGAGTGGCGGCAAAACGCCGACACGAACGAGTGGGGGACAGAATGCCCAATATTACCCTACTTATGTTTTACATGGAAAATTATTATTAATGTTACTATTACAGCTGTTCGAAAAACATATCAAAAGCATTTATTCGTGATATAAAGGAATAATGTAAAATCTTAAACTTAGCACCCTAACAGCTAAGCGAGAACACTAGGCAAGTTTTATCTTTGTCAATGTGACTACAAACTAGTAGAAAGTCAGTAACTTTCAGCAGAACCGGTAGTGTGAATAGTTAGTGAACTATTAAATATGTCTAGTTTACTGATACAGAATTAACATATATGTATCCTAAGCACGAAAATAATATTTTAAATAAGAATAATGATTAATATAATAAATCGAGTTTGGTATTACTTCTAATAAGACCATTTCTTATTAACTTTCCGGATATTTGCCTTCGTAGTACCTAGGGAATCTTTTAATGGAATAAAAAGTAGCTAGTATGGTAATTCAGGATTAGTTATTTAATTAATTTCATCAAAATACGTTCAGTAGTTTTTAAGTGAAAGAGTAACATACATACAACCACACAAACTTTCACATTTATAATTTCGCATTTATTTCCGCCAAGGGCTTCACCCGCGTGGTCCCTTGAGAACTGTTTAGTGGGATAAAAAGTAGTTTATTATCCGTATTCCAAATTTTAATTAGTAGTTTTTGCGTAAACGATTAATGAACATACATATACCCTCACGAACTTTATTTGTAAGCAAAATCATTCGTAGGATCTCAATTCAAACTCTTGGCTGATGTAAAATCGTCTGATTCTACATCAAATAAGAGCAAATTAAATAGGCTACCTATATTTTATCACTTACCTTTCAATCTATTGTTATTAGGAAAAAAGAACACCTGTATACTGATATAGTATTTTTTATAAGTAGAACAGCATTTTTCAGTATTTTACGAGTAGATTTTACACATTACATTTGTAATTTAATTTGGCAACTTTTATTTTATAAAATATTATTCGACCAAAAGGAATGGAATTGGATTCTCAATACCTAGTAACTTCTGAAATCCTATTCTTATTGAATATTTTCGTTGAACAAATAATAATAATAGTAAGAAACAGCGGTGTCTATTTCGTTGTACCAATATTAAATAGTATATTAGAATTTGGGTTTGTTTTAACGTTATTCGGTAGTTACGTAGTCAAAGAAATATAATTTTTAAATTCGATTGTTAACTACTGAAGCATGACGGAATATTTTTAAGTTGCTTATCAGTAATCAAACTGTGCAAAAAATTCTTAACATCTGCAATAATTGTTAATCAAAGTATCAATTAATGCTGTTCCTCTGGTCTATATAAATATACCTTTTGATACACTAAAGATATAACAGTCTGTATATGAATATTATAACACTATATTATATTTGTCATGGAGTATCCAGAATAACATGAGGCTTCATTATTATGCATAACACCGGGGATACCGAAGCAACTATCAGCAATAGAGAGCATGGGTAATTTTAGTCGGAAACTTGGTAATTAATTCAAAATCTTCGACCTCAGAATATGGTTTATTACGTCGACATTGTGGTGTAGTTGCATAGTAATTTATACGCTTGAACTTCGCGCTGTAAAAGTTCTGTGGTACATAATATTTGATACAGATATGTCCCATGGGTATTCAGTTCTGATGTTAGTCACGAGATGGCGGTGTATTCATATTGGAAACAAATAACTGGATAGTCCTTATAATTATTTCTTATATGTTCACGCGCTCTATCCCTTCATCACTATCACTATATAAATGAAACAACTTTTAAACGATTAAATAGCGTTTGTATTTTGTTTTATTCACATTTCGGACCCTTTACAGATTCCGTGTTCATATAGGACTAAGGTGTTGGACTTCGAAAATCAATACTATTGGACACATTCACTATACTAAATATATATATTTGTATTGATTTTCGAACATATATGGCCACGTTTACATTTAATAAATTAAATTATTTAAAAATACATTTGACTTATTTATATACCCCAAGCTACCGTAAACACGAAACCTGTAAAGTGTCCGAAACATCTAAAACTAAACACAAACGCGATGCAACCGTTTAAAAGTTGTTCCATTTCTGTATAGTCCTTATGTTTGTAAGAGCAGCAGAGCAACTGCCTCACTCATCTAGCTATAAGTCTAGCCATGTGATACGACGACGAGTAAAATATATAGGTAATGAAATATCGCCCTAATATCGCTTAGATGTCGTATCTTATGGCTATAGTCACACACAGTCATGGCTAGAGATTTAGGCGGTCACACCCCAGAGTTTGAAACATGCGATACTTTGTTATTTATTTCGGTGAGTCTGTATGTTAATGTTATGTTCGATGATTCTATAAACACTTGGAAAATAAACGTAAAAGTAAAAAAAAAAAATAGACCATCAGTCTAAAATAACAATATAGGATAAAACCAATCTCAACCTAACAACACACTAACAACTCCAAATCGGCCAACAGCAATTTTATAAATAACTATGCAAAACGTCTAGGACCATGACACATGGTGTTATAACCACACAAAATAACTTTCCGATCTTGTTTGTTCTTATCTAAGCTATAATTAGGCGGTGTCTTGTTAACTTTTACGTTCCTGCTCAGGCTTTAAATTAAAAGGGAATCGTCAATCCGCCTTTGGATTTCAACCGCAACATGCTAACGATTAAGTATATATCAGAAGTCAAATGAAATTGAACCTTATAATGTACGCAATTAGGAATGTGAGACGGTAAACGAGACGCGGTTGTATGTACAGTTATTAACAATTCCGGTACAGAAAATATTTTACTTCCACCTTCTTATTAAACTTGTTTTTGGGCCCTTTCTGTTCTAGCTTTACGCTTCGGTGGCAAAATAGGATGGATAGGACCCGCAATAATTGACTATTTTACATATGGAAACTATTTCTGTAATAATACAAAAAGAAGAAAGATTTGATCGTTTGTTTGGATTGAATATGCTCCGAAACTTGAACCGATGTTAAAAATTCTATAATGTAAGAAAACAATAGAATTGATGGGAATGGTCAGTTCTCATGAGTCTGGGACATTTTTCCCTTTCGACGTCTTTAATTCATCGTTTTAGGATCGTAAGGAAACTGAAAATATTTTCTGAGTGCCGTACGAAGAATTAACAATTGTCTTACAGAAAGTAGACTCCACTCTCTATACAATCTGATACTCATAATCCTGACATAGTGGCAGATTAAGTTATTGATGTTGAAATTGAACTGTTACATTTTTTAATTATATTGGGTCTATCTGGTGCTAGTGGATAGTGCCTAAATTTACTTGGAAACCATTGAGATACAGTAAGTTCTAACAAATTTCACGGTTAATCATATTTTGTACAAAATAGATCTACTAATTTCAACTATGATAGAGTAAGTAATTCTAATTAGTCGACATTAACTATAGCAGAATTGGGACTCTGTTAAGAACTAAAAAGTTCCTGACTCTATTCGCTTCTTGGTCGTAGTGGTTAATTGGGCAACTACATAAGAAATGTTACGTTATAGAATTTAATAGCTTGACATATCTATCAACGTCCATCAAATAAAACTTTTGGGCACATAGCAGTTTATTCCTCGTAAGAAGTTTCCTTCAGTCTCATATACAAGAAAGAAACTTTTCTAAACCCTTGCTGGATTGATGACATATCGGAGCCGACAGCGAGCTTTTGCTAGTCTTGATTTGACAGAAAAATATTACTGACGCCATTATACAACGGAAATTTTAGAGAAGTGTTTGATCTTATTAATCAGAGAGATGGTTTTTTTAGAACACAACTAACTAAGCAAAATGAATAGTGAAGTATTTATATATTCGTTGAAATAAATAGTGATATTTCTTGGATAAACGAAAGATTTAAGAAATAACTGCTGTTACGATTCTATTATTGTATTGAACATATTTAATCTGATATTACTTTGAAAATAAATTCATAGAAAACACATAAAAACTTTTTTGAAGTTGATGATTTATATTACTTTTTTGTATATAATATTTTCTTTAACTTGTACTTTGATTATACTGCGTTAGATATCACATGTACTCTAATCTTTGGCTAAGCATGATTAATTAAACTTTAATTCGATTAATAAATGTAAAAATAAACTCTGTAATGTCAAGATGTTTTTTAACTATTTTGTAACATTGGCAGCATTAAAAACCTAAAAATGTTGTTAATATTATGACAGCGTACACAAATAATTTTTAATAATAAATATTACACAAAACCGAAGGCTTACTTTGTTTTTCCGAAAATGAAATCTCTTCTATTTTCGAAATACTAACACGTAACGTGACGTATTTTCCGATAGTTTATGATGCGAAGAGGGCAAGGCATACTCTGAAAAGATATCATTTAATCAAAACTATAATATATATATTTTTTGGGTTACGTTTTTACACAGAATAGACCCTCTGGTTTTAAATAAAAATAAAAGGAATGTCCATGTTGCACTTATCGATGTGTAATTTGTATTTTTCGGTCAGACTAGACCCATATTCGAGGCGTCATTACCCGAGGCGGCGGGGGCGTCCAATTATGTAATTACGAGTTAGGAGATATGTTTTTATCACGTCCACCCTTGTCTATCGATAATTGACCTCTTGTTTTCAATGTGAGTCCTTTTGTGATAAGAAAAAAGTATATTAACCATATGTTGCACATCTAAAATTTTTATAGAGAAAAATAAAGAACTTAATGCCAATGTGAAATATTTTCATTAGTAACGTCCATTGAAAAATACTGAAAATAATAAAGTAAGTTTGTTCGTTTTGAAAATATATACATGCCTATTTTCACTAAATTTAGGAGTAGCGTGGTGGCGTAGTGGATGCGCAACTACGCAACCTTCGCAAGGGTCGGTCACGGGATGGGTGACCAAAAAATTATTATCTCGAGCTACTCCGTGTTTCGAAATGCACGTTAAGCCGTTGTTCCCGGCTGCATTTATAGTCGTTAATACCCGCCACTCCGCATTGGGCCAGCGTGGAGGGTCATGACCCATGCTTCTTAACTTCCTTTCCATAAGGAAGGCCTGAGCCCCTGCAGTTGGGATGAAAGAAAAGGGCTGATGATGATCGTCGCCCAAATTTGTGACCTAAGTACTTAGGAATCGGCAAATGTAAAAATACATTTCACCAACGACCAAGAACCGCATGTCATAATGACAAACGTTATGACATGCTTTATGCGGCGTTTTTCGTATAAAATTACAATAACGTCAAAGGTAGTAAAGAAAATATGTTTATTTGAAATTAAACTAATATGCTTAGGCGACTCGCAAGATTAGGCGTTTCCTACTTACGCTATGCCTTATTTTGGGTAAGTGAATACGGATGACACTAGTTTAAAATTACAAATTACTATTTTCTATTTAGAACTTTATTTTTATTGTGTTAAGGTTTGAAATCAAATAGATTTTGAGTGATATATATAACCAGAAGTGCTTTAACTACATTGCACATTTTATCACTTACTCGAATAATATAATAAAGAGTATAAGCTCAATCACTGACAATTTACGAAACAAGAAAATATATAAATAATCTCAGCTTGAATAAATCAGATAATCGCTGTCGTATGCCAAACAAAAATCAATGTGCAGCATTGAAAATGTTTTAAATTTATCTTTTTATTTAAATATTTTTAATAATTTATTTTAAATTACGTAAGTTAATGAAATTAAAGCATATTTTATATTTTCTATCATTAATCATCAGCCATTTTAAGTCCCCACTGCAGTGGCTCAGGCTTTCCTTATGGATGGTTAAGGAGGATGGGCCATGCATGACCTCCACGCTGACCTAATGCGGATGAGAGGCAATGAACAATTGCAAATGCAGCCGGGACCAACGGCTTAGCGTGTCTTCTAAAGCACGGCGCTCGAAATAATAATTTTTGGTCACCCATCGGTCACGGACCCTTGGAAACTTGCTTAACAACAACGATCGCGGTAGGGATGTTAAAAAATAATCGATTTTTATTTTAATCGATTATTATTTTAATATAATCGATTTTTTTATAATCGATTTTACATGTCATATTAATCGATTTTTAACAAATCGATTAAATAAATTGCGCGGTTAAATCGATTTTCATAAATAGCATCATCTATGCGCCAAATGAAAAAACTCGAAGCAAAACGGCGCCATCTGTAGGTATATATTATCTATTTCATGGCGACCGTGACCACGATGGTCCGAAGCTACAAAATAGTGGTGTGAATTGTGACATGGGACGGAGGTCAAGCTGTTAGTTATTTTCCTACATACTTATAATGGGATTGACAGCAAATGATTATTACTCCGAGAATTAAATTAACTATGTTTATCAATTGGATATAAAGAGAAGATGCAAGAAATTTTTAAAAGAAGTCATTGAGGAAACTGCAATGGTTGTAATACAAAAAGTAATTGAATGATAACGAAGAAGAAATGACGGATAACCGAAGAAAAATATATGTAAGAAGAATCTGATACTCAAGACGACATTAGAATAACATCGATGTTGACATCGATATCATCATCGTAAGTCCAACATCGATGTTTGATATTTATCGAAAACTAAACATTTACATTCATGACAATTTTTTTTTTATTATTATATTTAATTTTTTGCGACAATAAGGTTGTCATTTTGATGGGATGTTCATTTAACTATTATATAACGTTTAAAGATACTGAGAATTTCTATCTATAATGATATTTGGTTTTATTATTCCTTACCTTGAAAGTTTAAAAGAACATTTGCTTTGATTTTTAGTTTTGAATTGTCAATTTTTTTATTCATATTATTTTTTTTAATCTGATTAATTGTTAATATGAATCTTTTAGGTTTATTATTGGAATATGCAAAGCATGTAGGATTTTAAATAATAGAAAAAAAATCGATTTTTTCGCAAAAATCGATTATTTATTTTCATTAAAATCGATTATTGACAAATCGATTTATAATTTATAAAAGATAATCGATTTTTATTAAATCGATTATTTTCTATTAATCTCACATCCCTAGATCGCGGGCAGCTCGCTTACCCACTTCGCCTCCGAGCTACTAATATTTTCAATATTTATTACATACTCACTTTACTGTAGCTATCAACTTAATATGGTTCAGGCAATATTCTTGGAAGAAATTTTGCTAATTTCGGGATACGAACGCCATATGGCGTTAACAATAGGGCGGGGTCAATAACATGTGTATGTCCGTCACTGGGACATCTCACATGCTTTGACCCAAACGACAGCCAGGTATTGATAAAGAGTTGCTAATACAAGTCATAAACTTATTATTTGTTACAGGTTATTGATTTCGTTGCTATAGGTTAATTATTTAGTTACTATAATTTTATTAAAACCCATTATTATAAATATCAATATTATACTCCTAAAAAATTTAACTACTTTTTCCCACAACCGACAGCGCGGCGTGTATGTATGATTTTCAAACCATAAATAACGTCGCTACCTATATAGATATTATTTTTTAATTTTTTTCGTAACATTTGTTTGTATGTAACTTTAATTAGGTCAATCTACGCTGTAATCATTGTTAGTGTAAAGTAATTCAACTCGATCCGATCACAAGTTTGAGTTGTGCCTTAGTAGATCAGTCAATCAGTCAGTTGATGAACCTTGTCTTTTACAATATAGATTGTTTATTTATTTAACATAAATAAAGGGGATAACCCAATTACATAATTCACATGTATATAAAATCACTTATTCTATTCTCATAATAATAATCTTAGGATTATCTACAATAAAATCCAAACTGGGAAAAGCTAAATATCTGTTCCTCTACAATATTAATTAAAAACACAAACATGTAATACATACGGCCAAATTACCTAAATTACCTAATTATAAATAAAAATTACAATTCAATTGTTTGTCGTTAATTCTTAAATGAAATAAATATTCATACACAGAACTTGAAAATATTTATAAAAGTTTAAAAATTACCAATTTGAAGTACACAGGTATGTGTATTTCTAATATAAGCAAATTGAAAGTTAATAAAAAATATGTAATACTTTGAAAGTAATAAAAAATCCCTGTCGTCTTAGTAAGTAAAAAATCTTACAATAAAATTAAATCATTGTCTTATAATAAAAAAGAAATTATTTATCAGTTTTAATGTTACAACTCTATAAGTATCACTTCTTTCACGAGTCTATTATAGAAGGTCCAATCAAAAAACCATTTTTTACCATATAAATTTGACCGGACATAGTTTATAACTGAGACACAAGTTGCCATAATGACATATGTGGTGGGTAATTTAATATGAATAAGGTTTAGTACCTTATTACAGTACATTATTTAAATATAAATAAAGCTAATTTTATGAAGGATGCGTTCAACTTGAAAATATTATTCTATTCGGAGTATATTATACGCTGATTTAATTGCGACATTGCTAATTACCAATTTTAATACATAATAATGATCAATTTTAATTAAACGTCGTAAGATGTAATAAGTTTCATGTTCCTATTATTTTTGTCAAACAAAGAATTTTTCTAAGGATGGTAGGTGAAATTATTTTTATTTTAATTATATTACCTTTTCCCAAGTCCTAAGTTAAATAGTTTTAGTAGCTAAAACTAAATAACTAAAGAATCGATTAGATAATATATTGTTCTTTGGATACTTTTGCTAATCAAGTTACTTTGCGTTTGCTATTTTTTTCCGTCTCAAAATTAATACACATAATTCGTAATATTTAAAATATCTATTCACTCTATTCTATTCTATGTATTCTGTAACGATATTATAAATGTATCTTTATAAAATATTTCATACCCATGATATGCTATATAAAACTATTTACATTACTTTTTTTTATTTTCAAATTAAGAATATAATTAATAAGAACTTTATTGAGGTATTCTAGTAGCTTTCATTATAATAAACTTGTAGTCGGCATATGTTTCAGACATCTTAGATATTCAGCTAATTCAGACAAAATGTTAATAAATTATTATAAATCAAAACTCACGAAGAATTCATTGACGAAAGCAAGCAACTTTTAGACAGTTCTTCAGACAGACATAGGTGTGGACACTTACATTATACATTTTGTAAGATTTTATGATCGAAGACATTTGATAACATTTACTATAACAGAAAAGAGTCTTCTTTTAGGATTAAGAAAAACCTCATTACTGAGCCAATAGTACTGGACTCGAAATTGAATAAAAAGGGGCGATGTTTTTCTGAAGAAATTCAATGTCTCGAATAAAATACCTACCTTGAAAGGAAACTTTAGCCTAATGCTTGAATAAGCCCTCTCTAACAAGAAACAAAAGACAAAGCTCAGGGAGAAAACACCCAAATAATCCTGTGTCCTCAGAAAAATAATGCAGCCACGATATTATTTAGATGGGTTATATAAAACAGTGATGCTTGTGTAAAGGGAAAAAGGGAGGAAAAATAATATTAGCGGCGAATTGCCATGGGATGAAGAGTTCCGTCGCCAAAGCTATTATCTGGTACCGTTAAAGTATACACATAATGTATACTTACAATATAGTATCTAGATTTCATTATCCTAAACTGTCTTATTATCAACAACACATTGTTACGATATTAAAGTTAAAACCCAAAATCTTCGCCGAATAAGACTTTTTGTAATAACATTTAGATATAAGATTAAGAGAAATGTTTATATATAACGAATATATCAGCAGAACACTTAATAAATGTTTGACGAACTCGAAAATGACAAAACGCATTTTTTTTTTTGTTACAAGAAAACAGCAATATG
Source organism: Diatraea saccharalis (assembly GCA_918026875.4). Taxonomy (NCBI): domain Eukaryota; kingdom Metazoa; phylum Arthropoda; class Insecta; order Lepidoptera; family Crambidae; genus Diatraea; species Diatraea saccharalis. The sequence continues at coordinate 6,823,620 of OU893349.1, forward strand.
ACCCATTATAAGAAAAACCAAAGTGAACTTATCTGTCAATCTAATAATAACGGGGACCCCTAAAATCTCCTCGACTGTTACAACGTAAATTTTGTATACCTCAAAATATTCATAGAGCTTACTCTCTAGAGTAACCGGTGCGACTTGATGAAACGAGCACAAAGAGTTATTTATGGAAATGTTTGTTTTCATCTTTTATTTCATGTTGTGTTCAAATGATAACCGCGTCACTTGTATTTTATGATATTTGTGACACAGTATTAATATAAAATCACTGTTCTTTGATACTGAATATCCTTAGGCTGAACAATCGATTTCTTTAAATTGTTTTGAATTTAAGTATAATACTTTCGTTGTTTCAGATTGCCTTAAATTGGGAGATTAACTACTTTGATTTGAGTTGGAGTTTGTCTAATATATATTTAATAATTTTACATAATGCAAACATATTTTTTTATCTACATCCATATCATTGCCCAGGACTGGGTTAATTTGTAGCTTCAACCTATCATTTGTATAAGACATCGAAAACTTTTTTATAAGATTGTATAATAAGTACTTATAGATTACAATACACCTAATAAGCTTGTTTAAAAAAATACTTGTTCATTAATCTACTCTTCTCTAGAGAACGAAAAGTAACATTCTATATATTCTTGTTTTTGGTCTCTAGAGAATAAATTTATTTTTAGCAAGAATAATACATGTTGTAAAACTGTTGTGCTGATTTCAACAAAAACTCTATAAAGATTGTCAAGCTCGGTGATCGAATGACTCGATTCCCAATCAAGTCAATACTGAAAACACACTGTTCTATATTATCAAAAATCTGGATGTCCGTTGTTTCTTACATACTATAATTGCAAAAACCTACATAATTTGGAATCTGATCAATTTATGGAACATCGTCTAATACACTACGTGAAACATGAACGTATGTCGAAAGCAATATTTCATGTTATCGCTATTGACTTCAAAAATATTTCATATAGCAGAACAATAAAAGCTATTACTTCCCGAGCTTGTTGACTTTCGAAAGACAAACTGTTGGCAAAATTGATATAGATACTGGAACAATGACGCTTCCAACTATTTGATCTGGGCTGAATCGGAAATATTTTTCAGTACAAACGAATTGTCGAATATGATTTAATATTGGAAAATTTTAATATTGAAATCGTTTTTATAATTCACGATTGGCGCGTTGGAGATAAAAAAGAGGAAAAACACGTCTACAATCACGTTATTAAATATGATAAAGTACAATACAATAATAATTTCACTGAATCTGAGACTTGATGACTGATTTCGCAAATAAATTTTATTTGTAATAGTTTCAGAAGAAAAAAAAGCTCATTGCACACTTGCCTTAGTTTATTATATTTGATCAATTTTGCATTCACAACGCTATACTGGAAAATATTCTTAATGAAAAATGTTTTAAAAAATACACTTTACCCCTGGTGTTTGGGATTCGAACCCACGACCTTTCGCAATCCGGACGACTGCCCTAACCACTAAGCTACCCAGGTCCTGGACTGACTTTGCCTTATTTTTATGAGCTATTTTAAAAAAAACCCGTATAGTTGAAAAAATAGTTATAGTTGAAAATGCATAGTATTTAACTGTATTTAAGTATCCCACTCTCTTGGCAAATCTCTCTCTCTCTCTCTCTCAGCGGTAATAGCAGCGGACATTTTTTCATTTACTCACATCTTTGAATTGTCTATTAAAATTATAATATCTTTAAGTAATGAGAATATTACATGTTTTCAATAAACAACATGATATCCCGAAATTAAATATTTTGTCCTGTTATTTGTTCAGCCTATGTTATAAACGGTTTTTAAAATGAGTATATACTAAGATATATTTAAAGTACATTATAATAAAAACATTAAAACAGCAAATCACTGTAAAATTATTATTTGTTTCATTTAACAGCTCCGAGAGCGTATAACGATAGACCAATAATTTCAAATATTACAACCGCGAATAAATCGACGGTGCCTTCGCAGGAACGCATAAAGGTCTCGTTTAACTCACCGGATAATTATATGATTGCAATAGAGATGATTAGGTAAAAAAAAGAAATTTAGTCCGTCAGTCATATAAAAGAGAAATATTTTTTTTTTGCTTCAATTTAGCAAGAAATGACTTAAATATTAAGCATTAAAGTTGAAAATTGGGGGTTCGTTACGTTATAACTGCGTATGCGTATAGCTGAGTCAAAAGTTACAAAGGCGTGACATCACACGACATTTCAACTCAACGTATCGCTGTAACCAATTGATTACACAAGAAAATAAAAAAATACTTGTTTAATATTCTTCAATATTACCTGACGGATAGACGAATAAAACTTAGTAATCATACCTATTATTCTTGCGGCAGCAACCAAGTGAACCGGTTTTAGTAACCCAATAAATTTTCTGAGAAAAACCGAGTCACATTAGAGCAACTATCAAGTAAACTTCAATTAACGTAACCTGCTAGAAATAAAGAAGTATTTTTATCCATTTGATGCGGTTACTGGTAAACAATTAAACATAGCAAAGTTGACGTATTTTTTAACTTTATTGGTACCTACTTTATTCACAATTCAACAATATTTATTTTTAACCCTTACGTTTTTTTGGTATACAAGTGCAAATAAATAGACGATACCTTCTCAGGAACGCATAAAAGTTTAACTCACCGGACAATTATACAATTGCAAATTATTCTATGGTTGGGTCACATCGAACGAACCGTTGTTTATCTTTAATCACCCCTTGCTTTTCCCTCTTTCACCCCTTTTACCGTTTTATACGGGGCTGATTAAGTATGGCGGAATGGTATACAATTGGAAAAAGTCAGTTCTTTTGAGTGGTAGCTTTTGGATTTTTAATTACAGTTTTATTTACCGGTCTTAGTGTTTACTTTTTCTAAGTACTATTTTTAGGGTAGGGTTATAATATAGATATATTTACAATTCCACATACATTTCTTACTATGTTATCATAATATGTCTTCTTGCTGGATTTCCTATCGAAAAGTAAGGTCGGCAACTATTCTCTAACTACTGTAATTTCTGCCCCCTGACGCTAACGCGTCACTATCGTTTTATAGTGTTTCAGATTTCAAACGTTCACTGACCAATCAGGATAGATCAGTCAAGTCCTAGACCAATCCTGATTGTCAAATTGATCAATCAGAATCCGAAACGCAATGTTTAGATAACCACCCACCATGTATTAACTACAAACTCCTTTCGCGTTTAATATTCATCTATAGGATACCGACTCATATTGTATATTGTGATAAAAATCGGTTTAATACTTAATCGGTTTATTACTAATTAAGGCCGACGGGCAACTGAGTGATTCCATATGGTTTTCAGTTTCTCCTTCGTTGGTATGGAATCCGAAATTTAAATATTTCTGTTTCAATAAATTATTTTTAATATCTTTACCGTAAATTTTCTTTCGTATTAATACAAAAATCTTCAAAAGATAAAATGGCTGCATTATATCTCACATTATTGTATTTTAACATCTGTACCAAAATTCATTCTTCTTATAGAAAAATAGCATCATCTCGGAAAAACACAGTATTCCCTAAGGATTCGCCATCTTAATTCCACGCGACTAAACAACAAGCAAAACGGGTTATGTATACAAGAAACAAATACTCGTGTAAAATGAGATCTCCATTATAAATATATGTACTACATCCCAACTTTGCTTTAAGAGGGCGCGTATACCAAAAGTCAAGTAACTTTAAATTGGTTTTGTAGAAATAAATAACACCAAATTAAACTGTAAATCAAACTGTAATTTTTTTCGTTTCTTGTTATAATAAAAACTCTATTTTATAGGTAAAATTTATAACTATGTGAGTCACTTTATAGCGAGAGAATCATGCAGCATTTTAATAATATTCGCAGTAGTGTGCGAGCAACTAATGAAAAACCATCTATGCCGCGCAATACGCTATCCTGACTCTATTTTTTTTTGCTTTATGCTTTCTCTTAAGTTGCTTAAAATTTCCCTGAATTTTAGAAACGTCATCATTGTTATTTTATGTTATACTCTTTAATAAATAACAAATGACACGCCATATTTTAAGCTGCACTGATTTTAAAACCAAACACCCAACGTCGTCTACAGAAATTCCCAAAACATGGACACAGTACGATAACTAAAATTATGCGGGCTCACGCCTTAGGATACTGTAACCCTTACCTCTTCCATGATTTTGCTTATCTTGGGGTAAGAATCGGGAATAAATGCGATTTAGCTCGCTCCGCTGTGAAATACGGAAGGGCTCACGTTTCTTTTCTGTAACAATGAGTGTAATTAACAATTAGGTATAATAATAATATTTCACGCAAGCTTTGCTTTTTCTTTTTCTTTTTACGGGTGATTAACCTTTTTACTGTACGTTTACAATTATAACTGCTAACTTTATTAAACGAAGTTTTAATTAAAATTTAAGAATGAACAGCAACACGAACACCACCGTTTTCCTTAGTTCATATTATGAAAAGCTCTCATTTTCAAATTGGAATATAAATAATATATTTTTTTTTTATGAAATCTAAGCCATTTTAGCGTTATACGTGTATCGTTTATATTAGTGATGTTATGAAGCTCCTCAGATGTACATGACTGAAACTATCCGGTATCCGAAATAAAAATCTATCGGTTAATGTAACAGAATCCGTTATACTCGTAAATGTTACGGATAAGTTTAGATAAGGGCAGGGTCATTTGAAGTCATAAAAATGACAATTTCGTTTGTTCGCTGCCAATCAGAGCACTTAGTGTAAGTTTTTTTGACGTTTACGTTCACTGTCGATTGTGAGCGAGTTAAGATTTTAGTATGGAATCCGGTTCAGCGCCCCATGCGGTAACTACCAAGAAGTAAAAATCTCCATACAAATTATTATCGCGCTCACTAGTGAACGCGTTAGCGTAAAACTTACACTTACCACTCTGACACACTAACCGTGCGCACTCTTTGTATTGTTTAGATATAATAGTGACAAAGTGACAAATGATAACTTGTAAATAAGACCATTTAATTATTTACATTGAAAGGAACGGATTTTCTGAATTAATTTCATATAAGAATTGCACAGTAACAAGTTCGATAAATAATTATCAAGACATTTATATATATTTAAAAATAAAAAATTCGTAGATTCAACAACTATACATAGTATAAAACAAAGTTCTTTCACACTGTCTGTTCACTGAGATCTTTCAAATTACAAAACGAATTTTAATGCGGTTCTCATAAATATAAGAGTGCTGCAAAAGGAAGATGTTAAAAATACCTCACGGGCGAAACCGCAGGTCGAAAGCTAGTTGGTTATAAAAGTTATCTGAAAGCTGTGACCGTGAAAAAATATTTATCTTAATTTTTATATAAGTTTACAGAAAATTATTAAAATCATAGAAGCAACAAAATAATAACGAAATTCCTAAGCAACTATCCTATTTACTAAATAAAATGTCATAAACCATAAAAAATAGAATTTTAGCTTTAACGCCTAAAACATTATTAAAGTAATAAAGTAACCAGCATAAAAAAATCAAACACTAATGTCATGTGCCCCTTTTACTGTCAACTTGCTCGTGCAATAAAATTTAATGAAACCATTGAAAAATGCAGTCGCTCCCGTGGTTATTATTTAATTTTCACTGGTAATACGTGCTTGTCACAGATTAATAAATATTTAGTTAAAATAGACATATCATGATGTTAAGAAAACAAATGACACTGCAATGTAGAAGAAATATGTTTATATGAAGTTTAAATAAATTGAAACTTGTAATATTGAAATCAATTAATTAGATCAGGACTGAACGATTTTGATACCCACACAAGTAGCTTATTTTATTAACATATTGTTACTGAGGCGGTGGTGATGTAACTCCAAATAAATTATGTTGGATTTTTAAAGTTTTTATTCACCACTCACATGTGTAAAAAGTAATAAAAGATAAGCACAAAAGTACACACAATGCTGTAGAATAAAGAAGGCGAACGTGAGCAAAAAGAAATATGAAAACTACTTCAGGTTGACATCTAATAATATAAATAATAAATTTGAATTAAAACAACGCGTGCTACATGCATCTCAATAATAATAATCTGTGGACGCGACTCTCGTATTTCGCGGGCTACCTCACGCATGCGCGAGCCGCGACGCCGCGCCGCGCGGTCTCACGCCTGCGCAGTAACCGCGTCCCGAGCTAGTGCGAGCGCCAAAATTATATATAAAGAAACTAGATGTGTTTGTCCTTGTGTAACACATTCAAACAAATACATTAAATATTATTTCTTAAATTTAACATGTTAAACAATTTTATATATTATGTTATTGAGTATTTGTACATATAATTTAATTAAATATAATATTTTTTTTATAATGTTTACTTTGACAATTATTTTATCTTTTGCATATACATTTATTTATATGTAGGTACACTACATCACCCCCTTCCAGAGACCGTCCTACGGGCGATAATAATCTGGAAATTGAACCCGACGACCTGATTTAGTAATTTTAGGAATGTTATCAGTGGCAGGTAAGTCATCACATACTTTATGTGTAGACGAATGAGAGTGATTGTGTGAGTATGAGTTGTTTGAGATATGAGGTGTAAATGTTGTGGTATCTGGATCACGCAGTATGTATGCTGGTTTTAATCTGTCAATCGAGACAGTCACTGGTTTACCATTTATTGCAATTTTAAAAACTTTGTCACCTCGTTTTAGGACTTCGTGAGGTCCGGTATATGCTGGTTTAAAAGAGCCAGCCCCTGCGTCATCGCGAAGGAAGACATGAGAAGCAGTGGTCAAGTCTTTGAATATGAATGGAGAGCGTGAACGACCATGACGCGAAGCTGGAGACGGTTGCAAGTTTTTAGTGAACATGTGCAGACGTCCTACATAATCTGTCATGTCGATTGTGTTATCTGTACCTGGTTGAAAAAAATCTCCTGGCAGACGTAGTGGTTCTCCATATAGCAATTCAGCAGAAGATGACTTTAAATCTTCTTTATAGGTGCTACGAATACCTAATAAGACAAGAGGAAGAGACTCTACCCAACTGCTGCCAGTGTGGCAGGTTATTGCAGCTTTAAGTTGCCTGTGAAACCTTTCCACTAACCCGTTGCACGACGGATGATAGGCAGTGGTACGCTTATGTTGGAAGCCAGCAATATCAGATAGGTGCTTGAACAATGCCGATTCGAATTGTCTCCCGCGATCTGTAACAATCTGTGTTGGACAGCCGAAGCGAGAAATCCATCCACTTAAAAGAGACCTTGCTATAGTTTCCGCTGTAATGTCGGATAATGGTATTGCCTCAGGCCATCGTGTAAAACGATCAATGGCGGTGAGACAATACCTAAATCCATGCGAAATGGGTAATGGTCCTATTAAGTCTATGTGTATGTGCTTGAATCTAGCGGAAGGCAGCACAAAGTTTCCAATAGGCGATGAAACATGTCGAGTGACTTTGGACCGTTGACAAGCCATACAAGAACGAACCCAATTTTTGCAGTCTCTACGAATTCCTGGCCATACAAAACGATCAGATACTAATTTGACAGTAGATCTCGTACCTGGGTGACTAAGCGAATGTAGGCTCTCAAACACATGGCGACGTAAATCTTTAACAACAAATGGACGTTTAGTATCACCTCTTACATCGCAAAATAATTCAAGATCAGTTCCAGGCAGTTTCACTTTTTCAAGGCGCATAGATGTATCGGAGTTTAAAAATGATTTTAATTCGTCATCTGAACTTTGCATGATGGCTAGCTTTTCTATGTCAACAGGTTTTACTATTTCATCAACGCGTGAAAGAGTATCAGCTACTAAGTTGTTTTTGCCAGCAATATGCCTTATGTCGGTGCAAAATTGAGATATAAAATCTAAGTGGCGAAACTGTCTGGGTGAACAATTAGCTTTGTGGGAAAGAAATGCAAATGTCAGGGGTTTGTGATCTGTGTATATCACAAAATCGCGAGCTTCTAACATATGCCGAAAGTGCTTGATAGCCTCATATATGGCCAATAACTCCCGGTCGTATGGAGAATATTTGGTCTGAGATGGGGACAACTTACGAGAAAAGAATCCCAGTGGCTGCCAGACGTCATCTTTGGACTGTTGTAAAACGGCTCCGATAGCAGTGTCAGATGCGTCCGTGACTAAGGCCAATTTTTCCTTACAATCAGGATGCACCAGCATAGCAGCTTGACAAAGATCTTCTTTACACTCTTCAAAAGCTTCCAGTTCGTGGGCAGATAAATGTACAGGGTGAGAACCTTTTACCGATCCAACCAAAAGAGCGTTCAACGGTGCTTGGTGTTGAGCAGCTTGTGGAATAAACCTGCGATAAAAATTCACCATACCGAGGAATCTGCGTAATTCTCGAACTGTTTTTGGAGCGGGAAAGTTCCTAATAGCTGTAACCTTTTCTGAAGGTGGTTTGACGCCCTCAGCCGAAACATGATAGCCTAGAAACGTGACTTCAGATGCTCCAAATGTACATTTTGCAGTATTAATGACCATGCCATACTCGTTTAATCTGCCAAATACCTGATTAAGATGATCTTGATGAGTTTTCTGATCGACAGAAAAGACCAAAATATCGTCAATATACGGATAAACGAAATCTAAGCCCCGCAGCACTTCGTCGACGAACCGTTGAAACGTTTGTCCGGCATTACGAAGTCCGAACGTCATGTACGGGAACTCGTATAGGCCGAACGGCGTCGTGATTGCAGTTTTCGGTACGTCGCTGGGATTAATCGGGACCTGGTTATAGGCCTTCACTAGGTCAATGGTGGAAAATACAGTGCAGCCAGAAAGATTATAGTCAAAGTCCTGTATATGACGTATAGAGTACCTGTCGGGAATAGTTCTCGCATTCAGCATCCGGTAGTCTCCACAGGGACGCCAGCCGTCATCCTTTTTCGGAGCTAGATGTAGAGGAGATGACCATGGAGACTCTGATGGTCGACAGGTACCAATCTGTAACATGGCCTCAAATTCGGCCTTAGCAATTTTAAGCCGATCAGGTGCTAATCGACGTGGTGAGCAAGATACAGGTGGTCCAGGTGTTGTGCGTATGTGATGTACAGTGTTATGTTTTACTGAAGCATGTAAGCCAGAAGGACGAGTAATGTTGGGATATTCAGCTAGTATGCGATGATAAACAGTGTCACCAGACATTACTTTCACAGAAAAAATATCAAAATTTTTGGCAAGCAAAGCCGAGGTACTAAGCGTAGTATTAGCATCTATTAGGCGTTGATTACGCACATCTACAACTAAATTATAATAAGATAAAAAATCAACACCTATTATCGCTCGTGTTACGTCTGCGACGATAAATCGCCAAGCATAGTCACGGCGCAAGCCAATATTTAAAACAAAATGGGCATACCCGTATGTATGAATCGTTGAACCGTTAGCGGCGCATAATTCATAATTTGTTTTGTGACGATGCTTGCTGATTAATTTTTTGGGGAAAACACAAATATCACTACCTGTATCAACTAAAAATTGTATTTTAGTACGACTGTCTGTTACAAATAAGCGACCGGAGTTTGGACAGGCGTCGGTCGCCATTACGATCTGCCCTACACTTTTCCCGAATAATCACAAGGTTTCACGCACTTAGTAGCCTTATCACTGAATTTAGAATGATACCAACACACAGGAAATTTTTTATAGTTGGATTGTGACCGTCGGTGATGTGAATTTTCACGGGAACGATCGTTAGGGGTAAATCTTCGTCGTTGTCGCGACATCCTTTCTACTTTCTTGTTCAAAAATTGTATCTGTCGTGTGAGCTCGGCGATTTGGTTGGACGTATCGGTAGAACTTCCAGGTGTCACCGATGCTGCTGCTACTTGTGGGCTTGGTGGGACGATGTCATGGATTTTATCTGCCAGCTCCGCGACTTCCTCCAGGGATGCTTTCACTTGAGATGCTATTATTGACTGCGTACTACTCGGCAGGCGGCTGGTCCAAATTGTCTTTAGAAATTCCTCAGGAATCTCTGGCCCTGCGAGGTGTTGAAGGTGACGTAGGAACTGTGACGGTTTCCTGTCGCCCAGCTCTTCGTGTATAAGTAATTGTTCCACCTTCTTTTCCCTCGATGCGGACAGACGTTTAATAAGCTCCGTCTTTAACCGCTCGTACTTGTACGGTGATGGTGGTGCCGATATTATGTCTTCAACTTCCGATGCGTAGACAGGGTCCAATTGACTGATGGCGTAGTGGAATTTAGTAGCATCCGTGGTTATATTTGCCAGATAAAATTGGCTCTCTAGCTGTGCGAACCATAACGCCGGCTTCTCTGGATAAAATGGCGGAACCCGTACACCAACACGATGAACATCACTCGGCGGATTTGACGTTACAGTTTGCTCCGATGTCTTCGTAGGCTCACTCATGATGTGCTCAATCGGGGTCACCAGTGAGGCGGTGGTGATGTAACTCCAAATAAATTATGTTGGATTTTTAAAGTTTTTATTCACCACTCACATGTGTAAAAAGTAATAAAAGATAAGCACAAAAGTACACACAATGCTGTAGAATAAAGAAGGCGAACGTGAGCAAAAAGAAATATGAAAACTACTTCAGGTTGACATCTAATAATATAAATAATAAATTTGAATTAAAACAACGCGTGCTACATGCATCTCAATAATAATAATCTGTGGACGCGACTCTCGTATTTCGCGGGCTACCTCACGCATGCGCGAGCCGCGACGCCGCGCCGCGCGGTCTCACGCCTGCGCAGTAACCGCGTCCCGAGCTAGTGCGAGCGCCAAAATTATATATAAAGAAACTAGATGTGTTTGTCCTTGTGTAACACATTCAAACAAATACATTAAATATTATTTCTTAAATTTAACATGTTAAACAATTTTATATATTATGTTATTGAGTATTTGTACATATAATTTAATTAAATATAATATTTTTTTTATAATGTTTACTTTGACAATTATTTTATCTTTTGCATATACATTTATTTATATGTAGGTACACTACATTACAATAACGATAGTGTCACGACACACAAATTTTATTTGTACCTTTTCCATTGATTAAAACTGATTCATTTAAATAGTATTCGGAGTTGTAAATATAATTTGGATTTTAAATATAATATTTGATTTGAGAAGATCTACGTCATACAATAACCATTAAAGAGAGATCATCTGTTGAGTTTATAAATTAAATAAAAATTCAATGTTTATTTTCTTGTTCTTAGTTAATCAATAAAATAACTTTAAAACTTTCAAAGAAAATTTCCCTAAGTGAAAGTATCTCTTGATTTCTGAATTGAGAATTTAAAGTTAAGCACATCTCAAACCATCTTAAACGTATCTTAAACAGGTTTTCATTGCTAATTTAAGAAAAAAACAGTTGATAGTAGTTCAATAAAACTAGGACTTATTGCCGTGTGAAACGTAAAAACATAAGTTGTTGGGATTTTGTACTTGTCTGAATTCAAAACGAGCCGTATATTGTTCGAAAATAAATATAAATAGTTAAATAAATTTCGCGTGAGATCAATTATATTGATGGAATTTTAAACTAATGGATACTCTGGAAATTCCTGACAAGCAAAAAAAAGTTTACTTTTACAATTCATAGACAGATTACAACTTTCAATTCTACGCAATATTTATTCTTTGATCGCAACCCATATTCATAGCGTCGATGTGTAAGCGATTATGCGGTCGGGTATCTTTTGTTGCCGGTGTAATTACGGTCTAATATACAACACCCCCAATTTACATATTGTTATATTAATTTTAATGACCCTCCAGTTGACGCCGAATTCAGCAGGGCCTGATTGAATTACGGCGCGTATGGAAAAATATCGGTTATCCTGTAATTTTTGGTGAGTACGTTTGATATTATTACGTTGAAAACGTATTCATGAGGTGATGGCTCAGTGTTGAGCGAATTCCGTCTGCCGTGCGGAAACTAAGCTATATTGCGAAGGTCCGGTTATGGAATGGGTAAACAGATATTTACTAAAAACTCCTTTATTCTTAGAAAAACAGGAAAACTCGTTATTCTTAGAGATTATATTTATATTTCTTTGAAATTATACTATAATAATAATTACTCGATATTTTCATATCGTTACGTTACTCCTTAATTCTGATACCTCAGAATATGGTATGTTAGAGCAACGAATCGAATCATATTGCATACGCCTCAATAGCTTTTAATATTTTTATACATCATTGGTACGCGTACCGTCGCAACATTCGCAATTTGTAGAAATGTTAGTTATAAGTACCTATAGAAAAATAATTACTTACAATAAAATTATAGAACATTGGACCGATAATCAATCTAAAAAATACCTTTTATTTAGAATTAACAAATGAAATAAGACATCTGTATCTTTTGTTCCTATCATCATAACAATAAAATAAAAATACATTTAAACAAATTAATACAACAAATACAATCTATTTTTTAAGAATTAAATTGAACACGCATCAATGATATTTGTATGTAAAACAGATGTAGTGTACAAAAAATACGAGTAACCTAATAAATTCTTGAGTAACGTTTCATTATTCGATTCTAAATAGCGCACCCGTTACTCAGTTCCGAATACATACGATTTGCTACAGCTCTACCGAATGTATCCTATATATAACAAAAAAAAAAATTTATGCTTCAAATATTTATTCAAATCAATAACTTAATAAAAAATACAACAGTACATTAAACAATGCGGCAGCCAAAGTACCACATCTGACACACCACGCCATACATCCATCCATTATAATAAAAATATATCACTGCTCCATACACAAAAATGATTTTACGGTAGGACAGACACGCTACCGAACAGTTGTATCCAATGTTAGTCGTGTCGATATCTGTCAAATGGGGGCGAAAAAAACTTATATTACTCAATACGAACCTATTGAGATGCGGAATACGGTAAATGATGCCATTAGGACCGATAATATACCGAAAGGGACAAGTACGAGACGTAATATTTGTATGGATCATAAAATGATATTGGTACCATTCATAGAGTATCTTTTTTATATTGGAATGTACCATTGTTAGTAGCATTTGTAACATAAAATAAGAAACCGGCCATTAGCGAGTAGGAAATAAAGGGTTACGTGTATTTTTGTAAATTTAAAAACATTAGACTTCTAATGGATATTTTTATTTAAAAAATTGTCCTAGTATTTTAGAATGTAAATAACATATTTCGAAATTTAAAAAATTCAAACTTCATTTTCTAAAGAGGAAACAGTTTTTCAAGTTAAATAATTTACGTTTTAAGGTCATTTTCAAAATATAATATCTTACCATGTATAACATACTTTGAATTCACGATACTATAAGTATATTACCTATATATATATTTAAGGACAGTTATGTATTCAAGTGGCTCAACAGATTAAGAAGTCGCCCGGATTGCGAATGGTTATTAGTGAATTTCTTTTATTCTAATCGTTTTCCTATAATGATAATTATTTTACAACAAATAGTCCTAGCCAGTCGTATCCATATTAATACAACGTACTCTAATAACATTTGGTGTAAGCATAAAAGTGTTCATATGACATGATTCATGTAAAATGTTATGCATTCATGGTTGTTATAATTAAATCAATTTTGTCCACAAGAATCGGACTTAGAACTCTAATGATCGCTTATTAATAGCATACTGTGTCATAAGTACCTATAGATTTACTCAGTGCATCTATTTAAGAAATCAGTTTAAGTATCTGACAATAGAACTAAAGTATTATCAGCGCGAAAATGTTGCTGGTACACAGTTCTATGGATAGAATCATATAGGGAAAATGGGACATAATACACTGAGAGAACAGCGTGGGCTGTGTTAACAACGATTATATGTGCAGCGATGACCAAGACTTAAGAAGCACCAAAGATATCCCAATACTAAACTTGTGGTCATACATCTGCTGAATCTTTTTTCTCGATATTACTTAACTACCTCAATCACTAATCAAACGCCTTAAGAACTTTGTCAGCTACTTTTATGACTCCTGATAAATTAATATACCTTCGTCATCATCATATGCCGCTTGAATCCAAATGATCCGCGTATCATTTGATATTGTCTACTTAGACTCTTGGCACGTGGTATTCGTTCCAAACTTCATTTTGTCCACTTGCTATTGGAAATACTACAACAACCGAACCGCCAAAAATGGAGGGATATTGCCAGAGAAGCAGTACGGACTAAGATGATTAAAGATTAAAAGGCCAGTATACCATCTGAACAACTACTCCATCAAGAGAGTACGATTAAGAAGATTGTAAATAGATGTCAAATATCTCGCCTACTTTTGACATTTTCATATCAGTAAAAAGTATTAAATAAAAACTTTAACAAACATAGAGCCGACTTCAAACTTAAAAAAAGTGAAAATAATACTTGTCTCAAAAGCTACTTATTGAAGGAAATGTTATTGAAGTCGGACGCCTATCATTTAATTAATAACCTACAGAAAACCAGACTTTAATAGCATTTTCTTGAGTAAGTCTCTTTTGAGACAAGATTTATTTTCACTTTGTTAAAGATTGAAGTCGGCTCTATTTTTTTTTTAAGTTTTCTTGTATTTAGTCAGTCTTATAACGAGCAATGCTCCGTCTATCACTCTCTACTTTACTTTTCAGTGAAAGACTTTGTTTCAGCACCGTTAATAAAGCCAGTTAAATTTGCATAGTCTATTCTTCCAATATCTTATCCTATCGATATGATCAAATTATTTATCAGTGCTCACGTAGTATAATTTCAAAATGACATTCTCCACGTAGGGTCACGTTGTCGAAGGAACTCCCTAAAGTAGTTATCTCCAAGATAAGGTACAGCATAAAAACCCTTCGAAAGGGATCTGAGAAGAATTCTAAAGGTTTTGCACTGCGTTTTTTGATGCTTTAGAGATGCATCAGTATTAGACGTAGTCTGATTTATGATTTAAGAAGGAAATGCTGAAATTATATTTATATTAGGATGGCAAGCTAGTCTGAAATAAATACTCAAGGAATAGGACAACCTTGACATCATATTGTGTTTTACATTTTTTTTTAATAATTCAATATTTGAAATTTTTGTTTTCCGCTTATAAAGGTTTCATTTAGATATAAAGTACCGTTGAATAGTAAAATGGAATTTATTTTTCTAGTCTTTTCACATACAACAGCTATGATTAAAATATGATTCTGTATATAATTCTCAATAACAAATTGAAGTCGAATTTCTTATTTTACTAAAATTACTCGTTGAAATACTCCTTTGATATTCCAGAAAAGAAAAATGACAAACAAAATAAGATTATTAGATCCTATCATACAAAAGCTATTTACTGATAAAACAAGGTAACAAAGCTGCAAAATATGAAATAATATTTGCGAATCCCACAATCCCCTTACGATGGTTGTTATGACGAATCGGCCTTTACTACAAAATAAATAGAGGCCGAAATTAAGTATATTTTATCATTATTACAATATATTTAAAGCAGGGTTCGGAGCCACTAGTCACAGTTAAGCTTAAGCTGGTTACATCCCTCCCTATTTTCTGATGGAGATTTATGTCAGGGGATCAAAAGTTTCCAACCCGCACGCTGTGGCCGTATACTCGATACAGTCGCCTGCATAAATTGTTTCAAAAAACGTTGCCGATATAAAAATAATTACCTATACAGCAGAGAATTTTATACAGTTTAAAAATATATATATTTTGTTTTTTATGTAAATCATTCTCCAGTTTTGTCAAAGTCAGAGTACAGAAGATAAATAAGGAAAATATCTCTATAAACACGAAATTTAAGATCAATGTGTTGTGATAAACCAAATAAAGTTTTATTCATATTTAGATTTAGGAACATACAATATGTTTTGTTTCTTTTGTATAAATAGTAAGAAAAAATCTTATCAGATTTAAGCGTAACCTATTATCAATAGGTTGTCTCTAATTAGATCAAATAAAATATTCTAAAATATACGAAGTTAAATCGTGTTCCTACGTACTTCAGAACGCTTCAGATGTTGATGACACCAACCCTTACTAGAACGCATAGTGGGTAATGGCATAGTAATGGTGAGTTTTTTCCTATTTTGATTCTATTCTGACTCGGCATGTAGTTTTAAGGATATGAATTGTTACTTATATCTAAGATCTAAATTTATCTATCTGGAATTTATAAGAGTCAAATCATAAAGGATTATAATTTTGAAAGTAACAAAGTAGTAGTCGAAGTGATATATTTTTTTTAAATAATTGATTAGTTCAATGGAATAATAACGGACAATATATTTTTGCTTTCATATATTTTTCCTTTCACAGATTTTTTTTTTTTATTAATTATTATTTTGTTTCATAAAAAGCCGACTCTTGACGTGTCCAAAAAATATTTACCAAGATTCTCAGAAACAGTATTTATTTCTATCACTTTAGTACTGATCGTAAACCTTACAACTATCAGTTATTCATTTTCTCGTAAAAAGATTAATTTTGCCGTTGGAGAGAGTTATTTTACGATTTCCTATTTATGATGCAGTGAACAACTTTAGTACAATACTTAGTTCCGATAAACGCTTGGATATTACATTCGACTATATATTGAATCAATAAGCGCACTGTAAGAGCGAAAACGATTTCATTATATTATTTTATAGTTCTGTAGAATTAAATACATACTGATACTCGATTCAATGTTGATAATTTATTGGAAAGAATAGAAACTTTATATTCATTTTATAAATATATTTACTTTTTTAATAGAATAACTAACACATATTCAACTAATTCTTATACATAAACGATACCGATAATTATTGGTTGAGATTTTTACATTCACAATAATAATTGAACATTAATAATCTTGTAATGATTCACAAATTAAATAAATAAGAAACACATTTAAAGCGCTATGGCTTGTGAATATTCATCCTCTTTATTACAAAATCAGTACTTTCCAATTAAAATTAACTGATATGACTACTTTTATGATACAATCTAGTGTTGTGCGTGATAGTACAAGAGTCTTTGCCAATAATAGTTTGTAGTGTCACTGGAAGGCGTCCAAATAGATGACATTAGCATTAAATCCTTATTTTATTTGACACTTCATAGAGATGCTTTTTTTTAAATTTGGAAATAAAAGTAATGTACCCATGATGAGGTTTACTCGATTTCATCTCGATTTTAAAAATTAGTTTTTGCCTTTTCCTATAATGCTCACACTGCACGTCAGACTACCACAATAACTCAAATTTTCTAAATAAATATGAACTTTACCTTCGTCATATAAGGTTTAAAATCAAATGGAGAAATTGGACCGTTTTAAATAACCTGACGTACTGTTGACTGTATACTATATTACAATAGGTACATTAATATACAATCACGAGCTATGACGTGTATTGATTTTGTATATTACTATACATTTCGGTTACCAGTTCCAGTAAAACTTTATAGCTAGGCTTAGGTTTTTTAACGTATCAATACTACTCGTAGAGTCCTGATGATAAAATTGTCAGGCAAATATAATCTCTAATACTGTATTATTAAAGTAGGGAGTAGTTATTGGAGTTGCCATCCCCGGAATTTACTGGTCATGTTTGACGCTATTTATTTATTTATGCAAGCTTTGTTTAATGATTGGGGTGCTTTGATTCCTTTGAATTAAAACGACACGCACCAACTCTGGGTATGTTATTAGTCGTGTTTTTTCATTGTTTGGCACATTTTAATGTCACAGAGGATTTAATACCTATTTTGATTACACGTAGTAATCCCCAACATTTCTTTTGTTCTTAATAAAATTTTATAAAAAGTATTCTTAAATACTGTTATCATATTTGATCAATTTTGCATCAATTGCATTCTCAATGCAATAGGTATCTGGTGGATTTTGTGAAAAAAAAAAGAAATTAAAAACATTTATCATTATATCATTGTAAATGCAAAATTAATCAAATGAAAAAATCTGGCTGTTTTGGTGGATTGTCTAAACATTGATGAGAATATGCTTACTTGTAACGAAGAGTAAAAAGCGCATGAAAAATTCATCAGTCATGTTGGGTCTCTGGTAGCTCAATGGTTAGTGTAGTCGCCCGGATTGCAAAAGATTGTAGGTTCGTATACCATTTCGGGGTACCTGGGGCTATTTAATTTTTTAAAGTATTATTCATTAAAAGTTCTAATCGTTCAAAAATAATTGAAATTATATATGTAGTTAAATGTTGTAGAGAGAGCCTCTAAATTAAGAAATTCTGAAACAACTAAGGTACCGTAACATCTTTGATAGAGGTTTACAATATATTATCAAAACATATTTTATTACGAAATATTTTCCTTTTAAAACATAAAAATTATACTTCTGAAATTTTCTTGTAAAATAAAACTGCAAAGAGCATGCCCGAAACTTAAGATACCAGTTAATATTCGTTCGGAAAGTATAAATCCCAACATCTATTTTCACCGTGTAACCTAAAACTTCGTGTAGTTTTGATGGACATAAATGCTACCTTTTCAGCTAGTTAGTCGGTTGCCGAAAATATCGCGATGGCAATCGCTTTCGGAAACTTTAAACCGAAAACTCTGTTAGACGCGTAGAGACGTAGAAACTATTTTAATAAACTAACATAAGATTTCACCAACTGGAATCGTCTGATTCAGTATTAAAAATACAGAAGAATGTTATTAGTAAAACTATGTTATTAATAATTTGTCATTTTTTCCATGAAAAACAGCAATCATAGCGTAAAAGTCAGTGCCTAACCACTCTGATATCATTTTCATTAGATTTGCTTTGATTAATTTGATTAAGTTTTGAATAGATTTATTTTCTTAGTAGTATATAATCATTGTTAGATAATAAGAAATATAGATACTGATTAAATCAAGGACGATAAAAAAAATATAAAATTTACGTATCCTACAATTATTAAGTTTGTAAGAATGTATGTTACTTTTTTACTTAAGAACTACTGAACGGATTTGATGAAATTTTGTATACGGATAATTCTAAGCCTAAATTAGCTTAAGTAAGCTTTTTTTTCCACAACACGGTTACCTAGGAAACACACGAGCGAAGCCGCTAATGGAAAGATGGTATGATATGAATGAAAAATGTATAATTTCTAATCTAAAATCTCGCCATAATGTAATTTAAACTGAATCTATAATAGTTTACAATCTAATGTGACAGATTATAAATTAACGATGTTTATGTTTATACTAAATATTTAACATGACTTTTTGATTCTTATTACAAAGGGAATATGGAACACGAAATGTAAATATTCCGACGTGAATACACAATACATATTTAGATGCCAGTAAATTTATTGGTCCCTAAAATAAATACGGTAGAGTTTTTGAAATGATACACAAGATTTAGCATACCACATCACATAAATCTACGTCAAAACGGTGTCTTAGGGAACCGCTACCCAATTTTCTCTAAAACGAAGTGTGACGTCACGATCGCCCATTACGAAATTACGATATATGGCTAAAGTTTCGCTTAATAAATATTTATAGGCGAATAAATTTCGTGAGATAACTTCGCGGACCATTTTTGACTTCACCTCACATCTTTCGTTCTCTCTTTTCTTTTTAAGAACTCATTTATATTTATAAATACAATGAAAATATTGCCCGGCATTATTAAATATACTTGGATATATAAAAGCAACACAATCTTAAACGAAGGCATTTTGTAAAATACTGTTTGTGCTGAATAAAATATATATCATAAATAAATATTAAACAACATTTTATACGTAGCTCAGATCCCAATATGAGTAGCTGAAACCCAATATTATAAAGTATCTGAGAAACGAAGCTACCACAACACCCAAATCTGAGACAATGTAGAAAAGGTAATTTTCTACATCGAACCCGGAGCCACAAAGATGGCAACACCTTGAAACCGCACGCAGACCCCTTTTAATAATAAAAATTAACAATAATTAACTTTTTATCTTTTGTCCTCCATAGGTTGCCTGGAAGAAATTGCTGCTTAACAATAATGCCGCCTTTTGTATATTTTTTGTTCTCTGTAACTTGTTTTGTTTTGTGCAATTAAGTATATTATTATTATTTAAAAAGTTAATAATAAAAATTAGTCAGAATGATTCTTTTATTAATACATTTTTTCTGAATTGATATTGAATTTATTGATAAAATATATAAAATATCATATGTGTTTTATCAATAAAATAAATAATAATAGAAGATACAAAACATAAAAAGCAACAGACATGACACACAATGTCGTCTATATCTATGGTTTTATTAATTTTAAAATGACTTATAAAAAAAGAGAAAGAGAAAGTTAGACCGTTTTTTATCGCATATCTCCAGTATTTATAGTGGGATTTGAAAAAATATTTTTGCATTCAAAATAATAGTGTCCTGTTGCTCTCATAGTATATGGTGATTAATATGGAAGATATTCCCGGGAACTCCACAAAAATCAAAATAATAAGCTTTGCGGTTAATTTTAATGATGTATACCCACTTAGCTTTATGAAACTATATGTGGTTAGCTCCGAAGATCTCCGATGTCTGAAGTCTTGATATGGTACCATATCAGTCCATCTAATCTATGAGATATATTCATATACGTATAGCGCTTTAGGAAAACTTAATCAGCATGATGAGAATTTTCTGTTGACAATAAAAAAACCAAGATATAAAAATATACTCACTTAAGTTTTACACTAAAAATTATCAAATTAAAAAATTGATACCGATTTAAAATTAAAAACACTAAAAAGCTAAAAAAATATATTGAAAATTAACTCAGAATACGTCGAAAGTACCTAGGTAATGAATGAGTTGGTACCTAACCTACCTGCATTCATTTTGGGAGTCGGTGCCACTAAAATACAAATAGTATCAAAATAATATACTACATTCTAACTGCTCTACACTGTACTTCGTAACGTGATCGTAAACCGCTGCGCAAAGCGACTAGTGTAAATGTGGTATAAGAACCGTGAGGCTACATCTTCTGTGAAAATTTCAACTGTTATAGCTAGCACAGCGTATGATATACTTTCTGATGATAGACAGACGGACGGACAGGCGAAGTCTTAGTAATAGATTCCGTTGAACCCTTTGGGTACAGAACTCTAATACTTACTAATGTAATCGACAGCAGTAAACGATTTGAATACTAATCCATAATTATCATTCTACTAACTGAAATAAATTTCAGTTTGTTTATAATTTACATACGCTCATACAAATCAGTCAAAGTTTATTTCTTGGTTTTCTTCTAACTCAAAAACACCTAGAACACTTTATTTAATTTATGCTTATATTATTCTAACATTTATTCCATTGCCTACCCTCTCCTCGGATGTAAAAATACTGTTACAAGCATACAAAACCACCAAAACATCCCTTGATGAGATAAAAAGCAAAACGGAATGGTCAGAAAATTTTAGGGAAAACATTTTTTTTACATTTGCCATAAAGTTTTATGCTTCGCCGGTGGAAATGGTAGAGGTGAATTATAATAAATTTTATTCTTCGACCTTCCAGTTATAGTTGGAAGATATTTGTGTATAATATAGAATATTCACTGTTTTCACTGACCCATATTAAATAATAATACTGTTTATTTAGTTTAAGCTTAACAGTCAAAAAAATTCGAAATGTATGCTATCAGTTTGTAAATCTACACAGGCAAAGGTTGCTTTTTTCCACTATTGTGTTTTTTTGTGTTGCGTTGCTTAGTAACAAAATTTTATTGCAAAAAATTTGTAACTAATATGTAATCAATGATATATAGTTGTAGCTCGGTGGCGTAGTGGATAAGCGCCGCGGCCCGCGATCGTAGTCGTTAAGCAACTTTCGCAAGGGTCGGTCACGGGATGGGTGACCTAAAAATTATTATCTCCAGTTACTCCGTGCTTCGGAAGGCACGTTAAGCCGTTGGTCCCGGCTGCATTTGCAGTCGTTATTACCCTCCAATCCGCATTGGGCCAGCGTGGAGGGTCATGGCCCATCCTCCTTAACCATCCATAAGGAAGGCCTGAGCCCCTGCAGTGGGGACGTAAAAGGGCTGGTGGTGGTGTGATATATAGTTTTACTCCTATATATATATATATATATATATAATATAAGTTTCCCTTTCAGACATAATCGATTAAAATTAATGCCGTAATAAGGCCGTAAATTGCATGCAATTCATGTGTTTATTATTAGTGCAATGAATCTAAAATTTAACTTGATTTAAACTAAATTTAGTTTATGTTTAGTCTAGTATATGAGGGGTATAGAAGCAAAAGCGCTTCAGTCCAAAAATGTTGTTTTTTACACTGAGCACACCAAATTGTAGCGATAAAAAAATGCAAAGATATATTATAATCGGCACCATCCAAATCCACCTCAATCTTACATAAAATTCACTTAGAAAGTAGCGTTTAGATGCAAAACCGTTTCGATCCAAAATTTGTTAGGAGCAAATCCGCCTCGATCACAATCAACCAACCAGAAGCAGCCATTTCAAAATTTCTAAGATGGCGAATTAGTTACTTTTCATAGTAAGTTGACTGAGCATAGCGCGTGTTCAATTTGTGTTTTTTATTAAATAACTTATTGTAATGGAAGAAAACATTACACCACCACGTGCAGGACGAGCACGGAAACGTCTGGTAAATAAAAGTCAGTGGCGAAGAGTGAAGGAAAAAGCAGAAAGGTAACAAACAGTTTACTAATATTTTGGCCGTTATGAAAAGTTAAAGTAGGGTTTGCATAGAATGCTTCTTCTAAATTTTATTTCAATTTTCTTTAAATGAATTGTAAAAGCACGTAACGTACTAACATTTTATTCGCGCTATACTGAACGGTTTTTTTCTGCTTTTGGTTTTATTTTCATTTGCTTAAGGTATTATGCTAAAGATCTCCCACAACTACCTGAATGTCAGCACAACAAAAAAAATATTTACGACTGCAAAAATATAAGTTCCACTTCCAAAAAATAATGTGGCATTAAAAGCAGAGAAAAAAAATGATGTGAGGAAATTGTTAGAGAAACACTATGGACCGCAGTGGAAAAATCCTAATGAACTCCAATATTACAATAATATTTTGAATAATAATAACAATCATTCAATTCAAGAGGATGAGCCTATCTGCGATCCACCCACAGCGGATTCAAATATTATGATTTAATTCTTAGTTTCTTTTTACTTTTTTTACATGCGCAAGAATAATATTTTATCTTTACTTTTCATAAATAATTATAATACAATATGATGTCCTATTTTTAAGTACCTGTAACTAATTTGTTAACAAATTAATTAAATTCATAATCTAGTAAAACATTGTTTTATTTTGCAATCGGTACCGCCATTTATTGACATTTGACGAATTAAATAGTGACATGCAAATTCGCTTCGATCCAAAGCAGTGAAAAGCAAACATGCTTTAGTCCAACGCTTAAATGCAAAAACACCTCAGTCCTACATTATTTCTTAAATTATAAAGAATTTATGTATATTTTATTTGTTTTGATTATTGTTATTTGATTAATGTATTCTATTGAATGTACCAACATCGGATTCTGATAAAAAATACAATTTATTACGACACAGTGGAAACTTGCGGTTTTTCAGTCTAGGTATTTTTGTGACTGAAGCGCCTTTGCTTTTATACCCCTCATATGATGTATAACTAAAGCATTTATATTATCCAGTTCGCTCAGAAATCTCTACAAACAGAACTCCATCATGCGCATAACGCACATTCCAGCACGCCAATTCAGCTAATGTACGTAATAATAGCATCTGAATAGAATCTCAACTTCTAGCATTTTCTATTGTACAATCTATCAAAAGTCCAATATTATTAGTGAAACGTCTTTTTCACACATCAATTATTGGACTTCATGTAGATATCCCAATAGCAAAATGCAAGTAATCAAGTTTCTATTGAGATCCAATTAATACGACAACATTAGCGAAATTTATTTTTTACTCAAATATATTTTAAAAGAAGCAGAGGTTCTTTTAGAGGGCATAAGCACTACAGCGGAAACTCATTAACTCATTGTACTATCACTTTTATTTGCTTATTATCAAATGAATATTATTAACACCAAATAAAAAAGTTTTGCAAATGTAAAAAAAAAAAACATTAATACTGTAGCCTATACGAAAGTTATCTAACATCTTTTGCTGTATTGTTAATAACCAGTACTTCTATCCTGTAACAAAATTAACTAAAAACCATGACTTAAACCTTTATTACAATTCGATTTTGACTCTGTTTACTTTAATGCAAATTTTTTTAATGATTTCAACAAAAAAAAGGAAGTTATCAATACGACTTTATTTTTTTTCTGTTTGTACCTCATTACTTGATGATTCTTTCTTTATTTGAAAGCTAGTGTTTGTCGTGTGGTCCTATTTTAATTTGGTCCAGATCTGGCAATGGCATCTATGAAAAAACCATATAAAACTTGAATTTGCATTAATGCGTGATGTTTGTTACTCCAAAAGACAAAATATCACTAAAAAGCATGAAATAAAATCATTTAAAAAACATGGACCCGACTTCTAATTTAAAAATGCGTAAATAAATAAGTCCGTTAACTTAAAGGTGTTTTTTTTTTTTTTTAGATCTCTGTAGTCGGGCGATTAATATTTAATTAACTAGAGAAAACCTCAACCCTTATACTATGTTTCTTATAAAGTTAAATCTCTTTTAGAATAAGTATTATTTTACACTTTTTTAAATTTGAAGTCGGATCCACTTTTTTTTATAAAAATTTTTTTTTACACAATAACTCTGTCAAACCTGCCTAGGTGAACAGTGATTATTCTCTTTTCAAAACGTGTTTTATTATTATATTAGTTATAAAAATATTATTATCAATAAAGGGTCGTTCATTTATATAAACATAACATCAAAAATCTATGAAAATCAAACTTAATGGTAAAAAACAACAGTTATAAAGTAAACACTACAAAACATGGCCTAGTGTAGAACTTACGATGCAATCTCAATAAACAAACTGGATAACCAGTGCACGCCATAGATTGTATCGCAGTAATTGTCGTTGTATGCGATCGTTTGCATGAAATTATGCTTTATATCAATTCCGTAAACATTAACTACATGTAAACTATAGTGAACTACCAATAAAGTTCGATACAGATCATTACCGTTCGGCATTCGGCTGCATGAGGGTGCATGAATGAGTCCCGTAATATTGATTATGCTAATTTTATTATCGAAATTGCACTCGTCACGGTTCTTTTTTGCAATTCAATGTACAAAGTTGAGCAACATTAGCATGTCTGCCATTGGAACGAGCAAAGTTTGTGCACACACGCGGTGCACAAACTTTAGATAGGAATTAAAATTGGTCTGGAGCAACAATTAGGTGTAACTGGGAAACAAATCTCTGTATATCGCAATCGAGTCTATGATTTCCTCTTTTTCTAATATCGCATGAGAGAGTGGGATAGCAACGTTACTTTTTACAGTGATTGCATGAAACAGCGAATGGTGTAGTAAAATTTACGACCGTGTTTACATAAGTTTGTTTACCATATAAAATTGAAGGGAATCTTGGATCATCAGGCAATGAAAGCGGGATAATTTTGTTTGTACGCGAACGAATGTTTAAATTGGAAAGCGAAATTTAATAATGTGCTTAATAATAATCAATACATGAAAAACATTTACTTAACCATACAAAATACTCTTGTTTTATGAATTATTTGGATGAAAAAGTAGCTGTCTAAATCACAGTGATTTTTTAAATCTTAATTGATATTTTTTGTGTATAATTTTAATAAAAAAGCTTTTGAGTACAATGTAAACGTATCCGCTAAATATTTTAAGATGGTAGCTATAATTTTATAAGTTATAATTATATAAAGAATCCAAAACGTGTAAAAATATGTTTACAGTTAACGCGCTTAAAAATCCGCTCAAAACTTTTTTATTAACTTAATACTATTCACTAGAAAACAAAAACTATACATTAAATAGGTAATATTGTGAATTTTTTATTATCATTAACAATGTTATTTTTAATATAATTTATCTTAAATATGCCTAATACTTGAGTTGGTTTTTCAATTAATTACTTATCGATAAACAATGCAATTTTAGAAAAACAGAGAAGTAGGTATACTTTAATTTAATTGATGGTTAAGACATTAACAGTCCGTCAGTTTACCACGTAATGCTGGAATAGTTAGGGGTCTATTTATCACGTCATTATTACGAGCTCCTTCGACCAACGTTATAATCCTTCGATAGAAACTAACGTGTTTGTGATGAAGATAAATACACACTCTATGTCACGGGCTAACCGACGTTAATTTTAAACATGGTTGCGTGTAGTCTACTCCTTAATCTGGGCTCCATTAACGGGAACCATTAATCATAGTTTTAATAACAATTTAACCCCAACTAGATTAATACATCTTCATTTTGTACAACGCTTGAGCAACATCGAAGTCGGACTTTTATCATTCAAATTTGGAATTCTATTCAAATTCTATGCCGCAACAAATGCATTTTTTTAACACGCAAATGCCTCAGTCGTAACGTGTTCGTGTACAACTGTTTCGAATGCAACTCTCTTTTGTTGTTAACCGTTGTGTACAATTAAAAGTGGAAAGATGCAATAATCTCGTATATCTCTTTGTGTTGTTTTTTTTCTAAACATAGACACATGCGGGGTCATAATAAATAATAAGTGACGCATTCTCGCGCGAACACTTTTATGTCAATGAATTGAATGTCAAGTTTAAACGTAGGGTTGTACGATCAAAGCGTGCGTGTACGCAATCGCTAAATTCGGGGTGTACCATTATTTATTACGGTATAATATTTTTGTTGCAGTCCACCGTTTATGCCACGTTCTTTTTATGAATTATACTTTATTAACGTCCCAAACGGGTCATTATTACGTATTGAAATGGTGGGGTTATTCATTAACTTTGTTTGTGTTTCTCACGCTCAATATCTGATTAATGTAATGTTAAAATGTTATTTAAAAATAAAACATTGTCACCGTTTCTCCCATTTAATGTTTTTTTTTAAATCTATATATATAAAATCGAAAGGATTAAAATTTTGCATGCGGCATTAGGATGTTGGTCGGACGTAGACTCAGACGGAATTTAATGAAATTCAACCCCTAAGGAGGTAAATTAGGGGATGAAAGTTTGTATGAAACTTCGTTACTACAAGTGCTAGGAGTTTCAAATTTTGCATGAGGGTTCTTTTTAGGACATAGCTCACTAAGACGGGATCTCACTAGTTCACGCGGGCGAAGTCGCTGACGGAAGGCTAGTTACCTACTAAAAGAATATAAATTAGAAGAGTCTCTGATACGTACGTTGCTTATACTCAGTCAGCGGGCGAACTCTTAAAATCATATTTTATTTACTTCGAATAGTTCTGTCTCACTCTACAAAATCAAAAATGTGCAAGTATAATACATATCGAAACAGTTCACAATATATCAAGTGTCGTTTTTAGAGTACAAAGCAAGCGACGGGTTATTTCAAGTTGACGAGATTCGAGCCAACATACAATATCAATGGGGTATTCTAACTCTTGCAAGTTCCAAAGTTGTTTATAATTCACAAAATACAAGATTTAATTGGCTTCGTTCAAAACTTGATATAAATTTTAAGCACGATCATGACAGTATTAGAGTAAGTTTTGTTACCTTGTAATATGAACCGAGTACCCCAGATGGAATTACAATGAAGTTATGGTATGTCGAAATACAGTTTCGTATAGCAAATTACTGGCATAAATCAAATTTATCATAATTATCAGATGATCATAACCCTTGCAGTATTAATAGTACTCTATTTCAGCTTCGAATTACTATATCGGCGTATATACTGAAATTTGAAATTTCCAATCGACTGAAATGCAAATTGTTATAGAATATTGAATTATTAACAAAGTTATATTATAACATTACTTATATAAATAGTATCAAATAAAAATGTAATCATGACGAAAGTGATTTTACAATTGGATTGGGATAATAATAAAACTAACGCATTGTTATTTTGGCAGGAAACTTACACTAACGTATTTAATTTCAGAACATTTGTATGGAATATGTAACAATTTTATATGGAATTTATTCAAGAATCGACTCCGACTCCTGTTTCCTTTGTATTTGTTAAATACGGTTCCGTCTCCAGGGGTCCAAGCCCAAAATTATCGGTTTGGCCCGAAGCTATTTCGATGAATGTAACAATATTTAGTTAATAAGCCGTCTCAACTATTGTCCAATGTAATTTACACAGTCGAAAACCGATTTCGCCATATGCTAAAACCCAACCCAGCGGGGAGTCCAATTTCTGTCAATCAAATTTTATTGCAACAACAGCCAATATTAGCTACTTCACTAATAAGGTTTACTATGGATTTTGGACTTATAGTAATGTGTAATAAGATTATAATCGCTAGTTATATTCCAAATTAGACTCACATACTGTAAATCTGGTATTATCTTATCAATTTAAATTCAGAACAATTTCTTTGATTTACATTTTTAAAAATATTGTTTCATTGTTATCAGCTCAGATAATAAATTCGGTAATAACATTTTATTTCTAACCTTAGAGGCTTAATAAGTTTATAGAAAATTGTGTTTTTATACAACCATTTCCCTAATTAATTAATCAGTTACATGACTGTTTTAAAATAAAATCGCTTACGTAACTGATTTCAAACAGAATTAATTCAATAACAATAGACGATTTCTAAATGAATCTCACTCCATAGGAAAATCATAGTATTTGCCTAACAACCATCAAGCCGACTTCACAAACCTACCAATATAATTCTCTTGCACGCTTATACGGACCCACACATTCGCTCCCCTCCTCATTCATTAAATACGTTTCCGCATATCACGCACTATGTCATTTCCTCTCAAAGTGCCATCTTATTTAGTATTTTATCGATATCGATAGATCGATATTATATTTTGTAATATTTTATTAATTAAAATTACGATTATTAATGTATTATTGTGAAAGTTAAAAAAGTAAAGACGGGTATGTATAAAGAAATGATAAGAGCTAAGCAACTATTATTGATATATCTCAGCAAAAGTCCCAGACTTTCTTCAATTGTACTCTGCCAAACGCTTTTTCTAGGTCCACAAAACTACAGAATACTTTTCAGATAACGGCCAAATACTTTGCATAGAAAAATTTAATAAATCTTGATTAAATACATAGATGACGAATAAATACTATCTTGATACGCTACACCGCATCTGCAGTCCTTTGAGGCTGACGCACGCTTACATTCAGCTTGTATGGTTTGTTATAACCCATTCTGGATGTGTTTCTGTCCACGGTGCAGATTTTTTTATCGATAACACGTTCATCTCTTCACAGTCTCGCACCTTCATCTCTAGTAGAACAAACCATGGGAAGCTATTTGCGGGTTCAATCAATTTCTACCGATTTGTAATGATGTTGGATTATAATAGTTGTTTACAGATTAAGTTTTAATCAAAATTAATTGGCTTTTATATATTACAGACATCCAGAGTTATTTTGAAAAAAATAACGACAAAATATAATAAACTAGGATAGATGTCCTATTAGTATAGCATTTTTATGATAGTGAGTCGATTATTAATATATAAAATTATATCTAAGGTAATAATTGAAAAGACAGTTTTAAAGAATTTCCTACTAAAACGCATGCTATTTGAAGACCGCAAACGAGTTGCTCGCATGGTTTCAAGATTTCGCCATTTCTTAGGACAGGGTTACCATACCAGGTCGGATTAAACCTTTCTATATTATTTAGGGTCCAGGTTTTGTACTACATTCGTTGTATCAGAGACTCCGCAATACGAGATAATACTTAATCTTCTTATCTTGAAATCCCAGTAATATATGTGATGTTGTCTAATATATATTTATTATTGTAATTTCTGTCGTGTCACTATTTTAAATAGCAAACGTATTATCCAACGCTTTTATGTGAAGTGTAACTACAGAAGTAATGTAACGATGTGCCGTACTACCATTTATTTCCCTAGGTTTCAGCATGTAAACTTTTTGTCTTTTAATATTCAACATAATTTCTTTTTATTTAATCAAATATACTCTTTATGGATCTCAGTTCTCGTATTAAATCGTATAAATTTTAATATAAAATTTAAAATAATTGTCGATTATGATTAAGAATGAGACCATGTGATAGAAATTATATAACATAGTGATTTATAATCTGTAACTTGGACGATCAAGGTTTTTAACAAGAAACCCAAAAAGGGGTATGTATTCGTTTATTTGGTAATTTTTAATTTTATATTTAGGTAAGTTACGAACTGTTTTTATATTCATTTTTGTTTGTTACAGTTTCTTTATTTTATCCTTATACAATTAATAAATTCATATTCGAGCTAGTCAGTCTTACTAATTGACCCAAGCACCGAACCCGTAAAATATATTTGTACATAGCTGCATATATATTGAAGAAAATCGATTTTCTGTTGTAACCTGACGTGCTGTTGAATGTACTTTAAAAATATTCTTAAATTCTGTTCAAATTCCATTTGATTGTTAACATTTAAAAAATATATGTAATAACTAGCTGTTTTCCTGCGACTCCGCCCGTAAATGTATACCGTTTGTCACCTGCCAATAATGTAGCTACAAAATTGTAAAAGAGTTTTTAAAATCGGTCCAGTAGTTCCAGAACCTATTCAATACAAAGAAACTCTTTCGTAGTATAGATTTTAGTATTGTATGAAACTATACTCCCAGAGACATTACACGACCACAAACAGTAATTAAGGCCAGTGAACCTCATAATAAAATCTGACATTACCGTAACCATAGACACTGAATGGACAAAACAATTGTGTTATCACACACATATCGCTGTCCATTCTTCCGTACAGCAATTACACGGGGCTGATTGGTTGCCAGTGCCATTGGATTCCACAATGCCAGTGTTGTATCCCTTAAATTCGTTTAAATGTATATTTACCGGGTCTATTTAAAGTTTCCCAGGCTTTTTGATTGCCGAGGGCTGGTCGGATAACCATTTCATCCCCTCATTTATTTATGACTTAGGGCTTGCGTGAGAATAATCGAGATTAACTCCGAATTCGGATAGTTAAGATTTTAATTTATTTCTTATCTAATAACAGACCTAAATTATAAAACTGATAAGAATTATTTTAAAGCATACCATTTTATTAGTAAATCTTAAATAATAGTAACAATAAAAGCTATTATCTGGAGTTTTTTACGCATAAGACTATGTACGCATTGGCAATTTTTGTCTCACGTCTCCAATCACGTGGGTCATGACCGTATTTATGTATTAATATCATGGACTAAGTAATTAACATTACACGTAAACATATAGAAATCTGGTATTGAAATGAAATGAAACTTGATAAAACGAATTGTAATTAATGTATGTATGTAATTTATATATAATGCAAATTTTTTATTACATATAATTTTTTTAGCTATTCTACTGATTTATTACACGTTTTTAGTTCTGAGAGGCTTGTCTACATATACGTCTTTAAGTCGAAGTGACGCTTTTTGTGAAAAACATCCCATTGTTTTTGAAAGCCAAATTGATAATAAGGAAATTATTCCAGCAAGAAATGTATACTTTTTCTTTTTATACTATATAGTTATTAATATTTAGCTGTGTAAAACTGTCAAAAAGTCACTGCCTCCTTGCTTAATGCGAGCCATTTAAAATTAAAATATCATAAAACTTTTTTTACCGACGACAAATCTGTCCATATAATAAATGTCATCTTGTGCCTTTTAAAAGTCTATTATAATAAAATCTTACTATTAAATGCGTTATACTAATAACGAGCGACTCGTTTTTCACTCGATTCTGAACATTTGTAAGATAATCAGACGTCGGGGTTAAGTTTAAAATTGTAACTGACCATTATTTTTACGATTATGATCAATAAAATCAGCTTTTATAACAATTCTTTAAAAACAAAACAGGTCTTTTAAGTCTTTTGTATGCGGTTATAAGAGCATTAAACAATTAAATGTGTCTCAACAAATACAAGTATTTTGTAAATATGATTATTTAATTTTTACGGTTAGGTAACTTTAGTTCTAGAACTTCAATAATGAATCATCAATCTTAGCAGCGGTTTTTTTTCTTTATCATCTAAGAGTTATGTGGTTATCTTTTTTTTTTTCTTATCGATAGACCACTCATCACACATTTTTTCTATTGCTTTCTTTTACTATTGTTTTGAATTTATCTAATCAAAAAATCCTTATATTTGATAAATTTTGCATTCACAAAGCTATACTGTTAGGTCCTGGGTAGCTCAGTGGTTATAGCAGTCACCCGGATTGCGAAAGTTCGTGGGATCGAATCCCATCTTAGAGTACCAGGCACAAAGTGGATTTCATTAAGAATATTTGTGACTGCAAAATAGATCAAATATAATAATTAGAAAAAAAATCATCTTAATTGAAAGTTTAATAATATTTGTAAATTTTTTTTTTTTTGCTGTTTGGGTGGATTGCTCGAACATTAATGAAAATACGCTCTGTAGTAGCGAAAAAGTAACAAGTGCTTGAAAAATTAATGAAGCCTGTTAGGTCCTGGGTAACTCAGTGGTTAGAGCAGTCGTCCAGATTGCGAAAGGTCCATAGATTCGAATCCGATCTCAGAGTATCGGCGACAAAGTGGATTTTCTGAAAATTTTCATAAAAAATATACTATTTATAGTATTAAAGGCTTTAAGTTATACGCCTTAAGTTAATTAGATTTTTTTTCAATAAACTTCTAAGTTTTCCTTTCCTTTTTTATAAAAGTATAATCACTTTCATTAATTAATAATGAGATCAAACTAGCAATGTCTATAATTACATTTAAGCCTAACTCTTATAAATATATATAAATGTATGTCGTAAAATTTCTGATACTGGTTTTATAACTAATACGACACATTTTAAGCAAGATACTAGAATGTGTGATACGAATGAATGCTAATTAGAATGTGGGACCACCAGAGTTGTACCTCATATCCGTTTTTATACAGGAAATTCTTTTTATGAGTACACAAACTTTATTATATGGTTTAGTATCGTTATTAAAAATATTTTTTTAGTAAACTTTATTGACCAGTAAAGAAATGGTACAAAAGACAGACTTAATGTTAATGGAATTTTTTCCCAGTCAACCTTTTACCAAAGCAAAATTAAGTATGCTTAGACATAAAGAAGAAACTAACAAATATTATTATATAGGTACATTTAACACTAACAAACGTTTAAATAGAAACGAACATATATATGAATATATACAAACATTTAATGATACAAATATAGATACATAATAGCGATGATGAATTTCACATATCTTGGATAAGAAAGGCATTACGCTCTTAAAATTTATTGGATGATCTTTTGACAGGGTCAATTTACGTCATATGGGGTCATATAAAATTAAAATTTTTAATTTCTTTGATATCGTATATTGAATAAAAATGGACATCTCCATGTATAGAATGTTTATTTAACCATATCAGTGACTTGTTTATAAATAAAAATATTTCTATCTCCGATGTAGACAGGCTTAAAGAAAAACCTGAGCGTGTTTTTTTTTAATTTCTTTATGTAATGTTTATTGCCTATAATGAAGCAAACGCCGGATGTACTGCCAAATAGGCATTAATTTCACTGGTGAATATTTTCACTAATTTCACTGGACGGTACAGTGAAATTAGTGAAAATATTTTAAAAGGCTATATCAGTAAAAAAATGTATTACTAAGACCATATCGTAGTTATATGTATAAATTGTAGGCACTAACTACAAATTTTTCCTGTATACATATACAACATATAAGAGCCGCAAAATTAGCTAACAGCCACAGGAAGATGTTAATAAATGAATATTCATTTGATAGTCAACAGATGTACTTTAAATGGAATTTTATCTATATTAACTTATCATATTATTTATTGTATTTGTGTCGTTTCCTCCAAAATTTCTTTCCTGTCGTTAAATAAAACAACCTTTTTGTTGAAAACTTGGAAAGAATTATTTTCTTAATTAGTCCCTACTTTAACGATAATTCTTACTTAGTTTCGATGAATTATTTTATTTATATAAAAATCTTTTTTATAATATGTAGTATATCACTTTCGTATATTTTACTATGTCTAAAACATCAAACCTATTTTAATTGTATTCTCGAGATTTATATTGCTTACTATGTATATCATTTCCAATGCACCGATTCCGCAAAAGATTATACTTCTCTTCGGATCTAAAGTCTTATATAATAATCGATACGTTTGGGTTAAATTAGCATATAAACCAAAACACAACTTTTCAGACAGCCAGATAACGTTATTTTTTCAAACGAAAATTCATAACATCTTTGTTTTAGAAATTAGAAAAAATGAACTAGAAGAGATATTCTTAGGATTTGGTCATGACAACCAGAAGCACAAACGTCCATTAAAATTCATTAGTATAAATTTCATAATTTAATTAAACAATAACGAACGTTTGTGCAACTAACCATAAATAAGCCAAATCATGTCTATTTCATTTAGTTTCAAAGTTAGTCAAATGTATCATGATGATGTGGCCCCAAATAATCTCCTTAACCTACTGGATAAGTATATTAAAAGTAACAAATACTAATTATAATATAGCTACGTAAAATCCGTGGTCTCTAGCTATGTTTACATATAAGGAACAAGTTTTGTAATGTCAATATTAGTTTTGCCATACAAATGAATACATTTCGACACAATAGGGCTTCCATTTGACCACCGCATCCATGTTTGCGCAGACAATTCTCGCTACTGCGGCTCCCACTGTGTTTTTCTGTATATATTTTACATCCTGTATCAATTCCTAACATTTTAACAGGTATTCTGTGGAATCACAAACATTAACGTTTTAAATTCATTGCTAATCCATCTAGTAGAACATATAATTTTAAATGAATCCTTAATTATAGATAGATACAATATTCTTAGTACTATACACTCAAATCAAAAAACAATTACTTAAATAGGAGTCGTAGAATAGCCGATCTTATTCATTTATTGAATCTGACAATTCTGGAATGGAGTTAAATATAAAATACATTAGTTAAATAATAAATGGTGATATGATGGTGTGTGGTATACATGGATTATATTTAAATTTACAGGTTGATTGATACTTCTGATACATCGGGTATATCATTTCAAACATAAAAGACCAATAGTTTTTTTTTTTTTCGGAAAAAATTCAATTTTTTATTTGATATAAAATTTTATTAGTTCTGTTATCGATGGTAAGCAAATTGAACTACAAATCAGACATAATTTTTATAGGTATAGCTTTGAAATCTCCTACTGAAGACTAATTTATTTGTAATTGATTTAATTGTTCTAAATCGAATTTAAACATCAGAGTTCGATTTGAACTTAGGTTTGTCTTAAAAATCTTGAAAAAATGACTTTTTTAGAAGTAACGTTGATTTCGGGTAAATGCTCTATCAACTGGCTACTGGATAACTAACGAGCCTGACGAATCTTTTAAAGTATTTTCGGTGCAAGTGAACGTTTTTCTATTCATCTATCTATATTAAGTTTCCTTAATTTAACCTTTTTAATAAAATTTACTTATAATAAAAACAACGAATGGTCATATTACGTTTGCCTTCCTACAAGTAAATAATTGAAAAAATGTTCCTGCACTAAAGACGGTACAGGTCTATAATTCAATGAGTCAAAGTCTTAAATGTTCACCCAGTCGTGAAGATGAGGTGTTAACTGTTCTAGTTAGAGTTTAACTAAAGCAGGTGGTGCAAAGTATGAAATTGTTGACGCAACTTATCAAACTGCAGTGAGAGATCTTAACTCAGTTGTGGATTGAGACTTGGAAAGGCAAATAGGTTGGATAAAGATCAATAGTCTTCATAAATACATGTGAGTAAATAAATCATCTGCCTACTCCGATAATTATAAAGTGCATTTTTTAGAAATGCAAAAAACATAATGAAACATTTGATAGATGACGTGAATTTGACGACCTCTGAAGCAGAGTGACTCAGACTCCAATTCCAAGCTGTTGTCATCTCTAATGAAAGTAAAAAGAGTAGAAAATAAACTTTCCTATATAATTCGGGTCTGATTGTAATACCTTCGTTCTTTTGGATTTCCATAATACACGGGCGGATTACTGTTTATATTGCGATCTGAATAATGTATGTATGTGTGGTCTAATATCTATTTACTTATTAATAAATTTTCGATATTACTTGTGTTGTTTGTGTATATCAGTGTTAAGTACAATACTATTTTTGTCTACGTTAAAAAAAACTTTATTTTTACGGAATTCTCTTCAAAGCTTACCTTTATATAATTTTTTTTAACCAACAATATTTTATGTATCGTCATAAAAAAATCTCATCTACAGAGCGATAGCACTTACCTTCAACTTTATTAGACATCTCGAAACCAGCACTCTCGAGTTGTTAAATCGTCATCTCTCTTCATACTTACACATTCGGATTAAAAAAAGGTTTCTATCGTACGAGCATAATATTATTATTCCTTACAGTTCCTCAGAGCTCAGGGCGAGGCTATTACTCATCTTTTTCCCGCGTCGGGGGCTCGTTTTTATTGCTAGACGTGAAAAATACCAGAAATTTCATCCGGTCCGTTCAAAGTGGCTGGATTAATTCAGAAGGCACTTATTTCAAATTGGATTTCGCTCGAGCCGCGGCGACATCGTTCGCATCGCACTCATTTCCTTTTAATAGTGTCCGACTTGTTCTCTATTGGCCACCTTTCGATGGCCATTGTCGATCCATTTGTACCATCAAATTGATTTTAAACAACAACCACTCGTAACATCATTTCTTTTTACATCGCTCATACTTTTCTTACATTATACTGGACCTAAAGGAGCTCGATGACGCAGTGGCTAATGCGCTCGGTCTGCGATACAGTTGTTAAGCAGCTTTCGCAATGGTCGGTCATAGGATAGGTTACCAAAAATTTATTATTTCGAATTTCTCCCTTATTTGGAAGGCACTTCAAGACGTTGGTCCCGGCTGCATCTGCAGTTATTAATACCCACCTATCTGAATGAGACATGACCCACCACACTGGGTCCGCGTGGTGGGTCATGTCTCATTCTCCCTATTCGATGTGATTCTAATCATAGGAAAGGCCTGAGCCCCAACTTGGGGCCATAACAGGCTGGTGATGAATACTGGAGCGGATTGCTGTGATCAGCATTACGTTTTTTTAGTGATTTTCAATAATTGAAATTTCTTTCTTATGAAATTTGAAGTAAAAGGACCGTGTTGTTGAAAACCCTAAAGCAAATGAAAAATACAACAGTCAAGGAAGTATAAACAATATTTACCGATCAATAGCGGTGTCGGTTTGTTTGACATATCAAGCGAAGTACAGCATGGATTGGAAATACGTAAACTGAAGTTTAAGTGGTGGTAAACCAGCTTAGCTTTGGTTGTATTCAGTTGCATTCATTCCAGAGACAAGAAAAAAATGCAATCAAGTTGCTAATATTTTCAGCTGATGATTCTAACAATTTTTAAATAATAATTTATTAAATCATAAAGAATCACATCTTTTATAATATTAATGGAAACTCCATTGATGTGGTTTCTAGATTAAAGTTAATTGTTAACCTTTTTCATTTACAAGCCAATACGTTACCATAGTTAATTTGTTTTTAAATTGAAACGACACACCAAAAATTAACAATAATCAGGATCAAGGATGAAAAGGGACACGGGGTCAAATGCTTAGTGACCTATGCAAACTGACCTTTTAATACGAAGTGATGTATATAATTATAATTCAACTATACTTTAAAATATAAATAGGCCACTACTTTGTTATTATTGAATCGAAATACACGCTTGAATAGAATAGAAACACGATGGCATTTTATCCGCGATTGTGCGAGTAAAACAATTTTCAAAAGGCCTATCTTCGAGTGGGTAACCAAAATCTACTTACTCGAACTTAATTAACCGTGGTCAATGGCGTAACTTCAGGATGGCAAGTCGCAAAATGCCACGGGCCCCCAGCTAGAGGAGGCCCCCAGTCAGAGAAGAATCCTTATTTCTGACATTTTTTATTACACAATTCTTAAAAATAATATACAATATCCGATTAATTTGTTACAGGCCTCAAACAGTGTAGTTACGCCACTAACCGTGGTTATGAATACAAATACAGTTGAAAAAGAAAAAGTTTTTGATGTTGTGAACCTTCGTGGTTGGTTCTTATTTTATTCTCATTTTCAAATTAAGAAAACAATTGATCATCGCATTTTGTTAAATTGGAATTGATGGAATTCCTTTTCAGAACGTCGTCTGTCTCGACATTCTTTTGTCACCCTTCAATATATTCTGTCGTCTATTGTTAGGAGCTTCTTATAAAACGTGTCAAGAACGCTCACTCATGCCGTCTTCATGAGAGCCGGGTCTCTAAAACAACAAGCTACGGTGAAGATAAATAACACCTCTGGCCTGTGAGTGGTTGTAGGTGGCACTCCAAGTTGCGAACGCTTAGGCTTTACAATGCATTTTCTACTCTCGAAGCTATTTTACTTTACTCAATTTTGTAGTATGTAAATGTTGACACTTTATATTTTAAATTGCGAAAGAAAACAAAACTGATTAAAGTAAGAAGACATTTTTCTAGACATTATCGTTTGTTGCGATCGCGATCGATTACTGCTATTGGGTTATTGAGTATATGAATATAGATATATTTAAATTTTGGAGTGGTAAATAAGTAAAATTTCCGATTGTCTATGTTAAGTAATTTTCGAAAAGGCTAGCCATTGGATGGGTAATCAAAATACTATCTCTAGTTCATTCGTGTTTTCTTAAACACAAAACCATTAGTTTTGGCTGTATCTCTAATTGTTAGTACATACACATTCGCATTGATGTTATTCTAGTTTATCGTCTGTGTAGTTGAGTTTAGTTTTAATGATTATTTGTTTTGATTTTCTTTAAGATATAAAAAATGTCACTATTTTCACTTGTTTCTCTTTATCACGTTTTTTTTGAAGTCGGTTTATTATTTCATTGCGTTTTTGATATTAGAAGTTTTCACCGATCCATACATCTTCTAACTTGTAATAAAAGCTTTCCGCCAGCGGCTTCGCCCGTGTGGCCTTGTATTACACATAAAAACCTTCCTTTTGAATCACTCTATCTATGAAAAAAAAAGGATCAAAATCCGTTACGTAGTTTTAAAGATATAATCATACATAGGGATATACGGACAGAGAAAGCGTCTTTGTTTTATACTATGTAGTGATGGGCACCTTCATCAGTATTTAAACATACTTATATTTGCTGGATAAATACTTTCTGTTAGGGTCACAGTTCTAACCTGTATTAATTACACATATACGAGTTCACCTCGAATTCAAAACCTCCTTTTCATGAAGTTAGTTAACAATAACTACAAAACTCAATGCACCCGCTTTCGAGCTCAGTTTGTGCGAGTTTGTTTGTGTTTGTATTGTTTTATCAACTTAAACTTGTTAATTATAAAATAAAATTATTTACAAAAACTTCAGCTTCAAATGTCCAAGGAACCTAGTGAATGTTTTGAGAATTTTTCCTCAAGATAAATATTAATGTAGCACAATGACTATTAAATTTGCGCAATATAGACCTACATTAATAAAAAAATTGTATATTACATCATTAAATTTAGATCGGTCACTTCAATTATGAGTCATAATTAATTTCGAATTTTCCAGCTCTATGTCAGTCTACCTTTATCGCTTACTAGAATTAGATATACGTAAGGCTTTGTTGTGTCTAGTAAAGCATGTCTGTCTTGTCTATAAATGTTGGTCCCGTTTACCATTAAAGGCGTAGATGCTTACAAGTTACAAGCCATGTTGAAATTCACCCTTTAAATGCCGTGAACGCTAATTGGAGTTAAGGCTGAGCATAAAGACAAAATAGTGTACCCGTTAAAATCTGTTTATCTCTTTACCGACTATGAGATAGATAAAGATAGAGGATCACGAATGAGCATAGAAACTCTAACACTAACATCACTGTAATACTCGCAAATCATTACGATTATTTAAATCTCTTATCTGAGTGGTTCGCAGGCCACTTTCAAGGTGTCGCCGTCTCTTGAGGTCAGACGTTCTATTGAAAAAATTGTAACTGACTTCCTCAAAGGCCATCTTTGCCTACTAACTAATCTTTTCTGTATGAGACTTAGGTTAGAGAAAAACGAATTTTATTGCCAGGATTGTATAGACCGTGTTCTGGAAAATTATTAGTAAGCCATCCTGTGTAGGTATACTAATTTTGGGTTATTTTCTAGTCTAATTAAACTGTAATATTTGCCGAAGTCATGTATTGACTACAATCTGTCTTAGGTTTACAGTTTAAGGTACACTTTAAATTAAACGAATATGAGGGTATTAAATTAACTACTCGTCTTAGAATCTGAGCATTGTGTGTCGTGTTCTGTAATATTTATTTAAAGTCCTCAACTACAAACTAACTCATTTATTAATCTTCCATATAAAAAAATACGAGAAAAATCGAAGAAATCCTTTAAGGATTCATTTTGTGCTTTTTAGTCTAGAGTTTTTTATTCTTCCGTGAACAAATTATTTTTATTTAATTTTTTATTCGATCGTTATTTTTTAGTACATACAAAATCAATTGAAAAATAATTATTTTCGTTTTACGCGCCCTCTTAAACAGGCACATTCACTTTCATTATATTGTCATACAAACTTTCAAACGGATATTTAGAAAGTTTCGAAGCTTAATTTGAATTAGTTCTATATCAGATGTTCAATAGAAGTTTAGTTTGATATTATTATCAAAGAGGTTTTGTAATTAAACGCACAAAATTATCAGAAGTTTAAGAATAATTAATAAAAAAAATCTTTCAGATTATGAGATAGAAATTATTTCATTGAATTATATCTGCAATTTTGATATACCGATGATGGAATCCTAGAATACTGATTCGCTCAAGCATTCACCTAAATTTCGACCAAATATTTAGGTCAATAGATAAGCTTAATTGTTAAGCGGCTAAGCACCTAATATTGGTTTGTCCTAATTATTCTCAAATAAATACACACAGTATAAATTATTTCTTTATTATTTAAAATAACTTTTTAAGACGAAGGTCAAAGTAAAAAGTTCATTACGTTACATATGCTATTACAGAAACCATAAGTAAACTGTTAAACTTAAAAATAAAATCTACAGACCTTAACACTCACCAATCCGCAATGAGCTGGCATAGTAGGTTATAGTTCATTTTTGCTATTCCATTCGATTCTATCCATGCTTGTGTCCGCTAGGGCTGTGTTCCAGTGCTGAGTGGAGACATAAATAGTCTGAAGATAGCAAAACATTGGCCGTCCTTGCCCGTAACAACAATACCTCATTCAAGGTTTTGTTATTCGCGTAAATACATTTTCTCTTACTTACGGAAAAAAACATTATAATTCAGACATCCTTCCAGCATATGTATAAAGAATTTTATTTTCAATAAAATCTCA
Organism: Diatraea saccharalis; assembly: GCA_918026875.4. Classification (NCBI taxonomy): domain Eukaryota; kingdom Metazoa; phylum Arthropoda; class Insecta; order Lepidoptera; family Crambidae; genus Diatraea; species Diatraea saccharalis. Next base: position 6,865,278 of record OU893349.1, read on the forward strand.
AAAAATGGTTTTAACTTGGAAAATCCGATTGCAGGATTACCGGTGATAAATGAGCTTTCTGATTTTTTATAAAAATTGATGCGTTTGTAAAAACAAAAAGGGATAAATAATAACAAGTTAAATTTTCAAATGATTATAAGTCTGATTTATTTATTTATCTTGTTACAAAAGGAAACTTAAGAATATTATTAGCGTTTAATAATAAAACTCAAGTTAGTTGAAGTATTTTTATAGATCTTTTTAAATATCACTTATCAATTAATAATTTTCATTCCATAATCAATTGAAATTATAGTTCCTATGATCAATAGATTTATATGAACAACAGTTTCACCGCAGTATTTATTTAATATCTAACCAATTACTAAATTTTATGTATAATAATAATATCTTTTGTTAATTAATGTGTATCTATTTTAATAATATTAGAACATAAGTTAATAGGATTATTTTTCACTTCCATTAATTAAATAACTACCAGTCACTGCCGCCAGTAAAAGATTTTCATTCGTTTCAGATCAAGTGTCTTGAAAGTCTGTGATGTAAAACTGAATTACTTTAGTGAGTAGTTATAGATGAAAAGTAATTTTCCTTGTCAATAAGATTTGTCAAAATAAATATGATGTTTTCCCCCAATACAAAACAAAAATTAGAATATATTTCAGAAATTTATTACGATTCATAATTCTAGATATTGATCTGTATAACCTAATCCAAACCAAATAAGTGATTACCTATTTAAATAACTTTCAAAACATTATAAAACTTATTTGAACATATATTACAGTTAAGCAATGTCAGTTTAAATATTCAAATTTTAAAACTTCATTATAAACAAGTTTGCATTCACAATACTATATTGATATATATATTTTAAAGAACACAGAGAATTCACCAGTCCCAGATACCCAGATGGAACACAAACCCATAACCTTTCGGAATCCAGAGACTGCTCCTTCACGAGCCTCCTCCACGAGTTACACGAAACCTCCCGAGACCTAGCAATATTGATAAAATTTATTATAGTTACTTTCGTAACTAGTCATCTTATCAATGTTCAGGTCACTTTGAGACCATAAAAACTTAACAGACACACACATAGACAGAGTCACTGTCATAATCTATATATCGCTTTTCAGTTAATACACGGTACATACACAAAATAACATTTTGTAAACTTTTTGTTTAAGTGTTTGTTCCAGCTAATCTCTGAAACGGCTGGACCGATTTTGACAGAACTTTCACTGGCAGATAGCTTATGAAATAAGGGGTAACTTAAGCTACTTTTCATGCGAATGAACTCTCGGATACAGCTAGTATGAATTGACACAATTAAGGTGGTCTACGACTGCATCCACACGCACGCACCGGCGGCACAACAAGCTACGGATTACGGATTTTGAGCTTCTTTGAAAAATGGACATCGGGATTATGTTGACAATTTTGCATAACGCTGTAAATAAATGTGTTGTAGCTCTATGAAAGTAATCCGTATAACGTCATCAATATTTTCATTGCTCATAATATTGGTGGTAGTGGTGCGGCCGGCACGGAGAGATAGTGTGCTATACAAATTCATACTAAGATATGGAAAATCTGTTGCGTGTCGTGCGGACAATATACCTTTAATAAAGTGATATTTTCTTTTGTTTCAGTGCGTCCTCCGAGCGCGCTGCGTACACCTGGCTGCCTGACACCAGGATCGAGTTTTGCTCCCCATACAGTCGCCGTAAAAGCTCCAACTCGACTGTATACGAGAGTGACTGATGGCGGGACAACTTCGAGCAACTCGAAGAAGCGTTACTATGATCTTTAATCACTTCAACTTCGAGTGAAAAACATTGAGAGTGCGTTAATGAGTTGTTGCTGATATAACCTTTATGTACTATTTTTGAAGTCGTTTAAATTACATAATATCTAAGACTCTATTTCTGCTCGAGGATGTGTAAATGTTTGACATAGTCAATGTAAATAGAGACGTTAGTTAATTTATTTTCTTTTTGGTGCAATATTAATTTAAGAAATAAAATCTAGCATACACATATTCAATAAAATCAATTTGATAAACCAAGGAATAAAAATAAAAAGTTAGAACGCATATCCGCAAAATCTTTTCAAAGTGCTGAACGTTTTTGCTCATAAATTCGCTAATATTCTCGCATATACTTCGAAACGAGAAGAGCGAAACTTCGTCTTGGTTGCCTAAAATGAATATTTATGACAGGGCTCGAGTAATGCGCCATTTATGGACAAAGTTAGAACGTATTCTGACGACTTATCGAACGAAACTGGATTAGAAAAATCCGCATCGGTCACGTGTTTCGTATCGAATAAGATACAAGGTTAGATTACATCAACACTGCATTCTAGATAGAATATCAAATCACTTGTAGAATAAAAACTCTCCCAAATCTTGGTTTGAATTCATGAAATGATGAAATTAACAAAATGAAAAACTGTATATGCAATAAGTTTAATAACTCTGATTAGTAATATTATTTTTGCAGTTCTCTATGGTACGTTTTGTTATTTATAATGTATACAAATATATAATGAGAGCATTTACATTCTAGATTCTTGGAATCGTCAATAATCACAGTATTACATATTAACTTCTTAAAATATCACCACAGAATATAAAATCACTAATTAATGATTGTTTGATACAAAAAAAAACCACTTCGATAACAAATTAAGTTCACATATTTCAGAAAGACCACTAAAAAAACCAACATATTATTAAATCAATATTCAATTTATCTTATTGTAAATACGTGCAGACATGATTAATGTTTTAAAGGTTTTTTTTCTATAAAATAAATATCAATATTGTAAACTGAAAATTCATCAAATATTATAATTTAAATCATTGTTAATTTCAATATTTATTTTTAAGCATCATTAAATTGTAAAGTAAATAATTCCTATATTATCTACCAAATACGAATTTTCATAAAGATGTATAGATAATCTAGATATATATAATGTTTTTTTTTTAAATATGTACGTAAGATATGACACCATTGCATTAGATAGCCTTTATGTAATATTAGATAGCAAATCGAGATACGCTGTGATTATAATTTTTACATTCAACGTTAATATAAGTATTTTTAATTAAGATAAAAATTTCTCGCCGTCCTCTCATTAAGCAGAGCTGTTGACAAAATCAATATATAATCATTTTTACCTTCATTATTTTCATACGAAAAATGTAAAGATACTTAGTTTGATCTAATTTTATTTTTGAATTAAATTTTAATATTATTAGTATCTTTTTTGTACCTTCGCTTAAGATTCCTAATAAGTAATTTTAATTTATTTTACAATCTTCTTAAACTAATGAATACCCATTAGCAGTACTGTTGTAGGTAAAATCTAATTAAGCTTAAAAATATATATGATGTTAAAATGTTGCATTACATGTATTATTGTAGACTTAACACTCCACTTTAATTTAATTCAAAGAAAGAATTCTTCCGAACTAAAAATGGATTGAAAAATTAATGTTTTGAAAAAAATATATTTCAACTTTCTGCTAATTGGGGTTAGTATTTAGACTTTGTATATGAACGATATTTAACCTAAGATTTATTTTTGTAATGAAATTCGCGTAAGGTTTCGAGACATACGATTCAAATTATTTCTACTTGTACAATAACTTTCCGTATAATTTGTAAATAGTCTTAATGTTAAAAATACATAATTATACCAATCGATAAACAAGTTATGTGTAAGCTAAGATTTTTGTTGAGAGATATTTTGTCAATGAAAGTCGGAGAGAATGTATTGATGGGTGTGAATTGCTAATATTTGGAAAACTTACTGGATAAAAAATAAACTGGTCGTATAACTTTAAACACTTGGAATTTTTGAGCAACTTTTACATAAGCTTAAAATAATACATACATAATATGAAACTTCTAACGGCTGGTTCTATTAAAAATTAGAACAGTATTTCTGTAAAATTAACCGCCAACTATGTTTATTGGAACTCCAGATTTTGAAATTAATGCTAAATAGGTGTATATACTTTGGTTACGTAAAATGTAACCAATCTTTTTAATGTTAATTTGGATACATACTACCTGCACACCTACCTATTATTGTAAAACCTAATATTATTTTGCTCTATTTACTTATTTAAGTATTTCATACTCATTACAAACTAAAGTAACAATATTAAAGTGTACTAAATGTAGGTACTCGTTCAATTCAATAGATCAGATGAGACATTTATAAATTGATAAAAGGCATATAATTAAATGATAAGAGACGTCTGTAACAAATGATATTGGGAAACTAAACGCCTTCTCATGTTTTTACTACATTCCAGTTGAAATAATTGTAAGTATTTATTAAAAATATTCAATTAAAATAACCACAATATTTTATGACCTAAATTTCTTACTTACAAAAGCTAATAGTACACTTTAATATAGTTTTAGGCTTGCACTACATCTAGCTGCATGGTATCGCCTTTTAGGACTCATTAGAGCAGAATCGCGCTAGCGATCTTTAGTCGGCCGATAATAATAATAATAAATCAATTTATTTGAGACAAAGAAAAACATAATGTAACACAATCACATAAACAACGTAAACTTTGTCCCAAAACGGTTCTGGTCTTTTGATCAGCGCTGATCTTCCGCTGGAACCGATCTAGTGACAGCACAATACAACAATTTATAAGAACAATAGTAGAACATAAAAATACATATACTAGTCGTAGACGAAACATATTTGTGCTATGATCCAAGCCTACTTTGATAAAGACATTTCTTAGATTTCTGTGAATAAAATTCTCTTTGGTTCTTTACATTTCATTTGAATTGAAATTATTTTAAACTAATTTCACAAATTTAATCTCTTGGCATTGATAGAATTGTGCGAAACGCACATACAATGAATTAATAAAATAAGCAGACACTTGATACAAAAACTTTTCTACAACAAAAAATACTTTGATCAGTCTCGTAAAAATCAGCCGGCCAAATGTTCTAAAATGATACCTTCTAAATTGTTGCCCGACTCAAAATCGCTAGAGGTTTCCTGATCTTATTCTTTTGTTGCTCAGAACCGCATTTATCTCGAAGATGCGTACTATAGCACACCCGCTATCTTTCTCGTTATAGCAAATGACGCCACTGAGTGACAGAAAAATATAGAGCGATAACTTGCTGCCAAATGTAGGCCACCCCTAAATTTTTACATAAAAATGAAGAATGTAATTGTATAAACACAAATTCACCTGTATATCAACAATTTTGTTAAACATTTTACTTTGAAATGGATGATACTTTTAAATACATAATGAAAGTGCTGTATTGATTAATGGTTTGTATTATTTCTCCTTCTAAATTTAAAAAATATATCTCCTTTTTTTTTTTAGTTTGATTATATGACGATTATTTTAAGAATTTAAATTTAGCGTCAGAAAAAAGAAAAGTAAAATTATTAGGTTATAATAAAATCTTTTCAATAAAAAAGCATAGTTTTTACTAAAATTGTAAATCATTGCTGTAGTTTAGTGGTCGAAATTCACACAGAAAGTTATTAATACTTCTTTACCTCAAACAATTAGTTTCAACCAGCAAATAAAAGTGTTAAATGCATTCTAAACTTCTCCATATAAATTTACTAAATATAATACTTCTCCAACCGCATAGTTTTTATAAAAAGGATTCTAAAATGTTTGCTTCACATATTAATCTATACTTAATATTACAAAGCTGAAGAGTTTGTTTGTTTGAACGTGCTAATCTCAGGAACTACTGGTTCGAATTGGAAAAATATTTTTGTGTTGAATAGACCATCGATAAATGGTCTATTCAAGCTAAAGAAGGCTTTAGGCTATATAACATCACGCTACAACTATTAGGAGCGAAGAAAAAATGGAAAACGCGGACGAAGTCGCTGGCGGCCACTAGTTAATTATACAACCATACCAATGCCTAACGAGATTGTTTGTAGCTCCAATATAATTCCAAAAATCAGCAATCATGTTCTAAATTTGTTTTAGTTGAGTGAACACACAAAAAAATAGAGCGATGTGTGTCTTTAATTGGCTCTTACTTGAGTTTTTGTGACGCATCGCCATACAAGTTGCAAGTTCGGAACGAATCGATCTTCGTCTTCCGTATCACAGAAGCTACGAGCCGCGGGCCGGTTTATGCGGTAATGGAATGAGAACATTCAACGAAGAGAAAAAAATACCGTTCGTTTATGTCGTTAAGTGTTAGCGTGTTATGACTAATTATACAATTAACATCCATAATAAGGACGCAGAACTAAATAACATTATAAAGTACTGCGTTCCACCAGCGGATAAGCATATTTTTCGCAATAAATATTATCCTATATCCTTTCCCAATGTTTATAATAATAATTCTTTATTCGTGCCAAAAATAATATAAATATACAATGTTTATTAAAATAATATAAACATACAATGTTTATATTATTTGTGTATGTCTTACAATAAATACTCTTCATTGTGTATCTACTAAATTTTATTAAAATTTGTTCAGCAGTTTATACGTAAAACACAGAAAGAATCACTATCGTATTGATTTATTAGTATGGATTATTCTCTAGTTCTGTCTCAATTCAGATTATTATTAGGACTAGGCAATAAACTCAAATTTTATTGACTACAGCCAGTTGCACAAACGTGCATTAAAATTGTCATTAGTTTAAAGCGACATTACTCATACAATTTTGACATTCATTAGAGCTTAAAGGCGACATTAAACCTTAATTAACGTTTGTGCAACAGGCCGTTAAAGCCTAGTTAGTTGAATAATACATTGAAATTGTAAAATTAGGTCATATCTGCTAATGTATTTTGAAACAAATCTTGTAATACCTTAAAAATCTACCTTTAATAAAATTAATTTTGATCACGCCCCTAAAATTTTATGGCTAACAAGTAGCTTACTAGTAAACAGTTCAAAATCTCTTTATAAATTTAGCCATCCACCAACTTCTTGTTTTATAAAACGTGACGCTTTTGAAAATATTATCTTTTACATTATCTAACCGTTTATATTAATGTCAGCTTTGATAAAGTAAAATTTAAATAATTTATTCATTTGATGTTTATTTGTTGATTTTGATTTACGCGTACGAAGTCGTGGCTAAACAGCTAGTAGACTATAAAGAGGTAAAGTTTCTGTCTTTGTTTTTTGCCTACGATACGGATACTAATCTGATCATGAAAATTCTTTCATCTATGAGAAGTTAGATCCTACGAGGCTATAATTTACGCTAGCGAAATAGTCAGAACAGCTTGTTTAAAATAAAAATACGCTGCCTTTTACATAACACAGTTCAGTCGTACCCGTCATGGTCACGAAGCATATTGAAAACCACCTGAGCTTATTTGAGTTATCCCATTACTAGAGGAAGTCGGACTTAGTCCTCGGGATTTCAGACTTATTCTTATTGAGCGTTGCTAATTTACATATTAACAATTCGTAGTGTACACTTTTTTGATCGTATTTTCTTTATCGGCAGCTGATTCTAACCGGCTGGTTACCGATTCCGACATCCAAATCCAATTATGGGAATGGAATTCTTTTGAGCCAGAGTTTATTAAATAAATTAACATTTCGTTTACGTTACGATTACAATAAAAAAAATTAAAAAGCCTTATATTTATACATACTAAACAATTATTAGTGTTTTCACTTTTGATCAAAAAATTATAAAAACTTTGAAATTAATCTTATCGTTTTTTCCAGGGAATAAGTCTTAAAACGGCTATTACATATATTTAGGCTGCGTACATTATACTCACTCAATGATTACCATCATGACATCGGAGTAAAATTTAACAATTACATATAAATAAATACCTGTGAAATGTGAGTAGCGATAAACTAAAAAAGAAGAAAGTGACCAAATATGGAAACTAGCCTTAACGGGAGTATTGGAATCCTTAATAATAATAATAACAACAAATACTCTTTATTGCTATAATTGTTATAAAGTTTTTAGACTTTACTGGCTCATTAACGGTCGCAGCATTATAAATTACAGAAAAATCAATTTCAAGAGCATAAGCTCGAAGGCGATCAATGTCCATACCACCAAACTACGCAGCATAAGAATTTAAGGTGTTGCTTTTGAAAGTCGGATTCTGTGAGAGAGATATAATTTTTCCTATTACAAAAAATCGTGATAGGAAAAGCATCTGCAGGAATCTGGATTTTTTTTAGCAAATAAATCAATAATCCAAGGAATAGATAATAACCAGTCCAAAAGCGAAAGAGTACAATTAAAAAAGTTATGCGTGGCAAGAAAATACATATCTATAATACTGGCGTCAATTAGATATTTAATATTCTTGGAGCGGAAGTCATTTATGAGGGGGCAGGTATTGAAATCACCCATGATGATTGTGTGCTCACACGAGGGAGAAAAATCCTCTTAGAATTTTTCAAAAGTAAGAGAATCATTTTTTTAACGAACTGTAAAAGATGCTAAGAAGAACCTTAGTGTGTGTGATCATAATTTCGGGGAAAAGATGATCTGTTGTACTAGGATGAGGGGGCTAAGCTGAGCGACTAATTATCGCGAATGGAATACGGTAGCGCAGATATATAGCCACACCACCCTGTGAAGTATTTTTTGGTCATTTCGAACTAAGGTAAAACCAGGTAATCAATATGAATTCATAGAAATAGAAAGATGTAGAAAAGACTCAGAAATCAGGATTGCATGAACATTCCTGTTGGAAAAGGTAGATAAAAGATAAGGGTGATGAGCCGGAACATTTAATAATTATTTAATAGAATAAGGTCAATAAACTTTGAAAGAAGCTAAGTGAGCAAATAGCGGATTTGCTGGATAGAAAAATCATTCCCTTAATACGAACAATTTCGGGAGGAATTTTTCTTAATACTGATATTATTTTTAATTTGATTACATTCTTCTACCGTATCAAATATATCGCAGCTTAACTTTTCGAATTAATAACAACGTTATATATTTGAAACCTAATGAGATACTAAACACACACAAAATGTTGACTAAACATCCAGTAACTAACAAACATTAGTACTTGTATGCTTCAATATTAGTGTAAGCGAGCACTTCTCTACTAATTAATACTGCATGAATGCTTATTATCACACATTTCCTCATGAGATGCTAATAAGCTGCACACGGGAGCTGTAATATGAATCCGCTCAAACATTATTAATGCTACGGTAATTGTGGTAGCATTTCACTCGTTACGACCTACTGAACTGAAAGTTGATTTGATATTCGTTGCACCCGTCTCACATTACTTGAGATCCCTAAAAATATTTAATTGTTATTTGTTCTTAACGAGCTATTGTTGATAAACACTTAATAACCTGTTTATTTTCAAACAATTCGTACTAAAGTAATTTATTCGTATGACAATCGACAACCTCACAAAGTCACATGAATATTTTGCAGAAAACTGCTTCAGTTATGTACACATGCTTACTCATTAACTTTATTTTTTATACCGAGGCTAATTGCTGATTGGTTTAAGCGAACAAATAATCACGGACTAATAGTCAGTCTTTTATATTAATAATACTAAGATTAAATAGGATCAGCGCATTTCTGATAGCAGCTGTATCGCGTAAGGTCGCGAAATGTCGGAACTGACAAACATAATTACGATAGGACATTCAACCTTGGTTACTCTACATATGACCTAAAATCGCATAATTCTATAATACTTCATTCACGTGAATCTTCAGTCTGATTACAAAAAAAAAATAATAACATTAGCTGCATCCAGTGCAATCGCTCTGAATAATTATTGTAACTACTGGTCAGTACAAAATTAAGATGCTTAAACAAAATCAATACAAACATTCCATTTACCCTCTCAAAGTAAACTAGGGAGCCTCAACAGTAGTATGTTAGATGTTTGATCGATCAGACCCACCAAGTTAAAACGTTAGAAACCAATTCTCACGCCAAAGTCAATAGATGAAATATTGTAAACAAATTTCAACAATAGACTCGAGTTTGGATCTTCATTTCGTAACTTTACTAATGTTAAATCGTTCTCAACTTACATCATCTCCGTTTAGAGTTGATATTGCTTTAATGCATTAAGACATCAAAATTTCTGGCTACCGCATCATATTGACTTTGCCTTTGTAAACACTAATAGGAAATTCAAAAGTTGAAACCAGTAGAGATGAAACAGTAGATATGTTAATTTCTTTAGTAGAACACGAGTCTGTTTGCCGAATTAGTTTAACAACTTCAAAGTTAATGTATGAGGCTGTCTGATGATTCCGTTTTGCATCTTGTTAAAGGCATTGAGAAATAAAACACGTATATTTATGTTTTAAACGAAATACGAAGAGATGAGATTAATATTATGTTATCCCAAGATTTTTATAGAAAAAAAATAATCCACACTATTTTTTCCCAACGATATAGATAATGATTTGTTGAAATAACTAATATGAGAAGTCATGTTTACATATTTAATATATTTAATTTCATGGTGCATATAGCAACTTCCATTTTTTTTATCTGTGATAAATAAAAGGAGATAGACACAATATTCTCTTTATGTCTTTCTATTTATAAATAAGACTAGCCTAGCAGAAATTGAAATTTAAGATATAGCAATAAAACATACTTATGACAGCTAAAGGCACATACCTGAATTACTTGTTAACCAAATTTTTATGTCTTATATAATAAAATGTATAATTCAATAATAAGTAAATGACCCATACCTTGTTGATAAATATCAATATGGGATTATGAATTTAAAATTGATAAAATATAATTTAATTTCTTGGACACCGCATCGAATTGTGTGAAAATATGTGTGTTCATTAAATTACTTTTCTTTCTTTCTTTCCTGACTTCTTACAATAATATACTCTAGAACAAAACAAAAATATACATTGAAGCTAAATAAACACAGCAAAAACAGATGAATGCAATAGTCGAGATTTCTGCGATTGATTTTGAACATTAACAGGCTTAAAATTTAATAAAGAAATTATGCCTATTTGTTGAATATGCTGCCGATTCTACAGTCAACAATACATCAAGTTACACAAATCTGTTTCTCGCCTTGATTTTAACTTTATCCAACTTAATTTAAGGGTTAAAAATCAATTTCAGACATTTGACATTTAACATAGTTAACTCGACGTGCAATTGTGTGTACATAATACCGACTTACGTACTATACGCACCTTTTTTTTGTTTAAATTTTTAGGGGTTTTTATTCTTTAGAACATGCCAACCCCATCGTACCATACTTAAATCTAAATTTATAACAATATTTCACTAGTGAATTTTTAACAGCATGTACTACAGCTTATCTTAAATTTATGAGTAATTTACATAGTTCACGAGAAGGTTAATACTATAGCACTTAAGAATCAATAATTGAACCCCAAAAGATAAGGCGTACTCTGCAAATCTGTAAAATACTCTCGGGTCTTACTATACCAGACTCTAATCCTTTTTTTATTGTTAATATCCCACCCACACACAATGTTACATATTTTATGCGAGTTTAAGGAACTCCCAAAGGATTTTTAAATGTGAGATTCAAAATGTCAAAGAGTCATAAGTTAAGTCATAAATTTGAAGCTTATTCAAATTTGATCCAATATTTAGTGAATTTTATATAGTGTTTGGTAAGTAAAGGAAAACAACAACATAAACCACACCACGAACCAATTGATATATGTAACGAAGATCATGGAAATTGATCTGATACAGCTTCAAAACAAAGGAGGTATTCCTCCACATCTGTATATAACGACGCACACGAAATATAATATAACTAGGCAACCGAATCAGTTTTAGTGGAGCTAAAACTAATAGATATAATAGTTTGTGGTATTCAAAATGATACTTTAATATTTATAGATCGATAGATAGAATAATCTTTATTGCAATAAAGATATTTATTACTCACAAAAATAAAATACAATTATATAACGAAAACAGAAGACGTACAATTGGCGGCCTTACAAATCTATAAAACAGGCATGCGTTCTAAAATTCAAAAGTTTTAAAAGTTATTTATCGATAACACCATTATTTAACGAGTACATATTAGACTTGCGACCATTAAAGCAGGGGAATCTCCATATTCTCACCTCAACAATCGCTCTCTCGAGTAGTAAATCCTTCTTGATATTCTGTAAATGGTATTCAAGGAGTTTGTTATATTGAAGTAACAAGAAATGCTAACAACCTTATTCTAACCGACACCCATGATTCTGATAGTCGTTAAATGCGTGCCACTGCCGGCGCCGATGCATTCAGAAGCGAAATAATCAAAAGATAAATCACACAGTATAAGGGAATGGTTTGCAATGATAATATCGGCGGGTGTCCGTCTGTGCGTGCTGCAGAATTTCTTTAGTAAATTATTTGTACATCGCTCGTGTGAGAAGATTTTAAACGCAAAATTATCGTCTAGATATTTAATTTGAAAAAAGTTAGCATAGCCCGATATTGTCTTGAAAATGAAGAATGCTAAGCTTAGGTAGTTTAGCTATATACTTATTATAGCTTATTATAAAAGCGTCGTACATGCTAAAATATCTCCAAAATTTATATAAATATATCCATAACAGTAAAATAAAGCTTATTTATCTGAGCGCAGTAAATTCAAAACAAATAGATTTTAATGCGAATTTCATAAATGGACAGGATTATTATATTTCCGTAAATACGAATATTATTTATCAGTGTTTCTTTTGACATGGCATGTCAATCGATTAACAAATTAATTATAAAAAACAATGGAGACTGAAGATTAAAACACTCCATTGCAACCGGAAACTTGCTGACTAATTCATAGAAGAGTCAATTACGAAAAAAAAAATATTTTGACGGACACTGACTTCATAATATAAAACAGCGAAATAAGCAGCCCTTGCCAAATTACTTAACATATCGAAAGTTTTTGTGTGTAATTAATAAAAGATTTGTCTTAAGTTGAATTGTAACTCTATTTTTAATATATTATATTAAATATTAAAAAAAAATATAGAAACTGCTCGTATTATCTTCTAATAGCGTTATTTTTCACTCGTGCAAATCCTGGGTATATCTTTATGAAGAAAAATGTTTAGCCAAATTATTATTATTTTACTCGGTATTATGTGGAATAATGTTAATACACTAGTAATTCTTATTACAAATATATCATAGGTCACGATCTATTTACATACAATCAATCGAATTCTTAACCTCCTAAGCTATATTTTTTTTTCACCACAAACACGTTATGAAAAGGTCACTCGGCGTAAAACTAAAACGAGGGCAAATCCGTCGTCAAAATATAGTTGATAATACATCATTTACACCAAAAGCGAAACTATTTTTCATGGCAAGAATTTGTATATTCAATATTTAAAAAGAAATATATTTCAAAACGCATATCTCTTTAGTAAAATGGTATTCAAATCTTTTATTACACAAAACGTAATAAAGATCTTCATATAATTAAAAATATAACGGCAAAATAGTATTGGACAAAAACTAAGAGGAATTTGTTTTTGAAAACAATTGACTTATACCTTAATTTTTATAATATGAACTTTTTTTAGAATGTGTGATAAATTTAGTTTTCGCCATAATTTTTATCTTTATTATTATTCATCTCTTCAGTAGATTATTTAGTAAAATATAAATTATATTTTAATTTTGTCTGTAGTGACATAAAAAAATAAAATACAAAATATGGTATATAATAATCATTCTAAGCTTTATTTTATTAATATTATTGTTTTGGCTGTGTAATAGCTACCTAAGCTAAGGCCACACGTAACGCCCACCGAGTATTGTATGTAAAATTGCGCTCGCGCAAGTGAATAGGTACCTCGTTGTTAACCAAACTGACACGGTCTGGGACGAACCACTTTTGGTTAGAAGTCCAGTATGTTGATGTCGAACAGGCGTTTATTTGACCACCAATTAGTGCACATTCATGATTCGTGTAGACTTGTCTCGCTTCGTTATTCAAAACTAAGCTAATTTCTGACTAGCTGTTTTCTTGCGACGTCCTTCACAAAAGTCTATATCAACCGCGTATAATATAGCTTCCTGTAGATGAAAGTATTTTAAAAATCGGTTAAGGTAACCGATTTCTACTAGTTAAGGAGCCTACTCGATATAAATAAACAATGTAATCTTTTCTTTTTATAATATTGTCGTATAAAGATAACAACGAAATGTTGAAATAGTTTAAAAATTTACTTTCGAAACGACATCGGAAATACGAACCGTGACGTATTAATTATTATAATCAAAATAGAATAGACCTGTTGGTGTTCTTATAAAAACCGCCAGTCCCAGGTTTTGGGATATTTAAGCATTTTTCTTTAAATGCGTAGTAATAATAAAATATAAAACTACCAAACCACATCAAACTATTAGTTGAAACTATCGTATAATAAAGTAAAAGTATTTTATACTATCTATCCACCGTTATCACCTATCTAATGATATTTCCGAAGTACTATAAAACTAAACTTAATGGAGTGTAGTTCTTCTAAAGTATACTTTCAGACTTTGCACTAAGTAAAAAGTGGCGGCGTCGTTAAATAATGTCACGGTGACACTTTCAAGCTCGTAGAATATCATAAATATGTTTGTTTTATTCATATACAAAACTCAAGGCAAGTAGCTGGAGAACAGCAGAGAGTAGAGCGAGATCGCGTTACATCGCTTACCTTCTTCTTGGATTAACTTAAAATGTGTTCTGTACGTTCAATACATCTCATTCAATAAAATGCGCTCAATGTTCAATACAGTTTTGAACTTTTGACGTGGCACGTTTTTTAAAATAGCGAACAACTACTGTTGGATGTAGAATAATAAATCTTTAATTTATTCATCCACATATTATTTTAACTGAAGAGCTTGATAGCGGAGTGGTTAGTCGGTTCGTTCAGCAATGCGGAGATAACGAACTTTCATAAGAGCCGATCAGAGGTGACCAAAAATTTATTATCTCGAGCCCCTCCGTACTTCGAAAGTCACGTGAACTCGATCCGCTGTACCTGCAGTAGTTAACACACCAATGAACTCTGGCCTTTGTAGTGGATCATGGCTCATTTTCCCTATTCGATTTACTTCGATTCGATCCATAAGGAAGGCTTGAGTTCCAGTAGTAGGATCATTTATAGGCTGATGTTATCTAACATTACTTGGTAATATGAAGATAAGTAATTTTTATACCGTATCTTTTAAGTTTCTTCATCCAAGTGCCATCTACTGCGCAGCTTAACTATGTGGCAATACATTCTGATGAAGCAGATTTTTTGCGTTTTTATTTTATAGATCGAATTTGACTCTCATTTGGCCGATTCTTTTTAACAATATATCATAATATAACATGAAAATGACACTTTCAATGCTAAATTCACAAAATATAATGAACAATTGATCCCTTGAGAAACATTTTCAATATTATTCAATTCCGCATTTTGCATGCTACAATGAGTAAGCTCTTTAACAATACGATAAACGTGGTATAAAAATCAAAACTTATATCAAAAGAAATCTTCTCAAAGAAACTTTACACTAAAAACTCTTTGAATTCACAATTGACACTTACATGACGAGATTTTGTTTCAAGTCAAAGGTGAGGATCGTGTGTTAGTACTGTACCTTACTTTTTTATTACCTCCGCATCGATGCTGTTACAATAAAATAATTTGCATAAACTAGTGACATTCTACGAGTATAGAATCAACTATTGATTCTCGAATGTGAATTTAAAGTATTTTATAAATATTACATCATAATAAATTGACAACAACAGTAAGCAGTATTAGAATTAAGCCCATTTTCACAAAACTTAGTAGTCGCCTTAATCTGTTGCCTAAATATTCCTTAGGTGAAAATGCATCCACCAAACGATATTAAGCAATGTTTAAAGTTATGATTTTGCGTTATGCGGCGCCTTGAGCTACTTGGCGTTTGCGTAATATGACAGGTGACAAATTCGTCAAGGGACAAAAGAAAAAAAATATTATTTTGGAATTAAACTAATCTGCTTAGGCGAATCTTAAGATTAGGCGTTTCCTAGTTAAGCTGTATCTTTATAGGTTAGTCAAAATGGGTGACAGATTATGAAATAGATAAATTTATAAATTTTCACATGTAATTTCATGTGAGTAAATAAAACTTAATCCGTTTTATTATAATACGAATATTATCTTTAGTACCATTATCCAACCAAAATGAGTTAACCGTCAAAAGAGATGGAACTTTTCTTAAAAAAAAAATCGAAGTATTGATCTCAATATATCATAGTTTTGTAAAATATAGAACGCATGTGATTCCAAATTCAAAATGGTACCTTAGTACGGCGTAGTACGCGTGTATCAGTCACAAATCAGTTACGGTTCAATATAGTACGTCATCTGTCGAACTGGCGAGTTAAATCTAATGGATTATTGAATACGCCTGTTCCCGATACGGACATAGTGCTTTTTTTTGCGGTGGAACATGTCACTAAGTTTTAGTACCGTGATTTGTTGCTCGTTGGCCGCGTGGGCGGTGTTAGAGTCGCTTAATTGTTTTGATTGATGCCAAAACTAATGACGTGGATGATACTATGGGTGATGTGTAATTTTTTTTATCTGACTTGATTTGTGCTTTAGTGGTTAGAAATATTTCAGGTTATTTTATCCTACATTGATGACAATAAATATGACTGGAAAAATGATTCTACTTAACCTGTTAGTCAGATAATAGACTATATACGCATTTATAAGCTTCGAATTAACAAAAAAAGCTTTTAGATAATAGGCAAAAAGCTTTTAGATAATAGTGGAGGCTTACTACGTCACAACAATGTGGAAAATTTACATAGGTGTGACGTTATGTGAAATTTGAACTTTTCGGTATAAAGCCGATGTCACTAGTGATTCAGCATCTCATAATATTCAATAATAACATAATGTTTTTTTGTCCATAGGTATAATACGAATAACTGAAAAATGCTTAAACATTTCATAATTTTTTTCCGTTATTTTTAATGAAAAATGATTAAACAATCCACTAACCTCACGTAATCTGAGATGGGACTAGAACCCACGACCTCTCGCAATCAGGGCTACTGCTCTAACCACTGAGCTACCTAGAACCCAACAGGACTGACAAAATTTTCAAGCACCTGTTATTTTTCGCTACTAGTGAGCGTATTCTCATCAATGTCCAGGAAACCCAAACAGCCGAAAGAAATATTTTTACAAATATTTTAAACTGTCAATTAAGATGTTTTTTTAAGTTACTATATTTCCGAAATGCAAAATAGATTTAATCACTACATAGTATAAAGAAAAGTCGCTTTTTCTGTCCCTATGTATGCTTAAATCTTTAAAACTACGCAACGGATTTTGATGCTGATTTGTTTTTCATAGATAGGGTGATTCCAAAGTTCAGGTTTTATGTATAATATTACAATACAACGCGAAAGCTAGTATAATATACAATCTTCTGGAGTAGGTATATCGTTTCCTGACAAGTCATACGTATTACGTAATCAAACTGAAAAGTATCAACCTGCCTTACCCAACAAGACTTTAACGTCTCTTAACAGCTCTCTTAGCATTTAACTATAATATAATATCGTAAATACACAGCAACAAACGTCTCATTGGTAACGTTTAAGGGCAATTTCGACCAATAAAGGAACACGTGTGGGTTGAAAAACAAGACCAGTCTGATTGATCCCCGCCTGTCCTCAACATACTGGTATCGTAGAACATTTTCACAAGCATCCACCGGGGTAAGTAGTTCTTTAATAACTGGTTACTGTTATAATAACAAACTATTGAACTGTGAATAAGAGAATACGTAGGAGTTATTATTTTATAGTTATATATCCTTTTTTGGAGAAGCGGTCTATTTATTTTACTTTGTAAAGACAAATATATATTTAGTTTATTGTTGTATATTTTTCATTATTGTTTAATTTAATAACAACATTTCCCACAAAAAGCTCGATGGCGATGGTCAGTCATAGGATGGGTGACCAAAAATTTATTATTTCGAGCTCCTCCGTGCTTCGAAAGGCACGTTAAGCAGTTGGCCCCGGCTATATCTGCAGTCAATAATAATAAATAATACTACAGGTAATGGTAATGGCTAATTTTTCCTATTGGATTTTATTCTTTTCCATCTATAGGGAAGGTCTGAGCCCCAGTAGCGGGAACATTAATAGACAGGTGATGACACAAAAAAATAGCTCAACGTCATATAATTTAGATAGAATTAAAACGATTGACTGTCCGTTAATCCACATTTCAGAAACTTTCCACTGTAATTAGAAGTCATCAAGGAAAATGCTAAAAACTGTGGACAATTATGAGCGGAACTTGACCAACGGCTCAGCCGGCGGCGACGTGTTTCAAAAAGTCACAGAAATGACGACACAACGGCTCTGTCAATCTTAACACCCGAACTTTTTGCTTATGATAAGCTGAGAACACACTATCTAAATCAACATCAAATTATCGTAAGTTTCAAACAGTTTATAATATTAAAACATAACACGCCAACTTTAATCGGGCATTTATTTTAGATTCATATATTCTGGCGGGACTTAATGTACATTACATTAAGTCCGCTACGCCTACTCGTTCAATTAACCAACTCTTGAACGAATTTTAAAACATACGTTTTATTATGCCTATATTATATAGTTCATTTACATGAAGTCTCGTTGCTATATGATCATGAAGATCTCGAGAACGCTTTGTCTACTACTAAAGGTAATTTTTCTCTGGTGCGCCCATACGATATTTCACTCTCGACCCGAAAAGTGACAGTTGGGTCAAGACAAAGTCTTTCTCGAGTTAGTCATGCTATTCGTGCTAGTTCGTTAAACGGTGAGTGTGATAACTATGCCATGGTGACATCAACATCTTCACAAAGATCAGTCTAATATCATAGGACATGTATATAAAGATGGATGTAGCAGGGAGTGCCGTTGGGTCAATATTACTATTATATAATAGGTAGATAAACTATTTATTTCTCATAAGATTCCATTCAATTAAAAAAAATATATATTAAAGATATGGCTATATATCTATTGTTATTTTTATATTCAGAGCTATATCCTAACGTTATAACGCTTATCTAAACTTTTGGAACAAACACTAAGTAGCAGTGTTTTTAAAACACCCAAGATTTAGTTTTACAATAAATCACTTAATATTAAATATATAACATATAACAAAATTATTCATCTTTAGAAAATGTAAAAATAAATTGACATGTTGAAATAATCTACTTTTTGTAATATGTATTGTTGTGAGCTAAGCTTAAAAGTAAACTGTCAGACAACGATTTTCAAATTTAATTACGCAATATTTTAGTTAGTTTTTCCCTCAATTATTACATTTCGGTGGCAGTCCGTTTCATACATTCCACGGTAACGAGATGGACAGATGCCGATGTATGTAATTCTGATAAGGAAACCAAAACAATCGAATATAGAATCTATAACCTAGGGATCTAAGTTGATAATAAAGTAAAAGGAAAGATTACCGTTAATGATAACTACCCGACGTTTGTTCGTATTTCGTTCGTCAACCGTAAAAAATAATTAACTGACTTTTGCAACTGTGTTTTGATTGAAATCTATATCAACTAAAATTAATTTTTGTTTCTTGATAATTATTTAATTCTTGTGTTAAAAAAAGCTAAGAAATCTTAATAATATTATGTATGAACGGATTGTGCCTTTTGCATAGAATGTAGTGTGTGAACTACAATATATATACACACACTCATATCACGAGAAGTTCGGTAATGTAGTAGTTAACGTGTTCAATCTGCGATGTGAAAGCTAAGCAACTTTCGCAAGTGCAGGTCATAGGATGGGTGACCAAAAATTTATTATCTTGAACCCTCCGTGCTTCATAAGACATGTTAATCCATTGGTCCCAGGTCCGTCTGCCGTTGAAAACCTGTAATATGCACTGAAACCGCATTTTCGATTCCACTCGATTTCAACCAGAGGCCTGCCTAAGCAGTGGGTATATTAACAGGCTGATAGTGATAATGATACTCGTAAAATGAGGCTCATCTCTACTCCTATAAAAGCTCAAACAGATAATAATTAAAGACAGTATCATTGTCAATCAGTCAGTTGAAGTTAAAGAATTCTTCATCTTCTTTTTAATTAATGGCGTTGCCCTTGTGGATTTCGCCTGAATCCAGTGTTTCGCTCAGATTAATTCATGTTTTGATATTTTATAAACTCTGCTTTTTGTAAGATAGAAATGAAAGCTCATGTTAAATTTAGAATTTTGTTGAATTTAAATCATAGACGAATGTTATTACTCTTAATATAATTACATAAGATGATTATAAAAGGAGAGTTAAGATATCTTAAGACGGATTTAAAATTTGTTGGTTTGGGAATATATGAGGGAATAGTTGAAGAATTAAAAGTAGTAGACGCCTGTGGCGTAACTGATCAATTTTATAATCTATAAAACAATCGCTTTGAATTTGACATCTGCAAGATTCTCAAGAACTTCACGCTACAATTATTTGGCATTGTGATCGCGACGTTTTTTTAAAGATACTGAATGAACGATAACGTTTGTTTGACGTTAATCGGAATTGGGTAATGACAAACGAAAT
Source organism: Diatraea saccharalis (assembly GCA_918026875.4). Taxonomy (NCBI): domain Eukaryota; kingdom Metazoa; phylum Arthropoda; class Insecta; order Lepidoptera; family Crambidae; genus Diatraea; species Diatraea saccharalis. Next base: position 6,885,936 of record OU893349.1, read on the forward strand.
GAACTATGTCATTTATATCATTCAAATGACATTCATTCCAAAAACGATTATAACTTTAAAAGTTACACAATTCACTAAATCAGTACGTTTTAATGGGATTGTGATAAGACTATTAGGCTACTGATCGAACAATATTCTCACGTATTGTCTTCTTACTATACGTAAAAGGCAATATTCAAAACCAGCTTCAATCGACATTAAAAAATAAAACCTAGAGAAAAACGTACTTATCCACTTTGTTACGCATTGCGACATCAAAGGGCGACCGCACATCACTCCGCATCTGAGCTGACACATCGACAGAGAGCGTTCTGTCGCGAAAATTAAGCTCCCCGATAAAAAAAAATAAAGACTCCAGCAATCCGACTGGCACAGATAATTATCTGGGACCCAGCCTTGTTCTTTGTTGCAAATCAATTATTATTTCGCCCGAACGAATGAGTTTTTCTGATCTCATTTTTATTTGGCGGCATCAGATGGAGTACTGTGACAATTTAGATTCGGAGGCATCTTTTTTTTTTAATTATAACTTTCTGAAATAACAAAAAGAAGGAAATTTAATATTTCAATAATGCGAAACTTTATCATAATCAACTTTAGGCTTCCTCTCAGCAGTTCTCGGCTATACTAGTATATGCTTCTTTCATATTTCACCGCCTAACTTGCTTATTTAGTCATAATTAATATTTATATAAGTAGTAAAGGCGTCGTTGACAATTTATATTGGCTTATATAATAAAATTGGTAGATATCTAAAATAAGTTGCAGTCTTTAACGACTAAAGTCTTCAATTACGCTGTTTTCAACTTTTAGATCGGTAACTAAAAATTATCAACTCAAGATGCTCACAGTTCATGGCTGCATATGCAGTCTCTAGGTTTTACCAACCTGCAAAGGACCAATGTCATCTCCTGTGCCTCAATATGAAGATTAATGAAAATGTTCATAAATCTCAAATGAAATAGCTATACGATAGATTATGGAAGCAGCATAAAACAATTCTAACTGATAAATCTACCTATATCGCCTGAATTTACGGTTCCGTTCAAAGCACAAAGTATTAACGTCCAAAGCCTAAAAAGTACGGAACTCAAATGGAAAACGATCTCGCATTCAGTTTTGAGACATAATAGTAAAGTACTTGATTAATTGACGCTCTAAATCGTGGCTAACGCTTTTTGGGACACACTGTGTACAACGTCTTACGTGAATTTAAAATGTTACTTTATAAACAACGACGTTAACTTTATTCAAAAATGATGCTTATTTCTTAAAGCATAAGATATTCTCGCGTGATTCACTTATTGTAGATTGAAGAATATAGTCGCCCACCTTCTGTGCGTACATGCTTCACCCATCGATTTGGATAATAAAATTTCTAAATCAGGTAATAAAAATGTGACATTATTGAAAATGTCCCGTTTTAATGTGTCGTGTACGTAGTAAACGAGAAAAAATGCTATGCATTCTGTTCAACATATTTACAAACATAATTATGGCATTGAAAATTGCAACTACGATCTCATATTTGATTTTATTTATGTTATATATTAATATATTATTTTATAAAGATGGTTTGTTTTAAATATTGTATTAGGGTGTCATATAGCATTTCTTATATTATTATCTATATCTATAGACTCCGAAACTACTTTAAATTTTTTCGCCTAATTGAAGCTAAATCACACGTGGGTATACTCTATAAGGGTATAGTCGCAGAGAAATAGATTTTTATAAACAAAGGTAATAAATATTATGTTAGTTTATCTGTTCCTTTTTCATATACTACGTACTTCTGGATCCTTGCAGCTTCCTTAATGATAAGGATTCCTGAGCCACATCAAAAAGACATAATGAGCGTGAATATTACAACTTATTTTATTTATTTCTTGACATTTAAGAACTGAGACATTTTGCTGGAGAAGATTACATTCGGAATGTTTATGTGAAATGAATAAACAATTTTTATGTATATTTGAGTTTATACTAATGCTATAAATTTAGTCACTTCAACTGAAGATGAATTGGCTAGCTTGGTAGTTCAATGTATCACCATCTCCGAGGTCCCAAGTCAGGTCAGAATAGAAATCATAATTATCAGAGGCTATCGGTCCGCCTTACCAAGAATCGTCCGACACAACGTTTGCCGAAATGTTATAATAAGAATCTTATATTAAGAATATTTTTCAGTATAGCATTGTGAATGCGAAATTGATAAAATATAATAATTAGAACAGATTCTCATCTTTATCGAAAGTTTCAATATTTGTAATAATATTTCTTTCGGCTGTTTGGGTGGATGCTTGAACATTGATGAGAATACGCTCTGTAGTAGCGAAAAGTAATAAGTGCTTGAAAGATTCTTCAGTCCTGTTAGGTCCTGGGTAGCTCAGCGGTTAAAACAGTCGCCGGGATTGCGAAAGGTCGTGGGTTCGAATTCCATCTCGGGGTGCCAGGGACCAAGTGGATGTTTTAATCATTTTGTATTGAGAATATGTTATCTTCATTCGAGAACCCGAGAAATGAAGTAAAGAAAATCGTCTACTTCATCTTTCGTCAATTCTGCAACATATTAGTCTATTGCCAGTTTAGCTTAGGAAATATGGTCAAAGTAATCTTAAAGCGCGGCCATCATGCATTACCACTAAAGGCCGAATGATATTAAGATGGGCACTTCTGCTTATGTTCGAGTAATTATGAAAAGTCACATCAAATACAACCTTTTATGACACAGTTCTTGATACTAGATCCCAAAATAATAAATTTTTCTGTCACAATTGCTATGTAAGTAAACATTGCACTAATAATATTTGAATTAGGGTAGATATTAAAATGACAAAATGCAAATAGTCGAGATTCTATTCAGACGTGATTATTGCGTAAAAATTAGCAGCACTGAGGCTCAGTTCTGCAATCTAAAAGTCCTAACCTGAATTCGAATTCACTCAGGTGCAAGAATTCACTTCAAAAGCGGCATCCGCTCAACCTTGAATTCTTGAATTGTTAATAACGTTTCGTGTCATATGTGAGTTTCAAAATTAGAGGAACAGAATATCCGAGATACGTATAAATCGATCAATCTTGTTTTGTATTTTTGATTTTTACGGAATCTCTCTGCAGAAGTCAATCAGCTACATTCTATAAAATTCTATTGAATTATGGTCAAATTAAATACATTTATGTATTTAGTAACTTTTGATATCGTGCCGACATTATGAAACAAATTAAATTTAAGTTTTACACTTTATAAAATGAGACTGTCAGCAGTTTCTTGAGAAACTGCTCACACAAAAGACAGGACAGGAGCAAACACCCGTTTCTGTCTAACCTAGTTTGTTGTACAAAACTCTTAAGCACCCCTACTACTTTACTTTCCTATTTTTTTAATAATATCATCATCATCACCAGCCTATTAATGTACCCACAGCTGGGGCTCAGGCCGTCCCTATTGATGGGATCGAATAAAATCAAATTGGGACAATGGGCCGTGACCCACCACACGGGTCCAATGCGGATTGCTGGGTATTAACTACTGCAGATGCAGTCGGGACCAACGGCTTGACGTACCTTCCGAGCTCGAGATAATAAATTTTGGTCACCCATCCTGTGACCACACATTGCGGAAGTTGCTTTAAAAACGTAACCGAGCGCGCTAACCACTGCGTCATCGAGTAGCGCGAGTTTAGTTTTTATGATATATTTGTATTTATTTACTTTAGTTTTGTTTAATAAATTTTTTTTAATATGTTTATACTATATTATATGTGTCATTGATAATTCTATGTTGACCCAAAGTGGTCGATATCGAGTTGACATAAACGAAGACTGATTTTCGGGGGTCAACGATGCTAAAAAACCAACGCCCATTATTATCGATGAGAAAATTATATCTAGTCTAATGACTTGAATAACCGCGAACTCTTGAAATTGCTTAATCTCTTGTATCAGTAAATAGGAAAAAAACTACTAAAAATTGTGCTAAAATGCTCATTATGCTATCCTCTGTCACTCTCTATTGACGAAAGCGTTGATTTTGGTTTCCGAAGCACGGAGGAACTTCATATAAAAAACTATAACCAGCCATTGCGATAGTTGCTTAACTTCCTTATCGCAGACCGATCGCGTTAACCAGCACGCTATTGAGTTTGTCTCCATTATCACATGTAAAAAATCGTGAGAAATAAAATCAAAAAAATTTTAAGAACAAAATTAATTTATATATTAACATATAAATGCGTAAAAAAAGTTTTATAATGGGTTTTTTTTTAAGTTTCTCTTATGAGGAATATGTAGTAAGACCTTTAAAAGTAAAACCCAAGAGAAAACAGGTCAATTGAGCCCTTTGACATAAACGCTCAACTGACATCAAGTGGACAGACTTTCACATACTAAACACTTTCAGAGCTTAGTCTACTAGGTTAGCTGTTTACTTAACTCCTTTGTTACGCTTGTTCTTGATTTTGAACATCTATAGTTATAAATGATATGCTATGAACTAAAACTAAAATGTTATTTATAATATTTATATATCAATATAAAAAGTGAATAACGTAATTATGTAATTCCTTTTTTATCTTTATTATTTTTATCATGATTTATTGTCTGATAATTTTGTGCGACAATTTTTTTCTCAAAACCAATTTATTTCGATCAAACCATCTAGAAAATATGAAAATTTTATATTTTGGCGCTTAACAATCTATTGTACAAATTTTGACTCAAAATAATCGTAAACATTTTACTGTGGATATAAAATGACATACCTATTTTAACCATCATTTTCAATAATTAAAAAATATTGTTGTATGACGCATTTATTAAAAACTACAATTAAAGCTTGTAATTTTCAAAAAATACATACTTGACAGAAATATTGATACCTAAAAATCTTTATTTTGCTTATTGTTATTGCACATGGTAATTAACTATAAAAATATGAAACGTATACCAAAAATTCCAGTATGTGATGAAATCTCAGAGTATATTTTTAAGCTATTAACCCTCTATAAATCCACATAAATAAATCTTCAGCATGAATAACGACAACAGATGTACATTACGTTCAGAATGTGTTTTATTAATGTGCTGTAATAAAATAAAATGAAGCCGAAGCATCCAAAAAAAAAACTTAATCCTTTACAAAACGAAAATATTCATAACGTTTGGGGATAATTTATTAATCACAAGTGCTTCATATAAACGTGACTTATTTAAGTACTACCGTATAAAAATCTTATAAAAAGCCAATACAGAAAATATTTTGGTCGTCGCCTTTTCTTATGCATCTTTTTTGTCGATTCTTTCTTTTTTTGAATAACACCGGAATGAAAAGGGGTGTTCGTACATCGCGGCTTCAATTTGAATGACAATAGTGTTTGAAATTTATTCGATCGTAAACTGGGAGTGTTGTCGCATGTGACCGTAGCGGTTTTATCGCAGCACAGCCGGTGAGCGATCTGTTAGAGTGAGCCTCTCCGTTAGGGTTTAAAAAAAATTAAAATACAAATAAAACGACGAAATAGTATGAACCAGTGGAACTAGCAGCGGTCACGGAGGTTAGAATGAGACTGGCGCGCTCGGGATGCGGGCGCGCCGGCTACAGGGCGAAAATGCAGACGCGGTGATTTATTGGGGTTGTATGCACTTTAGTATACATCTAAGGGATGTAACACCTCCCCCCATTAAGAATAAACTTTAGGGTTAATACTCTGAAGTTTATGAATGATTCTAAAGGTAAAGTGTCTAATTTATTTATGATATTAATATTCTATTTTTTATGTAAGATTTATAAATTACTACGAATTTTAGGAGAGGCCGCGATTTTTGTCTTTTCAGATTCTAATTCTAAGGATGTTGATTCTATAGTTTGATTTTCTTTATTTTTCCTCAATTCCTTTAAAGGCATAACGATTTCTAATTGTTCGTGAGGGCTGCTAGTTCTTTTTATTTTCTTATATAATTTATACAAACAAAATGAAATTACAATTATTAATAAAAATATAATTAGTGTGGAATAGTGTGTCCCATATTTTATGAAGTGAGGTTTATTGATAATCTCATTAAGATCGTTTATGGTTTTTTCATTTAAACCTTGTGGGAAATCTAGAGTTTCTGATTCGATGTTATTTAATTTCACTATGGGAACACTATCCTTGATTTCCTTAAATCTATCTATGTTACAACAGGAGTCATTTACCAAATTAAAATCTATACTTAGTACAGGTAGCGTAATATTTAAAACATTGTAATCAGGTAAAAGCTTGGTGCTTCTACAATAAGCTTTACAATAAGTGGGAATAGTAATAATTCCAGTGCCCAATATTTTTAGATCATTCGGTTGGGTATGGCGACAATCTATAGTTAGTTTACTAGATTTGGATTGTACAAATATCCACCTATTATTCCGTAATGGTTTCCATACATCTAGTTCACCATTTACAAATTCTGTTTTACAATACACTGGAAGGTTTGTAACAATTTTTGATAATAGTTCACTTTCACAGTTAGGGTTGGCAGATGTTGGAAATATGTTCATGATTTTACATAGGTAGTTTTGATAATTGATATTCTTACAATTTTCTAGATCATTTATAGTTGTGTAGTGAGTTTTATCTTTTGTTATATCTATATATTTACTAGATGGGATTATCACACTGAAGGAGTTTGGATTCGACACATTATGAGGAATTGGCAAAGGAATATTGTTATATAAATAAAATTCTAACGAGTTAGTAAGAGGGATTGTTAGTATAAACATGATTTTCTTATTAATATAAAAACAAGTTAATTTAGAAATGTTCATAATTAAATGGATAAGGCTTAAATCTAACTTAACGGCTAATTCCAGATCGTCTGGTATATATTTCACATTATCTGTTAATTCTAAATACAATTCCTTGGGTGTAATTATGGATGGATGGATGACGCTTACATGACTTAGTAGAATTGCATTGGTAATATCTTCTAATTGGAATGATAATGAAAGCATCGCTGTTTCGAGGTAATTCAAAAGTATATTTAATTCCGTATTAATTAATAAGTTATTGGTTAAATTTGAGAGTTTTCCGAATAGTGCAGTTAATTTATCTATTGCGATGTTAAGGTTTTCTTCATTAAGCTTTAATTTGTATAATGTTTCGTTATGTCGGTAAAGAGTCGATCTTGTGACCATAATATGGTCCTTCATAAAAGAGGCCACCCTCTTTTGGTCAATTTGGATATTGTTAATGGCATTATCATATTTAATGGCGTCATCCTCATCCAGTGTTCCGAATATTTGTCTGAAGGCGCTACCGATTCCTCCGAACCATGCCCCACGTTTAACCTTATTGTCAATTAAATGGGCGAAAGAAGAATATACCTGGATTAAATCTTTATATCGCGTATCGAGTGGGGAGAGAAGATTCCTACATTGTGTTTTTTCAATGATCTCAGATTACTGACAGAAATATCGAGTGGTGCTTAAAATAGAATTGATGTTAGCAAGGTGTGGTTCTACATATGTCTATAGGGATAACTACTCTAAGATGGCCGTTTATAGCCTTGGTTCTGCCAATAAAATCAAAATAGATACCAGGGCTTGACGTGATGTGTTCAATTAGGCTCGATGCCGTTGAGGTTGCTACACTGGAACCAATTATAATATTGTGGTTTATTATTTAAATCACTATCTACTTGTCTAAAATAGTTTTAAGGAAATAAGAAATGCGATATAAAATTAATTGACTTATTTAAAAAAAAAAATAGTAAAATCTAATTAATAACGATAAAAGAGGAAAATATAAAATTAAGTAAAATATTAAAATTAACATATTAAGATTACAGATAAAATTTAAAGATTTCTACGACTACGGGGAGCTGGGAAATACTCCAGCCAGTTTTACTTCGTCAATGTGGTGTCTGACGTGCCGTCGGTTTATGAGTAACGTCACGTTGTTATTGCTATGAACAGCTAAGATTTTGTATGGGCCCTTCCATATTGGAGAAAGGGCTTTACGGAGTCTTAAATGGTTTCTTAGGTATACATAGTCGCCTACTTTATATTTAATAGGTTTGGTTTTGGAATCGTAATAGTTTTTTGATCTTTCCTTTGAATTTTGTATGTTTTCAAAGGCCTTTTCCCAGGATAGTTTCAATTGATGTTGTAGCATTCTGATGTAGTCGGGGTAAGTCGTAAGGTCTTGGCTATAGACCGAGTCAGGAATGAAGGCTTTATGGCCGAATAGTAACTCATACGGAGTGAATTTTGTGGTACTGTGAGTAGCTGTATTGTATGCGAGAATGGCTGTGTATACGTAACGGGGCCAATCATCTTGGTTCTCGTTAACGTATGACTTGAGATACTCTTTAAGAGTTGAGTGGCTTCTTTCGAGGGCCCCTTGCGTTTGAGGGTGATAAGGTGTGGACCACAGCTGTTTGATCTTCAGGAAGGTACAAGTTTTCTTAAAAAGGTCGGCTGTGAAGTTGGTACCTTGATCGGTGAGAATAGTATGAGGTATCCCGAACAGGGATATGAAGTGAACGAGGCAATCAGTGGTTTCTTCTGATGATACACTACGTAGAGGATATGCCACGGAGAATTTGGTTAAGTCGTCCTGAAGCGTTAGGATGTATTTGAGTTTAGCGGGGTCCGACTCGGGCAGGGGACCTACGATGTCTAATGCTACTCTTTGAAATGGACTAGTAGAGGAACTGGTAATTTGCATAGGTGCACGGTTGATGCGCCGGAGGGCTTTGTTTTCCTGACATAGAGAGCAGGCTTTGATATAGTTTTCTATATCTGTTTTCATGCCTTTCCAATAATACTTTTCCTTTATGCGGTTCAGCATTCTGTTGCTGCCTAGGTGACCTGCGATTGGAATGTCATGATTTTCTCTAAGAATCTTCTTTATCTCGGCGAGAGTTGGGTAAGTTATGCTATTGTGGTATATGTTTATTTGTATGTTTGTGTCATTGAATAGATATACAAGCATGTTGTATATTTTGGCGAATGAAAGTTTCTCGAAAGGGTTTTTAAAATCTGATATAGCGATGTCGGTAGTTTCTTTATTTAATATCAAATGGTTTTTTATCGTTTTCAGAGTTTGGAAGATCTCAGGATAGGTGCTCTCGTCAAAGTGATGCACCTTTGTGAAAAGGAGGTAAGTGTCTTTATTACTATCGTTGACCTTTTCAAATGAATATAGCTGTTTTTCTTTATATCGTGTTTCATCGGGATTAGTTATTCTTTCTAGGAGTTCGGGGATGTATGGATTTGATTCGTCCAAGTCAATAGCTGTCGGGATGAGAACGGTTTTGCAGTGACTTTTTAGCAGAGATAGGTTATGTTTTGTAATTGTTGTATTGAAGTTTTTTGTTTTATCGTTGGTTTCTTTCAGGAATTTCGAATAGTCATCGTGGTTGGAGCTAGATGGTGACGCAGAGGGATTTGGATCGCCTGGAGCAGGTGATGAGGGAGGTAAGTTTTCGAGGTTCGGTGAGAGTTGTTGATTTTGTATTTCAGGATTTGTTGGAGGTTGTGTAGGCGGTTCTACAGGATTCGGTGGAGGTTGTAAAGGTAAGTCTTTATTTGTATCGGGGTTAGTAGGACTATAGTTGAACGGGAAGTCATCATCGTCATCAAGTAAGTCTATGCAAGGTAAGCTACTGCTGTCATAGTCTGGGGTCGTAGGAATTCGGACTCCAAAATCGTCAAGTGTAATGGGGCTAAATGGAAGGTCTTCATTTCCTCTTTCAGGTTGTGCTTCAGGTGGATCAGGATTGGCAGATTGGTTCTCGTCATGGTGTGGTAATAGCGGGTTCACAGGGTAACGAGATAAAGCATCAGCAGCTGAATTTAGTCTACCTTTTCGATATACGATTTCGTATTCGTATTCTTCGAGTTTGAGTCGCCAACGTTGCATTTTACTGCTTGGGTCTTTATGGTTGAAGAGCCACTTTAGGGGTCGATGATCTGTGATAATTTGGAATTTTCGACCATATAGATATGGTCGGAAGGTTTTACAACCGAAGATGATTGCAAGAAGTTCTTTCTCGGTAGTACTATAGTTTGTTTCACTTTTATTTAGGGTTCGAGATGCGTATGCGACAGGGCGATCTTTACCAATGGGACCTTGGGATAGGACAGCTCCAATGGCGTGATTGGAAGCATCACAGGTAAGTATAAAAGGTTTTGTGAAGTCAGGGTAACAGAGGAGAGGAGCAGTGGTTAGTTTCTGTTTTAAAGTATCGAAAGCGACTTGTTGTTGATTTTCCCAATTAAATTGGGTGTCCTTTTTTAGGAGAAGTGTAAGAGGTTTGGCAATCTTTGAAAAGTCTGATATGAATCTGCGATAATAGGAGACGAGACCGAGGAAGGATTTTATATCCTTTGCTGATTTTGGAGTTGGGAAGTGGACAACTGCTTTGATCTTATCTGGATTAGGTTTTACTCCATCGGAGGATATAGTATGACCGAGATAGGCAACTTCGCGCCTTAAAAATTCGCATTTATCAGGTTGTAGTTTGAGGTTGAACTCTCTGAGTCTTTGGAATATCATTCTTAGGTTCTGAACCATAGAAGGAAGATCAAAGGAATATGTGACCACATCATCTAGGTACACGAAGCAGCGAATGCCTTGTAGGCCGGATAGAGTCGTATTCATTAGTCTTTGGAAGGTGGAAGGTGCATTTTTAAGTCCGAAGGGCATTCGGGTGAACTGGTAATGGCCTTGAGGCACCGTGAAGGCTGTTTTCTCTGGATTATTTACAGGGATTTGATGGAATCCAGACGCCAAGTCCAGGGTTGAGAAGTACTTGCTGTTACCAAGTTGATCTAAGATTTCGGTGATCTGGGGTATAGGGTAGGTATCACCGATTGTGATGTCGTTTAGTTTTCTGTAGTCAATTACGACACGCCATTTCTGTTGGCCGGATGCGTCGAGTTTTTTTGGTACAACCCATATGGGTGAAGACCAGGGAGACACAGAAGGTTCGATAATGCCTTGTTCGAGCATCTGATCTATCTGCTTATTGACTTCCTTTTTATGAATCTCTGGGAACCGATAGGTCTTAGAGTGTATGGGTTCTTCGGAAGTGGTTTTGATGTCATGACTAATGGCGTTGGTATGTGACAGTTTCTCACCGGGGAGATGAAATATATCAGAATAGTCTGAGCAGACTTGAAAGAGGGCTTCAATTTCTTCGCCGTTTAAATGGTCTATTCTTAACAAGTTCAACACTAATCGGGTTCTCGCAGCGGAATCGATATTTTTTCTTTGAGGTTTAGAGAAGTTAATAAAGGTAGGTTTCTCTGAGGGTTCTTGATAGGTTGTGTCCACAGGGGTGAGTTTTAAATCGAGGTTTACTTTCAAGTTTATAGGGGATTCGGAAACATTTACGACTGTTATATTGACTTTGTTGTTTTCTTTCACACGAACGAGACAATTAGCAATTAAGAGGTCTTCCGAAGGGTTTTGATCGAGAATTAAGCCTTCTGTTATACCAGAATTTAAAACGGAGCACTCTACTACTTTTTCAGTGCGTGCTGGTATTACGAAGTATGGCTCTGTGAAGAATAGTTGAATGTTTGAATTGTTGACTTTTAGCATTTCATAGGTATAATCGATTTTACCATTCATTTTAATTAAGAAGTCGTTTCCAACGATGCCATCGTAAGGTAAGTCAACGTTTTTAACGATGTGAAATTTATGTTTCAGAAAGACTTTAGATTTGTCGTCAGGATACATTTTGAGATCAAAAGAGCCGAGAGTGGGGACGACGTCTTCACTAGTACTGAAACCTTTCAGCTTTAAAATTTCTTTGTTAATTGGTAATTTTGATTCCATTACGGCATTTTTCAGCAGGCTGATTGAGGAACCCGTGTCTACCAACAATGATAAGGGGAAGCTGGAAACGTTTGTATTAACAACAATATGGGGTAACGATTTCTTCGATGGATCAAAAGATATTGTATAAATAGTTTCGTTATTTTGTAGAGGCTCGGTGTTGGATTTAGTAGCTTTTGTACAAGATTCAGCGGGAATAGTATTTGATTCAGTGGATTCAGTGGATATAGTATTCGATTCAGTGGATTCAGTGGATGTAGCATTCGATTCAGTGGATTCAGTGGATGTAGCATTCGATTCAGTGGATTCAGTGGATGTAGCATTCGATTCAGTGGATTCAGTGGATGTAGCATTCGATTCAGTGGATTCAGTGGATATAGTATTCGATTCAGTGGGTTTGGTGCCTATATTAACATGGCGTCTCGCGCGACACCTGAACGAGACGGATGTTAGTTTAAATTTTGATTTTGATTATCGATTTCGTCGTATCCTTGAGATGTTGATTCGTTGAAGTTAACATGGCGGATAGGCGCGGAGTTAGAGGGCCGTTGAGAGTTTCGAAGCTTATTATTGTATTCTCTTTTTCGGCATTGTTCAATTGAATGGCCAGGGGCCTTGCAATAGCGGCACGTTAGCACGTTAGGATAAAAGGTAGTTGTAGGCACAGGTGGCCTTCCTGACTGAAACGGTCTCGTGGGGTTTGTCGTTCTTATTGGACGATTATCGCGCCTATTTTCGGGGACGTTTCTCTTATACAGGGTTTGTTGGATACGCTCTTCTGATATTGCAAAATTTATCGCTTCGTTAAGCGACCTCGGTGATCTACATCGAGTTATGTTTGAAATGCGTGGTTGTAATCCTGTTAGAAATTGGTGGAGGGCTAGTTCTTCCATAGCGGCTATTCTCCCGGGGAGTTCTTTGACTTTAGTATTTGACAACGATATTTCTGTGAGGATCTGAGACAGTATTGTTTCTATTCTTAATGAAAATTGAGAGACATTTTCAGAGATAAGCTGTTTGCTTTCCTGTAATTCCATTAAAAGGTGGGAATAATGTTTCCTTTCACTAAATTGATTTTTCAAAAATTCTTTTAATTGTTCCCAATTTAGAAATTCTTTTATTGAACAAGCAACTTCAGCTTTTCCCTGTAATTGACATAGTATATATTTAAATAATATGGATTTCTGCGAGTTGTTCGCGAGCTCATATGCATTGTTGCAATTAATTACAAATGAATTTAAAGTTTCCCTATTCCCATCATAGGGCTTTATAAATTTTAAAAGTGTATTTAAATCGATATTCTCCGTTTGCACTGGGGTCTTTTTGCCCCGGCTGCCTTTTGCGACTGGGCTGGCGGCCCTTTCGTCTTCAGTGTCCGTAGGTAAGTCAAGTACGGCAGGGTTCATGTGAGGAGCCGGCATTGCCATTGTTAATTAGATTACTTAAGTTTATCTATTGCAAAGTTTACAAAAATAAAGAAACAAAGACACAATAATAACACAGAATGCAAAAAAGGAAATAAAAGTAAGGGTCACTTACAAAGTAGCACACAACAAAAAACAAATGTTTATTTCTGCGGGACACACTTCGTAGCAGGTACACGGCTGAAGTGGTTTGGGCGCCGGCGCAGCTGGCGATGGACCGCAGTATGGGACGCACTTGTGGAATTTTGGCGCCACGAACAGTTTTGTTTGAATGATATTATTTTAGATTCACTGTTTGTGATTTTATGCACTTTGGTAAGTAGGTATTAGTTAGATTATTATTTCTTTTTCAGGAACCAGTTCACTAGGATGTCGAGTTTGTAGAGCAGTTCGACACTTGCAGGTAATTTTTTTCTGGGAGTTTGAATTAGCACTATAAGTTTTGGAACACGAGGTAACTGAGTTTGTATTATAGTTCAAGGCTTGTAAATAATAATCTTGAAGTAGCACTGCACAGGTAATAGTAATTCACTTGCGCGGATCGGTAGAGACGTACCGAGGATCCTATTTTTTGGATCCCTTTATGCTGCCACCAAAATGTTAGAGTGAGCCTCTCCGTTAGGGTTTAAAAAAAATTAAAATACAAATAAAACGACGAAATAGTATGAACCAGTGGAACTAGCAGCGGTCACGGAGGTTAGAATGAGACTGGCGCGCTCGGGATGCGGGCGCGCCGGCTACAGGGCGAAAATGCAGACGCGGTGATTTATTGGGGTTGTATGCACTTTAGTATACATCTAAGGGATGTAACAGATCGTAAATTTCGATTCCGAGGTCAAAACAAACGTGGACAGTGCACCTTATTTTCTAAGACAATGTACTCTTTATTTCAAAATACAATTATATTTTGAAATGAAAGTACTAAATCAAGAGTACTGACAAGATAAACGTTACAGTACTTATAACAAATAAGTTGCGCAAGCAGGCTTTTTTTGAAGGCAGTCTACTTGATTAGCCTTAAAAAAAAGTTTGTGCTTGAACGGTAGGGACATTAATAAAACAATAATGAAAATCTCTGGAAAGTTCTGGTAACAAATAAATCTACAAAAAAAATATGAAAATAGCTTTAAGGGATAAATGATACATCATTTTACAAAAAAATTGTTTGTCAATTTACTAAATGTACCTACTTGTACAGGCAAATGATATCATGTGCAGTAAAAGTCAGACCTTTAAAAGGTTATAAAAATTATAGACTACTTTCGCTTTTATAGTCAATCTTTTTAGGTTTTATTATTGAGGTTTCATTGAGTTCTTATCAAAATAGATTTTATGACTTTTTAAAACTACAATATTTTTAAGTATAATGTTATTGAATCCTTAACGAAATAAATTTGCCTAACTACTAGAAAACTGAACGTGGATAAAGTTGAAATTGCATCAAATTATTTAGATCGGTGAATACGGCGTTTTTAAAAATGGATATACAGATACGAGAATGCTTATAGTTTATCGTTTTGGCGTACGGAACTATAAAAACAACTTTAACGAACTCAAAATTATAAAACAAAACTACTGATGAGTTTCATTGCAAATACTTTTAACGCCCGTAGTACACCGACGCATTTGTGCGCGCAAAAGAAACTCTGCGGAACGATAGCGAATATAATCCTGATTCAATTACGTAATTTTAACACACTGCTCTTTTTCGAATATATATATATATATATGTACCATAACTGTGCGTCTGCCTAACTAAGTTTTACGCAGTTACAGTATACACGCATAACGCAGTCATGCAACTGACGGTTTTCGTTGTTTCACAAGCGAATGCGAAAAACCGAAAGGCGACAGAGACAGACATTTTATTAATACGTATTACATAAATACGTTTATACAAAAAAATCTTAATGATACGTCTTCACTCACAAGCCACGGAAGTTACGATGTCTTTTTTGCAAAGAAAATGCAGTGTTCTAACTGTGTAAGACAATGAGCAACTCCGTGAAGGTGCTGCCAGCGAGAAGAAAACGCAACCTAACTTCCCCACCCGTGAAGTGCGGGGCTACGTAGGGTTGGATAGTCGTTATTGGTCCGTTTATGTTGTATAATATCTGCTAAGTGCGATACTCGTTAAATGTACTTTAGCAATGGCATAACTCGTGTTCTTCTCTTCTCCACTCTCTACAAAAAATTATGTTTCAATTGAAGATCACTAAACCTCTATCAAGAAACCAGCCACGAAGAAAACCCTAAAGAAAATACAGTCAACTACCTTAACATTTTGCAGACGTTTCATATTAACAATAATTTTGCAGGGTTTCGCTTCCGCACGCGAATAACTCGGTGTACTACTAGCGTTAAGGCGTAAAACTTGGAACAATCGCCCCATGCATATTATGGTACGGCTCAATTGCTCCATTTCCCTATAAACACTGCTCGTTTCCCCAGAGCTACGGCTTTTTCCTAGCTTTTTTATTATTAAGTGGCAGACTCACCTGTGCATGTAAGTTTCGAGAACAGGTTGCATTCGCAGCGTTTAAACTTTTACAGCTATTTTAAAAGCTGAGTTTTGAAATAAATGGAATTGAACTTTTTGTTGATCAATAGAAAGTACTTTTCAGGTTTATATTATGTGTTTTGTGGTCATTGGAACTATTTACCATCATGGATCACAATAAATAGAATATATAGAACTTTCTCAAGGGCCGCTCATAGAATGGGAGACCAATAATTTGTCAACAACAGCTTCACTGTGCTGCAGAAGGTGTAACCGTCAGCCCCAGCTGTATCTGCAGTCACAAACACCAACTAACCCGCACTGAGCCCGCGTGGTTGACTCTGGTTCTTTTTCCCTATCTCCTTTCATCTTTGGGAAAGACCTATGTTGATAGGCTGATGTTGATGATGACTATATATTGTCAATACATATATGAAGCCGAGATGGGTAAATTATTATTATAAAGTAACATAAAATTGTACATAGAACAAAATTCTTTTCTTTTTTCAAACAGTAAAAAACTAGCTTACATCAAAAGAGGTTCTACCACAACCCTTATTTATTTTAAGCAAGCAAATTATACTGTTCTTGATTGTACAAAGATCCACAGATCCAATGGAAAACAGAGTGAAAATATTGTCTCCTTAAGCCCGAAACGGCTGAGCCATATTCTTTGCCACAATGAAATAAAATTAGCCTTAGGGTAATAAATTCAAATCACGACCCGTCGTATCCTTTTTCAAAACGACATTTCGCTGTTTAAAGCACATTTGCTTTATGTTAGTAATTTTACTTATACTAATACTTATTATATAAAGAAGAAAGATTTGATTATTTGTTCATATTAAATTGGCTCCGACATTACTTAACCGATTTTTAAAATTCGTATACTTATGGGACGTTATATCATGTGAGTGACATAGGTTATAATTTGCGCGGGCGAAGGCGCGTGATAACAGTTAGTTTTGAGCAAGACTAATCAATAAATTATGATTACAATAATGAAGCAGTTGAACTTGATATCCAAGGAGAACTCGATGGAGTAATAAATAGCGCATTTGGTCTGCAAGGTTAAGAATTTTATATATATATATTAAGAATTTTATCCTGGCTGCATCTGTAATTGTTAACAGCTGCCAATCTGAACTTTTCCTAATCGATTTCTTCCAGGGAAGGCCTGAATTAGTGTATAAATCCTTTGATTATAATATGAACCTATTGTATCTTATATAACTATGATTTGACATTCACTATTTTTTTATGTAATATAATTTTTTGACACTTTTTTATATGAAATCAGACAATTTATTATATTTTGACTTAAATTTTTACACATCGTCTTGGCGATAAAGTATGCTGGTCTATAATTTAAAACTACCTGTAACATATATTCGCAAATATTTCATAAACTTAATTACTTTCTTCAAATCGAAAAACGTGCAATCTGGCTTTCCAAACATTCGACCACTTTTGAGTGTGACCGAATGGAAGCCTAATGCATTGCAATCCGTGACTTACGGTTATTAAACTAAGACTGATCAACATTTTTATGACGCTTTCGATGATCGTCGGGATCGTTAAGACTATTAGCTAGTTGTCTAATTTCAAAATCTATCACACAAAGGTATAGCGGTTACAATTTTTGGAATTATGCAATCATTAAAGTCGCAGGCGCTTTAGAACACATGATATTGGATGTTTTTTTTTTTTTGTTTGTTTCATATTTCTTAATTAGCTTTCAACGTAATAATGCTCTAACGCTCGCTCGAGACAATTCCAATCAAAATCAAAATCAAAATTTATTTATTCAGTTTAGGCTTTTACAGAGCACTTGTGAAAGTCGAAAACTACGCCATCGGTTATCAAAACTACGGCGGAAGACCTTGTACTGAAAAGAACCGGCAAGAAACCTAGCAAGGGCTGTATTTTTCTCTCTGTTTTATTTCACACAGAGAAGTCTTATTGAAAAGTGACTTCATAAGAATATGAAGTCACTTTCCATTACAATATTAGAAAGTAAATACAATAAAGTTAAAATATCTAACACCATGCCTTTTTGTCATTCAGATATTCCTTAACGGTATAATATCCTTTACTTTGTAGACAATTTTTAATATGACTTTTAAAATGATTTATTGGCAAATCTAATACATCACTGGGGATCTGTTAAAGTATTGTATTAATGATATCGTTCATTCAATATCATCGAAAAAGATTAAAAATAACAAATAAGTGTAGCGTAGAATTCGTGAATATCTTTCAAATGTCCAATTGAAAGGGTTTGCGATAGACTTTAATATTAGACGATTAAGCACCAAGAATGCGCAAATTAAGATTTTAACGCCACAAAAATGCCATGTTGTATTTACCTATATACCTCCGTTGTTCCTTTTCGCTTAATATTCTTCATTCAACAACTTTCAATTCACTTCCCATTGTGAAAAGGGATGTATTGGTTAACAAAATTGGACGGCAAATAAAAATCACATTGATTTACACAGAACAGGGGATTTTCTTATCTTGAATCAAAGTTCGGTAAAAGTGTGTTAGCATTGATGTCGGTGAAAGGGTTTTAAATCGAATAGGGTCTGGATCATAGATATTTTATTCAAGACAAGGAGCTTATCTGTCTAACAACAATCTTATCCGTTAAGAATTTTTGTTTTCTAAGTATGAAAATAAATTATCAAATCGCCTTTTGATTTTTTCGAGAAAAAATTCATCATTATCAGCCCTTTTATATCCCCACTGTAGGGGCTCAGGCCTTCCTTATGGATGGTTAAGGCGGATGGGCCATGACCCTCCACGCTGGCCCAATGCGGATTGGAGGGTATTAACGACTGCAAAATGCAGCCGGGACCAACGGCTTAACGTGCCTTCCGAAGCACGGAGTAGCTCAAGATAATAATTTTTTGGTCACCCATCTCGTGACCGATCCTTGCGAAAGTTGCTTAACGACAACGATCGCGTACCGAGACGCATATCCACTACGCCACCGAGCTTGAATACGCCACTGAGAAATAATTAAAAACTAGAATTTGAATGTCGAATTTGAAAACATCTTGTTTTCTTTAACTCAATTTTATCTTAACGTAGACTTGCAATATAGTTAAGTAGTTCTTGACTGTTAAGTTACTAGATCTGAAAATAAAATTATCAATTTTTATTGACTCCGTTAATATCCGAATAAATTGATTGCTTTATTGGTTCCTGGTATTTATCGATGGTGATTATAACGATCTTGATAAACCCTTAGCCTTAGGGGACTATAAAGCTTGTTCCCTTTAGCTACTATTACAGTAGCAAACTTTAAAGTTTCGCAATAAATCATAATGACTAACCCTATCGAATTAACGATTGCCATCAAAGTTTCTCTGTTACAATCGATACCGTTATAAATACAGCTCGAGTTCGGTATAAATATATCAAGCGGTCAGTTTCTGAATTTAGAAAAGTAAAAAATCACAACTGATTATAAATAACTTGAGTTTTTTATTACGTATTATAAGGCAGAAAGTCCCAATTTTATCACTCTGCTATCTGCCATATTCTTACGTTGCTCAATCGACGGGATGCAACATATCTTCTGTCGGATAAAATGGTGACATCTAAAGGCAACAACAAAGTTTCTAAACCACTTTTTATTCCATAAAAACTATTTTCTGTCCAAGGCTTTATATTTGTTCCAAACTTAATTTTTTGTCGTAATTACATAACACGCCATCATTTGTCTCTATCTCATCTTTCACATTAATTTGCCTTTTTGTTTAAACCTTCGTCGAGTAAGCACAAATTTATTTTTATGAAAATTAATAAACACGAATTTATTTGTTGTAAAATGGGAAAATTGGGTACTAATCACTCGACAAATACCTGGTCAATTTAGTCTATACAAGATTTTCGTTTAATATCTGAAAGAACTTTTAGAATCATAATTTTACTCAATTTCTGGAACAATATTTTATGGTTATAGAATATACTTACTTATATTTAGTATCTAAAAACATATTTCCACAACCTAAATATCAGTGTAGTTAGTATATTTACGCCGTACACTACCTACTTATATCGTAATACAGTACACACGAAGGATGGTCAACACGTGACAAGCATGATAAATGAGGAGTTCGGGATCATGCCTCCAGGGAGTCCCTTTAGCTGAGAACACGTTCCCGATAGAAACCCCACAACGCACGATCATGACTTTTAAAAATAAAACCTTAACGTGATATTCATAAAGATAGAATTAGGAAATGAGAACAGTGAATTTTCATCCGTATAACATTTCTAGACTCACCGCAAATTAGTATCGCAAAAAGTAACTATGAGTAGTAAAGTGTCAAGCAAAACTGTGTTCATACGCATAAGCCGTAGAGTCGCAATTTACAAGAGACTGTCCCTGCAAATATTGTAAAAATTTTAACACAAAGGAAAATATAGAATTCTAGACAAGTCAAAACGGGTGTGGACTTTAAGCATGGAATATTTTTAGCTGTTCAAAATGAAGTAGATATAAATCCTTGATTCTACAGTTATGCACTTTGAGTATGCGATATTGAACATGGAGTGACTACCGTCATGTTATTGGCACCAGATCAAAAGTATTGCAATTTGCATAAAGAATCCTTAAAATATGAATCTCAAATCTATATACACACTGATGATTATTTGTCATCGTCACTAATGTTCCTGGCAATCTCGTCCGTCCTATGAATGTTTACCTGATTGTATTCAATGTCGACAGGACAAAATTCATTAAATTCGCGCATATTTTAGGGTAAGGCCTAAAGTACGATTTAACATGAGACTTGAGGGCCTATTCTAATTGACACTCAACGAAAATTCTGAAGTTTCGAATCGTTCTTTTAATTTTGTTAAAATCATATTCGTAAAGATTATCTGTGCTCCAAATATAGAGGTTCTACCTCTGTCGTATCATAAAATATCTTTGGCATTGCATAGTATTTTGAAAATAGAATTTTCAGAGAAATATATCTCTGAATACTCTATTTTATAATAGCCCTTCAGGTGTCATGTTCATTCGTATAAGTAGTAATTAACTTATACTAACCAACGAGATTGACTGCAATAGTCAGCAATACTGTAAATTCAACATAATAGTGGTATAAAATCAAAAAGTTATCAGATTTCCAAATAATAACACACCAGCAAATTACGTTTTTTATTTCTAATTTCGAAAGAGAATTTGAAGATATAGTGAATCACAAATACCGCTTTCACATAGATGCTAAATGTTCATAAGAAAATTTAGTACACATAAATATTTCCATCCACATGAGAAAGCCTATGCAGAAGTATAATTAAGCCATAACTTACAACGTTTAACGTCTTCAAAGAAAAGCAAATATCTGTCTATGTAATATTATTACGATTCCATAAAACAGATTTCCATATTTACCGGCGATGAATAATAAAACTATCCGTAACATATTACATATTTTATGGCATATCCTGAAGCTGCAAGATAGAAAAAACATATTGGGTGATATAATACGGCCATAAGCCTTAAAGTAACGCATTAAAGATCAAACTTGGTTTTTTTCTTATTTACTCTTGTTATTTCGATGTACTAACATTATGTTTGTTTAGTTGTGTAATGTTTGAATGCAAACCTATAAACTGGAGCGAACCTGTCAGTAGTACCTGTATTGCAAGCACTGCAAGGTGGTAACGACAAGGAAATAATCAGATATTCTGTGCAGCGCTAAGCTAATTTGAGTCCTAGCGTTCAGAAATAGGAGTGGATATAGTATGAGGAAATATTTCCTGAATTTACACGATGTGTGAAATGTAAACATGGCGTGTTTGCCTCATTTGGGAAATTCACAATCTTTGGATATATCTCAAATGTTGCAAATTATTGTTGAACAAGACTTTCATTATTGCAAATAACATAATTTATATTTCATCATATAATATCATCTAAAATTTAAGAAACAAGATAACGGTTTATAGCAATTTATATTTAATGAAGACTACATCTATATCAGATGCATTTGGAAATCTTTATGCCAGATATTATAGTAATTTAGTTAAATATAGGACAAATAAATAAACGAGTAAATAAAAGTCCCGTTAGATTCACTAAAAAGGTTTGCGGCATCCAATTTTTTATTGCCAATTTTCTCCGAACTGATTTTTACGAGATACTCTCTAGTTGAATCTTATTCTTCAATTGATATTTTTTACAAAGATATATCTTACTCAGTCGCTAGTAAGTTAAAAATAACATTGATATGTTACCAAAATATGTTTACGGGTTCGTATTATTATACATATTTCTAATTCGCATTCCATTTTGGAGGGCAGCTATGAAATTCTACACCCATTTCAATATTTCCATGTTCCACATTCTTAGATGACCTTGTGAAAATTTCCTGTTCTTGTATTTTCGATATTCACGAAGCCCAAATGATCCCCATTCTTATGAAATGAGAGCTTACATAATTTTTATTATACGACTTTAATGATTGAATATAGATCTATATTATTTTTGACGACTGCTGAGTCACATCTTAAGTCCCTAGTTCGATCCTCAGTGTAGAATGTAGAAAATATACTTTTCTATATTGCATCGACGTTGGGTGTTGTGGTATATTCGTTGTTTCAGATTTTCGTAATACAAGAGCTTCAGTTACTTAGTTTAGGACAAGGTTAGCAAGGTTAGCAAGGACAAGGTTAAATATCAACGTGCGATTTTTGTTATGAAATAAATATTTATTGAGGACATAGATGTGCCATCAAATAATTTTGCCTTTGAAATTATTGAGAAAATATTCATAATAAATCTTCGTCTCCTACTTTACATTTTTTTTCGTAGTACTAATGAATTTTGTGATCACAAAAGGGTCGCCATCCTTGGTTTAGAATTACAGCAAAGTTTTATAATGTTTTCTAATATTCATTACACCAATCACTAGTGTTATACCCATCAAACTAATTGAAACATTTTTATTAAGAAGAATCGCATTCGTTAAGATAACTTACAAAAGATGAAGAGGTATCGACGATATCGGAACACAATGGTAAGGTTGCGTATTCAATCGGGAAATAATCTCTCTTAATTGCGTCACGCTTTTGATCCACGAGTCCAGTAATCGAAAAGGGTACGACAATTTTTCTCTCATAAGACGAACCCTTTGAAAATTGTCCGCATTCGAGGAAAAAATATCTTTGCATTGGTGAGGCGTCGTGTCCGGCGTCCTTTGGCCGGCCGCGCTTGATTGCTCTCGCCCCGTGAATAATACCCACTTTGTGCCCTATAAAAGTTTTCCTCCCCTCAGATATTGGAAACAATGGCTTTGACTCACAATTTTTCTGTCTTGCCTCTACGAAGGAAACGACGGGATTATATCGTTCCTTTGATTTAAAGCTAAACGTGATGTCGTTCCAAATGAGATGCTATTGGAACTATTTCATATTTATAGAAATAAACATGCGGAGTTTGTATATTGAAAAGCTCGATTGCGCTGTGGATTTCAGTCTGCGATATGCAGGTTAAACAACTATGGTAAGGTTGAGAAGTTCTTTTAACTATAAATTGAAAATAAAGGGACGAATTAATCTAAGAATTGTAGTTTATATAAGATCTATACCTACAATTACATAAAAAATAAAACGGAATATAATTCGTATTCAGTATGTTAGACAAAAGCAGTATTAATACGGAGGCCATTAAACTGAGATAAGCACCACAGCAGATTGCCGCCCTTCGGATGGTATTAACCGCTAAGTTCTTACAATCGAGAGTTGGGAGTTTGTTTGAGACCAGGCATAGATCATAAATAAACACAAAGTGTTTCGGAAACAATGGAAAATGGAAAGACGTTCTAATTTAATCTTTTCAAATTGATAAAATAATTCTACAACAATACAATATCTTCTGAATCTTAAGATATTATGAATATTATGTTAGAATTATCAAATCTACGGCATGAGACTCACTGCGTACTGAGAATTACCGGTGAAAATAACACAGTTTACACGTAGATTCATCATCATCATCATCATTATCAGCCCTTTTACGTCCCCACTGCAGCAGCTCAGGCTTTGTTTATGGATAGTTAAGGAGGATGGACCATGACCGTCCACGCTGGCCCAATGCGGATTAGAGGGTATTAACGACTGCAAAATGCAGACGGGACCAACGGCTTAACGTGCCTTCCGAAGCACGGAGTAGCTCAAGATAATAATTTTTTGGTCACCCATCCCGTGAAAGTTGCTTAACGACAACGATCGCGGGCCGCGGCGCATATCCACTACGCCACCGAGCTACTTATACACGTAGATTACAACCTAAATAAAAGAAATAGAGTGAAACAAAAGGTAGGTAATCTATATGCGAACCCCGACGGGATAATGTCTGTGTCGTCAGTAATTGGGCAGCCGCAGGGTTTGTCGTTTGGCAATCAACACAACAACGTGATGCGAAACCCGATGCATCCAGTGAATCAAGCTCAAATGACCGCCGATCATTATTTTGTTCTATAGTGATTAATGACGATTAAGAGGGAGTCTAAAGGGAATGATTATTGTGCAATAGGGATGATGACTGGGTAAAAAAATGCAATTCTATTTAGTCCGTCAGTCAGATAATAGAAAAATATTTGATACGTATTTTTTTTTACTTCAATTTAACAAGAAATAGCTTAGATAACAGGCATTAAAGTTGAGGAGTGGGAGCTCGCTACGTCACAGTTGAGTAGAAAACGTACTCTAACGTGACGTCATGCGAAATTTCAACTCAATGTAACGCCCTATTTTTATGATTACGAAAAAAATAATAAAATACGTGTTTAATATGTTTAACACTCTCCCTGACGGACAAACAAAAATTAGTCATCATCCCTATTGATTGTGCATAGAACGAATAAAGTTTTAATTATAAATCTTATTTTCGTAGTTGTCTTGTTAAAAAACTGAAATCTCCTTTAAAATTCTAATAGTATTTCTTTTGGTAATTATATTAATTTTTTAAGTGCATATTTGAAATAAATGTTACTGTAATGGTGGTACGCAAATTACCTAACTAAAAAACAAAGTATCAGAAAGATAACTTACTTAAAATAAAAACAGATAGATTATTTTAATGGTTTTTATTCGGGACAATATCGGGATATCTTTACGCGCCGCGTAGACCGCGCTAACCATTGTACCGACGAGCTTTTAGATACAGTTACATTTATACTAATATTATAAAAAAGGTTGTTTCTAACTTTGCTTGTTTGTTTTAGGGGTAATCTTCGAAAATTCTTATCCGATTATAAAAAGTCTTTCTTCAATGGGAAGCTTCATTACACGGACGTCAAGCTATTATTGGCATGGGCAAAGTCGCGGGAAAACAGCTAGTACTTTATGAATAGCTTTTTAGATAAGTATTAAAGTACATTAATATTTACTTCCATCCGCTGCGAAAGTGTAAGCAAAATATAAAATTGCTTCATTACTGTTTAAAATAACAACAAAGGCTTTTACATCTTTAATATCCGCTTCATAAGCGCAAAACAAATATGGCTGCAGTACTTTATTATTAATAATGTTTGCGCGACCAATTTTATCATCCCCTCACAAAATCAACAGCACGATACTTTCGTATAACGATGATATATAATAATAATCCTTAATTAAAAGTAACCGATCATGCATGTAAATAGTCTTTTAATAATGGATTTTAATTTTAACTGTTAACTAAAAGTTATTTGTTTAATGAATCGATTCATATGATCTCTTTTCGATTATAGAGCTTAATTTCGCAGTGGCTAATATACTCGGTCTGTGACACGGTTATTAAACAACTTTCGCAATGTTCATAGCACCATATGTAAATAGTACTTATTATATTAGTTTACACAGTATGCGAGTGTTTAAAACGTATGTGAATGTATGTAATGGTTTCTTATTAATTGACCTCTTTCGTTAGCTGTTTTTATTAAAAATATTTACGTTCCGCACTATTTTTCTATATAAACTGTAACTGTACAAAATTCATATTTCTCCGGCCGCGTATTTTTTTTTCTAAAAAAAGTGCAAAGTTTTTATTCTAATAAAATAAAATATTATATTAATAAATTATGTGTGTATCAAATTTTCTTTGTTTTGTATCTTAACATCCTTAGTATCACTACATGTAAACAATATATAGTCAAGTCCGAACAGTAAAGAATCTTAATGAAGGTTGCATTACCAATAACGATTTCACCTTCCGCGTTTACGAAACATAAGTTATATAATGAAGCTTCTTCCTTGACACATATTCTTGCGTTTCAATTTCTTTTTAACGTTTTGTTTCCCCTCTTTGTACATGGAAATAAAATTATCGTTTTCAATAAAATTGCCCTAAAAGGTGTCGCTGTGATTAAATCTTCGGGCTGCATTTTCAATAAATGTATTTATCTTAATTGTATATCGAATAATACAAAATAATATAACATTGTTTATTATACATACTTAAAAAATTAACCAATATAATAATAAAACAACCATATATGGAACTAAACTAGATAAAAATTATCCCCAGTCACCGAAACGTAAGTTGGCTGAAAGCGTATTCTCTTAGAATAGGTAAACCTTATTGCTTCAAATCAGGGCTCTCTAACCATTAGGGCCTTCCCCAAAAGCAACATAAAATGTGGTGAATTATGATGGTCAGAAATAGTATAATAGTTTACCTCTTGCAGAGTACCCTCGCATGCGGGGAAGGATTTGGGATCCAAGCCTGTATCCTGTGACCAATTCTTGTGAAAGTTGCTTCAACTCCAGTCCAAACGCACTAACTATTGTGCCATAGATATCTTCACATTTCTAAATTACTGCCAAACAACTAACTTGTGAATGTACCTTCCACTTCAGGTGAGTTGGTATCGTAATAAATTAAAATTGTGTAATATTCGAGACTTGTATTGATTAAACATGTGCCGCATGGGTTAGGGGTGGGTACGCCAGCCGTGTCAACAAATCGCACAATGTTTTGTGCCCGACCACCCGTATCCGTGACGTTTGTTTATTATGTGCCCGGGCGGGCACCGCGATGGACCAGTTTTATAGTCTTTATAAATAACCGAAACAGACGCGTTTTCTATTTTATTCCCTTAAATTACTTCCTCGGCTACCGTTAACAAGTAATCGTTATAAATTTGAACTTTTTTATTACTCATCTCATCATAGTTGATTACGATGGATCAAACTTGATGTTTCTTTCGAAAAATTCTTAAATTTCTTTCTACATGCTTATCACAACAATCAAATGATGCAATGCAAATAATATTGTTAAATTGAATTATCGTTATGTAATGCTAACCTATCTGTCATTGTTTGTTTATTTGGTCATCATCATCATCAGTTTATAGCAGTCTACTGCTTGACAAAGGCCTTCCTTAATACGCTCATTTTTCCTGGTCTTACCCCGGATATTCGTCATTCCCTCCATGCTACTGGAGGTCTTCCTACACCACATTTGCCGACTCTCTGAACTCATTGCTTTCGTACACCACTAAAAGTTGCACTAAAAGTATATTTTATTGTTTGCTTAAACATGATCACTCGAAACACATTTTTTAAACCTACATATACGCAATTTTAAATATTAGATATGATTTCCAAAAATCATATACTTTGAAATTATGAAGAATTCTAAAGGCAATGAATGAGTGATGGCGGAAGTCCCATACAAACGAATTCATACAAATTTCGGCCAGTTTGACTCTTTGTATGCTTAAATGTTGTGTTGTAAGTTTCATCACAAGTATCTGTAAGAATATAATATTACTTAGCAAATTGAGAAATGAGGAATTTCCTAAAATATAATTCAAATAGATTATTTGCACTTTCATTAAATGCAGTATTTTTTACGTGTTTTTAGATCTGTGACAGTAACAGATAATCGGTGCTTACACATATCGTGTATTTGCGTCGCCCGCATGAAAAGCAGACAACCGAATTTTCCAGTCTGTGACATCCCTTGTTATTAATTAAAACACGCCACTTTAAATACTTAAAACAGAAAAATTATCTTGAATGTTAAAAACTTCAACTCAATTATTCGTATTTACACATACACTTGAGTTCTTAAATGTGTACAATCGAAATTATGTTGGTTAAAACTCAAATGTTAAAACTTTCTATAAAGTTCGCGACCTTTAGGTTACCTAAGAAATTTTACCGACTTAAAAGTTTACTGTATATTTGAAAATCTTATAAAACGAGTCTAGTTACAGACTCCTTATCTGAAGCGAACAGTTCTCAGAAATTTTCACCTGACAACTCACAGAGAAACTTGTAAGCTCAGTTGTTTGTTTTCCTTTTGATTCATTAATGCTCTGTTGTGATTAAACTCGGGATACCTCCGCAGCGGGACATTACGATGGCTTACGAAAGAGTTTTTAAGAGAATTTCTCCCTTAACTTTTGAAGCACATAATTAAATTACCTACCAGAAGTTTAACAATCCATTATTTCTTAGGAAAGTATAAATGGTTGATTAATTTTTACCTTGAACAAGGTATGTTATTTTGATTAACGAAACGTTTCTATTGTTTGCTATTATCAGCCTATTAATGACCCTAATGATGGGCACGTTTACTACGGATCTAATGAATTAAACAAGGAGAACGGGACAAAATTCCAACGTGGATTTGGAGGTGTTAACGAATCAACGACTTAATATAATTTTCGAAACGCTGAGATACTCGAGATAATTTTTGGTCACCCATTCTATTTACCAACCAGATGTAGCAATACCCCGCAAAGAAGACCGAAGGCGGTAACCACTGCACTGAGAATGTGCATTTATAGCTTACTTAAGAATGCTTTTTATAAATACACGCACATCACACACATTATAGATTATAGATAGACTTCATTTTGCAAAGGTGGTCGCCGATAACCGTTAGGGTGTGGCATATGAAGAAGAAGAAGAATATATAGATTAATAAATTTGTTGAAATTGTTTGAAAAGTGCAATTTTTAAGCATTTTTCATTTAAAAATACTTTATAGTAAAGCATTGTGATTGCAAAATTGATCAAATATAATAATTGAAAAATATTTTCAGTAATTATACTTCAGCTGAAATTAAAAAATCTATATATTTATTTTAATGACAAACTCTTTTTGGACCAGAGATCTTGTATAGACAAACCAAACGAGCCTAAACTCTACAGAGTATCGTTATTTATTTACAAAATTCCGATTGTCATCTTCCAATCAAATCAAACCAGACCAAACTTAAGTTGGTTCGTTTAATTACAGAGGTCCAATGGATACTTTGCAACTCTGGTTGACGATGGTGCAAAAACTAACCACGATCCGATCTGTGAACAGTGGAAACGGAGGACAAGGAAGGCTGACCCTGAGTAAATGAGATCCTTACGTACAAATTCTAAAATAACTGTTATTACAAAATTCGCTAAACCGTTAAGCGTTTGAATGTAATCAAAGGGCAAATGCTTAACAATCAGAAACAACAGACCCAAAAAAAATTTCAAGATCATAATTACCTGTAAACATCCGCCTATAACGCAAAACATAAAGATACCAAATAAAATGTATTCAGAAATAAATCTTATCTAAGCTTACTCGTACTTAATGCAAAATAGTATTAACTTGGTATAATTTGGACTCCTTATCTGCGAAGACGCGGAGGTAACAGCGGAATTCAAATCTTGAAGAATTCCCAGACTAAATTATCTCACTTACTGTTTTTGGTTACAGCTGGGAGCTTATAATAAAATCAGGTAGCCAAGAATACTAATTTGAACGAAAATTTTATTCTAAGCCCTCCAAGGAGACTTTATTTGCTGTATTTTTTTGCTAACGACTTTTGTTTTTATATTTAAAATTTGTGAATAGTCCGTATTATATTGTTACTGCTGATAGTTTCAATTAAATTTTAAAAAATAAACAAGCCTTTCATATGAATCTTCTTTTACCTAGAATTAGATTCGATGGACTATGTTTAATATTTTTTGGAAAATATCCAAGTTTTTATGAGTGACCTGGACCTTTTGCTCATCAGTTTATTTGAAACCTGTTAAGCTAATAACGTTTAATTATAATATTATTGCGACTTACGTGATAATTATCTTCATTTAATTAAAACCCGTAATATTTTCCTCATATTGTGTCTTTTAACTCAGGTAGTATAGTATCAAAGAGTTTGTAGGATTCTTAAATTAATTTTTATATTATTATCCTAAAGAACCGAGAGAATATTAAGATTAAAATACGTTTCTCGTTTTTCTACTCTCTTAAATAGTTCTTCTATCGTGTTATTTGTTTCAAAATATAAAGTAAGTTATTTAATGATCTTCCTCTGTTGTACTAAAAATAAAGCAGCTTTAAAAAGAGATAATTTAATCTAAAGATTGGGAATGGAATCGAGTGGAAGAGCAATATCTTATGAAACCTTCTAGGAAATTCGTTCAATCAACTAAAAGCAAATCCTTCACGGATAACGTTGTGAATAAATAAAAAAAAACAAAAGGGCAATATTTTAAACTAATGTAGTTTACAAGTTTGCTCCACGGCGGCCGGTCGTGTATCCAGAGCGGCGAAAGTTCAAGCAGTCTGGTATCTTCATTGTTTGTCCAGGAACCTTTTTATACAAATTTCCCGTGGGACATCTCCGCGGATATCCCGCATCACTTTCTTGTTCCCAGTTCTTTTCTCCGGCGGAAATATGCAAACAGATTCGTAGAAAAAAAAACGGGAAATTTTTAAAAGGAATTATTAATGCTCGACGGACACATTCGGAAATGGATGAGGAGTAGATTTTTTTTAATGAGGCCAGATATCTTTATCGTGATTTGTTCAACCGCATTTGGAAATGTCTGACCTAGTTTGTAATTCATTCTTTATACATTGATTGATGAGAAATTCCATCGATATAAATTATTTATCCATACCGAATTCTACACATTTTCTATATTTTCGAATAATAACTTAAACTAAATATTTGCATCACCATCTTTACCTTACTGTTGAATCTGACCTTAGTCATAACTATACCCCATATTATTGAATATGTTAATATCAAAAACATTTTCATTCAGTTTCCGTTAATAGACAGTACACGATAATGTATAATTAATTAAGTTTTAGTATTAGACCAAATTGCTCCACCTCAAGTGAACTCATTTTTAAAACTACTACACACATCTGTGCATAGATTGCAGAAGTAACAGCACAATATTGTGACCAACCATTCGACAAGATACATCAATTCATTGAGGCAACTTCAGCGTCCCTACCAAGCCACATTGCCTTCAGTTTAGTTAGCATTGGATTTCCGACTGGCTAAATAGTTAAAGACCCTTCACATAATTGATGCTGTTAGGACGCCAAACTTGCTGTGATAGATTATGAGAGCGAAAATAGTCTTCTCTTTTCGCTCTTAATGGATAAAAAAAATAAGTTAATTATGTACAAGTTAGTATGGTGATTATTGAAAATGTCAGAAGAATTATTCAGAGCTCGCTAGTACATCATAATTGTTTACACAAAAAAGCACATCAGATTACTTTAAAAATCCTTTCTACAATTTATTTTGAACTTAATAATCAACGCACTAAGGTTTACAATACGACAGTACTTAAAACCTAACTTATATGATTATTCACTACATTCTCGCGTGATACAATGAATTATATAACAAGTAATACAGGATATGTTATATAAATATACTGCTAGTAATCAATAGATTCCTGAGAAAGTATACTGGTAGATAATTACTCCACTTACATTTTCAAATAGAATATCAAACAAAGCATTTAATTAGCAACCATTAACCGTGGTGCGTCTGAATGGGCGGCGGTTTACAAAAAGGGATTCTATGCGACTCGTACATTCCAATAATTGTTTAATAATCAGACTGCTGTGAGCGATTAACGCGCATCCTCAATTCGTACGTGAAATTAAAGTTAACTGAAGTTCCATCTAGGGAGCTATAAATTTAAAGGCGACCTACATAGTATGTCACACAAGTGAATGTCAATGCGTCATAATCAAATTTGGATAATCTATCAATATTTTATTTAACAATAACAATAAATATTATTATTTGTTGCAGTAGCTAATGATTTTTTAAAACCATTTTTAAGCCGCACTATTTTGTCACCATATTAGTCCAACGTTCTACCGTATTTCTAATAATCTTTGACTTCCAAAATGTAGGTTATCTGATCTATTTTGATGCTAGCTGTACAGTTTTATTTTATTGGCGTTTCTAGTAAGGCTTATTTGCTATGTTCCTTAGTAAATCGATGGCCAATTACTGGTACGCGACTATGTGGTATCTGAACCCATTAACGCGTTCACTCGTTACGGTTTTTTGTCGTCGGCGCGAGTTAAAAGATGTAATTTTGCCAGTAGGTCACCAAACTCCTTCACAACACGTAAATTCTGCTGTTGTTTCAGATGTAATAACATAGTTAGAAGTAATTATATTTTTACCTTTGAAATAATAAAAATAATTATTTCTTACTATGTTATATCGTTTGAAGTGTCAAAATTTTGTTTTCACCAACTCGTGTAGTTTATAAATTCACATTGAAGACAATATTATCAAGAAAACTTTTATATTTATATGAAGTTTTATATTAATACGATGACAGCTAGTAACTTGATGAATAGATCGCGCTCAGATTAAATATCTAATTTAAATACTTCAATTAGAGTTAAGCTCTTTTATTAACGAAACTTTTATCTTCCGTTCCGAAAAACGAATTATTGAAAGTCCTCCGACGCTAATTAAAGGCAGACTTGATTAATAAGTCGCTTAACTATTTAACAAGCGACTACCATTGTCTTCTCATAAAAACCGGACAAAAAGGACAATAAGATAGAAAAGAAAGAAATATCGGATTGAAACCGACGACTCATTCATTCTGGCTTTAATTATCTACTGTTTAAACATCGTCGAAGCACTGGCAATGTTCTAGCGAAGATACTTTTATATAAAACGCTGGAAACTCGATGGTAAAAGTCAAATAAATCCTATGAATAGCCCATTCCTATGACCTTTTGTTATTAAAGATAGTCCTCTAGGATCAGTTGATTTATACCTTATGCTTTGTGGGACAGAGTTAGAAATTTTGTGACGATTTTTGTGTCAATTTAAAGTCGCACATGGTGGGGAGTTTGTTAGATTTTAGCAAGCGTTTTCGAAGTAGCAAACGACGATAGCGTGATACTAGTTCCGGATGGAAATGTCTTTTCGATGGTCCAGAATTCGCTTCTGATCGGATGTTACGTAGCGTGGACTGTTGCCAAATCGTTGCACTGCTGTCTCGTCTTTTAAGTACGTTTCATTTTCGACTACCATTGAGGTATTACGGAAGTGATTTTCAAATTCGACTTTCGTTTAAATGTTTAAACAACATTTAAATAGTCCACCTAAAGCTGCAGCCAATGTAATACAAAAAAGCATTAAAATAAACAACATGTTCACGTAAATAGTTCAAATTTTATTTTTTATATATTTTTCAGATATCTATACTATACTAAATACGTAACTGATTGATGTCTGTACATTGTAGATATATGAAAAAAACTGTTATGAGGGACATTTATAAGCGTAATAGAACACAAAACAATGATTTTTAAATTTTTTGTCTGTTTGTCTGTGCGTTTGTACACGATAATCTCAGAAATGGCTGAACCGATTTAAATGCAGTTTTCACTATCATATTGCGGTATTCTTCCGTTAACATTTAGTGTTTATAAATTTATTTCAATCGGTTCACAAATAAAAAAGTTATGTCAATTTGAAGTGACGTGTTCGCCAAAATTGCTCTGAAATAATAACTGTTTTATTTAATTTTCGCCTTTAATATATTGATCATCATCAATAACTCTTTCACAGCCAAACTGCAGGCCTTTGTTTAATTATTTTTGGTCACCCATCCCGTGAAAATTGCTTTGCAATAGCGATTGTGCGCAGTGGCGCTTATCCGTAGCGCCACCGAGCTACGAATTAATATTATTTATAAAATAATTATTTGTAAGAAGACAAAACATAAGATTCCAAAATTTTGCTATTCCATAGTAAGTTGACCTCATTTATATATGGCCAATCATATTAAATAGGGTTCAGCTTATAACGGAAGCGTGGTATACGATCACGCCACGCGAGTAGTTTACAGTAAACGCATATTTTTATCAGATTAGGTTTCGTCCGTCTGGAAGAGGCACTCGATTTACCCGAGCTTCTCCAATTTCCCATCTGCAAGGGGACTGGTCCAATACTTGAGTGTCCTGGTGACTCGGCCATAGCTTCAGGCAGCACACTATCAGGTTCACGGAGGAGAATCCTACTCATCTCCTGTTGCTTGCCAAGTAACAGAGACAATTTCAGAAGCTTTTCCACGACGTTAAAAAAGTTAGATTCACGTCAACTGAAGTTAAGAATGTAAAGACAACTCGAGTTATATATATATTTTTCCTCTTATTACTATTTCTTATGTTAATACTCTTTTTGTTTTTCTTTTAATATATAAATTGCTTGAGGATACGTACTTCGAAGTTGGTATTTTCAATCTTCGCTGGAAACAATGGTTTATTCATTGGACACAAGTCACAGTTCTGAGGGTCGGGTCAGAGTAGGTCAGTGGCGTAGTGAATAAGCGCCATGGCCCGCGATT
Organism: Diatraea saccharalis; assembly: GCA_918026875.4. Classification (NCBI taxonomy): domain Eukaryota; kingdom Metazoa; phylum Arthropoda; class Insecta; order Lepidoptera; family Crambidae; genus Diatraea; species Diatraea saccharalis. The sequence continues at coordinate 6,920,339 of OU893349.1, forward strand.
GTAGTTGTTAAGAAACTTTCGCAAAGGTGGGTCACAGGATGGGTGACCAAAAAATATTATCTCAAGCAACTCCAAGCTTCGGAAGGCACGTAAAGCGATTGGTTCCAGTTGTATTTGCAGTCGTTAATATCCTCCAATCCGCATTGGGCCAGCATGGAGTGTCGTGGCCCTTCCTTCTTAACCATCCATAAGGAAGACCTGAGCTCCTGCAGTTGGTGACGTTAAAGAGCTGATGATAATGATAAGGGCCGTTCAAATCTGACAGAAGCTCAGTTAAGCACCTCATGGAAGTAGTGTAAGTAGACGATTTCCTTCGAGTGTGGAAAGTCAAAATTAAAATATGTATTTTTTTTATATCAATAAATAAAACTCCACGTATCTTCCGTCAGACATGTATCGACCGACTTTTATTGACAAAGAAAGAGATCGGAAGGGAAGCGCTCCTAAAGCTGTTTTCCCGCGACTTTACCGCAAAATTATACCTATGACATCCGCGTCTGATGTAGCTTCCCGTAGGTCGGAATCGCTCTGAAACTATCGGTCCAGTAATTTTAGAGCAAATTCGATGCAAACAAACAACAACCAAATCTTTCCTCTTTATAATATTAGTATAGCTTAGGTATAAGAGATCCGATGGCGTAGTGGGTTAGCGCATTTGGTTTGTAGTTAAATAAGTAAGTAAATACTACTAGGTACTGCAAGTACATACTAGGTATTGCAGTTAAATAAGTAAGTAAATACTGCACAACAAGGACATACATGAATACTTATTTAACATAACTAAGTACAAACGACAAACTCATCGCTAGCCAGCGATTTCTCCTAGGCAACCTAGCATTACATGGAAAATAGAACAATAAATAGCCGATTGTGCAAGTAGACAAATAATAATAATATAAAAAGATCAAAATCAAAAGAAGGACAGTTTAAAGGTACGAATAAAATTCTCAGACACAAGGGACAACCAGAGCGCGAGAAACGTGAAATAAAGATAGAAAAATAACATTCGTAAGGACCGTTCACAGGATGGGTGACCAAAACATTATTATCTTGAGCACTGTGCACAATACTGGCATAATGCACGTTAAGCCGTTAGTCCTGGCTGCATCAGCAACGTTAACACCCACTGATCCGCATTAAGCCCGCATAGTGTGTTCTGACCCATTGATCTTATTCGATTCGACGCCATTCATAGGGAAAAAAGAATTTTACCAAAATACTTCCCACGCAGACGAAGTCGCGGGCACATCTAGTAAAGGAATGTAATTAACAAACTAAAAAACTTAAGAACATAAATATCGTTTATTAATACTCAATAACACTAAAAATAAAACTAGCTGACAAAATATTGCTCGTAAGTTTAAGTTATATTGTGGTATGTAATCAATCTAAGCCGCGTCATATCTCCAAACGAAACGGGTGTATCTCTAACCATTTTTTCTATGGTATTTTTCTGACCACATATATCCCCATTCACATTTTTAGGGAAAATCCAGGAGAATTAATCAGGTCGAAAATATGTTCCATAATGCATAAAACCATTACTAATGCGCTTCCTCGTGGTAGCTGTCAACTATATCAGAGTACAAAGAGTAAGTGCTCTTCATATATAAGCACCGAAAATGGTTTAATACCATCTGAAAAAAACAGAACGTGCAGCGACCTAACAGCAAACTCTAGAGCGAATTTTAAACGGTTTTAATATCTCACGGAGTATGTCTCTTCTTTGATGAAGTACCCTGGATGTCTCCTAATGTGTGGATGGGGATATATGTAGGTAATCAATTTGAAGCCATGCTCTTATAATTTTGTTTAAATTATATTCGCAAAGATTATCTGTGCGGTGTCAGGTTCTCAAAAATCAAAAATCAGTATCTTTGGAATAGAGAAACAGACTCGTAGTAGCTCGGTAGCGTAGTGGATAAGCGCCGCGGCCCGTGATCGTTGTCGTTAAGCAACTTTCGCAAGGGTCGGTCACGGGATGGGGGACCAAAAAATTATTATCTCGAGCTACTCCTTGCTTCGGAAGGCACGTTAAGCCGTTGGTCCCGGCTACGATTTCAGTCGTTAACACCCTCCAATCCGCATTGGGCCAGCGTGGAGGGTCATGGCCCATCCTCCTGAACCATCCATAAGAAAGGCCTGAGCCTCTGCAGTGGGGACGTAAAAGGACTGGTGATGATGAGAGAAACACACTAACAGAATAGCATAGACAATATAGAAGAAGAGAGACTGTTTGTAACTATGATGTGACTTAGAAATTTCTTATGAATATTGATACAAAGATTCTGTTAAAACATCGAACTTTCAACTCTGATATCATCCTTAACCCACTTTATGTAATGGGCATGTAAACTTTCGAAAATGTAACAAGCAATGCGAAGTTGCAGCCTGAAATCGACACAAGTACGCCCGCATGGATCCTGGCACGTTTCGCATCGTTTTATAACGAGCACCGTGAACTAGTTTTGGGATTTTTCCACTTGAAATATTTCTAAACTGGAAGCGGAATTCATGGGTAAGTATCCCAAGTATCCAATTGAAGTGAAAAATCATTATACTAAGAATTGATACTGAAGCTAATTCTATTGAAAACGCTAAGCATTATTAATTAAATTGAATGTAAGATTAAAATATTTATATAAATTAGGAGTTAAGTTAAATACTTATAAGACGATATTTTCATTTGATATTCGTATTACACCTTTAAATGGATAGTTGACCTTGCTTGTTATAGTCCTGCCAAATCCGATTCGTATTCTCAATAATTTGCAATATGATCATTAGCCATTTATTGTCCCTAATGTTGCGACACAAACCTTCAATAAGGGTAGGTACAGCCTTTAAGAGTATTATTTTCGCGTTTAGTAAAAACTCTATATATATAACATATATAACATTATAATATATATATAGATACACAAAGATACACCTATGTATATATAAATATATATGTTTATTATACTGATATATATATATATATATATATATATATATATATATATATATATATGTGTATATATTTAGCGTCTTTAATCATGATTTTAATGAATTATGTATTTTTTCTTGAATTCATTTTTTTCCAAATTATCAGGCTACGAACAAATTAAGATAATACCGGTCTTAATTTTTAATAATCATGTGTATTTCATATCTATATTACTTTGTATATATACATATATATATATATATATACTACTTTTTGTATATATATATATTTGACTGGTAGATTCATTTTGCAATATATAAATAATAAGGTAATTGAACACAATACAAAAAATATGTATATATATATGAGGTAAATCTTCACCGCAATCAAGCCAGTAAGTTTCAGATAAAATTACTTTAACATTTGTTGTCGGTTTCAATACATAATTACAACAAAGAAATATAATTTCCTAAAGGAAACTTTAATAATCTGTTTTATAAAATCTAACTCAATTTAATTAATTCGATATTTTCTACCAAATCAGCCTATGGGTGGTCAAAGTCACTAGCCGACAAAATACTGCCAGCTAAGTTTAAGTAAGAACGCCATTAAAATAATTACAAAAAGCACGCAACTCTAAAAATTACTTAATACTAATTTTAACATATCAAAAGCAATTTCATTGCTCATTCCTCTTACGGAATCACTTATTTCCTATTCGAAAACGAAGCGTTTGTTAACTGGTTCCAGTTAAAAGTTCTAAATAGAATAATATGTGTATGTTCAGCCAACTACGTAATCAAAATGGAGGAGGTTCTATGTTCCACTGGCACTTATTTTTTTTATACATTCACCAATTATTTTTTGAGTACATTCACCAATGTCTACGCGATAGTTTTTTACAGAAAGCTTTATTAAGTTGGTATTTAAAAATTCATAAATAAATGAATGATAATAATATAGAGCCAAGAGAGATTTGTACCTGCTATATTTATTGTTTCTTCTAAGATAAAAAGTTTCATAACCAATAAAAACTTTCATAATAATTGTATTGTTTTAAGCTTTCATAGTTATTTATCAAGTTCCCGACATTCTTTCATAATCATTTTTTACTGCCAAAAATGATATACAATTTAACTATATTTTCCAAATTATTACATACAGTTATCTAAATATACGACATTCACTGTGATATTTCGATAATGATAAATTTTGTGCTGTATATTTTTTATTATACTGATATATTCTTCCGTGCTAGTCTGGAATCGGAAATATTAAAGACGCTTAATACTTAAATTCCATAACACCATATCAAAGTCTTCGATCTTACTTAAAATTGAATGAGACAGAGCACGCTACGACGTTGAAATATGTGGGAAAATCTCAATCAAAATTCAATCGCTATTAAAACTTAAAACAGTGGTTATTTTATTAAAGAGCAGCACCTAAGAGCTCGTTAGCGCATTTAGATATGAGTAACACCGGGGCCACAATCTAACGAATTGATAATTGCGGAAGCGTTCTCGGAGATTTACGAGCTTCGACGCCTATCGACGCCGACAGTCCCCACGCGGTTAGAACAGGGGTGGCCAAAGAAACTATATGTAATCGAACCTTTTTACAGAAGAATTCTTTATTAATGTAGCGGTTTTAAATTGCGCGACCTGCTTCTAAGTCTTGTTATCTACACATATGACAGACGCTTGACTATGGTGCTGTTGGTTGGAATATGTATTGGCAATAAATATGACACATCATATTGGTTGTCTTTGTATTGGCGATACATATGACAACCAAACAGCACAGCAGGCATGCGTATGTCATAGAGGTGAAATTTCTAACTTTGTTTTTGTTTTTTCTTTCACTCACGGGAAGGTACATCATACGCTGGCGACACATTTTATAATTTACGCGGTTGAAGTTGCGGGAATCTTCTACTTGTTTTCTACTTTTGAAACTGCAGTAGAGAATAGAATCAATCGTAACCCGCTTGACTGATTAAGATTAATCCCATTAAAGAATTCTATTATTAAATTCTTAATCAATGTGGAAAAAAGTTTTAAAAACCTCAGTGGTAGTCACTTCCATATTTATAGTGTAATTAGGCTATAAGTAAGACTGTATAATTTCAGGTTAGGTTTATTCCTTCACAGCATCAGATTTCTGCCATAAATAATATTGCCTATGTGCAACATCCCTAATAATAAATACTAACTTTACAAAGGTGCGCGTGGCAACGATACTAATCTTCTACTTTGTCGTCTTAAGACAAAGTTTGTGTGAATTTATTGGTAATAGTATGTTTTTTGATATATCCAGTATACCAAGGAAGTAGCACGACATGCTGACAATCTTATAATAAAGTAAGCTTAATCCGTATTAGTTGACTCAAACGTAACATTACCACTTGTTTACTCGTAAATATGCTTTTTTATATTTTTCTATTTTCAATAAAAGTGAAAGAATGCGTCAGTTTGTTTAATTCAACCTAAAAAATTAAATGATATTTTACTTATTATTTAATTAGTCGAAGGCAGTCTTTCGATTGAATTCATTTTAGACAATAGATAGACCATTATTTTAGACGAAAATAGAGAGAAAAAATCAGATACCTTGCAGGATGATCTATAAAATATCTTTCGCTGTTTTGATGTGTTTAAGGATATGTGGGTACTGATAACTCTATAACTTTTAACCGTGCTTGAGAATCGGTGACGCGTTCTTCATCACGTGACATTTAAGTAACTTCTATAGATGACAAGAACACGGTGATAGAAACAATAAGTCACGATGACAAAACATCAGAAGTTACTGTTTTCAAACACGTCCGCTGATTTTTCACCGTCCAGAAACAAAATTGAGTAATAATTTAAAGTAATAATATAGTAATAAATTAAATAGCTAAAGTAATACGTAATACAAGATAATACGGAAAACAACGATGACACTACATCACCCAGAGTCTGCTATAAAGAAAGTTTCATTTTCTACATCGATCCGACCGGGTTTTCGAACGCGGGACCTCAGAGATAGCAACACCTTGAAGCCAAAGTATGAGTCAGTCGACTATAGAGGTTTTAAAAAGCCAACTGTTTAAAAAACTATTAAATTGATGTGTATATTTTTGTATAAAAATTAAGTTATTATAAATATCAGCACTTAATGCAGCGAGATGAAATGATAAATTAATATTGGGGGTTTAATTTACGTATAAGAGCTATCGCCAATCGAAGCCCTGTCCCCGACCAACGACATCTACGCCTCGTAGGCTGCGTGTTTAATTGTGGACAAGAGTTCTATACATCGAACAAAATTTACTAGATGACACAATTCTCAATTCATCTAAACACATGCCTATATGTGGATCCTTTGCACAAAAAATCATGGAGTGCCTACCGCAAGTCAAGCGCCATGACAGTGTATAATGCATTCCCCAAAGGCAAAATATTTTTTACGAAAAAGTTGCAGTTGCAGGAAAAAATAACAAACAATATAATTTTTCCCATAAAAAAGATCCTTTCTTGAATTAATTTTATGTAACCCATTGTGTAATTCTGTGGCATTATAAATAGCTTGGTGGCATCGTGACCAGCGATTGCTGTTGTTAAGCAAGGGTCGGTCACGGGATGGATGACCAAAAAATTATTATCTCGAGCTGCGCAATTTTTTCCCGGCTGCATTTGCAGTCTTTAATACCCTTGAATTCACATTGGGCCTGCGTGAAGAGTCATCCTCCTCAATCATCAATAAGGAAGGTCTGAGATCCTGCAGTGGGGTCGTAAAAAAGACTATATGATGATGGAAAGATAATGATGGAATTCTTTGTATCTGAAGTGCTATTCTGTAATAAAATCAGCGTTGCACTTGATATTGAGCACAGCGCTGTTATAGCTCAATCAAATTAGTAAAACGAAGGTATAGCGAAATGGAGGACTGTTCATCTGTCCCCTTATAACTTCGAAACTACTCTTCGTAACTGGATAAATGAGGTATCATTAGAAGCATCTTTATCGATTACGGTATCATTTGATCATCGCTGTCGCTATAAAATAAATTTCTTGTTTCAAACTTTGTAGAGTGTGATTTAGCTGAAGTCGGGTTTTAGTTTTTGAACTAATACTTTTTTATTACAGAGTAATATAGCAACTTCTTTTTAATATAAGAAAAAATTCAAGAACAAAATAACAAAAGACGGTGCCGCTTCTTGTAAACCACTGTCCATATTTACCATACAGCTTGTTCGGCGTTCATTTATCGCTGCCCCGCGGTAGATTCCAATCAAGCGACGTTAGTGCTATCCGTGCTATGCCTGCAGCAGTATATTTCACGCGCCATGTACGTTCATACTTACACACACAAATCTTGTAGCATGTCAAACGTTGGAGTATCGAAGCCGTAATCTAAAAGCAGCTTACGCTTTAAAGCTATTTTGTTTTTTGTAGATTTCCCGGGATACCCGCCATTTCATTTACTTGATGTTTATGAGGGAATTGAGCTTTCTTAGGTTTGAAAAATAGACCAAGAACACACGACGAAAATGGATTGTTTCAATGAAGAAATTCGTCACCGTCTTTTATTATAAAAATATTTATAATTTTTGAAATTAATAGAATGAGAACAATTAACGCAGTTAGCAAAATGACTGTAAATCGATGTAGGTATATTGGTGACATCAACTTGTCTCTGTACCTCGAAAGGCACGTTAATACGATATTCCCGGCTGCATCTGCAATTGCTAATATCCACCAATCCGCATTCGTGTTCATCATGTTCCCAATTGTTCTCCTTCTCGTCTAGATCTTATGATCCACTCTTCTCCTCAACACATTGCTAAACATGGGCAATTCCCTGCCAATGACTTCTCGTACCATGACTTGATGTCTTTATTGATGTCTATATGAGAGCATAAGGTTCGTCCACCGAAGGCCAAGCTTACAATTCTATTACAGCGCAACTTTGGTGGTATTAATCTTGATCATCTCTGTGAGGATGTTATTGATCTGGATTGATTACAACTCCTTGACAGTGACACTGTGAACGGGTTACTAATATTGAATCTCATTGCACTTTATGATATCCACACATCGATTCATCCGGTCAAAATGAAGCAAAGTCCAACACCATGGCTCACGGAAGAGATAAAACAAATATATGCGCAAGCCCATCTTGATCATATTGCTCAAGCCATTATTAGTATTTAAATTTTATCTGTGACTGGAGTAAATCATATGGATTGAAATCTTAAGACGAAAGCTATCATAGTTGGCAATTCCACATTGACCAATAAGAATAGCAGACGTGGACAAGGCATACACATTTTAAGAGGGATATCGGTTACTCACTTTGAATCCTTAACTTCCTATATTTATATAAGTATATGCTATATTATATGTACGAGTATATAGAGGCGAATGATGTTTATTATTCAATTTATTTATTAAATATATGTATTTTATACTGTAGTAAAAATTTTGATAACCAAATTAGATATAATTTTCCAGTTCGCAAAGGTGGCTGGGAAGAAATACCTTCTTAATAATTAGGCTTTTAATGATTTTATGATATCCATTTGTTTTGTCCTATATTGGTGTAACAAAACAAGTGATAACAATACAATAACATTTGTACAAATAAAGCATATTTCATTAATTCATATCTAAATTTATATCCTTCAATGCTACATACAGATTTCTAAGTGGTTATTCAGTGAAGCACTCTGAATACTAAGTATTCAATAAAAGCACGAAGATAACATTTAAGATTCCATCTCTCCTACTCAAATAAATAGAAAAAGGGTTTCTATGATATCAAGTTGTAAAATCATACTCGATATGTCGTCAATGGTCTCTGGAAATTATGAATGATGAGTGGTTAAAAGAGAAGATTTCCATTTAATCGGTCCGTTAGTTTGTAGAAAAGTATGAAACATATTTTGTTCAATTATTTTTCGATTCCAAAAATTATAAACACCGGAATCCCTCTACATATTATAATTTTATTTATACTTCATAAATTATTAACATTTTCAAATACGATATTACAGAAATTGCTTTAAATCGCAATTCACAATAGTCTGTATTTATCTATTTCGTTGACAAACCTTGGACCTAACGGTCTAATTTTAAAATTTAAGATATTGCTAATTCAATGCAAGCGTTAGACGCAAATATCTTTTAAAATTATTGCGATAAGTCAAACAAAAAGCTAATGCTAATTGAAATCTTTCGACAGGTGTAGCTAATTACTGTTTATTTTCTCTATATCATTCAAATCTTCATTTGTTACAAAAATGTTTGCGACTTAAATATTTCACAAATCACTGGCAAATTCGCTATACGTTTGAAAGGGATGCGATAGACTTTTCTCATCATTTCATGCACCGTGATAATAAAATGATTTGTTCAAGGTCAATATGTTATTATTAACCTTTTTTATAAAGAGAAAAAATTAAATTATCAATCAATATATAAGTACGTCATTAGTAAAGCCAGCTAAAAACATCCATTTTTAGACAGCTAATTACCATTTGTATTAATCTTATTCTAAAAATTGCAAAATCTAAATTAAATTACATTCTAACGAACCCGACAATAGGAACTAAAGTCGCTTGGGAATATGAAAACAAGAGACATAAATGAGATACTGTGCTCCAGCAGCGTTAAGCCACAAAGAAACTTCTTACGCTTTAATTAAAAGAGCATCGCTTTTAGTGCTATATTAGTTACAATCAAAGAACAAAGTACCAGAGTAGACATTGCAACTAAACTTAGCTATTATAGCTATTTTTATTACGAGTTTTATGTAATATCAATAAAAATAAGTATTAACTGACTTTCTTGACCGATGACGATGACGATTAACTTAATTGGCATGTGCAGTTTTATTATAAATACACTGTTCCATATCCTTTATAATTAAAACATTTCTAAAGAACTTGACTACGAAATCAACATAAAAAAGTCGCGCCAAACAGTAACGTACCCTAAATACATTATGATATCGTTTGATCATGCTTCAATTATGTTAAATTTCCCGTTTCCTAGAATCGTGAATTAGCAACATGTCAATATCAAACGTATATCTATTTAACATTACCAGAGTCAAAATCATAAGTGATTACTAAACTGAATTTCAATTTATAATGTATCTTTCATGTAACTTACACATCAAGCGAAAATTTATCGCAATCTACGCCTCCTTACCTTCTATATTCGACCTTATAGCTGATCTGATATTAATGGGCTTGTCAATTATATGATGTAATTATTATAAATGTTCTTCGATACAAGATAATATAAACAGAACTTATTGTGACCTAGAGATTAAACCCCCCCTTTTAATTGCAGTGTACAAACCACAAAATGAATGTTTCGCACTTGTATTCTTAACACAGTGTACATTAAGCTTATAATTGAAAAAAAAAACATATGTATCTTAAAAGAAATTATAACCTTACTAACGATATCATAATTTATAAGGGTTATATATTATTTCGCGCGTGATAAAGTGCGCTCGCACCGGTTTCATTTACTTCCAATAACAGGGTAAGTACAACTGAAGCAACTGGATGGTTTAAGTAAGAAGCGTTTCTATTATTCATTTTAATTATTTGTAAGAAATATCAAAAGTAGGTACTTTACACTAAATACGACCGATCATGATATGGATTCTTGTGATCTTTTAAATTACACAACGTATTTTAATGCGGTTTCTATCAATTTCTATAGTGATTCAAGAGAAAGATTTATATGTAAAATATAGGACCCCACGACGAAGCCACTGGCGGAAAGCTAGTATAGAAATAAATGTCAATTAATATGTTCAATCTTCTCTGTTTATCTTACAGTAGTGTAAAGACACTACTGTGAGATAAGCTGAGACGATTAAAAGCCACAGTGGGTGTTCTTTACATATATTCGTTTCCTTGACACTTTTTCGAACCGTCATAGGTGTGTCTTGACTTTCCCGGTTTAGTCTTTTTATTTTCGCGTTGCATATAATGTTATGGTATTATTTTATATGTTATTAATTTATTAAATATATATCTAATACACAATATCACAATCATTGTGTGGATTCCGATCGAAATAGCTAAATCAAAACCATTCTGAGAGAGATAATACAAAAAAAAACAGTGTGAATTCATCAAGATCAAACACATTATTTTTAGAGATGACTGTTCCATAAAACCTTAATGAGGCACCCCACTAAACTCATCGATTGCTGAATATTCGAATGAAAATAAACGCTTTAGTTAGCAAATTGTACCACAGCTTATCGTCATTATGAATATAATTGCTACCTGCTGAAATTTCTGTGAGTATGCGTATTCGAATATTTAATCTACACTATACTATTTTATTTATCATTATACCCTTTAAATTTTAATTTAATTTCAAAATTTAATACATCTTTATTGTTAGTAGTTATTATTTATCCTTTTTGTAACTGCAAAATCTTTCATTCGCTTTACTTTTTCCCGCTTTATTTGTTTTGTGTTTTAAATCACTCATATTTTATCTACTACAGCAAGAATTGAGTACATCCGGCTCCCCATCAAATCAGTTTATGAAGCATAACTTAATCTAAGCTCAATAATTGAGCCTAATTACATAGGTACCACCTAGACCATTAATTTATTTACTTATTCAAAAGCACTACCATTAATTATGCTGCCAAAACTCACTAAACGTAGACTCAAAATAAATGTTTGATTTACGAACTATTTGAGTCCGTTATGAGTAAAAAGGTTCACTTAATACGTCAAGAGTGTTGGTGAAAGCGCTATGACCGATCGTTAGTCGGCGTTTAATTACTGTTATTTAAAAGTGCTCACGTCAATCATTCGGGCACTATATTTTGAACGGTTCGCGCGACACGACATGTAAACTCGATTTTCGATGGCAGAATGGATGTTTAATTAGTCGACTAGCTTTTGGTACACGGTTTGAGGTTGGTAGATACTTGTCTTGTAATATTTTGTTCTTTTTATAACTCGTTTAGTGTTTCGTTAACACGACATTTTTAGCGTCTACGATAATTAATTTAATTATTTTTAGGAAAAGCAATGCAGCTGAAATGGGTATTTTAAAAATACAACTAAACTTTTTGTTTATTATAAATACGATTAAAGTATCAATATAATTAAAGCAACCTTATTTTAAGACCAATCCAGACTTGAGTTCATTTTAAAAAAATCTATATCGAACATCAAAATATTAACTTATACAATGCTATTAATCAACAAGGTTAAGCGCCAAAATAAATTTAACCTAAAAATTGTATTAGTCCAAATTCATATTATACAGAGAATAAGCAAACTCGTACCTTCTAGGAGTAAATATTATTCCCTTAGAAACTCTCATACTAGGTAAACTTATTCTAAGTCTCTGTTTAATAATATGAATTTTGACTAATACTCAGAGCAGTCTCAGCCTTAAATTTACTCCAACGCGAAACCTTGTTTATTAATAACACTAATAGAGGATTAAGTGATCTTATCGAGCAATATTTTAAGCGTTGTATAAAAAATCAGTAATTAGCAACAAGTTGATCAAACGGGGCCCCGTCTGTAAACCTCTTTTCGATAACCTCGGGGGTATTTTGATGAAGCTTTTAGATGATTTGCAATTTTTTTTTTCGTCAAGTACGTCTTGTCGTTACCTACTTTTGTGTGCGGTTTTTGGTACCGTCTAATTTAATGAATTGATTATTATGGACATCATTGTGATTGGTGATACGTTTTATTTAGTATGCGAAGTTCTTTTCTTTTCAAATTCCCTGCGACACCCGCCCAGTTGCGCAAATGTCCATAAAGGTTTAATGGCAACTTAATGCTCTAATGAATGTTTGAAAATCAATAGTTTGAAGCTAGTTTAGTACTAATGAGACTTTGTTTAATAATAAGACGGTTAAATAATAATAGTTGTTGCTGGTCGCAAAAATGGTGCACAAAAACTTTTTGGTGGCGGTGCACACTTATTTTGTACTATGAATGAAAGTTAGTTTTTAACTGGTAAACAAACTACTCGGAGTATTTCATTCATTCATGTTCTTTGAGATCGGAGATAGAAACTTCTCAAACTTATAATGATGAGCGAAATTCTCGGGAAGAGAATCGTTGGAAGGAAGAAGAAATCTTGGCTCCGAAATATCAGAGAGTGGACGGGAATAGCGCAGTCGAGTTGTTCTTATTCGCGGGAACTTGGGACGTCCCTACCCTGGGAGTTGGAGAGGCACTATAAGAAGAAAGAACTAGTATTTGTTATAATATTTTGATTAATGTGCCTTTGCAGTTTGGATTAATATTCAATATATAACATCGATAACATAGTACTTTAATAGTTAACCAACCTTTTCTTACATAAAAGGCAACATAAAACCTCTCTTAAGATAACAATGATAATGAGTGTAGTAAATTTGAAAATTTTTCAATTAAGACTAGTATTTGAACATTTTTGGTAGCCCTGAAATCTTTATAATAGATCACAAATGCAAACTTAATTCATAGATACTAGTGAGCATGTATAAACACCATAAGAATAATGGTCGTTAAAGGCTCCAGATAGCAATAACTTGCCATATGTCATTTAGTCCTTTCTGCCTACACTACAAAATCCGCACCTCACCGGTTTGGGCGTCGAAATTTAACGCCGTTAGCATACCGATACAATCGCATTGAATGCGAAACATTTACGAAATCTTGTCAGTTACTTATATGGCAATGTTTCACATGTGCTTTGTCTCGCTCTATTATAAACTTGATGAAGTAGCTACGTCCTTATCAGTATATTGAAGGTTGCCACCCGATCCGGTTTCTGATAACTATTCGAATAACACGAATTTTGCTTCTCAAAAGGTGACAACCCTGTCATCTTTCGCATAGTTTTGCAGATGTTTCGGATATGCAAGTAAATGCGTCAGTGTACTTACGGCGTAAGCGGTTACATAACTGGTTACTGATGAATTAGCACTTTTTTTTCATAATTAATATGAGATTAACGTCTTACGCACGCACCCAACGGATGCACATGGTGCATGGTGCACAACGGATTTTCCATAACTTTGTATTAAATTCTAAAAGTGGACGGAGCACTTTCCGTATTTGTTGCACCGAGCGCTTAATATAAGCAAAGAATGCAATACATATAGATAACATCATACGGATTACTCTCATTAAATCCAAGTAGTTTGCAGAATTATGTAAAAAGTTATGTGAACACGTCTATGAAAAATTCGGATTCAGTGGACATATGATATCAGCAAGTCCCTAGAAACCATGCGTAGCATGCTTTCGATGAGTACTCAATTAACGCTAACCTTAACGGTTACTTGTCTATGCTGAAAATTGACAAAAACTTATAAGTGGTGACATGTCGAAATCACTAATTTACTTCGTTAAACACATAAGAATTTCACTTAACGTTTTCTAATCTCACTTAAGTGCTGTTTGAACAACGCGAAAGCTTTACCAAACACTTTACTTAAATAGGTATCGTTTTACAAGAGCTCAAGTGTTATGTTATAAATGATTTTAGAAAACATCATTTAAGTAGACTTACCTATTATTTAAAAAATCTTTAATTCATCCTAAGCAACAAATGTGTGTATCTACGTAAAAAAAGACTATTCAGATGTATCTTTTTTTTATTTGTCAGCTTTTATTTTTGGCCTTATATTTTAAACAACTTAGAAACTCCTTTGATGCTGTCGACATTCCGTCAGGCTACCACAAAAGGCCCTCCGATCGATTTCAAGACTAAATACTCTGACAGTTGAGTACAAAATTGCAGTGTCATTTGTAGTTCACATTATATGCTGCTGTGTATAAAATTTTACTATAACACCTTGAAACTCAATGGGCACAAATGGACCAATCGTATGTTATTGAATATTCGAGAAATTACGTTTATATAAAATGCCTTGGGAATACGTCTAAATGAACCCCTCAACACAAGAGAAACGTCTGGAAAGTTAGCAACTCCGTTAACTCTGCTAACCGAGGCACTGATATTGTGTGAAACCTATAATATGGTAAGTTTGCCTTTGATGAACGTATGCGTTAACCGAAACTTAAAGCAATTTTAGAATAATAATACTTGCCTATTTGTTTTCACAACATTTACTTCTCCTCCCATAAAATCACCACGATGATTGGTCTTGCATATTCACGAACTTCACGCTGTAACTATTGGACATATGATAGCTATTGCGATCGGCGTTTTGAAAGACATTGAATAACCCATAGGCTAATTGTCTAATTCAAAATCTATCGGTATAGCAATTGTAATATAGATTTGCGGATAATTTTTCACCTATTCACGAGACTCGTAGAAGATAAAATTCGTAAAATATTATTATCCCCAAATGTGCTGCTGTTAAGGGTGACTATGATATGAGATATATGAACTTAAAATATTTGCGACCTCATAGTTTAGTTCGACTAATAAAGAACGTCGTGATATTAAGTAACCTAAATCCTTCGTCGTATAAGAAAATAACTATAATACTTATAGTATTATTATAGAATTGCGTTATTATTATAGATAAATGAATGGTTGGAAGATATTTATGTATATTTAATATACAATTTCATATAAAATAAAAAAGGAATTCTAATAACAAACGAGAAACAATGAGAAACAAGTCACCTAATACAAAATATAAGTTATTATGGTAAAAATGTTAGGCACGTTTAAAACAATAGCTAAAATAATTTGGTACAGCAATATTATACTAGATACAAAACACACTCGTTTTATTACATAAACGAAACAAGCGTGTAAGTACAATTTTTCCTTCCTCCCCTTTAAAACCCGGTGGTAGAATTTCCAGAAACGACTCGCAAGGACGCGCGTATGTAAAGCTTTTTTAATAAGAGTTTAGGTCGAGCTTATATCTTGCCTCCGTCTCGAGGAAAATGTCAGCAATCTGTGGTGAAATCCTACTTTATTGTTATTGTACCGCATTTATTCGAAGCTCCAAATAAAAAGATATAAACCTGGCAATCGGTTCGGAGTAAATAAAGTCACAGAGGATCCTGGCTACGAACGGGTGGTTAGCTTAGATAACAATTACTGGGACCTTTATAGCACGGTTACCAATCGACCAATAAAACGGCTGGAATAAACCTGAATGTAAAACACATAAAGATTTATATTATTTTTTAAATCTTCTTTTGAATTAAAGTAGTAATTTGTTACTCATTGATTAATTTTAGTGACCGTATTACAAGAATGATAATAATTTAACCTAAAGATTTTTCTCTGTAGCTCAAAATCTGTTAAATGAGAGCAAACTATGTTACGTGTTTTTGAGCAATTCTTTTTAATCTAATAGTTACTTAATGGAAGTAAATTCATTAATTCTTTCATGTGACTTTCTGAGACACTCAGATTGAATCTTCCTTTGCCTTAGGTTGGGGTTGCCTCCAACTAAAAAAACAAAAACCACGATATAAAATTTCAGTTTAAAACCACAAAAAAATTAACAGCAAATAGCACGATTTTTCACTTGTTTCAATTATAACCTCGGGGCACCTTAAAACTTATGATGCTGTTCCAAAAATTATCCAATATATCTCGGGATACCAGGTCATGTCCAAGGAAAACAAAACGGTTGGAATTCTACCAAAAAGTCAAGTTTTATTAGTCAAACATAACGCACCCCCGGTGCGACACTGTCACTTTTGCAAAAAATACAAAAATTTGTTAAATATGTAATAATTGTCCTAAAGCCCCCTTTACTTGGTGCGATAATGTTACTTTTGTAGATGAATGATACGGAACTATGTTCCATATAATTCATCTCATCTGTATCTTCTAAAGTCATTGTTTTGTGAGGTTACAAAGTTTAAAACTCTTCTCCTGAAAAACTAAATTTTTGCATTAGTGACAGTGCCGCACCGGGAGTGCGATAAGTAAAATCACTTAGATCATGAATCACAAATTTTGCGACTAATTAAATTATATGCGAAGTGAGAGCCTATCTTTTAAGAGTCTATTCGTTCTTTTATGTATAAATCCAATTTTCTTTTTTTTCCAAACGTTAATGAAAACAAGGACGTCGAGTCAAGAAATTCGTATAAAGTTTAATCCCGACATCAAAGATGCAACGAAACCTTAAGAAATTTCCTAAATGGTAATTGAATGAATTACTTTTATAATGATACGAAAGATTCTATTAGTAAATTATAATAATTAAATATCTCTTTGACATATTAATTAATTAAATTTAAATTCGAAAAGGAAGAAGTTCTATGTACGACGGTTACTTCGTTTTTATTATTATATATTATAATGGGGATAAAATAATTTATTTACACAATAAAATTAATAACTATAGCGACCCATCGCAGTTTAATATGGGTGCAATTTATATAATTGTACTTTCTAGACTCAATCATAGTATGATATATTTTATGAAACATTAAAATATAATTTCCTTATGAATTCCTTTCTACGTTGCTAAAATTCAAATGAATATATTACTTAGTTTTTAATAATCTAAAAATAAGAAGAACGTTAACATTAGAAGAATATTACTTCATGCGATAAATTTTTCTTTAATAAGGAACACGCAAATCTTTCGTAAAATTTAAAACATTTCCCCCATAAAAAGGATACCGAATATTTCATCCGCCATTCCAGAGCTCTTGAGACGAACGAGAGCTGATGCTCACTGCAAGTTTTTCCCTACATAGTAGGAAACTACGGATATAATAATCCCTATTTACTGGAAATGGCACAATATTAGAATTATATAAAATTTTATACGTTTTCGTAAATTGGAAAAAATACCACACAGCTTTACGCACTGAGTTACGAAAATATATTTAATAAGCGTAATGATTTTTAACTCTTACCTTTAACGTTTAAAATCAAGTAAGGAAAATTTATATTGTGTATAGCCTGAAGTGTGTTAATGACTGTTCTAATAGTATACATTGTTATGAAACAAGAATAAATAAACTAAAAGAGGGTAATTTCAATCAAATAATTTATTTACAATAAATAAAAAAAAAGGGACGAGGTGACTGGTGAGGTGAGTAGTGAGGTAGTGAGAGTGAAAGAGTGTCAGTGTAGGTGATCTGGTGAAGGTGGCGTGGGTCAGCGGTGAAGTTCCATTTCGTCAACGTAGAAATACCCGTCGTCAACGTAAGGCTTCTGGTGATGGGTCGTGGGTCAGCAGTGAAGTTCCGGAGCACCTTCTCGACGAGGCGTCTCTCGATGTGTCGAGCAGATGGTTCTTTCGGTAGCCCAGAACGGAACAGCAGCTCGGGCCTCCAGATGAAGACTCGTAGACAGCTTCATGAGAATATATTTCCGTCCTAGTTTGAAGGTAGTGAAGGAAGTTTAGTAGGGTACTATTAATATCGATTTATTGACGTTTAATTGCAGCCAAAATGGTGTCAAATGACTTTGAGACCGTAACTTTTGAAGAGTTCCAGGGGCAGTCGGCCCCGGAAAATAGGCCTTTTAAGAATTTAGCTAGCTCTGTACGAGCTCCAAAAGGCTAACTTGGGCAAATGTTGCCGTTGAAGTGATCAAGAACTACACAGACAAGGCTTTATATACTTGAGGGCGAGCTCAAATTTGGAAGTAAACGATTTCAATTTAGAACCCTAAAAATTCAAAAGCTACAGAGTTTTAATACCTAAAAATGACAAACAGTGAATCAATTTTCATGAAGAGTATTAAATATAACCATGACAACAAAGAAAAACTGTGATATCAAATCTGTGAAAACAATTAAAATTAGCGATAAATTGTGTAATGTTAAATAAATAAGTGCTTTAATATCATTTCAAGTAGTAAAACGTAAAACTAAGATAGCTACAGGTAAGGGTTTACAATAGTGTAAATAGGCAAAAACATAAGACGAAAGTTCGTAGAAATTTCGATAAGTTTGTATTAGAGAATTTTAATGGTTACAGGTATAAAATTGAAGGTCCATAGTCATAAAATGGACAAAGTGAAGAATATAAATGGAATAAACAAAAAAGATGATCGATGTGAACATAATTAGTGAAATGCAACCAAGGAATGATAAACATACAAATGATTAGTTACGACAACATGTGAAAGTTTTAATTAATGTTTATGTGTTATTTAATGCGAATAAACTAATTAATAACTTATACATGAATAAATAAATATATAACGTTTTATGTATAATCTGTCTCTCTGTGTATGCGTGTATATAAGTGTGCATGTGTGTTACCTGTAGATAAAAATAATAAATGCGTCATGGCCATTCGTGAGACACATGGGAACAATTCTAATCGAAACAAACTGTGAAACCATTATTGTGAATAATTATTCACAAAGCTTTTTTCCTTGAATTTGCTTTTAAAAGGCAGGACCATCTGAAAAAACAGTACCTATTTTATTAGAATACTTTAATTTTAAATTGTGAATCATACATTAAAAGCTTATCAAAGGTTAATTATTCAAGGTGAATTTACATAGGAATGCCATTTCTAATTACTGGAACTCATTTCATGAATGTTAAAATGATTTTTAATACGTACCACAGAACAAAACTGCTCTGCTATAATTGAATACTTCATTCATGATAATTTATTGTTTTCGTTGACAAACACACACACACAACACTCTTGCACCCAATTATTGTTACTCTTATAAAAATAATATAACATAAAATGTAAAAATAATAATAAGTTAATTATTTCGTGGTAGGGAGCCGACACACTGTCATACGAGGAATCCTAGTATTGGCTCTCTCACCATGGCTACAATTTTTTTTTTTTATTGTTTAGAGAAAAGAACAAAACTGGATTACATTTTTATGTTAACTGTAAAACCACGATACTAAAGATTTTATTTTAGCAAGCGGAAATTGAAAAAAATGTAGTGTTAGTGATTCCTAAAAAAAGTCAAATTGATGCCGCTTTTTTTCCTCCACTACAAGTATAAAATCGAACAAAAAAATTTAATAATCGACCGAAGAGTAATAAGTCCTTCGTTATTTATGTACCATTTTAGTTTTTATACTTGTATTGGAAAAAACGCCATACACCTAAACAAGAACTTAACTCATGTATAGCACCCTCCTACAGTTACTGCAATTTGTTTCCAAATTTCAACAATTGAGTTGTATTTTCTTAGTTTGGTTCAGATTAAAAAATGTTTTAAAAAATGCAGGCAGATTACGGGTCATCTGATTTAGCCATTTTAATATGAGGCCAAATTGTATAATTTTTAAATGTATCTCAGTCGCTTTCTGGCGTTTAGCTGATCAATTACGTAACTTTTAAAGTCACTACCGCTTTTGGAACAAATAATGATTTGTATGATACCTATATAAATGTCATAGACAATTCGTTTCTTCTGATATTACCCAATAGTATATAAAGTTATTTGTAACTATCACTTTGCTTAGACAATTCAAATAAACGTTATCTTTCATTCGATGTGTTTAAAAAAATCATGATCGCAATTTCGATCACACTCAAATAGTTATAGCGTGAAGTTCGTGAATATCTTTCAAATCTCAAATTCATAGTGATTGTGAAAGTATTTAAAGTTAGACAATTAGGCTTCTGGTTTGAATTGAACTTGACACAACACAGCTAAAACGGTGTTACTATTGCTATAATACTACATATTAAATAATCCAGTAAAAAATATTTTATATATCGTTTCCAGTAAAAATATTTTATACCCAGATACTTAAAGCCCCCGTACGGCGAAAGATTTTCATATTCAATTACAAATAGACAAGTGTGTCTCGAGCTTTGCCTTTGACGTCTTCACAGTTTAAGGGAATATTAGGGCCCCTTAGTTAGAGGGGGCGAATCTGTATTTTATTTATAGTCACTTTTACTCTCGACGCGATGATCTTTCGCTACGATTGATGCCCCTTAAATCTAATTACTGTTCCACCTGTAAGTGCCTTCACGTTAATTTTGTTTCTTAAGATATTTCTTTTATTGCTACTACTAGATATATTTATTTTACTGAAAACTAGATTCTTTACAAAGAACTTATTAGCTTGAAAGTAATTCGTAAGTTAGTGATAGTAATAATAATAGATATGAAGTCACAGCAAACACAATACATACAGGACTCGATAAGGGCAATAAAAAGTAACCAAATCAAATTGTAAAAATATGACAATTAAACTTATAAAAAGGATGGTATCTTTCCAGCTACTCGCTAATAACAAGCTTACTTAAGAAATTAAAATGTATCTATACTAATATTATAAAGAGTTAAATTTTTTAAATATGTTTGTTTGTAGGGAGTAATCTCTGGAAATACTGATTCGATCTTGAAAATTCTTTTACCTACGAGGAACTACGTCATAAGAAGATGGCATAAGCTATAATAAAAACAGATGGTAAAGTAAGATGGAATAGTAATACATGAATGGTTTTATTTCAAGTATAACTAGAAACTATTACAAGAATATACGATATAAACATCGTTATACAATAACAATAGTTTGTATTAATATTTACCTAATATATATTACATTACTTTGCTCATCCCGAGGGCTTTATTAATATTGAGAGCATTGTTACTAATTATTCGATGTGGAATAAGACTTATTCCACTGTTGTTCACTTAATTATTCTATTATAATTATTGATAATCTTATCTTGAATTATAAATTATAAGCAGAGTATGTTATTTTGATTTTATATTTCGAAAATATACAACTAATTAATTTTTTAGATTTTTTTATTACGTATATTTTTACTAATGTTCCCAAAAATACCTCTTCTTGCCATTGTAAGGCTTTGCAATAATTTAAGGTCTTAAGATTGATATAACTAATTAACCTAAAATTTTATGTATAATGTTAATGTCAATTAATTAAATAATAATAAATAAATAATAAATATTTAACAACATCACATACATCGCTCAGATTCCAAGATGAGTAGCTAAAGCCCCCGTATTATGGAGTATCCGAGACAACGAATATCACACCCAGACCCGAGACAATATAGAAAAGTTCATTTTCTACATTAACCCGACCGGGAATCGAACCCAGGACCTCAGAGATGGCGACACCTTGAAACCGGGGTGCGAACCGCTCGGCTACGAAGGTCGTCTTCATTAATGAAAAATCTACTAGCCTCGAGATAGGGTTCGCATTCCACAGCTTTTCGCAATCCGGACAACTGCTCTAACCTTACTGTTAAAAATCAAGCTGCCCGAGGTCCACTAGGGGCGCGACCGTCTAACTCATGGATGTAGCTGTAATCGTTGCTATAACCTACGATTTATAGGTATTTCAAATTAACCTCTTGCAATTGTTTAAAAATTGATCGTTTTTTATTATTTACATATTTAATCAAACATTTTGCATTGTTTTTCTTTTCAAAATAGCATTATTTGTATCAAATCGACATTTTGTAAATTTCGTTTAACTTTAATAATTAGTAAACAAAAACAACCAAAAGCGTTGATTAAATATGTAAATAATAAAAAACGATTAATTTGAAAACAATATCGGCAGATTCATGTGTAACATCTAAAAAACGTAGGTTATAACTACTACGGCTACGTCCATGAGTTACACGGTCGCTCCCCAGAGCCGACGAATTTTTCAAGCAAATTTTACTTTACTAGTGAGCGTATTTCCATCATTGGTCAGGTAATCACCCAAATATCCGAAGGAAATATGTGTTTTACAAATATTTCTTGGGTAGCTCGAGGGTAAGAGCAGTCGCCCAGATTACGAAAGTTTGTAGGTTCGAATCCCATCTCGAGGTACCTGGAGCTGGTAGATTTTGTAAGCATGTCTCATATATTATTTTGCATGCAAAGTTGATAAAAAATTAATTGCGAGCAATTCTTGATCTGAATCTTAAAAGCGGTTCCTTAATGATTTTTACGTTTAACATGCAGGGCGTTTCAGTGGCGATAAATCGATCTAGCTTCGATTCTTTATTAGAAAACGAATAAAATCTCAAACAAAACTCGTTCATACAGGTACTACTAGTACTTAAATAGATAACAATTTATTTTAACAGGACCACGGGGAGAATTCCCTTTACAGCTTGGCTGTGGTTATTTAAATGGTAAAAAACAAGTAACGAAAATTCCTTTGCTTAATTGTCAATGTAGTCAAAGTCAAAAGACAAAATAATCTTTATTCAAATAGACTTCTTAAAAGCACTTTTGAATCGTCCAACATTTTTTCCCCTACCACTCGTTCAGGACGTGTTTTCACTGATAAGAAGAATGAGCAAGAAACTCACCAGCTCTAATAGAAGTGATGACATTCACAAAAACCATGTTATTACCAAATCAATAAATTATAAATAGAGAGAAACAAAACTATGGTCTTATAATGATAACACAATAATTTAATAATTACGGAAACAAGATAATTTTTGATATATAATGAGTTTAAATGAAATCACCTATCCTATATACCTAAATATATAAATTCTGCTGTAGACTAATTATATTATAAATTCATAGTACCTTCTACTGTACAGTTTTAAAGTACAACAGAAAATAACAGACAAAAACTGGATCAGGCACATACTATTTTATAATACGAACACCCCATAAAGTTTACAAATCTTTCCCCCACTCGCTCAGACGAAGATCAAACAAAATATTATATGAAGGGTGGTACGAAGATCCCGACAAAATGACCTTTTATTATGTGCTTGTGTAAAGAACGAAAATGAACACTGAATACAGGCGAGGTACCCCCATAAGCAATGTTTTATATAATTAGCTTAAGCGATTTAACGAGGGTGATTTTGTTTGAATAGAATTTTTGCAAAATTTCGTAATGAATGTTTAGATTAGGAATGAAATTTTCATCGTTCTATATTTGAATTTAAAGAAGGGTGAAGTCCTTTGATACGTAACAAAATGGCGACTGGTGACATGTGTACAAATAATAGAGCGATTGCTTTGTTTAACGTCCTTTTGAAGTAAATATTTGAAATGTAGATAGTATTAATAGTAGTATTCGAGGAGGGTACAACGTCATCAAGATAAATAGCAAAATAAACACTTTATAATCAAACCTACTCGTATGTTCTTTGCGTTTGTATATTAACTCTCTCATTAGTGCAGTATTTAGCGTGTTTGATCTGTGACGAGGAAGTTAAGCAACTTTCACTAGGGCTAGTCGATGGATTTTCAAGCAGACATTGGGTGTTTGACCAAAATTTTCTTATCTCGAACTCCTCTGTGCTTCTGATGGTAAGTTAACCCGCTGGTCCCGGCTGTATCTGCTATCGTCTACATCCACCAATCCGCATCGGACCAACATAATGGGTCATGACCAAATCTCCCAATTAAGGTCTGTGCCCAGTCGGGATATAAATAGGCTGCCGATGAACTCTCTACTTCAACTACACGCAAAAAGAATTTAAACATAATATATATACGATAAGCGATTAAATGAGTATACCTACACTACAGAAAATAGTAACATGAAATACCTAAGCAGTTGATTAAATATATACTTGAGAAAATGTTATAATAACTTAAGCAAATATTTTTAACCAATTGAGAACTATTAATAGATAATAATAAAAGTATCCTTACTTTAACAGTTCTTACTTTATTTAAAAACATTTTTTATTGTAAAAATAAATAATACTAAATTGAAGAGTTGCTCTTGACTTTTTATAAACAGTAGAATAATACTGCTAATAATAATTAAGAAAACACGATTACCAAAACCGAACTAAAATGATAAGAAAAAGTTATATTAAGGGATGGCTAAACAAAATTCTCATTATAGTTGGGGGAGAGTTCTTAATAGTAGACCGACTGTAATAAAAAGATATTGAATTCTAATGATACATTTATATCCTTTAAGCCTTTCAAAAGATGTGGTAGAATAATGAACAAACATATACATGTAAAAAGTAGGTTCAAATAGTAAAATTATAACCTACTGGTTCAAACATTCAAATTTATTTACATGATGCGATTTTTTTATTAACCCGTCTAATTTAAAGTGTCGTGACTACCTGCTCTCGATCTATTCATCCTGTATTCGGTACTTTTTTATAATAAACCCATCAAAGAAAACTTCAATCTTCTCATCTATAGTACCCTTCTAAATTCCTGTCAACTAACTGTCATATTAACACATCAATCGACTTGCTCAAAGATACTATGCAGTTGAAAATTAAATCAACTAACATAAAGATATCTAAGGTGTCTAAAGGGTTGTATTTAGTGAGACGTGATGTTTTTTTTGACAGCTGTATTGTCACACCAAAATTTGAATGAAGAATCGAATTCAAAAGCATAACTTTAACGTTGACAGGTAAACACAATAGTTGTCAGGAACTGTGACATTTCTACAAAGTTTATTCAACTGTCTGACATTTTAAACGCCGCATTATTTGCGAAGAACAATATTAACAGACTGTTGCACAAACGTTCATTAAATTTGTCATTAGTTTAATACAAACAATTTTGACTTTCATTAGAGCTTAAAAGCGTCGTTAAACCTAAATGGACGTCTTTGCAACTGACTGTTAATTATGCAAAAATGTTGATTTTTATATCGACTTCAATTGAAGGGTTTTGTAAGCATAATTTGTGAATCGATTTTAAGAAATCTCTATTTTTCGAAGGTTTTTTCATTGTTGTGATAATAAAAAAAATTGTTACAATCAGTGTTGTATTGAAAAACTTGAACAAAATGTTAAAACCTTTTAATTTTTATTGAAATTGTAATTTTTCTTTGGAGCTATAAGAAAGTCATTATATTAGCTTAAATATATTGCTATTTTCGAACGTATGCTTTTTATGGCCATTCACAAACGAATTTTTAAATCGAGTGTTTATTACTTTGGAAATATTTAACCACTTAGTAAATGGAATAATGTTAAATTAATAAACGTAAACAATAACATCAAATTAAGTAGTTAAGTTTTAAGTCTTTTAATGCTCACATCTGTATATATTTATCAATACCAACCTACTTCGTACTTAGTATGTATGAATAATTAACTAAGCAGTTAATTTTCGCAAAATATCTAAAGTTTAAAAATGAGACTATTTATAAAAGTACTGGAGCTATATTTATCAAGAAGACATATTTTTTAATAACAGGCTGATTGGTATTGTAACAGCTTTATATCTTTTTATTACTTTCTTTTTAAGGAGTCTAAAAAGGAGGTTGATATACTATAAGGATAGGTTAAAACATGAACACATTTTAAATAATTTATTGTTCGATATATTTTTTTTACCTACGTTATCATCATCATCATCACCAGCCTATTAATGTCCCCACTCCAGGTCTCCCCTATAGATCGTAGGCAGATCGTGGCAGGGCAGATAATATGCCCTAAATTACTTTTATATTTCTACTGTTATCGACTACTTTATATACTCGCAATATTTCGTTACGACATACTTGCTATTCGAAAAGTAACAGGCGTTAAACGCCTTTCGTTTCATTTCAACCGAGGACGTTCTGTTGTTATCTATAATTACTGATTTTGGTTTAAAATCTATATAGTGGTAGTTAAATAATAATTTAATTTATTATTTACATAGATTCATCGTATATTAGAACTGACACAGTTTTCAAGATCTTGAGAAATGATAGTCCAGACAGGAGACACTAATTTAAAAATATCTGACTATCTATCTATAGATATTGCGGAGTAGGCAGAGAGGACTGAACACCACAAAATACGGTCCTTAACATATATACATATTTCGCTACATACACTTTCATTACTTTTTTCATACATACTCGCCAGTTTTTATGGCTTCTGACGTCGCCTTCTAACATACGGCCAGAATGTTCACATTAAATACACAAATAGTTTTAAAACTTTTAATATTGATCATTAAAACCTTATTCGCTAAATTTAGAGATTGTTCGCAGATATAATATTTTAGTTATTAAAAACGTATTCATATCCATAATGACCGTTCTCTACATAACATAATGATAGCTTAAAAGCACAGATAAAAGCTGTAACCACGTTATAGCAACCTTAATATATACCAATAATTTGGACTGATAAAACCATAAACCTCATGTAAAAACGTAATTCTCTGTGCGACCCCGGCCGTGAATAGTTGATGCTGGCTCTACAATCCGCGCTCGTCTTGATGCATTAACCTACGTCACGGGACGTACTCGGACAAGAGTAGGGTAAGGATATCACTGGTGGCGTCTGAGACTAATTTAGTAGAGAATTACAATAGTTGCATACGTTTAAGATTTAACTGTCGTCTAATAGGCCCAACGTTTTAATCCGCCGGAGTGCTTAAAAGCCAATAAAATACGTCTTAATTATAGCATTTTTAATATTGACTGATTAGTTAAGATTATGGTAAGTACTGTAATTGAGACTTTTTTTATTGGTTCTGTTAAGTTATTAAACATAGCGGGCCTTTTTTTTTTTTTGACGTTGAGAAATGCGTTACGCATACCCGCTTCACCCTGCGCGAGCTCCACGGGTGATGTGGGACTCCTCCTGTGGCCCCACCCCCGAAGAGGCTAGACAAGAAACAGCAGTTTACCCACTAAAACTCAGCGATGTCCCTCTCATGGTGGGCGATGCGCGGGATCGGCCCGGAGGCCATGCACCGCGCGGGAAACATAGTGGGCCTAATTAGGCGACTGAACCTTAGTAGATACTTGGATTATAATAAAATTAAAGGTAGTTAGTTGTATGCGATTAATATTCAATGATTAGATTTCAGGTTCTGTCCACTAATAAGGCCCTTTATTTACGCCGTTGGAGTGCTAGAGCCAATAAAAATACGCCTCAATTACAATTCTGATTATTAAAGATGGAAAAATGACATTTAAACCGATTTCTGTTTAGTTAAATACTCAAGCTATTAAAAAAATAGGGCCTTATTAGAAGACAGAACATTAGTAGATAATTAGGTATGCAGATGCACTCAGGACCAACGGCTTGGGCCTAAAAGCCAAGAGACAGTCCCTAGTCGCTTTAAACATTTTGCCATGAAATTTGCTATCCTTCATCACTTACAATCTTATTGCAGCCATCAATCAGATTAATTGAATGAATTGTAATTGATAACACGAAAACTCTTATAGTTGTTGTTAAAGTGCTGCATGGACATGCTCTTGGCAGCAAAGCGATTCACGATTAAAAAAATATAGAAAAATACTACCATTATATCCCTAGGGAATTCGGGCTTAGAATTATCCATATATCAAATGTTGTCAAAATCCGTTCTATAGTTATTGCGTGAAGAAGTAACAGAAATCCAAACATACAAACTTTTATCTTTATTATATACATTTGGTAGGTGTAGGTGTAGTGGTAGGCTTTTCGTATATATTATAGACGAAAAGCCTACCACTACACTATCTTGCGAAGAAAGTAGTCAACATTATACGAGCCCCCGATAAACCGTAGAAAAGTACTTATCCAGTACGAAACCTAATAAAAGGTTATAGTCTTACAATATTAACACAACTTGGTCACTTTACTGCCGCTGCCCGGCTCGTCCACCGTCCGACAGGGATAATACCCAGGATTTTTACTGGAACCTCTATAAGCCAACACTAAAATGTTTGAAATTTAAATTAAAATTAAAAACGGGTAATTTTGCGCTGTTTTTTATCTGAACGTTGGACAGTTTTAGTGCATTGCAGACGGCTACAATTATCATTTATATGATAATGAAATCCCTTGAACTATTTCAGGAGAAAAATTGAAATGTAAATTTTAAAAAAAGTTAGATATTAGGTATATCAAAAACCTTATCGATTTCATTTCAGAAAGATTTATTTGAGAAGAAATCAGTTAGATATATTATATTCTTTGCATTATTTAAAATGTTTGGCATTAAATTTATAGCACTCGCTATTTTCCCGTGACTTCGCCTGTGTAAATATAGCGTATGATTATATCTTCCCGTAGAAACTCGGTCCAGCAATTTCGGAGTATAATGAATGTAAACAAATAAACAATATAATCTTTTCTCTCTACAATACACGTATTATGAAAAAAGTGTGCTACGAAAAGAAATGGAAAAACAGTGAATTTTAGCGTCAACTTGGTGTTTTTTTCATATTTCGAGAAAATTTTGTAAATTCACATTTTGACTGTGACAAAACCCATAGAATTTCTGACCCGTGAAACACCAAATTGGTTCACCTAAGTGTCCCACGGCAAACTTTTTGTACCTCTTTTTCACCTAGGTTCCGCTATTCAAAATAATGTACCCGTAGTTCGACTATCAAATGAAATACAAGTCAACCTAAATAATAGGGATGATGACTGGGTAAAAAAAATGCAATTCTATTTAGTCCGTCAGTCAGATAATAGAAAAATATTAGATACGTATTTTTTTTACTTCAATTTAACAAGAAATAGCTTAGATAACAGGCATTAAAGTTGACGAGTGGGGGCTCGCTACGTCACAGTTGAGTAGAAAACGTACTCTAACGTGACGTCATGCGAAATTTCAACTCAATGTAACGCCGTAATTTTATGATTACGAAAAAAGTAAAAAAATACGTGTTTAATATTTTAAAACACTCTACCTCACGGACAAACAAACAAAAATTAGTCATCATCCCTATTCAAAAACTAAATGTAAAAATTGATAAAATTAAATATTTTCGGGGAATCAAGAAAGAAATCTGTTTTGGTAAGGTAACAATTTAATAAGTTTCTGTTTACTCCAGGGGTGAATATTCTACTTTTAATTAATAGATATTGCATCAAATGCTTGGTTCACATTAAAAAAAAATATCGCCTAATTGACTACGTAGCGTTCCTTATGCACTCTCTATAGTGATTTACTTATTAACTAATTGTATTTGTATATTGAGAATAAAGTCATCATTTTCGAGAAATATTTTTCTTTTTTTAATAGGAATTTTATCAGCATGTACAACTGAAACACTTTTTTTCAAAAAAAATAATAGCCTTAATAATGTCACTGTGTTTTTGTTCAGCGCTCGGTAAAGTTTGACATTGTAGCCCTCGGTGACATTATTGGAACGGTGATGCTATCCAAATACACTTAATGTTTTCATTATATCATTTTTAAAACAAAAAAATAATAGTTTTTTTTTATTTTCATTTTTTAAGTGGCCAGTATATAAGAAGAAGACGAAAGGATGGTAGGTAAATGGATAAATTTAAAGAACAGCCAGACAGCGGTCTCGATTCCCAACATCTTCATACACTCGATGAAAGTTTCAAACGGCATTCTTGGCTGTGTTGAAATAATCCAATAGACTTTTACATTTAGAAGTGCAAAAAGTTAGCCGTAGAACTAGATCAACCAAGAGTAGTTACAGAAATTTTACACCTAGGCGAACCAGGGGTGCAAAAAGTTTGAAACACTTTGATGTTCCACGGGTCCGAAATCATTTGTCAGATAATATTACTTATTTACATCATGTTGCTTTGTACAAAACGAATTGAAAGTTTTACATTTGTGATGAAGGGAAGACAGAAGAAAAGAAGTTATATTCCCTTTAACGTTTGAATGTTATGTTTATTACAAAAATATCTCGTCTAAAAGCTTAAATGTGAGAGATATTTTTTATCTTTCTAAGAGTTATAGATTTTTTTTTTTATATCTATTGACTTATATCTAAGTGAAAACAATTTTGTTTATTTATTATTCGCTTTTGAATGTTTTGATTTCTAAAAATATATCCTTTACCTTAGAACTCTATGATAAAAAGATATATGTTTTATCTATGCTGATATTATAAAGTGGTAGGTTCTTACTTTGTACGTTTGTTTGTTGTTTGTTTAAAGCGGCTTCACCACTCACCCAGTGGTGAAGCTGCGCATCTGTAATTACTTATTTCCTTTTTCCATTGATTTCCGTATGAGTGCACCCCAAAAAGTATATTTGGTGTCCTTCTAGAGGTATTCCATTCTATATCGCTGCCGCAGGCGCTAAGGACATAAAAAGATCTCGCAACCTCACCTCTGGCCGCTTATACGCCATGACGGCATTGTGTAGAAAAGTGCATAGGTACGTCATTAGTCTTTTGTTTTGTTACCGTAACTCTTTGTTTTCTGACCGCCGCGCTTGAAAAATATATTGAGCACCATTTATTTACATATATTTGTAATACAATTACTGCAAATATAAGCACAGTTACCGACAGAAGACTAAACTAATTGCGGACAAAGCGAAAGTCGCTCTTTCAAGTCTCGATAGTGTACATCGGTAAGTACCTAGTACTCTCGATTGTAGATCAGAGTTCTGTCAGGCTCTTTTTTCTTTCGCTTTCCTTTCATAAACAAGCGCATACTTTCCGACGTGAGGTCTCGGCTATTTACACGCCCCCTCACAAGGGAGTAATATACGGAAAGACTGGTCAGATCATGAAAATCCTTACTCCTACTGTGAGCTACATCACATGCGGGTAACATTAACTATAATTTACACGAGCGAAGTTGCGGAAAAAAGCTAGTTTGTTAGTTACTATTGATTAGTTTTAGCAATCAAAAAAATTTTTCCTAATCATCCATATACCCCAGACCATATGAGAGTTGCCATCAAGAACTAGCTGTTTTCCCCGATCTCACCCACGAATGATGTAGCTTCTCCTAGTTGAGAAGGGGCTCGCTACGTCATAGTTGAGTAGAAAACGTACCATAACGTGACGTCATGCGAAATTTCAACTCCATGTGTCGCCGTAATTTTATGATTACGAAAAAAATAAAAAAAATACGTGTTTAATATTTTTTAACACTCTACCTGACGGACAAACAAACAAAAATTAGTCATCATCCCTATTGTAATGATACTTAATATAAAAAAATCTATGAAAAAATTTCGACTACTGTTATTTTTTTATCCTAAACGTATTATGCTTACCTTAAATTGGTGTTACGTGTAGTAACCTAATGTTAAGATCCATGTAGTGTTTAAAATTAACATCATTCATCTAATATTTAGTGATACTCTTGATGAAAAATGCTTAAAAGATCCACTTTGTCCTGGCACTCTGAGATGGGACTCGAGGCATCAAATATAATAATTAAGTGATTCTGGTCATATTCAATTTGTTTTTTGTATTTAACTTTCTGAGTCTGTTTAGTTACATTTTTTGCGGTAAGTAAATTTCTCTTAGAAAATACTGTTAGAAAAATTGTAAAGTACATAAGTAATCTTAAAATATCTCTCAATATATTATAAAAACATTGCCAATACCTTAGACGTTATTTTTTATTATAATACAGTTCATCCTGATTCAAAATCTTCACAAGACTCTTGAAAGCCTATCGACTACTCTAGACTACTTACTTACTATGTAAACGATACCCTCTCAACATCGTTATGAGATATATCGTGAGAATATCTCAATGTGTTCCGACACTACTTAGCGGCTAGCAAGCAGGTTTTCAAACATTGAGCACTTTGTGGATAAGGCTTTCCCTTTGTAGGTAGGGTAGGAATAACATTGTTACACAGAAAATACTAGACAATCCCAAAAGTTTTTTTTATTCACAACTTATATAACCCCTTTTTGACTTTCCAGACTCATATAAAAGGTAAAATAGTTTACATTTTAAGGTATTCCACAGATTTTATAACAACGTGACATTAAAAAAGAATTGAAAATGAAACTACCACACTAATACAGTCCGCGTTCATCAGAAAATTCATGTCTTCATAAAAATGTCTGTATTGAAGATTGTTTTAATGATCTTGTTACCAATTAATAATTTTCTAAGAAGCAATCCCGTCGTCAATAAGCTATGGTAAGTCAATAACATCCGATAATCACATCGGACAACAACTATAAAAAGGATGTCTTTGTTTAGATTTCACAAGAGACATTGATTGTCGAAGCACTGGAGCATATTTTAATTGTGACAATTGGCTGCTTTTGTGCTGCCATTCAAGAAACGTTCACGGACTCAATCGTGACTACAAAGGGTCGGTAAACTTAAAAAGTCGGATCTCTGATAGGAATAATAGTCTAAAAGCCGTTTAAAACAAGTAATAAAAATTTAATTGTCCTTAAAAATACTGAAAGATATAATAAAGTCTTAAGTTACTTACTATTGTTATTAAATAATAGATTTAATTGCATTCAATCGTAATTCTATCATAACTCTGCAATATAATCCACGAGTGCAGAATAAATTAATACACTCAACACTACTTCTTCGATTTTTATTATTAATCACTTTGATTAATGGTAATATTTTTTTGGATACTTCCGTTTCATATCACTGGGTTTCAAAGACACGTCAGTATTTGTTTCAAATTTTTTTAACCACTCTTGTACTGGATTCAGGAATCTTGCTTCTACCACTGGTGTTGGAAGCCGTGTTCTACTGAGTAAACCTTGAAGAGCTTGAAGGAGAAATGACAGCAAGGACATGGAAACTACTATGTTGATTGGATCGAAGCCGATCGAATGGTGATGATACGTCTGAGCGTGACCCCCATAGTTACCATTTGCACTGGCACCGTAACTTGAAGTGCCAAAGTGACCATTGAAATTTCTAGATTCAGCCACGTAATCGCTTACAGAAGTGTCAAGAGTCTTCTTTAATATTGGAAGCTCCAACTGATGCTCATCATATTGACTTTTAGAAACATCAACATACCGAGAGACTAATCCAAAATCTTTAGCTTCTTTAGTACTCGTGCTCCGGTCTACGTTATTTATTTTCTTGAGCATCGATTGTGCGTTTATTTGAATCTTCTTTAGTAGCGCTTTTATTTTACTATTCTGGTCTGTTATCATATTCGTGATAAACTTTTTAAAATTCTGGATGCTTGGTAATGCTGTTGAATTTTCTTTTGCAACATTTGATCTGGCCGTCGATATTAATATTATGATTATGAATACTGTCAACGATAGAAGAGACATTGTGATCGTCACTGATTTATAACTTGGTATCTTCAAAGCCATGTACTTGTGTCTATGAACTATAACAAAATGCACTTGATTTTGTTGGTAGTAGCTTTATAAAGTCAAGATTTCGGGGTCGGTTGCTTAGGATGATAACTTGTCACAGATACAATGGTGATATGGATTTGAACTATACTCTCGAGAATGTGCTTCGTTACGATTTTAATAGTTACGTGTAACCTTAAACCATGACACTTGACCTAGCTGATCATAAACCAATGAACAATAAGAAAAATATGACTATTTATAATTTCACTTAAGCTATTGTTAAGATTGGAGAAAGTTTACTTTTTTCATTAAAAGCAAAAATAAAAGATTTACATGCTTACATTACTTTTTCAAATGTAACAAAGGTCCATATTATTAGCACTGAAAATGTTTGAAAAGAGAGAAATTGATTTGATATTACGAACGATATATGAGTACGGTTTTTATAAGTTGGATATTCATAAAAATGAAAAATAAAATATAATAATGAGTTATAGCTGTTAGACAATAAGTCTAACAGAAAAAAATAATCAATAAGATATTTGGTATGTTGGCAAAATGAACAATAATGCCTTTGCTTCGATTATATTTTTATATAAAATTAAGTGTATGTAGGTATAAAATCAAAAAAGATGACTTGAAATCCAATTTTCTTTTATTTTTATTATAAAACTGGCGCCAACTAGTGATTATAAAAAATTTTGATCAGATTAACTTTTTTTATTATTTTATATAAACAAAAAATTTAGTCTAAAAGGGGTTCGACTTCCGTCTCAGACACCCTTCAGTTGATTTTTTAATGTATTTTTCAATGCAGTTGCTCATAAGTGCTATTTTTTTAATCCATCGTAAACACCGAAAGTGAGTCTTTAAACACGTGTTAAATAAAAATTTACTGAAATCCTTTACTGCACACGTGCTTAAAAGTATTGTTTTATTTTTTTTGGCCGAGCACAAGAAAATTGAAGAAAATGTGTCAAACTTAAGAGGCAAAAGTATTTCAAGGAGCCTAGAACGAATATTTTCAAATAAAAATGTATGACACGTAAACATGTTCAAATATCACGTTTAATTTTAACAAATAATTTTTACCTTTAGTTTTATTAACCTATATATTTGTTATATTTCCTCGCAAAAAGCATTGAAAAATGTTGTAAGAAACTTGAGCGTAAAAGGTTTTTCGAATTCGTGCCAATGAAAACCCTCGCCACGCTCGTGTTTTCAATTGGTCCTTATTCGTAAAACCTTACTTTCCGCACTCATATCTTAAATAATTATTCTTGTTATATTCATAGCCCCTTAAAATATTAAATATGTAGCCATCTATAAGATATTGGTTGAACAATCACATTGTACAATTCACTAAAGCAGATCAAATTAGAATGGCGTACATCGTAGTTTACTATATGACACAGAGATGGCGCTTTTGAGGAAACTCGTGCGCATGCTTTAACTTTAAACCACAACAGTGAACACGTGTAGTGCCATGGTGATTTAAAAGGTAGCGTTATATATGTAAGATCTTAAGACACTCAATAATTGCTCTACCATTTACTGAAGCCTAAAATCTTTATAAGGACTGTATGGTTCACCCGTTAACATTATTTTTATTTAATATCTGAATTAATTATGTTGGAAAATTAAT
This sequence comes from Diatraea saccharalis, assembly GCA_918026875.4. Classification (NCBI taxonomy): domain Eukaryota; kingdom Metazoa; phylum Arthropoda; class Insecta; order Lepidoptera; family Crambidae; genus Diatraea; species Diatraea saccharalis. The sequence continues at coordinate 6,955,777 of OU893349.1, forward strand.
TTTAATATGCTTGATTGATGTATTTACATAGACTACTTTTAATTAAATATTTTGCTTAAATAACCATATAACGTACACACACACGTAACTTGGGCACCTAATACCGTTATTTTTATTTAAATAGTAAAGATAGATACTTAATCGAAAATTAATTAAGAATAACACTAGAAAAATTAAGTTATAATAAATAATAAATTATCCCATAGTATTAATAAGCAAGCTTACATCTTATATCTAAAAGTAACTTCTCGTTGTACCTTTTGATTTCAGTTGCTGCTACCAATAAAAAATCACCACCTGTTACTTCATCTAGAGTATATAATCTATTCTGAAATTTGTAATCAAATTATGTAGCCTGTTATAACTTTTGTTGCGTTATCAAGTAATGTTGTTAATTTGTCCTTTCTAAGGCTTAAAATCTTTAATCTAGAAATCAAAACACATCACACGTAACAATTTCCCATGAAATAATGACATTACAAAACTTTCGGCTCCGCAGTTGCATTCCCGTGTATGCTACCGTCGGATAGCATAAGACATAGTAATAACTCATTACGTACCAAACTTAAGCAAACAATAAAATATTGGGGGCATAATTACTGAGATAAGGCAGCGGTAATATAAAATGGGAAGTGGGAATTCGAAATAAATGGCAGCGGATCCCTATATTAATTCCTCGTTTGTCTGACTCACCAAGCGGCAATTTTTCTAAAGGCGGCATCGGTAGGGTTAATTGTAAATGAACGATTGGACATAGAAGTGCATGGAATAAGACAATGTTTATTTTTTGTTGATTTAAAAATACTTAAATCCCTTAATATTCTATCAAAATGAATCTCATTGAGATAATTTTTGTCATATATTTTTTAAAAGAGCTACCATTATTCATCATCGTCAGTTCATCAGCCCTTTTACATAGGTTAAGAAGGATGGGTTATGGCTCTCCACGTTGACCCAATTAGAGGGTATTAACAACCGGGACCAATGGCTTAACGTGCCTTTAGAAGCACAGAGTAGTTCATTTTTGGTCACCCATCCCGTGACTGACCCTAGTGATAGGCCGCGGCGCTTATCCACTGCGCTACCAGCTACTCTACCATTTACTACTACCATTATTATTATCGAAAAAATAACTAAAATCGTTTTTTTTGTGTTGGTTGTTTTAAGAATTATGTCTACTATCTATACATAAATCAAAAGTAGGTAAATGATTTTATAAAGTCCTGTACTACAAAAGGTATGTTTTAATTTAGTACTCTGAATAAAAAATGACTAAAAAAATAATTTACCAAAACTTGGCTCATATTTTATATTTAATACTTATCATAAGCAATATTAAAAATAATTTGTCTTAACCAAGTTAAATTTACTGGCACATTCAGAAAGGTCTGTTGACAATGCTTAGTTTACTTGTCAATGTCGATTAACAATTATGTTTCATTCAAAAATAGTCTTATGTTGCATAGGTATATTTAATAAGTTTTTTATATGCTATTAAAATGGAATGACATTTCTGAGTCCATCAAATGCCAAGTGAATCTTTCTTTAAGTTCACATACGCTCACTAACTGCCTACTAATATTTTAACACGATCTAACAATAATCTACTCAATAGTGCTCTGTTCACTGGCTCACGGTCAGCTAACAACGTGAAAAAATGTCGAGTATAAAAATACTTCATTAAACTAACTTTTATCTACGGTGTTAATCTATGGGCGGAGGCTAGTATAGTCTGTGTTATCTTTAAAACGACTTAACACGGCATTTAGCGTTTGTAAAAAACAAAATCTTATAAACTTACAACATAAGGCACATTATTATGTTACAACAAAAAGAACGTTTCGTTTGCTATTTAAAAAAAAAAACGTTCTAAGCAAACTAGAGTTTTAATAACGACAGTAGATTTATTGGTCCACCCTAACACAATTTGAAATTAAGATGTCGGAAACCTTGAGTGTTGTAACCATTTTTCATTTAATCTACACATACAATTAGATGGTAAAGTTGACGCCGAAAAGTAACCCTTTTTGATGTGGGACACAAATCAATGGCCATGGGAGCACCCGACTTTTTTTATATTCACATTTCAAACTCTCAGATGACTATTAGAGGTTTAAATCTATAACCATACTTACAAAAGTTTGCAATAGTTATCTACCCTTATTTTTATGTTCTTGGCATAATTTATAGGCTTTGTCACCCGCGTATGATGTTCCCTTAAAGGGTCCAGTAGTTTAGACGCCTACTCAATACCAACAATCAATTAAATCTTGCTTCTGAATAAAAGTTATACACTGTTATATTTTTATAGATGAGTGTTTACAGCGAAATTGTATTATATATTATGCATGTTATAAAAACAAGAGGATTCCTTCAAATTATTTCTGGAATAGCTAGTGTATTTCGGCTTAAACACCATTTTTATTAGTTTAGATTACCTTAACTAGTTTTAGAACTTAGAAATAAAATTATTTTGATATTGTCTAATACTAATCTTCTAAAGTGGGGACGTAATAAAATGTCCACGTTTATCTAACTTAAAACAGTTTTTAATAGTAAGTGTATTATTACGATAACAAATAGAAATAATGCTGAATTTTAAGGATAAAGTTCTTCGATATCTCTTTCATTGATTTTTCAATGTTCTTGATAGCTTTCATATTTTATTTCCAAATTTTTCAAAGAACTGTATATTGCTTGTTACTCTTACATATCTTGAATAATTATGCCTATGCATCTGAATGTTATGATGTTTTTTCTATACTGTTTAATTTATTCTATTTTATTTAAACATCGCACACATAATTCTAATATTTCAGTTACATAAAAAGGTCTGGTTAGTAATAGTATATTAGAAAATCAAGTACGGTTTATAAAAAACTTTTCATACTCTTTCAGTTTTCAGAAAAAGTGCCCATTTCTACTAAATAAATTTTGTCGAAATCGAATCGAGAAGGGAACGAAACCGAACGAAACGAAAGTGACATAGAATACAATTCCAGTTCTATTTTAATTTAGCTTACTGTCGCTAAATAGAAACTGTCAACGTTATTCTCCTCATTCAATCGAACTCATGGACTTATGACAGCTATTTGGGTCGGCTTGGGTTCGGATACAATTATGTTTTAGTTTAGAAAACGTTCATTTGATAATTGATGTTAGCAGTATGCATATTTACAGTAGCAATCAAAACGGAACCATTATAGAAACGCTATAAAGATCTATGATTGATCATTAATCGTTCCAAACTTACAGAATTGGCCCCCAGGATGTCGGAGTTATCGATTCGAAATTGATTCTAAGATGACGTAGAAGAAGACGTTCTGCTTCGTTCATGTTTGCATCTTTAATCCCAGGAGCCTACAAGACATATCTAATTTGTCAACAAATTAAAATCTATATAAAGAAAGATAGATCTGAATAATAGATTATTTTGATATACTGTAGCGGCATTAGGGTAGGGTGCGTAGAGCGACCGCCCAGGTTCGCTCATTTAGCCAAACCTAATCGTGAATTTCCTAAAAGCAAAATCTTAATAGTGAAACACTGAATGCAGTATTCAGTCCATTGGATCGCAGCACTACAACTAATTTTGCCGAGGAGCTTTGATCTATCTCTTTTTAACATTTTACTAAGCATCTATACTATACCTACTTATTCTTAATACAAAATGCTTAAAAAATCCACTTTGTCCCTGGCACCCTGAGATGGGATATGAGCCCACTACCTTTCGCAATCCGGGCGACTGCTCTAACCACTGAGCTACCCAGTTAACTACTTAGTTTAAAGAGGTAGTAACATTTGTTTGTTTATGTTTGATTTGTTTGCTTTATTTCTGGAACTAACTTAACTGTTTTCACAAAATTTCCCGAGAAAAAACTATTACCTTATTTTTAATGCGGGAAATTATATTATTTCTATGGGACTGTACAAATTTTTATGGGGAATCAAGATGTTACCATAACTGTCGTTGTTTATTTATTTGATTTGTGACTCTGCAATAAATATAATATAGTGAGTTGCAAATAATATCATTGAATAAATGTTTCTAATATGTATTTGACTAATTTATAACTAAAAATTACAATGTCAAATCATTTTTTATAGTAATTTAATGTATAAAAGAAAAAGTTGAGATCGCAGTTTCTTTTTGCAAAGGTCAACAGTTTCAAATTAAAATGTAGTAAAACCTTTAAACTCTGATATAAGTACTAGATGATATTAAGTATATACTAAATGGCACTATCGTTTGTGTCAAAGAATTTTGCGTAGAGAGTATTTTAGTTTAAGATTAAAAGTTATAATCCGTATTCTTCATTAGTATTTCAAACTGCAACTTAATCTATAGGTACTAATCTTAGAAATGCGAAAGTTACTATGTCTATTTCATTCCTATCTGTGACCGACAAAACCTCAATATTAATTAACAAACTTGGAAACTATGTCTATTGAAAATGAAATAGCTGAAAAGATCGACGAAATAATTGCATTCATTTAATTTTCATTTTACATGTAGAAATTCATTTATTCACTTGACATTGGCAGAAATGTGCGTGATGCGCAGATAAGTCATTAAATAAAAGAAGAAGACTAACTAAATATTGCCGATAAAAAAGCTAGAGGAGTTAATTTTTATAATTAAAAAATAAAAACAAAATATTGTGTTCTTAAAAAATATAAACATTAATTTTATATTTTCCTTTTTTTTAGAATGAGTTGAAATTCCAGTAAAGGGACGCCATAGTGACCTCGCCCAAGGCGCCGAAAGTGCTAAAACCGGCCCTGTTGATATGTGTGATCTAAAGTCTCACCTTAACGTTTTCTCTTCTGTCATTATCAATTTGCTTTAGGAGACTAATGGCCATGAATTGAAAAAGAATAAACAGGAGGGGGAAGGACTAAAATGTCCAAGCTATACGATGACTATAAAACCCTTTCCAGCCAAACACTTCTATATATATTGAAGTATTCATTCCCAGCTTTATAAATAGCACATAATACTAGACGGTGACGAAATGCGGATGCGTAATGTTAAATAAACATAGAGATAAAACTATAAACTATTCGTAAACGTTTCCCTCTAGAGATCAAAAGATAACATCCGAACAATATATGTGAGTTTCAATTTGCCGTCGGCGTCGTCGGAAAATAATTAAAAATACAATTAAAATACACCATAAATCCGTCGGCGGCCCCGCCTAGTGCGTAAACAAATTTAAAGTGATCACTATAAATAAATATATGGATATGTTGTTTTAGTGTAATCGTATATTGCCGCTCCTGGTTTTAATTGTTTTTCTGCTTCCCTGTCATTAAAAACTGATTAATAAATATTTTAATCAGGGTGAATGCACCAGTAGGAAATCGATTTAGCAACATTTTAAAGCTTAACTGCAGTAACCATTGTCAAAAAATCATTGTACTCCTTACCATATAATGCAGATAATTCAAATTTTATTGCTTTTATGTGGTTAGTTGCAATGTGCTAAATGTGGACCAAGTTGTATGTAGTTGACATGTATATGTAAGTTATAATCGCATGTTTGGTAAACTACAGCAATATAACCAAACGTTAAAAAATGGCGAGAAATGCAAAAAATATGTTAATATTGAGGTTTGAATATTAAAATTGTGTAATACTGGTTGCTGGAGTGGGATTGGCGCATCTACCTTGTGTAAATATTTGCTAAATTTTGTCCATTGGTGTGGCAGGACTTCGAGCTAACGCATCTCTAATCATAAACGAAGAAAAGTTTGTTTAAATACAATATATATTTCAATGCATAACGTTAGAGATAAGCATCAGAAAAAAGTATCAATCAAAATGCTGTAAAGATATTTTGGGTTATAGACTAAATTTGCAAGAGCTTTCCAAAGCAAATTATTTCAGTATGTCAACGTACTAAGGTACTAATACTTTTAATATGTGTTACGATTTTACAAAGGTTTTAGGTGAAACGAAGCTAATAAAACGAAATATATTACAAAAGCCATTTCATTTATTTTCCATTAATATTACCAACATAAAACTATGTATTACATGCGCTTGATTACATCTTGGAATGACTAAAAATAAAATCTATTATTTTTAGTCATTCCAAGATACTTATACATCTAAATACACCTTAGACAGCTCGTTTAATACTCAATCTATAGTCGAGAGAAGTAATTACTCTAGAAAATAGCATAACTTAGGCAGATATTTGTAGACCAAGAGACTAGAATTTTTATGAAATAAGAACTGCTAATAGCTAATAATTATTCTTACTAATTGGTAAATAAGAAACGTATACTTGAGTTTATTTTCACAGATGGCGCTTCTGTGTTAGTTTTAGTTAGTCGCGTTCTATTTTACCGTCTATCTCTCTCTCGTTTTCAAGATGGTATGTTTGCCTTTGTTCTCCTAGTAAATAATTTGGATAACTTTTACTTAATACCGCTGTTTGAAGATTGACAGTTTTACTTCATTTAAATTCTTTTTTATTTGTTAAAAATATCATATAATTACTTTTACTCAACTATGGATAAGGGCGTAAGAAATACACAGAACGAAACGCTTCGTAAAACTACATACATGTAAAAAAAATATTATTAATAAATCTAGAAAAAATTATCAACATTCTAGTCGAATCATTTTCAACTTTCTATTCGACAGTCTTAAGGTGCTCGTGATAGGATTCGAACCCATTAGCTATCGCTAACCAGGCGACTGTTCTAACCAATGAAGATGCTCAAGACCTTAATTGAAACAAATTGAAGTGATATGTATAAACATTTAGGCCAATTATTACTGGTACAAATCTAGAAATTTTCTATAAGAGTTAAAATTAAATATACGTTATATCCCAACGGATCTAAGGGTTTAGTTCATCACACAAAGTTTATGTTAATCCTTTCCATACATTGTTGAAATAATAATATAGCCCAATAGCAAAATAATATTATTATCTGAATTTTTCTTGCAAAAGCTAAAGCTATTTGTAGAAATTTTTCTTTACTCTCCGCTAAGACAAGCCTTATAAAAAAGGGATTTTCTATCGACCGGAGATTAGTTTTAAAAGCATCAACTTTCTTTATTTTTATGAAGTACTATCGAAGATTTTTCACTCCATTATCGAATCCATTTTAAAGTAGACATAGTTTAAATATCGAAGTTGCTCATCAATTTCATTTTAAGAGTAAACATATTACACGACGAAATTAGAAACACAAAATAAAATAAAAGAATTATTAGACACACAAAAACAGAAGCACAAAGAATAGGGATGATGACTGGGTAAAAAAATGCAATTCAAGTCTGTCAGTCAGATAACAGAAAAATATTAGATACATATATTTTTTTACTTCAATTTAACAAGAAATAGCTTATATAACAGCCATTAAAATTGAGGAGTGGGGGCTCGCTACGTCATAGTTGAGTAGAAAACGTACTCTAACGTGACGTCATGCGAAATTTCAACTCAATATAACGCCGTAATTTTATGATTACGAAAAAAATTAAAAAATACGTGTTTAATATTTTTTAACACTCTACCTAACGGACAAATAAACAAAAATTAATCATCATTCCTATTACTTCAAGATAATTATTACACGCTCTCGAAAGGTAAATAAAGACATTACTTTCCCACCCAAAAGTCAAATATAACCTTCATTTTATCAAACAAAAACAAAATCATTGCCGTCTCATCATTTTCTTACATGACAATATCATCTTAAATGGTACAAATAATGTCATAAAAATAAACAGTCTTTCAAAATACCGTCTCGCTGCAAAACTAGCACTTAAAAATTACTCCGATCTAGATCAGGACTGAGTAGCTGCGGCAGTGGCGGCCGCAACGCTGGCGTTCGTGATCGGCTGTTGTGGTAGTAGCAGGTCAGCCAATCGACCGGCTTCCCTTAAACCGGAGAGGAAAGCGCCATGAACTGTGGCTGGGTAATTTCGCATAGTATGCTCTCCTATACAAACAAAGCAGAAGAATAATTAAATGCAATTCATGTAACAGCATCAAAAGTAGATGTACATTATAAATGTGAAAGTTTCTTTGTATGGATGTTTGTCCGTCAATCACGTCGAAACTACTGAACGGATTTGATGAAATTTGGTATACAGATAGGGTATTAGCTGACTTAGATAAAATGATACTTTTTAATCCAATAAACATTTCACGGGACTACGCGGGCGAAACCGCTGACGAAAGCTAGTATAGGTATATTATCTTAATTAACGAAATGGAACCTTAACTACTTTTATTAAAAACATAATGCATATTTCAAGAGGAGGGCCTATTTTCGTGAGGATTCTTCGCATACGGGCTCGCATACGTCCACTTCTCCCCATCTTGATATCTTAAAGGAATGTAGTAAAATATTCGATGTCTTTGTTTAGCGTGCAAATCAAAAATCACCTTCACGTACACTTTTAAGCTTAGTAAAATTTAGTATATTAAAGTGTAATTCTTGTTCAACAGTCATATAGAAAAGAAAAAATTGAATGTAATATTCGCTCACCAGCGAAGAATAGCCTATTTTCTCCTGGCGCACCGGGCACGGGCGCAGCTAGCAGATCGTAATCTGTTCCTGATGAACCAACTGCAACGAAACTGTAGGAGCCTCTAGCGAACGGATCTGCTCGCCACCTGAATACGAGAAAATAGTTGTGATATATTGTATACTACATATTTATCAGCAAGCATAAATCAGTGTCGGTCTCTTTTTGATTTTTAGGAAGTGGAAGAGATCGACATACCTTTTTGGTACAATTGTGGGACACGCATAGTTATTGGTATATATTTTTTATTATTGCTATCTTTTTATGTTTTCTTTCATATTTAATTGTTAATTGAATGTTCTACGTATGCGTGCTAAATAAATGGATTTGATATGATGTTTAATAAAAGTCCCCAAGTATATTTCCTGTAGGAAAGTAATCATAATTTACAGAGAATTAATAAAAATAATAATTTGCGGAGAATTAACAATAAATAATAATAATTTAAAAACAAGTTACAAAGAATCACAAAAACGAAAAAGTATACCAAAGGCAGCCTTATTGCTGAGCAGCAATCACATCCAGGCAACCAATGGAGGACAAAAAAAAATGAGTATAAATCTTTTTTCCTAATAAGACCTAAAAGTTTTTGAGTATTATTTGTTATGAAGCCTTTTATAGTTTATCCATTGATTTCTACAGAGTTTACTAGATTCCAAGTATCTTACAGTTTCTTGAAACATTTAATATACAATCGATTCTCATTGGAATCTGAACATTTTGTTCCAGCGTTAGCTGGCTTTAATATTAAATTAATTTTTCGCCTAAAGAAATTCATTTACTTGTAATAGGGCAGATGGCACAGTTTTGATCATTTTAAAATTTTTGGCCACTTCAAAATTGCGAGAAAGTTAACTTTGACACATCACATCTATCGAGGTCATTACTTTTACCATAGTGCAACATTTAAAAACCGTGATTATGCGTTAATTAGACGGCTTTGAAGTAACAAATGGCCAAAAGGAGGAGGGGGGTCAGTGGCCACAACCGAGTCTTCTGCTCTATGGTTACAATAAAACTGAAGAACTATATTACCTGGTCACCACACACTCTTTCGGTTGTGGAACAGCAGCATGACCGAAGATGCTTTTCAGCACTGCGATGCATCGGCCTACGATGACGTCATCAGTGACGTTTTCCATTACAGCTGCCGCCTCGCCAGCCACCAGCGCCAGTAGTACGGGAGCGCTGTATAGATTCCAGAATAGGAACAGCTCACCTTTTGAGGACAGACAAAAGGTAATGAAACTTTATGCAAATAAGACATGTTGCTATTAGAAAATCGAACACTTTTGTTGCGAATTTGTAGAAGCCGATATTTTAATGAATATTTAATGTACAGGACAGTCTAATGGTCAGTCGAACAAACGTTCATTAAGGTTTAATGATGCCTTTAAGCTCTAATGAATGTCTAATTTGTATGGGTAATGTCGCTTTAAATTTATGAAAATTTTAATAGACGTTTGTGCAAATGGCTGTAAAGCTCTTGGTCAGTTGCACAAACGTCCATTTAGGTTTAATGTCGCCTTTATACTTTAATGAATGTCAAATTTGTATGGGTAATGTCACTTTACAATTAACTAATGTCAATTTTAATGGATGTTCGTGCAACTGTCAGTCTAATTGGTAAAGATAATTATGGAATATGTAGATTTAGATAGTATAAAACAAAGTTGCTTTTCGCTGTCTGTACGCTGAACTTTTTTAAACTACATCTTTGAGGATAGTTTATATGTATAATATAGAGAACTACGAGGGTGAAGTTTTTGGCAGAAAGCTAGTAGTAATTATAATAATAATAATTCTTCAAATAAGCTTTTGCTTTGAGGAATAGAATAGTTTTATTTTGCAAGTAATCATAAACAGAAACCTCGAAATACAAACACATTCCCCTGTGTCCCCTTAATTAACTATAAGATCATCTGAAATCTGTAACTAGTACAAAACTAACGCAACTTCAACTGTGTATTAGCAAATTGTGTGACGTCATCTGTTACCAACATGGAAACTCATTAAATACTAGGGCGACAACTGGCGGCATATTAGTTCATTGTGACGACGCAGCAGTGCGTTATTACTCTTATTACTCTGCTCTCAAACTAGACAGTGACAAGTAAGGCATTTACTAGATAAAAATCTGTGATAATATTAGTAAGAAGGAGGCATATACTAATAATATACTAATATTATAAAGAGAAAGTTAGTTTTTATTGTAAGCATCGAAACAAAACTACTGGTAGATTTACAAAATACTTTCACCTACGGGAAGTCACATTGTACGCGGATGACATAGGCTATATTTTAAGTTGCAGGAAAACAGCTAAGTCATACTTTGATATTGTGGACCTTATAGTGGACCTTCCGGGGATCTTTCTTTATTTCTTCTTTCTTTATTTCTTTTTTTCATTGATGTAAGTTTGGCAACGTCGTGCGTGCAGTAGTTTAAATTGTGTAAAAGTAAATAACTTTTTATTTAAAAAATCACGGGATTTTTTCTGCTCTTTAAAATTAATCTCGGGGTTTGAGGCATATCCACTTTATTCTTTCGCTGTATAAAATCAGTGTAAGTACATGAATAACTCTACCTAATTCCGACCACTGGTAATAATATAATACATTATGTTATGTATTCCATTATAGGGAATCGCAGTGCTGGAATAAGGCGACATAACTGGCTTAGGAATTTAAGGAATTGGTTTGGGCGGAGCACTACATCCCTGTTCCGAGCAGCAGCCTCTAAAATAAAGATAACCATGATGCTGTCCAACCTCCGATAGGAGTGGCATATCAAGAAGAAGAATGTATTCCATCTCAGAGTACCAAGGACAAATTGAATTTTTTAGGCATTTTTCATTATGAAAATTTTACAATACAGCATTGCGAATGCAAACATTGGTCAAATATAATACTATGTATAATGTTTATTTATTTTCATTTGATATTACCCAGCATCGAATGTTGCCTAGTTTCAGGTAGTTCAATTGCATAAAGAGAATAGTTAATTTGAATCTTATCTTGGGCATCTGATGATTTTCTTAAATATTTTTCTATAAAATGAATTGTGAATCCTCAAACAGTATTTCAGACCTTCTAATGTTGCTTACACCATATTCCAAGTCAAAATACAACGTGTTTGTGATGCTAGGTTTAATAATAAGCCCGCTATTGTTTGAGTTACTCGCATAGTTGGTCATATTATTAAGAACAGATTGCTGCGCTTAGTGAAGTTCTGGAGCCAGTGGGTTCATTATATAATTTTCGAAATTTCGTTATAGTTGTAGAAAAAGTTCCGTAATAAAATTCCATAAAAGATTCATTTTACATAAATGAAAAGTAATAATCGTGAAATTGTGTGAAAATTATTTGCAGTGATTGAATTTTTTTACTCATTAAATTTTTGATATTTTTTTATTAAACAATGAGAATTGATTAAACGATTTTTACGCAATTATCTGAGCCTTCCTTGAGCCTTAAGCGATTTCATAGTTTCTTGTAAAGTCAATAGTATTCGTTGAGTACGCCCGCTTTTTATTATACCTCTAAATTAAGCGTCTATATTAAAATATAATAAATACTCTGTTTAGAATTTAATAAGCTTTTATATAATCATAAAATATGTCAGAGAGTAATTTTGTTACATATTTATTTCTTTAGTAATTTATCCTATGTATAGTATAAAAGGAAATAAAAATAAGTAAATAAGTGCTTCAAATTATGAATACTTAATATGCACTGTTTAATTATAATTATTTGGATCCTTAAAATTAATAAGAGTTCCAATGTCTATTAATTTTTTTATCGGATTACCTACAATGACACCCCCAGGGCTCACTTTTATAAAATACAGACACGCGTTTAATTAAATTGTCTTTAAAAAGGACCAACTTTTAAAGACATTGATTATAAAAAAGACTTCTGAGCTTGTTTCGAAGACCTGTGCTCTTTTTGTGTAGAAAATATAAAAAAAAAGTTATTATGAATAAAGATTATTGCTGTTAAATTAAATATGCTTAATTTAGTAGGTTTTTAAAAATTACAAGAAACTAAAAGAAACCTCTTCTTGGCACTCTGAGATGGGTCTCGAACTCATGACCTTACGCAATCCTGGCAACTACTCTTACCCATAGCGTGAGGTATCGTTGGATAGGTCTTTCAAATATATTGGGGGCGATTTAGTAAAACACTCAATTTTTCAGCTAAACTTTTGTTGTTAGAAATACAATCTTCACGGCATTAGGGTTGCCAGATAGTCGGGATTCTGGATTGTCCTGACATTGCGTACGATGTTAAGAGTCCCGAAACAAACAACAAATATGTCCCGACAAAAATTGTTAGATTCAGTAAAATCGAATTATAAGTATACAAAATAAATAACACTCATATCATAAAAAATATAATAAGTATGTATATTAGCTGTTCAAATGTTATACTATAATTATGTGACCTTATAAATTGACAAAAAGTAGATACTCGTTATTATTTTAAAATTTAATAAATTAAAAGTGGTTAGATTTTTTTGTCCCGACTGTGTTCCCAAATACCGACTTTTTCAATTTTATCCAGATATTTTAGTCTCGTTATCTGGCAACCCTAGCAGTAGTTCCTACACATAACGAATTTAAATATCACACTTAAGTTGGCTGTATAGTAATAGTCAATCAATTGTATTTTACTTGAAAATTTCCATCAATTCCATTGAAATCAGCAAACGTAAGTCATGTTTTTGCGAATAATGTTACGGAACGAGTCCAATTAGCACTCGGTCAGTTTTTAATTTTAATTGCTGATACAGCATCCTTTCTTTAGTTTTTTTTTTTAAATAAATTATTAATAATAACCTTAAAAATAGAAAAATTTTAAAGTGAACCAAATACTTCCATTATTTGTGGCATCTGAAGTAAATGAAGTAATTGCTTTTAAAATAAGCGATGTTACTTTATTTGAACAAAAGCTTAACGAACTGTTTTTAATTAACGTCAGTGTTGAATCGCTTCTTAAGAGACGTCACAGAGTTGCAACCAAGAATGAGGCTCCATTCTATACAAATGGATCACCGATGGAACTGGTAATGAAACTCTTAGAAAAATTTTACAAACTGCGTTGGTGAGCGATAAATTATGGAAATCCAGCCATTGATTGTTGGCAGATACAAGAGCTGTGCGGTGGGCCCGTTCCCACGTAACTCTTGAGGCGACACCACAGCGCGATATCGTTGCATCAGATAGTGAATTTTAAACATGAGCAAGAGGAAAAACTTTAAATTGGCCACGATTAAAAAATCACGAGCCGTGCTTACGATGTTCCGGCATACTCAGAACATAGTTGGACGCTTCAACGAACTCGGGCAACAAAATCCTGAGTAACCAAAGCATAATACACTATTTAAGACTGACTACGGTTCCGTAAACGATACTTTTTCATTCCGATCAGATTCTTCATTTTTTTTTACTTTTATATATTATTTGTTAATTAATTGATGACCTAATATTGTTGATCGGAGTCTAAAATACAATGTCCGCATAGCGAGTATTTCTGAAAACGAGATTTGTTGACTATTGAAAACCAAACTCTTCGGACAAAGAATAAAAAAAAAACAGACACTTATGTTTCTTCCATTTCTTTTTTGTTATTTTCTTATTTCCAGATATTAAAACAGAAAGTATGCACTTCTACAAAACATGAATCTATCATTAAAATTAGATCCGAGCCTCGAAAGTAAATAAAAAAAATATATATAAATCATTTATTTGAATTTTGGAGACAATATATTTTTTAATAAGTAAGAACGAAGAAGGCAATTTCTTTTATGTTTTTAATAAAAGGAGAATTATACTTATTTTTAAGAAATAATCGCAATTGAATAGAATCTCAACCATTTGTGTATTGCTATTATGCTATCTACTCGAAGTCCAATTTTATTAGTGTAATATCTTCCTCACAAATCTGATCTAGTAACAAGAGCTTACTGTGTCATAAATAGTTAGGTATAGTTGTAGCGCACTTTGAATATACGTTAAAATTCGCAGAATAGCCCTACTGATACTTGTTTAGTTTCTACTTAACATAACCATACAAGTTGCTACAGTACAAAAGTAATTTAGCTGATCTATTTAAATTAAAAAGTAAAAAACGACGCATAATAATCTTCATTTCTAAAAAAATTACGAGGTTCGTTTTATTCTTTTATATTGAATCTCGTGTAAAATATTATGACATACTAAAATAATCTTGCTGTTCAAAGATATTTATTAATTTATCTTAAACTAATATTCGTCAAACAAAGTATCTATACTAATATTATAAAGACGTCAGATTTAACTGTTTGTTTACATTGAATAGGCTCCGAACCTTCTGGATCGATTTAACAAATTCTTTCACCTACATATCCAGACGAAGTCACGGGAACACAGCTACTATTAAATAATAAAAAAATCCTTAAAACAAATCTACCAACGCTCCGTTTAAATAACGATTAAAAAAACGAATTATGCATAATTTACATTAATTGAAGAGATAAATTCAGGCTGTAATTTGCATGAAGAGATATCGACAATTTGGGTAAGGAACCCCAAAAAACGGTTGTCTTGCTTGTGATTTATTACTGCGAGCACCCTCTTACTGGTCCCTCAGTGGCGCTAAATTATTCAGCTTTTAATTCGTTATCGCTTGCTCGTTTTACACTATTTACATCAGAAATAATTTAAGGCATGCATCCTCGGGGAGGGAGAATTGGGTCGTCACTTCCGGGACTTGGTTCTTTTTTAGTATGCCAGTGTTTTAATATAAATAATATAATGAAATATTAATATAAATCCTTATTAATTTTATTATGGAAGTAATTATCATAAGAAACAATTATATCTCATTAAACGTATGTTTAATTAGGTCAAACGAAAGAAATTCATATTTATGCACTGCGAAACATAACGAAAATAAGGTTCTAAGTTATTTTCGTATTAATAGAATGATTGTCATGCTTTTCTCAATGCATCTTTTAAACTCGATTCCTCTCACTTTTGTTATCGAGCTGATTTTACAACTTCTGTTTTGTTTAATGGTTAAAACATTGTTTTAATAATATTTAAGCTAGTTGTGTACATTTGTATTGGCCTGTGGCTGTTTTATGTACCAATCAAATAAAAATAATAATAAAAAATAAAGTGTAACTAAATTAAACACTTATTATAATGTACTGTGGCCTAATACTATGTTAAAGTTCTAAAAAACCATTTGATATAGCTTCTAATTTCATTATACCGTCTTTATAGAACTATCAGTGTGGGACTGTAATTAAAATATATGCTAGCTAGTTTTTTAACCGCTGTTTTCAACTACTGGAGTGCTTTTTAGCACTAGTAGCCATTATTAGACGATGCTACTAAGTTATATTAGATTGTATAAGACGGATATTAACGCGATAGTTTTTGATTGTTGGGTTTTTCACCTACTTATATTTCCCGACCTGGTCGAAACGTCGGATTTAGATTCTAACACAATGCAACGAGAAAGTATAAAAGTTTATATCGAACTAAGTTATGTTGATAAAATTCACCAATGGCTATATTCATATCTCATTTAAACGTTCATCTCATATAATCACTTTTTAGCAAATCAGTAAAATAGGTATTTGTGGCATAAAGTAGCTCGGTGGCGTAGTGGATAAGCGCCGTGACCCACGAACGTTGTCGAAAAGCATCTTTTCCAAGGTTCAGTCACGGGTTGGGTGTTCAAAAAATTATGATCTCGAGCTACTCCCTGTTTTCACATTAGGCCGTTAATTCCGCTGCATTCTCAGTTGTTAATACCCTTCAATCGGCATTGGGCCAGCGTGGAGGATTATGGCCCACCGTCCTAAACCATCATCCATAAGATAGACCTGAGCCACTGCAATGGGGACTTAAATTGCTGACGATGTTACTCGTACCTCTGCTAGCAGTCGTAGTGCCGACATGTCCGAAGAGGTTGGCGCTCGGATCCCAGAAGGTGCGTTCAAAGCAAAGCACCACTTTGTTCAGGTTACCATAGCCGAGACGCTTGATTGCAGCCACCTGCGCAGAAATATAATTTTCATTTATCAATACACATTTTATTGTCTCACGTATAGTAGCATAAATTACTCCACGTGCTATGGCAGCGCTTCACGTCTACGAAAAAATCACGTTTGATGTATGACAAGTGTTTATTTTTTGGTTTTTAGTATTTGTTCTTATAGCGGCTACAGTGTTCCGTATGAAATGATATATATCTCATACGGAACACTGAAAATGATAATCTTATTTACATTGTCATCATCAATCTATGTATTATTGTCTCAACTGCTGGGGCACAGGCCCAGTACGGATTGGTGGGTTTTAACTACTGCAGATCAACGACTTAAAGTGATAAATCGATATAATACATTTGTGTAGGTCGGTGGCGTAGAGGATAAGCGCCGCGGCCCGCGATCGTTGTTATTAAGCAACTTTCGCAAAGGGTCGGTCACGGGATGGGTGACCAAAAAATTATTATCTCGAGCTACTTCGTACTTCGGAAGGCACGTTAATTCGTTGGTCCCGGCTGCATTTGCAGTCGTTAATACCCTCCAATCCATATTGGACCAGCCTGGAGCGCCCCTCCTCCTTAACCATCCATAAAAAAGGCCTGAGCCCCTGCAGTGGGGGCGTAAAGGGGCTGGTGATGATGATGATGATGACGATGACATTTTTGTTCACCCATCTAACAGACAGGTCTTGGCGATAGTAGCTTTACGCAAACCAAATAGACTATCGCGCCATCAAGCGCATTCTTTGCTATATTATTGGTATTAGAAATTACATCTTTTAATCTTGTTTCCATTATTATTAAATTGTTATGCTATTATTATAAGACCATCTTTTTTTCTCTCTATTTATAATGTGTTGATCTGGTAATGACATGGCTTTTATGAATGTCATTACTCCTATTAGAGCTGGTGAGTTTTTTGCACGTTCTTCTTATCAGCCAAAAGTAGGGAAAAAAGTTGGACCATTCAAAAGTACTTTTAAGAAGTCTATTTGAATAAAGATTATTTTGACTTTGACTACATTAGATTAAGCAACCAATTATTGATACCTACTATTTTGTGTTATATATATATTTAGCTTAAAAAATGAGACTGGTGCAATTTCAAGTAGTGATTTTTCTTTAAGGATTAATACCAATATAGCATTGTAAATACTAAATTGAACTAATATATTTTTTTATTCTTATTAATCATGAATTCGATTAATTATTGAAAACAGTCAAGTACAGTTGAAATTAGCAAAAACAACTCATACCAATGAATCTTGACTTATTTTGATGAGATTCCTATTGAGTTCAAAAGAAATGGTAGATATAGAATTATTATACGGAGCCAGTGTCATATCCTTTACATTTTATCAGACCGTTCAGCGTTTAATTAATGTAATCCTTCTTATAGGATACCCCATTTCGGTTCTAAAATTTATTACGATGACTAACAAATTGATGATTAAGGTTTCCTTTAAGCAAATGAATTTTATATAATTCAGTTATTATAATTTATAGGCACTCGAACAATCACCGTTAAGATTTCATTATGGATTTGAATTATAATATCAACTAACTGGAGCAATTATTAGAGTATAAATATTATAGCACTAGTGGCCGCCAGCGACTTAGTCCGAGTTTTCCATTATTTCTTCGCTCCTAATAGTTGCAGCGTGATGTTATATAGCCTAAAACCTTCCTCGATAAATGGTCTATTCAACACGAAAAGAATTTTTCAATTCGAACCAGTAGTTCCTGAGATTAGCGCGTTCAAACAAACAAACAAACTCTTCGGCTTTATAATATTAGTATAGATAGAGCAGTTATGTGCATATATATTTAACCAAACAAATAAATACAATTGGAGAGTCTGTTCGTAATATTAAAATAACCGCCTTTCACTAAATACATGGTGTATGTATACACGGTACATATACAAAGTTTTTTGTCCTTTTTTTTACATTTTTGTCTGTCTGTCTGTTTATACCATCTAATCTCTGAAACGGCAAGACCAATTTTGACGGGACTTTCCACGAGGACGAAGTCACGCGCTAAGCTAGTTTTTAAAGAAATTATAACCTTCACGCCTCTTAAGTAACAAGTGAATACACGTACTGATACAACTGTCCTAAACTGATGGGAAATAATGTCCCGTTTGTCATTTTTATGACATCCAAACAAAACGTAGTAATTTCTATCGATAAGTATCCCTAACACGAAAATTATCGAATGCTAATTTTATTTGTATCAAACACATTATTAGTCTGAATTTTTGATTTGAGACTTTAATATTCAGGTATAGCGTTACAAATAAATTGGCTTTATTTTTAACAGGTTTCAAAAACAAAAAGGATGAGGTTCTATGTTGGATGCGTATGTATTTTTTACATTTTTTCTCTGATTTTTCAATTATTATTGGTTTAACCCTATATAACATTAAACGATACTCGCAATAACTAGAATTACAGTATCCGAATCTTTTTGTTAAAACCAGATATGTAGTAGTAAACGATGATTCGTTATGTATATACACATAGAAATGTAATAACGGCAATAATTAATAGTTTGGCAGTAAAATAAGAACCAGCAGGAAATCAGTTTCGACTTATATCAGTTTAAAATGTTCAGTCAAAAGTGACCGTGAGTGTTGAGCTTCTTTCTTTGTTACAGTTAATACTAGTTTTTAAATAGAACGCCAGTTACCCAGTTAGAACTAGTTTTTACTAAATGATTTTATTTTAAATTCCTATGCATAAACAACGAATCCAACTTTTATGTCCGATACAAATTAAGTAACAATGTTTTGACAAAGATTTTTATTTTCAATATTTTTCTCTTAGGAATAAATATTTTTTGCGAGTTTTTCGAGTGCAAATTTAAAAATATTAAATTAACAATATTGATTCGTCATTGTTGATACAATATTAACGTTCCAAACACTTGAAACTTACCTTCCAATCTGGCAACGGTGGGTCAAATTTGACGAAGTTCTGTTGATTCTGACCATTATTCGCCACCGCCACTTTCAGTACACCGAGTGGTAATGTACACAAGACCACATCACCTAAAAGAACAAGTTAATAAATAAATAAATATTAGAGAACAACACTACTTAGATATCGTTTGTGTAAATCTTAAACATTTAATGTTGCTATGAGACATATAGTCCAAAAAAAGGAAGGATAGAAATAATTTTACGCAGTTAAACGAGTTGAAAGTTGTATTAAAAATAAATGTTCATGAAAAAAAACAATGCATTTTAGACATCATGTTTCGTCGTAACATTAACCGCTGAAGGCCTACACAACAGATATCTAAGGAGAATTCATGAAAGTTTTATCTTTTTAAATGTCTGAATTCGAATACCGAACTGAGGATTAGTTTTTTTTTTCTTTTCACCAAAATCGATCTCGTTCCCAAGAACAGATCTTCGTTTGTCCTATAGTTTCAGACTTTCGTTCTCTCTGATTTTGCATACTGGCCGTTCTAAATAGAGCAAGAGCCCGTGAACGTCACACCTTCGTTCGTTTACTTACAACTTTATAAAAGATGAAAATTCGTCAGCGCATGCTCCTAATACAAGTACGAACGGAACTACCAGCATGAAGTTTGTACCATCTTGGTCTCGGCTGGTAAACGGCACTAAAGGTGTGTATAATATTAGCATATATTTTTCAAATAACAAAGCGTCACTTTTTCGTATTTCCTTCAAAATATTGTTAAAAATTACGTCATTCATTGCCAAACGTACCATTGTAGCAACCACTTGACAGACACCCTTGATGCTGATTTAAGTAATTCTTATTACGTTATTTCATAAAGCTTTTTGTATATAGGTATTATTTGGATAGTGTTAGTTAATTAGATGATGTTTCCTCATCAGCCAGACCTTTTTAAAAGTTCCAATTCTTGCCAAGCACACAAAAGTTAGCAAATGTATATGCAAAGGTTATAAAGAAATCAAATCTAATAATACGTCCACGGGCTCTTAGACTATATGTGTAGAGTTTGTGTATTTTTTTAATTTATTTCTTAGACTTAGACTAAAGACTGTAGCAGCTGGGCTATCGCGTAACTGAAACCCTGGCTGATCGGTTACAATGAAATATAATAATTTATTTGCTTTTAAATGAGGTACACTGTAGGTGGAAATACAATTTAATAATGTCAATGAAAAATACTTAAAACACGTATTTTTAAACATTTTTCGATAACGATACCGAATTGCGAGACTACTCAATGAGATACTTAGATGATGGTGCATAGGGTGCAATGAAGCGCCATTTTTTTTCAATTATTTTAAATGTATAGAATAAAATAGTTTTATCCTTTTTGGCATACATTACATTTTGGTAAATTTAGTTTCAATTTGTGACATAATTTAATTTGTTCACTATCACTTTTAATTAACGACTTTTACTTTTAATTTCTTTATGTTCCTTTTTAATTTAAGTAACATTAAAAGCAACACAATCAATTTAAAGTGCTGCTACTCAAGAATTCTTTATTCTATATAATAATACTTAAAACCGTAAAATTATTACGGTACAAGACCAAATTTATTAAATGGGTGTGGTCGAATATCAAGCTAACCGTTTTCATGTTAAGGTTGTTAGTTATATGCTCTCTCCGTGGGTCAAGATTTGCACAGGAACCTTAACGAGTACCAGATTACAATGTAATCAAAGGGCCCTTTGTTACGTTCCCCTAAATTCGGTTTTGTCATTTACTGTGGCGATCGCAGTTTTAATTTCAATAATCATGCAACCTAATTGCGCATTTATAATTTAAAATGCGTGTAACAGTTTACTTAATAAACTGTCCTTGTTTTGAATTCTTTTTTTTAATACAAATAAATTTAAAGAAAAATATAATTAAAAATAGTTTAAGGTACAATGTTAACAATTGTACTATGGAGGTAGGCAGACATAGGAGCGCAGCGCGGCTCATAGTGGTGGCATAGTATTTAAAATGACTTCTCGCGAGTCCAATTTTCATTGTGATTTGATTATTTCAAATTGTGTGTAAGTGCTAAATAACCCCGAAATCGGGTGAGTGTTCTATTCATTTAATTTTTGCTGCTCGCTTATAAGTTTATTACCTTAGAGTATTTTATTTTTAAAATCACAAGTCCAATAAGTAACTTTTAAATTCTAAATCTGTTTCGCTGTTTTATAATGTTTATTCATTGTTCATTGAATATTATTACTGAGGGTTTCTACTGCTAGTTTCTACTGCTGTTTCTACTGCTAGTTTCTACTGCTGTTTCTACTGCTAGTTCTACTTCTTCATCAACTCCAGTCCTCCGGAGCTTCGTGGACCTTCGGTACTGCTGACCGGAGCTGACGTCGGGTCTACACCCTTCTCAGCCTCTGCCCGGCCCGTGACGCCGAACCCGCGAAGTCCTCACTAATTGCAAAACTTAAAAGCTAAGTCCTCCCCTCGTAATTATAGAAACAAGAACCATAACGAACGAATATCTTAACCTACCCCCTGAGAACTAAAATAAAGATTGTTAAACTTTATTATTACTTTTATTCTTTATACCTGAAGCCTGGGGGTGCTTCACACCCCCCATCTACAACCCAAACGCTTCAGTGGCGCCCGGCTCGCTCAGGATTTCGCTCGCTCTGTGGTTCTTGTTTATTTCTAATTTTTTTTCTTTTATTTTATTAAAAAGTGGGTAACAAGTTTTTCCTTTTTGGGTGTGATCTCGACTGATCTCACACTCATTTTAGAGTCAAGTTCCTGCCTCATTTGGTAGCTGTAAAACCAATTAATCATTCTATAATAAATTTTTTTTTGCAAATTTAAAAAGAAATAACATTATTACGGTCATTTCCGCTTGGTTTAACCGCTTGTGTTTAGCATCCGGTTTTCAAATAATTGGTTACATTTTATAATCTAAATTGATATTAACTATTTCAAAAAAACTAAAATTTTGAAACTATAGATACTACCCACTTCTTAGTAATTTTTTTTTGTACCGTCAATTTGAATTTCAAACGTTTTACGCGACTGTGAATTTGTGTTAGCTTCGACGGAACACTCACCCTTAATCACTTTTCAATTTTTCTACCGCGTTAGAAGTCATTGCTTTCATTATGGCCAGTGAATACCCTATTAATTTTTTTTCTTTAAACAAGTCTGAACTTGAATATGAAGTTAGTCTACGTGGATTGGTTCCCGGTACATCCGTGGCCGAGTTGAGGAAACAAATAGTTATTTTTGATAAGGAAATTTCTCCAGAGGACATTCTTGTTTCCCATCTGGAACCAGACGAAGACATTGAAGGTGTTCAAGAAAGTTTAGCTAAATCATTTAATAATTTATCTACCCTAAAAATTAAATTCGACAAAAATTTATTTCTCAGAACTGAGTTTTTGCTTAATCAAATATATCACCGATTGAATAGAATTGATCCTAGTGATGCCTTGATTAAAGTTTTTGATAGTTGTAAACTTAACTTTGATTCTCAATACAAAGATTTACTTGTTTTGAAGCCTTATGTTGAACCAAAATCAAAACTACCGACACAATTAGTATCCGATCTAGAAAAATCTATAATTAACGTTACTGTCGAAAGACAAAATACGGCAGATATAAATAAAATTAAATTCAATGGTAAGACTTGCGTTCGATCTTTTATTCAAAGAATTAATGAATTTGTTGAATCGAGAGGAATATCTCATGAGAAAATTCTCTCATTTGGTTACGAGATATTTACGGATGAAGCACTTCATTGGTTTCGCTGCGTAAAACCGAGGGTATCTACTTGGACGGAACTTTTACTTTTGCTCAAGGCCGATTTTAGTCCCCATGATTTCGACTACCGTTTCATATCTGAAATTCGTTCACGAACACAGGGAAAGAGCGAATCCATTTCCATTTACCTTTCAATAATGGAAGGTATGTTTTCGCGTCTGGACAGGTCCTTGTCGGAGGAGGATAAATTAGAAATTTTGTCGCACAATGTGAGACCGTGTTATGCCAACACTCTAGCCGCAGCTTCACCCATTTCCTCAATTAACTCTCTTAAGGCCGCTTGCCAAAATTTTGAGAAAATTCAAGGTCAATTATCAAACTTTGCTGAACCGTCTCCTTCAAATGCACAGACACTTGCTCCTGAGTTCGCATATCGTGAGGAACACCACCACCCACTAAAAAGTTTAGTTAAAAATTCTTTTATTTCTAACAGGGCGATTATTTCTGCGATTGCTGCAGAAAAAAAGTTTTGTCCTAGGTGTCGCAATAACACGCACGATCTAAGAAGTTGTACACAGCCTCGGAAAATTATTTGTTTTAGGTGTGGTAAACCAGGTGTTCGTGTTCCAGAATGTCCAAATTGTAAAAATATTGCCAAATCAAAAAACTAATTAACCAGAACTGGAGACGCACTAATTTTACTGACCATAGAAGACAGTCTCATAGGTTCGATAGGTCGTCCTTTAAAAAAAAAGTCTTTTCTAACCGCTCTTCGTCTCCAGTTCGCGATAAGTGTAAAGTAATCAGTTTGAACCAAGAAAATGAAAATAAATTCTTTTCTCGTCCATTTATTTCTGTAGTTGCGGATAATGAAAATATTATTGGTCTTTTGGATACTGGTTCCAGTATAACAATTCTTGGAAATAACTTTCATAAACAGTTCTCTGTTAATAACTATCCTCTTTGTACTTGTGAACCGTTACAGCTTTCTGCAGCTGGCGGTCAAATGTTTTTAACATCCATGTATATCAACTTGCCGATAACTTTTAACAATAGTACTCGAACCTTAAATTTTTTTATTGTACCGTCTATCAAAGACAACTTAATACTTGGGATGGATTTTTGGAGAAAGTTTGGTTTGTTTCCTACTGAATTGGATGGTTTCGTGCTCGATACGCCACATGAAATTGGTCTTTCGAATTTTTCTGTAGACGAACCTCGTCATCTTTTTTCGTATTCACATCTTAATGAAGAACAGAAAAGAACAGCTGATGAGATGATTTCACAATTTCGCAATATTTCGTACGAAGAACGTGGTTTGGGTCGTACTTCAATAATAATGCATGCTATCGACACAGGTGATGCCGTTCCTATTAGGCAAAGGTACTACCGAATGTCTCCACAAAAACAGCAAATTCTTTGGCAACAATTAGATGAAATGTTAGAGGAAGACGTTGTGGAACCATGTGAAAGTCCTTGGTCTAACCCGGTTCTCCTAACCCCAAAGAAAAACGGAGAGTATAGACTTTGTTTAGACAGTAGGAAGTTGAATTCCGTCACACGTAAAGATGCCTATAGTCTACCATATATTTCAGAAATTCTCGATAATCTTAGAGATGCTAAATATTTGTCTAGTATTGATCTTTCTAAATCCTTCTGGCAGGTCCTAATTAGGCCTGAAGACAGATGTAAGACTGCGTTTTACATTCCCTCTAGAGGAACATTTCAATTTAAGTCCATGCCCTTCGGACTAACTAACGCACCGGCTACGCAGCAAAGATTGGTCGATTTACTATTTTATGGGCCAGAATTCGAAAATAAAGTTTGGGTTTTTATTGATGACATTATTATAATTGCAGACTCTTATGAGAAGCACATATCTTTACTTAAACAAGTGCTAGAAAAGCTAAAATATGCTAATCTTACTATTAACTTTGAAAAATGTCAATTCTTTAGGGAAAAGTTAAAATATTTAGGTTATATCGTGGACTCTAAAGGTCTTCAAGCTGATCCAGAAAAAATAGAGGTCATTGTTAACTACCCTCCTCCAACTAACAGAAAAGAAGTTCGCCGATTTTTGGGCACTGCGTCGTGGTATCGTCGTTTTATACCTAATTTTAGTTCCATCACAGCCCCATTAAACAAACTAACGTCACAAGGTAAAACTGCTCCCCCTTTCGTTTGGTCTGCAGAAGCGAACGCATCTTTTGAAAGGCTTAAACGGTGTTTGACCTCGCCTCCTATTTTAGCGTGTCCTAATTACGCTGAACCCTTTCAAGTGCATACAGATGCTAGTGACTACGGGATTGGCGCTGTTCTTACGCAGATTCTCCACGGCGAAGAGAGAGTAATAGCCTACATGAGTAAATCCTTGTCAGCTCAGGAACGTAATTATAGTGCAACTGAACGCGAGGCTCTCGCTGTCATTATTGCGATAGAACACTGGAGGTGTTATTTGGACAACGGTAAAAAGTTCACAGTTTTTACTGATCATTCGTCTTTGAAATGGTTTCTTAATTTAAATAATCCTACTGGTCGACTGGCTAGGTGGGGAGTCCGCCTTTCAGCTTTTAACTTTGACATTAAGCACAAACATGGCAAGGATAATGTCATGCCTGATTTGCTATCTCGCGCTATAAATATATCTGCAATTACAAATAATAATCCTTCCATACCTAATGTGTGTGATCCATGGTATATTAAATTATTTTCTAGTTGTCAGGTGTCTCCTACATCTTGTGCTAATTATAAAATAACTAATAATAAACTTTACCGTTTCATGAAAAGTCTGAACCCTCTAACTAGAGAATTTGAGTGGAAAGAGGTGATTCCTAGCGAGTTTAGACAAGCGACTATAGCGGAAAATCATTGCAATCCTATTTCAGGGCACCTGGGTATTTTTAAAACCTTAAAACGTATTTCCTTGAAATATTTTTGGCCTGGCATGCACAAAGATATAACAAATTTTGTGAATAATTGTGATGCATGTAATGCACATAAGCATGCAAATCACCCTACTTTAGGTTTAATGGGTCGTCCTAAAGATTGTTCTAGGCCTTTTCAAATGCTTAGTATTGACCTAATTGGTCCATTGCCTCCAACTAGGAAACAGAACACCATGATATTGGTCGTAACATGTTGTTTTTCTAAATACACTCTTTTATTTCCCATACGTCGTGCAACCGCCGAAATTATTACTAACATTCTAGAGGAAAAAGTACTGTTAGTCCATGGCATACCTAGTACCATTCTAATGGATAATGGTAAACAGTTCGTTAGTCAAAAATTACAGCAAATGTTTGCGCAATATAAAATACCTAATGTACGTTTTACTCCCAAATATACACCACAGGTCAATACAGTTGAACGATATAATAAAACGGTAATGACGGCCGTTTCTACATTCATTAACGAAGACCATAGAACTTGGGATGTTAATATACCAAAGATTCAGTTCGCACTCAACACTGCTGTTAATGAAGTAACAGGTTATACGCCATCATTTTTGATCTTTGGAAGAGAATTGGTATCTTGCGGTTCGCATTATCTCGACATCGATTTATCTGACGACCTTATTTTTGTACCGAGAGATCAATATGCTGAAAATACTGGCAAGCTTAGAAAAATATTCGATCAAGTCCAAAGTTCCTTAATAAAATCTCATTCTAGGAATTGTGGTCCCTATAATCTACGTCGAAAAAACCACGAATTCAACGTTGGTGATGTCGTTTGGAAGAAAACTTACTATCAAAGTGACAAAGATAAACAATTCTCAAAGAAATTAGCTCCAAAATATATAAAGTGTCGTATCAAAACCAGGTTGTCGCCTTTGGTATATGAATTGGTCGACTTACAAGGCAAAAATTTGGGTTCATGGCATATAAAAGATTTTAAAATTAACCATTTCTGCTAAAAAAAAAAGGATGAATTTAAAAAAAAAAAGAAAAGAAACCAAAATCTTCATATTTAAAAAAAAAATACTAAAAGAATTCAACCACATTCTAAAAAAATATGTCTTACAAAAAATATACATAAAAAAAAACAAAAACAAATTTTGAATAAGTATAAGGTGGAACATAGAATCAATTCAATTCTTATCGTAACTAGTAATCAATTTGAAAATCGTTAATTACGGTCGCCGTTTCTAAATATTAGCCTACCAATCTAATAATGTTTCTATTTGTTCTATACGGTTGAATGAAAAGGTGTCACTATTAGTCTTCAAGACGATGATAGTATTGTCCTCTTACATCTTGTTGGTTTTATTTTATCAATAGAGACTTCTAAAGTCTTTCCTCGTCGAGAATATCTCTTGTCACTACTGTATAGTAGCAGTCGTTAAATAATGATTGAATGTTTTTTTTGCATTCATTATTCTATGTCTAAAAGTGGATTTTTCCTAGGTAAAATCCTACTCTAATTGGGGGGATATGTAACAGTTTACTTAATAAACTGTCCTTGTTTTGAATTCTTTTTTTTAATACAAATAAATTTAAAGAAAAATATAATTAAAAATAGTTTAAGGTACAATGTTAACAATTGTACTATGGAGGTAGGCAGACATAGGAGCGCAGCGCGGCTCATAGTGGTGGCATAGTATTTAAAATGACTTCTCGCGAGTCCAATTTTCATTGTGATTTGATTATTTCAAATTGTGTGTAAGTGCTAAATAACCCCGAAATCGGGTGAGTGTTCTATTCATTTAATTTTTGCTGCTCGCTTATAAGTTTATTACCTTAGAGTATTTTATTTTTAAAATCACAAGTCCAATAAGTAACTTTTAAATTCTAAATCTGTTTCGCTGTTTTATAATGTTTATTCATTGTTCATTGAATATTATTACTGAGGGTTTCTACTGCTAGTTTCTACTGCTGTTTCTACTGCTAGTTTCTACTGCTGTTTCTACTGCTAGTTCTACTTCTTCATCAACTCCAGTCCTCCGGAGCTTCGTGGACCTTCGGTACTGCTGACCGGAGCTGACGTCGGGTCTACACCCTTCTCAGCCTCTGCCCGGCCCGTGACGCCGAACCCGCGAAGTCCTCACTAATTGCAAAACTTAAAAGCTAAGTCCTCCCCTCGTAATTATAGAAACAAGAACCATAACGAACGAATATCTTAACCTACCCCCTGAGAACTAAAATAAAGATTGTTAAACTTTATTATTACTTTTATTCTTTATACCTGAAGCCTGGGGGTGCTTCACACCCCCCATCTACAACCCAAACGCTTCATGCGGAAGTTTGTAACTTGCGTAAGGGCTTGGATGGGTGACCAAAAATTTACAATCTCGAACCCCCTATGTGCTTCAATAGTAGTTCTAGTTGTTAACACCCACCGATCCATTCTTATTGGAGGTCCCTAAGAATGGATTATTGAAGACATTAATAAGCTGATCATCTTCCTGCCATGGGGCTCAACCACTGGGGGGTTTATATGGTTTATAACGCCACAGTATGTAATATATGTAGTATGTTATATATATTTTCATTCGTCTTCTCACGACCCACATTAGGACACATATACTAATGATGAATCACGTAACTTGCTCACACTAAACCTTACACAGTTGTTAAATATTTTTGGTAGTTTAAAAAAGAATGTAAGAATCAAAAACCTTTTAAATAATATAAAACGTTCGGTTAAGATTAAAGGCATAGATGATAAAAAGTCAAAAATAGTACCATTCCAATTGATTACTATCGCAATTTACTTAACCTGTAAAAACGTGAGCTGGGCGAGGTTTTGTTTGGGGTCAAAGTTTTGCTTTTATGCTGATTACTTTCGGCCTACTGCTCGTTTTATATCGTGTGTTTACCTTTGTATATAGCAAAAATAAGGAAAACCAGATCGACCATTTTACCGTAGTATTTTAGAACATTGTATCCATTGCAGAATTATTTGCTAGAGAGAAACAGTCCAATAAATCTTATCAATCTCTTAGAACTCGAAAATTCAACGAGATTAAATTTCTCCTGGTGATTATAATAAGAGATATTCTTTTCCTTTACTTAAGAAAAATAACTAAAATCAGCTATAATCACTTCTCCAGTATACCAACTAAATACAAATCACGGTTCAAAGAAGGATAAACAGACACACTTTCCCATTTATTTAGGGCAGGTAATTTCAACAATTAACTTTGCCTAATCTATATAAGCTGATGAGAGAGATAAGCCACGACAGCTAATTACATAAATTTCTTTCGAAACAACAAATGCCGTACAGTTACATCAGCATTTCGTGTAACCTATTTCAGTCACAATTACAGACTAGAAGCGAAGCTAATTAAAATTCATGAATGCAATGACGTTGGTGAATTCACCCCCACTAACATGTCGACCTAAAACTTCCAGCAACGCAACGATTCGAATTTTTCTGCTCATATTTGTTTTTTTTTTTCATGGCAATTATAATTCCTATTGAGTTTATATCGCTATACTAGTATCTAAACACCATCAACGGAATTTCTCTCCTCGCACGCCGGCATAACAACAATTAGCATCGCTTGGGGTACATTATCAAACAACTTATATACTTAGGTATATGTTCAGTCGGAGATAACCAACCGGGATCAACTCACAAAGTCTAACTTTCAGCCACAATAGACTGACTTGTATGCTAATGTGGCATAGCCTCAGGCGAGGGGCGAACCGAACACGGGGGTCAACAGAGACCCGACCGTATTTTTACGCCACGGCCTCATCAAAGTGAAATTAACGCGTTAGAATTGCAAATCACTTCGCGACAAAGAAATGACAAGGAGCCGACGGCGTTGTGGATTTTTCTCATAACGCCCATTATGCTTGCTTTGTTTACTTTTTTATCCGAACGCCACTTCCTTAATATAACGGCCACATGAATTTAATTTTTCTATTTGGGACGGAAAATGTGAACGTTAAAGCAATATGGATGTTATGCCGCTGGCTAAAATCGATAACTCTCGACTTTTATCAACTGTTTGTCGCTTATAGATCGATGTTTATAACTAATTTAGTGTCCCTTTTCGTGCGAATGATTGTACCATCAAAACAAGTTTAATGTGATATAAAACCACTTCATGAATGTCGTAAAAATTTGATGTCAGGCTATATTTATTTAAAAGTTTCGAAACGAAAGTACGAGATAATATTAATTAAATAAACATAATGAGAATAAAGAGGAGGAGAATTTCAATATAATTCGTTTACGCATACACAAGTCTATAAAAAAGATGGCAGAATTTACTTAGAATCCATAGGTTTAGAGAAACGCACGCGGGTTCGGTATACCAAAATAAATAAGTCTTTCTAACTAAACCTGTAAAGATTGTCACAATATTTACTCGTAATTATTATTTTGGTAGGTAAATATCATATGTAAAACAATTCAACAAAATCTACCTTTGAAAGTTTGCGGTACACTTGGAGCTCTTGGATTGACAGCCTTCACCGTGACTCCCGGCCCACCGTAGTTTATTTCAGTCACTGAAGTACCGAGTCTGATATCCAATCCTTCTGACAGAGCTACTGGTACACATGAGTATCCATTTCGAACTGCAACAATGAGAAGGAGAAAATTATATTATATATGTAGCTTGTTCTATAATATTAAATGTGTTTCAAAAATAAATACACATCGAAATGCATCAAAACTATGCACACCATCTTATTATAAAACGAGGACTGGGTTAGTTCCTGTTCTAAACCATTGCACAACCAAAGCAAATTGATAATTACAGAAGAGAAGACGTCAAATTAAGATATGTCGATTAACTTTAGTCGGATAGTAGATTAAACGTGGTGCTAAATTTATAAAAAAAAAAAAAAAATTAGCACCACATTTAACCTTTTATCCGACTAAAGTTAATTGACATATCTTAATTTTATTCACGTTTAAAATAAATTAAGCTATTGTATGATATTTAAACTAAGTTTAAGTTTTGTTGCATATAATTTTTAAGACCAATGTGACAGTGATTGATGATAAATATAATGCAAGAAATCAGTAGAATTTTTAAAGGCAATCTAAAACCTGGTTTGCTTATTAAAGTGAAAAAGGGGTTGTGGTTTCCAACAAAAGGTACAAATATATCTATTACCTTAACGCAATCAAACCTGCATTGAAAGGGTAATTTTAATGCTATTTCTATCTTGACCAAAGTTTATAAGTGCTTATTTTCTTAAATTTCTTGGTAACTAGATCTCGTTGGTAACTAATTCTTTTTACCAGAATGTTGAGTAGTACCCAAAGCTTTCATACAATATTTGTCCACAACTAAGGCGCTTGCCGCTACGACCACAGTGCGGTTTTCAATTAGGCTGATAGCTAAGAGACGCCACTCTATTGTATTTTAATAACGTTAAGTGGACTTCAGCTCCGTTATATTGTTGTTACATTCAGAGTTTCTTTGGCCCAAGAAATATTGAGTCGTATAGATTATTGGGTTTGCACAACTAAAAATATCTGATAAGTTCGAAATACAATTTGGTAATGCTAAGTAAATTTATGAAAGTTCACGGTATTTGAACTCTTTTCCGTGTTCTGTGGCCAAGCCTAAATGTATCAATTCATTAGTTTACAAATTTAGCTAAATAAAAAATATTTGATTTGAAAATAGTCAATACGACAAAAGCTTGTGTCCTATAAGTGAAAATACCGATTTCGGTTATATGTTCGGAAAATATGAACCATTTTAACTTATAAATTTGTAGCAAAATAATTTTTATGTTATTAATTTGGAAATAGGAAAAGTATTCTAAAAAAACTATAAGCTAAATATGGAATTAAATTAGTTACATAAAATGTTACAATTTTCATTATAACAGCTATAAACAAAGATATTAATTGCTCAGACACCCATACGTTTTACGCTACCGTAGCACTGTGTGACACTACTTAGTGCCATAAAAATTGTAGGGAACGTTTTCGGCCAACTAGCAGCAGCTCCACAAACAGCACCGTATCCTCGAAACTATGAATCACAGACATGCTACTTACTGTTTCATTATTTTCTCGATATTAATGTATTATTTTTTTATAAAATAAAAAATGTTGTTGACCAGCCAAAGACCTACAATAAAAATCAAATGCTGTTCTTTTGTCGCTCTTAAATTCGAGAACGGTTGAGCCGATTTAGCTGATTTTGGTTTAGAAATGTTTGTCGTAATCCAGGGTTTAAACGTTAAGAGGTGATACGAAGCACACCGGGTCATCTAATTTTTAATATACTTTTGATGGCGTTTCATTAAAAGTATAGTAATATTATAATTTCTTTTCATTATATTACCTCTTTAGTATTGATAGCGAAGTTTGAAAATAATCTATCTCGTCATATTTAAGTATACTCGATAATAATAAAGTATATGGATACCATGGAAAACAATTTAAGTAAAAGTACGACTGAATACTTATAATTTTAAGTGATGTGTTAATGATATATATTGTTGTTAAAACTTCAGATTACACAAATAGCATTGTTAAAAAAATATTTCAGTCATAAATATAGTCTGCACAAAGAATATATAACTAGCTTCCGCCAGCGACTTCACACGTCAGGTGGACTTGACAGACCTTTATTCTCAGACAAACTGCTGTGGTATAAAAATTAACCTATTAATATTGATTCAGGTTCAGTACTTCGTTTATCATTCAGTACTTTTTACGTGAAAAAATAACAAAAATACATCTTCAGATTATGCAATGACATGACGTTGAGTTAACACATAGTACATATGTAATGTGAAACACATAGTTTGGGATGAATGAAGAAATGGGATGAGACGCCATAGGATGAATAAGGAACAACCCTTTTTAAACTACTATTCTATGTAGCTTAAAGTTTATCATCACACTTCACTTCTGTGTATACTTTTATACCTATAAATTCACAGCCGGTTTTGAAGCTACCAATCCTGCATTGGGTAATGTCTGTCAAAAGCATATTATGGAACAGTGGTTGGTCCCACGTCATATGCGCTTGCAACAATGTGGGTGCCATTTAACGATATTAGCTCTGTATGTAGGTTGTCACAAACGCGCCGCTCTGGTCCGGTACTAAGAAACATTACGACAGAAGACAAAGTTACACCCATGAATGAAAGGGTTAATATATTTTAGTTTCGGCTTCTTTATATTGATAACGACCTCCGTATCCGAATGGTTTGTACGCCGGTTTCTAGGTGTATCGGTCGGGTCAATATAGAAATTGAACTTTTATATAGTCTCGAGTCAGGGTAATGTGGCAACTTTGCAACTTTGCTTGGCAAATCGGACACAGTTGTCTGGAGCGTTACATTTAACAAATTCAAGATATTTCGGATAAGCAACGTTCGAGAAAATTTTGTCTAACTAATAAAATAATTCTTTGACAGTATAGTAAGACAGCCAGGATGCTTAAGAAGCATACCTTTTTATAAAAAATCATTAGATATACTCAATCTCTTGTCTTATTATATAAACGACTAAATGTCATGTCTTTAGAATTCATCTATACTAATTATACAAAGATTTGATTGTTTGTTTCTATCGAATATGCTCCGAAACTACTGGACCGAATTTAAAAATTCTTTAGTTAATTTACGTGCACGAAGTCGCGGAGAAACAGCTAGTTATTAATCAATTATTCATATAAACATTCCAACTTTAAAATAGAGACTATCAGATTATATCATGAACTGTATATAAATATAAAACTCAAAGTGACCTATAAAACTGAAACAGTTGACTCTGCACTATGTCTAAATCTGTTGTGGTTTCACTATAAAAGCGAACCACGAATATTTCACCGAGGTACGGAATGCATATCGACCGGTACACGTATACGATATACGGAACAAGATATTATCAGGTGCTTTGTAGATCTTTCAAAATATTACATTCGATCATTTATGCATTCACAATGCTATATGTATACCCTTAAGTCAAATGCTTGAAAAATACATCAGCTTCAGGTGCCCGAGATGGTATTCGAACCCATAACCTTTCACAATTCAGTTGACTGGTCTAAATAATTGAACTAACCGAGACCTTGATTAATTTCTCAAGCTTTTTATTTATTTATTTAAAACTTTATTGCAAGGACAGCAGAAATTTATTGCAAGAAAGCATTTTCTACTTTAGTAACTAGTACTAGTGTGCGTATTTTCATCAACGTTCAGGTAATTCAAGGCGAATTACCCGAAACAAATATTGTTACATAAACAAATACTTTTAAAAATTTCGTTTAAGATGAAAACGTTTTCTAGTTTATTATGTTTAACCAATTTTTCATTTACAACGCTATATTAATGCTTTTATCTTAAAGGTAAAATAATAAGATCTTCTCTTTAAGCAAGTCTTTAACAAATTGATGGTTACTAATAATCAGTGGCCTAACCCAACTTAGCATAAATTGAGATTAAGGTTCTGCTAGAAATTTCCTATCCAATCTTCGATTGTTGATCGAAGTATCCAACATTGAAAATAGCATCGAAACAAAATCGGACTGTTGTTTAAGAACAGGAGACAGAGGCGGAGTACAACTTATATTTATACTATGTAGTGATACTACTTTTGAATGCCAACATAAATTATAATATGTCATTGTACAACTATCGTTGTGGATAATTATTTATTCTATTACGATACGAGAACGATAAATCTTTTATTTCCTGCAAATACTAATCGGACACCGTGTACAAGATTTAATTAATAGATTAGATTCTGATTTATGTTATAGAAGGAGCTGACATTTTAGTGCCCAAGTGAGCTTGCAACAGTGTGGCACTTACCGGCTGATGCCGTTGCCTTAGTTGTGGCTGTATCAGTCGGCGACACTATTGAGTTCCGTGAGCTGCATAGAGTTAAGAGCGTACCGAAAAGACAGGCATTAAAACTTACATTGGATGTACATTTTATACTTAAATTTTATATTGAAAAAAAAATATATTTCATTCTCAAATATAGAAATAGTATAACGGCGGATTAGATTAGTTAAAAAAAAAGAAAAAAAAAAGAAAATGAAGGTAAAACATTTTACGTAATGTAGATCTATATCAGTTTATTGGTATTTTTAAAATCAGTTACGTTTTATAGTAGCCTTTTTTTAATTACAGTGCCAACCGAGAATGAACAAATTTATCGTGTGAATTTTTAGAATGTTTATGATATGGAGTTCATTAAGTGAGGAAGGAATAGGTTACCGAAATGAAAACTATATAACACTGGCAACAGGGAACGAAGAGAATTTTAAGAGTTTGGTGGATATTCGAATTGAATATGTCAAATTTATCATTGTCACTTTTATAAAGATACTTACACTAAAACACAAAGTTTGGGTTAACATATTTAATACAAGTGGTTAATAACTCAATTGCCAAATCATAATTTTAAAATATTTCTGTCCCTAAATGGGACCTTTTTGATATATTTTTGTTTATGTTTTATATATTTATTTTTTATAATGTTTTTGTTCATTATATCGGTTCCTTTGGGCTTGCAATATATGTCACACGAAAAAGACGCATTTTTATTTACTGAAAATTTTGTATAAACGGCTAAATATTGTTACCAGTCGTTTACAATTTCAGTTCTGTTTTTGCAGTTCCGGTCTTGTAGCTTCTATAAGTTTTAAGTCTACTTCAAATTTAGATTACGTTTCATATACAGTGACGTGATTTTCCACCTCAACGGTACAGCAACGCCACCTGTTCATTGTAAACATATATCTTGTGTGAAAGATTGATTTCGACTTTGTATTTCAGAAATATCTTTTGTAGAAAGCTTACGAGTTATAAATATAACCAATTATCTAATTAGTATTCTTGCTGATGATACACATACCTCAAAAGAAACCTATTACACCTTGAAAACTGTTGTTTGGTTCAAGAGTAGTTCGGAGACACAAAGATTCATAGAGGCAAAGAGCAACTTTTTACTGTAAAGTGTTTTTACATTAAATTTGAAGAAAAATTTTAGATTAAAAAAAAGACGAAAATCTGATGTAATTATCCATACACAAAATCCAGCTCTCGTTCCATAACCATGAAGCAGTTTTATAAAGCACAAATTTGGATTTGTTTGTAGAGCTGTGTGAATACGATATTACATTAATTAATAGGTACGTATATCAGTCAGATCTACAAATGGCAACAAATTATCACCCAGACTTTTAAAGCCACAACTACACAGAGTCGAGATTTAAAAAAAAACCCAAATATACTAACCCGGAAGGGGATTGAACTCGTGATTTTACAGATGAAGCCAGCGGGTGGTTCACACGTTCGTCAAGTAATAAATCCTAGTAGCTGCAACGACTTTTACGACTTGCTCAAGACGACAAAGAGCCGACTCATTTTGTATTTTTTATTTCTTATCTATGCCAGCTCGTTAGATACTGTTGTTAAGCAACTTTTGCAACGGCTGGTCATAGGATGGGTGACCAAACAATTATTCCGTGCTTCGGAAGGCATGTTAAGCAGTCGTTAATGTTCCTAGTTCGAATCGATTCCATCCATAAGAAAGACCTGTGCCCACTGCTAAGTGAAGTCATTAATAGACTGGTGATGATCCATGCCAATATGGAATATAATTCGAAGCTTTGAGAAACTTTTCATCTGAATAATTAAAAAATATTATTAAAAAGCACAATTTCCCACAGGATACTCATATACATTGTTGAAATTTTTTCTACCACTTTGGACACTACAATGTTTATAGTCTTAATATTATTCGAAGTATTGAGAAACTTTTTATCTGAATAATTAAAATATTATTAAAAAGCACGTTTCATTTCCCACAGGATACTCATATACATTGTTTAAATTTTATCTACCACTATGGACACTACATTGTTTATAGTCTTAGATTTAAACATTTTGCTGTCGATAAACTTTTTATTTTAATCTGTGTTTATGGTAATGTATTTTTTTTTTTGATATTACACAGCAGAATTTTGTATTGCAACTGCCAAATACCCAACACTATATTTTAACAGAAGAGCCAAATGGCAAAAGTTGGTCGTAATAATGCTCTCGTATAAAATTCGAATCTTGCCTATAATAAACGAATGAAAATTAAAATACAATGGAAATATTGGGGAACTCATCAACAGACTAGAACGGTGATAAAACTGTTTATTTTAATCATTTGAATAAACTTAAGTGTTAAGGTCCAAAAATTTCACGAAAAATAATCAGCTGTTTCATACTGTCATCGATATATATATAATTATAATACCTACAGTATTACAATTGTATCTAAAACAGTTGATTATGTTTTCGTGAATTCAGTATTGCTTCCATAGTAAAAGTTGGCTAATCCACTCCATGAAGTCCTGGCATAATATTACATGTTATATATAAAATTTAAGACATTCCAGTCCCTTTTAATCACCTTGGTTACTGGTGATCAGTTTAAATTCCTAGTATAAATATTACACGGCAAATTTTAGCAATCTCCAGTAACTTAACTAGGTACGTCGTAACAATAGCATTTGCAAGTGCTTATTCCAGGATTGTTATTAGAAGGCTATTCAAAACGGTAGTAAATCATACCAGCCTAGAAACAGCCTCGACATTTACTATCATCTTCCTATTCAAAAATGGCGACACCTATAACGATCTTGTTAACCACCGTTCATATAATTAGAGAAGTCACAAACATAACAATCGACATTTAGTTAGGGTTTACAACGTGAACTTTTGTAGTTTATTTATTTAGTCACTACATGTTGATTTACAGA
Organism: Diatraea saccharalis; assembly: GCA_918026875.4. Lineage (NCBI taxonomy): Eukaryota > Metazoa > Arthropoda > Insecta > Lepidoptera > Crambidae > Diatraea > Diatraea saccharalis. The sequence goes on from OU893349.1 coordinate 6,993,762, forward strand.
TTAAGAAAACCCAAAATAATTAAACCAACTTATCGAATCAAAATACTATTATTATTAATAGGTAAGTATATATGTTTGTCCCTGAGCATGGTTTTAATTTAGAGGTACCTGAAGGTTTGACAGTGAGATATTGTCGGGTTATTCCCGTAACAAATACTTGCATTTAAGAGCTTATTTTAAGTGAGATAGTATTACTACACACTCAATATTAGCTCTTCATTGCAAGGGCTAGTTTACTCTTAATTATTTATTAAAAATAATTGTGAACGTAGTATGAAATTTATATTATCAAATTCCATTACACCACAGACATCATAGTACTATCCCAGTACTTAATACAATTGAAAGTATGTGTAAATTTGCCCAGATATGTAAGTGACTCTTACGTAAACATGTTGTTAAGTCAACATAATGATTTGTTGTTTTAAATTTTCATGGTCATTGATGATTGCTACTATTTACCTCGTATTATCGGGGTCTCAATAAATACAAGGTAGTAGTCCCCAGTCTGTCATTATTATCATGATGTTTATCCATCTTATATCTTATTTGCAATAAGTCCCGTCAGTAAGATTTAACTCACTATATTTCTTTAAATGTAATTACAGCTACTGGAATGCAAATTAAAATCTTAAATATATCTCAGCTATTCCTGAAAATAAGTGTTAAACTACAGGTAATGAAAGATTTCGGTTTCCAGAAAACATAAAAGACATAAATCTAGTTTGTGATTTAACAGTAAATAATCAGATATCCTTCTCCATTGTAGTTAGCTCCTGTTGCAGACTTCTAAGCGTATGTAACTTTGGTGGTCGTTTGTTCATCCCGCAAGTTCTGATATCCGGCAGTCTGAAATCCCTTAACAATTCTGCTTTGTGGCTCAGAAGTGAATTTGCAAGTAAATGTTGTTAGTAAATTTAGATTGAAAATAACCCTTCGAGTGATAATTCTAGTTCCTTAATAAAATTAAGGCACATTTGAAAATATCTACATTTCGAAAAACACTAACGATAAAACTCGTTCTTTGAAAAGAATATATAATAATACTAGCTGTTTTCTCGCGACTTTGTACGTATAAATTATAACTTATGTCAACCCCGTATAATGTAACTACCCGTAGGTGAAAGAATTTTTAAAAACGGCCCGGTTGTTTCGAAGCCTTTTTCAATCAAACAATCAAATCTTTCCTTTATAATAATTAGTACAGATTCATGATTTTAAGCTGAGAATGGCGCTGTTACTTATACTGTAAACACCAACAAAACTGCCAATTTACAAAACAAAATAGCAAAAGAGTGTTGTAACTGTGTCAACGATGCAACAATTGATTTAATAATGTTTCCTTTCTTTCTAAAAGAGGCTGTATAATCCATCTACCAAAACCATTTAAAGCCCAAGATCAAGAATCTTGATTGTGCTATTAATAATAATAATAACTCTTTATTTGGAAGAATATGGTACAAATGATTTTATATAGTTATTAACAATAATTTCTCATATTCTACAGTATATAAACAGTCTGCAAATATTTTTATTTTGAAATGTCATTACATGAAAACAGAGAATAATGTTACAGTATAGATGGTGTCAATAACTAATAATTAACCATTCAACCATAATAATCTATTACAAATGTCAAATTAAATGTCATCTAAATTTTTTATTACCAATTTTATCCATTAAAAAGTCATTAATATTATAATACATTTTATTTATTAATATACATGCAGTTGTTTTTGGAATTTCGACAAAGTCATGTCAGTGAGGTGTTTTGGCAGCATATTGTAAATACGTATAGCCATACAAAAAGCATTTTTGGAATAAAGAGTCAATCTTTGTGGTGGCACACACAATTTATCTTTGTATCTACCAATATAATTACAGCTATGACCATTTGCTTCAAATAGAACCATATACTTTTTTTATAAACTTTACTATTTCATAAATATACAGACAAGGCAAAGGAAGAATATTCAGATTTTTAAAAAGTGGCTTACGCGAGTCCAAAACTCGAGCACCACATATCATATACTCACATATCATATACTTTTTTTTTGTATCATAAAGACTTTGTCACTATCAACGGAAGTTTCCCCATAAAATAATGCCATACCGTAACAATGATGCTACATATCCATGATAACCTATTATAGCTGCAGTTTTAGATACAGTTTTTCTTATTCTTCTTAGCACAAATACAATCTGTCAAGTTTAAGTATATAAATAATAATTGAGTCTATATGTATTTTCCAGTTACATTAATACATATTTGCTTAATTGATTTTTCCGAGTTATAATTAATATCCATATTATTGTTATTCATGTTACAATTATTAATATTACGTGTTTTAAATAATATATACTTAGTCTTATCTAAATTTAGTTTTAAATTATTTACGTTTAACCATTCCATTATCTTACAGAGGGATTTATTTGTAACTTCACTCATCTCATTAATATTTCGACATTTTACAATAAGTGTTATATCATCGGCAAATAGTATACATTTATGTTCCGTCATATCTGGTTCTATTACTAAGGTTATAATTAAATATGTGCAATACAACCAGGGCGCTATGCATGCAACTTTGCTAGCCATTTGCTTCTCCCGCAAGTTCTACCGACCACCGACTACCGACTACCGACCGACAGTCCAAAGCCGCTCAACAATTCAGCTTTGTGGCTTAGTGTAAAATTTTTGCTTCATGCTTTAAAGTTACTGCGGTACCCGAATTATGTTAGTTTAAAGGTTATGTTAGCATTGAAGAATTTACGAGTGTATGCAATTAAATATATATTCCAAAATGTATGGAGTCTGAGTCTGGGGGAAAATAAGCAAAAACATTTAAAACAGTTAATAACTGAGACTGATTTCTTGGTTGATTCTTTTAGAAGAAACAATAAAAATATCAGCAAACACATAAAATATCGACAGATACTTTTATCTGTCAATTTTGACAATTCATATAGAATGTTATGGTGACACGTTTTTCATACTAATATTATTAAGAGGAAAGATTTAATTGTTTGTTTGCAAAGAATGGGGTCCGAAATTACTCGACCGATTTAAAAAATACTATCACCTACAGGAAGCTACATCATAGGCTACATTTTATCCCGTAACCATTTTTTACTATTCAATTTGACATTGCAATTATAAGCGTGTCACGGTATGAATCGATATCCAAATTGCTGTTTATAGAGAAATATAATAATATCCCGCTGTATAACAGTTCCCTAGGGATCATGCGGGCTAAGCCACTGGCAGAAAGCTTAATTCCGCCTGCGGCTTCGCCCGCAAGTTCCCAAATATTTGAAAAAAAATTAAATATGAGATTGTGTGTTTTGGATAACGTAGGGCATCTTTAGCGTCTTCTATAGTGCAAAAATAAAACTTAGTTTCATTAAAATATCACAATAGTTTCAATTCATAACCAAGTACATTGCATTCTTGTCAAAATCAGTAAATGTTATTCTGTGATGGCGCACCTTCGACTTTTATTTTCAATATTAAAAATAATATATATCCTTAATTGCTCCTATTCTACACTTATATAGAATAGAGAGAATAAAATTTTCATAATTAATTATAAAGTAAACGTTTAAGAATCGACCGTTAGCGCGGTGGACACGATGACAGAGAAAAAAGAATAAACGGAAATTCGCTCCTTTAACAACATTGAATTTAAACGCAATTTGAATAATTTTACGTGGCCGTAAGCACAAATGATGGTAATTAAATATATCTATCTACAATCACAAACTTCAGCTATTACCAAAAGCTTCTATTACCGTGGACAGCAAAAGAAAAAAAAAAGTTTAATTAAATAGATTATTAGACAATTGTCTTTTTAACAAAAGTGCTCCATAAAGTCCCAGTATTTTATATAAACCATGCTGTAAATAATAAATAATCAGTCACACTTAGTCAAATTAAAGAACACGAAATAGCATTATTAAAGTTTAAAACTGCTAAATCAAAACAACAACACTCAAAATGAGAAACTAAAAATTGAAATAACAAACAAAACGATTCAATTCGAACGTCCGTTCGATTGCTAATTATTCAAACAGTCAGTAAATTTACTATTAAAACATTTAAATATTAATCATTCATTTGCCGAATGTCAGATTTTTATTTCCCTCGCACGGGTACAACGTCGAATCACTGAATTATTCATATATCAATTTTAAAGTTCAAACAAAGTTAGCTGCTATCAATATACAATTAAGCCGAATTCTTACCCGTGAGGCACAAAAGATATATCTTGCATTGTATAATTTGTCCATTACTTTGACTTTATGAGTTTTGGTGGGACTAAATCCAGCAATTTGTCACTCAATAACTAGACGTTCTGTTTTACGAGCCCCTTGGGTACCGTAACAAAATTCTGTTTTAACAAAATAAAGATTAGGTCTAAAATTTTATTGTTTGACTTTATTGACAAATTTATCAAAAGAAATTACAATGATACCGAACGCGCAACGTCGTAAACTCTCTACGCTGTCCCATGTTTGGGTTTTAATAGTTTTATATTGTATTTTTATATTTACGGGTGTCATAATTTCTAATTTCAATTTTATTATTCCTGTTAACATGGAATTTTTCTTAAAAACCATTATGTCAATATAGAAAAGAGTTTGATCGTATTAAGCAATATTCAATGGCAAATGTTGTAATTATAAATAGTCATTGGATGTCTTATAAATTGATCTGTCAGTTTAAATGTTAATATGCTTCATTTCGCTCCGGTTAAACTAAGCAACTGAGATCGGCAGCGGTCTTGTTTTATTCAAGATGTTAATTATAATCTTATAACACTCACAGACCCAAATGTCGTATTTCGATGTCACATAAAATTTGAAGTGGGCTCGTACTATTGGATATGAATATAAGAGTCTATATTATCCAAACCATAATATGGAGAGCCAAGAAAAAAGGCTGTCTTTGATTCATACTGCAATCAATCGTCACGCCACATATGGAAATTCAATTTCTATGTATTGTCGTGCGTGGGCAAGATACCAAAGATATAAACGACGTCAATTTGAAGGACCCGAGATTCCAAGTCGTGATGAGTAAATCGTAAAAAAATAATTAGTGTGTACACGTTAAGCTAATCGAGCATTTGACGAGGGTCGGATGGGGTCGCGTGTAGCGGTAGTGAGGCAATAGGAAGGGCACTACAACTTGGCCCATTATTCGGACAGACGCGCTCCGACGCCTTTTAGCCCTTTGACGTGGAAAGACCCCATTAGCATCGAGCGGCTTGTTGATCTCGCCTGTTAATTACTGACCTTCGCTCTAACTAGCTGCTTGTCGTCTTTGACAATCTCTCTAGATTGTTACGCTACGCCTCTGCTTAGCGGACATTCATAATAAAGCAATGGATTTTTAAGCGAAAATAATTACGATGACATGTTAATATAAATAAAAATGTTTATACATGTTGATTTGATCAACATCAACGAAGACGACGAGCTGAGACTAAAATATATTCAAAAAGAGAACCTCTTCGATCGCCGACAACGATGAAACTCGAAATCAAGGCAGGAGGGAATTGCCGAATAAAACTGTTGATTACGCCCCGCGCGGAGTTACGCTCCGTCGATCAGAATTTTTATTTACTTGTTCGTTCGAAAAACAAATATGATGGCATTTAATTTATGATTGCGCCGGCCCCCGGTGGTACAGTATGAAATAACGTTAAAATCGTGAGTCAGCTTTTATTTTACCTTTTTTTTATTGGAGTTCGTTTGCACCGTGACGACGATGTAAGACTTAATGGAGGATATCGTATCTGTCATATCAAGTATATAACATTTGACAGATTTATTGCAATCGTTTTAGATGAATTGATAGATAGCTTATCGAACACTTCAAACTCTGAATAAGTATGATTCATTTTTTTGAGATGCTTCGCTTTCGATTGTATTCCTATTAAAAAAAGCTATCCCATCTGAATATTCGTAAACTAGATATTATATCATAGTTCATGCACAATATTTTTATATTCGGAACTGGACTACAAACATAATCACGCCGTTGTTTTTGTTATTTATCTCCGTTCCTTTTATATACAGAGGCAATGCAATGGCAGGTTGAGGGCAGTTAGAGCTATCGGCAGAGTGGACCTAAACACCACCAAAATAAATAATCAAATAGGATATGCACTGTAAACAGACATGGTAAAAGGTATTAATATTATAGTATTGTTTATTCAAACAGTGATTTCCCTACTAAGTAGTGTTACCTAATTGATTTAAATATAATTTTATCCATCATCATTTATGTACACTGAATATTAAGCACCAGCCATCTATACAGTACTTTGAGTAGTAATATTGTTTTGGATCTAGAGCTTTGCTCAAACTTCATAGAATATACAATGTATAGTAGTCATATAGGTTGGCACATCCAATAATTTAAATCACAACGATGAGTATTCAAATTACTACTAAATTTTTATGAGGATTGTAAATGATATGTAACCTTATTTCTAAAACTTTTATATGACTACATATACCATGATAAAAAATAAATAAATAAAGAGATTAAACTCGCTTGCGAGAACTTGTATAGATTTTATCCAGTCAAAAAAAATGCTTTTTCATGACATCTTTTCTTTTAGATGCTGAATCCACACTCCCACACTCGTGCATTTTTCATCCAGAATTTTTATTGCACAGGTCAACACCGTCACTATCCATAAAAAGCATGATTGTTACGGATCTGCATATAAAGTGCGGGCGATTTCTTCTTATCTTTTTTCATAGTTGGATTATCACACTGCGAAATCTTTTCTTAGCAAACCGACCAGTCATATAACTATTACTGTAAAAAATTTCAGCACTAATTTCACCAGTAGTTTCAGCTGTGTCTTTATAGACGCGCCTTTAATTTTTATATAAATAGAAGTAAGAATTCCGCACACTTCTTTTGAGCTATGCGTTGATAGTTCAATCAGTCACCTTGCCTTTGATATGATTCATACTCGTACATGTCAGAGTTCTGTATAATTTGTAACCTAAGATACTTCAAGATTGAAACGTTAAGTGCAGGCGGCCGTCGCCGTCGCCCCGCCGCCGCCACTGTCACCGCCCCGCGGATCGGTGTCGTCGTGAACGAGTACCGCGGCTATTAGAAACCCAGCCCACTTCTAAACGGGCGGAGCAGCAAGCGACTACCATGCAAAAACTTGACAGAGGATTCCACAACGATAGCTGTATGCGTGTTCTACAATGGACGAATTGTATAACGGAAATAGTACGATCAGATCATTTTTAAGTAAAAGAAGTATTTATTGAAAAATACGTTGTCTTGTATAAAAGATTAAAAAAAAAAATTGATTTAGATTTTAAAAGTATTAATATAGAAATCCTTTTATTTTAGTATTCTAAAAATCCATGATGATTAGTCTATTGCTTCTATTTTTGAATATATTGTTTCAATGTGGTATTAATCAATTTGTTATAAATATGTATTAAATCTCTTTGTTAAAGTAAAAGTGTTAGATTGCAGATGCAGCCGAGACTAACGGCTTAACATATCTTCCGAAACATGGAGGAGCAAGAGATAATTATTGAGTCACCCATTTTATGAACAGCCCTTGCGAAAGTTGCTTAAGGCCCTCTTGTACTTCTCATGCAAAAACGCAAACAAATACGTAACGAGAGTAAAGACGCGCTCGCTTGATTTCAACATTTTTAATCAAAAGAAAAATAAATGCAGTATTTTTTTTTTATATAGTTTAGATTATATAAGAAAATTTTAATGTAATTAAGATGATATTAGTCATAAAATCTACCCAAAAACCTATTTAGATTTTTTCCATCGAGTCAGTTATTGAAATTTATGTTTTTTTCTTTGGTAAACAATCTATCACATGTTTAATTTTCATAAAATAACTTTTATTTATCAAATATTAGCAAAGCCTTAAAATAAAATTGGTTTCAAAAGTGATAATTTCGTAGAACCACGCACGCTAACCTCTGCGCCATTGAGATATGTATACTTTATGAGGTAGGGTTGCCACCTCTAACTTACTAAAGCAGATTTGAAATTGAAAAGGCCATGATAATTCATTTTTATCGTACAATAATCATCATGAGCCTAATAATGTGCTCACTACTAGGGCACAAGACTTCCCTATGGATGAAACTGAATTGAATCGGATAGGAAGAATAGACTACAACCCACCACGCAGGCTCATTAAAGATTAGAGAGTATGAACGTATGCAGATATAGCCAGAACCTACGGCTTAACGTGCCTTCCGAAGCACAAAGGAACTCAAGATAGTATTTTTTTCTGCGTCGTATATTAAAAAATAAAAAAATCATTGTGGATTTTTAAAGTACACTACCTTGAAAATCAATGAAAACAGAAAAGAACGATGCTTAATACTATCCAAGATTTCATAGGGCACTACTAAAATTGAGACATATCCTGTGAAAACAGGATGGCTGGCAGCCCTATTTAAGAGAACCCAAAAATATCACCAATTTCATATCGATGTAGAAGAAACAAATATTTCTAACTTAATTTTTTCTTTTTAAAAACAAACATTTATTTTTTATTATTTACCAAAAATTTTGTGAAAACAAACAAACGAGCCCAAATTCGACAGGGTTGTGATGCTTAGTAACAAAGTTCCTATGGCAACCTTGTAGTTCCATTATCAGACCCTGTATAGAAAAAAAGGAAGCTTGAAAATTTAAATACGATTCAAATAGCTGTGCTCAGACTAAAAAGACGGCAGGTCTTTAAACTAGATGGAGCTAGCACCTAAAGAGAGACCTTTCTAATGAGGAAGCTACTCTCACTCTCAAATACATTTCCGCCAATACATCTGCTCATACTCTCTTGACTGATCGCGCGACACACCAAAGAGAAAAGAAGTGATTCAATTATACATTTTTTATCTCAAATAATAAGATGACTGGAATAAAACACCTGTAACTATACTAAGTAACTATATTGTTGTGGAATCACATTAAGTAAAGCCATAAAATTATACAATACAATAATATTCATGCGTATTATTATCAACTGCATCCTAACCACAGTTTAACATTATTCCTCTATTCAATTATTGAGATTTGTAGTATATCAGGAAAGCGCCGTTATTGTTTTGCCAATAAATCTTCTGGAAATTATTTAAATTTAAATGTTTTAATCTTTATATTATCTTAGAATATTTAAATACTTGGGTATTATTTTCTTTAATTTTAATTTATTTTTATTTATTTGATATATTTTATTTGCGTAGACTATTAATAGTAACCAACATCCAACCAATTCAAAGGTTATTTTCCAATTCGATGGAGCCAAGCCTAATTATATTCAGCAACGTGGAATCCTTACTAATATTATAAGTGAAAATAACTTTCAAGCTTTAAGCACTGAACCAATTTAGATGTTTGATATGTATAGGTATATTATAAGACAACAGTAGGTCTTAACCACAAAATAGACAAAAAGAAGTGCCAACTATTTAATATTTTCTAATTAAAGTATGTATGTATGTATAAAGTATAATAAAATATGTATGTATAAAGTATATATATGCTCAATATAAGTTAGAACTCTCTGTACTACATTGAGACCATTGTAGAACAGGCTAGTTTAAAAGCCGATTCTGTACACGACGGCTAGTTAGACTCACCGGCCCGGCTTTCTCGGTAATTTGTTTGCGGCATCGTAAGTGGCTATTAGGTGCCGCTCATCCGCGTTATACCGATTATTTTATTCAACGTGACATCACTTAACAATGTCAGCAGACAGAGGTTTATCTGAGGGCAATCGTTATTTGTAATAACAACCGCAATGTTGCAAATGTGTGTTTCGTACATAATAATACTGATAAATTGATATGAAACATTAAAATGTATATGATTAATTAATAATGTATAGTTTTTTTTTTAGTTATTTGACTATAATACCTCAGTAATCTATACTAATATTATAAAGAGTAGAGATTTGATTGTTTGTTTGTTTGCATTGAATAGGCTCTGAAAGGGGGTTGACATAGATTATAAATGTCGTCGTCTGCAAAAGTCACTGAAAAACAGCAAGTATTTCTTTAAATTTAAATAAAAAAACTATATCTATACTGGAAATTCATTTTATACAAATGAAAAAGCTGTAGGATTCCCTTTTTTAAATTCACAAAGGAAGGCACATTGTCATGTCATTAAAGTATCAACTCATTTTTATAATAATAAAGTATACATTTCATAAAAGTGGACAATATGAATTTAAATATGCCAATGAAAATTCCAACACAAAAAAGCTTTACAAAAGCTAGTTGGCATTTTATTATAGTTATATTCTGCATTTTATTTTTATGGGTAGATGCATTTTATTTTTATTCTAACATAAAACTCATCACTTCATTCTACGTATAATAAAACGGGGAATTCTATCCTCATCAGACCGGCAACCAATCATATAGTCATATAGTCCGTAACTGCGTGCGTCATAAACATATAACTTTATATCCAAGTACCGAAAATTGAATCATCATGCTTATGTTATATTTTAATAATTTCCATTGTCTCTTCATGATATAATTAATATACATACAAATTGATACATGCAAAGAATGCAATCATATCCATGATGTCCCAAATAATTATAGGTAACCAACCATCAATTTAAAATATAAAACATATTGTGTAACTCATTATCTTAGTTCAGTTTTACGACTCAAGTGAAAAACAAAGCATTTAACATTTAATTTTGTTTTGGTTCTAAATTAAATATTAGATGCAATTTACTTAAATTTAGACATAATCTTATTTATTTATTTTGGGAAGACCAACAGCTATAACAAATACATAGCGATTAAATAGACTATAGGAAGCCATTTACAGGTCCACACAGATGGTTTACAAACTGGTAAACAAAAAATCGAATCATAATATATATATATACATACTCATGCTTAATAAATCTGTTTCAAATTATGGATCACACTTAATTAATCCTTCCTTCGATCATTATCAATGTAAAAAAAACTATCCACCAATGCACGCCTTGCTTTCTCAAAACCAGTATTAAAGGGTGTCCTAGAAACTTTCATCATTAGTATTCCTCGTTTGCATTCCGCCTGTCGATCATCACCATCATCAGCCCTTTTACGTTGCACGGGCTCAGAACCTTCCTTGTGGATGGTTAAGAAGGATAGGTCATGACCCTCAACGGGTCTAACTCAATGCGGACTGGAAGATATGATCAACTACAAAATGCAGCCCGGACTGCTTAACGTGCCTTTCTTAGCTCCGAATAGCTTGAGATAATAATTTTATGGGCACCCATCTCGTGACCGATCCTTGCATGAGTTGCTCAGCAACAACATCACGGGTCGCGCTTAACCACTACCCAAACGAGCTACACGCCCGTCAATACTGGATGATCATGTTAAATAAACAGTGTACTGCATTGAGATAAAAAATACATCTTGTTAAAATATATAAGAAAATATAAAATAACTCGTAAATACTTCAGACTGATAGAAGCATTCTATACATTAAGTTAAATACGGCAATGGTATTGTCGCGTGACAATAGTTATGGCAAGTCATAAATAATTTATCAATCCCAGCATAATAACATCTATTCAAGAAAATGTTAAAAACCGACATATATTAGAATATTATGAAGCTGAAAACGATGAGGATTCATTGTATAGCTAACCGATGCGAGTATTCGTTTCGATAAGTACTCACCGACCGGTTAAGAGCCATAGTTAGGTAACATAAACGGATTATATTATCGAGTATCAAATCGAATAGCCGACAATGTTTACTTAATCACTTCATCAAGCACTTGACTATAAATTAATTAGTTTGTAGTACATTCCGGGAAGAGCACAGGTGCTATTGGCACATACTGAGCTAATTAGTACCTACTATTATGTAGTGTTGTGATATGGAAAGCCTATCGATATCGCGAGTTCCATTGCACAAATTAGATAAAATCAGTTAGAGTACTATCAAATTACATTTTCAATTCTGTAAATAATAATTATAAACTTATAATATACAAGAGTATAATTATATGAGATGTTTTTCCGCAACTTCCTCCCGCGTAAATTATAGTATCATCCGCGTGTGATGATGCTTCCTGTATGAGAAAGAACTTTTATGACCGGCTTGCTATTTCCGAAGATTACCTCCTAGAAACAAATAAATTACGAAACTTTACCTTTTTATAATATTGGTATATATTTCTTTGTTTACATGTTACCATGGAATAACAGAACCAAAAATTAATTTTATTTAGTTCATTTTAGTGAGTAGTACAACATAACATTAAAGTGATATTATCATTGTGACCCTTAAAATTATTGGAACTGTAGAAGGTCACAGTCTATCCATCATGGTATCAAATCAGTCAATCAATACTGAGATTATCATAACAGTATATGTTGAGTTATCATAATTCTAGTAAACTTTTAATTATAACAAAACATCGCCAATTCGTCATAATTATATAAATATAAAATTTCTTGTCGTTTTTCGATGGCGAATGAACTCGGGTGGCAATTTTACTTTGACCAAAATAATGGCGTCATGGTCACCACCATTACGCTGCAGACAATCGATTGTGTGATTTTTCTCAAGATCCACTATCGATAATTATATTATCGTTATCGCTACAACATTGCTTTACATGCAATGCCACTATTTTAGTAGACACTTGTAGTACCCGTTAATTCTATTCCATGCGCTGATATGTTTGTCAATTAATAGATAAGTGGAAGTGGACTAGAAAGTCCTTTTATATTCTTTAATTTACTCAGTTCTTTTACTGTCTACTTTAACATGTTTAAATGAATAATTGAAACTAAAAAAGTATAATTTATCTTAATTATTCTTATAAAAGCCGCATATTCATTGTAGTTTAGTTGAGTAATAAAAAATGAAATATTGTTGATGATCAACTTTATGTTTAAATGTTTACAAAACACATTTCATATATAAATATTTCAAAATTAAGACCATCTTTGCCTCTGTCAGTCAGTTTTAGTACATACGTGTGACTGCACAAAGCTTGCAAAACGACGAAAACTCAACAGTCTCAAGTTTTATACGATGCCGATATCAGATGAGAGTTGGCGTGTACGTCTGCATCTAGTGACATATGTCAGCGGCATAAGAATAAAGTTTTAACCTCGTAAATCGGTAGGTATTTTAAACTCGAATTATATAGACCCTTCTAAATATAAGATGAATAATATATCTGAATACTGAAATAACTGTCTAAATAATTCCTTACATAAATTACGATACAGAGATATGAATACAACGTCGTAGGGAAAATTATTTAATAGTGTGAACATTTTCTATCGATGTATAAAAATTGAAGATCTGGAATAACCACTGCAGAACTCTAACAGCCCAACTTAACCACACGAATATAACGTCTTAAGAAAAGTTGTCGAAGATAATGAATACTTTCTGATGACGAAAAACAATTGATTTTTAAGTAACCCCCTATTTGTATGTTTTTAAATAAACACACAGAAAAAAACTGATTATGAGATCGAAAAATATAATTTTGGAGCATTTAAAAAATAATATTTAACAAATGTCACAGTAAACCTCTGCAATTTACTGCAAATGCACGATGTGAATCCAGCGTTTTTTAATTATCTCGATAACACACGCAAATTTCAATCTTGTTGCAACGTGATAGAGTGACGACAAGTGCAAGCATATATTACATACACCCGACAAAGCTTTAAAACAAACCTGTTCGGACGTTGACACAGGTTGGAAGCTCCCGATCCATATCAGTTCTCGGACGATTGATTATCGAAAGATGGATCTGGTAGCACTGCATTTTTCATTGCCCAATGTAAATTATTCGTCAGATGAAAAATGTTAATTCATTTATTATTATTACGACCGACAGGTGAATGAAAATAAGAAAAAATAAATGTATTGTGATAAAAAATTATCTTACCTCGTTACTTGATTGTTGATTGTGTGAGATTCGATTATACACAGATGTTTACCAATCATTCACTGTTGTTCAACGATGCATAATACGTAATGCGCATGTCAATCTGACATTGGACTATAGTGCGTTCAAATTTCGGAATGTTTTTCTCCTTATTGATTTATTATCCCATAATATCAATAATATAAAAACGTGAATCCGCTGTATAATTATCATCTTGATCCAAGGGTGCTGCATCGTCAGGCTATGTAGTTGCGGTGGATCCTTGGTCATGGCAAAAGCATCAGTAAATTACATTCGATTAAAAAAAATGTCGTAGGACTAAACTGTTGTCATATAACACGTTCACTTAGTATTTGCATGCCTATTTTATAACGCAATTCACGTTATCGGATCAAATGCAGAGCCAAGCTTTAGACTGTACAACTAAAACTTTAGAAAATCTATTCATTTGTAAAGTTAGTACTAGAATTATTGTATAACCCAAAAAATTCAGTACTACCTGTTTACTACTTGCTGGCAAAAATCAAAGCACAATTCAAAAGAATTTCTGATCAGCATTTACGTAGATTTCCCCGTTCAAACAAACAGAGCTTTAGACATAACCTCTTGTAATATTAGTATCGTATTTAAGAGTCATAATTCATTCGAATACTAATTTGAAAACAAAACTTTTTTCTTTCAGCAAAATATAATCGCTTGCAAAATATACACCTATAACTAAGTTTTATCTTTCTTTATACTATTTTAAACGGATAGTAACTCTATCAACGATTTAGCTGCATATAAAATTGCAATGAAATTTTTGAATCGTTAAATAAATTTTAGTCTAGATAACGTGATTATATATCCTCTATTTACGAGAAAATGTGGTTATTGCACCGAGTTATTCAGCAATTTATTTCCGAGGCGCTTCCTTGTTGGTGTCTTGACAAATTGTAGTACTATATTGTTTTTATTGAAACTCCGGAACAAATAGACCTTAGCATATATCTAAGAGATACCTCGAATGCAATGAGAATACTATTCAGACAAACCATACAACTTACGTCTTATCTTTTTAGTTTAATTTTGGTGTAAGAAAACACGACTACCAAAAAATGAGTGTATTGTGTTTAGGGTATGTGAGTTTCTTCATTCCAATTTAACTTTTGAAAGACTTTAGGAATAAAAATGTATAGAGTAGTCATTAGAAACCTTACATCATATTTTCAGTCATATTTTTTTTAAATTATAAAATATGGCGTCATTTTTATATGATAAATTAAAAACGTGGGCGACATCACCCGCGTAATATATAGCCTATGACACCCGCGTGCTGTGTGGTTTCTGTAGGTAAATTTTCATCATCGGATCAGTATTTCCGGAGATTATCCCCTACAAACAGCCTTAAAAATTTTACCTCTATCTAATCTATACATAGTATAAAACAAAGATGTTTCCAGCTGTCTGTACGCTGAGATAATAACGCTGAACTACACACCATCAGCCCTTTTACGTCCCCACTGCAGGACCTTCCTTATGGATAGATAATGAGGATGGGCCATGATCCTCCATGCTGGACCCAATGCGAATTAGTGGGCATTAACTATTACAAATGCCAACGGCTTAACATAGTACGTAGTAGATCGAGAAAAAAAATTTTTTGCCCCTCACCCATCCCGTGACCGAATCTTGCTAAGGTAAGCGACCTTAATAACTACCATGATCGCGGGCCATGGTGCTTATCCACTACGCGAATACACAACGAATATTAATGTGGTTTTCAATAAATATACAGAGGGATTCAAGAGGAAGGTTTATATGTAGTACGGTCCTAGTACGATATTAGAATAAATACTTTTACATCATCAACAAAACGTAGAGAGAAACAGTAAACATAAACTTAAAATTTGAGGCACCCAGGCTCGCAAAGAGGACATGTACCTTCCATGCTGACCTGGAAGAGTAACAAATACATAGAATACATAAGCTACTCGTCATACTACAAGTCGTAAAAGAGAGGAAGTAGATATTATGTTGGCGACATTCTGACTATAGCAACGAATGACAAAGATCGGTGCAACATTTTGTTGGTAGCATACATAGAACCTTTGTAATACACAGCTTGATATTGTAGCTTTTGTAACAATACCTTGTGAGTCAAAAATCGGCCATACGATCTTTATTTACGGTCGAAGAGTGGTTTTATCCAACTACCTTCAAAAATCTTATAATAAAGTAAGCAAAGATGGACAAAAAAGACCCAATATCCCAGTTATTTGAGAAGGTTTGAGAATTGTTATAAAGACTTATAAGAAAATTTGGGAATTATCCAAATACGAGACATATTTGAGCAGTTCCAGTACCACGCAAATATTTTTACTTACGCAAATTCACATCATAGGAACTTGATGGCGTATCGGTTAGAGAGTTAGGTTTGCGATGTGGACATCAAGCGATCATGGGAATTTGCCCTGGGTCAAAAAAAGGTTGACTGACAATTTCTTATCTCGAGCTCTTACGTGCATCGGAACGATACGATAAGCCGTTTCATTCGGCCTACGACTGTGTCAGGTTACACTATAGTTGCATTACAATATTATAGTATAGAGCATCAGTAAAGAACTTTTGATATTTATACCATATTTAACACATACAATTCTTAAAAATGTAATGACAAAAATAAAATAATGAAAACACGATTACTCTCACATAAACGAGATATAGGTATAAAAAAATTCTAGTTGGTGGCACTATAATACAGATTTCGTTGCACATATTTAAAAAACTCACGTTTAAGAAGATTAGCTCTGCTCCGATAAGTTATTATACAGAGCGTTTTGTATCTGCCGTTAACAGCCACCAATTTGTACGGGGCCCATTCTCTCTATTCCACCCATAAGGTTTGGGGGCATTAAGTAGCTGACTATTATGACATCAAATAATGCCTACGCCCAACCGTGAACGTCGTACAGATGTTGATGATGTTGACATCAAATGAAAAGTGAACTTTTAATTTCATACAATATGAAGCATTTTTTATTTATAACGGATTTGTTGTAACCAAACGGAACACATCTTATCTCAGCGAATAGAATTGTACTAACAGCTCAATGGCTATGATTGACAACTGACCTAGGTATAAGGTATATTTGTAGTGGACCGCCGAGTAAATCCACTGGTTAAGTTCGCGGAAGTGTATAGTTTGTGTTGCTACGTACCTAAATCAAACGCTTATCGGCCCACGACTGTGTCAGGTTACACTATAGTTGCATTACAATATTATAGTATAAAGCAACAGTTAAGCACTTTTGTTTCTTATATTTCTTATAATCTTATATTTCTTCAAAATGGCATGAATAAAATAAAATAATAGAAACACGAATACTCTCACATAAACGAGATATATTAATTAAATTCTGGTTGGTGGCACTATAATACAAATTTCGTTGCACATATTTAAAAAACTCACGTTTAAAGAGATTTGCTCTACTCCTGCAAGTTATTCTTGAGAGCGCATTACGAAAAAAGGAATTTATCGAATTTGAAAACCACCAACATGCGTACCATAAAAATCTAACTATCGTATAATAAACTTTTTAATTGGAAAGGATATACCTTTAGTCTAAAACGTGGAATATCTTTTTTTAGTTTCAGAAAATAGAAATTAACAAATATAAAAATATTAAACACACTTGATCAGAATCAAGTAGCTAAAGACCATGAATTGTGTATTATACAAAAGAGCATGGAATCACAACAGTCTGTCTGTCTGTCTGAAACAATAATAATAAGTTTTTTTTTACACCAAACGAACCAAGAATCGAACCCGGGTCTATAGAGATATAACACCTCGAAACTGGCTTACGAGCCACTTGACTATGGAGGTCCTCAACAGAGAAAAAGCGATTCCTCTTTTTTATAGCATTTAAATGGCTAACGAAATAGCTCCCGGGAGTTATATCCTAGTGACGTCACTACGACAAACGTCTGACCATTGTGAATTTGTGAGTGCGAGCAATTTCGCATTCTCACTTTATCGTATAAAATTTCACATAACATACATTACGTAGATGTAAAGTGTCGACAGATTTATTCCCCTCACACACAAAACCGTTTTGGAGGATTTATTTTAAAACCGTGCTTATAAAGTAACAAATTGCGTTCCGAAAACCGTTCGGCGGCGACAAAACTACAAAACCCAATTTCCTAGTTCAAATAATCACAAGAGTGTCAGAAATTTACATAGTAATTATTAACATCAAAGGAGCACATCAGAGTATGCAAATGACAATGAAAAGATAAGGGTTTCATTATACATATTAGCCGTCACACGCTTATTCAACTTCTCTCGCATGATTCCGAATCGATAAATAAATTACACCCGTCTAGGTTCATTATTAAGGTTTTAAGTAATAACAGACGGCACATTACCAATTAATCATTTCGAATATAAAGACCGCGTAGTTAAAATCACCACACAAAATAATCGTATATGTCAAAATTTCAATACGAGTAAAGGTTCCTGCCACTACTGCGACGGAAACAGTTAAAAAGCAAATGTGGATTCAAATTAAATCAGGAAATAAGCTTGAATCGAGGACCTCGATGGTGCAGCGGTTGGCGCGCTAGGTCTGGGATAAAATTGTTAAGCAACTTTCGCAATGGTCGGTCATAGGATGGGTGACCAAAAAGTCCTTCCGTACTTCGGACGGCACGTTAAGTCTTTGGTTCTAACTGTATTTGTAGTTGTTAAGATCTACCAATCCATGCTGGGCCCGCGTGGTAGGTCATGGTCCATTCTAATAGTCCATTATATTTTTTTAATAAAATAACTGTGTAACTATATAGCATAAAACGTGTGTCAAAGAATTATCAAAAAATATATATTAGTTCTATCCCTTATCCAGCTACGTGGGTTTTAGTAATTCTTTTTTGTTAACATTACTTTCATTTGTTTTCAATTTTATTGATCCGTGATATACCTATACAAATAAACATTAACATAAAGACTGAATTGACCGTATCATTTAAAAACGTGTGTCGAAAATAAATATTAGTTCTATCCCTTATTCAACTACGTGTGTTTTAATAATTCAATATTGTTGTTAACATTACTCTCGATCTGTTTTCATTTTTATTGATCCAAGATATACAATTAAAACATTAACACAAAAACTGTACTGCCCTGCGATTCTGTAAAACTTCAAACCCGATTTCGAATTCACTCGGGTGTCCGAATTCACTCCAAAAAGTGGCATCCGCTCAAACTTGAATTGGTAATAATGTTTCGTGAAATAAGTGAAGTGAGTTTCGAAATGATATAGGATTAAAATATCTATGACACGTTTAATCAATCAATTTTGTTTAGTATTTTTATACAAAAAATGATTTCTATACTAAATGACGAGAATTCGGACACATGAGTGAATTCGAATTCGGGTCTGGATTGTTACAGAATCGCAGGGCAGATCGTATCATTTGTTTTCAAGTCTCAAGCATTTAAATCACAGTATCTTATCACAGGAATAAGATTTTAGGATGTATCTTATTCCTTATTTATATAAATGATCTTCCAAACATATTAGACGACCTATGCATGCTTTTTGCCGATGATGTATATGTCTTGTTTTCATGCTCCAACGGAACAGACTTAAAAACTAAACTTAATTCTACATTGGACAAAATTGTAAACTGGCTAGACTTTCATCATTTACAACTTAATCTTAGTAAAACCAAAATTATTCAGTTTAAGCCATATCAAAAATCAAAATTACAAATTTCATATAGTTATAAGAGTACAAAATTAGAGACCGTTGACTCTGCTACTTTGTTAGGAGTGGATTTGGATACGTGTTTGAATTGGAAAACACATATTAAAAAGACAGTAAATAAAATGTCGTCTTTTATATATGCACTACATCATCTTAAACGTGTAACGGATTTTAAAACTGCCCTTACAGCTTACTACGCGTATGCATATTCAATTCTATCCTACGGAATTGTTCTGTGGGGAAACTCATGTCATGTCATTGAGCTAATACTACTACGTATAGAGATGCTATATCCAAGAAAAAAGATGTCACATCTTGATGACAGCGGACATTTGTCGCGCTGCAGCGCTTAATCTAGCGTATATCGTTTAGAAAAACTTAAAAACGTACAGCGCAATATTGCTTAGAGATTACATTTTTCTTGCGACCAAAATGTCGTAAACGCCGTGAATTTCATGGCGGTTACGCGTTTTGTTCAAATTGTTGTAAGCTTATGCTGCTCCTATGGATTAACACGCAGAAGTGACACCCACATAACTTTGGTGTTTGTACCTACACAACTATTCGAATTAGTCGCATATAACAAAAATATTACGTAGTATTATTACTTATTAAGTATTATTAGTATTTTTCGGGTATAGCATTACAAATGAAGTAAAGTAAAAAGTAATTTATTTATTTACTATTTATTTTACACAAATAAAGACAGAGGCTTATTTCTAAAAAACATTATTTAAATTTGATAAATTTATTCACCTTTAAAAAGAATTAACTTGGTAAGTTTTTGACGCTCAGACAAACAATTATTTGAAACTTTCGCTTCATGATTTAAACGAATAGCTGTATATTTATTTATTACCGCTCGAATTAGGTGAATTCGGTGGTTAAGTGTGGATGGTTGATCAAATGCATGCTGAATTAAACACATAAATACTTCCTTGTCCATGAATAATTTTAAGGTATTCACTGTGATGTAGGTATAAGTGTATTTCAAAGAAAGTAATTTACCACCACTCTTCCTTATTAAATGTCGTATAATAATCTCGGTAGAAAGGCATACTTTGTAAATGTCTTCGGAAGAATAACACAAACCACCCATGTCTTTTAGTGTTATTAGTTTGTGATGTGGAAGTTTAGTAGTTGTGGTTAAGGTGTCCACACACTCTTCACACTTCAAAGATTTTATTAGGTGGCGGGAAACATATCCAGAAATGTATCCAACGATGAGTCTTGAAGCTTCTGTCGTATTTTCATTGTTGAGCATATTTGCAAAGATTTCGCAATTGTTTTCAGCCTCTAAATCTGATGCTAATGCGCGTGTTGACTGCAAAACCTCATATGCCACCTCATCGTGTCCGTTTAAAGTGGACGTGCTATTGATAATATTTACTGATGATGAATTTAGAATAGTAAAATTATCTAATGGCACGCAGTTTCCACTGAAATGTGAGCGTAATTCCAAATGGTTTAGAGTTTTTTTATAGGCAGCTCTGAATTGTAGAACATTCGGATTGTTGTTATATCCGCCATGTTTCCTGATTAAACCAAAAAAAAGTTCCAAGTGGTCCTGATTTATGCGGTACATTGATAGGTAGTTAATAAGTTTTTTTTCTTCCACTAAATGATTGTAAAGTGTCTTCATTGACTCTATGCAGATTATAGCTCCTATAAATCCTGTTTTATTTGAGGATTCAATAATCTTCTTTTTTGTGATGTTCAGTGTTATTTTTGGATCCCTGTTCCTTCTTTTGATTATTCTTTTCGTGCTGACTTGGTATTGCAGAGCTTGAATATACGACTTGACTTCATCGAGGAAACCAAAAATGTCAGATTTGTTTTTTTGATCAATTGGACGTTTATAGCCAAAGAAATGAAATTTTCTAGAATTCATAACATCGAAAAAATTATTCATCAATGTTATGAAGTTAACAGTAGCAGCAGAATCTTGGAATTTAGTTGATTTTAAAATTTCATCACAAAGGGTTATTGCTTTTGCAACACTCATACTGAGCAACTGCGTAGAAAGCTTGACTTTCATTATTTGGTTCCGGAAAGAAATGTGACGCGGTGTTAATTTATTGGCAAATTGCAGACCTTCATTTTGCTGGAGTTTATTTAAATTTAACAGCAGTTGCCACCTTATTCTTCCATTATTTTCATCAAACAATAACCGTTTCCGTTCAAATGTGTTTCTAATTAATTTTATTGTATGACACGGGTCTAAAAATATGCACATTTTTTCTGATGTCAAAGGGTGAGGAAAATGAGTCTTTATATCATTTAAATTCGTCAATTGACATCCTAAAATTTCAGCAGCCTTAAAATTTGTAGCACAACCATCGAACGTGAGATTTACAACAGTTACGCCAACTTCATGACACTTTTCCAAACAAACTTTAATCAAATTTGCTTTTCTGTCTGCATTAATACCCGCTATTAAGAAATACCCTACTGGCAATTTCCAGTTTTCATTAATAGACACTAGCATGAATACTAAAGCTTGGGTAGCTGTTGTATCTTCGTCTTCACCAGCTATAGGACCTGCGCCAAAGTTGACCGTCCCAAGTTTGCGTTCTTTATTAAATAACTTTTGACTTCGAATTGCCATCTCGTCGAATACCAAAGAACATAGCACAGGTTTGTCGTTTAATTGGCTTTTCTTTTCTAATATTTTAAAAGCTTCTTCAGTGAATCCAGGTTCAGCATTTACCGTTGAGTACCACCTACTGATTGTTCTCGGGTGTGGAAGAGCTTTATTATACGTCCCTCTGACGTATATATAGGCGGCTGGAGAATAATAGTGCAAAGTCAATGCAAACTTTCTTAGTGGTGCACTATACAGTAAAGAATGTTTGTTCTGTTTCATTTTTTTCATTAATGATTTATGCAACTCTACAATGTCAGCTTTATGCATTAAGTCATTTTCTGTTTGTGCATCAAATCCAAACTTAATTTTCATATCCTTTATGATCAGTTTGTAAGACATACATTTTTTTTTAAATATCTGTTTTGACGCTTTATCTTCTTAAATTTCTCTGCAAGTACTTTTTTAGCTGTAATTTCTTTTGATAATTTATTTTTTAGTACTATTTTTCTAGGACTATCAAAGATTGATTCCGAATCACTCACTGGTTCAGATATTGGTTCCACCAATTTCGAAGTACCTAATGTTGAATAATTATCGTCGTATGGTACTGCACATTTCTTGAGATATTGTCTACCAGTCTTGGTAATGTATTTATCTTCATTTTTAAAATGTTCTGAACATATGACTGTATGTTCGCTTGGTAGCCATGTCTCTTCGTTCCGATTTTTTTGGACAAATTTAATCCATCGTTCTCTTTTTTCATGACCAGGCCGAGGAAACCTAAAAAAAATATATATCATCTACTGCGGACAGTTACTAAGTTAAACCAGTCAAACTTTTTTGTCCTATCAAAACTTAACAAAATAAATTTTGAGGTGGTTGAGATCCTTTTTTTTACTATGTACAGGTAAGCACTTGACCTCAGTCATGCATGACTCGCCGAGCCGAGTCAGCAATGACGAGGCCTAGGATGGAGCGAGCTTAACCTGGAATTGCCCGAAGGCACTGGAACTTCAACGCACTGACGGAACACAGCAAGCTGTTATGGCGCCAGACTCCGGTGGACGGGTAGTCGCGATGCAGGCGGACCTTTATAGGTCCTACTACCGCGAGTTGAGATCTTTAGCCGTCTGCACAGATGTGGAGCAGTTGCCCAGGGTGGACCGCTTGGAGGTAGATCTCAACCACCCCAAAAATTGGGTATTTGGGCAAATTCCAGGTACGCTCGCTCCATCCTGAACCTCGTCATGCTGACTCAGCACGGCGAGTCATGTATGACCGAGGTCAAGAGCTTACCTGTAAAAGTAAAAAAAAACCAATGATCGTTACTCCACGTTACTCTCACAAAATATATTTTTTTTAGAAAACCAAACACTAATTTAAAATATATCCTAATGTAAATGCTTCATTTATTTCCTAGGAATTAGACCAATCTGAAAGTATATCCTGTAAATAATTCTCGAAATCGGCTTGACACAGTCTCATAATATGATTCATTAACCAATTGTACCTACGCGTCCTATCTGTACACCTTACACTTTCATAATCTATGATTATTGCATAAAATGGTGGACAATTCAATGTGGACAATGTAAAAAATATTGTAAATAGTTTTGGTTGGATTTAATTAATAATTTGTTTACTTACCGATGATAAGTCACACCACTATCTTTTTTATTTGCAGTGGAATCATTTTTGCATGTTTTTAACACACAGGAAGGCATTTTTAAGTATTGTTTTCGCGACTTCGGGACACGACCAGTCAGTGAGAAGTGAAAACAATGACTGATTGCGTTGATGCCGGCCGGCATCAACTCAGTGCGCAAATTATTTGTTCGATACGCCGATTCTATGTAAATAGTAGTTCAATGTGTCATGTAGATCAAATATTTATACTACAGAAGAAGTGTATCAGAATAATGTCTAATATCGATCAAATGGAATCATGTCGTCCTCATTTTATTAAACACAAAATACTGACTCTTGTGTCAATATATATTCTTGAAACATGTAAGTTCGTAAGGAAACACCCAGAATTTTATACACCTATAACAAGTGTTAGGCGAGGCAATAGATATTTAAACAAACTAGAAATGCACTTCTCAAAATTAGAAATAGTCTCGTCTGGCCCGCTTGCTATGTCAAAAAAAATCTATAATCATATACCAAATTATATTAAAAATCTGGAAACAGAAATGTCATTTAATAATCAATTAAAATTATTCTTACTAAATAAAGCATATTACAATACAGATGAATTTTTTAATGAAAAATTGACATAAATATTATACTATTATTAATAAATTAAAAATTGTTATTGATGAACATTGTGATATTTGAAATGCCTAATTTATATTTAATTTAATTATTGTTAATATATATTGTTATAAGTTTCTTGACATGTAATTTCTAATATTATTTAATTTTGGGTATTTGTATTTTATTTTATTTTATTGTATTGTATTGTAACATTGCCATGCCCTTACAGGGCGTCACATGTACACGAGCAACAAAATAATTACTATGTTATAATTTTAATGTGACATGCAATAAATGATTTGATTTGATTTGATTTGACAGTAATGGCATTGTAACTGTATAAGTCCTTTAGTAAGTAAATATAATATCCTCAAAATGTCCAAACGAGAATGACGTCAAACCTCCGCTCCGTGTGCGAACTAGAAACACAGACAAAATGTGAAATCTGTCATACTTGAAATATCAGATAGATACAGGAATTTCCCTGCTGACCAATTTGCTACTATTTGCTCCAATAAAAACTATTTTTTTTAACTATAAAGTTCGAGCGAAAATATTTCTAAAATGAAAATACCTGGGATATTTTACGAGAGTTGTGTTTTTTAAGTTTTTTTTTTCATTCGAGGGTTAAGTACAAAACTTTACCTTTTAATATTTAAACAGCACAGTAACCGCATTGCTTGTTTAGATTTAGAAATTTAGGGATCATATTTTTTGAGGTACTTACTTAAATATAAAACCAAGAAAATGTTTATTTTCTCGTTTTTTATTACAGCTTATTTGAGTGTTTTTTTTTTTATCAAACCTGTTGAAAGTTAATGATTCGCGTACGCGCCCTCTTCTATCACGTAATTTAATTAACAGATCTAAAGAAAGACTCCTTTTAGTTACCAATATAAATAAATTCACTTTTTTTTAGTAAACAAGGTTTTTATTATTCTTTTAAACGAGACCACTATCAATATAACAACATGTCAACGTCGTGAAGATAATGTAAGTAAAACGCTGTGACCGGGAACTTGTTAATTTGTATATTCATCTAGTTGATATGTTCACTAGTTACGACCGGTCCTAAGTAACATTTGCGCTTTAACAAGTCTTCGAGAGCTCATAAATAAATTTAACATTCGTTTTAGCATACGAGCCTTGCCTGCGTCAGTTTAAGAGAACGTTAATTGACCCATTTCCATGACTTACAACTACTTGAGTTGTTTTAAATCAATCTTCGGTGCGTATTCTAAAAGGTGGTTTACTATAAAACCTTCTAGTTACTCACGCAAACGATATAAAGCGTGCCAATTAAATCGAATTATATTGCTGTAATTTAAAGATTGCCCTATACCAAGAATAAACGGGCTCGGTATTCAATCAGTGTCCAGAATAAAGAACAATCTCGTTTTGTATTGAAATAAAAAGCGGAACAGCGTGAAAATGCGGTCCAGTGGTGACTCCGTGCGACTGTGCGGAAAAAAGGCCTTAGATACAAATAATAAGAAGTAGGTTATTTCATTGTAAATTTAATCATAAAATGTTGTCATGGAGAGTAATTAACTTGTTCTATTAAAATCACCTGAGGCTAACGATGTACTTTTTCCATGTCTTTCCTTTATTTTTTCTTACCTTATATTGCACCTTTCCATTTTAGTATATTACTATTTGTCCAAGTGTGAATCGAACAAACACATAAAGAGTTAATGTTGAGTTATAACAGATATCACACAATATTAAATTTCAGTGACATGTAATTGATTAATTCTTACTGTCCTGTGATAGACGCACAATCAGGTGGAAGTATAGTAAATAAATCGTGGGCAACAAATACTAAAAATTCCACTAGCTTATCATATCATCATCAGCCTGTTAATTTCCCCACAACTAGGGTTACAAATATAAGAGCTCATATACGAAAAAGATTTGTCTTTGCAATATGTGAACCTGAAAGAACGAAGTTGCTTTTTATGTCAATTTGACAATCAATTGAATAAACAAAATGACATACAATTTTCTGATTTAAAAATATCTGCATTTCATCGACACCTCGTGCAATTCAACGGCCAGTTCTACTTAACTTGCACAACACTTAATCACTAATCGAAGGCGGAATCAAGGAGCTGTACCACAGATCGAGATCGCTCTCGCATGCCTGTCTTGTGTGATTGACAGGCGTCCACAGATTAGATATACCGCACTATCTCAACCACTGGTCAAGCTGCGTTTTGTATGTAGATGCGCACGTCACGACCGCATCACGCATGCTGACGCCTCTCAAAATTCTGAGGTGCGCGTGGAAAGAATGTGAATAGATGATTTTTGCAATTCACAGCTGACTGAATAAACTTTAGAATTGAATATTGTGTGTGGAATGCGTGGTTTTATTCAAACTAGTGATTATAAACGAAAAATAAATAAATAAACTGGTTTAATTTCATGTCCGATAAAAATTAGATACAATATCATTTTATTTTAAACGCTAGCATTCTCAATAATTATACCTTATAATGACAACGTACATGACTAGCACTTTTAAGGGTGATAACCCTATAACTAGCGTTTTCAGACGTTTCGTTCTCGTACGTTTTTCTCAGCGGTAATTCTGACTATCGCGACTTTCCAGCGGTAGGCAATATTCGTGCGACTTTGTAATTCTTTGTGAATCAAACAGGGAAATTTTGAAACTAGCTCTCTCTGAGTTTCTTGCTGGTTATATTAAGTGCAAAATATATTTACGAAACGAGAGCTTAGTTTTTCGATTCTCACGTTAAAAGATTTCGAATTTCGAACATTAACACATGTTCATACATTGATCTTTGGTAACAGCGTTAGCGTTTGATCAAACGTTTGTTAGCTTACACACACCACACGCCAGTGAGGAATCGACCTTAAAGAGTATTTTTATTATATGATTGATATTCAGTACTGCGGATAACGAAACGAAAAGTATTGAAATTCATCAACCGCCCAGAAACAAACATTAAACGCATCAAAAGATCAGTAACAAAGCCATAATTAATGCACGAAGCTTTACGAACCCCCGTTACGGGGAGAAAAAAAAATTACAACCAGTGTGTGAAATATAAGTAACGATGTTAACTCGTTATCGTCATAAAGATATATCGCCGGTTCACTACGGCAGGTGAAATTTATAGTTTCGGTATCAGTGTTGGTCATTGCGACCGGCAATTAATTGGCAGTTGGACTGGGTTCCCGGGATGGACAAACACTACGTGACTATGGAACCGGTACCCCTTATAGGGGATCGCAATTACAATTATGTAGGTGAAGAGCGGAGCCCTAGGCGTCGATCCCGTCCACCGATCGCAGATTGATATGGCTCCTGACACAAAAGAAGAAACTGGATGAATAATAAAGTGTGAGCCATGAAACTAGAGATAATTTATATCTACGCAGACTTTGCTATAATACACTGTATACTATAAAATTATTATAAAAAAGTATAATATAAAATAAAATTTTTAGCTAGAAATTATGTCTAAGTTATAAAGCCCAATTAAGTTTGAGCAGTTTGAGCGCAGGGTTCAAATCTCATATTGGACTCCTGAAACTGGTGATTTTTCTAATCTTTTTTATTATGAAACAAAAATCAATATAAAGTTTGTCTACTGTAATATTACAAAGTATCACTTTAAAAAAACATCCAATAATTTTATAACAACTATACTCTATAGGTACTAATATTTACTAGACATGCGCAATAATAATTTAAAATAAAATAATTATGTTATAAAGTAATTATAAAAAGGTAAAGTGCTATATCATAAAATGTAGATAGAAAAATTCATTGGCAATGCAACCATTTCTCCGTGATCCTTCATCCGCTTATCTCGCAACTCCACCCAGCTTAGTGAGAAGTAAAATAATCTGCCGTAAATGTATCGTCTAGATATATTCGCTTCGAAGCTACGTACGATCACAGCTAAGAGCTTCGAATAACTGCATAGAATGAATTCATATAGCCATTTCTGTTTGATAGCTTTCCTATATTTGTGCCATAAAATTGATACTTTTAATTTCGCAAGATTCGAACCGTCTTTATAAGATCAATAGGGATTATGCCTGGGCAAAAAAAAGGAATTGTATTTAATCCATTAGTCAGACAATAAAAAAAATATTAGATACGTATTTTTTTGTTTCAATTTCAATTTAACAAATGCCTTAGATAATAGACATTAATTTTGAGAAGTGATGGCTTGCTACGTCACAACTAAGTAAAAAATCTACCACGGTTTGACGTCATTCGACAGTTCACCTAAATGTATCACAGTAATGTATTGATTATACAAAAAATACGTAATTCATATTTTTTTATAAAATTGGCCATATCCCTATTGTAAAAATTATCACATGTCTCCTTACTGCTGGAGTAAATGTCTTCCCTGTGGATGGATTATAAATAGAGAGAATTAAGAAAGTCATAACCCTCCAAGCGGTACCATTGCGCTTTGGTGGGTATCAACAACAGCATATTCAACTGGCACTAACGTTCTAACGAGCCTTCCGAAGCTTCACGTTCGTTAATCGAGATGACCAAAAATTTATTAATTTTTGGTCACCCATCTTGCAAAGTAGCTCCACTAACTCATCACAGACCGAACGCCCAGACTGCTATGCCACCTTTGTCGCTATCAAACTTGTCCTTTATATAACTGTTATTTTTATTGACAACGCAGGATAAACTAATTATTTAAAATAATAAAACACATTGGACTGTATGTATTAACCATTATTTATAAGATTTTAGTAGTAACTCCAGAACGATTACTCGTAAAAGATATCATAAACGTCTCACAAATGCGGATGTATTGTGATCAATATAATAAGCTTGGAAGCTATTCTGTATCATTTCTCGCGTGGGGTAATATCGTTGGCCGCTGCATCGTAACCAAACGAAGAGTAAATCAGTTATTTAATCGCTCATATTTCACAATTTGCTTTAAATTTAAAGGAAATAACTTTGCAAAGACGAGGATAATATCACAGGATGGTATTTATCGTACAAATAAATATCTGGTATCTATCCAGAAACTAGGGAGTTCTCAATTCGACTGTATTTATACATACGAAAAAATAAGCAGTAATGTCTTGGTTAATATAATTTAATGTATTGATTAGGAGTGGGCGATACAAATCGTATATATATATAACGGCGGGTAGTCCGAAGGGGCTATTACGAAGCCCAAATAGATGGTCCATATCGGAGGACTATCTTTAAAATAACACTGCAGGCGTGTAAACCAACGTGGATTTGTTACATTTTATCACTTTTCTTACGAAACTATAACGAGATGAGCGTGATGTCGTCTGATGTCTTTACTCCTCGGCGATCAGAAACAGAATGTGTGCCAAAATGGCGGCAATTTGGTTTTTATTAACGAACTGTCAAAGTCAGTGTCACCATTCTAATAAAATTAAGAGTATCGATGATCACGCTCTCTTTACAATCGAGTAACTAGCAACAAAAATAAAAGAAACTAAATCAAACGATCTTCGTAATGATGATGCGACATACGAGGGTCAAACTGAAAGTTCTTAGAACTGGCCACTTATAAACAATATAATAAAAAAATAATTCTAAAATTTGAAAATATAACTCTTTGCCAATATTACTGAGTATATATTTCATTCATTTGTCATTTGTTTTACGATTTGGCGGCAAATTGAAAATTGTCTGTGTCACGTCATCATGAATTTAACACGAGAAAATTTTCGTGCAATGATTTTTTATGACTTTCGATGTCATTTAAGTCAACAAGAAAGTAATGATAGACTACGATTGGCCTTTCACGATGAAGCCCCATCTCGTGCGACTGTTTACAACTGGTTTAATGAGTTTAAACGTGGTCGCACTAATCTCACTGATGATTTACGTGAGGGACGGCCTTCTACGGCGACGACTGAAGATAACATCTGTGTTGTGCGGCGTATGATAGAGACTGACAAAAGAGTGACCTATCAACAGATTCGGACAAGCTTAGGCATCGGTATGAGTCAAGTGCACAAAATCCTCCACGAACATTTAGCGGTCAGGAAGCTTTGCGCCCGGTGGATACCTCATAATTTGACTGAGGCTCAAAAACTCCATCGTGTGGATTGGTGTCGTAAAATGATTGAAAGATTTAACGGAGGTGACTCAAATGCTGTGTTCGACATACTAACAGGTGACGAAAGCTGGATTTACTGTTATGATTCTAAAACCAAAAGACAATCTGCTCAGTGGGTGTTTCCTTTCGAGGAGTTGCCAACTAAAGTGAAGAGAGATCGAAGTGCGGGAAAAAAAATGGTGGCCTCGTTCTTTGGAAGGATAGGTCATTTTGCAACAATTGTGTTAGAGGATCAAAAAACAGTTTCTGCAGAATGGTACACTACCAATTGTTTGCCACTTGTCTTGGAAAAAGTTCGAGAGAAACGACCTCGCAGTAGGATCCTCCTTCACCACGACAACGCCTCGTCGCACACCGCCAAGCGAACGATCGACTATTTGGCGACATCAAACGTTGAATTACTGGGTCACCCGCCGTATAGCCCCGACCTCGCGCCTTGTGATTTTTATTTATTTCCAAAAATTAAAGAAAAACTTAAAGGAAAGCGGTTTATGAATGCTGAAGAAGCGGTGGCTGCGTATCGCGATGCCATTGAAGAGACCCCTAAGGACGAGTGGGCAAAGTGCTTTTCCCAGTGGTTCCATCGCATGCAGCGGTGTATTGACGTGAATGGACAATATTTTGAAAAGATATAATAAAACTAATAACTGGCTAATGTAATCAGTTTTTGATTTTCTAAGAACTTTCAGTTTGACCCTCGTATATATATTGGAACGTTTCAATATATTGATACAATTATCAATATCGTGATATCCGATATCGATTCGCTATATAAATATATATTTTTTTAAACTATATATTTTTCGAAACACTATATTACTCCATCAATGCAATACATCGGATTCTATATCTCGCTCGATATCCGATATTTATAGATATGGGATATCAAACCGTATGTCAAAACATTTTGTTTTGTTATGATCAGTGGAATACGACTACGCGGCCCTTTGGTCATCGCTATTATTATGTATTATTAATTGTTTCAAACTTTTTAGAGCGTGATTTAGCTGTAGTTGAGTTTTAGTTTTTAAACTTTTTTTTTAATTTAATTAAGTGTAAACAAAACACAACACTTTAAACTCAGAAAAGTGTATAGTTATTTTGGAAATTTCAACTGACTTAACAATGACATAACTATATTCTCTTAATGTTAAAAGCATTTCCTTGTATCCATATTTCAAATGGCTATTAAGTTTTAGTGTGTTAGTTGTTGTATTAAATCATCAGACATTTTGCGCTTGTCTGATGTAATATTTCACTGCGTGGCCTACTTTCTGCGACACACAGTATTGACACGAGTTTTATCTTTGAACGTTCGAGTGCACTCATAATTTCTTCTTGTACGCTATAACGGTTTGATCAACCCCGCGTACGCTTTCAAAGGGATCTATCGTGAACGGTGTCTGGTAAACATAGATCCGCTTCCCCCCTTCCGTATTACTTTGAATGGTGAGTTTATAAAGGCACCGCGGGGCAAAGGGGAGACCTAATAGTGTTGGTGCTGTGTATCGAGCAGTCGATGCCCCATCGCAGCCGACAGAGATTAATCGTGTGCCGCCTCTGAAGGCCATATTAGCTGTAACGGCATCCGGAAAATTGCACGATTTTTCCACTCTCGCCCCCCTGGTTGTTGTAGGTGCTGACAATAAGATACTGCGATACAATGAGGGATGAATCGAGTGCGTTGTTTGCTCGGATGTGGTGTAAGTAAACGGGGAGCTATATTGATTGCTACTTGACTTTATCGTTTAATGGCGGCTCAGTATAATATCCGTTGATTGGACGATAACAATCGAAAAATGATGTTTCTTAAAAATAATTGTTGTTTGTTTTTTCATAAAACTAAACTTTTTTTTTTAATCTGTAAAATCATAACTAATTTAAGAAGTCGATTTTGGTGTTTCAAAAATAGTTTTAATGGATATATTAATTAAATGAAACTACTTTTATAATGGTTTTATCGAGTTTGTATTTAGTTTTATTGATGTTCGGGCACTTTACAAATTCCGTGTTCCCTAAACGGTTCCGTGTTAAGGGAACACGGGTAAAGGGTCCGAAATGTCAATAAAACTAAATACAAACGCTATAAAACTGTTTAAAAATTACAGAAACATCTGCTGAATGCCCATGAGATATGAGCATTACTACATTTGTGTAAATAAAATTATTGTAACCTGAAATAATTTCATAACGATTCCCTTGAAATGTGACCAAAACAGAGCCCACTGAATTCTACTGCAGCATTAATAAAAGCAATAAAATCATAACTTATTGACATAGTTATAAGTATTTATTATCTTTATGGTTTCAATTAATTCACTCCAATGTAATTTAGATTTATTTTAATTATGAATCGTATGCATTAACATGCCACCATTCTGTTTGTCCTCGAACGAAATTAGGAAAATTTCGTATAGTTCTAATAAATATATTTTAAATAAATAAAGTATTTTAATAAATATATATTTTTAAAGTAAGTAAATATAAAGTAGCTAGTCTTACCTAAGTCGTATTATCAATTTTAGAAAAAAAAAGTTTCTTTCAAGCCGCTTTAACATTTTGAAATTAAACGAACTTTCGATTACAGATAAACAGAATAGGCTTTCAGATGTCATATTAATTTGGACGAGTAGTATATATATTTTGTCTTTTGATATAATTCTCATTTTAATTTAGAGAAACAAACCAACGAGAAAACAACCAAAATATGAGAATCATTTGAAATCCATTGCATCTTGACAAGGACTAAAAAGCTTACACGACACGAGGAAGACAAGGGCGGAGAGCAACTTTAGTTATACTTTTATAATACACTAGTAATTATCGTGCAAATTAAAAATTGAAATTATATAAAAATATTTTTATTCACATAAGCTTATTGTAAGCACTTTAGAATCCTCCAAAATTGTTCTTCCCTAACATTCGTGAATTTTAGGGAACATTTGGTTAACAAGAAGAACGAGCTTAACAGCTTTTAACAAAAGTCATTACTAAAAATACTTTTTACTCCAAACATTGCTGTCCATAAAACAATCATAAACTCGATATAGGTAATAAATGGTCTTTAGGGTCGGGGCAAATCAAAAGGAAAATACGCCACGTACTAACGCATACTCCCGTGAGACGCTTCAACGATCATGGATTTGTGGAACTTTATTTAGCCAAGCGTTTTCCCAGATACGATCCTGTCGTTTTTAGAAGTCTGAGTCTAGGAATTATTTTCAAGTCTGCGAATTTAAGTCCACGTAAAAACAATTTTGTTATTTTCAATAATATCGCATGCGATAAACATAACCGTATTGATACTATATCTTTCGGGTTATGTATTGCCTTCGTTATAGTTGTTTCCCCAAAACTAATACTCGTAAAATACATAGTTAAATTAATTCCGTTTGTTAATAATAACGAACGAAATTAAATTCTATTTAAAAGATGTCGATGCAATTTTATAATAAATATTAAATTTTATTTTATATTAGCCAATAAAGACTAATGGAGGAATGTGAATAAAGGGAGTCGCTTTTAAAAAAGCTATGCCGTTTAGAGTTGCAGTAACAGTATAGAACTGCAGATGCCTTTTCCCAGAGGAATTAAGTTATTAGCTAAGCGTCAGGTTGAAAATACACAGTTGCCCACTGTCCGAACATTTCACTCCTCAATTTGAATTCAATGGACAGTATTAGAGAGAGTACGGGCAACATGTACGCCCAACACTGGCTCGATAAAATACGTAACATTATAGCCGTGGATTTTCGAACGGTCCGGTCTGGACAGTTTCCGCTAGCTAACACCACTACTAGACGGCTCTGTTCTATTCTGCGACAGATTTTCTGAGTTCCTGAGTTCTTAGCAAGTTACGACATCGATAAATTACATGAATGGTTGCTTTTACAATGTTAGTTGTAATTTTAGACCCTTCTCACTAAGACTTGTATACTGCTGACATTATGCACAATTTCGCATTCTTGTTGCCTAACTAGTGATAGACTATCCATTAACCTTGATGCAGAATCGGTTAAACTCGCAGATAGTGAGATACTTATCTGAAGAATATAGTAATAACCGTCAGACTGCGACAAAACTATAAACTAACACCTCTTTCTCTCGCTTCTTCGCATTATAATAAGACGTTGATAAGATTCCTTTTGTAGTTATTGTTGCTTATGCAAAATTCACCAATAAAAATTAATCAAGGTATATTATCTGACACCATCTATGGCTGCCATAAAAGCAACATAAGCGGAACGCAGTGTTAATAAAACTCCATCATTAATGTTAGGCTACATTAACGAAAATTAAAAGCCGGTTACAACATCTGATAAAAGCTCTGTAAAATTTATTTACTACTTGACATTTAAATAAATTAAAACTTTTGCCTTATTACCGAGCTTTAGTAATTTATGAAGAATTACATACCTTGTTTTTCATGTTGTGCTATGAGATATTTTTATATTGATGCTAGCGCCAGCTGCTGTTTTATCTGCGTACTGTTTCTCATCCAAAGCAAAACAGAAATTTCTCTTTCAATAACTAGTATGTTACAATTCAATTTCAAATAGGACAATATTAGGCATATGACCCGGTTTAAGCCATTTTAATAGCACGACCTCGTATTGGTTATTTTAAGATTTGCAAGGATCTTTAACAGATCACAGTTGTCAACGATATTAGTTTTGCAATAATAAAATATTTTAAAAACTGTTCTCGGTAAAGTATATGCGATAGTATGAACGCCTGCCGTGCCACATGATCAAAAATCGGACAGTAGCCAAAACCGGGTCTCCTGTCCTAAAAGTGACAAAGACCTGATATTTATAACGAAGTAACATACATGTTTGAACGGGATGTGCGTGCAAATCGGCAAGCTTCATCGCCTTAATTGGGGTCATTAGGCGTAAATGTCTGGAACTCGCGACTGGCGTATCTCACTCAATTAACTAACGAACGACCGTTCGATTATCTTAATGCGTGGCATCGGATGCGGTCCATTCACTGCGCGCCCAATATAAAGATACTTTAATCCACATTGCTTTGAACGTATAAACACATGCATATTGATAAGTCGTGTGACACTGTTGCACTACTACTAGTGGAAATGTGACATTTAAAAAGATAAGTATTTAATTGTTTAATGTAAATGAGAACTTATGTATCTTAAGAATATATTAACTAGAAATTGAGACGCAATTGTCAAGTAACTGTCAAAGGAACATATAGCAATTTACGATTTCTGTTTCTTATTATCAGATATGACTGATAAAGGCGGCGAAAGCATCAAAAATATTTTAAATTAGCTTCTGGAACATCGTTATAATTATCATGAAATGGACCTTGTTTATATGAAAACAAATATATCAATCATTCACATTCAAAAATATATAATTAAAAGGTTACAATTTGTTTTGTTTCTGTTGAATATGTATTTTATAAAATTTCCTTTGAACCCAATATACTTTAAAATAGCATGTATTCTTAAATACCTTTAAAGTTTTTATTTTACTTTTTAAATGCTCATTTTCATGTTAATGGTTTATTTTCAACGCTCTCTTATCCTATACCTATCCGCAATTCAATGTTACTATTAATCTTTGGTAATTAGATTAAAAGTTTAATTTTATAATCTAATTTAATTAAATAATTTAATGCTATTGGGTATGATATGCGGTAACTAATTAACGTTTTGTGCTCAATAAAACCTAAAACTAGGATAAACAAACCATTCTTTTATAATAAAAACATTTTCCATAACATAAAAATTGTTAACTACGACTCTCCGATAATTTTTATTACCCATTCTGGATATAGCAGAGACAATAAAACACTAAAAATGGATGGTTAGACTCACAAACCTATGAATTT
This sequence comes from Diatraea saccharalis, assembly GCA_918026875.4. Lineage (NCBI taxonomy): Eukaryota > Metazoa > Arthropoda > Insecta > Lepidoptera > Crambidae > Diatraea > Diatraea saccharalis. The sequence goes on from OU893349.1 coordinate 7,030,311, forward strand.
TATTTTCACAGGATAATAAAACTCTTTTAAGGTTTAAACCCAATCGATAACTATAAACAGGAAAGTAAAAATTAAATGCACTTGTTTCTTCTAAATTTAAGCACTACTTATTTGTTTAAAGAAATTGACACAGACAGTGTCAAAGTGTCACGTGTAGCATATGCAATTATTTTTTAAAAATATTTCTAATTTATTTATTATTCTTTGCGAGGTTCCGTATCAAACAAAAGAAAATCAAAACCCTTAAAGGTTCACTTAGTTAACCTTCCGAAAGTCGGTAAAAGCGACTTAAAGAAAAAAAAATTAAAAGCTACAACGGTTGTTAACAATATACCGGTCACTAAGGAATCGCCCAAATCTGTCCACTAAATATTTAGTAACCACATAGATTAAAATAGGTTTCACCAATGACTAACGACATCAATCAATGCCTAAAGTTATGATTATAGTAGATATTTTCTTAAGATTAGGCGTTTCCTAGTTAAGGTATGTCTTGTTTTAGGTTAGCATAATCAAAACACATATTAATTTTAATTTATTATTAAACACGAGCTTTCCTACAGCGGCTTCGCCTGCGTGGTCCTGTATTATAGATATAAATAAACCTTACTCTTGTAACTCTCTGTATATTGGTGAGTATTACATTAAAACCTGTTTTGTAGTTCAAAAAATCTAAGTATACAGCAGGAAGCAACTTTTTATACTATGTATATATAAAGTACATCTATAGAAACAGGATTTATTATTCGAACGAAACAGATTATATTGAATACCGTAAATAAAAATAAACTCAAGCGTAGATTAATTAACATCAGAATCGTAGTATTCGAGGTGATATATACTAATAATAAATGACTGTGCCGATAAAAGTCGCAAGGACAATTTTCCATTCTCGTCTCATCGTATAAGGTTTCAACTTATCGAAACTATCTGCGAAGACGGAATGTGGTTGTAGACACGACGACGTCTCGAATTATTATCTCCTGCAGGCCCTCTAATTAAGAGGGCGCCTAAGCCATGATGACTTAAATTGATTGAAAACAAAATAATAAAATCCGAATTAACCGTACACATTGCGAGACACCTTGAAGCCGACAAAATCAAGCAGAACTTTTACAACAATAAACATTTATAGCGAGAAAATCGTTTTACGCCTCTTAAGAGTGGGGCTGTTTACATTAGTATGTGGCAACAGGCTATGTCTAATCGGGCCAAATGTGTTTTTTTTTTTTCTCAAAGGGAAAAAATTACAAGTTTATTTAAATTAGATTCTTAATTATGTTTTTTAAGGTCAAAATGCATTTAAGCCACAATTCAGCCAAGTTTGCGAGTAATTAATTACAAATACTTTTTGACATTCTATTTCATACGTCATCATTTATCTCCATTTTCCCCGTTGTCTGCCCTGTTGATTTCATTATGTTTCCTCTAGACTTTTCTAATTATGCAGTCTTAAGCATTGCCGGCGCCGTTTCCTTCGTCAATTGCCATTCGACCTTAATCGGGCGCGTCCCAAAAATCACCTCGTAAACATTAAGTCGCGGCAAAACTGCGAATGCCGGTAACGGAGCCATATAGTCACGTTATCATACGTGTACAATTAAACAAACAACAATTTGCGGTGACGTCAGCTCTCGTTTATCGTTGACTGTACGCACAGGCGAATCTCTTAATCCTAAACAAACATCGCGGTCTCCCAACAAATTCCCTTACGTAGTGCAAGTGGAAAAGGCAGAGACCGACCAACAAGATACAATGAGAAAACGGTAAAGGAACGATTAAATCGCGCAGTTGCCGGTAATAATATAAACAACTGATTAAACCGGCCCTCGCGCTCGGTCACAAAAGGAGACATTAGTTAAAGGCCAGGTTTTCGTTGCGTTGCGAACCGATAATGGTAGGAAGTGATAGGAACACTGAGGGAAAATGGTACTCGAAACTCCATAATGAACGGTGCCCACTGATTATCAGTTAACCAACACGACCGTGTCCATTAGTCCGTTTAGTAGTGACACGTGAAACGTTAGGATAAAATTTCAACAATTCATCTCATATCTCTTTCAATTATAACGCCTGTCAAAACGGGGAAGTAAGGTTAAGATTTTCTGTCTCTATTGACATTAGTCAAATAGTTAAAAAAGATATAAGTAATTTATTATAGATCTTTAAGTTTTACATTTTCCTAAAATATGAATAGACAAACTCAATTTTTCACATCTTAACAATTAAAAAAATCTAACTTTTGTGAAAAATATTAACTTTGAACAATATTACTATTACAATTAAACTTGTCCAAAGACTTTTAGGTTTCCGTAACTTGAAAATTATGCGTTATTAAAGTTATTAAAAAGCTGCAACGGTACGGTGTTCAGTTACAATATCATTATTCAACCAGAAGTAACAAAAATACTGCTAATCTCGGTTTAATGAAATAACCCTCGATATATTTAGATGACCCGTTTTCAAATGACAGAAAGAACAAGAATAATTAAGACACCGCAGATAATTAGTATCCTATATTATTTAATTAATGAAGATAAAATTAGAATATCACGTTGTACTACTGTACCCCGTGCTCGAGCTAATATGGCTATTAAAGTACGCGTTGGATGAATAAGGCTTTGCGGGGTGGATGTTTATAATTAGACCGGGAGATGCGCAACCACGGCTTTCTACGGCTAACGGGTTGTCTCATGTCATAAGGTATAGCGACACAGATAAAATATTAGATCTTAACTTATGAAATTTCTGTTTTTCATGAAATCGATGAGATTTTTTTTATTGTTTAATATAACGCTAACTATAAAACAAATAAGTGATTTTGAAATGAGCAGTCTAATTTCAAATATTATTTCTTTACATAAAATTAAGTTGATATTAAAATTCTAAGCAAAAAAAAAATATTTAGAATTGTAATGAAGCATTCGACAAATCGGCAATTTCATATGTCATGACCCTATTAATCATTACAAGTTAAATGAAATCAAGGAAGCGTTGGTACCTATAACAGTCATGCGATTAGCGAAGGGCAACAAGTCCGAATCATTGATTGGTACCATTGGTAACATCATTGATTGGTGAGAGTTTTTCTACAAAATCGAAGTAAAAAAGTATTAAGTAGAACGTGAACTTTATTTATATATTATTTTCTTTGTTCAAATTTAATTTATAAGAACTTTCTACTCATACGAATCTTCTCGGTTGCTACTTTAGAATCGTACCAATAAAACACAATTTTTAATATTTTTAAGACGCAAGTAGTAAAGTATACACTCAGCTCATGAATTGCACTGGAGCAATTTAAGCAAACAACGCTATCGCATCGCGCAGTATCTAATTCACGCGACGACGATGCGACGTCCATCGCAACTTATGAAGTCTGGACGATTACGCGCCAGATTGTAACCGGATAATTTATTTAACCCCCTTTTCCTTGCGATGAACAAACTAAAGGAATTGTTAATCGAAAACTTGTTTATTAAGAAAAATACTTCGTTGTAACTTTCACGATTTTGTTTTACGTAATTATGACATACCTTTGTCTATACTAATATTATAAAGAGTGAAGATTTGATTGTTTGTTGGGTTGCTTGCATTGAATAGGTGGCAACTTTTTAATTACATATTTTCAATATCAGAAACATACATATTACACCCAAAATAAGTAGATGATGTATGACCATAGATAAAGTCAACATCAGATATTATACTACAAGCTCTCGAGTTACCACAGAGAAGTGAACGCTCTTTAAAGACCCATCTAGGATTTGAATCTGAAATCTCCATTGGGAAAAAGCTGTGTGGTTTCTTAAGTACTATATTAATCATGTTTTAAAAAAAGGTACAAATTTCATATATATATTTTTGCATACATCGCACATATTATTGTTTATTTATTTTTTTAATAAATAATCCTATTTTATAACAATGGACAATTTAAGCAAGAAATAAATTAAGAGAAGACCAGTTTTATCCGTGGGCCGTACGAATGAAATCATTCGAAGATTAGCGATACAAGTACTCGGCATCGTCATGAATCCCACGATTGGTGCTATTCAACTTACCGCTCTACACTGACGTGATAAGACTGAAAGAATGTCACCAAGTATTGTTTACAAAAAGTCAAAGCTTAACTGCTCTATTTAACGACAAAGAGACCGCTGCGAAGGCACGCACCGACATTGACAGTATCACGGTACTTAACAAAACAAATACCTAGTGCCGGTAGCGATCCCATTCGTATGTGAACAGAGATGATTCGGAACCGTTGTTTCTGTGTTTTTTTTAGCGCGTACCGTGTCACCGTTCTCAATCGACATGCTAAATCAATTAGTGAACTGTGTTATGAAATGCGTTGCGATATAAAAAATGTTGGAATAAAAACTTGGCTGGTTTTTCTATGAAAACAGAAACTGTTTATTTGTATACGATTAAACCTTTTGTATTATTGTTTTTTTTTATGTATAATAATATCAAAAATATTACATATAGTCTGTATAAGAGATTTAATAACAAATTGAATACCTTCGCTTTTTAATTGGATATTCAGTGCGACTCTTTAAATCGTAACTAATAGACTAGTGATATTATTTAAACATGATAATATTCAATAACGTGAATTCGGAAACATGAGTGAATTCGAATTCGGGTTCGGACTTTTACGGAATCGCTCTGAAGTATTGATAGGTTGACATTTCATGACAGTACAATGTATGTGTTTTTATTTAGAAAGTTGGTTATAAAGAAATGAGAATATTATGTGACAAAACACTATCGATCTCAAAGAAGACGAAACACACGCGCGGCAACGAGCACAAATAAAACTTATTAACTGTTAAGGAAAAAAGCTCGATGTCGGAATACGTGTCGATAATCCTGGCAGCCTTCGCCGGAAGTCCGGCAGGCGGCGGCACGATCCGATGCGGGATTCCGGGATAAGAAATTCTGATGCCTTTTGTATTTACACGATACGACGCCAGATCAATTACCTTGTGTGAGGATTAAGAGAAAGCTACAGATTATGTTGTAATAAGGGGGAGCTAGATGGCGCAGTGGTTAGCGCGCTCGGTCTGCGAACATCCGTAAGGGCGTTTCATAGGATGGGTGACCAGAAAATTATTATCTCGAGCTTTTCAGCGATTCAGAAGGCATCGAATGGTATCACAGCAGAGTGTGGCTTTGGTTGTATTTGCAATCGTTAGCAATCCTTAGAGAAAGCATATGTCCCAGCAATGTTATGTATTGAAATGATATATATGGACTTATCATAGAAATACTAAAAACGAGAGAAAAAATTATTTATTTTAGCATCTGTTTATATCATAAAAAGTAAATTTAATTGTCTCCACATTAAGTAAAAACGTCGAAATTACATAATACTTCAATTAACAATTAATATATCGGCTGGATAACAGATCAAACTTTATTATAGTAAATCCAACTTTAATGAAATAGGATAACTATGAATTATATTTTCAGAGCCGACTTCCTTTTCCTTATTTGTCCAAACTGATTTCTTAAAGACCAACAACATTTAATTTAAATTAATTTTCTAAACGAAATTGAACATTCATAAAATTGACAATGATAAATTTTAAATTTTGAATGTAGCGTTTTATTTGAATATGTATTGTACTAATTTGATTTAATTATCCTTTGTTTTGATGTAGTCGAGTATTATTAATCGTATATTGTAATTTCCGATACAATGAATATCGTTTTATGGAATAAATAAAATGAATGAATGAATGAAATATTTCGTAAGCTCGTATATATTATATGAAAGTAATTCTCCTGAATTCCCTTTTAATTGCATAATACATAAATAGTAGTAATGTCGACTATTGTAAAGAGCTTGTCCTTAGCTGATTGTCGACGCTGATTTCTTCGGACGGGCGACTGCGGATTCACGCTTATCCCGTAGAAATGTGACAGCCTTCTTACGGCTGCTTTCTTTCTTAATAATAACATACCTATTTACTTCTCAAGCAGTTGTTTTTCAGGCACAGTTCGGTTACTGATAAGATATTTTGCTTTCATATGTCGATTATACGTTTATCCTAATTTATTCTTTTATTTTGCGTGTGACGATGTGTGCCAAATTTTTTTTTCTTGTCATTCCCTGTTGATGATGTCTAGAAAATCTATTAGATCTTCAATAATGAGCCTAGATGAGTCTGAATAACTAATTAATTCTACTCGAGTGCTTAAAATCGATTAAAATACGTCTAGCAGTCTAGCATTAATTCATTTAAGAACGAGTATTACCACAGATATTATTTTATTTTTATTTCTCAGGAAGTACTTATTCACAAGTTCTGGACTAAACGAACGCTGTATGCGTTATTTAGCATCGCTTTAGTAAGCGGTCTTCAAAAAAATAATAATAACATGAGTTCTATTACTCCCGAGAACGTTTCAATCCCTCCACAATTCAATAAAATAAAAGAAAATAAAACTACCTACAAATATAGACATTCTGTGAGCATCAAAAAAGGAGGTTCTATTATGAAATTAGCTCATTAAATATGACATTTAAACATTCAATGAACAGATCAAAACTAAGAACAACAAAATGGCTTCCTTCACTCTTCGCTCCACCCGCTTGTGGTATATCCCGTGTTGCTCATTCGTGAAAGTGGTGTGGTTATGTTGTGATTTGCAAACAATAGCTTGTTCCCGCCGTGTCGCTGTCTCAGAACATATAAGGTGGCGGAGATATGGGCGTCAAATTAAACGATGATACAGTAATAAAGATTGAGTCTTTTTAAACTTAGTAAAGAAAAAAACTATTCATTTTAATAAGTGTATTGTTATGAGTAAAATATCAAAAGACTCATTTTGGTTATTATTAGAGGACATCACATGCATCAGCCCGGACTTTCATAGGGCTGTTATTGTAGAAAGCTTGTTTTATAGAAATTGGAAATTGAAAATATTGAAGGTACCCTATTCACCTATATTCAAGCCAACGCAAAGTTTATTTATAACATTATAAAGAAGTAAAGTTTCTAACTTCTTTTATATGTAGGGGGTAATTAATCTTCGGAAATATTGCACCGATCATGAATTTTTTTTTATCTATGGGGAAGCTATATCATAGGAGGGTGACAAAGGCTTTAATTTACGGGGACGAAGTCGTGGTAAAACGTATATTAACTAGACGGAAACAAAGCACGCAAATGCCGTACGGTTGGGTCTACTCCTTTTCTGTTGAGCCAATATGAAAAATTATTGTTCTTGGATAATTTCGATCTTTACCTTCTATGATTCATTTACCTCGGTTTCATCAATTTTAATACAAGAGCATCAGCTACTTGGGATCTAAGTAATTTAATATATATCTATCTATCTGACCGGACAAACAAATAAAAATTAGTCGTCATCCCTATCGAGATATACACACAAATTATTTTATTTACAATTCGCCCTCAAGTGATTTGGCTCGCGATCTATTTTCCTTACTATAACGAGCCCTTTACTGGTTTTCCATGGCCTAAGTACACGTCAGATTGAGATTTCGTAAGCGACAATTTGCGAGAGAAACAAGGAGGATCAAATAACGTTGGTATACTTGCCAGCATTAGAAGCATAATCCCGGCCCGTAAGCTGGATTACTTGGCCTACCTATTCACTCGAATTAAGAGCGTTTAGTTCACCTGACATCGTATTTGCAGGGCTGATACCCAAGTGTTAGTTAGATTTGGGTGGCTGTCTAAATGAAATCCCATCGTGTTTACGCCAGATTATTTTATTTACCTTTCTCAATTTGTACTTCTCGCATTATTCTACTAATATCATTCAATTGGAGATTTATTTCATAAAATTAAAGTATTCTAAATGTAGCTCATTCAACATGGCGCCGATTTATTACCGTAGTTTTAAACAAATAGTATCGAATTTATGTGCAAATTAATTATGAACGAAAAGAAAAGCTTTTTCAAGCTGTGTTTGTTTTATAATATATTTTCTACATATTACTTATAAAGTGGTAGCACTTCAACTGCGTACTCAAAGATATTTTTGCGGTAATAAGTAACTCTTTCCATTATTTAGAAAGAAAAACATCATACCATTACTATTTTCATTCATATACCCTTACTACAAAGAATATCATAACCGTTGTTTAGTTACATTTAGCCCTGTGTACGTCATTCCAATATAACTTTCAGTTTGAGTTAAAAAGACAAAACACTGTATAACTCTATGATATAACTATACAACGTTCAAACATTTCATATAGGTAAGACCGATAATGTTAAGTATGGTTACGAGTCCACCTGTATATCGATTCCTCACAAAATATAAAAATTCTATAATCAATTTTCAACTGAAAATAAAATAATACTTCTTAGTATCAAGGACGTGCCTTGATTTAATTCTGTGATGGAATTCTATGCAATACATTATAACGGTGTGCCGTACCACCGTCTATTTCGTCCTAGGTTTCCGCATGTCAACTTTTTGTCTTTGATATTCAATGACATTTTTTTATTATTCACCTCTCGTAAATGTGAGTGATAATGTAATCATATAAAATTAAATATAAATATTTAATAATAATTAATTTATTTTAACTTAAATAAGAAAAATGTTAATCTAAAAGTATATCTTCGTGCGATATCGTCCAAGTTTTATCTATTACGTATGTATTTGTTCTATTTAACAATTGTAATTATATATTTAGGTAATCATACGAACTGTTTTTATATTAATTATTGTTTGTTACAGTTTTCTTTTTTTATTACCGTATAATAAAATCAAGTTCTCAAACTTAGTCAGCCTTTCAATCACCCGCCCAAGCATCAAACCAGTCACAACATTAAATACGGGGCAGTCGATATCAATTATATTACGACGTTACATCCTCGAGATTTATAGATGATTTCTTACTATGTAGTCCATTTCCCAATGTATCAGCATCGCACACGTATTCAGAGCTTAAATAGCACAAAAAAAAAGGAAATTAAAGTTATGATATTGGCAACCCCGCACCCACGACCCACAGTGCCATTTTTGGAACGTCATTCGTTTTTCGTGTGCCGGCATCGCTTGTTTGGCAACAGTTTTTTCTTGTTGAAAATATTGTGAAAAAAGTGTTTAAGTGATTCTTTACAGCCTACATAACGGGTTAAAAACGAAATGGAAAAAAGAAAACATAAACATTCAGCGGACAAAGAAAGGTACCTAAGAAAGAAAATAAAAAGAATCGAAAAATATCTTCGGCGTTCATACTCGCCTGATTCGTCAAACGAAGGTATGTACTAATACTATAATAATAATACGATAAACGTAGTTTTAATTTAGAGTGGTTTACAATAAAGGTACGAAATATTACTAATAACTATGCGTAAATACTAAATACTAAGTTCGTGTGAGTACGTAGGTTATACATACGTTGATAATTTCGTTTGTCATACGATCTAAAGTAAACATTTTTTCGTTGAAGTCATAACATAACAGTTTCAAAGAATTATGATTTCAATTGTAATATTAGTGATACACTAATAAATACTACTTTCGAAAAGATCAAAGCCAAGTTGTTTTATTAACGTGTCGTAACATGTTTCTGTGATTTTCGTGAGGAATAGGTACTTACCTTTTTTTAGCGTGGCGTGACCAGCTATTTAAGTACTATTGAAGATGTATTTTCGACAATCACAAGGGGCTTGTAACAGCCTAGACTAAATAAACACTATTGAATTTTTCTACTGATGATTGATTTATAAAAAACGCTATTGGTTTAAATCCATGGTGCATTCATTAACATATAAAAGTCTTGTGCCGTAACGTGATTGCGTCCTATGACTTTAAATAACAAAATGAACCAACACATGGTACATTTGTTTTCACATATAAAAACTCCAGTCTTGTGGCGTAACGTGATTGCGTCCTATGACTTTAAATAATAAAGTGAACCAACATATGGTACATTTGTTTTTCAGATTATCGGAATGATAGTCCAAAACCACAATCAGATAAAGACCTGCAATCTCCATTACCTTCTCGAGCTTGCTCAAGTACATCAAATGAAATTATTTTGTCAGATTGTGACGATTGCGTTGAAATTCCATGTGAAAAAATGACTGAGCAACCTGAAAATGAATCAATGATACATACAGATTCAACTATAAAAATAGATACCCTAAAGAGAAAGAAAAAATTTTTGGACTCAATATTCCGGATGAAATTGCTAAACGTTGGGGTCAGGTGCTAGTGGATGGATTAGCCAAAGAAAAGAAACGCCCCCTTCACTTAATATGGAATAATCTGCTGTATTCAGTGAGTTTGTGAGAAATAGAGACAAATTGCTAGAAAAATCTCAAAACCACCTAGGTGTGAGAATTCCTGGACTAACAAATCCCACTGCCGAGATTATAGAAGGAGATATTAATAAAATTCAACCTCTACAAAAAAAATAAATAATAATAATCAGATATTAACCAAACGCTTTTAGACCTCTATTTTGAAAATACCAAAACTAGAAGATAAAAAATTTGTAAAGCTGTTTGTAAAGCAGTTGTAAAAAGAGATTCACATCTATTCGGAACTGATTTAGGAGAAAGGATAAGAGCATCCAGAGTAGCAGAGAGATCAGGATTGCAAATAAGACGCAATGTCATGACAGTGATCACTTCTAAAATCAGGGAAATTGGAAGGGCCCACCACGTTCTTACAACCAGCGAACTTACAAACAGGGTGGGCCTAAGAATCTATTCAACAATCCTGTGAGATGCCGTCAACCAACCGGGGACCGCCCACAATACTCAACAAAAACGACTTTCAAGCCACGCAAAGCCTAAGCCTTACTAATCACACTCGTCCAACCGAGGTACTACCACATGCAGGTAGATTTTTTTTTTTTTATGATGAATGGTGTCACCTAACCGAAGACATAGTGGTTCTGGAATATGTTAAAGGTTTTACCATTCCTTTTGAAAAGGTACCAACTCAAACTGTTGTACCTAATAATCATAACTTTAATAATGTTGAAATTGATCATTTAAAGTAGGCCATACAAAAACTTTTAAAGTGTGGGGCTATTGTGAAATGTCACTATGAACCTGGTCAATTCCTTTCAAAAAATTTTCTTACTCCCAAACCAGATGGATCCTATCGCTTTATTCTGAATTTAAAGGAATTAAATTAATTCATAGCAACCCAACACTTTAAAATAGAGGACATCCGTACAGTGATAAGACTTATGTCAAAGAATTGTTACATGGCCGCCGTTGATATCAAAGATGCCTATTTTTTGATTCCTGCTCATAAAGATAGTAAAAAATATTTGAGAGTTAAGTTTCTCAATGAAACTTATTAATTTAAGTGTCTGTGTGTCATTTGGGGTATCACTGGCTTCTTTCATTTTTACTAAATTAATGAAACCCATTGTAACTTACTTAAGAAAATAGGGTTTTACAATTTCCATATACCTTGATGGTTTTACTTGCCTAGAATCTGACTATCCAGATTGCCTCTCATGCGTATTAAATACAGTCAAATTATTAGACAAATTAGGTTTTGTAATCAATTTTGAAAATAGTAAACTAATACCTAAACAAGTACAATCTTATTTAGGGTTCGAATTAGATTCAAAGGAAATGTGTTTAAATTACCACCAGAAAAACGTATCAAACTGTTACAGCGTATTGAAAATATTTCTATGAGAGAATCATTAACCATTAGAGAATTTGCTAAGTTTCTTGGCCTCTTGTGTTCAGCATGCCCAGCGGTGCGATACAGATGGCTATATACAAAACTGTCTGAACGAGAAAAAAATTTATCTTTAAAAAGAGCTGAAGATAATTATGACATGATAATAACACTGCCCGTTACTATAAAATCGGAATTTTCATAGTGGATTAATAATATAATGCAAGCAAAAAACTATATTCATGATAACCATTCTGACATAGAAATTTTTTCAGACGCATCCTTGACAGGTTGGGGGATATCATGCAATGGTGAACAAACTGGTGGTTTCTGAGATGATAATGATTTTAATAATTCACATATAAATCTGTTAGAACTTAAAGCGGCCTTTATAGGTCTTAAATGCTTTGCTAAGGACTTAAATGAAAAGAAAATACTTTTGCGGGCAGATAATACTACAGCAATATGCTATATTAACAAATATGGTGGTATTCAATACCCTCATGTTAACAAAGTAACGTGGGACATTTGGTATTGGTATGAAAAAAGACAATTGTATATATTCGTATCATATATCAAATCAAAAGATAATGTTTTAACAGATAAAGAGTCGCGACGCAATAATATTGACACCGAGTAGAGCTTGGCCTCATCAGCATTTTCATTAATCGTTGATAGCTTCCGTAACCCTGAAATTGACCTTTTCGCAACTAAAATTAATGACAAATTTCGTAGGTATATATCCTGGCAAAGAGATCCCGATGCGTTTAATATTTATGCATTTACCATAGACTGGCAGGAATATTTCTTTTATGCATTCCCTCCGTTCTCTCTCATATAAAAATGTTTACGGAAAATAGTTACTGATAAAGCTATGGGTATAATGGTAGTTCCATACTGGCCAAGCCAACCATGGTATCCTTTGTTCCTTAAATTATCTCAGAATCCACCAATATATCTGGAACCCGAACCTTATCTGTTACTATAAAAATATTGATTGTTTTGATCCAAATGTTCCTTTAATTCTTGTTTTTTTTTTAGAATTTAAACTGGTTGCTAGTTATTCAACTTTACAGTCGGCATTGGCTCTGTTGATGGGTAAAAGTCTTAGTGCAGATGACCGCGTCATGCGCTTTCTTAAGGGAGTCTTCAAAAAGAAACCAAATTATCCAAGGTACCAATCAACCTGGAATCCTAACCTTGTTTTAGAACTGGTGGGCATATGGTACCCTAATGAATCTTTGCCTTTGAAAAAACTTACCAAAAAGCTAGTAGTTTTGCTTGCGTTGGCGACCGCTCAACGAGTACAGACGCTGTCATTAATTCGTTTATCCAACATCAGAGTCACTGAGTGCGCCGTTGAAATAACTATCACAGATGTAATTAAAACTACGGCAACTGGCCGTTCATTACCGAAACTGACAATTCCCTTTTTTCCCTCACAAAGAAAAAATTTGTCCTGGAAAAACTCTAACTTCTTATTTAAATGTTACAAAACAATTTAGAAATTCTCCACAAACAGAAAATCTTATCCTGACCATTAAAAAACCGATACACAATGCTAGTGCTTCAACAATTGCCCGTTGGATAAAACAAGTTTTAATGGAAAGTGGAATTGACACTACGATATTTTTGACTCACAGTACTCGCCATGCTACCTCTGCCGCCAATAGAAAAGGTGTGTCAGTGGATCTTATAAAAAAAAATGGCAGGATGGCCAGGGAATTCTCTCATATTCGCAAAATATTATAACCAACCTTTAATGACTAATACAGAGGATAGAGTTTTTTGCAAAAGCAATTTATGGTGATTCAAATTAAAATTACTTATGTCTATAAATGCTGATGTCATTTAATTAGTATTAAATGATTGACTGTGATTATAATTATGCTTAAAAATAGAGCGCTTTACAGAAACAATTATATTAACACTATTTTTATAACAAAAATAATATTTAAAGATTGTTATTTTGTATAAGTAATCAGTATTAAGTGATTGACTGGGATTGCAATTAGGTACAAAAGTTTATACATTTTTTTTATAGAAGTTCCTCGTTACATATAAGAAATTATATTATATTGTATTAAATTATATTGCTTGTGATGGCAATGATAATTGTTAACCTCATATAACTAAAATATATGTGATAAGATAAGATTACTAATTGTTTAAATTTCTCGCACCTATTTCAGGAAGCGCTGAACATCTACATAGTAAGAAATCATCTATAAATCTCGAGGATGTAACGTCGTAATATAATTAATGGTTAAACGAACTTACCTCAAGTGATGTTTGACCATAATTATATGAGACGTTACATCCGAAGAGATTTATAACCCACCCTTCCCATGGTTTTCTTCGAAATCACTCAACCCTATTATGAAATAGGTACTCGAGTTCATCTCTAAAATAATGACGTTCCAAAAATGGCGCTGTGGGTCGTGGGTGCGGGGTTGCCAATATCATAACTTTAATTTCCTTTTTTTTTTGTGCTATTTAAGCTCTGAATACGTGTGCGATGCTGATACATTGGGAAATGGACTACATAGTAAGAAATCATCTATAAATCTCTTCGGATGTAACGTCTCATATAATTATGGTCAAACATCACTTGAGGTAAGTTCGTTTAACCATTAATAATAAGGCTTTAGTTTAATATCAAATTTATGGAAATACGTAGAATGGACTGCACGTTAAAATAAAATGAAAATATTATTCAAGTGAGTTCAGTGAAAGCATTTCAAATTGTTCAAAATTTTTATATAGGTACTACATTCAGGACACATTATGAATAAGAATACTGAACGAAAAAAGTGGCCAAATATGAGTCGGACTCGGAAGTATAGGGTTTTGTTGTAAAAAGCACAAATTAACAAACTTTAGTGTTTGTGTAAGTTTTCATAGAGTTTAATATAAAAGAGTTTTCTCTAAAATTACTGACTATTACTCGTTCAAACCATTTGAAGTGTTCAGTGAGATACAGCATATAATCGAGTATTACTTATATTCTGTTGTCGTTTCTGAAATACAAGCACAAGTATGCTTGTATTAATACATTTTTTTTTTTCAATTTAACCTAGAATATATTTTTTTATTTTTGTTTGTCTTAAAAAGTTTACAAAAGTTTCAAGCGATACGCCTTTCGTACCAATATATATGGATAGATTATTAAAAAATATATACAATTAGTTAGCAACATTTTACGCACCCATAAAAGATAAAAGAAATTTAATTGCACACGTAACAAGGTACACTTACGATTCCCAATTTTCGGAACAATATCAGGGTTCCTGCTATCTAATCCCACAGTGCGATCAGCGTCGCTCATTAACTAGATTTATGAAAGAAAACGAAGACGTCCCGGACGGCGTCGTCGTGCGGCCCGATGCGTTATTTACGACGACCCGTGTCCAGATCGCCAAGATACACTGTCCACGATGGTGCCTTATTGAGAGAAAATCCTGGATATTAATTAAAACCTTTTTCGAATGGGAACGGTAAGATACGAGCACGTGTGCAGACGGCAGTACAATACAACTTGTATTAATAATTACCATTTTGTCTACTAGATAGCGCTACATTATTTGAACATCGCGGTATGGTTTCGCTTGTTTGCTCATACAAACAAAAGAAACTTTATTGGAGTACATTCAGCTTATTTCACTAAGCAATAAAGTTCACAGAATTGATCTCAATAAAAAGTTATAACCCAACAAATACTGAAACGTTTGAAACATAATATGCCTGTTGTAACCGTGAAGTAAATCGATTTAATAATCTAAACTGTAAGACGGGATAATAAGATCGTTTTACAATCGTAAAATTTTACATAGATATGAATTTTCATAATGAATAAAGATTCTTTATAAATATATTCCTTATAAAGTATAAGTACAAATTGTAGTGATAAAATGTTTATTATTCAGTGAATCTGAAATGTATTTGAAATCGTCACGTAAATTAATATACATCTACGGATTTAATGTACACCACATTTTATATCTATTATCTTCTAAAATATTAAGTAGCATACACTGAATAGAAATAAAAGCTCGGCACCTAAGAAAACCATACGAACTAACTTACAAAAACAAGTAGCAAAATATTGATGTTGCTATTAGAATCACTAAACCAATATTTTCTAAACGTATTAAAACTAATAATACACAATCCCAGCAAATATAAACCTAGACCCAGAACCATAATAACTTGAAATTAATCTTAAATTACTTACATTTATTTTTTTAAGATTGGATATAAGTAATAAATACTTATTCTCGATCCTATCTCAAACAGCTATTTACACTGTACCTGAAAAACAAAAATCACACGGTTAATACGAATAACTATTAGACATAACATACATTGCTCAGTTTCTAAAATAATTAGCTAAAGCCACCGTATTACCAAGTTCTGAAACAAGGAAGGTACCACAACAGCAAGACCCGAAAAATATAGAAAAGTCCACTTTCTACATTGATCCGACCAGGAATCGAAGGCGGGACCTCAGAGATGGCGACGGACGCTTTGAAAACGGCGTGCTAAACAGTCGGCACCTAATGAGGGATAAAATAACTTTATTTATGTTTAGATATATTTTTAATACGAACTAAATTTTATATACTACTTAAAGGGGAGAATAATATGACAACAAATGAAACGACATTGTTTTTTTAACTAATATAGATGACGCTTTATTGGATAAATAAATAAAATTGAACTAATCCCAGCGCCACCTATTGACAGTTAAAAAAATCAATTCACCTTAATTTAACGGGCATGTTGTTATTTACCGAAAATAAAGTGAGCTAGTTACATGTTACTATTGATAAAGTTTTGATAGACAAAATAAAACAAAAAAGGCATAGTACCTTAGTAATTTCTATGGCAATAAAATAGATTTTATTATATATTTGCATAAAGCGTGGTGTACTAATCTTTACGAGAGATTAGTGCTGAGCCAAGGGATATTACTGCCAATGCATGAAATTCGAATTTAGATTAATGTTTCGTGAATTACTCCCCACATATTAAAGGCAGTATTAGTCGACGAACAAATTGACAGTTGCACCCTTATCGCATAGTGATAAGGTGATTGCGAGTGATGAGTAAGATAATATAATACCTACAGTGATATACAATAAGAAGTGACAATGAGTGGAAAAAAATAGCATTTGAGTATAATTCAGGTATATTATAGATACTATACATAATCCTTTATTTTTTTTCCTCATTTTGGTAGTACACTTTTTTAAAAAGAATCACCGACATCAGCAAAGCAAATTTTGACGACTACATCACAGAACTGGTCACTTGATAAAAGCAAGTTAAAAAAATATGCCTAATAAAAACGAAATATCAAGAATAGATCCCCAGCATCGAAGCCTATCGCTGCCGAGTTCGTGCAAGCCGCTCCGAGGTTTGTATATCTTTTTGCCTGTAATCCGATAATAATGAACAGAAAAGTAGTTCGTGCTCCACTTGGGTATTTTCACACACTATAGACTAGCAAGCCCGACAGACTAAAATCTAGGCAAAAATAGTACCTTTCCCACCAAACAACCTCATCATCATCAGCCCTTTTACGTGCCCACTGCAGGGGCTCAGGCTCATATTCAGACCTTCCTTATGGATGGTTAAGGAGGATGGGCCATGACCCTCCACGCTGGCCCGGATTGGAGGGTATTAACGACTGCAAATTCAGCCGGGAATAACGGCTTAACGTGCCTTCCAAAGTACTCTCTCGGCTCGTAATAATAATTTTTTGGTCACCCATCCCGTGACCCCTTGAGAAAATTACTTGACGAGAAAGATCGTGGACCGCTATTGATATAACCTGTAACAAGTCTATCTATCATTATATAAGTATATTTTATCATCCATATTCTTCTTTTACCCTCTTATATGGTTCCCGTTGCTCTTGAAGCGAAAAAAATGTATGCTGTTAAATCGTAAAATATGAAATATATATAACAGAACAAATTTTATGCAGGCTATGGGGCTGCTATTCCAGGTAATAAATGTTATAATTACATATTATCATTGAAAGTGTTTATAAACGTTTTGGCATTTGCCAGGCATACGTCGGATAACTATGTGTTAACACCCAAAATATTTCCTTTTTCTTAGTTATTGTTTTGAGTAAAATATAAAATGGCACTGTTATTATAAACGATATTTTAATTAAGACATTGTAACGTCCTCATTCTGATAACTTCTTTTCATTGTTGTGTTCTATTAAGTACAAGATATTTTGTATCAAAGACATATATATGTATACATTTATGGAACCGTGGCTAGCATTACAATCATTAGTAACACTTTAATAACACTAGACTTAGAAGGACTTTTCTTTTTGCTTAATATGTGTTCTGAGAATAATTCTATGGTTGTATATTTGGCGCTTTATTTGTGCCTAATGCAATATTTAAATAGGCCTCTCCGCCTTGTTTTATTTCTCGATTAAATAAATAATAATCATTACTGAAGCAAATAATCATAACAGTAGAGTAAAACAGAAGAGTGTTTATTTAGCACGCAATTACAAGTATATCAATTTATTAGTATGCTTATAAATGATTTAAGATTAGGTACTATAAAAGTCTCTGCTAAGGAATGTGTCGTATGTGCAGTATTTAAGCTGCGACGTTGATTTTCAGCGGATGCGATAAATAAATAAATAAACAGAATAAATAAATCAAGGATGAACACGTATGAAATTAGCTCAAAGCAATCAAAGAATACGAGTGGGTAAAAGTGCAGTTAAATATGTTTTGGTGAAAGTGGTTAAAAAAGTAGCAAAATAACGAGAATTATATACATGAGCGAAATTCACACCATATATAATAACTATGCTATTAATAAAAAAGGTTTAGCGTCAGAGTAAATTTACGCAAAAATTGCAATTTGAGTATTAGTTCAAATTCATATTATACAAAGAATAAGCAAACCTTCTAGGAGTAAATATTCCTCCCGCAGAATCTTGTACTAGGTGTCATCTTTGTTAAGTCTTTGTTTAATAATATGAATTTTGACTAACACTGAGTGCCATCTCAGCGTAAATTAACTCCAACGTTAAACCTTTTTTATTAATAGCACAGTAAAAACACAACAGCCAGTTAATTGTAGTTTCATAATATTAAAAAAAATCCTTAATAAATTCATTGACGATAAAATTCCAAAATAACCAGCTAAAGCATATCATAGAGTATCTCAAACAATGATGATACTACAACACATAACCAGAGCCGATACATTGAAAAGTTCATCTTCTAGATTAACTCAACCAGGAATTTAACCTCAAACCTCAGAGATGACAACACCATGTTACTCGCAACACATAATAAACACTCCGCAACGTACGTCGTCAAAATCTTTATGTAATGCAAAAATCGCAAGTGCACAACCATCCTTAGCAGATGAGGATGTTATCAAAAGACGTCACACTCAGATGGTGTGACCGTGGTGCGAAGCTACAATACAAATAACCACTACAATTTAGACTCTATTTGAAATCGTGTGCATTTAGCACAAAGAGGGAGAAATGGCTACAATTTTTTACAGCCTATATATAGTACCCCAGAATCCCTAAGACACAAAATTAATATACTATACGACCTTAGTATCCAAAAGAACAGAGCTTATAGTTATTTAAGATACGAGTGCGAAAAGTAAGGTTTTACGAATAAGGACCAAATTGAAAACACGAGCGTAGCGAGGGTTTTCATTGGCACGAATTCGAAAAACCTTTTTCGCTCAAGCTTCTTACAACATTTTTCAATGCTTTTTGCGAGGAAATAAAACAAATATATAGGTTAATAAAACTAAGTGTGTATTAAAGGTAAAAATTATTTGTTAAAATTAAACGTTTTCGTGTCATACATTTTTATTTGAAAATATTCGTTCTAGGCTCCTTGAAATACGTTTCTAAAGTTTGACATATTTTCATATTTTTTTTTAATTTCTTTGGTGCTCGGCCAAAAATAATTAAAAAAATACTTTTAAACACGTGTGCAGTAAAGGATTTCAGTACATTTTTATTTAACACGTGTTTAAAGACTCACTTTCGGTGTTTACAATGGATTAAAAAAATAACGCTTTATGAGCAACTGCATTGAAAAGATAGTTATTTTGCAAATATAAGAGAAACAAGATAAAATTCCTATAATACAAATTAATATGAACCAATTAATAAACAATTCACTTTAGTACACTTGAAATAAAGCTCTTATTATGAAACGATAATCCTTGTCGATGTTAAATTATAGACATTGAACTGGAGGCATATAAATTCAGAGTAACGACGAACCAAAATTATAGGGTGGAATATATTTGCCATTTTATGCTTCGATGCATATTTTATTTGTTTAACTATAACGTTCAACGTTCCATGAACTAGAAAACAATGAATATATAATTATGTGTTTATTTAATTATATCTTCAAACATAAAATTTTAACAGAATTACATATATTCATATCAGACATGAATAAAATTTCTGTTTCTTAAACATCAAAGAAAATCGAAATAAAGATTCGTTTTAATTGCTCAGTTTATATTTTTCATTAAAACGTAATTTTATTTTGTCGAGCAGTAATTATTTGCATCAAAAGAATTTCTTTTTATATTACGGTAAAATGAAAACGTACTTAATAAATTTTCTTCCAGTAACGGGCTCTATTGTGCGCAATACGCATCATAATCACATAAAATAAAAAAAAATAACATTATCAACGTCCCCATTACTGGGGCACATGCCGTGGAAGGAAACAAACCAATAGGATAGAAACGAATAGAGAAAACGGAGCTATCGATATATGTATATATATATATAAAAGAAAGTCTTGACAGTTAAATTATTTATTACTCTAAAATTGCTGGACGGTTTTTTATGATATTTGGGTTGTCTTCGTCGGGAAAAGTATATAATAAGTATTAAATTATTAAATTTTATAATCAAAAATAATAATTGTAATTGGCTTAAAAATACTGTAATAACAGTGATTTTGCAACTCACAGTCCAGGTAAATTGACTGTCTATGTTTTATTTTCAATTATCGTTTAATCCTAAGTTTTCTCATTCATTGACTGTTAGGTGGAAATAAGAAATTAATATATTTTTACATTTCTTGGGCGGAACAAAGTTCGCCCGGCCCATTAGTGTATAATAAATTTTTGCTATTTATTTTATTATTACAGAACATCGTGTTTTCGAAACATATACGAGAACATCGTGTTCATCAGCCAACTTTGAAGAGGAATCGTGTTATTTATTCAAGTTTCCATTAATTTTCAGATAATTCTTCAAATAAACATTTTTGATTCGCCGCTATTTTGAAAAAGGAAGTAAATAGTTGCTCACATTGCTTGCAGTCAAAATATTCAAAACTTTCTATGGGGTATTCAGTATAGCCAGCATTTATCACAACTGCGAGCAACTGCGACCGCTAGCCACCGGGCAACGCATGACTGCGGCTAGACGTGACTCAAGCCAGCCGCCGAAGTACTGTTTCATGCAATTTTAATATCAAACGAAGTGTCCCGTAAACTTTGCTCGCCGATCACGTATCGCAGTTTGAAATTCGAAAACGTAAAATCAGCGTTTGAATATAAAAATTTGAGAGGATGCAAGGATACAGAGGTGAGGTCGCCTGTCTATGGCACAAGTCCCACGATTTACTGAAAATTGTCGTCTAACATCCCGTCTTGGAGAGAACCCCACTATCGACACTTTTATTTTTATTTCGTTCGTTAGCTTTGGAACTGCGCCGTTTTATACATCGGGTCGTTGTAGTAGCTAAGTTCTGTTAAATTTGTCTGATTTAGGTAATTGATCTACGATATTTAACAATTACAATGTTTTTTCCTTTTGTTTGTTAAATTTTTTCTTAAATCAATCAGCTTTATATAAAACATAAATCAAAATTGATATTTCATATATGCAACTGTATAAATACATTATTTTCTTACCACTTTAATACTATTCCAAGTATTTCGAAAAGCAACTCATTTTTACCATTTTTGGGTACCGTACAACCCACAAAGAAAAGAAAACCCGTAAAGGATTATTCGTGTGTCTGCTTGTCTGTCCGTCTGTCGCTGTTCTCCGCACTACTGGATGATAATCCGAACCACTACTTGTGAAATTTGGTACACATATGTAAGTATAAAACCAAAAGTCAGTAATATAACGTGAATTAACTAATTTGAAATATAGCGAAAATATAGCGACCCGTGTTTTAAACCGTTAACCCGTTAACTCCCTAAGAGTTAGAATATTAAATATCTATAAAATAAATTATATTTATTTTGTAAGGTATGAAATTTTCATTTATTTGCACGACGTAACCACAAAGAAATAGGTGAAAATACCTACTTGCACAAAAAATAATATATGTTTTTGTGTATATCGTTCGATGTGCAATGTGAGCGTTTTACACTTTTTGTTTAAACTCTAACATTATTTCTTTTACTCCGGTAGCACAATCCGCCTCGATCATGAGCCATTCTAATAGAACAACTGTGTTAAGTTCAATATAAAATAGGCAAAATTATATCTGTGGTTTACATACAGGTATGAATGAATTCTTTATTGTACACCAGAAATTAACAGTACAATCGGCGGCCTTTTTGCTAAAAAGCAAATTTCTACCTGGCAACCTTATGTTGTTGTGAAATTTACTTAATATAAGAAAGGTAGTAAGAAGCGAACTAACGACTTTAAGCATCGCCTAAAATTAGGACATGTATTGTGCGGCGTCTAGCGCTGGGCATTTGCGTAATGTGTCATATACATTTACTCTTTGACCTTAGCGAATGTGTCAAGGGATAAGTCAATTTAGTAAGTTGGAACAAGGAGTTTATATATTAGAATTGAGATATATACCATGTTTTTTTTTAATTTTGACTTTTTATAAATGGACAATGACAACTTGAGTAGTCGTGTAACGAGACATATATGGTCTCGTACCTATTTTTTCTTGTTTTATTATCTCAAAACATATTTTTTTGTTAATGTCTCTTAACGTGTAAAAACCACTGACGTTGGTGAAATTGTGTAAACGCAAATATATTAGAGACATTAAGAAGAGAGAAGAGGAACTGAAGCATGCAATATCATAACCGAACGTTGCCTAACGAAGCAAGTGCTTAGTAAGGCATTACCTAACGTTACAGATTTGATGAAACGACAAATCTGCTTAAGCTATTCTTAATATTAAGTGATTTCTAGTTAAGATATTCCTTGTTCTAGGTTAGTGAAAACTGGCATAAATGTATTATTTATAGTATAGGTATTTAAGTTAACCCATAACAAAAGTTTATATAGGTAACGTATTATGCATAGAATCTTCCATCTTCACTTCCCTATTATAATAGAATAAAAGAACGGTGTTTCAGAATCCTACAACTCTATCTAATATATGTAGAATATCAGAATATATACAAATAATATTTTCAGTTTATAATAAGATTTCCAATAACTTACCTAGGCGTTATAAGACTGTCAATAAATACTAATCAATGTTATGATCGTGCGTGTTCAGACTATATTTCTATAACACTAACCAGATATCAAGCTGTATTGAATCTCCAGGCGGGAGTTGTAAATTATGCACGTAAAATTATTATTTTACATTCACTATTTACTTTATAGAAATGTGAAGTTTATCCCCGACGATTGTGGATTGAGGATTATATTGCGAGCAAACTTAAATAAAATTACTATTTATTTTACATAGTTTATCGTTAAGTTTAATATTAATATGCGAAGCGTGTAATTGGTGAACAGAAATATTTAGAGTCTTGTGTAATAGATTGGTTTACACTGTCTATATTTTAATATAAAATTACATATTTTAAAATAAAATTTCTGGCAATAACAATAATTCCATAAGCTATTTCTTATTATGCGTCTAATAATTTAAACCAAGCAAACAGACTCAGAGGAAAGAAAAATAAAGTGACTCAATTAACTAGTTTCAAACGCTTAGTGTCATTAATTAAACGCGATCTGACACTATCTACACTCACCGCTTTGTCTCACAAGTCAACTAGTAGAGCTGAGGTGCTATCCATTTGATTGATATCGTGTCGGTAACCCACTTAAAAACTGTGGATGAATTAAAACAACCCTGATATATAATATGAAAAAAAAATACAGACAATTAAAAACCTTTTAACAAACGAAAGAGTATTTTTGAGAGAATTAGAAACGTTTCTACAAACTCCACATAAGCAACACATAAGCAGAATCACAATAAATGGAAATAATAAAAATTCAGTTACAACATATCTATGTTACATATTAATTATAGGAAGCGCGAAGTTCCCTTTATCGTTATTAGGGATATTGTAGTGATTTTTTTATTCATAATAGGCTCACTCATGATCTCAATACAGTTCAAAGGCAGAAATGAAAACTACAGTGTTCCCATCGTTCCCAGAAAGAACTTTCAACATAAACAGTTCTAGATTACATGCACTCGCTAATTCCACTCCTAGGCAGTGCACAGTAAAAAGAGACCCAGCCAAATCACTCAACTAAGAAAATAGTTGAATAAAAGTAAAATAAAAAAATCCCATCAAAAACATAACATGTACAACAATGTACAAGTCTCACAACGCAATTCTTCTGCCGTAAAAAGTTATAAAATCAACGTAAACTAATTCGATTAATTCAGTACCTATCTTTCTGTGAGAGTATCTATCCAACCTTGTCATAATTTAGGAATTTTTGGTCATTGAAAATTGAGGCTTATACTTTACTTAATAACCAAGTTACAGGGGTCAAAAATGGCCCGAATGGCTTCGAGAAAAGGATAGCATAACCGTGCCCTTTTTACTTTTATGCTTGACTTGGCGGGCGCATTTCCATGCCCTCAGATATGAAGAGCTCAGTATTAGAAGGAAGTCGGTACAACTGAAAAGTCGAGTAGTTAACTGAGCTTAATGAAGGGTGAAATATCAATGAGGTGTTAAAGAGAAATTTTCATGTTCGAAATTGGTATCAAAGGGATCGTCACAGAAAACGTCCCAAAAAGAGAGAGTGAGGTAGATAATTATGTGGCAGCGTTGCACGCACCTCGGGGCGGTGACAATGATCGTTGAGCTGGAGTGCCCTACACAGCAACCGACTGAGCAATGATCTCGGATCTGGATTAAAGTAAGAGCGAGAGCGAAATCAGCGCTGATAAATTTTTAACACCAATATTTCAATTACAAGGCCATCTTATTTTGACTCGGTTTTGATACTGTGCAGTCTGACTTATTGATAGTAGCTGTCATTTACTACTAGTAACAATAAAATAATGCTTTTTCTCAATAGTAAACAATCTTCTGCCAAATCTAACAGTAAGCAGTAGTATTAGCATATAGTATTGAACAAACCAGCGCTGTGTTCATTACTTTATACTACTACAGATATACAACTTTTTTATATATTCACTGCGTTGGTCATTATTTCTCGTTTGAATTTCAAACTACATACAAAAATATTATTATCACATAAATTTTATTGATCATCGTGAGTATCTCCAAAAGAGTAATGCTGGAAAAGGATATTACTATAAGTATTGGTGTTTGTGAAATTATTAAAATTAACATAAACCAGTTTTGTCTAACTATTATACATACCTAACTATTGAGATAAGATAGATAGATGTAGAACTGTAGCCATGTGTTTTTATAGTTATTACCTCATTGTTTGTTTGTAATATGACATGCAATAAATACTTTTATAATAATAATAATTTATTTGCGTTTGAATATGGTATACAAAATAGATATAAAAAGTAATACAAGTATCGCCTATTCAGCCATTAACAATAGCATGCAAATGTAGTAAAAGAAGCCACTATAAGCACTGATCAATCCACCCCAAGCTAACGTTCAGTTTCTATAGTCCAAGACCTCATGGACCAACGAATAAAAGGAACGCTCAGCAAGCCAGTTACATAATTCTTTCTTAAATCTTGTACCTCTACATCCAAAATCAAAGTCATTCAAAGTCCCAATATTTTCCGAGTAAACCACCAATTTCTACTTTGATCCTTGACAATTAAAACGGTAACAAAATATCACAATAACATCAAACTACCTCTTATAAACAGTTGCTAAACTAAACTAAAACCAGTTAAATTGTCTGAATTACTGATGCTTGCCCTTTTTTCAAATGACTGTGCCATCAAAATATTGCTTAGATTTATATATGACTATTTCTTTACGCTTAAGCCATATACCAACTGTTGCGCAAGCCAGGTGAGAACGGCTGCCATTTGTAAGGAAAAACAAATTGCCATACTCATTACGACTTTACGAAAAGTCCGCCGCGATTTCAGGGCCCATTTAGTTTTATTACACTTTTATGAACTAAATAACAGGTTACAAAGTTTACCGATTAATTAAAATCTGGCAGCGATGCGTTAAAATCTGATCAAGTCACTTTTAAGTAAGCTCATGTTATGTGATAATCATGTAAGCAATTAAGAAAGGTTGTGCTGGATGTGCAGTTCGTGATTTTTGACCTTTAATGAGATTTATAAGCTAACGTTCTAATTTATTACTATTTCATTGAATATGGTCTCGTTATTTCAAATCATAAAATTAGATAATATTAATATGCTATTAATATTTCGGTTTCATTTAACTATTTTTTAGTTTATGTTAGCTAGTCACAAATCTTAGATGGATCTCACCTGTATATTGTTTGTTTTAAATGATACATCGTATTTATTTTAAATTTTGTTTCAAATTTGTTACATTCTTCAAAATGAAGTAACTACACCCTCAGCTTATTTTATTTTTTAGACAGAATATCGCTTACCACTGCTTGTTGGTTGACTTTTAGGGGAAAAAGAAACTACCCTGTACCGCCATGTTTAAGAGTTCTTATTTTATTCAGATATCAACGCTAACGTCCATATTCAAACAGCTATTCGGGGATATCACACTAGAAATGAATTTTTACGCAAAACCCTGGAATATTTTAAATTTTTACGCAAATCCCAGAAATATATCAAAATGTCAGGATAACAACTCCACAATTTTATTCTGCCCATCTGGATACGATGCAGAGGCTTTTGACATAGGGTCCAAGTTAAAATCACTCTTGTTTCTCTTTTTGTTAATATTTTTATTTGCTTCATGTATAATGTTGTGTGATGAATACTTCTATGTAGTTAAATTTTCATATTTAATGATAATTTGTTCACATTCATTTCATCAACGGAAGAAATGATTCCCTAAAATTTCCTAAATTTGGACTTATTTATTTTATTTTATTAAGAATAACAAGGACTTCTTCTCCTTGAAACCATCTTTACCCCATTTTTTCTTTTTTATTTGCTGCAAATGTTTATAAAATTACCCAGTGTGTGGTCAATGTGTCTTTCTTACCTTCTCCTTGAGAAAAGTCAACGATGCAGTAGGGTAAACAAACAAACCATACCAATTCGGTCGACCGGCGCCGATTACGAGTTGAAAGACAATCGGGGTCACATTTAGACCGTTAAAATTCACAGAGGCGGAGTATTAGATATGTCGAGTGGTGACAGGAAGTCGGGCCGGACTCATTTCACACTCGGTCGACTTTCAATTTGCCGCGGCCAGTGGCTCTGTTTATCGACAGCTAGCAATGTATTGTTCGATCAAGAGTAAGCAATACTTCATGCTCTTTATGATGTACACCAAACCGCGACGACGACCGACGCCTTTGGATGGGTGTCGACAATTGTTTATCGGTGTTTCGTCTTTATTGCTGGAATGGCGGTAATTATTATGAATCAATATGAAAGCAACGAGCTCCGAAAATATCTAAAGTAAAGTCACGTCTTTTTTCGTGCGGGGTAGACAGGGACCGTGAGGCGGGAGAGAGGCGGGATGGGTGACCGAAACATTATTATATCGAATTAACAGCTTAACGTACCTCCTTTGTTCGGGCGGCATTTACCCTCGATACCCTCCAATACGACTTAGGCCAGGGTCATGGCTCATCCTCTTTAACCATTCCTATGGAATGACAGAGCCGCTGCAGTGGAGATGTAAATAAAGGTGTATGATGACGAATCACCTTTAGCTCATTCTTTAAATGTGGCCAAAGATGCATCCCTTTTTCATTTGTTCGGTCTGTTCAGAACTCCATCTTTCGACTATACCCGCAGTTTTTAATGATATCCAACACGCGCTGGCCCAGCGTAGTGACCCACATAGTAGTCGCACGTTTTCTGCCTATATAATTCAATCACAGGGGTTATGCTTTATGCACTATCTCTGCCGCTTGACAGACGACAGGGCGGTGTGCGCGACTCTCCATCCTCAGGCTAGTCAAAAAATAGACGTCATACCCACTAAACCTCAAAAAGCCTTGACTATACCGTTATATATAGAGAAATTGTTTTATTCTTTGTTTGTATTTTATATCTGTAGTTTGCATTAAAATGGACTCGTTCATAGTAAAAATATCTCAATAATAGCTGTATCGGTTAGTCAAATTCTTTTATTATTTCAGATTTCAGTTACACGAGCGCTAAAAGTTCATTCATTTATGGCAACATATTTTTTCATCTCCAAGATAAGTATTTTTGAGAAAATAGAATTATCTTTATACTGTGAGGTATTATCAACTAGTTAAAATATAACATTATCACGTACATTCCTTATCATATCAACAACCCGAAACTTTATTTTGTTCAAAGACCCAAACTAATCACGCGGGTTAAAATGCTGATTGACTTGAACAACAGAATGTGTTTTATGATACCTTCTGAATCCCATAAAGGCTTATAATCCTATATTTGTGATAAAATAAGAAACTTATTATTTTATTTTGTAGAATGTATTTGTAGTTGTATATGCAGAATGGTAATGTTTCTATAAAATATATTCTAGCTATTGTGTGTGCTATAATGTTTTGTCGCCTATGCTAGCGATCACAAAGTGCTCTTGTAATCTTAAATAGGAAAATTGAAAAGAACCTAGAATAAATTTACTTTCAAACTATTATTTCAAATTTTCGTGACCTAATGACTAGCACTTTATCTTTACATCATATACACATAATAGAGACTAAGAACTAATTCAAGAAAAGTAATCGCAACTTATATCCGACCCCGTTCAATGACAGTTGTTGAACAGTATAGAAAAGCTGCTTATGCATTTGAACGAATTTCAATTAGTCACGAACGGTTAAAAGGATGAATTTACGTGGCTTCATAATTCTATTAATAAGTTTTTATTTAAGTCGCAAAAATTAGAATTACTTGAAAATAGATTAAATATGAAAAAAAAACACGATTTTTATACACACAGATTTTTTACGTATCATAAATGAGAGATAATTTATAAGCCGAGCATTTTAAAACACTCGTTAAAATTAATCATCAATACCTCAGTTCATTATTTATTAGCAGTGCGAAGAAAGGAATAAGAAAAAAAATATCGTAAAATAAGTTTATACTCAATAAAAGAAGCTGGCTGATCGAAAAATTAGAATACACAATAAAATACTTATTATGACTCATAATAACTTTCTTCATACAAAGAAAGGCCTACAATATCATGTCATGAAACAACAGAGTCGATCGTTCGCAAATTGCAGTCGTAAAAAGATATTTTCGTCAGCGACGCGGCGTGTAAATAAAATAATAAGCGAAAACCGCCCGGGGAAGGCGTAACCGTCTGAATAATATTTGACAAGCAGTAAATATCCGGACGAAAGGATCACGGGTCAAAAAAAACCCAAAAAAAGACGAATGTAAATTTTTAATCATAACCGAGAGAAGTCAAGAGCGAAACGGCGAATCATTCTGCCGTTGTTACACTTACAACTTGACGACGTGTTATCTCCATTTTAACAATAGAATTATTTCTCATTGCAGCGAACGAAACGTAAAGAAAAAAAACGCTATTGGTAGTTCCTAGATATATCTTAAACGCACAGGTCGACGACCTGACAGTTTTTAATTAAATGCGCCGTCGGCGCGTTGTTTCAATTTGTTTCAAGACAAAATATCTAATCAATAAACATTCGAAACGTCAAGCGCGAACGTTTTTTTCGTATTCAAATATTGTGTTTGGAACGGGCCGGGAGTATTATCATGATAAATAAGATACACGACCGCTGGGACAAGGGAACCAATCACCATACATCACAAAGTG
The DNA here is from genome assembly GCA_918026875.4 of Diatraea saccharalis. NCBI lineage: Eukaryota > Metazoa > Arthropoda > Insecta > Lepidoptera > Crambidae > Diatraea > Diatraea saccharalis. Next base: position 7,060,116 of record OU893349.1, read on the forward strand.
ACTCCAAATAAAAACCGATGAAACAAAAACGTATCTGTTTAACGTGTCATGAACAGTGCTAAAGGAAAACAAATTGTAACAGGAGACCGATGGTATCAAGCTAGGCGCCTTCAAAGACGTGAAAACTAATTAAGATCGGATGCTTTTCTAAGGCGATAACTTGCTTCGGACAGACGGGCGGACGTGTTTGTGTATTGGCAATCAAAACAATTAACTTTTTGCTGTATTCGCCTCTATCTAAACAAACCGGATATACCTAGGTATTTTTTATTTATCTTAAGACCTTATTGTGGGATTTTGTGTTGGCCATCTATAATAAGAATCGCTTTATTTAGGTATTAATAGATTGCCAAATGTCGAGACATCCAATTACTAAATTAAATGTTTTGTTTACATAGTGCAAGTGAGAAGCCTCAACAATTACTTTCGATATCGCAAAAGCAAATCTTTTAGAGTACAAATGATCAGACGCCTCATCAAGATTGAATGTAAAGATTGTATTCAGTTATTCAGATAAAAGTAAAAAAACAATGTACTTATAAAAAATATTGAAGGCAACAAAACAGTTTAGTTAATTCAAAAACAAAAACGCAATCAAAAGCAAATAAAATCGCTAACTAAGCTAGAGCAGCGTCGCGATCGAAGCGTGAAATAAATAAAATGGAAACTAGCGCGGCAAGCGGCAGAGTAAAAAAGAGACATTAAAAATTGTGGCGTTAATTTTCCAGCGAGATTTCCCAGCAGTCTGAGGGCACGAGGGGAAGGCGCGTGCACCGGACACGTGAATTAAAAACGTTTTAACAATGCCATCGCAGAACGTCTCCTTAATGAGGCCACGCGAAGGCCATCGGCTATTGCATCAAGCTATATCACGACGCGTCGCACATATCGCACGCTGAAAAATTGCAGGCGAATTTAAAAATACTCCTCTAGCTAGTGTGCGATCGCTTGATGAATTTATTACTGTGTGCAAAAAAACATATTCACGTATCTACGCGACCGTCCATCGCCGAACCTAAATCGGCCACATCCGAATTTAAAGCGTAGAAAAGGTTAATTCGGAAAGCACATTAACTTATTTAGAACAAACAAAACATTTTTAATACTTATTCTAAAGCCCCGTTAAACCGTAATGGAAGGACCGGATTATCGGCTGAAAACAAAATCGACGCCAAAGAATAATAAACGACAATTCAGATTTTAAATGCCATTCCCCGATAGACGGTATATAAATGAAATCTGTTCGATAGAAAAAAAAAGTGTCAATGTGTGGCGATGACACAGAGAGTTTGTAGAGGGTTTGTAGAGGGCCGTTTAGCGCACACACGGTGGGAACCGTCACTTGGCAGACAATTTGTCCCTTGAATATTCAGCATTATGGCCGGATAATTACCTTAGTAAATAACGAGCATAGCCCCCATACCATAAAAGAGCAAAATTTCCGCTGCGAGATCTTTCTCGCGAGGAAAAAGCGTTATTGAAAAAGAGGCGAGCTGATATATAAATAAAATACGGGTTCAGCTATCGGCGGCTTGTTATCGCATGCCTCGATCGCGGCTATTACTGCAAAGTATCGGTTATTCGAGAGGCCGTGGGCACAGTTTGCTTTGCAGCGTGCCGACGCGTCGCTAGCTCGTTATAATAATGTGAACTTCGGGAATTGCGACGTCCACAGAGATGGAAACTTTTTAATGTTTACCTTGAAACTTTTTTCATGAATTTAGCCAAATTCTACTCACGATAAAATTTACAAGCATAAACTTAATCATTGATACTTTACATAAGATGAATATTAACAGATAACATTCCATTTTTCTCAGATATGTGTTTGCCAAGTGCAGAAATCAGCTATAAATATAGATTTTTCTTAAAAAATATTCTTTAAATTAAAAGAGCAGATACGACTGTATATCACTTGCTGTTCGACGTCAGAAAGAATTTCTTTTACATACATAATAATTGCGAGTTGTCTCGAGGCGTCACGATCCTGATGCATAATGACAAAGTGCTCAGTGACGTGTAAATTGCTCTACGAGTTGATACAGTAAGTACAGTTTAAGTGCGGAACCTCTTTTAAAAATCGGAATAATACTTACAAATTAAAAATCTGTTTTAACGGTAATGATCTATAGATTTCTTATCGGGAAGTTTACCCTTCAACGTTTTCCAATTTAACCTACAAAGTATAGCTGTTAAATGAATTTTAATTAAAAACAAATATATTATGTTGTTACAAGGAACTCGACTGTGTTAAAATCATGTCAACTGTATAACATCATATGTACCTACTTCTACTCTAAAAGTAATACAAGCTATATTTTATCTTTTAATGATTTAAGTTAAAATACAATGTACAGTACAAATAAAACAGTAAATCTTCATTACGCTAGAATAATATTAAAACTCAATGGTGTCATCAGATTTTTAAATAGGCAAAACTAAAAAAAATCAAAGTATTCACAAGTCATGTGTGAATGAATTCATTATCATTTATCTGTCAGTACATCATCTTCGCGAATGTTGCCGGTTTTGGAGTGACGTACGAGAATTTAATAATTTTCGTTATACGTCTTTAAAGATGACTCTTATAGTGATTATTTTGAAGTGTTTTCTTAGATGATTAGTTAATATCTGATAATTTCAGTACAAGTCAATAATTGGATTGCTATTATGAAGAAATAGGGTGCACTTTTGACTTAGTTTTCATGTCTTTTATTTGGGTTATGACGTAACGATAAAAACGACTAGTTGGAGAGAATACAAACCATGGCTTCTTTAATTTATTTCTAGGATGATATTACCATTTAGCTAAACTTTTAATGACCTTGAAAATTAAATTTAATATTCCTGAAAAGATAACTGATCCGAGCAGAAGTAATAAGTGTCTTATAATGTCGGCGAAGTTGTATAGAAAAGTTTATAACATCTAAATACAGCTAAAACTTCTAATTAAACGTAAGAATTTATAAATCATATATATGACGCTTATCTAAAGGCAAGTAAAACTCTTGAGGTATGTAAATTAAATAATTTAATGTCAGTCACGACTACATTTGAGACAATATAGAGGGATTCTAGTGAACACTACGAAGAATTGAATAAGAACTTTCATATATGTCGACATCAATCTCGACTAGCAGAGCCAACGGGTCTGTAAGGTCGATACTATAGTTCTTTAGGGTTCCGTACCAAAAATGGAAAAATGGAACTTGTGAAGGATTCATCGGTTGTCTGTCAATTTCAAAAACTAAAACCGGGCTACAGCTAAATGACGCTCTAAAAAGTTTAAAATAAGGAATTTATTTTATAGCGATATATTATATATTATAATAGCGATGACCAAAGGACAGTTGTAATAAAAAAAGTCTTTTATTAACTATATTATGACCACCTCCGTGGCTATAGACCTCGTTCCAATGAATCGCCTATTTTTTGTTTGATTGTAATTTTTAAGAATTGGGTGACATAAGATATAACTTTCTTTCATAATAATTCGCAGGAATAGCTAAATAAATATCGAAACGAAACTAAATACAAAATTTTCAGCTACATTTCTTTCAATACTTTAAAGCTCTCATAAATAAGCTCAGAAATATGTCTACCTCGACAATAACTGATGGCAGAGCTCGTTAGTATGCAAACGATATTATATCGTCCCCAATAGAAGACGTTCGAAACGTGAAAAGATGGCAACCGAATTCTGCTAACACAATTTTCTTGACAACCTTTATTAGAAATCTAGTGTAGGCTTCGAACGTGAATGTAAAGGTCGTAATTAAATTGGGCTCACAACAACCGTCTATCGTAGTCAGATCCTGACAATATAAATTCGCTCACAAAGGTTTGCAACAGAAAAAGACAAATAAAATTTGTAAGTGTCAAGACAGTTAAATCACAGGTAAGCAACGAGGCTCTTTTCGTGGATATGGGATGGAGGCACAAAAGCAATCTACTCGATAACGAGGCAGTAACAGAGAAATTTTAAATCGGAAACTCGATTTTTTTGACGCACGCACAATTATATAAACGATTTACCTAAAGCGATTTTGTTTTTTTTTTTTTATAAACAAGGAGTTCAAACAATGCATTGTTAATAATCAGTTGCTAATGAAAAATGTTATCTTTCGTATCTCAGAATGCTACGGATTTTTTTAAGCATTTTTTACTAAGAATAATTTTCAGTATAACATTGTGAATGCAAAATTAATCAAATATAATAATCAGTTCCTGTTCAAAAATTGGGTTTATTGATAAGAAAATAAATAATGAAGGATATTGGACTTTATTTCTACTAAAGATTAAGTTCAGTTAATTATCAGATATTATACCGCTGGGAATAAAGACAAAGGTCTATGTCAGATCTAAGCAAGTTATAAGATAAATAACATTTATTTATTTAATACTTCATGCACAGACTACATTGGCGATTTTAATGCCATAGGAATTTTCTACAAGTAAACCGGATGGGTGATGTGGAGACAAAAAGTGATAGAGTGCACAATTGACAACGTATTTTAATAAGGTTTTCATGAATATACAGAGTGATTCAAGAGGTTTATATGTATAATACAGAACCACGTGGGGGAAGTCGTTGGCGAAAAGCTATGTACAAACAAAAAGTCCAGTATCTTTTTTATTGCGTCTCTACAGAAAATGATAAACTATGCATCGAAACAATTTTTAATTAATTACTCGCAATCCATTACAATTAGTGTAAAGGTTCGACATAAAACTCGACTACAAAATGAAAGATATATTTATCAATTATCCAAATAATAAAAGGGTAAACTACGACACGAAATGAACAATTGAATTTTAGAGGTAACTGATCAATTTTCTCTGTTAAGAAAATATTATTAAATTCATGTTTTGGTCTTTTCAGTGACTCCCACAGAAGTGATTTCTCATATATGATGCAGATATTTTTATTCACAGTTTATTTGAACGTTATTTCTTGTACAGAATCAAGTAGTTCGTAACTATTGATGTTCACATGCTATTAATAAATAACCCTATTGTTGGGGACACAGAGGCCTAAACATCACAGAGATAAGAGATTTAACTCGCAACTAGGGCCTACAGCGGATCAGTAGGTAAAAAATAACTGCTGTTTTCGCCAAGGCAATATAAATGGCTTTACTTATCTGAAACGCGAAACCCTTATTTTTAATATTAACAAAAAATCTTAATATCAATTCGAATAACGGTGTAATTTATGCATACACCACACAAATGGCAGTAAATGAGAAAAAATATAGTAAATTGTAAGTCTTATTTGGTAGAAATATGTATGTTGTTTACTTAGCTCCGTCTCGCGGAGTCTCCGACACCAGTAATTACAGTGGTGTTCCTATAATCATGCTTTATAGATGGCGATGTCTAGTTAAGAATCCACTTTTTCAACCACTTGCCCTTGGAGATGACTTTAGATGGCAGTTTTATTTTATTCTCGCCGTAAATGAACGTTTCAATATGCAGCTGTCAATATTTGTAGTAAAATTTAATATGAGTAGGATGTAACTTTATATAATTAATTTAATATTATTAACATTAATAAATAAAGATTGCTTATTTAACTCAGAGTCATTTTCAACAATGTGTATATAAATACTTGCAAAAAAAATAATCGTTTCATAAAACGTAAGAAAAAAGTGTAATCTTATCAAAAGCTCGGCCGTGACTTTTGAATAAACTTTTAAATCAACATAAGCTAAGCACCCATATAAAATTCAGTGCATTCAAGCCCCGAGCAGACTTTCACACAAATTATTCAGAATTTAGTAACTCCTTCATTATAAAACACCGTTGCTCTTCGCACTTTCGTTTCAAAAACAGAAAAAAAAATATAATTAACCGTATAAGTACGAGGAATCCGATTCAATATTATATATATACATCCTTTCAGGCGGAGCAAGGCGGATTGTAATCAACAACGATATTCGCCGCCAAATATAGAGCGTCAAATGTTAGCATCAGGGCTGCCACCTTTTGGAGAACAAATCGAAATAATCGAACAGTCAATCGGGATAGTCAGAAACGATCGGATATTGATCCTAATTACGTAACCAAAAAGACGACAGAGAAAAAAATATTTAATAAATATTTCAAATACTTTTTTATATATTCATTAAATTAAATTATACATCGATAAATTAGTAGAAAATTGAAATTCTTGAGCCAATGAATACAATAAGTCTGAATGTTTTGTTTTTACAATTTATTGTGAGACCAAAACACCAACAAAATATATATCATAGTAAAAGTCAGAATACCCCAAAGCTAATTTCTGTTTCTTTTTATAAAAAATATACTTTTGTATGTACGGAAGCGAACGCGCTGAGTTCGGACAAGAGGTAATGCGTCAATACTTTTTGATCTCACAGGTTATCAAAATACGGGACATAATTAATAGGCCGTCAGAACGTGGGACGATATCATTGAAATCGGAACTGTTCCGGTGTAAGATCAGGATGGGTGGTAACCCTGGTTGGCACAGCAATTGGAAACGAACGAGACTTGAACGCCAAGTGCGAAGAGTGTCGCCCGCGGCCGCATGCGACTTCAGACAACATACACGCCGATAATTTAATTGGGTAACTGACATTTAATCAATACCGTTGATTGAATTAATCGAAACGCTTAAAACCGATGCACTTTTATGGTGAAAAGCTGTTACTCGTCCGTGGCTGCTTAGACACGGCCTTTTTCAGCGCGTACGTAGGATAGAGATCGTTGTGGATCTGTCGTTGTCGTTGAAAGTGTTCGTTAAAATTGGTCACATACCATAGGAAGTCTCACTTATTTTAGATCTTATTATAGAAAATTCCTTCAACCATTGCGGGAGGCACATAAATATTACAAATAGAAAACTTTAGTATGAGCTTGGAGTTTGAGGTCAAGGCAATATTCTTTTTATTATGTACGCAACTTTCCAAAGTAATATTGTTGTAGTGTATAATAAGTTTTCTTAGTACACTTCGACATAGCAATTATTATCATACCATAGATTTAGTTTCATTATATACATTACTTTATATTTATATTATCATCTCATCATATTTATATTAAAGTTAAATCATGCAAAGGGATTTAAAGCGTTACGCATTAACAAACATCAAATCCACATGTCGTGTGAAGAAGCAGAAGTGATTTATTTTAATGCAACATAACATGCAAAGAATTGTTTAACATTTTGACCTAGAAAAAACACAAACTTTCTCATTTTGATGACAACAAAAAGAATGAAAAACGAATATGGTTACACGTAACAGTACTTTACGAAATTCAATGAGTATATTGCGATCGAATCTAAACAGATTGCGACTCACTAGATTACACGCAATCTTGATTATACGGTTACAATGTCACTTGAAATTTGATGATTGTGTAGATAATAACACTAGATAACACAATACATTCAAAAATTGGCTGACCACAAAAACACCGTGAGAGTCGACGAACTAATACTAGTTCGCGCTTTCTAAGCAACACGATTATTATATTTGCTCTGTAAGTTAATGGCAACAAACAAAAACATTTTCCTGTTGTACAAATTCATAGCTTTTTATTGCTTTTTAACATGTACACATTGCTGAACGTCAGGTTACCACAATTTGTAAAATTTTCGGAAATGATATAAAATCAATATTTCTTTAATATGTTAATGTAAGTATTTGTTTTACTTTAATATTTTCATTTACTATATATAGATACAGTATATAGATTTTAATTCAAAATAGTTAATGTACTTTTAGAGTCCCGTACCAAAAAAGGACGGAACCCTTATTCACTTGTTTTTCTGTACGTCTGACACAGCCGATTTTCTCCACAACTACTATACCAACTGAATTGAAATAAAACTAAATATTGTACTGTTCATTTTTAGAAACGTTACATTATATTAGGACATAACAATAATTTGTTATTAATATATGTCCTAACCTGCCATCCATGAATACTTTTAATGACAATTTTATAATACAAGTATACCTAGGTGAAAGATAAATCACAATACAATTTGAATAGTCACTTTTGGCTTGAGGTGTTTATTCTGATACCCCCGTTGTGATCATTAAGTACTGACATTACCAGCGCACTTCCTTGATAAATAGGACCCCAACGGACAGAGTTTAACACCGGGGGCGTTAACTGATTTATGTCGGTTACTACTATTATTTAGCAATCAGCAGATCTTAATACGCCAATAAACGGTTCTTTGATAAATCTATATGTCTTTTGTATCGAAATCACTGTGAAATGCGAAGAAAATTTTAGCATGACATAAATATTGAGTAAATTCATGAAATCCCAAACACTTGTAAATTTGAAACACCGAATCAAAAATTATATATATATTCATTTATATACATATGTAAACAAGTTATAGAAATATTCTTGATAGTGGAAACAAGTTGCAAAAAGTCGCACTTATAACGGCTTACATTATATTTGTTTTTAACAAAACCTAACATCATAAATAATGTCAAAGCGGCACCGGAGTCAAGGGATAGTGCAAAAAGTGATACAAAGGCGAAGCATCCGATACCTTTTCGTAGAAGACGAAAAAAGAATTCAAATTTAAAAGTGCCATGGATCGAAAAATATTTGACTAAATAAAACTAAACAAATAACAAAGTTGTCCGACGAGGTTAAATTTAACAAAAGAATATAATAATATGACATCAATTAAATTTTAGGGAAAACAACAAAATTCAAACAAGAGAATCAATTAAATGATAAGAAAGTGCCAACAAAGGAAATTAACGAGGGACTTAATGTTAACTACAAAGTGATAAAGCATTTACGAATGTTATTTCCAATGGACAAAGATTATATGCACTGACCGGAAGCAAATTTTAGTTAAAGCCGCCAAGGAATCAAGAAATGAAATTTAACAAACATTAACTGAAGCGTGTAATTTGAATCAACAAAAACAATTCGTGGACATAATAGAAACGAATTCCAAACTTCAGAACTCCATTAAAGAGGCATCCAGACTTCCCATTTGAAAACAAGTCGGTGTTCAGAACAAATAAATGTATATTTTATTCATCTTCACTATACACTGATTCTCGATTGGTTGTCGATAAAGCTTCACTAAGCAAAAATAAAGCAACGCGATTAAGTGTTCCTGTCACTGGGGCCTTGTTCTTGTTTCTAAAATTTGTATAAAATATTCCGATGTAGTCGCTTCGCCGCTGACAACAGTTCCTGTTGTACAAAAAAAAACTAAAACAAAATGGCTACAGCAAAAAATTGTGAAGGATTTCTTTCGAACATGCATTATAGCAATGTAATGAAAATCAAAGACTGATTATAATCAATTGCCTACAAAAAGCAATCTTGATCCAAGTCGTAAACACAACTAAATTGAATTTCAAGAATTGGACTCTTACCGGAGATTCTTAACATAGAGCCATATCAAGATTCCTGGAATAGGACTCAACAATACGTGTCAGTCATTCCATTAACGTCCGATTTCCAAAAACATAGAGAGTAGTGGCTATTGGAAAAATATTTGACGCTTAGGGAAAGAAGATGTTTCTCACGTGTTTAAGGCTCACCTTTTTTATATTGACCGTGGGAATTGTATTTACTTGTATTAAAATATATCTATGGTATTGAAATACTAAATGCTCTTTAAATATGACTAAAATACGAAATCTACAAGCATTTTATAATGTTAATGTATTGCCTTATGTTAAAACACTAACTTTTTATTGTAATTAACAAAATAATATTTCTAATTATAATGATTGTAAAATTTTTATGGGCAAACGGCTGATGAGCCATTTGTGCTGACACTACGCACATGTAATTTAACGCCAGGGCTACCATTACAATAAAATAAATCTTGGTAGTTTGTTAACAAAGGTTAAAATAATAGTTTAGATTTTTTTCATCCGTTTCATAAGTTTTAAAGTGTATAGTAAATTTACCTTAAACTATTTTTTTTTTATAATTATTAGATAGAAATGGTAAGAAAATAATTTATGCAGAAGGCAAGAAACAGGGATTCGTAATATTTGGCTCATTCAATTAAACTTTTCTTTTATTTAGTATGGTTTATTTTGAAGATGTACGCAGTGTTGCTAACTAAATATTTTTGCGTAGATCAAGGATCCTTTGTCTTTTTTTTTTGAAATGCTTAGGATTAAAAATAATATTAATAGACTCATGTGAATGACTGGATGACTTGATACAAGAATGTAAAAAGCCGAGAGCTAGCACCACAGCTCGCCTAGTCATTGGGTCTATAATTTCAGTATTCATATTGTATTAAGTAACATTATACTGACAAGACTTAACAAAATGTTCTATTTAGGAATCACGATGGATGATAAACTTCTAAAATTCCTTTTAACAAATGAATGACTTTAAAAAGAAATACACCGAAGATTGTTATTCTATCTGATGTTTTAATTTACAATTTATAGTACTTAAATTATGTAAATGAATGAACATTGTTTTGTGAATTTAGTAGGTATAAGAACGTGGATGTACTTTTGAATCTTCCCATTGTTTAAAATCTTTCAATTTTGGTTCCGAAAAAGAAAAAAAGCGTTGAACCGTCGAACTTGAATCTCAATGTGAATAGTATCACCCTAGACTTGGTTGTATGTTCTACATCCCTTTACCTTAAATAACTTAAAAGAAGCCAAAAATTAAAATTTCATAAGTGGGTCATAAATTGTGACTACAATAAAAAATGATTTGTAAGATAAAATTAATTAAATTGTAAGCGAACATTGTGATTCATTGACATAGGATGATAAATAGATCGTTATTAGAAAAAAGGGGAATAATTGTATCAAATCGTATTGAAAACAAACGAAGAAATATGTAAAAATTATGTAGTTTTTATGAATAACTAGCTGACCCGACAGACTTCGTCCTGTCAAAAAGCCTACATTGCTTAGACAACAGTGAGTGCTTGTAATTTAATATGAACTTTATACCATAGCAATAAAGCTCAAATTGACTACGTTTTAGTTACAAATCATTTGTATGGGAAAAAGAAAAGGGCTATTTTTAGGGTTTTTCCAGCAATAATTCTAATTTTTCTCGCCGTAAAAACCATCCTTGAACTTCAACGAACATTTTAAAAAAAGATTTGGCCAAATTGGTCGAGGCGTTGTTGAGTTATGCGCTTACCAACACATTTTGCGATTCATTTTTATATATAAGAATAAATAATTCAATATAAACCGTGTGCCTTGTAAATTGTATGTGGGTAATATATATATATATATATATTATATATATATATATATATATATATATATATATTTGGTCGTCACAAGCCAAGCTTTGCTTAGTGTAGGGATCGCTAGAATGAAGCACAGTTTGTTAAATGTTAATGGAAAATAAAGTTGTTATTATTATTATTAATAATTCAAATTAGCATAATGGATCAAATACTACTTAAAGATGTATATCATAGGAAGTACAAATTTGAAGGAATGAATAGTTTGTCTATCGGTGCGATGCAGCACCGTGTGCCTGCCGGCCAACGGCGCCGTTACAATAGCACAATTAAAATGCCAACAAGTCCGGTTGCCAGCCCAATCCAATTACAGTGGACAACGATTCCGACGAGTAATTGGAACCGAGCCTATACAGGAGCTGGGAGATACATGGAAGAGGGTGATGGAAAGACTCTTGCTAAGTGTAATTGCTTGAGCTAATGTATGGGTATGGGTGCAAAAAGTATCAGAATAAAATTAAAAACTTTATAAAATGAAGATGTCTCAAGGATGGATATTATCATTACACTGTCACTTACGATAAATGGTATAAGTTATTCTTAAATATATTATGAATGACAATTCGTTTTTATTTCAATTACAGTGTTATTAATTTAATTGCATCATGTTCGTGAACGTTTACTGTTTATTGACGGAGGACACAATGTTTGTACCTAGCTATATCTTTATTATTCCTTTTTCATATGAATAAATTTTGCTAGGTTTATTTGAAATAACATCCATAAATTATCAGATAAGTTTTCTTTTAACCGAATTCAAAATCCAAAAGGGGCGGGTTATATTTCGACGACGATTTATTTTTTTATGTATGTTCACAAATATTTCCACAAACTTTATTCTCACATTTTTTTATTCGTTTGTTTAATGAACCTAGGTGGTCCCATTTCAAATTCATATAAACCGAATCAGTAGTTTTCCTTTAATAATAAAATAAAATAAAATACACTTTTCACCAAATATTACCTCTATTCAGTTGATATGGTAAGACATGATCCTTTCCAGCTAGAGAACTAAAGATTGCGTATTTGGAATTTTCTATGATCAAAGAGTGTGTACATTTTTTATGAAAGAAGGTATGTTAATAGATTTCTTCTGGAATTGTGAACCGAATTCTATCAAACTAGCTATTTTCCTGCGACTTCGCCTGCGTAAATTAAAGCCTATGAAGCCGTATGAAGTAGCTTCCCATAAATGAGACTTTTATTAATCGGTCCTAAAGTGTCTGAGCCCATCAAATGTAAACAAATAAGCAAACGAATCTTTCCTCTTTATGAGTATAGAATTATAGGAAAAAGATATGCCGAGCAAATAAATAAAATCTTCTTTTCTAAGACAACATAGTGGTTGAATATTTTTATTTATATATATCGACGCTGGAAAGCAAACACGTAGTAACCTGCAAAACCAAAATTGTTCTTTAGAGCAGAAAAACTTTAATTTTTTTCGATAAATAATTCCTATAAGCGTCCATGGTAAGAAATTAGGTGTTCCTTAGTCAATTTATACGGAAAGAAAATATTTTTTCTTGGATAAATATAAAGATTTTCCATTCTAAATATCCAATTTGGTTTTGCAGGTTACTACGTGTTTGCTTTCCAGCGTCGATATATTTCATATTTTTTAATGTTACCAATATCACTATTTGGATTTAAAAAATATCATTAAAAAAATAGAACCTCGTTCAAACTTGAACTGCATTTTCTTGAATAAGTAGCTTTTGAGATAGGTATTATTTATTATTTTCTTTTAAATTTGAAGTCGGTTCTATTTGTTTTTAAGTTTTTATCTAATAAATAATAATAATATACTCTCAATAAGCTTAGGATAAAATCATGGGTGTAAACTAAGAAATAAAAGCTGTATCCAAGTTTATTTGTCCGGATTTGATACCCGGTCGGGTCAATGTAGAAGATAAACTTTTCTATATTATCTCGGGTTTGGGTGTTGTCATACCCTCTTTGTTTTAGATATACCATAATACGCTTCTGCTACATCTTGGAATCAGATCAGTGTATATATGATATTATCTAATATATATATTTATTTATCAATATATATCGAATTTTGATGTTAGAATATATTACTAACAAATTGTTGTAAATTTTTATATGACAGTGGTCGAAACGGAATGAAACACGTATATAATAATGCCTTATTATAACCAAGTCTCGGCGTTTATGTAAAATATTATAGAAACACACAAAGAATACCATACAACAATCACAATCTAAAAAACCACACAGAAATTGATTTTTTTTAACAGTTTGGCGAAACTATCTCCTGTTTGTACAGTTGTAAGGTTTGTTCAAAGGGAAGACTACAGAGTAAAAGACACGATATAGCTTTTGTTTCTCTTCGATAGCCTATACGAGTTAAACTCAAAGGCTAACAACTCGAGCGATCCGCCGACTGAGAATGGCCCGAACAGATTGAGAGACTCTTGTACAGGTCGAAAACAAAACAATGTTAAACTGTAAACAACTGTCTGAAGCTGCTGTATGACCGGAACAGCAGAAACTATTCTTGTCAAGACTGCGAATAACGTCATTACTTACTAAGAGTCTACAGTATTGGTAAATAAGAAATCAATTTTTTATACTAACATTTTTGATTTTTGAAATGCTGTATTCAGTTAAATTGGCTATCATGACGTAATTCATTGCTCGATTATAATGTCTGCTTAAGAATGGAGGTTCGAATTTCGTTGAAGGCGATTTTACTAAAAACATATAGATATAGAGAGTACAATTATATTTTAATAGTTGTATTCATCCAGATTCTTAAAAGGTAGATTGGATTGTGGAATATCAATATATTATATAAATCAAATGATTTAAAAGCGAAATATTTCTAAGCCAAAAAATATCTTACAAACAGTAACTTTTCTTACTAATATTTGGTCAATAACTGTGAAATGTGTACTCTCAGCGGTCGATACTATGTTGTTCATATTATCATTATAAGCAACTCCGTACGAACAAGCATTGAGATCCAATTATCTTATCACGGGAGACGAAAAAAAACTTTTCGCTCAACCGGCGCACAAAGTAAACTAATCCCGGAATCTCAACAATTCGAACGGTTGAAACTTCTCTCCTCTTTGAAAACAAAGACTCATCGAACAAGTTCCATAAATTTACTTCATCCGTAACACCTGACATGATTTTTAAATTAACTTCACAAATATTCGAAATTAAGATTTATTGTACGTTATCATCACCAGAATGTTCTTATCTATTAAATTAATTTAAATAACTCAAGCATATGCTGTGATCGACTCAAGTAATACGAGACCGGTTCATGTCGGCACTCACAGAAGAACTGAATGTGTGTGTTATCATCGCTTTCAATTCGTTTAATATAAATTACAAGAGATATCAGTTGACTTCTATTTATTATTATTAAGGTCCAGATCAGCTGATTGTAGTCGTGCAGAGAAGAAGTGGCACCACATGACGGGTACATTTTATGCTGGCTTACGTACTGCACATTGAACACATCGAATTGATATTTTTATATATAGCGTACGGGACTGGCGTCAAGGAGTTAGTATATGTGAGAGTAATAAATTTTAATACATTGAATACGAAGTGTCCGATAAAAATGGTATTTGGTTAAAATACGATACAACCGAGGCATTGAAGTCGTCACTTTAAATGTATGCCGTGTATTGTTGGCAATTCGCGCGAAACGGTGTGCGTTACATAAATATCGGGGCACAGTAGGCACGCTCCCGAATGCAATGGGCTGGTAAATAAATCGGTGTGCATCCTTTCAGGCCGGTAGACGGCAGGCCCCCGGCGGCGACGGCGCGCACTAAATTGCACCGAAAAAGAACGGCGCGGCATGGCAGCCGTATCGAACCGTGCTAAGTTACGATCGGTCGCAACACACGGCGCTAAGTGGCCTATCGTGTTTTGAAAAATTCAATAAACGTTGGAAATTGTCTTTTGGAAGAAAAAACACACAAGGTTTCGATGGCGGAGGCGGACATTAATCAGGCTTAAAGGGGTCAGGGGCGTCCCGAGCGATGCTGTAGCGTCGAGACGCTCGGACGCCCGGCCGGTCATCGTTCCCGACCCTAATAGGCTTTATCTGGAAAATAAAACTCTTTTCTAATTTTTTTTTTTACAATCGGTGGTCCATAGATAAATAAAACTTAAGTGCCTCATACAAAAAGCTTTGCATCCAAAAAAAAAATACAGAAGAACTCTATTTAAAATCAGTAATGCAACGAATAATAGGTATGTACTTCGTCGAATAAGAATAGCAAATCTGCTATTCGGTAGACGAATACGAATTATTCCACAGCTCAATAAACGTACATAGTGTACTTTTTTACTGAGAGATTCGATCAGTTTAAACCTTGTTATATCTTGTTAAAAAATCAAAACATTTGTAATGTAAATGTAAAAAGATATAACTACGAAATAAAACTTCGGAACTTCTAGATCGGTTTTAAAAAATCTTTTACTAGATATAACCACACATTTTTTTTTTTATTTCAAAGGCTAGAGGAGTCTATTTTTAATAACCGTTTAATAATTTACTACTACAAAAAGAGTAGGTATGCTAAGTCACTTAAATATAATATGTAAAATTATACTGTCCATCTATGCCATCATTACAGTTGAATTGGACCAGAAGTTTGTTAATCCATTCAGGTAACATACAAAGGAAACTGCGGTGAGCCTGAAAATTAAGTTGGTACGGTCTATTGCCCTTGCATTAGGCCGTGTTGCGGCCCAATAGCATGCTTATTATTCTCATCAATGAGACCGACGTTTCTTTTGTGTGTATTAGTGGAAAATTTCTAAATTTTAATAGAATTTTGTGAACATGGCAACCGGCCCGCCAAAGTAAAAATATAACCAAACCAATATTTTAAAGAACATAAAATTATGGAGAAACAAATTAAAATGTAAACATCTAAGGATTTAAAAACAATTTGCCTTTTAATGAAATTATGACATATAAATAATTCGATTACATTCAAACTGATATCGGTTAATGAAACAAAACAAAACAACAATTATCGGTTAACTTTATGTGTGAAACATGTCAAATATCCGTTTCGTGAGCCGGTTCTGTGTTGTTTATAGGTTATATACATTGGTCCGGTTTGTTTATTGGTTTATTGATCAATGAAATGAGTACAAATATAGCCACTTATATTCTTTCAATCTCTCAGAAATTAACTTGAATAACCCGTGTACTTTATTTAGACACTTGTGTTATTATCAATCAGTCTTTATATTTTGTACTTATAGTGGAAAAACCTGGCGTTGCTTTGCAAAGTGTTTGTAGTCATAAAAATCTCTAAAAAAACGAGCTGTTATCAGTTAACCTAATGTTATAAGGAATTTACCAGTTCTTGTGTCATTCTATTACCTAAAATATATTTTGAGAAACCATTACAATTCATGTGTGTGTACATTAAAGATACTGTGATATTTAAAAGTCGCCTAAGTAAGCCATTTTTACCATGCATTTCGAGGGCAACGAGCCGCGAGATAACAATATTTAACTCTTCAACACAAATTGCGCGGACGTGTCCCTCGCATCGTACGGTGCAAATTACTCACTTGAAAAGAGAACCTATAATCGTTGACCTTTACTTTGAATCGACACCAACCGCTAGTAAACGAGAACCGAAATGAGTGCAAGCTAATTTTGTTCAAATCAACATCCGCAAGAACGCACGAAGACGGGGCGATACTGTGAGCGACTACTCGTAAATCCACAAGTCTCGATGACGGCAGTGCGCCCACGGCGTATCGTGACCCGACTTCATCCGCATCACTCCGGCGTTATATACGATTTTTATTGATGTAAAAATGCACCAATTCTTAGAAGACACGCCTCGGTCGCACGTGGATCCACGCCTCGATAATACTTTCGTGACGTTACCACTGTAAAATTGTAACCCTTAGACCAAAAAATTCCCGTTATCAGTTAGCATACCTAAATATATATAAGAAGATGTAGGTCCTATTATGGACCTATGTCGATGAAAATTGGTATTTGGGTAATTTTATCCCGAAAATTAGCACTTAAAGGGATAAAAATAGGAGTGAAAAATTTTATGGGGAATCAAAATGTTACCATAGCAACCAATGTTTACAATCTGTTTTGTTATTGTAATAATATTATTTACAAAATGTTTTATTGTATAGCTCTGAAAATTGGTATTTGAATAAATATTATATTATTGAAATTTTAATAGATAAAAATGTAATTTTGTTTACGAAAGAAAAAATATTTTTATATTATATATGTATATATGAATTTTCAGCCAGCTGATGGCGAGTATATTCTAAATAGCGCTATTATTTTGATCAAAGAACTTTGCGCAAGCTTTAAATCAAAAACACACTAAAATGTTGCTCCAAGTTTAGATTAAAGAAATTTCAATTATTTGTGTTTTTCGTTTATTACTCATTATTTGACTGAGGATAAGTATTGCTTAACCTAAGATTTTCAAGATGATAATTTTCACAAATCCTATTTGATTACATTTGTTCATTCATATTATATAACCACCTTAGTATAGGTTTCCAAGAAAATACGTCGTGGCCAGATCGTAGAATTGACCAGTACATGACGCGGCCATTTCATGAAATCTTTGTAATTCATGAAATGAAAAAATCTTGCTGCTCACATCACGATGTGGCTTGATCAGATCAATGAATGATTCGTTTATCGATGTGGGCAGCTGATAGTATGACTTCTTCATGATGTGGCTAAGAGTAAGTGATCATATCGTAAAATAGTTACGTAAGTATCAGTAACAGACACTTTTGTCGCATTGTTTTTGCGATATTATTTATTTAAATTTTTAGGTTATACAACAAATTAAAGAAAGTAGGGTGGCTAAGCAACAGAAAACAATTATTTGATTAAGTTAAGTGAGATAAATGTAGGAGTCCAGTGCGAAAGTGCAGCAGCAAAGGCTATTTCTATAGTTTTATTTATATGTCACAGGTTATGGTAAAGACAGGATTGTGACCTAACTCCAGAGGATGATAAAATCATATTGGAGGATATAAAAGTTTTTGAGATATGAACTGAACTGAAGTTCCTATATGATTCACTACTTAGGTCACGTGATAGGTAAGAAATTTAAGACAACCACGTAGCATAGCGTTCGTATTAAATTTAGAGGTTGTTTCATTACAAACCACAAATCTTAACTCTAACAAATAAACAAGCTATTTCAACAAATAATTAGATTTATTTTTGGATACTCATAATATGACCAAACGTGGATTGACATATGATTTAATGTTGACGCTTAAATGATATAATCAAATGGCCTGCCGGATCATAAAATCATTAATTTTACGATATGGCCACGTCATAGATACATAATGTAATAAATCGTTTATTGAAAAAACAAATGTTGCACTGTACATATAAATATTATTTTATCATCAGCCCTTGTAACTCCCTACTGAAAGGCCTTCGTTATAGATGGTGGTAAGGAGGATGGACTATGACCTTCCACGCTGGCTCAATGCAGATTAGAGGGTATTAATGACTGCAAATGCTTCCGGGCTTTACGTATTATGTAATTTACGTAATTTTCGGTCTCCCATCCCGTGACTATCTTTGCGAAAGTTGCTTAAGAGATTTTGTGAAGGAGCTATTGTGATTGCTAAAGATAATACACACACACACACACACACAATTCGCGTCTTGCTGTATTTGGTCGAGGTTGTTTAATTTTAATTTTTTTATGTATTTAAATAATGAAAATCCGTAATTGGCATTAAGATATGTTAAAATTGTTCTACTATTATTTAGATAAGAACTAGCTATGGATTTTTTCTTGAAATAAATAAATAACCAAGCAACAAATTTCAATGACATGCTACTGAAATCAATCGGTGAATATATATATATATATATATATATATAAATCTATAAATTCAGTGAATGATGATGATGCGGTAAATTACCCAGTAGAATTTTTAAATTCCTTAAAACCCGCGGGACTACCTTACCATAGGCTTATCCTTAAAAAGGGAGTACCAATTATGTTACTGCGCAATCTTCAACCACGCAAATTATGTAACGGGACTAGGCTGCAAGTAAAAGTGCTTCATAAAAACGTCATTAAAGCTGTTATCATAACCGGTTGTGGTCGAGGTGACTCTGCATTTATACCGCGCAACCCCGCAATACCAAATGATCTACCTTTTGAATTCAAAGGCTTGCAGTTCCTTCTAAAGGTTTGTTTTGCAATGACTATCAATAAGTCGCAACGACAATCTTTAAAATACGCTGGAGTTGAATTGAGACAAAACTGTTTTTCACATGGGCAATTTTACGTGGCATGCTCTCGAGTCAGCTCTTCAAGATCTCTAATCATCTTTGCGTCTCTGGACGGACAAGTGAAAAATATATTCTATAAAAAACGTGTTATGAAAAGATTCCCATCCGTTAAAGTTCATATCACCACCGTAAATCTAAAATAAAAGAAGAGATATCCTAATTTACTGATAGACAACACACAGCGTAAACGCTGATTATAGAGATTTTAAATTTGGAGGGTAAATTCGTTTTATTGCTAAGAGCGAATTTCGGAAATTCTACCTTGAAGAAAATTAAAAGGGGTGAAACGTTTCTATTTTTGGATCGATGAAAATTATGATTTGAGTAGTTTAAGGCCCTGAAAATATAAAGTTAGACATATTTTATACAGAAAATTACCATTTATAGGGATGAAAACGGGAGTGAAAGTTTTTATGGAGAATTGAAATAAATCAAATAAACAAACAATGGTTGCTATCCATTGTTTGTTTATTTGATTTGTTATGGTAATAAATGTACATATCTACTATTATTTACAAATATTAAATTACATAGCGATGAAAAACATTGGTGTTTATGTAATTTATTACAAAACAATATATTTTAAATTTGTTTTTCTTGAAAATTTTCAAATGGAAGTAATTTCGTTTACATTCGTTTTATATATTTTGAACTATACTAGAAAGCATTTAGTATTCTACATCGCACTGTTTTGCTCAAGATTGAGTTTTAAGCAACAGCGTTTTTGGAAAATATATACTGCCCAAAGTAACTATACTACGCGGACGAAGTCGCAGGCAAAAGCTAGTTTATAATATAAATGTACCAAAAAGCAACGTGGAATTATTACTCAAGAAAAAGGCCAGTATATCACAATGACATTTGGGGTAATGCATTTTCAGCTGACTCTAAAAAGCAAGGCGAGAGTGCCTCGTCGCCTCGCGTCGTCTGTCTCATTATTGTCACGGAAAAAGGGTAAGATCTGTCAGGTACAGCGACGTTGCTTTCGTACAATTCCGAAATAAACATAACTCTACAAGCAAATACCGTTTTCGCTTTACAAATTGGATAAACATAGTTTTATCCCGATACTATTTTTTATGTTTCCGTCGAGTTCGGACAGAAGACCAAAGTTTTTACTCCATCCCTATTAATTTTGATTAAATCTATACGTTTATATTACCAGAGTTAACTCTTCAAGTTTTAATTTAGCACGAACTTCAAATGCAATGGAGTAATAAAAGCAAGACCTTCACAACTCACGTGAAATCTGTGTGATATACCGATAAAACTTTTCACACCATCCCGGGCAAACGGCAAGACCTTTTCCCGGATCGTCAATACGGCAGAAAACGGCGTATCGAAGGCTAACGATAGTTTGAATAGAGAACGCTGCTTGTTTACAATAGCTGCGGGTAGTTCGTGAGCCGCTCTCCATTTAGATGGGAAGCGCGTCGATACCGCGTGCGGCAACCGTGTTCATGTGAAACCCCGGTATAACTAGACCTCTCCGCCCTCGATCGTATTAAGACTTTCTCATGGGCTGGATAAAATTGGTTGTGAGAGCGTGGTTCATATAGCACCGGCCGTTTCACCACCGACGTCTCTGTTATGGAACTTTATGGAATGAAGTGCGTTTTATACGGTCTTTGATGTTCGGTTTTGCGCTCTTAGCGTCTAGTGGTTCTCGAGGGGCGAGCAATAACAACATCGAGGGAAGTGCTGGCGGTCATAACTACATGACTAACACAAAAATGTAAATGTGCCCTCGCTACTAAAAAAAAGCCAAATGTGTTAAGGTGTTTACACTCGTTACAGTAATCTTAACAGACTTAGACAAAACTTTTGATATAGTCTACATACACGTACATTAAACGAACTAAGTAATATCAAGTAGTACAAATTTTTGTTTCACAATTTTTGTGTTTCATCCAGAGGTAATTTTTTAATTAACATAAATGTAATAGAATTCAAAAAATAATCTTTTTTATAAGTTAATAAAATCAGATAATTCTAATATCACGGTGCACATTATTTTGTAATAAAATAAAACCATTACACACAAAAATGCCTATAATATAGACCATATAAAATTGTTAATTAAAATCTATAGTGCCAGATTTTTAATCGTCGAGTGTCATTGCAAATTGTCAAGTTAATAGCCGCACTAAAACTGAACGCTAAAACCGCAAGCAATCTGCGAGTGAATTTCGTCGGGTGTAAACCGAGATCCATTATTTTTAATGAGTGAAATTCTTTTAATCTGCACGAGATGAAAAATGCCTTACAAATCGGAGTTAAATAAATCTCCTGAGATGACCTATAAAACGTACTCAGAGTAATCTCGTTAAAATCCTTTGCGGGTAGTTTTAAAACAAACGAGAGAGGGGTGGAGCGTGAGACGCGGGGCTTCGCTCGTCATGATGTAACGCCACCGCGTCGCATCGGGCGTAGCGGTCGCATCTAATTAATCGGAACGTTCTCATTTCGTTTGCGACAATTTTATGCACAGCTTTGAGGGTACTAGATATAAAACTTGGGATTTACGAGAAAAAGCACCCTGTTGATGGATAATTACGTTGGTTGTATCTTTTAACGATTCCGTGAGCCAATCTCACCGCATACAATATATTAAAGCTGTCACACAGTGTCACGATTTCCAGTAGACTGTTCACTGCTATTGCCCGTTGCTTGGCAGACAGTATTTACACCTCCATCGTTTTCAGATTGAGTGTCGTAGAGTGGCTGGTGGGTACAAAATTAAATTGCATGTGTCTCATTAATTTTAAATCACCTCAATTTCCTTGCCTTTATTTGGTCGTTGATTTTCAATTACTGTGCCAATATAAAGTAATGATCCGCTAAATTTTATAGCACTCTTCTGACCTCTTGTTGTTCTTTATAATTGTGATTCCTTTGTAATTGAAAGGATTTACATAAGTGTAATTTTGAGTAAGCATTTTAAATCAAATACATAAAGTAAGTACGTTATGTTGACTCGCTATATTTTTATACTTACATAACCATAGCAGACAGCCCAAATATTTTCTTTTGAAACGGTTACTGATAAATAAACTACTTCTTTGATTATATACACACATACAATTTCATATGAACAAATGTAACAGACATTAGTACAAGGGCACTGCTTATTTCAAATTGAAATTTCTACCAGCAGGCCCAAAACAGGAAAAAAAAATACAATAAGGTAGTCAGTGTGTACCTCCTAAATAAATTCATATGGAATATAAATAACAAATTCAAATACCGGGAAAGAGAGAAAATAAAAATACATAACGGTGCAAACATAATATAAATAATAATATATATATCTATCTATAATATATAAAGATTATAACACCTACACTCTCCAATATCAACAACAAGAAAGATAATGATTCTTTACTCTTTTTTTGAACACAGAAATAGTGCGACTGTCACGTATATCGGCAGGTAGAGAGTTCCAGAGTCTAGCAGCATGAACAGTGAAGGAATATGAAGCAAAATCCGTTTTGTGAGAAGGAGTTTGAAGAATGGACTTAAGGTGAGATCTGCAAAGAGCATCAGGAGAACGGAGAAAGGAGAAACGCTCACGCAGATAGGAAGGATAGACGGGATTATACAGGATGTTGAACAGAAGACAGACAATCCTGACATTTCTACGCTGACGAATGGGAAGCCACATGAGCTGCTTACGTAAATGTGACACATGATCATACTTACGAAGACCATAAATAAATCTAATCGCTAGATTTTGAAGTCGTTCAAGTTTGTTTAATAACTCCTCAGTGGCATCCAAGTAACATGCATCTGCATAGTCAAGAAGAGGTATAATTAAGGATTGTGCTAGTAATACTTTAGTTTTAAAAGGTAAAAAATGTTGAAGGCATTTAAGTGTGTGAAATGAGAAGAAGGTCCTACGACTAACCTCAGATACATGGACAGTCCATGATAGATTTGAATCCATTGTAATTCCAAGATTTTTTACGGTGTCTGTTAACTGGATCTGAGTCCCATCCAAAAGCAGGGGTGGTAAAGATAATGCAGAAATAGAATTAATATTAAACCTGCTACCTATCACAATGGCCTGAGATTTACTCGGGTTAAGCATGAGGCCAAACGATTTTGCCCAAGTACTAATGCGATCCAAATCGTTATTAATAGCTACCAGTGCCGAGTTACAGTCTTCTATTTTAAAGTGTCGATAAAGCTGCAAGTCGTCTGCATAGAGGTGGAAGTTGGAAGATATAACTTTAGTAACCGAGTTAATGAAAATGGAAAATAAGAGAGGTGAGAGAACAGCACCCTGAGGAACACCCGCACCGAGATCGCACCAATCAGAAGATTTATTATCAAGACGCACACGTTGCGTGCGTCCCCGAAGGTAGGAATCAAACCATGAGAGAACAGAAGGAGAGATATTGCAAGAACGAAGAATAGCGAGAAGAATGTCAAAATCGACAGAATTAAAAGCACTGCTGAAATCTAGAAGAATTAGAACTGTAAGAGCTTTATTCTCCATAGCCCAACGAATATCATCAGTAATGTTTATTAAAGCTGTTACAGTACTGTGACCAGGGCGGAAACCGGATTGGTACCTATTCAAAAGGGAATTAGAAAAAAGAAAAGTTGATAATTGCTTATGAACAATATGCTCAAGAAGTTTAGAGAGAAGGGGAAGAATAGAAATAGGACGAAAATGAGATGGGACTGAAGGATTAGATACTTTAGGCAGTGGAATAATGTGCGCCATCTTCCAAATTTTGGGAAAAGAACCGGATTCAAGTGAGAAGTTAAGTATGTGAACAAGTATAGGAAGGAGAAAAGATAAAATAGGGGTAAACATTCTTACGCTTAGGTTGTCCTCGCCAGCAGCCTCGGAAGAAATGGATTGAATAGTATTTTTAATGTCAGTTTCGGATATTTTTGAAAAGACAAAAGATGTGCAGTCTGGCCTCGGAACCAGTGAAAGTTCTGCGAGCGTAGAATCCTTTATGTCACCATCGATAGTAGAAGGAGGAAGGGAGAAGTGTCTGTTAAGGACGTTTAAATCTACATTGGTAGACACAGTAGCAGTAGATTTCCCCACTCCTACAGAGCGCAAAAACCGCCAGGCATCAGTAGGATTGCGATCAGTAAGAGAGCTATGGAAGAAGCGTCGCTTAGCATCCCTACACATACGACTGCAGCAATTTCGAAGAACCTTAAAACGAATAAGATTGCGGTTAGTTGGACGTTTCTTATATGCTCTTTTTGCCTTATCTCTTTTTGCCATAGTCTCTTTTATTTCAGAACTTAACCATGGTGCTGGATTATGCTTAACTTTGACTCGACGAAGGGGGGCATGTTCATCATACAATCCAATTATCTTTAAATTGAACTGGGAAACCTTATCATCAATATTAGCAGCATCAGTGACTGAC
Source organism: Diatraea saccharalis (assembly GCA_918026875.4). NCBI lineage: Eukaryota > Metazoa > Arthropoda > Insecta > Lepidoptera > Crambidae > Diatraea > Diatraea saccharalis. The sequence goes on from OU893349.1 coordinate 7,085,122, forward strand.
GACCAATCCAAATCACCAGCGTTCTGTCTCAAGACCTCCAAATCAATGCTCTTATAGCTACGGTGTGTAATATACAGAGGTTTTCGTTTTGGGTGACGTAATCGATATGACAGATAGATAAGATCATGGTAGGAGAAGCTTGCAGAAACCTGACCGTGTGTTGTTACATTGTCAGGAGATGCAACTATCATTAAGTCAAGTAGTGAAGGCGCACAATTAGGGAAGTGGTGAGTAGGTGACAGAGGAAGAATATGTAAATCGTAAGAGGATAAGATTGATTGCAATTCAGTGGACCGTGAGTTGTTTTTCAACAGGCACGTGTTAAAGTCGCCCATGAGCATAATATGGTCAAAAGAAGCTCTCAATAAGTCAAGAAGTTTATCAAAAGAGTCAAAGTAGTCTATAGTAAGATTAGGGGAATAGAAAACTCCAAGAAGAACCTTTGTACCACGGATAGTTACATCAAGAAAAAGGTGTTCTGCAGATTCACTGTAATTTGAAGGAGACATACTAATCACCTGGAACGGGATATCATCACGAATGTAAATTGCAACCCCTCCACCACCCTTACCGATCCTATCGTTGCGAACAAGATTGAAGCCAGGAATTGCGAATTGCGCAGATAGCAGGGAAGGTTTTAGAAATGACTCCGAAACCAAGAAAGCATCGACATATGAGCTGCTAATAGATGCCAAAATATCTGTGTAATGAGCAGGAATGCTCTGTACATTTACATGTGCCACGTTGAAATTGTGAGAGTGATTGGAAAAAATACCTGCTAATTGTTCATGCAAAGACACTACGGGAACACTATCAGCACTATTGAAGCTGCTAGGTAATGAAGAACTGGAAGAACAAGAAAAAAAACTGTCATCGATATCAAAGAGGTCCATTTGTATAGTATGTACTTAAGATTATATAGATATGAATAAATAATATAATATATTTATTTAAAATTTAAATAATAATAAATATTTGTGTAAAAAATAATAATAATAATAAATAAAAAAACTAATTGCGGAGCTTTCCACACATGCTGCATACTAATTGCGATCATTTAAAAATTCAAACTACCATCATACATATCAATATCACTCAACATGAACAATTAATAAACACAGAGTTAAATTAAAAAAAAAAAAACAAACATTAAAGCCAAACGACAAAAGCATTGGAAATAAATAATAAAAAAAAAATAAAGAAATAAAATATCAAAATTAGTTTCACTAGATGGCGGTACAGCGACACTAAAATGGATTAACACAATTTAAAACAGATAAATAAGCAATTAAATAAAATATATATATGAAATTATAGTAAAAAAATAAATATATAAAACAGGTTAATAAAAAAAAAAAACATATTAACCAACCATCAGGAGCATTGCATTGCACATCACTACACTCTGTGTAACGGAACGTGCCGTTTGGCGTCCTTGCGTTATAATAGTAAGTGACAGCTGACATGAAAAAAAGAGCTTAGTGTCAAATTGTCAAAGTCATCATTAAAGTGGATGTTATGATTCTCAAAGTTAAAGTTAAATGTGTCCGTTACTAAATTCTGTGTCCACCGTCAAGTGCAATAAAATATTATGAAGATGAGTAACGGAGATTTAAATGGAAATCATCTTTTACCTACCTGCAAGAGATCAGCATTACCCGACGACGCAACAAAGAATGCACTAATAAAACAGATCCAATGCAATGCTCCACAAATGATCCCAATACATCATTACACATCAGACCCGACGCTTGGTTTTCTTAACTCCTCGAGCAGACACTTCATTGGGGGTTTTCGATGATGCCGCTGATGCTATGGGGTTTGCTTCAGAGGTGTTATCGCAGGCACTTGATGGAAATAATTCTATGAGTGAATGTAACTCTGATTCGGTTTCAATTCGCCTTCTACTTTTGTTAGGTAGGCAAATGATTATTTTACCATCAGATGACCAACAGTTTTTTATTCCAAAATGCCTACGAGCAGCCATAAAAATACTGTGCCGATTTCTTGTTAGAAATTCTGAAATTGTTACTCCGGAACCCTTCAAAGCAGACTTATTTTCCCATATGAGGTGACGATGTTCATAGTCATTAAAGCGAACCAGAATAGGACGTGTTTTGGATGAAGAAGAGCCAAGTCTGTGACAAACCACTAGTCCCTCACTATTGAACTCATTAAGCTTGAGTTTGTGGGCAATCACCTGCTGAACCTCTTCTGTTGGGTTACTATTTTGAGACTCTGGAATGCCATGGAAGAGTAACACTTTCCGTCGCATAGCTGTTTCATGCCTATCATGGCTTGCAGTAAGCAGCTGAAGTTGTTGTTTTATTGCCTTCAATGCATCAAAAATAAAGTTCTTGAATTCGTAGAACTCACGTGACAGTGCTGCGATGTCAGGATTAACTACATTGGAACCAGTGGTAACCTTCTGAAGCTTTTCATCATACTGACGCAGACGTGAATCAAATATTTTTTCAAGATTAGCCAAATTTTCAGATAGATTGTGATCCATTGTTCAAGTGCAGAGTGATATTTTTCTTGTAATTGGATATGTGGTAAGATTTATATTGCAACAAGTGTGGTAAGCCTAGCAAGTATTATTCCATAAATTAGGAGTACAGAATTATAGAATAAATAATTTAAATTAATTATTATATGAGAGCTCAAAAACAGCTGACTTTTATTGTTTGCTACCCACAAGCTAATTATCGGTTTAAAAGTAATTTGTCAATTTATAGGAAAGAAATCTCTATATTCCGTTTCGTCTACAAAATATCCAGATATACAAATTAAATATAACAGACATTTGTAGCATGGCATCGAAGTAAGTTTCTAGTTTGTTTCATTTTTTGCTGCCTCTCTATAAACAAACATTTAGGTAATCTGAAAGTCAAATTGAACTATTATTATATTTACGAATTAAGTAATATAATTAAATAATTACATATCCACGTTGCCCTTTACTCAGGTAGACAGGTAGCTATTATCAAACTACTCTAACAAAATCAGCCTGTTATTATCCAATTATCAACCAAAGTGATGTCAGTGAACTATACCTTCAGTGTTAAATTAAATTTTAGTCAAGTTAATGTAAAGTTAATTGCCTACAATTGAAGTATATTAATTATATATATACGTATAGATTTTTTTTAAAATTGGTTATATCAAAATAACAATACGCAAATAAATTAAATCAAACACATATAATAGATTTAACTTATCGTATATTTTGGAAGTCAAAATACGGTAGCGTTACGTGTGTCTCATCTATATATGAAAATACATAAGATTGTCGCAGTCTACATTCAATTTTAAAGATAACTCTGCACACATTAATGTATAAAACTAATAAATGAACTATCTCAATTTTAGATAAATTTATCGTAGACAAAAATGTGCTATGTACACCTGTGTTGGTACACTGAGAGGTAAGAAATTGAGTCCAGTACGGCAATTTCGCTAAGTTAGCGTAATCAGGAAAAGTCATAGCGCTTCAACTACAACCCTATATGACACAATTGTTGTTACTCATCACAAAATAATAAACATATCTGTCAACATCGATTTGTCAGGGATATATTGCACTAATAATATTGGTCTTCAGGTAGATAGAACAATGACAAAATACAAGTAGTTGGGACTCTATTGAGATGCAATTATTGCGAACAAATAAACAGAATCACAGATACACATAAAAATAAGAATGTTTTAATAAAACTTTTCTTTACAATCGACAGTAAAGCCATTAACAACTACTCCTATAAGCTACTGCCTTGTTATACGTTTAACATTTGATGCTCTGTGATTCCGTACCTTTAGTACAGTAGTTAAACCAAAATTATTTAGTATTAATATTTGCAAAGACCCGAAAAGTCTCGGGATGTAACTTTGTTGTACATAATACTAGTTTTATAGCTAGTCTGTTTGTTATTTACATTTTTTCATAATAAAATTATTATTTATTAACGTAAATTAGCTCTCCATTTAAATCAAATTCATATAACCATTTAATCAACAATTAGTCAAAAACTTATTATACCTAATTGAAACTGAGATATCCAACAGTGTTCATAAATGAAGAGCCGTTATGATGACTGACCGCGAAAACTGAGTCGCAGGGCTACCACTAACAGGAATAGTAACAAAATTTAAATTAAATTCCACTATTGTAGTTAAAGATATAACCAATCCACATTATTTCCAAATCGCTTAATTAAACATTTGATATTTCGAAATCGCTTAATAAAATATTTGTAATGTAAATTTCTTTCTTTCTTAACAATAAATTATTTAACACAAAGAAGTTTTAATTATTGAATTTGCTGATCATACCTTCCATAATATTAAAATAAAGTGTACCCACTTTTCACGTTTATTATATGACCTATTAAAGAAAAGAAACATTGAGTTTCATTTTATTCTCTTCTGGTTGAGCATTGTGATGCGTATTATCTTATAATAACTTTTTAAACATAGGTTGTGTTGTTAATAACTATAGAAAACTGAAAATTTTGTTTAGAGGAGGAGTGAGAAATTTACATTAAAAAGTCACAAATAGTTCTGGAACCGATAAAAATACAGTATATTTTTAAATATGCACTTTAAGCTCTTTAGTTTGTGAGATACTTACTTGAACTAGAAGTTTCAATTTTAAATTTCGACCATTATAAGATCACAATTTTTTTTATAATTTAATTACTAAAACATATTTTTAGCTTAATAGATAATACCATTCATTTTTAACGTACCAACATTAAAATTATAAATACTTATAAATCCTTTCAGTGTTCTAATTTGCGTTTTTTGTGGAATAAATAATCACTGAATGTAAATAAGCCTTTGAAAAATGAAGAAATAAATAATCTTTTATGGCTAATGTTAAAAAAACAATTGCCAACCCTAAACCACATTCCCGTCACGGAGTGGGGATATAAGGGGAGGGGTGTAGCCAGGCACGAGCGCGCCACCTCGTAAATCTGCCTGCCCGGGGCTCGAACCTGCCTCTGAGTCCGAGTGCAGCGAGCCACTACTTAGCAGAGACAGTGCCTAATAAACCATCGTCTAAAATTATTATAGGTGCGAATTGCGGGGCTGTTGTTACAAATTATTGTTATACTCAATCTGTTTTAAGCAACTGCTAAGCGATGCAGAGTTTTGTTACACTGGCTATAGGTTTTATTTCTCTGGTCTATCTAATAAATTATATAGGATTAATAATGACAATTCTCTGTTTTGTGAAGAGAGCGAGTACATAAAAACAAAAGTTTTCAACTGGTTCTACATATGCAAAGAAATAACGTACAAATAAGCTGTCATTAAATATTATAAATGTAATTAATTAAAACTTACCGTTAGAACAAATCAAAAAGTTACCCATAAACATTGACATCTTTCCTTTTCTTGCTGTAAATGTACCCGTTTTATAGGGTAAATTGATAAATATGTAAATGACTTTGTAGAGAATTATTTAGCAATTTAGAATAAAAGTAATAGTTTACCAGTAATTAATTAAAAACCGTTTTTGTCCTCGCTATCCTCTGTCCCCATCAATATTTTTGCGTAATGAATGAATGATATATTTTGTATTTACCAGTCATCTTAAATTACTAATACGTTTACTGTTACTATTTAATTTAACGATGATTTTTATACTCTTCATAAGAAGAGTTTTAAAAATTAAGAAAATAAGTTATCGAATTAATTAATAAGGCATACTCTATATGAATTACTAGCGCGTTAAATTACTCTATTAAAATTTATTAATGGGTGATAATCAAAAATGCAAAAAATAACAACAGTTACGCTTCACACATTTAAAATACAACACCGTTCAATGATTGAAATAATTGGAAATTATTAAAATAGATCAAGGGATTGTGCTTCGGTCTTGTATACGACGTAGGCTGTACGGGCAGATTTATGGGAGCTCCTGTCACCTGCCAGCCGCAACACTATGGCTACTTCGAATCCTGAATATAGCGTGTAACATGCGAAATGCATGCCAAATGTATTAGACTTAAGAGCGTTATTTGCACGTATGAAACAAGGGATTAATCTTAGGGCTACCATGAGATTTGTAATACCATAGATACTTTTTAATTGTCAGTATATCACTTCAAAAATCAAACAAAAAGGCATGATCGGAAAACTTGAACATCAAAGTGGTGTATTAAAATCCATTGTCCCAATTATATTATTCTGCAATGCCCAATTTTAATTCCTTGTCATAAATGAATAAAATAATAATAATTTTTTTAATACTAAAAACTAACCAACCAAGCATATGAATTCCTTAAAAATATAACGCTGTACAGAAATCATATTAATTTCAAAAATTATTATATTTCTAGTAAAAATAAAACAAAAACCGATAAGAAATTAACAACATTTATTAAAAGCAATCAATAATATGAAAATCATGACATTTCGTATTAAAATTAAATGGCCAAAAAATATTGAACCAGTCTCAGTTTAATGGAAGTACTTTTTATAAAGCAGTAAAACTTTACGATCAACCTTTTCATGGCTCAGAAGATCATCAAAACTAAAAGACAATTAACAATAAATTTAAATTTTCGGGCAATTCCCAGTAATATTATTATAAATAGCATATTTACACGTTTGACTCATACTATAGTACGATATAACCTTTCAATCATTGTAAAAGAGGCGAAGGATGGATTCTGCTAAATTAATATCACAATGCTTAATTCGAAACATATGCCATAAATGGTATACATTGCTTATTTCGCAAATGTGGCTATCAAAAAGGGTCACTGTTTGACTTGGATAGATTTTAAGGGTCAAATTATCCGTCATTAGTTTAAAGACTCACATCCACAGTACAAATGCGAAGAGACCAGTCAGACAATCGATATAGTGGCCACCACGACCACAGTATTGTTCTGAGGCGTACGACACCACAGCTAATTTATACCGATAGGGGAAACTGGGCTCTTGTCCCATCTATCTTAGATCAGCCATTAGTGCTAGCTAGAGGATTTCCAGACTTTTACAATATGCTTTGCATAAAATTAAATAAATGGTTGAATTGGCAAATAATAAGTAAACTGATGTTTTAGAATAATACCATACTATACTACTACTACATATTACAAAAATAAGATTGCGAACATGGCAACATTGAAAATGAACAAAATCTCCTGTCTAGTCGACTAATCAGATATTACTACGAATTTCCTACAGACCAACTTTTCTAATTCTAGTCTAAAAATACTATTGATAATGTTGCTAATTATTCTGAAAACGAATAAATAACCATTAATTTTAACGTACCAAAGTTAAAATAATAAATTTGTTAAAAGTATGATTAAGAAACTAACAATACTATTTTATTTTTTAAGACTAGGAATCACAAATTACTCGTATTAATTTAAATTTTCGGGTACGATATCTACAATATATGAAAGCGTTTATAAGTACGTACAATGTGAGTATAGCAAAAATATCTACTATGTTGCATCGCAGCGATAACACAACAGTAAATGCACGATTCAGTCAGTACACCGACGAACGAGCAAATTTTAGGAAGACCTGATTGCATCCTAAATATCACAGACAGGCCATAACCGACAAAATTAGTTTCGCTGTACGAAATCACAACAAAACCAGATTTCGTTTATATGACAAACATGTCCCAGTATTCGTTGGTATTTTATTAGTACGGGGTTGCTAGATGGGACATCAAAGAGGTGTCCTCGGTGTTTCGCAGGGTGTATACGTGTGATGAATATTACGATAAAACACGAGAGCAAGGAGTGTGTATAAACAAATTTACCAAGCTTTGATTAGATCAAAGACTGGGGCACGCGACTCAAATAAAAGCCTGAAGCTAACACTTTGTAGAGAACTCACGTGTAATTTAGACAGTAATGAGTAATTGAGTGATACAGTTTATGTACACTTTGGTATCAAAGCGACTTTCATAAGTCAAAAGCATTGTCTAAGTCTATAACTATAACTTTGGCATAGTCTCTATAATAGCTATCGATATATCAATAATAGATACTCGGTTCAGTTCTCTTTCCAACTAATAAGACTAAATAAATGTGTATCATTCAGGCCAACTTTATCGTCCCAAACTTGTTACGTAGTTTTGTTCCAATCTAAGTCATGGATAATAGTTGTTCATCTGATGCCAACAATTTCAGAAGTGTCACAAAGCAATCGAAGTGCTCACTGTCATTCGGGTGTACGGACACAAATCGGACAGTTGACAAACACTAGGGCACCGTCAAAGGAGAAGTTTGTCCTGATTCGGACGTTTGAGTTTGCTCTGCAGCTTCGACCGATACTACCTCTCGATACTTATTAGATCACGTTTGGCGTTAGGAAGTTGTTTAATTAGTAACGTTTATCATATGAATTTGTAACGTGTAATACTAAACAAGAACATTTTGGCAGAATGGGCAGAAAGCCTTACTTCTAAACATTTTGCACTATTTATCAATGTTTTCTGATTCTGTAAAAAAACATAATTGCATTTAAATGTTACAAACTTTCATACATAAATCAGTAATTAGTTTTCATTTTGAACGTGTCTTTATAATGTTACACACAAGAACTTACATCCCTCTTGCCGAAAGTTAGATTTTTAATGACTTTCCTAATTATTACTTTCGTTGCGGTTAGTTGGTACCGTGGTAGTATCCCGTTTTCATAACATGAATAATTAAGAACTAGATTTGGAGACTGTTACAGAATGTATGTATTCGACTCCAATTCTCTCTCTAAACATAAATAAAAAAGACTTGCTTCCCAGTACATTAGCTTTGTTGTTTACGATTTAGAATTCGTTCAAATTGATTCACTACTTGATAGATTTGGATTAATCGAATGTTGAATAGATTATAAATCAAAATGGAACAATAACAGACTTGAAAAAATGACAGAGAAATAGAAGCAGTGAAATATTTTTTTTAGTTAACAATTTTAATTAAGGCTTCTTTATGTTTGTGTGATGACAAAGAGGAAATTTTATAACAAAGAGCAAAAAACATTCAAAACATAAAGAGAAAAGGTTATTTAAAGTTTGTAAAATTCGCGTGTCTAACGGCCGGTTACAATGAGAGAACTCGACGATTGCGTCACGGGTTCGGCACGCCAAACTTAAATACGAATGTCCCCAAATTAGACTGTAGGTCAGGGGTCTAATTGTCTAATTTTTAAATATACCTCGATCCCTTTCAATTTGACATTTTAAAAATATTCACGAACTTCACGTTACAAATATTTGACATCGACATTGACATTCACGACATCCTTTTGAAAGATATCGTTAATTTTAATGGTAATTGGAATTGTCTAAGGCAAGAGCGAGATGCAAATATCTTTGCAAGCTATTGATTAAGAAATGTCAAACGAGCATCATCAAGTATAGATCAGCAACACAATAGCTATAACTTTGAAAGGAATTGCAATAGATTTGAAAATTAGACAACTAGCCCACAGTTTGTTCTTTGTCAAGTTTTTTGCCTGTCCGGTCTGTGTCAGAGGCGGAACGACGCGGACTAGGTGATTGCGTTAAAACTTTCATCAGGCGGCGAGAAATTTCATGAAATCACCGTCCAGCTAGCCCCGTGTAGCCACTCCGCCTAAAACTTTAAAACCCGCAATCGAAATTCGCGTTAACTAAACAAACCAAAAGGAACGAAATTGGGTTTTTTTGCTATGCAAACTAAACAGAATAGAGAACGTTTTACTAATCCGGAGTGAGGATTAAATTTAATCGACAAAAACAGAATGACGCCCTCTGATAGCCTAATATTTTTGGACATAGACGATAGCTCGTCAGCTAAGAACAAAAGGTCATCATTCTTTATTCAAATAAGCTCACTTATGAAACATCCAATATACCTAGCAACGTATAAACAGTCTTGTTGTGGCTGCTAAGAAGAATGAGCGCAACAGCGAAAGAAACAAATCAAAGCTCTTAACGATAGTTATATAAAACCATGTCATTATCAAATCAATAACAACAATATCAATGACAAGCGTAAGAAAAAAACAAGCACGCCGAGGAAAGTTCACAAAAGGAATAGATAACGAGAAAAATATAATAGGCATACCGTTTCACACATACTCACCTTTTAAATTATATCTGTTTAAAGGATCCCACAAATTTCATTCAGTTTTATTGTTTAATGCTTAATTTGCCCCGGTTATTAATGCACCAATTGAGTCTTCATACATTAAAGGTCAATAAAAATATTACTTACATACATAATTCATGGGTGCAGTACGCTATATCACATTTATTCAATGTAACGAGTACCATACAGCGAAAGCTGAATACAAATAAGTGATGATCCAATCCACGTGACTACACTCATGGACACGGGACTGTGTGGCGCCAACGTCGCTAAAAACTGGACTACGTAGGTGGGTTTCTAATAGGTATAATAGCAACTGATAATGTTTAATTATTAGCTGTTTTCCTGTGACTTCGTCCGCGTAAATTGTAGCCTATACTCAACCGCGTATGATGTAACTGTTCGCGGGTGAAAAAATGTACATGATCGGATCAGTATTTCGGAAGATTCCCTACAAACAAATAAAGTTAGTTATAATATACCTGATAATTACCACCATAATACATTCTATTTCATTTTTTATTTTTTTTTATTGTTTATATACTCATCTTCTAACTATCTACTAACTACCCTTGGCAGAATAGTTGTGGCTAACTGTTGAGGATTCGAAACACGCTTTACTATTGCCGCACACATTTCAAGAACACACTAGTTATTTTCATTACCATCACCGTTACCATATTTAAAAATAATATTCCATAATCTAAAATTTACTTTAAACTACGCCTTAATGAATTATTTAAGTCCTAAATGGATTATTTGTCGCTAATTTCAAATATCAAATATTTGTAACTGTCAGATGTTTGAGCAATATTAAGTTATATTAAGCTCAATATAAATAAAAAATGGCATGAAAAACACTAACTAACAAAGAAAACGTATGAATTATTGATGAGTCATTAAAGACGGCGACCCGTTACAAAGCATTATGAGAACGTGATGGCAACACTTCTCGCCGGATATACCAGCATGGGAAATCAAACTTATATGACTGAGATAAAGCTCGTTGTATATAGGAAATCGAAGAAAAAATGTAACTGTTAACATTTTTCACCGGCTAAGGTAAGTTTGTGGTAGGTAAACGACATGAAATCTCTCAAAAAATTTAGCTGACCTCTTGCAAATTCAACGGTAACTGCATTGCACAGGTTTTTTTAATAATAAATTACTGTGCACTTATCTGTTTTCCAATTTCTTTGTGTTCTACTTAATAATAGCAAAGCAATTTAGACATTGCTTTGAAAAGTTAAAGGGTGGAAACGCTTTCTTAACTGAAATTTTTAATTGCAATGTCAAACTTAATAATTGTTTCTCCTCTCTACACCGTCTACGTGAACGTTGGTATTGTTACCTCAGAGTAACTGTGAACGGGTTAGAAAAATAAAAAATCGGTCAAGTGCGAGTTGGACTCACGCCACTTTAACCATATAATTTGCTGTAAATATGTGAAATAAAGTTTTTATCTATCTGTCTATATTTGTTTTATTTTAATTTAATTATTTAAATCCAAAGTGAATATACAGAGTTATGGGTAATTAGACCAGATCCTTTTAAAGGGTCATTTATAATTATTTTCACCCCACATTGTATATCCGAAACTTATATTTTTAATGCACTTTTGTTGACAAATTTACAATAACAAAAATCTTATTTTTTTAAACTCTGTAGTTTCTGTTTGGGTTTCATTATTATTTATCAGGAACAATTCATCAGACAATCATTAAATTTTTTGTTACTTTTATAAAGAAAAAAAATAAATACAAGTTATCACAAAAATGGCTCACTTTCGGAAACATAATGTGAGGTGAAAATAATTGTAAATGACCTCCCCTACGACCCCTTAAAAGGATCAGGTCCAATTACTCATAACCCTGTATAACTAAATATTCTGTGATTATTACAAGCGTCTTCCTGTTGTCCTTATCAATTTCGAGCAAAAATGAGCAAAAGATCGTTTGTTGTATGGTAGCCCCTAAAATATTCAGTATATTCGATTTTTTTGCGGTAACAGAAATACATCATCTGTGAAAATTTCAACTGTGTAACTATTACGGGTTATGAGATACAGCCTGGGGACAGACAGACGAACAACGAAATCTTAGTAATAAGGTCCCTAGACATCCCAACGAAATCTTAGTAATAAAACCCTTATAAACAAATAATTTCATCAATTACGAGTAAGATATATCAGAGAATTGAAAAATGTGCCCTAAATATAACAAAGAGAGGACGAGAGCTAACTAGTTACAGAAGTTATCGTGACACGTCCGCCCGCAAACAAACGGAAGTTGTTATTACGAAATTATATGCAAATCACCAGCTCACTGGAAGTATCCCTTTTGATTGTAGCGGTTTTTGTTCACCTCGCCCGTTGGTCTCGTCATTTGCATCTTATTATAGGTGCGTTTTAGGGATAACATGTCGAATTTGAATCGCGTATACCGAAGCCTCGAGGCGTCGAGAGCTGAATAAAAATTGGTTTCACACGACAACCGCACGCCTCGGATTATAACATTATTATTCAAAAGGCAACAATCAAAACTAAATATTGGATTTAATTCGAATTTTAAATGAACTCTCAGGCACGTATTTTTTACGTTCAAATGGGAAACATAGGAAGATTTCGATTATTAAGTGCTTATAACAGTTTAATCGAAGTTAAGCAACATATGAGCATATTAACTAACCGATTTTGGTATGGTGAACGAACACAATCGTTGACTCAACTAATATAAATTTCGTGGGAAGCTTCTTAAGTATACTACCGTGAGTGTTTCGTATATTTAAATAGTCCCTAGGCGGGTGATGGAAGGTGTATATTGGTTTGTATGATCGTGACATCGAATACTCGATAATAAAGTTATTGAAAGTGGTAATAAGATTAACGGCCAGTTCGTTGCGCGTAAATCACGACGCATTACGTCGCCGACGACAGAAGGCCCGTATCGCATTACAGTGGATTAATTGCAGAAGAACCGGCCGCGGCGACAAACGGGGCGGTGCTGCGCGCACGCTGCCACTTCACAATCAGAATTAAACAACACTCGATCATCCAATAAGACCCTCGGACTTACATGCGATTATACGGATTTAATTTTGTTTATACCAGTCGATGGTTACCGGGAACCATCGATAACCGAGTTGAATTACAACCTCAGCCTCGCCTTTGAGTAAACGTTATGCGTCATTATCGCGAAATGTAACGAGAGGTACTGAGTCGCAACAAATCATCGCAGCGAACCCCACCGCACTCTGTCGCTCACTGCCAAAATTAATTTCCCGTAAAATCGCTTAAACGATCTATCTCTTTCCAAGAAAAATAATATTGAGAACAGCACTCGATAATAATTTTTCCTTCGTCGTGAGTAAGAAACGTTTAATCTGCATTGTCGGACGAGTCGAGCCTGTTTATCTCGATGTGAATTAAGACCGCGCGCTCACTTGATCCAGCCCTTGAAGGAAATGGGTGACGTGCAAACAAATTATTTAAGTTTCCATCTAAGGAGTGCAGAATGTATCGGGCTGCATTTTTAGTGCTTTTACAAGATGCAGTTTTTTTTGCGTTTGATTCCTTCTTCATTAATGACAGCCGCAAAAATCTACAATGTTATAAATGGCACGTCAAGTTTTTGCCGAATCCTATTATTATTAACGGTCTACTATGTCCATTAAGTAAATTGACTCCAAAAATGTCAACTCTGTTTAAATTTTTTGCTCAGGATGTGCTTAAATATGTATGGCATTTCATTTAGAGATTTATTTAAATGCTCATAATACAAATAAATTCCAGGATCAAAAATATAATACACCAACAGATTACATTGTTTACCCGTCTTCGATCAAAACCGTCAATATAACGTTTCCTGATTTCTAAGCTGATTTTCACTTGACAATCAAGTGTAGCCTCTGTCTAGGGCTGCAAATATGGGAAGCGTCTACAAGTTTACAGCCGACTGTCCGCTAACGAACGAGCGATGGTCGACGGAATGAGACGACAAAAAGTATCCGATCGGCTATTCTTAGCTGTCCGACACGCCGCCGCTCGCTCGATTAGTCACCAACGACATGGATTTAAGAATATTAGGACATGGCAATTCTGATGGTAAGCAGTTTTTAGCTTAAGATCAAATTTAGTTTATTTAAGTTTTATTTCGCAATTAAATACATTCGTGTATTAGACACTGATTTTAGTCACAAAGAGAATTTTACATAGCTTAATTCGACAAAAAGATTAAGATAATTTTAAGTGATGTACAAAACCGAAACATAATATCATGAACTGTAACTATATACTTCATCTAATTATTATATTTGATCACGTTTGCATTCACATTGCTATAATGAAAAATGCTTAAAAATCTTCTTTTTGTGCTTTGTCGTGGAGTAAAAGTAACAAGTGCTTGAAAATTTCATCCTGTTAGGTCCTGGGTAGCTCAGTGGTTAGAGCAGTCGCCCGGATTGCAAAATATCGTGGGTTCGAGACCCATCTCATAGTACCAGGGACAAAGTGGATTTTTAAGATTTTTATATTAATACACTATATCCAATTAGAAATTTATCAAAACTGATTTACAAGGATACGAAAAAGGAATAAAAGATGATTAAAATAATCAATGTGTATAGTACAATCGATTAACTAACCACTCAAAATGGTATGGTAACGGTAATTTGATAGCCATATTGTAGTCTTTCAAGGACTAAAATATCAAATAGGGATGATGACTAATTTTTGTTTGTTTGTCCGTCAGGTAGAGTGTTAAAAAACGTATTTTTTGTTTTTTTCGTAATCATAAAATTACGGCGTTACATGGAGTTGAAATTTCGCATGACGTCACGTTATGGTACGTTTTCTACTCAACTATGACATAGCGAGTCCCTACTCCTCAGCTTTAATGCCTGCTATCTAAGCAATTTCTTGTTAAATTGAAGTAAAAAAATACGTATCTAATATTTTTATATTATCTGACTGAAGGACTAAATAGAATTGAATTTTTTTTTACCCAGTCATCATCCCTTTTAAAGGGCTCAATACAAGGATTCCATAAAGATATACCATGATTATTATAACCATAACACTAATAAAAATATTAAAATGAGAAAGTTTAAAAATATTGACTTCGTTCTTTTACTTTCTCAACCAACCTGGTAATTTGTCTAACTAAAAACACATTAATAAAATGACTAAAAAGACATGCATAAATAGAGACTGATGTTGCATCATTTTATCTTGTTCCACCCTTTTCGGTTAGTTTTTTCATGAAGGCGGATTTTACATTTTCTTTAATTATAGTTTTTCTTGACTTGCGTTTTATTTGACGTATCCATCATGATTCATTGCTCTTGTAAAAATAACACTATTTCCTATAGCCATGTCCAACATAGCGACCGAGAACCTGAAAGCATCAGATCCCTGTACTTGGAAAAATAATTGCTCGAGCCTTTACCGTTTGGTCTGCACTATCTAATGTCTTTACAAACAAAAAATAAGTTTAAATAGAATGTTGATTTCGCCAAAGTGCAACCTATTGACTGCCTTTCTTATCACATGGACCCATTATTCAACCCTTAAACGCTAATGTTATGGTTGACGAGTATACTTGGCTTTAAATTTATATGTAAAGCAAAAAATAATCATAATTATGAAATGTCATATTTTGCCTACTTAATAGACACTGTTTTAATATTAGTAATTTATTAAAAAAAATACTTATGATCTCATGAAATGGCCGGTTCCTGCCCATAGAATCAATTAAAATATTCAGTAATTATTAATTTCTAAAAATTACATTTCAAATTAATAAAAATAATGCCGATTAAAATTCTCTAGAACATGCGAAAAAATGTGCCATAAAAATAGTACGTTTATATTATCAAGGTACATACTTACGTATTTTAGGTGTTCATATTACGCAAAGAGTTAAGTAGTAAAATCACAATTATTAATTAATTAATTTAGATGATGAAATTTAGATTAAATAAAATGATTATCACAAAAAAAGGCATTACATTTGTCGAGTTGCAGAGTCGTGTAATGCTACATTTTGGTGTTTTAACAATATTATGTTTAGGCGAGTGTATCTGAATTTTGTAATTGGCGTTTTACGAGAAGATTAGATACTCTTATACTTTGCTTTATTCTTTGATATTTTATTTTGATTTAACGTAAATACCTGTGTCACTCATTTGAGATATTTTTAATCAGTTTTGGTGTATTTTACATCATATACTTACATATAATGTAACACCTATACATGTATTTACGTACTTCTTAAAATATCTAGATAATAGAAATGTTGAAGTATTAAATTTTGTAATATTGCTAAGGTGTGTCTCGCTTCTTTTTCAGTTATATAATTTATGATACTGCAAAAACATACTTATAAGCTTTAATATTTCCAATAGTATGTTAATATACATGAATATTTTTTTGGGCACAGCTCTATACAAATTCCGGCCATGTCATTTCGACCATTTAGCAAGCACTGGTTATTACAATTATATAAAATGACTTCATGATTCATTTATAGTAACTATTATAAGCAAATTTTTTGACTGACATTGATAAAGACATAATTTGACAATGAAGAATATACTTTCTGCTTTCAGGGATTAGTGCATATAGAATTTTTGAATATACGGATAAATAGAAAATACGAACACTAACAAATGATAAGCTCGGAATTTTTTAATACAAAATTGATTAATAAAAAACTCAAAAATGTATGAAATCATTTGGCACTTTACACTCGTCCTTTTTGTCCTATTTTGCACTTACGATATTATATTTTGACGTCATAATCCTAAGAAGTATACCCGTATACCTCTATGTATCCATTTCTAATTAAGATTTTAAACGATATCAAGACATCATAATAAATTTAGATTATTTTTTTTTTCAAATTAAAGTTTCCATATTGGAGAAAAAGCACATAAATATTTCAAAGTCAAAATCAAAGTCAAAATAATCTTTATTCAAATAGACTTCTTAAAAGTACTTTTGAATCGTCCAACATTTTTTCCCTACCACTCGTTCAGGACGTCTTTTGGCTGATAAGAAGAACGAGCAAGAAACTCACCAGCTCTAATAAGAGTAATGAAATTTACAAAAACCATGTCATTACCAGATCAATACATTATAAACAGAGATAAAAAAATTTAATGTATGTATCTTCTCTGTAATTTACTAGAACATTTTTAAACATACATAGAATAGACCGTGCTTATAATACTCGTATTACTATCAACTGTCAACCCATAAAGCGGTATTATCAAATCTCATCGGACCAAAGATATCGGTGGATGAGCGTGATTTATGCCAGTCTACAACATTAAATTATATCTAGATGCAACACGAACATAAATTATTGGCTACGTTGTAAATCTGCCGTGAGTATTGTCAAATTGTGGATCCAAACTAGGTGGGTATATCATACTGTATTGACAGAATATGATCACGTCTGTTTGTTTGACTATGACATGCGAACGATGTGTCGTAGATATTGAAATTGTAGCTACAAGATTTTAGACTCCATTGTTGAGTTGAAAAGCCTAATTTTATGTATACGCAAATCATATATTTTTTTTAAATTAAATAAAACAATAGCTAGATATCCAACTAGATGCTAGATGGATATCTAGCCATTGTGTTATTTAATTATTAAAAAATATGAATTTTAATAACTCGAGAAACTTATAACATTCATTAAGCACTGTTTAAAAATTATAAATATATAAAATATTTAAGGACGCTATCTTTTTGTAAGTATTTGTGGAATTTACAACACAAAACAGACGAATATAACATGTTATCCAACAGCGTGTACCTACGCTGACCTACACGACAGTTATGATATAACACGAATTTTGTGTATATTGAAAGACTAGCTGTTGTCCCGCGAATTCGCACGCGTAAATTATAACCTATATCAAACTCGTATGATGTAGCTAGCCTTAAGTAAAAGAATATTTAAAATTAGTCCAATAGAATCGGAGCCTGTTCGATACTAACAAATAAACAAGCAAATCTTTCCTCTTTATAATATTAGTTTATGATATAGATATGGACGACATTTTTATTTAATGCTAAAAAACTACGACAGATTTTTTCGGCAAGTATAATATAAATATTAAAGGTAATTCTGGAGAATTAATAAAAATAATTATTCCTGTAGGAAAGTACGCAGGAGGCAACTGATCTACAAACCATGGATAACCAAAGGAAGAATTCATGACAATAAGTTTAAAAAAGTAAAAAAAAAAATATGAAAAACGGAGGTTGGAATAGCACAAAATAATAAACGACAATTATGGAAGGTCATAAAGAGAATTATTGGTTCCGACCAACAAATCGACCAGTCATCGTCGCTTATCATATCCAATGATCATCAAAATAACATTAATGAAGCGAATAACTACTTTGCTAATATTGGACGAGCACTGGTTGAACAAGCAATTGGTCATAATGCTATAACTTTTAACGTCAACAGACTGGGCTCGAAATCTTGCGATAACTCGCTTCTAATGTCCCCAGTCGATGATATAGAAATAGCAACGGTCATTAGAGGCATACCTCAAAGACCGATGCAATGTAGGAATAGATTTAAAATCGACGAAAATTGTAAAAAGATAGTCGGTTTGTTAATCTTTCATAGGAGTATTACCCTCTGCTTTCAAAAAGGTTCTTATAAAACCAATACACAATATTAGCGAGAAGAACCGTGGTATCGATATTACCAACCCTCTTGAACGAGATGAATGACAGGTTAATTAATTACTTAGAGTATAATAACTTTCTATTGAAAGCCAATATGAAAACCATATTGGAAAGCCAATATGGTTCTCCAAGTTATAACGCCATCCATGATCTTGTTGATAGTATTATAACTGCTTTGGTTAGCAAAAGGAAATACTTAACTATATTCTTAGATCTCGCCAAGGCGATACGGTCAGAATCCCACATCTCTTATCAAAACCTGAAAACATTGGAATTCGTGGTATACCATTGAAACTTTTTGACAATTACCTAACTAATCGTACCCAAAGAATGAATATCGATGGCTGGATGAGTGTTGATGTACCAGTCTCTTTTGGTGTTCCCCAGGGCAATATCGATGGCTGGATGAGTGTTGATGTACCAGTCTCTTTTGGTGTTCCTCAGGGCAGTATCATTCATCGTTGTATAAATAATAGAATTACAATATACAAGAATTACAATAAACAACTGAGAATTTTCTGATTCCCATAACCTAAAAGGTAAACACATCAGGTACTAGTCTCCTCATGACAGGACTTTATATTATAGTTTTATTTTTTGCTTATCTGAATAAAGATTCTGTTTTGTGAAATAAATTTTCGAAATAATATTTCGAATTAGAACGGTATACAAAAAAGGAATCATGATTAGTAACAAAACACAGTACAAAAACCGTGCTTTATTACAAACAAAATCCGTTTCAAGGAGGAGTGAAACTGCCTTACCGTTAATGATAATTATTAACATACGATAACAACTTAGAGATAATGCAAGAACGTCTATTTGACCGGTGATTAACTTTTGACCGCATTAGTTCGGTACAATACGACCTGTAGGCATCATGCATACCACCGTACAACATATGCGTACCTCGATAAATACGGTGTTCATCAAACGATTATAAACTGTATCCCTATTGAATTATGAATTGAGGTTATTTAGAGCGCGGCTACAAATCGGTGACCGTTAAAAATAAATTATAAATAACAAGCGGGCAATAAACGAGCTGTTCGCAGGTCGGAGATGCAGGCAGATAAATCACGTCCGTCCGGGCCGAACCGGCCCGTGTGCTAGTGTAAGTGTTAAGAATGAGAAATGTGATCATGTGTTAGTCTACACAACTAATCGGATGAGGTATATACGTTGATTTAGAAGTCACACGCTCATTTTGTGTGTTTACATAGTATCCCACTTACTTTAATATAAATTAACCGGTACTGTTGCTGTTACACAATGTTATTTATTGAGTGATTCGATCGAAAGCATTATCGCCTCGACGAATATTGTTGTATTTTTGTATATATCACGTTACATGCGGGAGCAATTGAGGTTAGAATCATTTGGAGTTAAGGCTACGCTTAAAGTTAAGAAAATCAAAATCAAATATTCAAATAATAATGACTAAATCAAATCGTCAGCCGTATTCATTACCATCACAAGTCAATTAATGGAACACGGAGGTGAAAGATATAAAAAAAATTTGGAAACCCATCCTAGCGCTAGTTCTTACGAGAGTCGCTTAACTTCCATATGGCTAACCGAACGCTCTTACTACGCCATCGAATGCGCCATTAATTGACACACATATTTATTTATTGTGGTTCTTCAACTGTGAGCACAATGTAACTTGACAATATAAAGAAATACATGCCTATTTCCCCATCACTTACAAGAGAACACTGCATGGACAAAATCGATAGTAACATTAAACAAAAATGTTTATTAATATTAATTATAAATTACAAATTAATATAAATAATAAACTAACAATTACCAATTTATTTACATTATCTCACACGGGATTCAGCGTGAGATACAAATGAATTGATTAATTTATTTATAGATATTCTCAAGTATAGTTATGGATACTAAATGATAAAATTTACAGGTAATTTTGTGTAAAATCTTATAAATTCACCCTTTGACCCAATATATGAAAATTACTTTTCTCATTATTAATCACAAGATATTTAATACTAGCTATTTTCCCATGATTTCTCATGTGTATATAGCCTGTGTGAACTTTTAAAATAAGTCCAGTAGTTTCAGAGCCTATTGTTGCAAATAAACAACCAAATATTTCCTGTTTAGAATATCAGTAAACAAGTATTGGTTTGTTTCTTTGTTCAGTATAAATTTAAAATTAGTATTTATTTTTTAATTTCGGTGCCCCCTTAAAGTTTAAGCCGCGCAAACACGGCGTCAAACTTGTTAATCTCCTTTTAAATGCACCTGTCTCGGCTGTGATAAACGTTTTAATATTTGCGTGCCAACGAAAAGGCGTCAATCGCAAACGAAGAGTGCAAACAAATGCACCTGAAAAGGTGTTAAGTTCTGTATTCGTCCGGCCTTCGACACCCACCAATTAACACTTGCCGATGTCTACATCGTGTTCGCAATGGTATAAACGGCCACTTCCGCAGATAAGACGCTATTAATATATCAAATGACAATTCAAGAACAGATGTGTGTAAATTAAGCAATCATGCGACAGTACAAATATATACTTAACGAGTTACTTATGTTTTTTATCTTAATTATATGCTAAGTACCATGATAATTCTAATTTAGGAATTGCAGTTTAGGTTATAATTTAAAAATTGCTTTATTTGGTTATTTATACTCATAGTATAAAAGAAAAAAAATGATTATTTGTTTGCATCGAATAGACTCCGCAACTATAGAATACCATATAGAATACCAATATAGAATACCATACGCGGTTAACAAAAGCTAAAACAGCAAATAATTAAAAAATCGTCGTAAAAACATAAAAATTAAGGTGGGCGCAAATACAACAGACTGTCCCTATATATAAAATAGAAGGACAGACGCCCATAAATTACGTAAAATAAGTATTGCATACAAACTAGTATAAACCTCGGCTATAAACTGACTCGCATATTTACCAATTCATTACCTACAGAAATAGAGTATCGTAAAAAAAAAGAATTTTAGGGTTGATTTTGTGATTTTTAAATGATTTTTTTATCATCTATTGGATTTGCAAAACCCTTAAAAATTTGATGGTGTTCACATTTTTTATCACAATTTATTAGGACCTTAGTTCTTGCTACAAAAGCTATTACAAGTTATTTAACTATTTGCACTTTGAGAGTATTCGTATCAAAATCTCTTCAAAAGGTTATTTTTCATGTAAAACCTACTACCAATACAATGCAGTAACAAAAATATGGCATTTGAAATCAATATCGTGATCCCTGGCTTAACGCTGGCTAAAAGCATACACTTTTATTTTAACCACTGTGTACAAAAAGGAAAAACAGCTCTTACCGCCGTTCATGTATACGACTCAAAACGAATTGTAGATTAAAATCATGACTGAAGAAGATTTTTTCATATACGATATTTATGTTTGCAAAAAAAAACAGCTCTTTTCTACATATTGCAGCTGCAAACAAGTTCAACAGCAGCTACTACGTCGACGAGACAGGTCCAATTATCAAATTATCGTCATTGGTAACTTGACACCCGGCGTAATAGCCGGTTGCTATTTTACACGGCCAACGTTGAAAAATATCCAAGCTATTTATTATTTTACAACACAAGTAATGTAAATACTAGGTGCGGAACCGGTATTAAATCATCCTCAGCACGCTCGTTATTTACGAAACTGTTAAGAAAATACCTTAAGACACAAACAATTTTTCTTTACAATTAATAAGAGATTTCTTTAAACTAATTCAAATCATTTGTGTAACATTAATATTTTTTTGTTTTGGTAAATGTAAACCCTAAAGTTATTAAAAAACGATACAAGAACGAATAATCAAAAAAAAAAATCGCGAATCAAAGTAGTCATAAAAGTGACGTATCTTATTCTGGGCCTATGAATAAACATAGATGAATATAAAGTTAAATATAACATTGAATGTGTTAGTAATGAACGGGACATGATCGAGGATCATGCAATCTAACTTGTTAATGAAACAAGCCGAGTCCGAGAGGAATGACTTCCGAATGTAAATAATTGGCGCAACAGGTGATGTATAAATCACGAACAACGAGCCTGTGATTAAGAACGATATATATCAAGTGTTGGCTGTACACCACACGCGATGCTTACACCTATTTGCCGACAGATCGGTTGCAACGTGCAAAATGATATCTGAGCAACAATAATGCTTAGCATGAACATTTTAAAATTCTTACCGAGCAGAAGCTCGGTAAGCGCAATCGTTAGCGAATTCGGTCTGCGATACGTTGATTAAGTTATTACAAGATTATTTGCAAGGCCCGTTCATAGGATAGATGGCGAAAAATTTATTATCTCGAACTCTACCATGCATAGGAAAGCACTTTTAGTCGTTGATCGTGGGTGCATCTACAGGCGTTAACACTGTGTACCGAGCCCGAGTAAGGTTATAGCCCGTTCTACTTATTTAATTCCATCCCTAGACCTGGGGGAATTTATAAGAACAATTTTATAAATTTAAGTCGACCTTTACCGTAAAAATAAGTTCCTTTCCGCCTGCGGCATTGCCCGCATTAAATTTGTCTCGAATCACTCTGTATATTGATGAAAACCACATCGAAAATCCGTCTTTTAAAGAATCTCAACGTACATACCCAAGGAACTGATTTTGTTTTGTAATGTGTATATACATAAGTAAGACCTATGTAGTAACAAAATTAAAAAATATATAAGATTTTTGAATGTCATTTGTTTTGACCGCACGCTGCCAGTAAGGCGATCACCCTACCTACTATTTTTATCTTAAATATAACAGCGCTTTCATTTTAATTTAATTATCCTTTTCAATTTAGATTTCAGAGAAACTCCACAAGAGATGTTGTCTGACAATAATAACTATAACATTTATGATACACATTATTAAAGTTTGTTTGTGTTATAAAGTTTGTTATACTAATACAGTGTTATTAATAAACAAGGCTTAGCGTCAGAGTAATTCACACACATTTAAGTAAATTTATTGCAATTTTAGTATTACTTAAAATTCACATTATTAAATAGAGACTTAGAAAAGGTTAACTTAGGACGAGGTTCTTCGGGAGTAATGTTTACTTTTAGATAGTAGTTTGCTTATTCTCTGTATAATACGAAGCGAAAAAAGACCTTCACGAGTATCTACTAGATAAATCTTTGCTTGTACAAAAACGGATAGATTTATTATGTATACATAGAGTATGTAGTTTATAGTTAATGCATATTAGTAGTATGTATTATATATTATAGTAATATATTTGTAATAGGATAATATTTTATAATTCTTTTGTTAATGTTGATACACTACCACATCCTTCAGACAGGTGTCCTTAACTCGAGGGTTGTCTAGAATAGATATGGATCGAGGATCGCTTTTCGCGATAAAACCGCCGCTAGAATTAAGAAATTTACTGTAAACTTTTCATTTGAGCAACAAAGAGTTTATCGATCTATCTAAACCTTGTTTATTAATAACACTGATAAAGAATAAGATAAGAATAGATATTAAAATAACTTGGGAAAATTTCTAGAAATTTTTTGTATATACATAATATTTCTACGAAGGAAAATGTTAATTAAAATGAACAACAACTGACGCTAATTATCAGTATCAACAATATTTTTCTTTCAGTAAATATTCTTATGTTACAAATAATTAAGTTTTATTTAAGTCAATTATAAGAAAGTAGGTAATCTTGACATTACTACAAATGGACAACTTTCAACCAAAAGTTTATTTATACTATTTTATATAGAGTAAATTTAATTTTATGTTCTCTCACCTCACAGTAATCGTTTTTGTGAACGGAACAATATGTAAGTTAATGGCGGAAAATGGCAGAACGCAGTGGGAGCTATGTGAACTCATTGTCTATTTGTAAAACGACAAGCAAGTTTTAGCAATATTTTTTTTTAATGTAGCTCTAATTGTAAGTGTAACTGATGTTAAAAACGAACACTAGTGCAATAGCTACTAAGTACAATGAAAAGGATGAAACGCACAATTATGCACATTGAAAAATGACTAGTATCATCAATAAATAAACAAAATAATTACTAATTAACATTGAAGTATATATCACTAAAAGTGCGATAATTACTTCAAAAATAAATGACATATTTATACCCTAATTTGAGAAACGTTTTGTCCACAATTTGTCAGTTTCTCTACAATATCTCGCTCTCGGCCATAAGGGTATATCTCAAAACAAACCTTTTATTCAACACTCCTTCTTGATAATCACATTGGTAATATTGAAACACCCAAAATCTCGTAACAAATGTACATCAAAATCACCGTTAATGTCGCTGCGTACAGAACATGTACCAGTTGACAAGCCAATTAAATACCTCTCGGTTTTAGGTACGAGAGTATAAGAAAAATTATTTCACGCCTTCGCCTTTATCTTGTATCGAAGTGCTTTGTTCTTTCCATAACAATCGGGACTTGTTGTTAACATTAACTCCGAAGTGAATTATGCGATCGAACAATTTAGGCATGAATGATTTGATTTAAATTCAAATTAGACTTCTTAAAATGGTAAATCTCATTCCGGCATAACAATGAATATCGTGAATAATTCACTGAAAATGGCGTACTTACTTACGTATGGAATCTAATAAGATGTGTTATTTTAAATTTTCATGGTCTATTCACAGTGAAAGTTTTTGGTAAACATTTTGATGATCACATCAGAATGATTACTAGAAACGAGATATCGAGTACTCGTAAAACATAAACAACCATTCTGTTCTTATACGATATCCTACAGTTTTCCTTAATACATTAGCAAATGTATATTTATACTACTTCATTCATTATACTACTGTACGAATACATATACAGTCAGTTCAATGTTTCTTTTAAAGCTCCTTTTTCAGGAAATAATTCTCTAAATTTTCAATAAAAAAAAAATGCACAACGTTAAATTTATCAGCATGCAAGTTGGAAATTGTATTTTCTGAAGAGGATACAATAAATATCCGAAAGGTCGCGTTAACGAGCCGGCCCGACGCGAGATGCACGGAACAATAAAGTACGACTTTAACCGCACAAATCCAGTACACCCTACATATAACACGTGTAACAATACAAAAAATTCTATATGAAAAAGCTCTTCAATATTTAAAACGTGTACACATGTATCTCAACTAAAAAATACATTTGGAATATTTCAAATTGGATTTTTTTTACATCCTCTCGCAAAACCTTTTAAACCCGGGGTATATCTGGTGGATCTCGCAAAAGCCCGCGCGCAGTGTACCTCTCTACAATAATTGCTCCCATATCGAAGTATGGTATCCCTTGTGAAATTACCGCCTCATAATAGGCAGGTACGTATTTTGGGCAAGTTTTCAGAGCCGTCCGTTATCATCTCATTTCAATCTTTCGCCAGTTATGACTCGCTTATTTCAGGCATGCTGAAGAATGATTGAACCGCTTGATGTTTAACGTTACCCGAGAATTCATTCTTTTTTTACTTTTTTTTATTTATATTTAAATTAAGATATAAATGATATGAAGTCCCCGTCTAAAGTTTAAACGTACGTATTTTAAGAGAGCTATCTCGACAACAGCAATTAACTTGATTCAGATTTTATAATAATAAGTAATTATTACTTAATACCAATAAAGAGGTTTTCATAAACTATAATTAAGAATGAACTAAGATGATGAAAGTAGACTAAATTAATTAATATAAACTATGATTTAACTGCTTCGATTGTAGTGGGATGGAACAAGCATCACCTTCCGAGTCGACGATAATAATTTTACAATTTTTATCGTTGTTTAACAATATCAGTGAAATAAATAGTGAACCCAAAGTTCATGTACCCTACAAGATTTGTTGTGAAATAAAAATAAGAGTTTATTATTAAACAATTTCCATTCAAACGTTTTGGATATGGATTTGTCACAAATGTTACGGGTATAATATTATGTTAAATCGAATTATTAAAAAGTTTATGTGGGTTGATATTGCGATTCAATACTATGCTCTGCCATATATTACATGGCACAATATTAAACGCCACAAGGTAAACGTTATATGTGAACAAGGTTCGAAGAAATGACACATACATAAGAATCAAAGATCCTTAAAAATAATATAAATAAAAACATAATCACTTCAAAACGTATTTTATAATTTTTTCACGAGTTTTTAATACTACCTAACCACTGTATTAGTTTTGCATTTTCCTTAAACAGGCATAAGAATTTTATTATGACAAAGTTATTGTACTGCTAACAATAATCTGTTTTATGATACCAAATCCATACAACATGTAAATGTGGTAAAACTGCCGACTTTCAACTAAATATGATCATGTCTTTGAATTCGATCGAAATTATTACATACTTACAAGACTATCGATTTTATGAATACTGAATTCATTTTTGTTCTTTAAATACCGTTAATTATTTCAGTAGCACCATCAACAAGTTTTCCACTTTCTGGCTTCAATTTTGATAACACGATAAAGTTTCCTTGTACGTTTGCATAAAATGTTTATTATATTTATTGTATAAAGTATATTAGAAATACTACGTAAAAAGAAAGGATCCCAAAATAGAATAGTGTTGATTTGTATAAACTACCATGTTTAATATAACACTCTAAATGAGCAGTCATTATGGCGGCGAAGATTGAAACGTAAATTTATCTAGAAATAGCGCTTTGACCCTCAGCCCTCGTTGCTTAGATGTCGCCTCATTGCATTTTGCGATTGTAAATTATGGTTCCAACGACATTTTATTTAACTTTCACTATTCAACATACAATTATAAGCTTATAAACGTATTTTCTAAACATTATAATTGAAATATGCTGTAGTACTAAATATAATTATATGTATTTAAATTGTAGGATCCTGACAAAATTATTTATGTATAACCTTTAATGTTGACTTAAGAGGACTTATACATACATCAAAAAATTACTTAATTTCAATCGGTAATGTAAATATGTCGCACTATCCTTCTCCAACCACTATATCAACATATATCCATTGAAATCCGTAATACCGTTAGTTACGCGGAATGATAGGTAAATACTTCTTTTTGTATTATTTCTTTCAAAAACATTTTGAACCAATTTCTTACCTTTTAATTAAATCGGTTTACCACAGCAGTTTCGGAAAAAACAGCTGTGACACATAATTACAGACACACATATGATGTGTGATCCTATATAGAATTGTATTTTCTTCTTTTGGTACAAAAAATGACTTCAAAAGGAAAGTAGGCGATAGACTGAGACTAAATTGCTCAAGAAACACATCCAGTACACATTAAGGGAACGAATTTCGTATTCCCAACATTCACCGGTGTGTGTTAACTGTCACCTCGGTAACTTAGTACACCAATGAAACACTATACAAGGTTTAGTTTCAATAAATCGAGGAGGACATTCACTTAACCAGCAGAATGTTATAATTCAAGGAAATTCTGGCGTAACAGTTCACTGTCCCACAAAATGATATACGGACAGTGGGAAACAATGAGTGGACACAAATAGGGTACACGTTGTTATTACAATAGGACGTGTGGGCGTACAGCCCGCGTGTGGGTTAGATGTAAATATCTTGAGGTTCGATAAAATCCATGTCGATATTACAAACAGGATTGATGAGAAAAAAATGTTGACTGGAAACTTGGTGTTGGACTTAGGATAAAAAAAGATACAATGAAAACCTCGTATCAAGGAATTGTGTATGATTGAAACTATTAAGAAATGAATTAATCATATAAGTTTCCAACCAGTGTTTTTTCTTACATTTTAAACATTCGTTGTCATATTTCAACCAATATACCTACTCACAGATCATTTTGATTAAACCTACACCAAATTACATCGTCCTTTAGGGATGCCCACTGAAAATGCACTAAACTATCGGAATACATCGAAATTGGTCGCTATATATTTTTTTGTGATCAGATATTTTCCAGTGTTGTTAGCATCCGAAACGGCAAAAAAATCGATGTTGTTTCTTTTTAAACTTCATGATTCCCTGGCGAGTAGCAAAATATGTTGAATTAGAAATTCATTTTTACTCAGGGATTGCAAACCTGAGCATACGCTGTTCATTTTAACTTGATACATTCACGCGTTCCTGTTAAAAGGGGTTTGACAGACCGACAGATGGCAGATATATTTTTCCTTTTTAGTTGGACAACCCTAAAAAGTAATACTAAAATGGCCCATAGGGCTTTGGAAGATATACTTTGAAGTACAGACAACAGAACTTTATGAATAACAAGCTTTTGAACTTTTTACGGTATTGTTTTGCAACTGTATTGCATATTCAATTTTACTAAATAACAAAATTATTGTCTTCAGTATCGAGGGTCATTTTTTTAGCCTTCTTTGTATTTTACATAATAATAAGGACCATTGTAATATAAGCTGCTCTGTAGTCGGACCAGTGTAGAAAATTAAATTCAATATCTTCTATCTTCGAAATTACTCCATATTATAAATGCTATCACTACTTATATCTTGGCATTTGAGCAATTTATCATATTTATTTATTATTTAACTGTAATTATTTGACTCTTTTAATTTGAACATTTTATTTTTATACGAATACTTATATCATATTAGAATAAATTTATAATTAATATGAAATTAGTGACAAGCCAATTATAACTTTTTCCTTGTCCAATTGGCACGACTGTTTTGCGGATGAATTTATTAACAACACATTTTTTTTATATTTTAAAGTGATTAAACCATAAAAAGCTGTAAAGAACAACTTAAATGGTTCTGTAACATAAGCTTGTAAAGTTTTAATTAAAAATTAATTCAAAACTGTCGGATGAGTCACTACTACTAATAAAATTATCGCTCGTAAATTTCAAGCTAACAAGGCATGCACTATAATTACATAGACGAATATTAATAGTTACAGTGCGCCTAATTTTCAGCTTATAATAAATAATAGCGTAGCGGATTTTATCACATCATGAGATAAATACAAAACCACTGAACAACACCGTACAATTGCCTGAACAATTACATTCAAAGAGAACACTTAAACTGTAATTAAGAGCGAAGTAAAAAACCTACATTAACATAATAAAAATGAAACAATCGCTTTTCTGTCGAGAGCGGCAATAAAACTGTTTGCTTAAACAGTTACTGAGCAATTAAAAAAACACATTCCCGATTTAAAATTCAAACGCTTTAGGAAAAGAAGAAAAAGAAAATATTACCTCGCACACAAACCAAATTATGTAGATAATAATCTGATTAGAAGTTAGTAGTGACAGCTATTAAGTGTTGAACAGTTACCACTCAAAATACACACACGGAGACGGTAAGGCGTCACTAAAGTCAACACAAAAATATACGTATGCTGGCTACGAATCGTGGGAAACATAACGTATAGTGTTGTCTACCCATCCGTTGACCCTTTAACGGTTCTATGCGACCGGCTATACCGATTGCGCAAACCACTCGATGGAAGAAATGAGATATATTTTTACATTAAAAATTTATACACTTTTTTTATATTATCATATTAATTATTGATAACAAAAAAAAAAGATACAAAAAGGAATGCGCCCAACGTGGGGCTCGAACCCACGACCCTGAGATTAAGAGTCTCATGCTCTACCGACTGAGCTAGCCGGGCTTATACTAACCTGTCGAAAATAAGAGTAAGTTTGCGCTACTGAATGTTCAGCGCTTTCACAATTTATATTCGTGTTTTATTTTTGGTTTAGATTTGGATATTCTATAAGTGCGCTATTCTCTTGTTTTTTTTTTTATGCGGCTTCGTCTAGAGAACTTGCTTGAAACAATCGCTGCCAATAAAAGAAACACTGTATTTGACGTTACTTATAATCTTGACATGACATTTCAATGGTATTGATATTCATCCATTACCTATTAATTCAAACAAAGTTATTTTTTACAGCTGTTTATAAAAATAAACTTATCGGCTTGCATGTAAAACCTTGATTCCGTAATAAAATATTCGATCCCTATGACAATTATCTCAATCATGATAGTTATTAGTCGCCACAATCTATTTAACTTGTACACAGAACAAGTTACGTCAACACAAATCATCTGTATTCTGAAGTAGAGTTACTTGCAACGCACAAAATCCGTTTGAGGACTTTGACAGTTGTGTAAAACCTATGCCGTACTGTAATAAAATGAAGGAGGTTTATTTTTTATTCAACCTCTGTGCTGTGACAGCGCTGACTATATTATAGAATAGCACTGCTTCATCGTCATCATCACCGCTGGGGCTAACCTTCCCTATGGATGGAATCCATCAGATCGAATAAGCAGATTGGTAGGTTGCAGACGCAGCCTAGACCAACAGTTGTATGTATCTTCCGAAGCACGGAGGAGCTCGAGATAATTAATTTTTGGTCACCTATGTCCGGCCATCGCGAAAGTTGCTTTACAACCGTATCGCAGATCGAGCGTGCTGACTACATCGAGGTCTCTGCTTATGTGTTGTTGACTGTATACATTCGTTTTATAAAAGTTTGTACCTATATCGAAGCAGGCCAGACGGCAATGGGCGGTCCGGCAAACACTTCCGAGCTATGTAATTTACTCGTTAGTTCGTCGTATCGACGTCCTATACAGACTGTTATTTTACTTAGGAACTTGCGACCGCCCGCGGCTGCATTCGTAAGGAATTCGCACTATACACTAACAAAAACAATGTCGGTACTAAGTTGAATTTGAGAAATATGCGCCGGTAAACTACTTAATTAAGGATGAACAGAAGTTCAAAAGTGTCAAATCATTAAAAAAATATTCATTGTCGGTATAACTATTCTTTCTTTCTGTAATCAAATCTTGTAAGCTCAATTTTACCCACTCCCCAGTGAGCTGAAATTTGAAATATGATTAACTTTATTATTTCGTCATCAATCAAATCGATATTATTTATCCAAGATGGCCACCGTGAAGAGGCTTGACTTATAGAATACAACGCACTAAACAAAAGCTTGTTTTAAACAAAATCTTTTACTTGTTAGACAATTAAAATCAAAACTTTTTATACAGATCCTAACTCTTTTATCACAACTTCGCCCAAGTAAATGTAGGTAGAATAAAATAAAATATTATTTACCAATTAAATGCAAGCCTATTAAATGCAAATAAAATCTACTCTTCTTAATATCATTATAGACTATGTATATGCCTATCGGTTTGTTTTTGAGCTTTGACGAAATTTTTTTTCAACTTGCTTTCATAGTTTGGAAATCACAACTCACTTCTCCTTCACCTGCATCAGTAATAAAGTGTTTGGCCATATTTTATTCTTCGTCTCAATTTTTTTGTTAGAATAACACAATTTTAGCCGACTGTCATTTATTTATTTACAGCATAACAAAATCGATTTACTTTTGTTTCCAATGTCCACTTGCCAATGTCCTTTCCCTGGTTATAATATATAAAGTATCTCACTTTCAATCTGTTTCTCGAGTTCGCTATGCTACGCGTGCAGTTAGTTATTCTTCACGGCCCAAAAATTAAATAAAAATATCAGACTAAATTTCATTGATATGTTTAAATAAAGCATTATCTAGCTAAACCCTTTAACTAGTAACAAAGTACAAAAAAAAGTTGAAAGAGAGAACTGGCATGAAAGAGAACATAGATAAACAAAAGCATGCCACTGGATAGAGTAGATAGAGTGCAGTGAAGGAGCTCGGCAAAAATTGTAAAGTCGGGTATATAAAAAAAACAGGTTACAGAACTTTTAAAAGCAGTTGTACATATGATTTATCGTATTTCAATTATCCTGTACATAAATACCTTAGACCCA
This sequence comes from Diatraea saccharalis, assembly GCA_918026875.4. Lineage (NCBI taxonomy): Eukaryota > Metazoa > Arthropoda > Insecta > Lepidoptera > Crambidae > Diatraea > Diatraea saccharalis. Next base: position 7,117,760 of record OU893349.1, read on the forward strand.
GGCTATAAGTAAAACAAGTGATAATATCAAAACTTTAAATTACCTTACCACCAATCAATAGTGTCAGAGTAATACTAGTTAATATTGTATAAGTATTACTAAGATAAGGACCGGGTCAGCAAATATGTAAGCGGTCGTGAATGTCACTTAAGATAAAGGGAACAGAGAAAAACATTTTAAGTCAAACCCAGTTATAAACAATTTATACCTACTGAGCGGAACATGTTTATTCGCTCAAGTATTTTTATAACCATATTCTAATAAGACATACGTGTATTGTTTTCTAATTAGATCATAGATTTGAGTTTTTCATTGAGAAGATTTCATTAAGTATAAGTAGAAAATCATTATTAATAAAAAGAAACAAACCAAACGTACTACTTTCTAGAAGTAAAACTAACTCCCGTATAAATTCTTAAAAACTTTGCTTAGTCTCTGTTTAATAATGAATTTTAACTAATACTGAACAAAAAGCAAAATATGTATCTTATAAATGAAGTATTTCGGTCTAAAATTAAATGGTTTTAAAACATTTATCGATAAAAAAGCAACGTCATTAGATTTAAATCTTTGTATTAGATTTAAGATGCTGAAATTTTCTCATTGCATAATACGATAAAAATAATTACACAGTTCAATAGCTTTTATAAAAAGTATGGCATTCACATCTGGAATAAATCACTACGTGTAACTCTTCCGCTATGGAAAAAATATTATGTACATAATCTTATTTGAATATACATAGTCGACGTCGCACGAGATAATCTATAATCTGTGAGGTGTTAGATCGCTCCGTATCTCGTTTGTAATCGACGTGTTTCTCGGATTTTCTACCGCTAATTCGAATGTATACAAATTGGTTTATGTCAAATTGAACAGTTACATTGCATTCGGAATGTTTTCAATATGTATATCGTTTCTAGTCCCACCCTTCCGGTCAAAATAATGTTACCAAACACTACGATTATCATCTGTAGCCAGTACAATAAGAGTATTTGTTCGAAACTCCTGGATTTTAATGTAACCGGGACCTGTAGATAGCGCAGTCTGGTAATTTGAAACCTGGGTAGTTATAGAATTCAGCTTGGATATTCCAAGCTGAATTCTTGGATATTCCAAGTTGAATTCTATAACTACCCCAGACCCCCTAAAAACTAGGACAAATCCGTGGAAACACGGATGGGTGGTAACCATAGCAATTACTTATCTAGTAAAACATTAATTCATACATATTTCGATGAAACTTACCAATCTTAAAGTACATTGAAGGTATGTTTCGAATACGGATAATTACCTGGAACAAAAATATATATTTATTAAATTACACATTTTGAAGATATTATTATTATACCTAAATTTTTACGTGAATAGAAAATGAAATACATAAGTAAGCTTTTAATATAGAGGGCTTACAAGATAGCCGATATGAAATCTGACGATTATAGTGATCATTAATCTATACTAATATTATAAAGAGAATGAATAGGCTTGGAAACTACTGGACCGATATTAAAACTTCTTTCTCCTAAGGGCAGCTACATCATATGTGAAAATAGGTTATATTTTATCCCGAAAAACAGCAAATAGTGAGATGAAAATACAAGTGGAAGTTTGAATAGGGATTGTTTACTTTTAAATTTGTTATTTTAATTATATACGTGTCATCATATGCATCAATATACCTACAAATAAACAGTTCTCTAAGGACCACGCAGGCGAAGTCGCTAGTAATATATAAAGTTACTTTCGGCTATCACGATATAAACATTTTTTTGGAAATTTGAAACGCAGCAGTGAAAACCGTTGCGAGATTTAGCATGAGTTACAAGCTTTATGGAGGCGCTAGATAGCGTTTGGTTTGCGATCAAAACCACTTTTGTAAAGCCCAGTTATAGGAAGGGTGATCAAAAAAAATTTTAATCGAACTTTTCAGTAGTTCAGAAGGCATTGTAATTTTCTTAGCACGCGTTTACATTGGTTGGTAAACCAATGACAACTAATGACCAAATAGTGAAAATGGGATATAGAAATAAACACGCGTTTTTGTCGGGCAACTCAAATGATCCATTAAGGTGCAGGGCCGCAGCTTTTTCACAGGGTCTTTCCAAGAGTTGAATCAAATAAGGAGGAGGAACATAACCCACTACGTTGCTGACAAATTCTTATTGACGTTAACAATTGCAGATGAACAATAAACAACACGACAAGCAAAACAAATCTGTCAAATTTCCCGACTTGATTTTAAACCCAGATATTTTATAAGCAGAGTTAAAAAACCGGAGATTTGAAATATTGTGGTAACCTGACGTGCGAGAACACGAATACTCGGGACGAAATGCTTAGTTGGATATTATGATGAAAAGCTTAAAAGACCGTAGGAATGATAGAGGCGGAGAGCAACTTCAATTTATGCTGTGCAATTACATGTATGCACATATTTCTTAAAAACAATTTCTTCAAATAAACATACTTAATTATAGACCTAAAATCGTTATTTTACGTAAACCTTTACCCATTCAAAATATACTCACCAATTTCGCCTCACACCACAAGCTACACTCAAATGTAGTATCGAATATGTCGTAACGGGAGATATCGAATAAGATTGCCGTCACCGACAACTCTTATAAGACTGTTTTCAGATAAACATATCATTGAATCGGCGACCATTCATCACGCGTTAACTTCTACAACAGTTAAACTTGGTGCCGATGACTGGAACAATAGCTATCAGTCGATAGTATCGACGATAACATCGGCTCCACAGCTCCCGGGACGCCCGGGACGCGCCATTGTTGATAAAGTAACTCGGTATACGCGGGAGATTATGTTAGCATCAATATTGAACTACCGATTTGCATTCTCCGGAGCGGGTAAGAAATTTCATCGCGAAACTCACACTTTTTTTGTTAACATGGCACGTCACGATCTGATTTTTCCAAATGCCAATAGATGCCGTTAGTGTTCTAGTATGATTACTTTATAATGTTTTAAACTTTATGATTACTTTATAACGATTGCTAAAAACGAAAAAAAACACAATTAATTAATTATTAACTTGTCAATAATAATAATAAATGATAAATTTCTGTCAATGGTATGACTACATTACAATAAACTTCGAGTCAATATATAATAATCAAAAGATAAATGTCAAATTAAGCTAAAAATAATGACCAAAATTAATATATTCAAATTTATTATTGCTATTACATAGGGACTCGTGCTGTGCAAAACTAATTTTGATTTTGGTAATATCAAATTATTCTTATTTCTGCTGGTGAATCGTCTCAAAAAGGTCAGAATATCTTTTAACAAATTTACAGAATTCTAGTTACTGTTAGAAGCACGCTTCAAGCGATTTAAGATTCTATGTACATACATAAGATTCTATGTAGTGTCAATGTTAGCAAGAATTCTTATGCACTTTTTTTGTTTCAGGAAAACATTCAGTATGTCGGTACTATTGCTCCAGATTAAGATTTCATTGGGAGCCAAGCATGTGCGTATGTAAAATAGGTAGCCATTGCCGAGTCGAAATCGCAGCTCATTTTTATTTCCCTATAAGTGTAAAGAAAAGAAGATAACATTGTATTAATTGTTTGAAGTGATCCTTCCAGTTTACATTGCTATCTATATTTAACCCATGTTTTTATTTAGTTCCCAATATTTCGGCGCTGTTGCTAGCGCCATTTCAGTAACTGAAGTTTATGCGGGAGGGTGTTATTGACAGACAGATCGATCTACCTTCTTTTGAGTCTTTTATTTTTATCAGACTTCATAAAAAGTTGAATTAATATTCAACTAAATGTTTATAAACGATTATAAGGTTTATTTTTTGTTTGAAAGGGTATATTTTCGAGGAGACTGAGAGAGAGAAGGAGAAATCGGAGTAGAACGATATCATTTATATGTTAAATTATATAGACTGTCAGTTGATGATCTATTATGATGTAACTATTATACTTTACACAAAACTTATTAAAATTTTAATCGAAATTTTAATCTTACATTAATATGTATAAAATCTTCACGTTTTTAGCTGTTATTAACACTACATTTTATGTAAGTCACAATGTGAATATTTATTTGAACACTCTATGAAATATGCTTCATTGTTAAAGTAAATAATTAAAGGTCAACAGTTTATTAGTAATATATTTGACTACATAAATTAGTCTAAGGAACAAAATATTAATGAAAGCGTTTAAAAGATGTTTCATTTATGGATAATGCGCTTGAAAATATAAGAAATAAATATGAACAAAATATTCAGTAAACACGTGATCATTCTAGACGAATAGAAAAACTCTCAATAAGATATTGAATTTATTTTAAAATTCCGATTATCCTATTATTTAATTTAAAAATAGTTTACCTTAATTGCAGCATTAAGAAATGACACGTTACATTAATAAATAAACATACGCAATTGTGCTAAGCAAAATTTTCACACTGCTATTGCTCTTACTATTAACGGTTACCACTACATTCTAGTTACAGTGGAATGCGGGTTATGGCTCAGCATGGCTTTAAAAAAAACTCGTTTGCAGAAAAGAACGTGTCGGCAAACAGAGAGTGTTTAATAAACATTTATTTAAAGTATATAATAACACGTTCAACTTTATATTTAAGGAATCTTAGACTTTCAAATTGCTTTATAATAATATTGTTCTGTTTGTTATGTTAACATCAAAACTGGTCTTATTCTTTGTATTAAAATATACAATATACGATCGAATCGAATTGTACCACGAAGATCAAACTGAGATCATCAGATATGCATACGTCATCGAAATATCGATGTATAGGCGGCTTTCAAGAAAGAGCATACCTGCGATATGTCACATGTCAATTCCGAAGATAAGGATTGGGAGGCTACAAGCTCATGTAAGCCTTCATATGTACTTCTTATCTTAATAAATGAACAGAAGGCAAATAATTTAATGATTGATAAACTTCGTCGTATTTTAGTGTAATTTTTATTAGAACAATTCATCTTTCATATGGCGATTGGGGATCTATAAAATAAGATAATAATAAAGACTTATCAATATCGATATTCATTTAAAACTATTGACAAGACGTAAACATAGATAAAAATAAACAAAAAACAAATTTACTAGCACTAATGAATCTCAAGTCCCCGAGTAGCAGTCACAAAATTAACGATGCCAATAAAATAATACAATAACATAACTTACTGTAACACGAACCTGAATATTTTAAGCCCACAATCGAATAACAACGCAATAAGCATCTTTAATCAGCTCCCTTATATTTATGTGATATCATTACTAATGCAGATATATTCAACTATGATGTTCTTATTATAAGGGGCATGCTACAACTTGTTGGATTAAGTTATCTCATTCTAGCGATATTCGTTGAGAAGCGTTAATAATAGTTACATGGCACGAAAGTGGCGAGCAAAAAATAAATAAAGGGACACGCAAGATCGGAGGACGCAATAAGTTATGGCTGGACGGCGGCGCAGCCATCGATTGCAAGCGTTATCTCAATAAAGAGCAACAGAGTGCGTTCATTAGCACTCTGACACGGCGCAATCATAAATTGTAGGGTCTGGAACCCCGCCGCGACCCGCACGCCTACCCTTCTGCACCCCTGGGCCCCATACCTGGCCCTGTGCCCGCATTCGACTTTTTACCATTTCCATTGTTTTTGGTAGGAGCCCCATAAACCGTAACGATCACTGATATCGAAGGCAGGTGTCACCCTTCACACATACCAACTTAATTACACGTTTTTACTTGTGGTGCACAATTCGCGCGTTCGATAAGCACGCAGCTGCTCCGAATTAGCCCAAACTTTGCCGATGTCTTATCGTGTCTGACATTTTATTTGGCAGACCCACATCGTTCTATTTTTAATGGACATATATGACAGAGGGTCAAGATAAAGTCTACTATTATTGACAGTTGAAATTACATAATAAACGATAAGCAAATGCGTCGATCAACATCATACATCAATTAGAGCCAAATAACATTAGCCCCGTGAAATCAGGAAACAATAGAAAGCAACGGCAGTAAATGTCAATGTCTATCTCCAAGTAAATAAACTATCGTATCCAAAACTTACAAACATGGGAAGTCATTAAACCAACCGGCGCGGCACTTAGAGAACTCCTATAGCCGTCTGGCCAAGCATAAAGATCAATATCTGTGTGGCTCGCTGCCAAAATCTTTTTAATATCGTCCAAGACGCAACTGAAGAGTGGTTACGGGCGATAACAACAAAACTATTACTGGAGGAGTCCGCTCGCGAATTGGTCAGAACGCTATCTATAGTTGGTCGCCGCTAGCTTAATCTTATTGTCAGGGACAATGGGGAATAATGGACCACGCAGACTTCCCTTGGAGCACTTTTGAGTTAGCTGATAAATTCCAGGCGGCCTTACGGGTTTTATTTTGAGGGCACTCACGGTCTTGAACAACTTTTAATGAATACGACTTAACATTGCTTTGAAAGAACGTTCTACATTTTTGTGTAAACTGAGTCAATGTTGAGAAAGTTAAGAAACGTTTATATTTTTATAATGTTGTATCACCGAAGTTTCTTTGTTAAGAAAGAAAAGTTATGTAACTTTGCATACTAAATGCTTTACGGTCAATGAATGGCTTGATAGACACGGACCTACTTTAGAAAAAAAAGAACCTTTGCCAAACATCAAGTGGCAATGTATTTAATATATAACGATAATTTGTATTAAAATAAAAACAAATTGATTCAGTAGTTGTCCGTTGTAATTTCTAATTTACTAATTGAAATACCAATAATATGCACGACAGGTGTTCTCATTGAGTTTGCTGAGAAATTCTTCGAAAATGTCTCATCACAAATAATATGAATTCGAGCAACAGCTGCTCTGCAAATTATTTCCACAAATATAATGTACATCTATACATAGCAAAAAACAAGGTCGATTCCCTCTGTACATCTTTTAAACTACACAACGGATTATAATACGATTTTCATCAATGTACAGAGTGATTCAAGAGGTAGATTTAAATACGGGACCGTTCGGCAGAAGCCGCTACAGAATAGCTAGTTATTACGAGTATTATTGTCAGTCAGTCATTTATAGACAGTTTTTACCGCTTTTACATTTATTTTCTACAAGTTTTCCGCCAGCAGCTTTATGTATTATGTAAAGATAGCTGTAAAAATGTTTTTTTGCCTGTTTTTTTTTTGTAATTTATCTAGGTGTCAATAAACGATTCCTTTATAAATTGAATAATATACCTTTAAGCATTGATTTATATATTGATATCAACTATAATCTATTAAATATAAAGTTTTTTGCCAGCTCTAGTATAAAACATTTAATATTCGATTGCCCAACTCTAAAAACGGCTTTGGTTAAACCAAATGCCTCTATAAAGAAGCGTGAATGAAGGCGTCAAGTTTCACACCGTGTCGCCCCTGAATCAACACCTATTATCATAAACCAAACAAAGAATAAAAATCCAAGTGTGAAGTATTCAATTAACTAACACAAGTTTCTCTATTGCTAATTAGACATGTCCGATATTGGTCCTAATTATTTATAAGATCCTTACCTACTATACTTTTTTCTATGTTTTTATTAAATTATATTTTGATATAACGTATATTGCGATTGCCGGTTTTCATTAATTTATACGATATCACAATGATGTTATACGGACTCCACAAATCTATATTGGGCACTAATACGGATTTTTTATTGTTAAAGACTGCAGATGAAGCCGGGACCTACGACTTAGGTGCCTTGAGAAGCACGGAGGGGTTCAATATACTAAATTTTTGATCACCCGGCCTATGATCGGCCTATGCGAAATTAAGCCTCATCATTCCAAACAGAACTTGCAGATCACTACGAAATTGAGCTTCTGTAATGTAATCTAGAGAAAATATTCAGCAATAAATGGGTAGTAATTGGCATCTAATATTTATATACTGTGTAGGTAGCTGTGTGGAGTGAAAATTGATGGACTGAAGGAATATCCAATATAACTGATAGAAGTGGTCATAAAAAACAACAATTTCTGGGCAAAAGCTTTGTGTACGGAAGCTACAGGGAATTTAAATTATTAACTATACCAAAAGGCAAAAAATACGATAGAACTGTCAGAATTGATTTAATATGTTCACTATTTTTCTTCCATTTTTAAAGGTACAAAATGTTTTATATACAGGTCGTCATTAACAACCAAGAAGCGTGATAGTCACGACTCAAGTTTGCATGTGTGCTAAAAACAAAAAGCAAAAGCGTATTTATGACATTTATCGGGGTTTTTCTGGTACGTAACTAACAACAGCAATTTTTTGTATGAGTAAAATATTTTAAACCAATTATCAAACATGTTTACGGATAAAATAAATTAGTTTTAAATTTAACATCAACATCTGGTTTATTTAGAGCTAAGGAAAATTAACATAAGTAACGACACAAAACTTCCAACTCAAAAAAAATCTACAAACGTGGACCTTAATCATTTGGTTGTTCCAAGGATGAATGCTAACGAACCGTAGAGGAAACAGCAATAAAAATGGGTTTTATTGTTGCGCTACGTATATTCAACGGTGTTATAAGAAGCTCAGCTATACGTCGAATGCATGGAAATCAGTTGCTTATAAAAATAAGAAAAAAAATACTGAAAAAATCGGCCAAGCGCGAGTCGGACTTGCGCACGAACGGTTCCGTACAGGAAACGAGCAAAAAAATTACATTTGTTGTATGGGAGCCCCACACAAGAGTATTTGTTGTTGAAGCGGCAACAAAAATACATTATCTGTGAAAATTTCAAGTGTCTAATTTTCGCGGTTCACGAGGTATAGTCTGGTGAAAGAGAGACAACGAAGTATTAGTAATAAGGTTCCCGTTTTACCCTTTGGACACGGAACTCTAAAAACAAACAATTAATTCAAATCACATTGGTGTGACGGATTACAAAAATATGTTAAAGAAAAATTCCCAGAACAAATATTAAATCCAAATAAATTGATAAAATTGATTTTTATTATACAACAAACATTATTAGCTTGTCAAAAATAATTATTTATTCTACAAGGGCATTACTGATCATGAGATAAATATTCAATATTTTCTCCCGAGCGATATTAATTACAACACTTAAAGAGAGAAAAAGAAATGGAAAATCAAAGAGTCTTTCTTTTTTCTATTATTGCAACGCAGCCAAGTCTGCATCAATCACAGTCGGTCAACAACCTTTGGGTGAAGTTACAACAACAAACTACATTTTCATTAGTGAGAAATATTTTCAATGGAAAAACCGTTCCCAATTATGTTTAAATATTTCTAAAATCAATTCAGATCTGAATTGTTAATTTCTAAAAAATAAACTCTGGTACAAAGGAGTTCAAATAAACATTACTTCACAAAAAAACAAGGAATAATGAATTTTCGCGCAAGTAACATGTTTTTGAAGTACGAATAAAGAGCAACTTTTATCCCTGTTCTTAGGTTAGTAACTAACTTCCAAAGTGAGTGAGTAATTAAACACTTAATTCTAAAACAGTACGTTCGGGCCATTTGTATAAGTAGTTGAATAATTTGATCACAAACAAACATAAGCTATTAAAAAAACGTATCAATAAAGCAATACAGTGACCGTAGCATTTATCACGCACCGAGAGTCTCGACAATAATTATATAACTAAATTAGATTTAACAACACATTCAAAATCCACTGAATTATTCGAAGCACATTTATCGACGTTCGGGTAGAATAGAAATGGGACATCACTGCACCGTAGCAGCTACTGTGCAGCCAGTATCTTACGAAAAGTGTCACGTTCGATAACGCTGGAGGTAACAAGCATCCACGGGCGTTATTAGAATTAAAAAACAGCTAATTTTCCCCTTTAGCAGACTTATGCTATATACTATCAGATATAAATTCCTGCTACGTGATCGAATTTAAATAATAGATTTAAAAAAAGAAAAGTATAGATTATTTTTAGTAAAAAGAAAAAAATAGATTTTTTTAGTTTTTATATTGTACACTAGCTCGCCCCGTATTTGCAAGGACAATGTTACCATTTCCAAATGACAGAAAATACCTTTTTTAGCCTGTACCTACTTAAAAAACCTTAATAATAAAAAATACTTTATCGGCGATTCATTCTTTTCTTTTCTTACAAATAAACCTAAAACACTATAAAGTATGAATTATAATTTATGATAACAGCAAAAACTTTACAGTTTTATTCTGAATGTTGTCTGTTAGTTATGAAATTAAAGAATGAAACATGACTATCATCTTTTACTCAACATTGTTATCATGTAACGTATGTATTATTTATAAGCCAAATTTATAGCCTCCGTTGCATAGGCGATAAAACTCTTAAAAAACTAAACTGGCGAGAACAGGAAACGTTCCAATAGAGAAAAAAACGGAACGCATCCGCACTAACAGAGACATAGCCAGGAATATAATGGCGAAAAAAATGTCATCTATCGCATCATTTACGTACAAAAGTAGGCGGACAAAAGGGGCAAATATTTCACTCGGACTTTTATGGAAGCAACGAAATGTTATTAAACAAACAATTCGCCCATTCAGCGACATGTCTTCGAGCGGACGGTTGTATAATTGATTCTTTCCGGGGCGGTGTCTATTATAGAAGCTTGGACGGCGAATAATATTCTTATTCTGCTGGGGGTCCCTGGAAAATACTTTCTCATTTCCGTTTCTAAACGAAAAAGCTCACAAGCCACCGACGTTCGTGACAACTCGCCAAAGTGAAATGAAATGGGATGTTATGACAATATGTCAGCAGCATAATGTGAGAGCACAAATGATAAGCGCGAATGATGTAGTACGTATTTAAACTTCAATAAATATGAATAAGGAAATAAAGATTCAGCAAAATCTTATAGAATATCCATTAAATATTTGAATTCACTACAGATTCGCTGTTTTCCCGCTACTACGCCCGCCTAAATGACAACTTGTCACCCGTGTATGATGTAGCTTCATATAGGTGAAAGATATTTCATAAAGGTTGAATAAATTGGAGCCTATACCATGCCAACAACAAAAAAAAACAATAAAACCATTTGTTTGTTATAAAATTAGTATACATAAATTGAATAACACTGCTAATGTATAAGTGAACAGAAGAAAAATTTTGCTAACACGATAATAACGATGCACGACATTTTCAGTAGTTACGTAAAAAAGTAATAGCTCTGACCCACTCAACCTGCACGCTAACATTTAGGGACTCTATCATTAATCCTATATACACGTCGCACGCGGTTACCTTCACTAACATCGGCTTAAACGATGCCAACCCAAATAATTTCATCTCCGTCATTATAAAATATTTAGCGATACACCTAATTTCATAAATGATATTGGGTTATTTTATTAGAATGCCCGTAATAACTAGGCAGCCGGACTCACTACGCCCCTAAATTTGAAGTAATGACCGGTTCAGACAGACCCACACGAGATTAATACATACGAGGGATTCGTATAATAACAAACGTAAGGACAAAAAATTAAACGGCCGATAAATGTTCCGCCCTACCTGGTTCTAGGGAACGCTCCGGTGCGCGGGCAAGAGAACCGATAACATCCACATCAAATATAATAAATCTAGCCGATAAAATTCTTAACTTCCACAAAGAGATCCGACTAATTGTTTTGGAAACTTGTTATTAGAGCAAACCTTGTAAGTTATCTCGACGCTTGATACGTGGAAACAAATAAAGATGGAAATCTAGAGTTAACATTTCTATGGTGCCGAAAATAAGATTTGTCAATTAGTTTGTAAAAAATCCTGCGGAATAGGAACATTTTATGATTTTTTTTTTACCGAGGCTGACCAACGTTAGGTATGTTTTATGCAAACTCGGTAGGCAAGGGCCTGCAATAAAGAAACAATAAAAGAGCGAACACCCAGAGCGAAAGGGTTGTGGGCTTTAAAAAAATATTTAAACCCGGCAACTAGACAATGGTCGAGGATCCATTCTGTGCCGAAATAAATGAAAAATTTCTAAATAGCTCCGAACCCAGATTACTCGCAGATTCCCGCCATACAAATTACTGGAATAATGGCGGCAATGCTTTCTTCTTTTCTTTGTGATGTTACTTTTGCACTACTGTGTAATGGATTCTATTTATATTTTGCTTAACAAAAATTACAGTGGTTGTGTCCTACCGCTGACCAAAACAGTTGCAATCAGTAAGTATTCTGTCTATAAATATTTCATCTTTTATATTCTAAGTTGTTCATAAAACAACAACACGTTAATAAGTTCTGGAAAAAAAAGACTTAATCATAAATGATGTTTTTAAAATCACACGATTTGTATACATTATAATTATATGTAAGCGGGACTTGTTCGTGCATTATTTTGAAAAATATTTATTTACCTCGATGTTTCGGCTACGTTGCAGCAGCCGTAGTCACCCGCTTACATATAATTATAATGTTATTCATAAATGGTTATTTATATACTTTATTACTTTATTGCTCAAAATGCAAAAAAAAAATGTTAATGCCAAAGTTTCGTGCGTAATATAATAATAAAATATTGAACAAAAGCAACGCAATATAACAACAATAACAGTACTTTTACAACCCAAACATAATTGTAACACCAAAACTGGTTTTGGGTAAAACTGTCAGAAAGGACAAACATTTTTTTATTGTTCTAATGATAAATTACAATAATCTGTTAAACAATTAAGACAGATGACACTACGGGGCCATTCGAAGGCAAAAAATGCCACACATGGCACCAAAGGAATATGACACTAATGTCTTGGGCATGTTTGAAGAAGGCTTCTAGGGAATAACGAAAGAATAAAATAGATACGAAAAAATAATATAACTAGAAACTTCTTATTGAAATTCGATAAATATTTGGATTTCGAAATTAAAATAAACAGCAATTTCATCACAATAAAATTACAGCATAACGATGATAAAACTTATTCATGGTTTGTAGAAAAAGTAAAAGGTGATCGAATAAAACTTTTTAAGATAAGCTAATTTATTAATTTATATTCGACATACAATTTACAATTAATGCATATATTTTCACACATCAAGATACAATTTACATAATAAAATATACATACGTATTTTTATGTGCTCTAATATTTATTACGATTACACTACCCTTGAATATTAATGTTTATTATTTTGTGTATATTCAGAAAACACGCCAATTGCGAACAGATTAGTACAACTTCCTTGAAGGGGACCGCCGTAAAAGACTCAAACAATAAAGTAATTTAACTTTTTACAGAAGTTGCTCCAAAAATTATGACGCAATTTACCTTGCTACCATTCCATAATGTTCTAGCGTGACTAAGGGACAAAAGTGAGACACAAAAACAAACAGAATAATAGGCGGTGAGAGTGAAAGGACGCAGGCTTTTAAGGACAATAGAAAAAATGATACTGTTAAACAAATCTGTTTGGTAAAATAGTTTGCCTTCTCTGAATAGGTAAACTAATGTTAATGGCGTCATTGGCGCAATATTTTTTGTATATAAACACTGACTCATTACTCTTGGTGGTGCTAAATAGCATGTGATAAACTTTAAAATGGGAACAGATATTTAAAAAAAAACTATTTGTATTTTTTTTTTTCAAATATTAATGTAGCAATTTGTAGTCGTACTGTTTAATTAATTATTCTTTAATCTTCCCTTCTCACTATCTCACTACCGTGGCTGAGTACTCGGAAGCCTGTTTCAACGTGTTTCCATCTCTGAGGTCTCAGGTTTGACTCCCGATCGGATCAATGCAGAAAATTGAATTTTCTCGAGTCTGGTTCTTGTGATACCTTCGTTGTTTCAGATACTTCATAAGGCAAAGTCTTTAGCTTCTTATGTATAATCATTAAACCATTCCTTTATGAATCCCATCTCCTAAACGCTTCCTTTCGCCTATTTGAATTTGCCGCTTCTACGCGTGATATTGATTGGTGGCGCACCCGCTGCCATTTTCAAAGGCGGAAGTCGGCGGCGTTCGTTGTTTCGTAAGCAGACGAGCGTGTAATAATTTACTTAAAAAACCTAATATAAATATTACTAGAAGTTTATTCCTGCCTGACGTCATAATCTAAGTGATTACCAATTCTGTAGTGCAGTGTGTAAGTTTTGCTGGCCGGACGGCACGCTGCCCCGAAGTTAGTGAATCTTTTCCATCCCTGCTTATCCAGGTAAGTGTATGCATTTTCTTTCTTTTGAGATCACAGAGTTTCTATGGAAATATCATCAGATAAATTTAATAGCTTCTCCAGTGAGATCTAATCAATTTGCCTAAGAAATGTAAGTGAATTAGGTAGTCTATTGTATATTTACTTTATTATCGGAGGAAAGTCACGATCTCCTTATATTCGACTGTGAACGTCAATTAAGAGTCAAAAATAATAAAATCGTGAAGTTAATGAATACTCTGGCATTATGGTCTATAAGATAGTTTTCCATAGGTGAAAGAATTTTTAAAATCAGTTCATTAGTTTCGGAGCATATATAATTCAAACAAACAATCAAATCTTACTCTTTATAGTATTACTAGCTGTTGTTTCGCGACTTCGCATGCCTTAATTATAACCTATGTCAACCAGGTATGAAGCAGCTACCCGTAGGTGGAAGAATCTTTAAAATGGGTAAGAAGTTTCCTCTTTAAGTGAATTATATATAAAGTCAGATGATAACATGCCATTATTTAAGTACCTACTGTAATGTCATTTAAGAACATTAGAAAATTTTAAGTGCATCAAATTTATATTCATACAAAATTTCATCAACGAATATAAATGAAGTTCTTACCTTGCTAATATTTGATGACGAGTCACAAAAAAAAATCGAGAGTTTTATGCGTGCATCCTTACTAATTCGGAACGGGTAGCAATTTATCAATGTTTTAAAATGGGAATAGAATTAATATCTATTTTATTTATAGACGACAAAGATCGATCACCATAAAAACGGCAATTTACATTCTAAACGATGAGTAAGTGATCAGTTTCCTCTGATACATTTCGCCCTTTCGAAATTTCTATTATCAAAAACTAACATTTGTAACATGACAACCAATGACAATGAGCTATCGATAGTAATGTAATGCGATTTCTCAATCGGTGAGTTCTAAGTGGTCCGCGTGGCACTACTGACCGCAAGATATTTGTTATCCGTGATTGTAACAGGCGCCAAAATGTTATGACTCGCTCCACCGCAAAACTATTTTAATGGCTCCATTAAAAAATGAAAGGGACAAATTGTTTTTGTATCTCGAAGACTGTACTAGTGCTGTGACTATAGATAAACGCATATTAATAGAAATATATAATTTGCCTTATTTTTTATAACAAAATTTATGAAAAAAAGAAATAAGTAAAAAATTATCAATTTTATATCACACAATGTCTCCTTATGAAAAATGATTTCATATTCTACTTTTTTCTATAAGATTTTATTTTTACATGTTTAGATATGAGTCAATCATATAATTTTTTTTACTAATTGAAAACTCCTTAAAACGAGTTTTGTGTAAAATGCTGAAAACTCGATTGTAATAGTCGATTTCAATTACAATGATGAATAAATATGTAGTCATGTAAACAAGCTACCTGTAAATACAGTACATCATCTCTTGAATAACTTCATGTGATAAATCAAGATCGTCACTAGTTGAACTTTATCCAGTTAGTTGCGGTATCCAAACAGGAAATGTCTTCATACCATTTCAACTTATCTATGTTTTAATCAATAGAGTTATATATCAATCAGATCTGATAGAGGGGAAAGTGTACTGTGTAATAACAAATGCAACTTTAAAAATAAAACATTCACATAGTATAATTGTAATCAAGATATAAAATGGTAGACAAAATAAAAACACCTAACGTAGGAGCAAGAAAATCATATTTTTCTGAAAACTCATAAAATAAAACACTTTTGAATTACAGTCCTTTGTTTATGCTAGTCGGACGACCTTAGAAATACGATTGAAATGTAATCTAGTTGGTTTTTCATATATCGGGCTTCCAAACAAGGTGTCGCCTTATTTCATGATTTTTCAAGGAATACTTATTTTACGAAATGCCCTCGAATTGTTGTTTATTTAATATGATTCGCCATTTTGGAATATTAACATTACTGAAATAATCAACAATATAATGTAATAATCTTACGTAAGACTGCAGCGTGACGTATAACGGATGACGTAACGCTTCAGAAATTCCAAGTGTGAGGTCCCACTAGGCGAGCGATTCATTACAATTTGTTACCAAAACACTTTGACGTTGAACAGGCGCGTCACATTGGGATTAATTATGACTGCAACGGGGGCCCCACTTCAGTGGAACCCCCCACGTATAGACGAGAAAAAAAATGGGCGCCCAGATCACACGCTAGCGGCACGAGTTTTGCATCGACTCGATGTCCTAACAAAACAATGTGAAAGCCCATAGACTACAGTAAAGTAAATAAATGAACAGTGCAATAATCAAGAGGTGGTAGGACAAAAATTAAATAACAACATTCAACTAATTGGATAGTGTGTTAAATTCAAACAATACTTCGTAACTTAAAAAAAAACATACGAGCAAACAAAAAAAGTATCTATTTCGTAGCTTAAAACGAATAAAAACTGCAACAGAAAAATTATAAAGTAACACGGTTTTCCCTTTTCCATCATGTCAGAAATCATGATGCATCATAAATATTAATTGATCTTTTTAATCTAGCACTACAATATAATCCAACCGCTCAATATGCGTTTAAACTGCCATAAGTAACGATCCATGAAACAGACTACAAAATAAAATCCAATATTAGTAAACATTTATGAACTAGGTACTTACTTCTTTACGCGTGCACGTTTCAAAGGAAGTAAGCGTAAATAGCGTGTTCCAATATAATTTTACAGCAACATTATTTTAATGCCCTTATCAAGGTATAAACATTACATTAATTAAAAACCAATTATTTTATTATAAATTTAATATTCATGTAGGGTTAGACATAAAAAAATTTATAATTTGGTTTCGTTTTGATTTACAAGACAAAATCTGTAGTGCTGTTCGCCCGTGTTTAAGTCTGTGGCAGACATACGGTATTGTCGGTAGCGGCTATTAGAACGAATTGTCGTACGTGCTTCGGGATGACTCGATCCTTTATTGCGTACAGTGTTGCATTGCTTTTATTTACGTCACACGTTCGTTTCGATTCTAAATTGCCGCAATACTGAATCTCAAACAATACTCACACTATTGAACATAAGCACACAAACTTATATCTTGCTAACTGCACTGAATGATTTAAATAAAGGAACAGTTAACGTAATTATTATCCTATCTAACAATGTTTAATTTAAACATATAAACTAGCTTTTCGCTAGCGGCTTCGCCCGCATGGTCCCTGAGGAATTTGTAAATCCATGTTTAGAATTCTCTTGTATACCAAATTTTATTAAAATCCGTCCAGTAGCTTTTACGTGAAAGAGAAACAAACATACATACATCCATCCTCACAAACTTTCGCATTTATAATATTAGTAGGATATATCTTAATTTTAGTCTAAATTAAGTATCTATAATAATTATATTCGATCAATTTTGCATTCACAATGATACACTGAAAAATATTCTTAATGAAAAATGATAAAAAGACCAGTAGTATTTTTAAGAATAGGTATCTATAAATTTTCATATTATGGAAATCTAAGAGAATCACAGCACCTCAACAACCAAACTCGATATAATAAAAAAAACAATATTTTCTTGTATATCCTTGAAATTCTACAGCGGCTCTACCGCTTAAAAAATAATCCCTAATTGATTTGACAAAATGAAGTCCTCAATGGTCTGTCCAACTGGCAGCATATCAATCAGGATCTTGTGAAATAAATAAATATTATATCTTTGATTTGGATTTTGGTTGAACTGTCAGCCTGACGGATAATACGGGGCTCAATTTTAACAGATTAAGGCTGTAGGTGGTAGAGCCGCAGGCTGGACATCGAATTCGGACCTCAGAGGAACCTGAGTTTCCACTTAGCGACGGAAGTCATGCTATATCTAAGCTTCTATTTATTTTAAATTTCTAAATAGAAGAAAACTTGACTCATCCGTAAGTAATTTAGCATAGCAATAAATCTAAATCCACCAATTGTTATTGTTAAAAAGAATTTTAAAATGGCAAAAAAAAATACCCTATATCAGAACTAAGTAATCAGCGCTGGAATGGCCGGTTTTTGTCCTTTCCACTATCGGATAGATAAACCTTCATGGGTCCCCGTCGATAGTCTATATCTACGTCTCCATTGGAAACGATAACGGGAACCCCCAAGGCACTATTGTGAAGCTTTATTGTATGTTGTTTGGTATTTCTTTGACATCAAGAGTTCGCCAACTCCACTATACAGTTTTAGTAAGTGAAAATTCGAATTGTAACTTCTATTTCTACAAATTTTTCCTTTTTAATTTCTAGTTCTCGTAAAAATGTTTCTCGTTAGTCATTTTACAAAAGAACATATTATAAAACATCGTCATAAGCCTATTAATATCCCCACTGACGAATTATAAAACAAATGAATATAATTCCCTTGAGTAACTTTTTTAACCCTAACTGTGGTAAAAAAAAACAATAATGTAACCTTGACCATAATAGAATAAAACGAATGTCGTATTGTCTGATCTATAATAATAAACGTTAATATTTTTTTAAGTAATTTTACGGCGTAGTTTTTAATGACGAATGAATAGAATGTAAACTTAAAAATATTTAATTGAATACATTTATAGTATGAGGGGGTGAAACATACGGGCCTTCGAGATCCCGTATGTTAGGTAATAAAGAGTAAAGAGCTCCAACATCTATAAGGACTAGTTACACCAATAACTAAATTGTACTTATGATATTGTCGGTTATTTGGCCATTTCAAAACAAAATATATAAACAAAATATTTATTTATTTATTTTATTCGAAAAACTTACAGCACTTATAATACATGTATTAAACTACGAACTAATAATATTTTAAGTTATTAACAATTTTTCAGCTCTCATAATTAGTAACTTTTTTCATGAAAAAAAGCAATTTTGTTGGAAATACCAACAATTTATCAGCTACAAAACCTGAGCTATGCAAGTTAGCCACCTCTATTTAGGCAGACATTATGGTGGTCTTTTTTGTAATCATCATCAGTATATACAAGGAATCGAATAGGGAGAAAATATCATAACCAACTAGGAATGAAAGCGCGCTCCCAGCACCGATTGATGGGTTTTAACAATTGCAGATGCCACCAACGGCATAAAGTTTCATAAATATAACACGTATACATATTTGGTCACCCATCCTATAACTATTGCAAACATTGGTCAACCTTCGCAACGCAGACGGAACGTTCCTTCACTGCGCAGTCGTTTTAGTAATAAATACCAAATAGGATAATTTAAATGTTTTATTACTCGTACACTACAAACCCAATCAATGTAATTATCATCGGTATCAGGTCCAAAAAAGCTTAATTTATACTGTAGCATCTGCCCACAACATTCGCTAATCATTTTAACGGATCAACAACAAAAGCCCCGTTGAACCCGACCAGTCGCCCCGAAAACAAATTAGATTCGCATTAATGAAACGTGGGCGGACAGGAATGATGCGGCACAACGCCACAAAAAGGTCTAAACACTGAAAAATAGTTACGAACCTTAACGGCAATTACATAAAACGGCCGCTATCAAAGTGTAGAATTGGAACAGAATAGAACCCGGTCACGTATCGGACGAGATCCCGCGGGTCCGCAACTCTAAACTTCGGATGCGATGCACCTGTTTTATAAACGCAACGCACGCCTTTGTTCCAACACAATAGACGCCAAATTGCAACTCGAATTTTTCATAAATACAAAACCGCTCCTTTTCAGGTAAAAACTTTTTTATACGGGCTCTAATAAAATATCGTGCGATCGACCCTTTGTACTAAAGTTTGACGGAAAATTATTAAAAATAGACCGTTGTTCCTGAATAAAGAACTTTGTACAAACATTTTAACAATGAACATGAACGGCCCCAATTTATTCACGATAAACCTTTTATTTTAACTATACTAATAACGAGCACAATTAATATGCAATGAATATAAAAATCGCATTAGAATAGTGTGAATGGTAATATATAGCCGGTTTATGAGGATCGTTAAACCACCACAAATAACATCACACTGTGACACTAGAGATTCGTCTAAGACGAGACGGCACCTCCTTATCTTGTATATACACTTACAGCACTATAATTTTAATTTACGGTTCGCCATTAAAGTAACCGAAAGCGATAGTGGGTTTTGCAAAATGTTTTACAACTTAGAGGCATAAGAAATTGTATATTCCGTTTCTATATGTGCTTGGCACTAAATTTTCATTAGCCTATTCATTATATGTGTACGGGTAATAACCGTTTGTCTTGCCATCAATATGGTTATGTGGTAAAAATCTACTGGCACTCGGAATCTGTAAAAACTAATGTAACACGGAGCACGATGTGACGACGTTTGTCGCGAAAAAAATAAAATAAACAAGCATTACGGGGGACTATTCATCGTCCCGCTTTTATAAATTATACATTTTATGGGCACAACAATCGCTGATCTGTAATTATAATGTGGCCCACGACTCACGTTCGACGGACACTGCAAAGAATTGAGGGGCATGCGCGTCGTGTCGATATAGTTCCCATTTGGATGGAGGCGTTTCTGAGATGTTAGCTCCAACTGCTGTGGTTGTAACGGTTTGCCGAGTATGATTGCGCTAGTATTATACCATTAGCGTTCCTCCAGAATGGGTTAATACACCAGAGTTAAGGTACAGTTCATCATAATAAGATCGGCAACTTGCAAAGTGGAATAGATATATTTCCATTTCGAGGTGAGAAGTGGCATCAAATAACATGACTCTCATATATTTTAATATACATAAGTCTCAAAGTTTCTAGCCCACTGTTAATAAGTTTTCGTTCAAATCAAGAATACACGC
Organism: Diatraea saccharalis; assembly: GCA_918026875.4. Taxonomy (NCBI): domain Eukaryota; kingdom Metazoa; phylum Arthropoda; class Insecta; order Lepidoptera; family Crambidae; genus Diatraea; species Diatraea saccharalis. Next base: position 7,138,800 of record OU893349.1, read on the forward strand.
GATGCCCTGTCATGGAGGCATACGTATCACCTAGAAGTATTGCCAATCAATACACACATAGTTGTTAATAAATAAACAAACTTTCATGTCTTAAAAAATATTTACAAATCAACTTCGTTAAATATGATTTAGGTTATTTCGATCACAGTTTAGGAATAATCTTCGTGGGAATTTGAGGATAAAAAGTCTAACTTTTCACGAAAGTTGGTTATTGCTAATACAAACATGACAAATGTGTTAAAATATCCATTAGCTCACTATAGTGGCGAATAAATAGAGAAATATACGCTACTAACTACTACAATAACAATATTAGAATTTATTAATAACATAATAAAAGTCTACTACGGTCTCGACCTACCCTAACCGACGGCGTTTGACGAGCAAACCTCTCCACACAAAAACCGTGCCGAATCGAGCACAATATGTGGATGCCGCGACAGGCAGCGGCGGCGATTTCAAATTATATGCTCAAAGCATTTGTTGCGGTTCAATTCATTGTTCGAATAATCGGAAATATTCTCAACCAGTTAATACATCGTATTTTTGCAATCCTGTTTACGAAACTTTAAAATTTTGCAACTACAATAAAAATTTCGTACAATAATTGTGCTAACGTAAAATATGACTCGCTGATTTCACATCAAGATCTCATTATTTATAGTAACGGTAATTTTTTTAAGTGTGCCATAACAATAGTAGGTAATTTGGCAAATTTTTCTTAAATAGTAGGTAATATATGAACTTTTTTTAATAAGAAAATATTTTAGAAAACCTATATAAATAACGTTTGCATTCATCTATTGTCCATCTTTTTTTGTGAATAAATACTAAATAACTGTCAGATTTTTCCAGTGTTCCATAACTAAAGTCAAATGTAATTTCTAATCTGAAATCAAAGTGAAAAAATTACGTTCAATACCTTTCATTAATTAAGTACATATATTCGTTTATTAAAACTGGGTCGAAAATAAAGATCTACTTAGATACTATTTGACTGTGTTCATAATCACAATTTCACGCGTGCTTATATAGAAAATGGTGGAGTTAATTCTTTGGTCACGGTTCTCATTTTAGTTTGTATTTATCATTCATACTTTGAGTTGTTTCTTTGTTCACACTACATTGGCATCATATCTAATAATTGAATAAATAAAAAGACAATGCAACATCATCAGTAATTAACCGTAAGGGCACTTAAATATAGTAAACATTTCAAGTTGCAGATTTAACCTGGAGTCGTAAAGATACCTTTTAATTAAACGGTCCGTAAAACTTGGATATTATAATAAACGGTAGGTACTCCTCATGCAAATGACGAAATTGCCCTCGCAGTGACAGCAGAAGCGTGGAGCTATCTGGAATGCGCGTGATACGACCACGCAACGCTGAATAAACTCCGTATAGTCATAAAACCGAGCCGTGGTAATACCAAAGGACGCCTATAAATTCTTTATTTTATGATCGCAAGCATATATTTAATTCTAAGAGCGTCCCCACTGTTTCCTTTTTGTCACATAAATAAAGAATTTATAGTGAATTTTATACGTCCTGTAATCAGTATTTAAACACCATGAAACAGGTAAAATATTAAAACGTTAATGAGACGAGATAAAAGTGAACGTTTAAGTAAATAATTATGTAAATTCCGAAATAATGAAAACAGCGTATCTCATTTAAAAGCAAATAAATTATTATTATTATTCTAAATTCAACGAGGATATTAAGAGTTCCGTCTTGTTATATTACTACCTTCCTTTACACACGCTGCTTATTGAAAATCATTTGAATTTTACAAAGCAATATTTCGAGCTTTAATAGATGGTACCACAGAACCTCAATGGCAGTATTTCCTATAGATATTAAAACATTATTCATAGTAGATGTCTGACATCCGACAAAGGGAACAAATTTGGAACAAAAATTGAACGGTGATAATGCATACTGTAATTTTATTGTAAAGAGGTAGGTAGGTACCTCATTGTTGGGGAACGAACAAAAAGAGCGAATCCTAAGATGTTTACTTTTTCAACAATGTGCGTAGGAGTGATAGTACAATTTAAAATGTAACGGAATAATCTTGATACTTGATAAATTAAGAAAATGGTAGTATTTTCTTTACTTTTCAACATTATTGGTAAAGCATTAGTATTACCAATAATGTTTAAAAGTAATCACAGCGAAGATTTATGAGCACTCAATATACAATTATGTAGTGATTAAACAATAACTTCGAAAATAATATTTATATTTAGCATACATGAAATAATAAAAAAACAAAATAACTTCAATGTACCTCTCATAAAATTTCATCAAAAACATAACCAAATTACAGTAAATTAACTAGTATCAACCACTTTTATACGCATACCGTTTCACATACGTTGTACTGTGTACTGAATTCACACAAAGGAATGCGAGGAAGGCAGCAAAAGTAAACAATCTTGGCAGACTGAACGCTTTCTGGTACAATAGCTACGGGCTCTACACGTCACTGGACATCACATTGAGCAGAAACACAAACATTTAAAATATCATCAGAAGAGATAATATCACAAAAAAAATATCAATAAAAAAAACATGTCCGCCTACAATTATCGCTTCCAGGGGCACAATGGTAACTTTTACAAAGGTAAACAGTGACCACGCGGCTCGACTGTGCGACGATATTCTAAGAAAATATACTAGAACCTTAGATTAAGTATATAATTGATATTATATAGACATAATTCATATACTATATAATCTAAGACTAGGTCACATCCAGGCGATGGATATGACATGACGGAAAGGTTGTTAATTATGATATACTGTTTATGGAATTATATTGTTTTAACCTATGAAACCGAGGAGAGGGAAAAATCTTTGGCGTCAAAGTTCTGGACGGCATGAGCCGACATGTCCTGGCAAAATTTGTAAGACTAGTCAGACTTTGCAGTCGTCAATGATTACGTGTCTATAGAGAAAATGCACAAGGGGCTGGGTAGCCCTAATATGACAGGACAGATTTCTCTAATATACAACAATCAAACATCACTGAATGCACAGCGTCGGTGGCCAGGAGCAGCCGTGATCTTCTCATCTGAATGAGTAATATCCATCCGTTGTAAGCGGCTTTCTATATAGTACAAGAGACATTTCGTTTTTGAGATATTGCAATGTAAATTCTGCGTAGCAAATATAGTAAGACGCGTAATTGTTTCTCCCGTTACAAATTTCACACAAAAATTACATTTCTAAGTTGTTATCTTGATTAGAAAATTTATTCTTTATCTTGTCTCTTATTCCCAATTTTCAGGTAATTTTTATAGCTGATTTTTACAGCTTTTTGTAGTTTTACAGTAACCAGTCTATCAATATCATTTCGGAAGTTAAAAAGACCAATTAAGAAAGGTCGCAACGAAAAAAAATATACTCCTTTTGTACATTAACGTTGCAATGTTAGCTCAGGTGTCAAGGCTATTGTAAAGCTATCATCATAAAGTCAATATTTGTGGAAGATACACTGCAAAGATCATATTTCTCTGCGAATAGCGTATTGTGCAAGATAAAATTTACTTAGGACTATTTCAATATGCCATACTGCCATTAATAGATCTTTGCGAAGAGCAAATTTTACAAAAATGTAATTTTAAACATTATCATTAGAGAGATACAGAAAAAGAAAGGTATAACAGTAAACAATATTACAGTTACAATATTTCAAATACTACAGTCCCGTATAACCTAAATTCTATTTCGGTTTCTATTCTTCGCGTAAATGGAATAAAAGTATGTTTTGCAAGCACAAATTGGTTCTTGACGAGCAAACAAAGGTGTCAAGAGGGCAGAACAGCGTTCGTGCCGGTATTCCGACTTTCCTTAAACTCTCTGTTATACAGTATAGATCGGCGTCGATAGCTATAACGAGACAAATAAGTCGAAGAATGGTTAGAGAAAGGGGTTGCGCGGTAGATAATTTCATGTCACTCGAAAGCTTTCGAATAATAGATAATCGATAGCTTATCTATAAAAGATTATCGTTTGAACAATATTTTAAACATTTTGCAAATGCTGATAACTTCATAAATTTTTGGTTAAACTGTTGAGTTATTTTTCGGAATTCTGAATGTAAAAATTGCTTTTTAATGATGTCGAAATTAAATGAAACGTCTCGGTTTCATATGCGATGTAACTGCTTAAATGGTTAGGTATACTTATTCTACAATTTTTTTGAATTTTAGAGTACACATACGTATGTTGTCATATAACTTAAGATCAGAAACAATATTAGATATGTTGATATCGTTAAATACACTCACTTATAGTGATTTCATTTGCTTTCTTAGACGAGAGCTAAATGTATATCAACTTTCGATAAACCTCTAGAATAGCCCCCGATGGCTGGTGAGGCATGTCGGCACGACCGACCGGGTGGCAGGTGTCCACGGTCACGTGCGCGCCGGCGACTAAACGGCGACATTTTAGAAACAACCCGGTTATAAGCGGATCGCCGAAACCCACCGATTACACGCGTAAAGCTCGATCAAGACCAACTTGCCAAATTTCTAAATGTATTCTTCTCGTCACCCAAAAGACGAATGTAAGGTAAAACAGATCATTTGTCAGATACATTCGATAAAAATAAATTACATTTCCATTTTTAATAAGCAAAATTGCATAACATGTTTGGTTAAGTCAATACTAATCAATACAGTGTGTGAGATAAACAAGTCTGACATCGTATCCACAGAGACTTGCTATTCATTGAAGTTACTATTATAAAAAATAATATTACATATACAAATAATTTACAAGTACTATCACATATTGATTTTTCAACATTTTCACTCGCACTATCCATTTTGAACGGTATCATCACGTTTCTAATTAGTTTGTTACCGTTTAAAAGTTGTTTCATTTTACATAGTAATATGACTTTAATATCATCGTAGTTAACCTGCTCAAAAGTGGGGGAACCTGCATTTAAAAAAAATATCATCATAGTTTCGTCAAAATATTTGTAATACTCTACAAACGTATGGTCATATACGGTGTGAGTTGAAATTTCACATCGTTTTTATAATTCGAGAAGATTATCTGTGCATCAAATGCAGTGTCAAGTTCTGTCTCTGATACATTGTAAATTAAAATTTCGTTTTGGAAAAAATAGAATGGGTTTAAGTCAGTCAATTTTTACGAGTAGTACCTAATTAATATGCAATTGCCTTTGTAAGCAATGTATTACTTTATGAAATGTAAATTTCCCATTAATTTCTAAAAGGTGTATATTTATTTAGATTTACTTAAGTAAAAATACTGCACATTTAAACAATTCAAAGAAATTTTCTTCACGAATATCCTTCCACGGAAACTCCACAACTACTTAGTTAAAAACAGTAAAAAATTACAAAACAAAACTTATAATAAAAAAGTACATATTGTTAAAAATGTTTTACTGTTAACCACAGTATTCATCCAAAGATTAAATGATAATAGAGCTCCATAATATTAACCGGACCCGGTTTATCCTTTATTTGGGATAATGGATAATGCTACTTACGTATACGCGGTGCGGTAATGCATTTGCAAGGAACAAAACTTTTAAAGAATACAACAAAGAAAGGAATAATGAAGGATTACTGTGCCGTTGTGGTGATATAATAATATGATACCTATGCCACAATGAGAGTGCGCAAGTAACAGATGTGATGATATGTTAAAATCAATAGGCATTAAAATGTCTTTAAAGGCAAATTATAAGTAATGACTGGTTCAAAAACAACATTGTAAAACGCATGGTATAATTTCAGTGACCCTAAAATTTTATATAGATAATATAATTTTACATGCTTACTTAAGAATATGCAATTCATAAAAGTGAAAGAAAGTTCGACATCGTGACATCAAGAAGACATACAATCATTGAAGCGGAAAAGAGGTAAAAAAGAGTAGTTTTTTTATGAATTAAATTTAAAAGAATTGTCTTAAAAAGTAAAATAATCATTCGTTAACTTCCCTCTTAATGGTCACAAACATAAAACATAATTTAGGCAGGTCACGGGCGTGCAGAGGCAGATGAGTTTTCGAGTGATAGAGGTGGATGACACTATAACAGTAATTTAGAACGAAGAGATGTAGCACCGAGCTCGTGAAATCAGATTGTTGTCACTGATCATATGATGACAAGTATTACTAATCTTCTTTTTCAGCATGTGGTCGCTCACCGATGGGTATACGCCTCTCCAATCTCTTTTCAAACAGCTCTATTTTCTGCTCCCCTCTTCCATCGAGCAGGTGGTCAAACAACATTTGTTTTACTCAAACGGTGTCTCTACTCTAAAATACGTTTATCCCAATGACCGTCGTGGCGCCGATATACGTGGTGGCAATATTACTATTATAGTGAAGTATTTTATAACGACTGATCACGAATATGCAGCTGATTAGGTTTTCAAAGCCGACGGAGTTGAACGTTCCAGTAAAACCATAATTTTGAATATCGTCATGAAGTTCTCTAACATGCCATTTGTAACAACGATCATCGGTACCAATTAGATATAAAATAGAAACATTTTTAATGAAAAATACTTAAAAAGCCACTTTACTCCTGGTACCAAAGAGGGATCCCATCTCAGAGTACCGGGGATGGATTTTAAGCATTTTTCTTTGAGAATATTTTCCAGTATAGCATCGTGAATGCAAAATTGATCAAATATAATAATTAGAAACATTTTTTTTTATATGAATGAGTTTTTCTAAAAACACTTACAAAAAAATCAAAGACCCCGAAACACAGGCAACGAACAGTTTACAAATTCCACCCAAACTTTAGGTGATCTAGCCACAAACTATTAAAATTCCCCTAAAATCGTGATCAAGTTCTCTAATATGCCATTTGTAATAACTATTTAAACTACCGATGAATTATGCTATCTCGTTATAAACGTACACTAAAAGTGTCTAACTAGAAACAATTTATAATCTGACGTTATTATTTAAATATTAACACTTGGATTGATATACGACCGCATTGGCATACGTAATCGATATAAATAATGTGTATGTGAATTGAGCTAAGTTCGTGAGGCGTGGAGGGGCAGTGGGAGCGTCTCATCGCCACCCGGTAGTCGACTATGCTAGTATATTAATCATAGTGTAGACGCCTTGGGGCGTGGCTAAGGCTTATTAATTCGTGTGGAATTATTAAAACGACGACACGAAACGCAGTAACGTATAGTCCGAATCACACTGCGGATGGCGCGAAGAATCGACTAATGGCTTTCTAGTCTACGAAGAGGAAAAATTCAAAGCAACTTTGAAAGTATTAATATCTTTAATTTTAACAATAGTCACTGTTGATAACAATAGTAAGAAAAATTTCAGTTTTAAAGTGAATTAACGCACTTAGCGTTGTGTATGTATGTGGATACATTTGAACGATTATATATTATGTAGAATGGACATTTTCAGAGTTTGATAAATAAACAATAATTAAAGTTTTATTAGTAGATGGTATGTCTAATAGACCCCATAGTCCTGAGTAATTCTCTTCGTGGTCCGTGGGAAGGTTTGTGCTTCAGCAGTGGGGGCATTAGAAGGCATATTATAATAAAGCATACCAAAGGTACTGAACGAATTTAATTCAAATGTATAAGTATGCATTAATATCGCACTATTTATTGGCAGTATCGAGAGTCTGAAAAATGATGATGTAAAATATTATTTAAAATTAGAGGTTCAGTAAAGTTTTACAAAATTAATTATTAATGTAACAATTAGTTTTTCGAAACATTTCATTCGGTATTATGTTAAGTACTATTGATAATATTGCACAACCAAATCTCAAACCTAATTACCGAACTTTATTAATTCTATTATGTGTTTTTTTTAAACTTTGGAGAGAAATAATATTTTTGTTTGATTATCAATTAGTTTCTTTTTCAATTAGTATAACTGATAATAAGTTACTTAGATAAATCAATATTTTTTTAAATATATTGACATAATAATTTTAAGTCTGCTGTTACAAATTTGAATACCTCAAACATTAAGACTAGCAACTATCATAGCGGCAATAGTACGAAAAACTATCAATAATATCAAAACAACGAATAACACAGGTGATAACACGCAGGCTATATATCAAAACACACAAGTAAACGGCACATCGTTAACCAAAATAATACTACATATGTTACTTTATTTCTCGAGCGAGCCTCTTCGGTATAAACTTGCGCTGTCCGAAAAGAGATTCAATCGAATCGATCACAGTCACATGCCTAAGATAATACTTCATCAAGCGCGGCAGAGAACGGGCACAACGAGCGACTTCGTGTGTTTGATGACTTTAGATGAGTGAACTGCCAGCTTGTATCTTCGCGGTAACCCGCTGCGATCACCTAAAATTCCCATTTATATCAATCAATCGATATACAACACACAAACAAACCATCATCCACGACGAAATACATTCGACAAATAAATATTAACGGTACGAACACGTGTGATATTTAATCGATTACACAGTGAAACAATGCAACTACATACCGTGTCTTACGATCAGTTATCAACATAGATCTTTATAAGAAGACAGCGAAGGCATCCCGGACGGATTAGGGGCGCAGTACCTCACGGGTATAGGATATTATTTATGTAAATTTTACCGATCTTTCGAAATTGTAATTCAGTATCGACGTGATTAATGTAGACGGATTTTTCACTCGGTTCATCCGAAACGATAAAATAAATGACGCTGCAATTGGTAAAAGCTCGGAATAACCTCTACAGGGAATTCATAAATATCTCCGTGGAGTAAAGGATGTACACAGGTCGTGATTACATCATGTTGTTTGGCTGTCAAATAGATCAATTTTCATCTTCAATAAGCTACTTGGCAATCCATATAATTTTGATAAAGTCACGTCTCTTGCTAGGCTTTAAAATTTCAAAAAGGTTGCTTCTCAGATATGATGCCATATAACACAATGACGAACCTTATTGTAGACAATACATAATCGAATCGAAGACAGAGGATTGCACTCGAGTGATATTTCCGACAGGAGCCCAAGGGGCGCATGCGTTTAATGATATCAAAGGGATTAAGAGCATCTGCTTGCTTGTTATTCAAACCGATTGGGAGATCGTTTATCATTTAAAATAAGCCACCGCTTAGATAAACGCAGGGTGTGGTTCATGAATAACAAAGACGGGGTTCTCGGTACCCAATTAACTAACCAGTTATATAACCTTTTTAAAAAACGAATGAGCATTTCATATAAAAGTTCACGTAGTAAAAACAAAACACACTGAATCAATAAATGTAATATTAAATGATAATGTGCCAAAAATAGTCTAATGAAAATAGAATTAATTGAAAATCAGAATATACACACAGAGAGAGAACAGAGGGAATAATTATTTCCGCTGTAAAACGTTCACAGTTTGCGTAAACGTTAATGGCAACATGATTTAAATTCCCTCCCCTATTCAAATTGCAAATGATTACAAAGCATCTGAGCAAATGAATATCGAATACGAAAGCTGTATATAAAGCGACAACCCTGGCATTGCACGATGACGCCTCGTGTTTTCCCAAAGCAAACAATCAAACAGCTAAGAGGATGGAACAAATTACGACAGCATTGTTGAGGTGTTTAGAAAATTGGGGAACAATTGTCCTGCCGAGTTAATCTTTTGAGGAATCGAATCACAGTGTAGGGATAAATAAATCTCACTTAATTGAAGCGCGAGAACGTCACTCGACAACTTTATGTGGAGAACGGTGTAGACATAGAGCATTTAAGTTTGGTGCAAAGATTCCTGGATTGTAAGGGACGAATTGAGCTGCAGTTTTCACATATTCTGACTGAGATACTTATTAATTTACAAACACTATTCAACGTTATTTCAAAATGCCAAAGGAAAACATTATTTTCAAATACTTAATGATTCGGAAATCACTCAGTTGTAAAACTGTCTACTTTACTACTTAGATGCTCTTGGAAATAAAGAATCGACCGATACTGGTAGAACCGAACATGTGTTGAAGTACAAAACGTTGACCAGTTACAACTAAAATATTCTGGATCGAAAAGGCAACGCCATACATATTTAAAGGGTTGAGGAACCGATCGACCGATAAGATCTTAACGATCTCCTAGAAATACAAACTAGTTAAACTTTTGATGGCCAACCCCAAAAAAGTTCCTACTCAAAAATGTACATATGATACGCTAAGGTTGAAGATAACGTTACATTTACATTGTGCTAAGCACAAATAATTAATAATTTTCAATTTCTTTATATGTTAACAGCAACTATATATGAAGAGCTTCTTTGCTGTAGGGTGACTCTGGAATCAAGGTGTCGCCATCTCTGAGGTCCCGAGTTCGATTCACAGTTAAGTCAAAATAAATAATAATATTACGAAGGATTTATCTTGGAATCGAAGCAATGTATGTGATGTTATCTAATATTTATTTATATAAATTTACATTTAAATTTTTTAATAAGTTTAATATATATTTTTTAAATGAGAAAAATGTATCGTATCGTTGAAATATGTCCAGGTAACCAATGAAGAACCATACTATTATTACAAAAATAACGATGGCCGTCTGTTATGCCTTTACAGCCAAAATTTTGACGGATGGAATTTGATGTAGAGACAGTTTCATGTCTGGAAAAGGAAGAACTTTTCTTTCTAAATCAATAATACATTTTAAATTCGCGTTAACGTCGTTATAAACGTCGCTAAAAGCTAGCTCGTTATTAGTTACAAACACGTTTATTTTTCGTAAATAATAATTAATTAATTGTCATAGTGTTATGGCATGTGTGAATGTGGTAAATTCCAGCTTAAATTATAAAAGAAGTCAGTATTGTCAATTTAGTTAGATTAGATATAGTCACTCTGAATCAAAATTTTCCATTCTAATCGTTATATAGATAAGATAAAAATTCAATTAATTTTCGTTCAATTGATGTTTGTCTGTAAATTTGTTTTTATAGAAGTGTTTACCAAGCTCTTATATAGTTGGTTTTTAGTAAATAAGGTGAAGTATAATGTACATCGCAGGAAAATATTAAGAATAGAGATTTTATCAATTTGCAAAGGGAATAATCAAATCATGGGAATGTTAAAAAAACCAACTCGATTTTAACATTGCTCTGTACAAATCTAGTGATTTTATCAAATTTTTAAACACATCAACGAGATATATTTATGTTTCAAAAACTACTGTAGCGATAATTTTAATATAAAAGGTCAAAATGCGTCTATTTGCCTGAAAGGAACGAACTAGAACATGATTTATAAAATAAGAAATACTTATGAAGCTTCAATCCACAAACAGGCTTATTTCCTACCAATTTACAACTGAAATAATTTACAATTTATTTGTAGCGTTTACTCATTTAAGTGTTCTTCCACTTGTCAACACATTCAAACAAATATCGGCGGCGTACTGTGCACCAGCATTCGTGGGAAGTTACACGAAATTAAAGCGATAATTCGACTACATACACGAGAAATCTTCCTATTTCACTGAGGCATTCGCAAAAAAATGTCGGCAATCCGTAAAAGGAATTCTGCAGCCAATACCCGATCGCTTGTACGAAATCGAGGAGCGTTCTTTTCAATCCTTTGTCGCAGCCATTTGATTAAAGTAAAGGGGCCGCAATCACATGCGAGAGAGCTTTTACGTTGTAGCGGAAGTATCATGTTTACAAATGGCGTACCGACTGCATTGTGAGGAGGCGCAGTTGCGGAGAAGACTTCTAGTCAAGGGAATCTGATCCGGATACTATGACCCGCCCGTTGTCGAAGCTCACTTGTTCGCGACACTACACATCTTTATGGGCGTGTGCGACTGCCTAAGTGGTATTAATGTAAAAGAAGACTTAATAACAATATAGATAACACGTAATATTAACCACTTTCGGTAACGAAAAGGTATGACAGATTATAACTATTTGATAACTATAGTATTATTTATACAATTCCATCAAATGCCGCAGTCAATGTTTATTTAAAATATGTAAAACGAAAAGTAAGCAAAACTTCATTAAAAAAATATACATATAACAATGTAAAAACGAATAATAGCACAACAATAAAAAAAGCATCAGAGATGACGCTTTTTATACGATGTGCATGAAGATAAGAGCAGATATTAAATACAATGTTTCATCCTATTGAAACATAAATCGCGATGAACTCGAAAAGCCACTTAAGAGTTACAGGCCATTATGCTAAGCCCACGCTCACTAAAATCAGAAACATATTTCGGAAAAAAGTCAACAAGACTAAACGGTAATTCATCGCGAAACAGCGTTTGGGTCATTAACGAAGTGAGGATTTACGATCACGTGTGAAGAGTGCGGGCGATCGAAGCGACAGGAGGTAGAGGGGGATAAGCCATCGGCGATTCAAGTAATTAAATCCTTAAACGAGTGTATAACAAGAAATTGTTTTTAAGTGTAGCCGTTGCAACGAAGCTCGAGGCCGATCGCGACATTTATTTACGACGAGTTTTCGCGGCGGGAGACGCGACGCCTAATTTCTCGGCGCAACGCGGTCTCGTGCGATTTATTTAAAATGGGATTCTTTTGTCGTGCACCCTGCTGGGCGACAATCGATAATACGCCGAGGGGCCTAGATTGGAACAATCCTTCGTTGATTAAGACCAACCGAACACCTTGTGATTCAGAGTGTTAAGATGGTTGTCCTTCTTATGATTAAAAAGAAGGTTGATATTTAATAATTCGTATATTCTATTTTTTTTTCTTAATTAGGCACAAATTGATACAAATACTTAACGTGATGAAAAGCATTTCCTTAAATTGCTTTTATCATCAAAAAATCACAGTCAAACGTCTAATTAAATTATTCAACAGAAAAAACAAATAAATATATACATATGATTCAATTGATTTGGTAGTTTAAACTTAAGGTTGCAGTGCTAGTCCTGAATCTATTAAAAAATTTGCTCCAGTTATTCCAATCGCTTTCTCGCTAGCCAAAAATGAAACGAGATCAGAACACTCTTCTGGTTTAATCAAGCGTTTCAGTGCAGACATTTCTTGATATAACTTCCATTTTTTTTCATTTTCTTCTTGAGTTACTACGTGATGGGAATTCAAAAGTAAATTTGTCTTCACGGCACCCGGTAATACTGAGTTCACTCTTACACCGTAGGATGCTAATTCCAACGCTGCACTTTTAGTGAAATGATTTACACCTGACTTCGAAACGCTATACATTAAAGAATTCGGAAGAATTACAGCAGCGTCTACACTAGAAATATTGACAACACATCCTTTACTTTTAACTAAAGCAGGCGTAGCTGCTGTAGTCACTGAAACCAAAGCTCTTAAGTTGACAGCTATCATTTCGTCATAAACTTGAATCACATTAGGGTCTAGTATACTTAGATCTCTATAAGCTCCAGCACAATTAACAACCACGTCTATTTTTCCAAATTCTTTTAAAGTTAATTCAATCATGTATTCTACATTTTCGTCTTTACACAGATCAACTGCAACTCTAAACACCTTAGTTTTACTCAATTTTTCACAATTATCAGCTGATTTCTTTAGTAAAGCTTCATTTTTGTCGATCAAAGCTAATCTTGCTGACAGTTTTGCAAATTTCAAAGCTATAGCTTCTCCGATTCCCGATGCGGCGCCTGTCACTAGCACTACTTTATTAATAAAACTCATTTTACTTCTTTTTCTACTCTACGATAAATATAATACGTAGGCTACATACAATAGCAAATACAATACTCATTGAACGCGTAAATTTATATATCAGTTTATCTAATCTCTGGCGAAGATAAATATGCCATGAACATGGCACCTTTGAAACAATTGCTTAATAATTTGTGAAATAATTACTAACGTAATTGTTAACTATTTAAAGATAATTCTAATCATCATAATAAACGTGCAAATAATCAATAACGAAGAGTTCAATCCTCCAAATACAAACAAGCGTGAGTCAAAGATAGCCCAAGCATCTATCTTTTTCTTTATTATTATAAAAGACAATATTTCAAATAAGAAAAGCAAAATAGATAATATAGAATTCTGACCTTCTTAGAAATCATAGCAATATAATTTCGATTTATTAATTGAATTATTTTTAAAGTTAATAAAATATCTGTTTTGAACCAAAGTAATTTGACTATTCACCTCTCAGGAGATCGCAATTAAGAGACCTTACAGCTTCGATTAGGTGCCAGATTATGGACTATAAAAAGCTTCACAGTATGATCCCTTTCATTAGTGACTTTTGTAAATGGAAAACATGTAAATACACTTAAACGGTGTCGGGACCATTTCATTTTGATTTCGCTCAGTAGTCGTTTCCGATTTAATTGGTTCTCAGATTTCCCATGTCAATATCTAAATGAGATGACGCTTGCTTTTTTAATATGGTTACAATATTGTACAGGAAAATGTTAATCTTTTGGCTGCTATAGATATTGCACTTTATGACATTAATAAGCCATAATTTCAAATATTTTCACATAATTAACATTTTATATAACGATCGCGTTTATCTCTAATATTCCAATATCAGTATTTATATTTATCAGCAAGTAATTTTAAACAAATAGTTACTTCTTCTTCGTTTACTCTGCCAAATGCTTCTGAAGATATATTTTTTATGCAACATAGAAATAAGTTAATTTTATAATAATATCAAATACTATTTTAAGTGTAAACATTCATATGTTATTAAAGATAAATTCCATGCAATATGTTGGCATATACCCTTTAAGGTTATGCATTTCTATTATTCCAAGTCGGAGATAAAATACCGCACCTCAATGGAGGTTCATTATTTTGGTAATAAATTAAAATCAAAAGTGTCCAAATTACTGCTCGACAGGATGAATTAGGCAGAGTTGAATCGTGATTAAAATTACGTAGTGCTAATAAACTCCAGCGTTTGTGTCGCGTCAGTCCGGACAGAATTCATTATCGGTGTGTCATGGTCTTGTGGTTCAATATCCGTTCCTGTTAGGGTAACGATACTTCGGATATTAAAAAAGATTTCGACACCAACGACTTTTCCCAGTTGTTTAATTTGACAACGGAATAAAGTGATAGCTTGTTTAGAATTTAATGTTTACACATTGCACAAAGATATTATTTTACCATCTTAAGCCAGTAAGTATTTCTTATAATTTTAGTCGTATGTATTTACGATCCTCGTAAATCAATGAAAAATTAACTTTTAGAACCTATACGAACAAAACACCCACCATATATATAAAAAACCATTTTCTACAATTAGTACGAAATATTGAAGAAATATTATATATAAATTGCTGCCATGCTATTTTGATATTCTTCTATAAAAGAATAGAATAGCTTTGCCAATTTTTTTATTTTTTTTTTATTTAAAAATTTCATTATAATTATGGCGACACTACACTCAGGACTTGTAATTACTCGCGGACCGTTCGTTCGACAATCGAACAGTACACTGTCGAACTTAATCGATTCACGTGTCAAAACCTCGCGCCTGAGGTGTTTCAGCGATTGGCGTGAATCAATCACCGCTAACGACCGGCGACTCTTCTTCTCGCTAAAATCTTATGGCACATGTCACGTGATTTAAATAGGTATAGCAACCCTTTTTGCACCAGGCTTTTGAAGAGCATTTGATATATCTATATCGAAAGCGAATTATTTGTATGGTATCACATGAAAGTCATCTTCTTTAGCGCATTAACAGACTTCTTATTGGAAACAAACACAAAGAGAACGTTTTTAAATCTACCATGCCACTCAATGTTTATTAGTGAAGATCAAGGGATTAACGTTAATTGTGAAACACGGAGAAGGTCGAGGTAGTTTTTTTTTATTATCCATTCCAAAGCAGACCTTGCAACAATTGCAACAACAATTGCTTAGCCTATACGCACTGTATATTTGTCGGTCTTCACTGTAAATAAAATGCTTTATAAGAAAATGAAACGATCTCTACTCCCGCAGTAGCAACTATTACATATTGATAATTTGAGAATGTTTATAATACATGTGCTTGTACGTCAGGTTACCGCAATATGTAAATTTTCCGCAATGGTTTTTAACGTCTACCCTCAATTAATGTAGTGACGTTTAATATCGAATGGGGTTTGACAGCTTTGTATAACCTGACATGCTGTTGACTGTACACAGACAGTACACACGTACACATATAACATATAAACAATCTGTTCACTTACACCTGACTAATAACATAGATACCAATGTTTTAATCAGAGTAATTCAAATTGATAAAATTTTCTGCATCTGATACAAGCGATAATTTTTGCGATAAATTTAACGAATTTACTACTTCGCGAGACAAAAATAAATTATAAAATCATCGTAGGTAGGTAGGTATTCGAATTATAATTAATAAAGAATTGTTAGACATAGAAAATATAATCAATCTAATATTAATAGTAATAGAAGAGCAGTACCCTATGTTACAACGTTTTCAACTTAGATGGAAGGTCCGGTCACTAACAGGCCTAATTGGATTTTGTACAGAAATCTTGATTACTTCTAGTAGGATAGTAGTAGACGACAATAATTACTTCACACAGGCCCAGTGTGGATTGGTTGTTATTAACGACTGCAAATGTAACCAGGACTGTTAGCTAATCATGTAAGATTTACCGAAGCACGGAGGAGATCCAAAGAATAAATTTTCAGTTCACCCATCTTATAACCAACATTTGCGAATGTTGCTTAATGTAGTTAAAAACTGCCATCAACCTTCTCACTAAGTTTAGTAAAAAGTAATAGTAAATGACATTACATTTGCGTGACAATGATTGTGGAATATTATGTAAGAGGCGAACTCCTTAACAGCGAGTGTAGGTTGAACGATTTGTTAGTTCATATTCTGCGTCTATACGTAGGTAACTGCTATTAATATTCTTGGCGTCCGACCTTCTTGCTATTGCCGAGGGCTTCGTTTAAATCATGATGTAATACAACTTGGACCTTTGAAAGATTTAGTCTAGTTCAAAAATACTTTAGGAAATCAATCTCTTTCAACAAACTAAACTGAAATAGCTTTTGATAAAATAGGTCTTTTCCTAAGATAATATAACAGAATGGCCGTGGGCAACTGTTTTCTTTTGAAGCTAAAAATTTTATACAACACTTTCAAGATATACCTACTTATATACAAAATAACACACTATGGTTTGACATACACAAAAATAAAGTATTAATATTTTACCCAATTATGTACAGATCTATAACACATACAAATATTGTAATAGATGCACAAAGGACCATTAGATACAACGATAATATTGACTTACTTGCCAACTTGCGATATTAGACCCAAAAGAATTCTAATGAGACAATTTTTTCTGTTTTACGATTATAATACATCTAATACATTACAAAATAAGAAAAGTTCGTATCGGTACAAACGGTTCAATTTCTACAAGTAGCCTTGATGACCTTACTCCTAACTGGTAGTTAAGACCGGAGTGCGATATCGACGTATTGGATTACATTATCATATCAGCTGTAAGATCAGAAGGGTTTTATAGTGCGATAACATGAGCAGCTGAGAACGAGAAACGTAATGACACCTTTTAATGAGTCTCCTACAGACGGGTTATAGTGTGAGAATCATTCAAACATATCTTTGGGTATGATCAAATAATGTGCGTACTCTTGTGATGGTATTTTCGAAAAAGAGCTTTGTGTGTTTTTGAATAAAAACTTTTGTGTCACAAATATTGTATTACTTGACACGTATGATGACAACATACATTTTATATAATAAAAATAGACAACAATAAAATAAAATTACTAAAGATATTATGACTGAAATTTAAAACCATCACGATTTCTTTATATGTGGAGTTATGTAAAAATATTTTATTAACCCGAGTGAGTGCGACAATATACCAATCACTCTTGAAGCGTTAAAATGTGACAAAGTCCCTCCTAACATAAACATGGCTAAATATTATGAGACAGACGGAACAATAGCTCGACCGATGGATGAATGAAGTCGTTAGAGTGTGACACGAAGATTGGACAAATATTGGTGAAGCGCGCGAAACGAACACTGTTGACCTGAAGTAGAGAGAGGTGTCCAAACTTGGCCTAGGTGTAATTCTTGAACCGATAGAGATATATTTATATTTTACCTTAAGTGTGTTTGATATTACTGCGCTTTGCTTATATACTTGTCTCGATAGTGTTGCGCTACAACTGTCAAAAAAAATAACAGGCTGTGACGGGTTCGATGCTCAGGCAAATGAATAAAAAGCTGACTAAGCTTGAGAACTCGATTTAATTAATGGTACCAAAAAAATGTAACAAACAAAAGGAATATAAAAAGAGTTCGTATATTTACCACAATAACAATATAAAAAAAAAAATAAACTACCCATTTTCTTCGCGTATAGTGAGTAATTGAACTTTATTATATTTCACTTTACTTTCAAACTCGTGAGCATAACGGAAACAGGTACTAATGAATAAATTTTAACACTTTTTACAACAGATTGCTATTGATTGGAATTAAGTATGTTTAATGTTCTAACTCGACGAATTTTCACGTACTGACATTCATTAAAAGCATATTTGATTACTCAAAATTTCAAATTCAAAGCAAGTACTTCTGTTATTTAAAGAATTAATAAATTTGCTAAAAAAGGCCATGTGATAAATCACACAAAACAAATGGCAATTTATGAATTCAGAAATTTTAAAATGATTGCTATCAATGTGTGATGTTACATAACATTTTGTCACATTAAATATCTTCTTACAAAAGTAAATTTCGATTTAAATATTTTTTTATTAATTGCCTTATAATAATCAAATACACAAATTGACTTTTTATCGATACTTTATATTTACTTCCCGTATGTAAACGTTTCTACTGTTTCCAGTATAAACATACGAAGTTTGACATGGTGATATCGGCCACGCGTGAGAATATTTGAACAAATATCCCTCTCAAGTTTGTTCTAGTGCCGGTAATGAATCACTTTTTTAACGGTGTACCTACTTAACACTTGGGAAAAATCAAATACCGTTGCGGGTTTGTCGACCTCCATATCGATTTACATAATTGCCAATTTGGTAATCATAAAACAACTTTAAATTGTAATTTTAAGAAAAATAATTGCTATTTACTGAGTAGTTGTCGTTTGGAAAGAGGGAGATTTTGATTTTTTTATTTTATTTCAAATCAGAAACAACCACAAAAATTGTAACAAATCCGATTTCTTTGAAACACAAATAGACAATATGAATAGCCCAATATACAATAATACCACATGTCACGTATACAGCTACACATTGGTAAATATCTGCTAAGAGACATTTTTGCGCCATATGCGATATCGAAAATGACATATCAGTTAATGAAGGCTTATATTATTAGAAATAAGAATTTAGTTACTCTCATGCTATTCTCGTTATACTGTACTAGTCAGCCTCGCACAGAAATGGTTCCGTACCGAAAATATATAATATATATATATATATGGAGTATCTTTTAGTATTTTTCGTTATAACGCCAACAGAAATACATTATTCTGTGAAAAATTCAAGTGTCTAACTATCACGATTCTTGAGATATAGCCCAAGACAGCGGAGTCTTAGTAATAGGGTTTTCGTTTTATCCCTTAGGTATGGAAACCTAAAAATAATGTTCTTAAAAACTAAGGATCGAACAATAAATATTAAAAACAAAAATTAACTAATGAACCCATTACCTGCTAAACTTCGCGTAAATTAACTTCGAATTTGATATCGTTTGTGTGTCATAATAATAAACATAATTTCCAAACTATGAATATTTACAAATATAATGTTATAAAATATTAAAAATCATTCTCAATAATGGGACATATCGGGTGTTATTTTATTGCCAAAATTAATATTTATATTACAGTTATTGTGTTGCAAAAGTTAATGTTATCCATTAAATTTTGGAATCTGAATAATTTCTCAATTAAATATTGATGTATTATTATTATACTGAACAGAATTCATTATGATTTTAAAACAAAAAGAAAAAATAGCGTACGGTATAAGCATCTATACAGATTTGATATTCATTAAACAATTAAGCGTTATTCTAAAGAGGCTTCAACGTTTGTTATCATCACATTAAGGTTGCACATAAAAGTAAAAAGAAAATTAGACAAATACATCGGGTCGATCAACGAGATATGAATATATTGTGACAATGGTGAATTGTGCGAAAATGATAAAAAAAAATATTGTTCGCGTAAAGTACGATGGCTCGTATATAGAGCTTATATATAGTTTGTCCATTATCATTATAAAAAGAAAACAAATTGAACTTCGATTTTTTTAACAGAAGCGTTATACATTATTGGGTAGAGGCAGAAGGTTCTGTAGCTAACGCTTTCTGTCTACAATACGAAAGGTATGTATCTTTCGCAAGAGCCGCTCATAAAACGGGTGACCAATCATTTCTAACGTAATGTATCCCAAGCCCTTCCGTGCATCTAAACGCATGTTAAGCCGGTGAACACTTCAGTCGCTAATACTCACCAATCCGCAATGGAACCGAGTGGTGGATAACAGCACGTTCTCTCAATTTGACCCTCAATTTGAAACAAAATCTCAATCAACCAAAATCTCAATTTGTTTATTATTATCAATTATTTGTTTCAACTTCATTTCTTTGTTAAAAATCAATTAGAAGTGTGACTTGGTCTTAAGGAGGCGTCTAAACTACACAAGTTAAGACGCCTCCTTAAGACCAAGTCACGGATGTTGTATCTAATATACAGGGCGTTAATTTATTGACGTAAACACTGTATGTCCATAAGGATGGGGTCATAAACGTATCCGCGTCTGTCGTATGCCACACAAGCCGCCCTCCCGCGATATGAACCCACAAATTACACTCATAACACTATAGACCAAATAAAAATAACAGACGCGGCAATGTCGTTAGGAAATGCATAATACGCTGCCTACGCACTGTGCGATTATTTACCTGTTAAGTGTAATTTTATTCAGTTCTGCCTAAGGTACTGTTGAGAGCTTCTCTGGAAAGGATAGAGGCGGTGAGTCAATTATTAAATAAAATATAAGAAAATGGTGTATATCAGTCATTACAAATAGGTAGCTTTTCATTTGAAGCAAAGGAATTAACGGCCTTTTTAAAGTTGTTCCTGTTATTTTAACCAATATAGAAAAAATATCTAAACTAATTTTATAAAGAGGTAACGCTACTAACTTATGTTTATTTTTAGGAAATACTGATGTGATTAAGGAAATTCTTTCACCTTTATCATACCACCAGTTTCATCGAACGCGGGTGCTCGACTATAATTTACTCAGGCGAAGTCGCAGAAATTATTTAGTATCTAATATAACATTTAAATCACATTTTGATATTAATCGAAAGTTGGTGTATTTTCTTCATTTATATTTAGAATTGTGTAAATGCGGTCTCTGGCAACGAAAGTAACAAAGTACTTGAAAGGTTCGACTGTCTTAGTCTTAGAGTTTGGAAGCTCAATTAGCAAACCAGGTGCGGTTTAACGAAAATTCTGATTCAAACGGCTTGAGCAACAGTCTCTGTTGTTGTGTTTTATTTCCTAAACATCAACATTATATACTAATGCAAAATATGTATTGGATAGAATAAATTTTAAGTATTTATTTACATTACTTTTACATTGGTCTTTTTTTATTTTCTGTGCACTTTAATGGTATCATCAAAATCAAATTCATAATTTTATTACTTATGCGTTTTGTTAAGAAAAATTGCTATACCAAAGAAGAATAGATATGTTTGGGGGCGTCATTACCGTCAATAGTTACATAATATTATGGTAAATAATTCACAGTATCAAAGAGTATTGTTGGTATCAATGTTGTTATGAAACCACAATAAATCGTTAAAGGGTTTTCAAGATATTTGATTTACTTTAATACCCTCTTTTACACTTAACTTCTTACATAAGCTGATTCACTTGAAATCAGACAGCGAAACTCTTTATAATTTGTTTTTATAAAAGCACCTAATCAAAGTTTCATTGACGCAATCAGTTCACTGCCGTTTCTAATACGTGCCTAGGCGGCAAACACTTTCCGCGTTCACGTACAAAGTTACGTAACGTTCAAATATTGAGATAAGTCGCGGTTGTCGGCCACCGTAAAATAACATAATTATTCATAATAACGACCGTCTACGACAAACAGTCATGGATTTACGATGGGCCATGAGCGGAGCCCGTATCGATACGATGCTGCGTACCGCCGCCGCAGAAGCAGACAGTATTATTTTTATATATCTCCGCGATTAAAGTTAGTGTGCGCAGTAAAAGTTTTATTAGCCAAACAATTTTTATAACAATGCAGAGTTATTGCCCAGCACTATTAAAAAGCTCGTCAAGTGTGAGCGTTAATTAACATGTTCGGATGTTGATTTTCTCATATACGAGTAGAGTAAATGATGAAGAAGTAACCCTACTATTATTATAAAGGCGAAAGTTTGTAAGTATGCATGTTTGTTACTTCGTCACGCAAACTAGTGGAAAAGATTTTAAAGAAATTAAGTATAAAGGTAATTTAAGTCTGGATTAACATATAGACTACTTTTTATCAAACTTAATAGTTTAAGGCAGAAAGATACCGTCAAATCATCAAGTAAATCACCGATGCCGCTGGCAAAATCTAGTATGAATAATAAATAACAAAATTACTAATTGAAAATATATTTTTAAAGTCAAAATTAATTTGTTAAAACCACAGAGGCTCCCAAGAAATATTAATTTGCATCAAATACAACAGGCAGCTAATTTCATTTTTGGAATCTAATTACTTGTTTCGCTAACGTATCAATGGCGCTTACACACCATTCAAAGCCAATTATATAAAAAACTTTTTTAAGTAACTAACGAACCTCCCGTTATTAGGAAAACGTGACGTAAACTCTCGCTTGCCAATTATCAATGATGAATAGAGAATAATTAAGTGAGCCGAGTCAATTTATGAAACACGAAATATTTAACCGAGAGACGTAAACAGATGCAAAGACATCAATTATTAAAAATTCGATGTCTGAGCAACGGCAGCAAATGCTTTACAACCAGTAAAATTTAATGCTGAAGATGCTTATACACTTTTAGATTTTAGGGTACAACAGGTAATAGTTTCGTTTAATTAGCGAAATAGTTTCGTGATTTATGGATGTACTTATCTTAAGAAACACCAAAAGAGCATTGAGCATTAAGAATATTTAACATCTGTAAATTGTTCACGAAATCAGTGATCGTTTGGTGTATATATCAATTAAAATAAAATATTTACCATTAAGTTCATAATTGATTACGAAATTTTAATATTTTGCTGATTAAAAGCTTATGTGTGAGTGTAGGTACACTCAATATTATTTAAGGTTTTCTGCGAGAGTAATTACAAAATACTAAAACTATAAGTGTATTGGTCTATCATCAAAATGCATATTTACATGAAATGAATATAAGATAACAAAATTTTTTTAAAAGACACTTCCACAAAAATGTGCTTTTAAGTATTCCCGATAATATCAATCAATCGGACATCGCTAAATATTTTCTTACGGTGATTTGTTACTATGGCAATTAAGATGTCATCGACGCGTTTAGATTTATAAGTGGCAATTATTTGAGCATAATCTACACATGAATATTGAACAGGGCGACGACGTATACAAACTGACAACAATTAGAGGTCTAATTCTGACGTTACAGGTGTAACGAAGACGTTTATAAAAAAAAAAATCGTGTCAGATTGTCCAGCGAGCCACTACCATTTTAATCGACTTAATATTTGCATCTTATAAAATAAACGGCGGTTCGAGTTTGCTTCTTTAATTATTGAATTTTTCAACTTTTTCGGAGCGATTAATTTATATTTTTAACAATGCGCATGCTCAATCTAAACAAACGATACTCAGATTAACACTCATAACCCTAAAAATGTTTTGAAAAGTCACGAATAAACAGACATAAACAACATAACCACTCAACTTTCTATTACCATTTCGAATACAAATAAAAGCAAAACTCCTTACCGACCGACATGCCGGAACCACCCGAGGAAAAATACGCAATAACGGTGTATTTTAGAAAAACCAACCATAACTCAAAGCAGTGCACTCTGTCGTCTATGTTCCTTTCTTCCGGGCAATTTCTATTACCATATAGACGCGCTACTTTTCAATTCTTTTCCATTAAACTTGGTGCATCGTCGTGCGTTCCGCCGGCCGGGTACGTCTCGTTCCATTCTGGAAACACATTTATAAAATGATCTTTACTTGGTCGCCGCGGTCCCCTGCGACTGACATTCTATTGCAAATTTCAAAGTATATTTTCGTATAAGGAAAAGCGCCCCGGGTCAATGAAACTTTTATACTAGCTATAAACTATCCGATCTGTTCGTAAAAAACTTTATATATTTTTCATCAATTTGAAAATATAAAGTACGTTGTACTCGGTCCCTTTGTATTGCTTGAATTTCGTAAAAAAAAAATAAGGTAAAAAATTGTATAGCAAATAAACGTGTACTTAAAAAACCAGTTAAATTTAGAACTTTTTTTATATTAAAGTAACGAATAATGTACACTAACGGATTCAATTCAATAAGCGTTCATAATATGTCAGTTTGATCATTTAATAAAGTGTTCATATTTATTGTCACAATAAACTAAATGTACACGTTTCTTAGAATTCCAACTAAGAATATAATTTAAGCCGTGCAGATGGCACAAACGAAAGGATTAACTCCGATCTCACAATTTGTCACAATAATAAATTTCGTAAACATAACACGGCATAACAATGATCTCTGACGTTTTCATATTTTACACAACAAACAAGCAATTCTGTTTTCAACAAAGACATCTCGATCAGTAGCTACCCAGAATTGTATGTCGTGAATAAATAGGATCACAAAGAGCTATGCACAGTGGTTGTTTAAAAAATAGATGAAAAAAGTTTTTTGTAAAAGAGATGGGTTCCGCTAGATAAATAATATGTAGTCTATTATTACCCCTTTTTCAATATATCTCTCAATCTAAGCATATTGTATAGAAAACAAACAGATGGATATATCGATAACTTCACATTTTGATGCATAACAGTCCTACCCGTTTAGCCTAAAGGGTTTGAATTCGAAATTGTGGAGTAACCTAATACGAAATGCGGTGTTTTATTTGGGTCCAGATTAAATTATTACAAAGATAACACGCACATTTAGGTCCAGGGCCAGTCATATCGAATTATATATCTCAATTGTATCAAGAGAACAAAAGGATCCCATTGTCCACATTATTTAGAGTTGAAATAATAACAATTTAACATTAACATATTGTATAATGTAAATGTAGTATGATAATAATACTAAGCATAAATCGTCGCTCACTCAAAACCAAGAAGTCTCTTCCGATAAACTTTATCAGAGACTTAAAAAGTTATATTTTCTAATAAAATTGGGTATCTTAAGTAGTCGTTTATTGTTAAATATCAAAAATCAATCGAGATGAAATTTCGCGGGACCGCTAAAGCACAATGGCCGGTAACATTGTGAGATTTACAAGCGTGTATCCGACAAGCAAACGGCGCGATAACGTCTCATCGCCGGAGTAACTCATGTCCACTGGACTATCTCGAAAAACGAGCACGAATTTAGACTCACGATTGGTTAAGGCCGTGTACGACCAGCCCGTGATATTAACATAAAGAATTTTACCGTATGACGACTCTTTTACCGAGTGCATGGAATATGAATACGATCGTGTCGAACGCGATGCTGCATACGTTGTATAGGGAATGAGACTAATATGCGATCGGCGTGTCCGCTTTTTGTTTCGTTTACCGCTCTGAAAATTGAATGCAAAACTCGTTTACTTGTCCTGAGATTTTTATAAACACTACTCCTATACGACAGACCGTTCAAATTTTTAAAATATTTATTGACAGTTACATAACACTTTTCATGAAATGAAGATATTATATTTTTCATCTTTTTGTACGTCTACTTCAATCCTTGGCAAAAATAATATATGGATACAAGAACAATATAATAAATAAAAACGAAATTTCAGTGAAAATGTTAGGAGAGTAGAAAGCACATAAATCTTTTCCTCTTCATGTATCGTATGAGTGAAAATTCATAGCGACGCAAACAAAAAATATTCTTATTTTATGCTTACTTTTAAGAACCCGGGTATATGATGTAGCACACTGTGCAGGGGTTTGCTCATATTTCACGGTGACTTATTGATAATGTTACCTATCATATTTAAAGCCATCTGTTTGATCTCGTAAAGGTAAAAGAAAACGGCAAAATAATATCAGAAAGTTGTAAAGTATAGATGAATAGTTGCACACTTAAGACAAAATTAAAAAGCTTTTAATTGTAATTCTCGCTCATACGTGTTTTTTATATTAAATCTATTAATTACATGAGGAGATCTGTGGCACAGTCGCTAGCGCAATCGTTATTAAGAAACAAAAAAAATATTATTTCAAACTCCTTCGTGCTTAGGAAGGCATGTCCCGGCTGCATCTGGAGTCGTTAATATTCACCAGTTCGCACTGAGTCCGCGTGTTAAGTCATGGCCCATTCTTTCTATTCGAATCTACTTCATCCATAGGGAAAGCCTGAGCCCAGCAGTGGGTACATTAAAAGGATAGAGATGATGGTGATAATGGTGAATATGAAAACTTAAAATTTGAACTTTTTCTCATTTCAGATGAAGGCCTCCTGCAGAATTGATGATCGCATTCTTTAAGTTCATGGTTGCTCCTACTCAATTTCAACAAGCAATGTGTAAGATGTCATCTACCCATCGTATTTGTGTCCTGATTCTCCTCCTGCACCCAGATGGGATTGGTCACACTATAGCACGTATAGTACACCTGTCTCATCAGACCGCATGTAGACTACATTGATAGCGATTTTATCGACCAAATGGAGCAAATGGAAGCCATTGTTCAATCGCTGTAGGCATGTGCTGACCATATGGCGCGTGCATATCCATTTTAATTTCTGTAAGTAACTTGATATCTTATCAATAATATCTGTTTTTCTCTTGAATTGTTTTTGTGGATCTGTTCATTTAACCTTGTGACAAACTTTCATCTTTGACAATAGGTCATTTTCAAAGAGGGTTTTACCCTCACGAGTTTATTCGTTTTCTTATTAGACAATATTGCTTTTCATTACATCTCTTTTCATCAGCCTTTTGAACTCTTCTATCTATTTCTTGTCGATTATTTTGTGTGCTGAATGAAAGTTGTTTCCAAACATATATCTAATTAACTCATATATTTCATATTCACATCTTCAAGTTTTGATGTTAAATTTTACTATTCAACCTTAGAATATATATAAAATGTGTATATCTAAATGATTCATTTAGTTTCATTCTATTTAAACCAATAAGCAAAACAACCCAAAAGAAAAGAATAGTAGTTCTCTTATAATACATAATATCTAAGTATCTAAAAATACTTATCAATACTCCATTGGTTACGTCAATACCAATAGATTGAGATATTTCGATACAATTAATAGGGACAAATTGCGATGTCAACCGATCAGTCAGCACGGTAGGGGGCGTGTTAATCGCGGCGACATAAGTGAGGCCGGCCGGTGCGTGCGCGCATCACGCATCATTGCCGCGCGGCCGCCGTCCGTCGCGATTAGCTCTACGCTGACACGGGTGCAACCTGGTGCCCTGTTCTCGTTTGTAATTAAGAATCGATTGCGATCTCTTTGCGGCGATGAGCTCCTAGCAACCGTAGTCTTAAAGCAAATTCGAGTAAAAAAAAAATAATTTGATTAATATTGCTTTAGCATTTGACATTCAATCATACGAAATATTATAGAGTTCATTTACATTTGACTTACTATATTATTTTTATATTTGCATAGCATTACCTAAATCCGTAATGCCGAATTTCTTATCCTATCCTACATCTTCGAGCCAGATCCTTGGCGGGATAAGTTTCATAAAGAAAGCCTGTACGCCAGTAGTATAGACACTAATAGACTGGTGTTGATTCGCTGACTTTTATGGTTTCTGATATCACCATTACATTAAGATTTATAATGCAAGAATTGACATTATGCTCGTTGCAATTCAAATCCATCATCATCACCACCATCAGCCCTTTTGCGTCCTCACTGCAGGGGCTCAGGCCTTCCTTATGAATGGTTAAGGAGGATGGGCCATGACCCTCCACGCTGGCCTAATGCTTATTGGAGGGTATTAACGACTGCAAATGCAGACGGGACCAACGGCTTAACGTGCCTTCCGAAGCACGGAGTAGCTCGAGATGATAATTTTTGATCACCCATCCCGTGACCGACCCTTGCGAAAGTTGCTTAACGACAATGATCGCGGGCCGCGGCGCTTATCCACTATGCCACTGAGCTACTCAAATGGCATTTGATAATAATTTGCAAGCTAAAGACACAGGCCGAAATGCAAGAGATTGGCACTTGCAAAACTTTTTGTTTTCAAATAAAACTACATCCAAGGCAAAAAATGCTTTACTTTAGGTACGGAGTCATAAAATAAATACATCCGGCTCTCTTACAGTTTAATTATAGAGGTTAAAGTTGAATATATATGTGGCTATAATTATAAGAGAAGTCGAATGCACTTGACATTTAAATTCTTCTCATTAGGCTCGTACTGCCGGGCTACTCACAAACGCAAAGATGCAATCGAGTTTTTTATCGCTTCGCATTACGCGGATCTTTGCTGTCTTTGGACGATTACGATAAAAGTCAAAGGAGTCAGCGTATATACCTACTACAATTACGTTGGGATTTTGTGAATTTACAAACGCTAATATGCTACTTTGTTTCGAATACCAAAACTTGCCATATCTTCATCTTATATGTATAAAGATCGCTATACGTTAGAGTTCGAATTTTTAGACAGTTCTATTACTACATACAATTTCTATTATTAATTGTTTAAAAGAACCATCAAAGAAGATTGTGATTAGTCATATAAAGGTCCTAAACGTAATTGTTTGGTCAATCATTTCGTACAGTTTGTTTTTTCAATTTTAACGTCTCAAGGTTTTCCAATATTTTATTTTAGTTTAAAAAATATAGTATAAGTAAAAATATTCTTATTCCGATACAATAATATTTTTATAAAGTAAAATCGAATTATGTTTTGACAAGAGATCAATGCATGCCTCTAGTTTAATTTAGTAAATAACCTCGTCAGTTCCTATTCATATTCGATTCGAGAGCAAAAAAATAATATCAAAACCAATAAACACTTAGTTGCTGGTAGTTGTAAAAAACGTGATGGTCTCCCGCGGAGACGAAATAACTTCGAAAGTGGTCGAACATTTAATTCTGGTTTTATAATAAAGGACACATTGTGCTAGATAAAGGATGGGTTATAATAGTGTCGCGTCATTCACATTACCAATGCGCCACGTAGCGGGGCGTCACCGTCACACCAAGAAACGCCCGACATATCCCCACACACGTCTAACAGAAAAAATTACAAAATAAATAAATTTAAACGAGAGCCACGGACTCGTCCGCTCTCGGAAATATTTATTCAAATAAGTCGCCATCAACCCGACCGTAAAAGCACGCTGAGGGTTGAGGGGCTAGCAGTTTTATTAATATTAAACGAACGCTTCAGTTGACACAAATTGGCGATAACCAAAGCCAGAGCGCAATAAACTTTTTGTGTTTTTTTTTTCTCCCTCTCTCTTTCTTTTTCTGCGCTTATTATTTTGTATTTTCGGAAGATTGTTGTGACCACGATGAGTTAGCTATCTACTCAGATCTGTCTTTAAGTGTTGCACAGTGATTATTACAATTACAGGTTGTAATAGAATTAAACGGTTCAGAGTTACGAATACATCACCATTTTACGCCACCCATAACTAAGAATAGTGCGAATTGACGTAAGAAAACAAATAATATTATCCTAACAATATAAAAAGATGCACTCACAATTACTGAATGTCAGTACCACGCAAAAAATAACTATATTTGAATATTCGAAAAAACCCAAACATTATTTCTTGAAATTTTTATACAGTTAATTATGAAAAAAATATAATCAATATAATAGATTATACTATAATCTTTGTATTTAATGAGCAAATATTTTATACTTGGCGTCTGGCGCTTCGTTTACTGAAGGGATCCCTGTTCTATCCAAGTCATGTTCTGAGCTTAACAAAGTAGTTAATTAACGATTAATTTATATAAATGGTCTTCGTTGAAATTCGGACAACAAATTATCTGTTACAGACGATCTATTAGAGGGATGATAGGGGTAACGAAGAGTAATTCGAAACGGAGCTAATTTGCTCTACAGCGGAAGATAAAGGACAACAAAATTATTACTACCGACTTCAACTTTATAATGATCTAGGCTTCCGAAGATATCTTTGGAAATGTTTGTATTACTAAAGCTGTAATAGATTTATCTTCGAGATATGCAAATCAAACGTCAAACCGAACATTTCTAACTTAGTTTTGAGCAAATTGAAAGTCATCATCCACGTCACCCTACGCTGGGAACTATATGTATAATAAAAAGTTTGTCGACAGCGCGTTTCACATCGACGAATGTCTAATGTCAGTAATTTGTTTCACACAAATGTGACATAAAACTGCGACGTGTATGAGTCATAGTGAAGAATGTCGAACCAAACGGGAAAAATTGCCGTGGCTTAATACAGAAAAAAAACATTGAAAGCGACGAGAAACAATGTACGGTGCCAGTGCCAATTAAATTAGACAACGAGACACGAACTCCGTGTCTGTTACCTTACGGAACTTGCGGCTTGACAGTTTATATCATGAACTATAATTTCCAATTATTTCAAAATCGTAAGCTGCAACGTTGTTGCGTTGCTAGGAGATATGTCACGGCCTACGCAGGCTGACTATCGAGCTTAGTCGCAGGTGGATAGGCGTTAACGATATATTTTTTGAGGAGAATCTTTACAAGATTCTGGATACTATTCCCCCACCCCAATGAGGAAGTATGCGGAGTACCGCAGTGGGTTTTATCAAGTAGACTAGTCGCTTTGACCTCGCCCCGCGGGGCAATTCTAGCATCTAGAGAGTAGCCCTGATTTGAGGCGTAAGGTGCATTTCCCTTGCATTAACAAAAAAACAGGAGAGTGTGTCTGCATTATTACCGAAAGTATGAGGTTCATAACCTTGGGAGTGGCGAGGCATCGGGCGCGGATGCGCGGGCGTCGTTGTCGGATCCCCGCTGCGCGTACTCACCTCGGGATCCTGGCCATTTAATTTATCGCGAACAATCACATTACCATATCACTAATGTAATGCGGTTGCATCCGAATATGCGCCTTAAACGGTTCTCCCAGCCCTTTGTTGTCCGAAATTTATGAATTCTGTAACCGCTTTCGTATCACGCCCGCTGTCGTGGATCTTGGTGAAGATATTTTATGGGCGTTGTTTTACAATCGTCGTACAAGGAGTTCACGCGGACGGCACAATATACTGAAATATCGGCACACGCCACAATTGTGGTACTGAATAAACTCTGAATTTATAAAAACAAAAACTCGAAAAATGAAACGGCTATTTTATTTGGTATGCGTTTTGTTAAAATAACCGACAAGATTGTGTATTGTCATTACTAATTAGAAAATGTATGAGAAATCCATAGAGACGTGTTTTTAATAAACGTACAGTGATTCAACAATCCTGTTGTATATCACCTCCACTACACTACCCAGCGTTCAACATTGACTGACATCTACTCATATTTATCTTACTTATAGGTATATCTAGTTACATAAAAAATACTTATTGCAAAAGTCAGTTTTCTAGATTGTCTAAAAAGTATTATTACAAAATTATTTGTGAATATGAAAACTTAGAATCACCTTAACAAATTTCCATAAAACCGGTAAACAAAATAAAAGATAAGCAATAAATTACTAACATTTTCCAAACTTGTAAAATAAAATAAAAGAACCTATCGGAATCGCTTCACTAAATAACAAAGTTACTCGCGTAAGTATATTTACGGTAGATACTCATAACAAATAGCAAATAAGAGAGTCGCATACTCTGTCACTATGGAGTTATGGCATGAATATGGGGCCATTACATTACCTCCCGCTCGCTCGCAGCGAAGCAGTCAGCTAAAAATGATTAAGCTAGACGCGAGTAGTTCACGTTACCCGCTCGCGTTATTATTTAATGCATAGGTCCCATCATATTAAAGTAATATTCAAATCGAGTCACAACAAAAGAATCCCATCCCGGATAGGGTTTCAAAGAATGCGTGTTGCGGTAACATAATACGCGCCCTTAGGTAAGGGCTGGGAGCCATTGAGCATGAGGTGAAGCGAAATAAACTAGCGCTACATCGGGCTTCACTTGTTTTTTTTTTTAATAAATTCAATAAGGCATTTTATTTAAGATTATACATGTTTTAAGTGACCAAAATCTGAGAATATAAAGTTAACTTTGATGACTTATATATCAGAATTCGATAAGTACAATATTTTGTTGTGTAATAAATTCTTGTCAGCTTCTTGATTTGTATTTTTGATGGACTTGTAAGTCGAAAAAAAGGCGGATGAGAAGTATAACAAATGTTCACAGTCCTTTAGCTTTTCAAATCTAACAAGTTTATAAACAGCTGAGTACAATTCAATAAACTAACCTTGAACCAAAAAAAAACTTACTTAAACCTTCAACTACCGAATCAAAAATTATTCACGCCGCAAATACGGACGAGCAAACTTCTATTAGTAGGGATTATAATATTCCAACAATATGGCCCCTAGTATTGTGTGTAAACCAAAAAGCGGGGTATAACGATACAGCCAATGAATAACATAACTCTAAAAATGGAATAACACGATCCATTGCGGGGAGAAGTGTAAGGATTGATTGACACGTGATCCGCGCACCGCACTGAATGGGCCTTTCAAATCCATCGTTTTTTATATACACACTTTTATTACCCATTGTAGGGATACAGATTAGCTGGCAGCAACGCGGAAAATATTTAATAGAGACCTAATGTCACAATGCACGAGGGTTGGGAGTGAGAGTTTTTATTCTTTTTAACCTTTTATTTCGGAGGGGGGGACAAGTTAATATAATCGCAATTGTTGTTTTATTAACGCCATTTTTTATCACGTGATCATTGTGAAAACTAGCTAGCTCTCCAGGTGCGTACGACCGTCTTTTTTTCGCATTCAAATGTCACCGGTAATAGTAACTCTATAATATACGTAGAAAAATAATAATAATAACGTATATGCATATTATGCTATCACCATTCTAATTTAATTTACAGTTCAATTAAAAAATAGAGTGGTGAACTATGAAAATTTCTTGTGAATCCTACTTATATAATGAGAAAGTTATGTGTGTGTCAAACAACCACGCTGATTGAATAGATTCGATTAAAGCGAGCAAGTAGAATAGTTATCGTGACAATTTTTTTTTTCATTTGTTACTCAGGTAGATTGTTGAAAAATATTAAACAAGTATTTTTTATTTTTAAATTACGGCGATACATTGAGTGAAAATGTCACGTGACATCATAATTTTGCACACTTTCTACAAAAATGTGACATAGCCCGACACCTTCAATCTAAACTGCTTTTTATAAAATTGAACTAAAAAAATACGTATCATATATTTTTCTAGTTTCTGACGAAATATTTTTTTTTCCTTTTTCCGAGCTACTTTCTGTCTATATTGGAAGCAAAATATTATTATTCTGCTAAATATAGAATTAGATTTCAAATCGAATGATGTACATGATTTTAGAGGATGCTGAGTGAATCATAAGTAGTAAATGGCTGATATCTTGTCACATAATGTAGACTAAATGTATAAAAGAACATCACAGTTCCCCATATATTTAAATAGAAAAGGGAAGCGTTGAATGGGACAAATACTACCATTTATACGTTCAACGAAACGTAAACTCACACCCTTTCCGCGTCGGACAGAAGAAAACAGAGTAGCCGAGCTTCAAAACGCAAAGGACCACCATATAAATTATTTCACCGCACCACTGACTTGAGTTATCGTACGCGACTCGCAATAAAACTTCAAGTTTTATCAGTAATATACACACGATGCCATAATTCATTAGGTTCAGTTTGTGTACGGGCGTAAAAATATAATATTAAACTCCAAGTTACGGGTCCGTATTGTGGACCTTGTAAAGAGAATATTTATTGGTCTTGAAGGACGGAGTAGGCGCGGCAGTGTCCCGTCGACTCATTGTCTTGAACTTGATAAAGGCATCGTGTTTAGTCACAGCCAGACTTTACTGTGACTCGTCACCAGATGTCGCTGCTGTAAGACAATACAAATATTTCTGAAATGTCCAGTCACTGTTTTTTCTTTTTTCAATTATAAATACAACAACTAAAAAGAACAGACATGGCCCCGTCACACTAAAGCAGATTGTAATTTCTTCTGGAAATGTATCTTTGTATATCATTAATATAAATGTGTTAACGTTCAGACTTGAATTTTCGTAATGCGAATCTTAAAATTGGCTAAATTACTTCGTGAATCCGAAAATGAGATCCGCTTTTTAAATATAAGGTGTATCGTTGGTTGATAATAACGCTGGTTTGTATGCTAATTGCCTGCTGCGGGTATAATTCGATATCATTCGTATAATAATTGCCATCAAATTTAGTATGTTTCGTATCACATATGAACTGAGATTAAATTTATTTTAAATTGAGTTGGCAAATATGACGCTATTGAAGAAATTTTATTTGATTCGAATTCGAAATTTTATCTTATTTATATTCTAATACGTGACAGTTGAATGTAGGTATATTTATGAAGTACCTACGTTTGACAACGGCTTGACCGATGTTGCTATATTAGGGATAGACATATAATGGAATATATGAAAAATTAGGAAAGGTAAATGATTACTATACTTATTATTGTAAAATACAACGTCTGTTTTATTTGCTTAAGGTAAGACTGCACGGATTGCTGATAGTATTTTACATGTTATAAGAAGAGGCCACACAATATAATTTCCATGAACCTTTCATAAACATTCCGCGGGAATTCCCATTTCAAAATACTCGTAGTACATAAATATAAAATTTATGTACTAGCTATTAAAATTAATAATGCTTTCAAGTACAAATTATTTATAATAAAAAAAAATTACCGCAATAATATTCATGACAACATCGTATTAATATCAAAAATAGTACGCAAAGGTTTTTTAAAAAAAATACACTATCACATAGCACGGTAACTAGCAACATGTCAAGTAATATTTCCACGCGCAAGACTAGTCCTGTGGCTGAAATAAGTCAAAGTGGTCCCGACAAATAACTCAGTTAATCGCCGCAGTCGTGTGTCAGTGCAAAGAATTTAATCACATGAGTCAACAGAGGAGCCGGTACACCGATGATATCTAGGGCCGTCCATTCGCAGCTCACGAGCCGAACAAATTGGAAAGGTGGGGTGTGTGAACGCAACAAAGGTTACAATTGAAATTTCCGAGATGCCCGCTAACATTTTTCTTAGTGGAAGCACGTATTTCGCGGCGGGTGATGCCACGGAACACCCGTCCCTCGCAACAGAACTCCAGAACCCGGCACCGCTTATAATAATTGTATCAGAAATGTTAATGATATTGAAAAGTACGTGACTTTAACAATAAATGATATGCATCTGGAAATGTATCTTGAATATTTTTGAATTCCGTGATATATATAATGCATTCGGCTCTACATTTATAATGAAAAGCCATAATTAGTAACATATATTTTCTCACAATTCGCTTTAAAATAAGAGTGTTCGTTTTTTATTTTTAAAATGAACAGCTAAAAACTAAAATTAAAATTGTAATTTTTCTGTACAAATTAATTTCATTTATAATAACTGTTCACACAAAATTTATCGTAATCAATTTTATTTGCTAGATTCAACGTGGTTTGTTTTATTTTACTACTTTTCGTAAAATTAACTTAATAACATATGATAAATTAAAGACTAGTTGAATTAATCTGTACCTAATTTATAATAGTAATTGAATCAAGATCTTTCTAGAATCTCTAATAAAATATCATATCTTCAGTAAAATTAAAAAACCGCCAACTGCGAGTCGGACTCATGCCGAAAATAAGCAAAAAAAAAAAA
This sequence comes from Diatraea saccharalis, assembly GCA_918026875.4. Lineage (NCBI taxonomy): Eukaryota > Metazoa > Arthropoda > Insecta > Lepidoptera > Crambidae > Diatraea > Diatraea saccharalis. Next base: position 7,174,998 of record OU893349.1, read on the forward strand.
ATTTGTTTACGGGAGCCCCCTTAAATATTTATTTTATTCTGCTTTTTCAGTATTTGTTATTATAGTGGCAACAAAAATACATCACATGTGAAGATTTACAGCCTCGTGACAGACGGACAGACAGCGAAGTCTTAGTAATAGGTTATCCGTTTTACCCTTTGGGTACGGAATCCCAAAAATTATAGTAAACTATACATAGTTTACTATCATTTTTAGGGTATATGATATATGTAGTATTATTGTATTCACTATTCACTATTGTAGTTTATGATAGTAAACTATGTAAAGTTAATGAGAGTAAAATGGGACAGGCTAAGCCTACAGGCTTAAATAGAATTATGAAATTAAGCTTTAATATATTATAGATTTGCAGTGAAAGCATGTCTGCCTTTTGACGTGAAAGAGGGTAAAAATTTTTTGTACTATTCTAGCAAACTACTGATGATACGTACTAGGTATGACTAACATCGGTTAATATTATCAAGTGCAAAGCTTTAGCAATCAGTGAAAGCTTATTCCGATCTCCGACGAACAATGGGACGTCCGGAACCCAATATCACGTCCGATAACTATTCTGTGCCATGTTATCAATGAGTCAGTCGATCATTCATCAATCATTACTCAGCGAGGCATTCAAAATAGACAATATACAACTTGTTAACGAAATAAGGCGAAACAAATTTGTTACAGTGACTGATATATACGCCGGTGTTTATACGCTCTTTTGTTTAATTATCAACAGAAGTAATCTATTGAATGATAATCGAAAAACCATCGCAGACGAGTACGTCGTATATAACAATATAATGTTGACGCTTCATTCTACAAATCGATTTTGTGATGGCAATTGTAACTTCTTATCTCATCTTTAACGCGTAATTTATTGTACATTTAAACGGTGGAAATATTATGAATATTAATAAATACAAATACAGGAGTTATTTGAAAAATAGGTTAATAGTGACAGACTGACTCTTTTCTTGTTATTTACAAAAGGAATAATAATATAACAACGGAGGATGCATACGTTGCCGTCGTCTTACCAAAACTAAAGCAGTTAAAATTGTTTTTCCGTATTGTAAGTAGTATTTGATTAATGCAATATTTGTTATTTATAATTATTGTAAATTAAATGATTGTAACTAAAATATCGCACGCCGGTTTCAAGGTGTCGCCATCTCTGAGATCCCGAGTTCGATTCCCGATCGGGTCAATGAAGGAAATGCACTTTTCTCTATTGCCTCGGCTCTGGGTGACGTGGTACCTTCGTTGTCTCAAATACTCCACGATACGGGGGCTTTAGCTACTCATCTTGGATGAGCAATGTATATGATGTTGTTTAATATTTATATATTTTATTTGTTTAATTAGTGCATGTATACAAAAAAACGGTAACACCTAGAAAAAACATATATCAAGTAAAATAAGTTAACATTTTTTCTTCAATTCATAAGTAGATCTATATAAAACATATATAGCAATACTTTATTATATGTGTATAGAATACTAAATTTGCCTGTGAAAGCTTAAACTAGCTCATAGAATAAATTATTGTGAAACTCATATAAATAGAACGTTTCTGTATGAAGTAAAATGGCTTCATTTGTACAAAAATGTGAAAAATGTAATAGCTCAGTTCATATGATAATTGTGACATTCCGTAGTTAATATTTTCCATCACGCAATGTCTCTTGCGTTTATTATGTTATCGCTCATACCTTTAAAATTATTTTGAAAATGAGGGACACTACTTCTACATTGAATTAAAGTAAAAACATTACAATTAATATATGTATATATTTTATCAATTTTGTATTCACAGTGCTATATTGACCTTTACTTATACTTTCACTTTGTCCCCTGGCACTCTGAAATGGGATTCGAACCCATGACCTTTCAAATACATATATTTAAGTTAGGACTTATATATTTTTGATCATTATAAGGAATCATCTCATTTTTTATTCTAAAATTAAAAATGTCTCGTCTGTTAGATTATTTTAATATTAAAAGTGGAAAGATCCTTTGAATTCATGATACTAATTTGACCTCATGCTAACAAATAAGACGGTGATTGGTAAATTTGACTTAATATAAAATTCTTTCCATGTGCTAGTCCGTAGTATACGACAGAAATCACTTCAGAATAGAATGAGTGCAATTAGCAGATGCCCCTCATATATTAGAGTGTGACTAACAACCAAAGCACAGATGTCACGTCATTGTTGGCAAATAACAGAGAAGCAGGGCTCTGCAACAGTTTATAATTGTGCCACGACAATGCGTAATCTAACCGGTCCCATTCGACGCCACGTAGAGTCCTGGAGAACAGAGACAGGTATAGAGATTAAAAAAATTTAATGTTAAATCATAAAAAAAATAGTTTACTGAAAGATTAAAACTAAAATATACTTAAACAATATAATAATGTTAATTTTAATACCTCTGAACAATGAAATGCAAGAACGACGAATAAAATTAATATTTCTATGTAAAAAAATCTGTATATTTTTATATAGCACATATTAAAACTTAATGAATTTTATATTATTTATTATTAAAAATATTTGAAAGATGAAAAATTTAAGAAATGTGAACGCAGCTTCATTCGTTATTTATTACCTATTTCTGAACGCATCCATAATCTGTCTATAGGAAGTAGCTAGCTTCCTTGTCCCTTCCTGTTGCGAACCTCATGCTTGTAATACGTACCGTACGTTCTTAAATAAATTAATTATATATTACATGTTCTATTATTTAGCTAGCCTATTGATAAATAACTAATATTAATTTTAACTCAGTTTTCATTAAAAATGTATGCTCAAACCAAACAACGGATGACCGCCACACGTTGTTAGGGAAAATCAGATCATTAAATTATTATTATAATGTGAACGTATTATTTACAGACATTTAGATTTTAACAATCTATAAATAATTTTAGGACAACCAATATCTCGATTGAGACACCACGAAACCTATAAAACACCGAAAGAACTAAAAAAAACCCATAAAAGATGATTCAATTTATCAACACGGCTATAGTATTATATATAGTCCAGACCTATTACTTCGAAACCTTTATCCACCATCAAAATTTAGTTCTACATAAAATAAAGTAAGCAACTCCATCGCATTGTTGTGCGATACCTAAATAGGTACTGACTAGCCAGGTGCCGCTGCGAACAAATAAGCCCCCAGCCGAGTCTCGCGAGCCAAATTGTCCGTGTCATGATCAGACACTCCACTAAAATCACTGTTCACATGTTATATCCTTCAATTTACACGCTTTTCTTCACGTGTATAACGTTTAAATAAACAGTACAAATCACTTTTAAATACATTAGCTAATTACCGACTAAATTTTAATAAATTAACGCAGTAATGTTTTTTTGTTAAAGTCGCTTACCAGACTGCTAACGTTCAAATTACCTGAAACAAACACAAACAATAATATCAAATATAACATTTTAAAGAGGTGCCAGAGATAAGTAAATGCAAATAATTTATAACATACTATTTAATAATTCCAATTCCCTGTCATTTCCGTTTTCGTATACCCCAAGGCCCCGCCCGCTTTGGACAGGACGTTAATTAGAAAATTATGTGGGAAATTATTAATAGGTCCACCGTGTAGCCGATTAGATAACAAACTAGTCCATTAGTACGCAAGGATAAACCTTTTGGTGTCTCCTACGCATTGTATTATAATCGTTCGGAGTATTGTTTTAAGGTGCACATTAGCTATGTTAAGGTTAATTGAAAAGGACCTTGGAGCGGTGGTGGCAAGATAAAGCAGTAGCGAACAATACGGCGTGCATTGGTCCGGGGGCGGACTGACGCGTGGTTGAGGAATGACCAGCCGAGTGGAAATGACGACTTAATGGATTATATGTGTCTGCCGACACCGAGATAAGTGTCGCGCCGGTATCGGGCCTGTCGCCGGAGATTAGGCAACGAAATTACAAAAATTAATAATATAATGGAAATCAACGGAACGGTTTTACACGCCGATGGATCCGTCCGATAAAACGAATTAAAATCGAACGTATACGCATTACTTCGGTGGATCGACGACTTTATTATTTTTAGATCGTCCTTTAAATTGATTCTGCTGTCCCTACCGAGGATTATTTGTTCTAAAAAGGCAGCTGGGGATTTACTTTAAATGGTCTTTTTATACGTAATTGGTATATTTGAATGTTAAATGACTTGAAAGATAATCAAAGCATTATTGCAGGAAACAATATTACTTTTAGGTCTATTCAGTTTCGTCTGTTTTTTCCATGAATCATAAAGGCAACTGACCCACATCAAACATATGTACCCACGCAACAATTCAACACCCCAGAAAGTTGCGTGTCGACATGAAGCACCGTAAATTGAATACGAGCATTTCGTTATAACGTCTGTCGGATAGCCCTCGAAATACACATTAAATAGCGCCACAATAAGCGGCGATTTACCGGCAATCTATTCTTTTTATAAGGGCAGGACAAGAAACGCCTCACCACTTACGACAAAAAGTCGAAGGAGAAATCTCCCGCTGGCCCTTTGTGCGGGATGTATCTAGGCGCGATGTGGACAAACGACCCGTGGGACTCGATTTGAAATATTGTACCGGTGTCATAGTGGGACGGACGCGATTCCCATTACAAAGCCATTTGCGCTGTTTACATAAAAGAGGAGGGCTGCGAATGCCTCTCTCTCTAGTTGTGCTATTGCAAATTTTCCGGTGCGCGCGTGTCAAAGGATATAATTTATTGCAATTGAGATATAGCGGCTGCATCGGGATCGGGCCGTACTAACACCTCGCATAAATAGCGTTCGCGACGAACACGCCAGCCAGCGGACCCCTTATCATCTCGATGCCAAATAAAATTATGATCACGACTGTAATAATAGTTTCCATTAAACCAACTAAGTTTTATTTTTAGAATGTCTTTTGTAGGGACACATATGCCTACATGTACATGTACAGTTTAGTTTGTAAGATGTTTATAAACAATTTGTTAGCGTCTGTAGAACAAAGACTTTTTAACTAGTCGCTAATATACGGAGTTACAGAGTGAACGTGTTTTCTTATTTAACCTTCTGATAACATAAATAGGGTCCGACACTTAATACCCTAAAGTGGTGACCGGTGTTATGAACATTACGTTTTTAGTTGTTTTGAACATTTTATTTAATTAACATTTATATCATTTTTTTTATTTTTTTATTAAAAAGTGCAGTATAAACAATGAATCCACAAAATGAAAGTTCTCAAGTGCGTGTTTCGGAACACAACCCCGAAGTTAAGCCAGAGACTTCATCATCTTTGGACTCCATCACCATTTCATCGAGAGTTCCTGATTTTTGGGCAGACCAACCGCGACTCTGGTTTGTCCAATTTGAGGCTGTCATCCAGTCACAGAAACTATCGGACGCCGCTAAACAAAATTTAGTGGTTACTAAATTAAGTAAGGCTGCGATTACACAGGTGAGCGATTTATTATTATCACCACCAAGTGAGCACAAGTACCAGACCCTCAAAGATAGACTACTGCATGTATTTGAGGAGTCGGAGACGAGGCAGTTCCAGAAGCTTCTTGGTGAAATGGAGCTTGGCAGTCAAAAGCCTTCGCAGCTCTTACGGCGCATGAAAGATTTAGCCCGTGGGAAAATACCAGACGCGACATTACAAATCATGTGGAATAGCCACTTGCCATCACCAGTGCAAGCTGTGTTGGCCGTTACACAGGAGACAGATATAACAAATCTGGCTGTAGTGGCTGATAAGGTCATGGAGGCCACTGGGCATTCCAATATAGCTGAAGTATCAACCAGCAGCAACTCTTCAGAGCGTGAGTCAAAAGTTACATGTTCGGAGCAATCCGACCTGGCGGCGTTGGTAGCACGTCTCAGCATCGAAGTGGCGGAGTTAAGGCGCTCTCGGCAAGCGGATCGTGGTAGACCGTGCAGGAGTAGAAACTACAGTGCTGGAAAAAGATTCAGTCGGGCACCGTCACAAGGTCGAGAGAGAGAGAATTCCAAAAACCGACGAAATACTAATTGGCTTTGTTTTTACCATTATCGGTACGGAGATAAGGCCGTAAAGTGCATTGAGCCCTGTAATTGGCGGAAGCCCAAGCCACAAGAGCCAGCGGAAAACTAAGTGCGATACGACCGGAGGCGGAGGTTGGTATCGGGTTATCGAATAACCGCCTATGTGTTAAAGACAAAAAAAGTGGACTGAAATTCTTAATTGACACAGGTGCGAACGTTTCGGTTATTCCGGCATCGAAAAAGTGCGTTTCCGATTACAGTGCGAGTGATAAATACAAACTATATGCAGCTAACGGAACCGAGATAAAAACTTATGGTATGCGTACTTTAATTTTAGATTTAAATTTAAGGAGAGCATTTAAATGGAATTTTATCGTAGCGAATGTTAAACAGCCGATAATAGGAGCGGATTTTTTAAGCCATTATCAGTTGTTAGTCGACATGAGCGCGCGCAAGTTAGTAGATCAAATTACACATTTAAATGTTCTCGCCTCTGTTGTAAGTCATAACGAATGTGAATTATCTATTAAAACTGTTTTAGGTAATAACATAACGAAATTAGTATCTTACAAAGAGACACCTAAACATTCTGTGTGTCATTATATAGAAACTACGGGCCCACCGGTATACGCTAAAGCCAGACCTCTTCCGCCTGACCGTTATAGAAAAGTTAAGGAGGAGTTTAGGCACATGTTGGAATTAGGCATTTGTAGGCCATCTAAAAGCGAATGGGCCAGTCCATTACATGTGGTACCAAAGAAAAATGGTGATATTAGACCTTGCGGTGATTACAGAAAATTAAATGCCATAACAAAACCGGATCGCTATCCGATTCCGAGACTGCATGATTTTAAATATTTATTAGCGGGAAATAAAACTATTTTTACGCGGTTAGATTTAATTCGTTCTTATCATTTCGTACCGGTTGCCCCGGAGGATATTGAAAAAACTGCCATTATAACGCCCTTTGGACTGTTTGAATTTCCGCGCATGATCTTCGGATTACGTAACGCAGCTCAAACATTCCAGCGTTTCATGGATACCGTAGTACTACAAGGGTTAGACTTTTTATTCAGTTATATCGATGATCTTATTATCGCGAGCGAAAATGAAAGTCAACACAAAGAGCATTTAAAGGCAGTTTTCGAAAGATTTGATAAATATGGAATAACTATTAATCTATCTAAATGTGTTTTTGGTCAGTCAACACTTGAGTTTTTAGGATTTGAAGTGTCTACGGAGGGTGCGCGACCACTTCAAGATAAAGTACAGGCTATTGTAAATTTCCCGAAACCCGAGACAGTCGATCAACTACGCCGTTTTCTCGGTATGTTAAATTTTTATCGTGCACACATTCCAAACGCTGTTTAATATCAATTCGAATTGAATAAATATTTGCACAATACAAAAAAACGCGATAAAACTTTGATTGTGTGGACTGATAAGGCTGTCGAAGCATTTAAGAAGTGTAAGGAAAGCTTGCAAAGCGCCGCTACACTGTCTTATCCTTTACCAGATGCTAATTTAGCGCTGATGACCGATGCCTCGGATACTAGTGTAGGTGCTGTATTACAACAGAAAAATAACAACAATTGGCAACCATTAGGGTATTTTTCAAAAAAACTTTCACAAGCTGAAACGAAATATTCTACTTATGATAGGGAATTGTTAGCAGTATTTATGGCTATCAAATATTTTAAAAATTTAGTGGAAGGCCGTGTACTGACTATTTATACTGACTATAAGCCTCTCGTTTTTGCATTTTCAAAATTAAATAACGACAAAGAAAGCCCTAGAAGAATTCGTCAATTATCTTACATTAGCGAGTTTACCACCGATATTCGTCATATCAGCGGTGAGCAAAATGTAGTCGCAGATACACTTTCGCGGATAGAAACGATCAGTTGTCCTACATTACTCGATTTTAGAGAAATAGCTGAGCAACAACTTAGTGATGAATACCTACAGCAGGCGTTGCAAGCAAAAGATAGTAAATTACAATTTAAACAAATATTATTGCCAGATTGCGAAAAATATATTTATTGCGAAATTTCATCTAACAGAATTAGACCATATTTACCAGATAAATTCAGGAAAATTGCTTTTCATTCGGTTCACGATTTAAGTCACCCCGGTGTTAAGACTACCAGAACTTTAATTAAACAACGTTTCTTTTGGCCTAATATGCTTAAGGATATAGCGAGTTGGACTAGAACCTGTTTTAGTTGCCAGAGATCAAAAATTAATAGGCATACGATAGCAGGATTAGGAGAGTTTGAGCGTGCAGACCGTTTCCAACATGTGCATATAGATATTGTAGGCCCGTTGCCTACATCGGCAGATGGACATAGATACTGCGTAACAATGATAGATCGTTGTACCGGATGGCCGGAAGCTTTTCCAGTTCACAATATTACAGCTGAAACAGTAGCCAAGGTAGTATTTGAAGGCTGGATATCTCGATTTGGAAGCCCTTCGAAGCTTACTAGCGACCAGGGTAGACAATTTGAGAGTGATCTTTTCAGTCAGCTAATGAAGTACCTAGGTATTTTTAAAATGCGAACAACACCTTATCATCCGCAGAGTAACGGCATGGTTGAGCGATGGCATCGAGCACTAAAAGTGTCACTTACGGCACGTTTAAACTGCAATAGTAACTGGGTGACCGAGCTTCCAGTCGTGTTGTTAGGCTTACGAGCCGCAACCCGCAGTGACAGTGGCGTTAGTGCAGCAGAGTTAACTTATGGTAAAACAATTCGTTTGCCAGGTGATTTTTATGAAGATTCCAAATTAAATTGCTCGGATTCGGAATATTTACAAAATCTTCGCGATTCCATTAAAAGTTTGAGACCTAAACCGTCAAGTCATGGTAATTCACGTTCGTTATTTCTGCCTAGCGAATTAAATAGTTGTAAGAGTGTATTCATAAGAAATGACGTATTCCGTAAATCTTTGCAACCTCCTTATGATGGCCCTTACGACGTTGTAAGTCGGAAAGGCAAAACTTTCGATATTAAAATAGGAGATAAGACAAAAACTATTTCAATAGAAAGATTAAAACCAGCATTTCTTATAAATAGTGATAAAGATTTTAGTTATAGTTCGAATTTTAATAAGAGTAACGATTCTAGTTTAAATAACGAGGTCACTTCCAGTAAAGCTCTACAGCCGAGAACTACGCGTAGTGGCCGCGTTATCAATACACCCGTACGTTTTACAGCATGACGTAATACATACGTACCTATAGCGTAGCTAGTCGAACGGACAAAGCATAGAGAACAGTATACGAAATACGAAGCAAGCGGAAGTCTTTGTAAATTAAATAATAGGTAGTTCTGTTCTCAAGATTTCAATTTCATCGATATAGCTCTAGAAATAATAACAGTGGGTACTGATTTAAATAAAGAACTTTTGTCAACCAATTTTTGTACTCAGCTTACAAGATCGCCGCGTTCCCACAATTTGTTAATGTAAATATTACTCATTTGTTAATGTAAACAAATCGATATGATACGTGAATAGTAGTGAATAAGTAGCATAGTGAATATTAGGTTTAGTGGTTGTGGAAATTATAGGTTCAATTCCATATTTAACATGTATTTGTAGAGTATAATAAATATAATTTTAGATTGGTTAGGATTTAGATACTATTAAACAGTAATTTTGTTTAGTAATAAGCTTTTGATAGGAAACATGTAAATTAATTTAATTTGTTTACTAATAAGTAAGAATTTGTATTCGATAAAAATTAAATGTTTTATATTACATATTATTTTATATGGCAAACACTCATTTTTAAATAAATTACAAGTAATTATACTTGTAATTTATTTAAAAATTGTTTATTTTATTTTTATTGTTCTTTATTGTACTGTTCTTTTACATTTCTTACAATATGTGATGTGTACTTTTATTTTTTATTGTAAGAGGGGGAGTACTGTAGGGACACATATGCCTACATGTACATGTACAGTTTAGTTTGTAAGATGTTTATAAACAATTTGTTAGCGTCTGTAGAACAAAGACTTTTTAACTAGTCGCTAATATACGGAGTTACAGAGTGAACGTGTTTTCTTATTTAACCTTCTGATAACATAAATAGGGTCCGACACTTAATACCCTAAATCTTTTTTAAATATTCTAATTGCATAAAAGAAGCTCTTAATGATTTTGCAAATTTATTGTACATTAAAAATCGCTTATAAATTTAAAAAAGAATTTTGAAATGGTAAGCTTTAGTTTTATGCTAACAAATTGTAAATCTTCAAGAAAAAATGGAATACAACCAAATACCTAAAACATTATATTTATTTCCTAACCATTAATAAATTAGGATACATTGACAAAGCACAGGTAAAGAACGCTTCTTTTGTTTCGGGGCACGTACTTCATTTTTTGCAAACGCAGGTGAGAAATATGAAACCTCAATAGACCATGTCCGAATTATAAATGATCCAACACAATAGGATATAGTTGCAAACGCCCAAAAGTATAATGCACTTTTGGATTTATTACTTTTTTTTTTGATCTCGGCAAAATTCCATGGAGTATCTAATAACATGAATAAGCAAAACGACGTTTAAGTTGTTGGTATAAATCAAGGGATCTCAGGAACGCGGTCTAAGCTCTCTCTCTCTACTATAATTTGTTTAATCAAACGGTGTTCGACAAATTGGCGGCTACACAAAACGCTTAATGTGCAGATGTTTAATTTGATGAGACGTCTGGTTTTCGAATGGTGGCAAATTATATCAAAATCTTTTAAAGTTACAATTTCCAGAAAGCCCATTTTTAGTTGATCGCGTGATCGTAATGGGAAATTCACAAAACGTTAAATAATAATCCGAGATTTTTATTACTTTCGTAATGGTCTCGGTTACAGACTAAATTTCACGAGATAAAACTAAATGCATATATTAAAAATTCAATGAAATATAAAATTTTATTTTATTACAATTTCATTTGTTGCGTTTTATCGGTTTGTGGTACTAAGACCCAATATTATAAAAGTATTAGTACATACATATCTAAATTTGGTACAAATAAAGTATAAATTACAAACGATGAACACTAGTTTTTATTAATCATGAAAATAAATATTAAATAGTTTTAAGTATTGTTAGCTTTCTACGTTTTAACTTCTATTATTTATTTCTAAATTTTCTATGTTTTTCGTTTAATTTTATACCAAATCCATTTAATTTACACATAATAATGAGATACATCAAAAATAAATTCATTAAATCACTACTACAATACATCTATTCATTTCATTAACGATAATGAGTCAACCAAATGTCAACAATCATCAAATATCCGCAATACAATTCTATCAACGAGTGTTAACAAGCAGTGACTGCAGCAATGCGCCAGCGCACTACCTGGCCAGCTGCCTCGAGCCCCCACCACGCTCTCCTAGTGATTCTTACCCCGCAACCATCCCTCTGTCTCACTCGCACATATCGTACAAAAGCTAGTCCAAACGCCACAAAAAGCGGTTTCATTCTGTTGTGTTGTGTTTCTGTCGACTATGTGTGTGTAAACAGTATTTTTCTGACGGGCTGGAACGTGAATGCGATAAAGCTTTACAGTATGCGTTAAGACAGGCACTTACAACGTTCTTAGCTTGCGCGATACGTTACCTGTTGGAACGCGTGAACCAGCGCGGCCTTGTGCGCGAGCGCAGCGCAGGTTCTGTTCGAAGACAGTTCCACCCCAGATCACGGCACGAACGCGCGTGCGTTCACTTTAACCGTGATTCCGACAACACGATCCTGTCCAATTAGTGTTCTCGCGAGAAACGAGTTAAGTGGCCGGTTCGGCAAGTGAAGTACTCAGCCAAAGGGAGAAATGGACTGATGTGCGCGTTCGGTACGATGTTTATGTGCAATTTCAGTGCTAGCTGATGGAAAATAAAACTATGTAATAAGTGAAGTTTGTGAAATCAAAACAATGTGTTCCGTGTGTGTCACACGCGCACTGCTGATACTCAGCGCTGTTTGTACAGCGTGGAGTGCATCTCTATCGGCAACTACGGGAGCTCGCTACCAAGCTCCTGATGAATGCCGCTGGACAACGGACGACGACGGTTCCGGTGTCGCGCTATTATGCAGATTGAGAACTATAAATAGTGAATTAGAAAACACAAACTTTAGTGCAATACAACCACATCTTACTGTGAGGTTACACCTCGAGTGCAGTGATGCACTGTTATTCCAAAGCTCATTATCTCCAGGCAGTTTTCGCCAGTTGATTGAATTACGAGAACTGACTATAGAGTATTGCAAAATCGGAAATCTTTCTGATGGCGCCTTTACCGGTCTTCGCGAACTAAGAAATCTTACAATAAAAACTCACAACACAGAATGGTCTACTATGTCACTTGAAATAACATCCACGGCGTTCACGAGAGACGTGCAAAATCTAGAAAGATTAGATTTAAGCGAAAATAATATGTTATCTTTCCCCGAAGGTGCACTGTGTACACTGAGAAATCTAGAATATCTTAATATGACAGGAAATAGAATGAGAGATATTAGTCATTTTCAATTCTCAACTGCCCATCGCCACCCGACGGAGAAGTGCGGAGATAATTTAACAATTTTAGATCTGTCGCGAAATATTATAGACACACTTCCACCTAATCTTTTATCTGGACTGAAAAGATTAAAAAAGCTATATTTTCAGAGCAACAGAATGAATTCAATCGCAGATAAAGCATTAGAAGGGCTAGTTTCGTTGACTACAGTTAAATTTTCTGACAACCAACTTACAAGTTTACCGCCAGAACTTTTTAGCGACACTAAAGAATTAAGAGAAATATACTTGAACAACAACACAATTACCGTATTGGCACCGGGATTATTCAGTGAGCTATATCAATTATTAGTCTTGGATTTATCATATAACGAACTTACATCGGACTGGATCAACACTTCAACATTTTCTGGATTAAAACGCTTGATATATTTAGACTTTTCCCATAATAGAGTATCAAAAATGGAAATAGCATTATTCAGAGATCTACATAACTTGCAAATACTAAAAATGCAAGAGAATTTTATAGAGCATATTCCAGAAAATGTATTCAGTTCACTGGGCAATTTGCACACATTAATATTATCAAACAATAGACTGACCAACATTGAGAGCTACGCATTTACTGGCCTGCAAGCATTGTCCGTGTTGTCTATAGACAGCAACCGCATTTCTAAAATACACCCACATGCATTACGCAATTGCTCTTCGTTACAAGACCTGCATATTAATGGAAACAGGTTGGATGAAGTCCCAACTGTTTTGAAAGAAATTCCACAGTTAAAAACCCTAGACTTGGGTGAAAATTTAATTATTAGCATAGAAAATGCTTCATTTATGACAATGAAACAAATGTATGGCTTAAGACTCACGGAGAACAATATCGGAAATATTACTAAAGGTGTTTTCGATAGAATGACTTCCTTAAAAATATTGAATCTGTCACGAAATAAAATTCAAAGAATCGAAAGCGGTGCTTTTGATGCGAACGTCAATTTGCAAGCTATTAGATTGGATGGCAATTCGCTGAAAGATATAAGAGGTCTCTTTGTCAATCTTCACAATCTCGTATGGTTAAATATTTCCGATAATCAATTAGAATCTTTTGACTATGCTATGATACCAACAGGATTACAGTGGTTGGATATTCACGCGAACAGAATAGCTGAACTTGGAAATTACTTTGAAATCGAATCGCGATTATCGCTCAGTACTTTTGACGCTAGTTCCAATCGCCTTACAGAAATTACAGGCAGTGCCATACCAAACTCTGTAGAAATGTTATATTTAAATGATAATTTAATATCTAAAGTGCAATCTTACACATTTTTCAAAAAACCTAACTTAACCCGTGTGGATTTGTATGGGAATAAAATAACTAATTTGGATCCAAATTCATTACGAATATCTGCTGTACCACAAGATAAATCTGTGCCAGAATTTTTTATTGGCGGAAACCCATTAGAGTGCGATTGCACAATGGAATGGCTTCAAAAAATAAACACTGGGAATAGAGCAAGAACACAACCGAAGTTAATGGATTTGGACAGTATAAACTGTAAATTACTTTATAATCGTGGCAGTACGCACATAGCTCTATTAGATGCCGCTCCTCATCAATTTTTGTGTAAATACGAATTTCATTGCTTTGCCTTATGCCACTGTTGCGATTTTGACGCTTGCGACTGTGAAATGAGTTGCCCAAATAATTGTACATGTTATCACGATCAATCATGGTCAGCAAACGTGGTGGAGTGTTCTAATGCCGGCTATGTGAACACGCTACCGGAGAGAATACCTATGGAGGCCACACAACTGTACCTTGACGGTAACGACATTAAAATGCTTCCGAGTCACGCTTTTATCGGTAGAAAGAGACTAAAAATACTTTTCTTGAACTCATCAAACATCGAAACGATTCACAACCGAACATTTAATGGATTACGTGAACTGGAAGTATTGCATTTGGACTACAATAGTCTCACTGTAATAGAAGGTCAAGAATTTGGTGGATTAGATAATTTACGAGAACTATACATAAACAACAATAAAATAAAACACATCGGAAAAGAAATGTTTAACCATATGTCACGACTTAAACTATTGCATATTCATAACAACAGATTGGTAACTTTATCAGTGTGGCAAATCAATCCAGCGATAACAGAAATAACACTGTCTTTTAATCCATGGTCATGTGATTGCGAATATACGGAAATGTTTAGAGAATGGACAAAACGTGTTAGCTCAATTGTAGACCAGTCAAATATAAAGTGTATTTACTCTAAAGATAATAACACCGACTTGGTGGCGTTCAACGAAAGTATGTATAGTAACCCAAACTCTGGTTTCAACATTATCCATGAAAACGGTACTATTTGCACGGGCCTACCAAGTATAAATAACAGTATAAATGGAAATTTGACTGCTACAAAAACTATTATCACCAATGAAGAGGTGCCAGATTATATTCCACTTCTTGTTGCGACTCTGGGTGCATTCTTACTTATCTCATTTGTGAGCATGATAGTATTCATATTTAGACAAGAGATGAGAGTTTGGTTCCATTCAAAGTTCGGAGTGAGATTATTTTATAGAACAAGTGACATAGACAGAGATGACCGTGAAAAAATGTTTGATGCGTTTGTGAGTTACAGTTCAAAAGATGAAGCTTGGGTTACAGAGGAGTTGGCTGCGATACTAGAACGCGGCGACCCATCATACAAACTCTGCTTACACTACAGAGATTTACCCGTAGGCGGTTATGTTGCCGATAACATAGTGCAAGCTGTAGAATCATCGCGTCGTACTATAATGGTGCTCAGTGAGAACTTTATAAGGAATGAGTGGTGTCGTTTTGAGTTTAAATCGGCTCATCATCGCGTTTTGAGGGACCGTAGAAGAAGACTAGTGGTAGTGTTATACGGTAAAGTGCCGCAGAAGGATCTTGATCCTGATTTAAGACTGTATCTAAAGACAAACATTTGCCTTCAGTGGGACGATAAATTGTTTTGGGAAAAGTTACGATTTGCGTTACCTGATGTGCCAACTAATCAGAGATGTAGGGGCGTTCCGAGTCCGGGTAGTGTTGCTATGCACAGGCACCATCACGCACGCAATCACTTGGGTGCCTTGCCACCTCCCCCTGTGCATGGAGCTCACCCAGTGCTACCTCCTCATCCTTCACATGTGCCTCATCAAGTTCCACCGCGTGCCTCACCACGTACAATGTCCGTCCACGTATAAAATTAAAGTGAAGTGATAAGTACTCTATGGTGTGTGAAAACGACTGTTTGAAATGTGATGGCTAGTCTGCTTACGTATGTATTGTAAATAGGTTAAATATTAAGTAAACATAATGTAAATACGCTTGCATTTAGAACAGCCGGTACTGCTTACTAAAATATTATGTTACATTCAAGTTTTCAATAACTTACACTTTTGAGTCCAGATTAGGAAGTATTAATTAATTTGTAAAACATATTGCAATTTTTGTATACTAAAAGTGTAGAGATATATTTGTTAGCCTATATTTAGGCTGTGTTTCTATAGGCAAAACTTGCCATTTACTATTAATGTGACTTAAACTGGCATTCAGTGCCACTATCTGTGATAAAAATTAGTTATAATTTAGTATTTGTAGGATAACATCCCAACAATGTATATTTTGTACTTTAGTCATAAAAATATTTATTGTAAATATTGTCGAAAATTGACCGTGTCAAAAAGTGATAAACTAAAAATAAAAAACATGAGATCCATTATAAAAACTCTTTTTAATTTACTTTGTCTTAGCACCCTCAATAGATAAATCTACTTTGTTATGACACAAATTGATATTTTGACGAGAGCAAATGTAAATAATACTATTTACCCTATAGATTATTCCCATACAAACTAAATATTTGAGTATTAAACAAGTGATTTATTGATGTGTAAATGTATACATGGTATTAAAAATTTAATAGTAATAGTCATATAATAATAGTTCATTATTATATAACACGAAAATAAGGATGTTAGAGTTAAGAGTATTTGCCAAAAACAACGTAAGTAAACAAGGAAAACTATTGTCTTACAAAACAACATTATAGGAAGTATGTTATGTAACACATTTACTACATATTGGATAAACGCCTCAAGTTTATAAACATATATACATAAAATCAGATGCTTCAAAACTTTAGATGTTAATTACATTATCAAATTACAGAATAATAAAAACAATAAACTTCAAAATAACATAAAAAAACTTGAATAATGATAATGATAATCATATTCAACAAATCTTTACTACAAACAGTATAATATTGAACTAAATGACTGCAATAAATACATACTTTCTAACAAAAAAATAGTTAAGATATAGAAACTAAACTCTACGCTTTTTAGGGCGTTTAACAAATAATAATAACCGAAGAAAATTAAATTCATGGAAAATAGATTTTTAATTTAAGTTCAAAATATTCGAAAACTTATTTGAATACACTTAAACTCTATAATATACTCAATTGAGTAAACAACCTCATTCGATTACGTACTAATAATACGCACTAAACTACTAATAAGACAGTGTCTCAGTTTTCGTATATTTTAATAGCGTTTTTACCACATAGTTAGAAATAAAAACTAACATTTTTTTTCTAATACCAATATAAGATTAACTTGAATAATTCAAAACGTCGCAATACTAAAAATCTCTTAAATATTAAATGGCACATTATATTACTACATTATACGGTAACTATTTTAAAATTACAATAGTGAATCAGTCATTAGTATTACAAACACATACGCAGTGAGCATTCTTTTAATCGATTTATATGTTAAATAATTTAACAAGCCGTGAGAAAAACTCTACAACCGTGATTTTTTACGTTAAACTTGGTTTCAAATTGTTTCGTCTTTTAGAAAAGATAAATTGTAAACAAACGTGACCATTATTCACACAGAAAATGAATAGTTACTATCAATCATGTAAATTAGTTTATTAAATATAAATTTATATTATTTTATATGTTTTTAGGATTATATTGGTAGAGCAAACAAATACATTGAAAATTACGATATTGTAGTAAATATCATCAACTAGGTTTAAGTGTCATCATACCTTAAGAACTGTTAAGTAGGATAAATAGCAGCCTATATGTTAATTCAGGCTTAAAATTATCCGTATACCAAATTTCATCAAAATACGTCCAGTAAGTTTTATGTGAGCGTGTAACGAATATACACACATCCTCGAAAACTTTTGTATTTATAATATTAGTAGGATAAGAATGGATATTACAAAATAAGACCTAAATAACATATATAACAACATCATAATGAATATAAAAAAATATAAAACCACAATTTAAACCATCAACTTAATCAAACAACTTGGACAAAAATAACTATGTAATATATCAGTGACTTTTCGCAAAAAAAAATATCAATATTAAACAAAATTAACTAGTTTTAAACGATTTCATGCGCTTTTATAAGAATTATATAATTTTCCAAAAAATACACTGTGTAAAACCCATTAATAGTAATTTTATTTAACGCGTACTGCGCGTGAAATGCTAGAAACAAGTAGAATATAAACTTCCCAACCATTAGTATACGTACAAATATTTAGTTAACATTATTCTATTTAAATATAATTCTAGTTTACTCATATCAGTCAACAGTAGCGTTTGTAAACACAGGACATGTGAACCAATTCGGTGACATCATAATTCCGCTTACAGATAAGGGATTCAGAATAACAGCGCAGGATACAAATAATAATTAAATAACATTATCGCTTGATGTTCTAATTCCAATAAACAATATTAATGGAGTATTTTTAGACACAAATTGAATTCTCTAAATAATAGTTTAAACGAGATTTTAGTAAAGTTGAAGTTTCAATACTACATAAACATAAATATAAAAGTGTTGCCATTTGAAGAACTAACACACTTGTGCATTAAATTATGCATTATTGCGTTTCATAATCTTAGGTGTGCATTTAGTATGTATTATTTTGATATTTTAAAAATATTATTGAAATGAAATGAAATGAAATGAAATGAAATGAAATGAAATGAAATGAAAATATCTGAAATGAAATGAAATGAAATGAAATGAAATGAAATGAAATGAAATGAAATGAAATGAAATGAAATGAAATGAAATGAAATGAAATGAAATGAAAATGAAAATGAAAATGAAATGAAATGAAATGAAATGAAAATATCTTTATTCAAGTAGGCTATTACAAGCACTTTTGAATCGTCCAAAAAACTTTTTTCCCCTACCACTTGTTCAGGACGTCTTTTAGCTGACAAGAAGAACAAGCGAAAGAAACTTATCAGCTTTTTATCATAAGTAATGACATTTACATAAATCATGTCATTACAAAAATAATATGTATTATCAATTTATCACAATAGTAAATACAACTTTCAAAGTCTGTAGGACATAAGTTGAACATATAATTAGTCTTTATAGAACAAAGCGAAGGCTATTAATTCCATGCATTGCGATCCTTAAAATAATCATCAACTTTATAATAGCCTTTACTCACAAGTATATTCTTTACATGAATTTGAAATTTATTTATGGGTAGGTCAATTACATTTTGTGGAAAATGTAATTGACCTACTATTACCCTATACCTAAAATTTATGTAAAGATTGTTGGAACATGAAATATTTTAATAAGATTTTTAAGGTGTTGCGGCACGTACTCTCAAAACCACTGTAAGTTTCAAATGGTTTTATAGAAAGTCATAATGCCCAAATAAACTGTAAAATACGAAACCAAAATTATATTTCTAAGGAATCTGTGACTAACAAAAAGTGAAATTTGGATAATTTCATGATAAAAAAAAACAGTTACCCAAAAATTCTCATTTCTTTCAAGTTCTGTTCTAATTTTATTCCATTTTTATTGAAAAAATAATAATAAATACGTGAAATATTTTGTAGCCAAGGGCTTGTCCCTTAATTAATTATTTTAAAAACATTTTAAAATAATCGTAATAGTTTCCATAGGCAATTAATTAAAAACCATTTTTGCAGTTAAATTTTACCTTTACACCCCCATCTCAATTGATTGTGTAGGTTGCCTACCTACACAAAATTAATCATTTTTAGTGTGTGTAATGTTATCATTACTATTTCCTGCCCAACTATTTACTACGAATTGTTATCATGAAATATTCTATACAAAACTGATAAATCCTTAAATGGATATTCAACCGTAATGTAGAGTAGAAATTATTCAAAATTAATTGCAGAAATTCGATTTTTTTGGTAACGTAATGCGCATAACTATTATAAATTATTTGCGTACTACAAAATTGATTATTCTGCAGTAATTGGCTGTTAGCATTAGATATAATACTATAAATACAAAACATAACACAGAATTACTGAAATAACTCTTAAATCAATTATTTTTCTCAAGTATTTTTTAATAAAAAAGGTAATAAATTAACGTCGCCATCAACTGTACCACATCTATTTCCTATACAATTAAGATACCATGATCACGTAACAGAAAAAAGGAAAGCCCGTTCACAATAGAACAGAAACAAAGCGCTCTATTTAAATTCCAGAAGGGCTTTACTGTAGTGCATTTTCTCATATAGGCAAATGAGTAGATGCATTCTACTTTTTATGCAGGATCCGCGAGCCGGGCGTCGACCGCGAGCCTTCCTTCAATCTGCGGTAACAAGCTTTGCCCCGTAGCGTTAAGTAGGTGAGAAGCAACTGCGGAACCACGAACAAAAGAATAATACTTCTACTGGCGTAATCGCGTTTCCATATAACACTATGATGGAGACCAATAACAATACATTAAAATAATGTTACAAAGTAAATTTGCTTTGTTATTCATTTATAGAACACAAGATCACTTTGGCTATTTTTTTCATTTTTGATTATGTTAATATCAAATAAATATGTATGTATATTGGCAGTTCTGAAGCATAAAAAATCAATTTAATACAAACGGGGTTTGTTTGAATAAATTTCCTTTTTTTAATCACAAACTATTTACTATTATTAAAAAATATTCACTTTCAAAGGAAATCCTAATTAACAATTACACTTATTAAACTTCGTTCTGTATTGAATATTATATATTAATTTGCTATATCATTTCATAATATCATTAAAATATATTAATAACTTAAATAGACAAATTAATACACAAATAATCAAAGGTCACTCTTGGATCTTGTTAACCATTCGAGACTCCTTAATGTAATTACTTAATTTAGATGGTATTTTGGCGACCTCCGACGAAGACATCTAATAATGTCACGAAGAGTATATAAATTAAATATAATTAAAAAAAAGAGTTAGTGGTGTGTTTAACAATATAATGTCTGTAACCTTATTTGTAATATTATGTCGCTTTTTATTAATAACAGACTAAAACAATATAAGTATAATTACATTTCAATTTATCGACTATAGGATAAAAATCGTAAAATGATAATTAAAATTATCTATCTGTTTATGGCATATAGCGACATATAATATGTCACAATACTTCTGATAATAATATATGTCATTTAATCCTGCCATAGCTTATTTTCGTATGCGCGACGCCCTCTTCATTTAAAGGTATTTGTTATAATAGTTTTTCTCGTATATTGGGGTAAGACAATGGAAATGCGGCAGTTGCTATTCGCTCAAATCACCAGAATCCCATTTACAGAGTTCGCACGAATAGTTAACCATATTCAGGGGTGCATTTGGAAGCTGCTTTCGGAAGAGCTCTTATTGGATTATAGTACGCCGGCGTTTGTTGTGAACACTTTAAGTTTGCACGATTCTATATCTAAGCAAGCATAAATATAAAATATTAATGAATATAAATATTACATAACATCGCACACATTATTTAAATCCAACATGAAGTATATTTTTGTAAAGTATTCATTCATTCATTGCTCAGATTCCAAGAAGGTAACTAAAGACCTCGTATTATAGAATAATCTAAATTAGCTAAATAACTTTTACATATTAAGCAAATCTCAAGCAAAGAAAGTACCATAACATACAAACGCAGAACAATATATTATATAATATAAACAAAAATACATACGATATAACAGTTCAAAAGTAGTTTTATTTAATAGATATAAAACTTACGTACACGATGATCGTTTGGAATTTGCCGCAGGTAGGCTCAGTAGCTAAACATATATACATCCGTGTTTTGTGTTTAGGCATAAAAATTCCAGTAACAACAATATATTGTGTTTAGGCATAAAAATTCCAGTAACAATAATATGATGTAAATTCTCCTAATAGGATTAGGAGAATTTACATCATGTATAAAAATCTAATTAGACAACTATTACATAACACCAAATCATTGTGAGTATATATTTCCTATTACCTACATGGATAAAAATACCAATATTGCGGTTAATACATTAAAATTAGCTTCTTACAAACACCGCCCTCACAACATTGAATTCGCATACCCACAGAATTGAATATAACCACTTCTCATTGAAATACTACATTCTATGCTACATTGTATGTAGGATCTGCGTATTATGGAGATCCAGGAGTGGCTGACCGCAGTGTGCGGGAACGAGAAATGTTACCTTTGGAAAGCCTAATGGAACGAGCTGCCTGGAAGCGGGTAATATTTTAAAATTTCTCACTAATATTAGAAATATATATTATTGTGACGTCCTCCTGGTAGTAAAGGTTATTAGTTTTTATGCAAACGCAAACAAGTTGTTGCTATCTTTAATGAAGAGGTAGCCAAAATCTCAACATTACTGAGATCAATTTATATATGAAAAACACTGATGAAGGTGAGCCAATATCATAAAACAGAATAAACCCTTTTCATCGGTTATACTTTTTTATTTGTATAAGTAATCAATACGTTTAGGACATGCCGTTTATTAGCGAAGTAAGAGATATTGATAAATACAAACGGAAGAGGTAGTAAACACCTAAGAGACGAATTGTTTAAGAAATGTTATTAATTTATAGGATATGAATAATGGGATAATGATGCCAATTCAGTTGTTCCACTGTAAACTGTACTTAAAAAAACTAATATTAATAATTTCGGTGTGATTTAACGATATTTAAGATTTATAATTGCTTCCATTAAACTACTTATTTTCACAATTGTAAACGCAGTTTGACAGGACTAACCTAAATTTAGACAAGTTTATATGCAACGGAATTGTTACCAATGGCAAACAATTTATATGCAACAGAATTGTTACCAATGGCAAAAAATTTATATGCAACATGCAACACCATTGTTACCAATGGCAAAAAATTGTTACCAATGGCCAATGGGAAAAGGACACAACGCCGACCGAAATATATTTAGACCGAACATCTGGTGTACCGGCGAACACTTACTTCTGACGTTTATATTTCTTTTATTGGTACTGTACTGCGTAATTAACTGAAGTTCATACTTTAAGCGGAATCGGTTAATGGCAGACAATTTTACGACGTTTGTTGCTTCAAGGCTATCCGAAAAATGGTATCAATTGTGTTGTACAAACTTGATTAAGTTTTTTATGGAAACTTATAATATCTATTATATAAAATTTTCGTGTCACAGTTTTAGTAACCCCTCACCTCCGATATGGCTTGACCGAATTTGATGTTTATATAAAAGTAGGTATATTCAGTAAGTCTGAGAATAAGTTGTTATTAATTATACATTTAAGCGACAAAGACGGTTAACCCTAAACTTATATGGAAATACAACGTTTGTCGGGTCAGCAAGTTCAGTATTTATTTTTTCTTATGACTATGGAATATCCTTAAAAAATAATCCCACATTGAACATAGATTTTTTAATTTAATTAAGATAATATTAGGTTTGTTTAATTAAGAGTAATACAATATAATTGGCATCGTATACAATGAAAACCTGCAATACTTAAAATAACTTTTTAATCAGCAATAATTAAATAAACTATTGATATGCATTAATGAGTTCAATGCATGCGGATTTATTTTATTACACCAATATTTATTGTCGACTTAGAATAGAATTTGGATTTATTATTTTCATATTCATTACAAACTGAAATATTTAGACATTTACTATGGAATGGCTATCGAAAATTATAGGTACAAAACGTTTCACTTGTACTTATTGATAAAAAACTAAAAGACGAATAACCATTTTAAAATAAATAATCAACTGCCTATGTATGAAATATAAATGAGAGTTATAAACGACCTGTTTTCAATTATATTCCTAACACAGAAACCATGACTGTGGTGAGTGTTTGCATTATTCAAAGAATTGCCCATCCAATATTAATTTCGTTGCGGTCGAAGCTGTTTACCTTTAAGTTATCATCTTGAAAATAATGTAAATTGGACATTATAAAGTTTTCTCCATTCGCAAAATTGTCTAATTTGAGATATTTATCTACACTAAATAAAATTTTGTTAAGTATGAATGAATAACAATTATAGAATTAATTATTATTATTAATTTAGTTCTCTCCATCCAAAGGTCGCCTGGTTGGGATCCTTCTAAGTGATGAGATCGCTAATTGTTACACTGTAGTGTATAATATCGTGTATATTTTTTATGTATACGTGGTGTTGACAATAAAGAGTTATTCAATTATATTCTGTTCTATTCCGTTCTATTATTATTATCGTGAGTGTATACTACTGTACAAATATTACGGTAAATTGTAAACATCGGCAGTTCATTTGTGTATACTCAGAAAATATAGGTACAGGCATCTAGCAATGAAAACATTTAATGCTTGCAATTTCTGCTTAAATATCAGATGTCATTTTTTAGAGTTCATAAAAGAAAAATAGACGTTATAAAAATAATATTGACACGTTATACCTGAATTTAATTAAGATGCCTCCACACAAAATCGGGTACTTTGAAATCTCATTTTATAGCAATTTTATTACTAATAGTTATAGACGTTCACATTTTACTGCCATAGATACTGATGGAATGCACTTCATTTTAAATGTGCTATTTGATTAAAAAAACTGTCATTAGTGAAACTGGTGAAATTATTATTGAAAACATTCCTGAATATAACGACTTTACAAAACTTTAAGACTTTTTCTATTACAACCGTTTATGTTCAGTGTTGGAGATAAATTTTCAAGCTCTAGAATGAGGCCTGACTCATCACGATTTAGATACATATATACCTACTCACAGTAGCGTTTTGTCGTCTTATGAGCCAATGTCCCATAATTACATCAATCAGACGACCAATACTTAAATGAACAATAAAATAAATAAATATAAGATAATATCACATAAGTTCACATAAGTCAGATCTCAAATAGCTAAAGCATTGGCATTATGGAAATCTGAAACAACGACAGTACCACAATACTTCGATCCGATATAATATAGAAAAGTTAATTTTCTTCATTTAGCCGACCAGAAATCAAAGCCGAGACCCCAGAAATGGTGATACCTAAAAAACGAGCCACTTTGCTATAAACAGCGTGCTAAAATAAGATAACGCTTAAAATTAGATAACAAAAACCATTTCCATAGTCTATAATTAGTTTTAAATCGGACAAGCTTTATGACACGTGTTCGCATGGCTTTGCGTTAAGTTAATTTGAGGAATATTATAAAACACCGCACTATGTGAAAAGTTTTGACAAAAAAAAATGAAAATAGCACAACATGTACGCAAACCTTCCCGGCGAACGATGATTCATGTGTTAACAAAACATTAATATAAACCGCATAAAAGTAGTTAACAAACACGTAGACGACGCGGTTGCCATATGCATCCATACTAATGACAATATGAAAATTTATTTAGCTTTTATTACTATATAATTTTATGTAATAAATGATATTTTTTCATATTACACTCATTCTGAAAGATCTTCATCACTAGCCTAACGACATGTACAAAATTATATCACTAAACGATGGATGAAAATAGTGCTTCTATTTCATTATTTACTGCAAAAAATAAACGAAGTATTTTCTTTACAATTGTGGTTATTAATATTGTAGATAAACACACTAGCGTTTATTTTATTAGAAAGATATACCGCGATAAAATAATACTTTATGAACATGAATTTCCATTAAAGGATGTCACAAAATCAATTTTAGAGTATAATTACTATCTTTTATACTTAGAAGTATAAAAGATAGTGTTGTAGAAGATCACAAATATTTCTTATTGAAATATTCACAATTTTTATAATGTGATTAATAAATATAAAAGATCTAGCTGTCGTTAGTGTTCGATGTGAATAACGTATGTGACTCTGGGTGGTAAAAACCCATTATTTATTTCCATGACAAAAGTCACCGCCATACAACTTATACCCTGTGGTCTAGGAACGAAACCCGCATAATGTGTTTTTCTCTGCGTTCTTACTTAAACCTTATTACACAAAACAAACAGAGACAAACTGCATTTGTTTCCAGCAATATTATGGCATTTATTTGCATTGTCTCATATTTATTTTATTTGTATCAGATTTGTGAAATTCACGCCCACTTTCGAGAAGTGTACGAGCATTTCCAGTGAATTGGAAATCACACCCACGATTTTACGCTAACACGGACTACATTTAAACTTCATATAACAGTAAAAGATATGGCCGCTGCACGCTACGATATATTTTAAAATATTAAATGGAAACTTGTACTTGCTACCCTACAGTTATTACTAACTAGATAATAAACCTATATAGAATATGAAATATAATACTGTACTTGTTAGGTTAATGATCTAAGTCAATAAGAATTCTACAAAGAATCCGATACATTAAAAATATGTAAAATGAAAATATAGATAATCTTCTTAAAAACCTGAGTTTTATTGAAGAGGTCATATATGTAAATGCACTTAATAAAATTTCATGAAAATTATATTCTTAGTTCATGTTTTTGTATCAAAAAAATTCCATATGAATATCTTATCTTTATAAAAGACAGTATTACGTAATCTCTTAGCATATACATCAAATACTTATGTTATGTAGAGCCAAGCTTCTCACTCTACATGACTTAACTCTACAAGTCTATTAAAATAGACTCCGTCACTACTATCGACGTATAAGAGAAGCCATAACTTCCGTGGATCAAGTTATAAAAAAACAGTCACAAATTATTACATTGAAATATAAGAAGTACCAGTAGTATTGAAATATAATAGCAAAAAAGAGATAATTACTTTAGTTACTCCAAAATTATACTAACCATATCTTTGAAAAAAAATGTCATTTCGAAGCGGATACGTGATCAATTTATTGGTATATATTAAGATTGTTTGTAAAATATTTCCTATGAACATCAAGTACATAAAAAATAGGGGTTTTAGGGAGATAAAAAGTAAAACTATTAAATAAATAAAATGTAAATACCTATAATAAATCATTCTGAGAGTTATTACAAGCAAACCGCATTAACGTTAAGTAATTTGAATAAAAATAACCATAATTAGATGTAAAAAATAATTATCAGAATACATTGCTTTTAATTTTGAAGTAAATTAAAGTTACTACTTATATAAGCATGCAATATAACACGAATTCGCATAATAACCGCAATATAATTGACACGTTTCCTTTTCAAAGAAGCACTGTTTGTGTGTGTGTGTATGTATACTAATCTCTATAACACTTCCCATTTCAAATCTATACGTTTTTATCTCGCATACAGGCGTTGTTGTGGCACAGGAAATGTGCCGATTGCGTGCCATACAGCAATCCGAGTATGAGACTTATTGCTTAGAAATCGGGAACAAATAAGATGCTTATCATCTAAATTGAGTTTAATCTGTAAGGTGGGTTTCATTTATAAACCTTGACACAAAGCGGTCGTATTTCGAGCTACTGTTGCACTGCCAATAATAAGGTTCTTGTTTCTAAAGAATGTAAAAAAATATCTACTTCACGTTTCTCAATTGACTTTACTGTGACGAATTCTTTTCCAGGTGCCTACTAAGATGGTGTAGTGACCTGCAAGGATATTTAAGCAGGTCTCTTTATAACGGTTGCACTCTATCGCATTTCTCTTCTGTCGAGGCTAGCGGGGTTGGTCAGCAGTAATACCTCGGCCTCGCGGCTTGTAGGAAAAACTCCCGACATAATCGAGCCTCTCCGACCACGAGGGAGCAGTAAGGGTTCTGTTAGGAGACGACCATAGCGACACGACCATGGCTTCCCAAGTCTCATTCTTCCCAACGCCTGCTGCTCGCCAGGCGACAGGGACTGTGCTTAAAGCATTTCCCTGACGTATTTTAAATCAAAGTACCATCCAAGATATCTTTATCAGCTAAAGCAATATATTGCATTTTCGATGCACTATTATCTGTACAATGTGGGTAAGTCTAAAAAGCCTCAAACAGCAGGTATAATATATATGCGTATTGTAAAGCAGAATAAATTAGAGGGAATCATTTAGTACCATGTTAAATCTACCAAAAAAAAATTTTTCGTCAAAGCAGGCGGCAACTTTCAGCATCGACATCACGTAGTCTGCAAGGCAATTCTTATGCAACCCACTTCAGTTTTATAATTGAATTTCATGGCTATTAACTGGTAAAAACTTCGTTTAATTTTAATTAAATACTTCTAATTATTACGTACATACCTTTTTTTCTCAATATTGGTAAATTTTGAATTTATTTTTATAAAAGAAATAAAGACTAAAGACTATCCTTGTTCACTTAACATAAGGTAAACAAAAGTAATTGATAAGTAATACCTATTTGTAATTATTGCATGTTCATATCTCATAATAGAAATGAAGTAAACAAAACAATATTATAAGGCATTATAGACTACATTTATAATGCAAAGGCAGTTTCCTAGGGTCGAAGAGACTTTTTGCGCAATTCCCATAAAGAGGATATTGAACGAATTTAGTGGGTAATCCTTTTTTAACTTGCTTTTCAAGGTAGGTCCGCAGAGGTAGTCCTACAAAATGTTGCCTGTTACAAAAAAATCTGCGGTTATACGGAATGCATTTAATAAAAGTTTAATAGATTCAATATTAAATAATTGATTTAAAAACAAGATAATCATCTCAGTAAAAATAGTACATGCATGACACTTGTTTAAAGCCGTTTAATTAGTATAATACCAAGTGAGCGTCGCATATGGCTGAAAGACTCTTAGTGCTCTGTGTATGGGAGAAACACGTGTAAACTATAGAATAATTTGTTGCAAGGATTATCCCTTGCGGGCGGGCAATAGTCTCTTATAATGTTGACCTGATAACGGGATGTCAATTGCGTTTCAATATCATCCCTATTATAAAATAGTTTTAAAGCAATTAAATACAAAATAACAACAATATATGCTACCATTGATTAATCAAGACGCCATTGTAAATAATACTCCATTGAGATACCATGTTAACATTAGCAGTATTAAGGCCCAAATTCTACCCTTGGATAAAGAAGTTGCTTAAACGTCAAAGTTTTTACAACAATATCAATGGACCTATGAAAGTTGAGGCTTTATTCTATATATTTTATAAAACGCATGTAAGTAGGTCATGAGTGAAAAAAATTACCGACTTTTTATTATAATTCCAGGTTACAGGGAATACAATAGGATAAGGAGGGTCACATCAACATTATCCATTTAATAGATAAACGAGCGAGTTATATCTTACGCGTGTCTCAATTATCACTTTCTAACAAACGCACTGTTAATAATTCATAACACCAAACCTGATACGATACGGGCTTTGACATTCAATAGTGTATCAAATACCCTAATATAAACAAACGTTAATAATAAGATAAGAATTACGATAAAAAATAATTAGACTTCTCTTTTTCTATCTAATAAATATTGATATTATCTTTTATGTTCGTTACATGGTTGTTGCAAAGCTTTAAACCAGTTGTATTAATTTCCATTGCAAGTCAACCATTTTAGGTAGCCGCCTAATCTAATCCGGCGGCTAAACATGACACCTTACTGGACTGCTGAATTTATTATTGCTACACTTAAACAATAATGCAGCCTACAATCACAGATAGATCGGAACAACATTAATTCTATTCGACCCAGTTGGATGCGCGAACTTTCTACATAATCAGTTCAAACTATCCACCGATTCATTTGCAAAACGTTTCCCCCGTTGCCTGTTCAAACAATACAAAATCCGTGTACGTCTCAGCGCACATAAATTAAAGTAGAGAATAACACGGAGGTGAAAAAAAAAATAAACGCGACGCAGCGCTGTGTACGACATTAATCAGAGCTCTGAGAAGGCGTAGAGAATTTATTTTACGATTGTTACACCGTCGATGAAACGTTAAAAATGCTGTCGGAGTTATATTGAAACATTGGATGCATTGTTCGGGCCAGATTGAGCCGATAACGCACCGTTCCGGCGCGTAGACCCCTCCCTGGCACCTTGTTGATTTTCCAACGTAAACTGTTGGATAGGACCGCGACCGGGCAGCCGCCGGACGATGACGACGAGGACCAGTTTCTTTTTTATTGGTACTGGTTTAGTGTAGAACGGAACGCGACTCCGTATCGATCGTACGATTAAACTGAGAGATATCATAATCACCGGTCTGTGCGTTTATCGAAAGTATAATCGGAGTGCGGCAATAAATTTGTCTCATTTTAATATCCTAGAGCGTGTAATGTTCCGTTGAGGTCGATGTTTTTAGACCATCTCATTAGAGAGACGAGAGAGGCCGTGGCGCGACGTACAAAAGAGTTCAACGCGCGGCCAACGCTTGGCCTTATTATTATTGTTGCGTTGCAACTATTTTGCTATTAAGAGAACATTCTGTACTATTAAAAGACTATTAGTACACACAATATAGATCTTTATTATCATAAATAAACACCAATGTTAGTAGCAAACTAATAGTTTTCTTTGTTCTTATTACTAACAAGTAATTTGTCAAAAAATAGAACCAAATTCAAACTTTAAAACTTTAAGTGACAAGTAATACTTACCTCAAAAGCGACTTAGTCAAGAAAACGAAGATATCAAAGTTGATATTGTTCACCTATTTGCTTTAAGATACTTTCTAAAATTGTTTTACTAAGCAAGTCATATTTCAAAATAAAGACAATTATATCAGATATGTATTACTCTTATAACAGATCGTTAACAAGCTACGTGCTTTTAAATAAGACGAAGACCTTTATAGGGTGAGCTAGAAGACACTTCGTGTATAATTTTTTAAATATCCAGAAATTTATAATAAGAAACCTTAACGTACCCAATAGCAACATTAAATACTACAAAACGGGGCCGTTAATTTCATCTCGTTAGCTTTATGCGGTCTCAACCTGTTATTTTCTTTCGGCCATTACGAAACCAAACAATATCATGTGTTCACTCTAGTTATGAGATGTGTGTGTGACTCACTAACGATCTTCATTGGGCGCGAAACAGGGGGCTAATTTTCAAATTTTTAAATCACACTCAATCCCTTTCAATTTGCCAGTTGAGATGATGAGTTTACAAATTTCACGCTAGAACTATTTGATATGTGATAACAATTGCGGTCAACATGTTTTTTTGAAGATATTGAATGAACGACATCGTTAATTTAACATTAAACGCAATTATCTAAGGAAAGTATTGGACGCAAATATATTTGAAGGCTGTTGAGAAATGTCGACCGAAAGAGTGGTATCCTAACTGCAATCTTTTGACGGTGTAGGAATTGCTCCCTACACTCGTATGCTTGCTAAGGGTAAGGTTACTCAAAGGAGTGCTAAATAAAACCGAACCGTATGAATGCTATTAAAACACTGAGTTTATTATAATAATTATTTGTACATTTTGAAAAGTGATGTGTATGCAAACACATCTGGGTCATAGGGTAATAACTTATTTTACGCTAAATAATGTTGCTATGTACTGCGTTAGCTCGTACAGACGGGTTTAGGTAAGTTTTTATTATGTCCCTTGATCTTTCAAATCATCATTAGTTCCGAAAGCGGTTACGACTTTAATAGTTATACAATTCCACAAATCGCTATACCTTATAAAGGGATTTGGATAGATTATGAAATTAGACAATTGGCGCCCAGTTTTGACGCAAATTACACGCTGTTACGAAGCAACAACGTTAATTAAGTTGCCTTCGCCGGATTGATTTGATTATCAAAAAATTTTTTATTTCAATTATGTTTACAAGTGGTTATTATTTGTACGCCAGCTATTTGTTTCTGCTTTATAATTTTACAGATTTGATAGTGGAGTTCAGATAGTCACGGCTTAAATGGCGCTTTCTAATTTGAGTAAGTGTGTAATTTGCCGATATGATTAAACTGAACGCGCTTGTAATTTTATAAATAAACATTGTGTTCATATATATAAAACGGTTTACAAGATATAGTAAATAATTACCTTTTCATCCTTGAGAGACTTTTTAGAACTTACTGTAATAATTTTACACTTCAAAATTATGCTTGGCATATACTTTCCTTAATTGACATTAACTGTTTTTCCGCGGCTTAGCAAAAGAAAATTACTAGCTACGTGGACTCGTACCGTTGAATTTTAGATGTAAAATTATAATTTTTTCATGTCGAGGGAATTTTATAAATTTCCATCATGACAATTGATGAACATTTCTCATTTTTAAGTTTAGATAGATAATTTTGTTCGTTTACAATCAAATTACTGTATATATATACATATGTTTATTAATTATCTATCTGTAATCCAAAACCGAATCAATGGAATGTCAACATCAATCTATGAGCACTAGACTCGTGTGGTGTATTATAAAGTTAATTTACTAATACTTGCTGTTCCCGCGATTTCACTCGCGTAAATTATAGCCTATGTCACCCCCGTATGTAGCTTTTCGTAGTTAGAGAATTTTCATGATAGATAACCATAACATGAATTACAAGACTTCTAAATTTCGGCAAATATAACCTGTATTATGATACGATGTGTAAACAATAATATTATAATACTAAATAATAAATAGTTTTTAGTACATTAGACATGTATACTTTTCAGTGAACTTCTTCAGTTATAATATTGTATTATATTGATGTTACAACATGGTAACATAATTATTATACCCAGTCGAGCACAGCAATATTTTAGAGAGAGGGGGAAATCATTTTAAAAATAAAATCATTGATAACTCAGTAACCACAATACTACAACAACAAAGTCAAATTGGAACGGCAAATTCGTCTTATTTACCTTCTACGAAAAGATATTACTGTAGGTAACAAAGATCTATAGACTACATATTGAATAACGTACAATAAATATTTTTTTTTACAAATATTTAATAAATATAAAAAACAATAAATATCTATGATTAAACAAATCTAAAGATATACCAAATTAATTATCTAAATCCCACATTCTTCGAGACGTAATCGATTAACTACTACACACTAATTCAAACTGACATGATATATCATACGCAAAGCTGCAAATCTAGTTTTAACATAGAAGCTAATATTTATATACGAAACAAATCAACTTCTGAGGCAATTATAAATTTGACGCATCCAATTAGAGCCGGTTTTAAAGACATTCTTCGATAGCACTGTGTACAGTTATTTAGTCGTGGACTTTCCACTGACTCTCTATTCCGTTGCAATAAGTGTTGTATTTCTATGAATAATTAACATTTCATAAAATATCATGTTTCTGTTTGCGAAGCCCACTTAGAAGTGTGAATGATACTCAATTTATAACTTACCGTAAACTTAAGGAGTATTGTCGAGATTGTGAGTGGACAATTGAAATGTTTTGTTTACAAATAATTTAAAAAATGATAGTTTAAAAATAAGACTTTTTGTAAAACATCTAAATAAAAAAAAACTGCCTTTTTCCTTTTAAAAATGTTATAGTTATCATATTTTATTATTTATTAAGTATTACCTTTATAACAGATTTCATTTTCATACAGAGCACCATACCAATACCGTTTATATCATTTATATCAAAGTGCTGAATATATAGATATTTAATGACTATGAACCAGCAACTTTTGACAAAAACCTATTTTTTAAGCAAATTATGTTTCAATATTTTCATTTGAATAACGATACAACTAGTACATTAGCTATTTATTTCAATACATTTATGAATTGACAGTGTCATAATAATTTGTATAATAAATATTTCAAAATGCACAATGAATTAATGATTATTTTATTTGCATTAATCTCTTATGTGAAGTATTATATTTTTAACAATTTTTAGTTATATTTTTGATAAATTTTGCATCCACAATGTCATATTAATATTTTTTTTACACAAAAATATAATACTATGCTCCTTCTAGAGGTGCCTGAGAGAGTTGATATTTCAGTATTTTTGTATAAGATCTTCCTACATCTATACGAATACCATAACATTCGTTTCCGACTTTGTTTATATCTTCATAATCTTCACAAATTAGATTCTTTCGTAAAAATTCCTTCACTTGCGGAAAGTCACATACACGGGTGACTTGTTGATTGAATAGCTTAAGACAAATTTGATTATCTAAACCGACACATAATTACATATCATAAACACAAACGCCTTTAATAAGAACAACGCTTTGTCTACGCCGGTACAACATCTCACTCTAGACCGGAGAAAAGTGATATTTGTTGTACACAAAGCGATTCTAGAGTTTGTCATGCTGTGAGCTCTGGTTATACGATTTCTATGATAATCCACAGCTGACAACGCGAGGTCGTTCCGTTTGTCGGTGAGCGTGCAGTGTGGATAGTTTAATTAGTTATCGGTGCGCAGTCACTTGGAAGTGGGCCACTAGTTTGCCGACTAACTGCCAGTAGAAAGCTTAAGCTCTACTAAGCCTTATATGGATTAAAGGCACAAATGAAACTCTCAAAGTTAAGGTGATGATGGTGCGTATTGATGTTATGCAAAAAAATGTCTTAGGCATGAAAATACGCTCTGTAGTAGCGAAAAGTAACAAGTGCTTGAAAAATTCGTCAGTCCTGTTAGGTCTTGGGTAGCTCAGCGGTTAGAGCAGTCGCCCGGATTGCGAAAGGTCGTGGGTTCGATTCCCATCTCAGGGTGCCAGGGACCAAGTGGATTTTTTAAGCACTTTGTATTAAGAATAAAATGTTTTAGGATCTGAAACGCACATTTGTGACCGTAAAAATGTTTATACATGTTTTGAAAAAATCTAAATTAATAAACATTAAGCCCTACACGGGGTTTTCAGCCCTGGAATTTACGTAAGGCTCATTTACGTAAAGCTTAACGCTTTTGCTAAATATAAAAAAATATGATGTTTATTGATGATGTATATTTTTAAAGTTATTATTATCAAAATTTTAAATTTACGTTTAAACGTTATAAAACGATGTTCGGCTATTAAAGCAGAGTCGGGCTTTAAACGCAAAATGTCCGTCCGGTCTAATACAGTGCAGAGGCAAGTTTTTTTTAAAGGCAACCCTGGCCATACATTCAACAGTTTAACAAATAATTTAGTGATATAAACCTAGAATTGTTACTACCGCTTAATTCTGTGTAATAATAAATGTAATAGTCCAACATATTTATTCATCCACGGCTAATGTAAATATACCACAAAAACGTATGCTTCTGATAGAATATGATCCTGCGGTCATGAGGTTTACTTTCAAGGTTGTTTATTAACTATTACACCACTACCAGGAAATTATATTCGAAGAACGTGTTCAAGACTAATCAAAACATCCGAAACAAGATATTGTTGGCCCAATATTTGTACAGGATCGATCGAATACAAAAGAAGCAATTTTCATATCCCCAAAACGAAACATCCGAAACGATAACAAGCATAATTGGTCGCCAAAGGTCTGACGGCCGATACTTTGTAATAGCTAGAAGTATTTAACGGTAAGATAAAATCTTAACAAAGGCGTTTTGGTTAGCCGTCTTGTTTCGGTACTAGCGACTAGTGACATGTCAAAACTTCCGACACCGAAAGCGGAACGCTTTTCGGATTTGTGAAGAACATATGCTTTTAATCCCAATCAAAACATAGAAATATTTTTATCTTTAATATGTGCCCATTTGATTTTCAATTCATTTATTTTTAATGAAAATAAATATAACATTTCAGCTCGCCAATGATAGTTCGAACAACTAACTATCCTAAATATCACTTTAATATATTAACACTTAATTTTTATAAATTGACATTTAATTCTGGAAAGCATTTTACTTGCCTAAGATTAATTACATTACTTAATTTTTATCCGAAGACATTCCGAAAGCGAATGCCGAATTTCATCCCAACTCTACTCACAGGCTCCACGTATGCACCTATATACAAATTTAAACATCCAACCAAATTAAGCAGAGCCCTCCCAATGTTAGGTTCAAATATTTCATCAAGCGATAACAGAATAGGTGAGAGGGGAGGTAAGGATCATTTAGAAATGGCAATTGGATAAATGTATTGACCCCGGCTGCGTGCCAGCGTGTGTCGGTGCCTCGTCTGTGATATGTAAATGATAATTGGTTTCCGAATAGAAAACGTTCTGTTTATGTTCGGGGGGCAAATGCCGATAATAATTTTAATACAAACTATACCATACACGCCGGTGTAATTATGTGATAAGATTGTGTTAATATTTTTATATGATGTTTGACATGGGAAGAGTTGTTCGTTACGATAAACAAAAGTTATTTCTAATGGTAGCCTCCGGCGCGATCGTGTAAAAAAAATATTATCCATTAAAGTTATGAAAGCTAAACCGATAATCTTTTTATTTTCTTTTGTTTACTATTCAAATAATAAATATCCAAAGTTACGCCAAAATACTTAATTTGGCAAAGTACAAATTGTTTTAAAATCAGTCACTAATAAAACCTCCAATCGGTTTGCATGTATCAGTTTAAAAAAATCGTAGATTAATGATTTATTTAAAATATGTAATAACGGTAAAAGTAAGAATCTAATTCAAACAATAGTGTAAAATTAAACGAATAGAGACATCGACTTTGTTGCACAGTACAAAGGAGAATACTCATTTCAATGGCAATAAAACAATCTTCTCAGTTTTCTGGTATCACCATCTTGGAGAAGTTGCACACAAGAAGGATTTTGTCGCTCACCTCACGTCACACCTACTGAATTATCCGAGACGCATTTACTCATTAATGGTGTTTTATTTGCTCTCATTTAATTTAGTATTTATTCAATCTGCCCCGGCGTCTGGCCGCCGTCCTTATTTCGTTTGCACCTTTTGTGACAGACTCATTGAGTGCGAGGTGTCGGGATGTGTTCGGGCTCGCGGCTCGGTTTACTTACACCGTTCAACTACGGCGCCTTTCATCGCGCACAAAGCGTAATTGAATCCCACAGAATCCTACGCAACACGTAAGATTTAATAGGGTATTTAAACACTCGCATTGGCCATTGTGAGTACGGTTTTGTATACGATTATTCATAGCCGACCACAGCGCAGCTAGCTTTCCGCAAAAGCACTATGTTAGTCAAAATATTGTACACTGTATGCAGCGACATGTGTGGCTTTCTATTTATTAAAATTTATTACAAAGTGTTGCTGTTTAACGTTATTGAATTTACACAATATTATACTTTTATTGTATATAACAATTTTTAAAAAAACAATATTTACATAGGTATTGAAGACCGACTAGGTTAACTCAGACATCATAGAACCAGAAAAGTCCTATGCTAAAGTACAACACGAATTCATTATTGTTCACAACTAATGCTGCAAATTTATTAGTTTCAACTTATCGCCTTTAATAATGACACAAAGACTCAGAGTACCAGTAAAAGCGGACACGTCAGTTAGCTCGTAAAATTGAAAGTGGATTCTCGTAAATCAGCGATATTGAGTGGAATCGCAAATTGCGATGCGTACACAGCCATATATTCGCTGCTTTGATCACCAAGGCGTTCAATCTTCTCTAAAAAACCTCATAAAATCTAGTACTGCATGACTGCATTCAGTTAATATGTACAACTTAATAGTTGTATTTAACTGTTTTCTTATTATGTTATATAACTTGATTGATTCATGGGGAAAAAACATCAGTACATTCATATATCATTAATATTTTTATGATTATAAATTACCTAATACACCATTTTAGTGTTTTACAATAAAGACATATAATGAAGAAGATGGTTTATGCATACTCAGGGTAACATATTTCACTTTTGACGCACATGTAACGCTATACTTTTGTGGAAGCTCCAAGTGGGCGGTGTATAAATTAACTTGTCATAAAAGGTTAATGTGTGGCACCGATGGAAAACACATAGCCTACTGTTTCTGTCGCGAGTCTCGCGGCGTGTCGTAAATCTAACACCGGGAAAGAGAGTAGTGTATATCAACTATAAAAATGCAATATCATACATCGATCAGGTGGTACGGAGGGCCAACAATAGGCCGGCCATTGTGGAGTGCTATCTAATCGTAATGAATATAAATTTTCAGATGACATTTACGATCGGTGCGCGCCGTGATATCCCATCTATATATTAGATGTGTTATACAGACTTTAATACACGCACACACAGTACCAACAATGAAATACTATGGTGTACAGCGGCTGTATCAATTTGTAGCATCGCAGGCGTAAAATATAATACTTATCCTTCCATTTATCAACAAATAGTGTTACTGGTTAATGTTTCAGCTGAATCAATTGCGATCAAAATTGTATTTAACAAATAATTTGCTCGGTTAGTTTCTCTTATCACCGATGTATAATAAATAAAATTTTAGAAAGCATGTTATTAAGAACTTTAAAATACACGAGAGCGATTTATTTTAGAAACGAAAAGAATCGAGTGAAGTCCCTGTCGCTAATTGTTATTCAAAAATTATTGTACAAAATTCCATGTGTTTAACTTTTCAAATAAGTGACTGAGAAAAAAATAAAAAGAAAACTTGTCAGGTTTATGATGTTAATTTTATTATATATCAGAAAAATATAAAATTAAATGAACAAAAAAATTAAGTAAATCCAATTCAAATCCGAAAATAGTTTTTTTTTATTCATTAATGACACAAAACAATGACAGCAAATACCACATTTATGAAATGATTTTCTGCCAATCAGCCATTTGTTGAGAACAGAATGAATGATCTGTTTGCGCATTTCATTACTAATAAAAAGAAGCGGAGATTACATTTCAAGAACCAAACACTGTCAGCGCATTTAACGTTTAAAGTGGAAGCTAAATTTGGAATTTTCAATGATAATAAAGATTATGAACTATTCATAGTGGAGTGGTCTCTTTCTTTATCGTTTTCACTGAATACACACTTATCTCTTTGAACGCAGTCAAGTGTAGCACTTGTACGGATGACGTTTTAATAATATAAACTGCTCCGTTAATTACCAAAATACTTTAGTCAAAATTGGTAAATATTAGGCGGAGATTTAATTTTTTTAATATACTTTTACGTTAAGGACTAGTCCATATGTTACCTACATATATATATATATATATATATATATATATATATATATATATAAACTTGTCTGCAAAGCAATTCTGATTTGGTGTTACTTAATTAAACGAAGACAAACATCATCGATACCTTTTTTTAGTTACGTTAGATTATAAATTTAAAGTATTATTCACCTTGAGTGCAATAAAAAGTACAAGTGAAA
The DNA here is from genome assembly GCA_918026875.4 of Diatraea saccharalis. NCBI lineage: Eukaryota > Metazoa > Arthropoda > Insecta > Lepidoptera > Crambidae > Diatraea > Diatraea saccharalis. The sequence continues at coordinate 7,214,181 of OU893349.1, forward strand.
CTATAGACGTCAGTAATCTCACGAATGCGACGCTCCTGTCGATGCGCCCCGGTGTAAAAGAATCGACGGTAGCGGCTCTCATTATATAGAATGAATCGCCGAAGTGCATAATGGTCGAGCTGAGCGCATGGCAAATTATATGCCAGCCGATGTCATTGTGGTAAATAATTCACCGGCCGTAAGGGTACGTAATGGCTACCCTGGCTCCTTAAACACGACTCGTTTAAAGCCTCGAGAGACGTCAGCGTCGAATTGCATTGTAAAAACAAATGTGAAGATTTCAATGCTTGTTTGCTTAACGGGTGTGATGATTATACAGATTTTTAGCTTTTTATGAGAAATTCCAATATATTAATTATTCCAACATTTAATTATAATATTGTAATAACTGCCATAATTTTTACTTCACGTAAACCTATTCTAAGCGTATCATAAATAAATACTAAAACAGACACAAAACGCTATACTGCACACACTTTAAGAAAGTATATGAACCTTATAAATATCAGAGTTTTGTCAATCAATCATATTTGAGTTATAATGAGGAGAAAAGGAACAATCAGGAAATTAAACTGTTTGTATTTTTAATTAAAACAATATTTAGACTATTCTTACTAAAAAACAAACATAATACTTCTACATCTTAATCTTATCACAAAAATTAAAAATTAAAAAGTCTGCCAAAATCGAACTAAAAGATAAAAGAAAACTAGTTCAATGTAATTAAGTAAGCTAAGTCTTCCAAAGTTGTGATGGAATATAGAAAATCACATACATTACGTTACATTAACACTAAATACAATATACTCCTTTTTTGGGCAGTCGTGCTCAAAATATTTAAAGATTTTTTTTTCAAAAGTCACTTGACCCTGGCCAATCGTTAACACGAAAACTATCAATCAGCAATATCATCACTTAATTGAACTATCTCTAAAAAATGCCCGACAAGTACCAATTAACCGATCAAAGCTGGTTCGTGTTGATTCTATAGCGCATGACGCGGTAAACTGATAAAATATCAATCCAATAGTGTTTTTTCAACGTCTCTTTTTTATAACTTCGAACTAAATATTTTATTTATAAACCAGGATTCAATTTATTCCGTTGGCACATATATAGTACTAAAGTTCAAGTAGAACTCGCGCGTCATCGGTTCCGTACAAAATATATTTTTTTCTACATAAACAAGACCTTTCATACGATATGTCATAAACTTTCTAATACAAACACAAAAAAATACAAATAAATAACTTCCAACACAATCGAGTCAGAAGATTAAGAGAAAATTAGTCTTTCTTTTTAAGGCGAGATTGTACGAAATTATTACTTTATAAACCAATTTATTCTAAGGCAACGTTATTATTGTGATATAAGGACATGTAGATAAGACCAGTACATAATTCGTGAAGATCCAATTGACTATTTCATATATGAAACCCTACTGGATCCACTTGCATAAGGTCAAAGATCTTATTCACGACTATTACGTCAGTCGGACTAATAAGAGACATTATGTCTCGCCTCAGTATCGTGATGTTATAAAGATAACACATATTGATAAAATAAATAAAGATCAATATACAATCTGCAACTTTTATCAAATAAACTCTTTTTTTAAAAATAAGCCAGAGAAGCGGCGGATACCTAACTAATTAAGAACCTGTTTTATAAGATACTACTATAATAGATATTTCAATATATTGCCAGCCCCAATCTAGACAAGGCAACTTAGCTGTTAAATTTTAATATCGCTAATCAGCTTATCAAATTGTGAAACCTGACTACAATTTTTTATTTGAACAGGCCATTAACCGATGGTATAACAATTGCTATATAAATAAATCAATTAATATTAACATAATATATTTCATCCGTTATCATTCAAACCCATTTAGATTGTCATTTAAAATTAAACTACATTGCTTCTCAAAGACTATGAGGTTAATCTTAAGTTTATAAGGATTGATTTATATCCCTAAATAGTCTGTTGATTATACATTTGATAAAATTTTAGATTTGAGAACACACATCGTTAGTAGTAATCTTAACTAATTATGAATTTTACTTACGTCACACAATATTAAAAAAATAATTTTATTTACTACAAGGAGTTTTCCAGCGACTTCGCCTGCGTAAATTATAGCCTATCAACCAGTTGCATAAACGTCCATTAAAATGTTCATTAGTTTAAAGCGACATTACCGATACAAATTTGACATTCATTAGAGCTTAAAGACGTCATTAAACCTTAATGAACGTTTGTGCAACTGACCGTATGTCATCCGCATATGATGTAGCTTAGGTGAAAGAACTTTTAAAATGGGTCCAGCAGTTTTGGAGCCTATTCGCTGTAAACATACAAACAGTGAATTCTTTCCTCTTTATAATATTACTATAGATAATGAATCTGAAGTTAAGGGCACGTTATCCAAAACTGTAAGTAGTAATATAAAACAGCTAAATTTCAAATCAATTTTAGTGACATTCTGTGGAATGTGTAAAATTTTATCAGTTTCATCCTATATATTGAAATAATACTCGTTCAGTTTGCTGTAAAAAAAAAAGTTTACTGTATTGACCAAATTAACCATCCGGAAAAGCTCAAACTATTTTATTTTACAACATTATCGACCGTTCTTCAAATCATTATTTGTAACCGACAAAAAATCAACCAACGTTACATGGAGACATGATAAATTATTGTTAGAATAGTGAACTATGACACACGTTACTATACTATACTGACAGTGAGCACAACATGCCGTTCTTGTCTTTTTGTCTCGACCTTTCTAAAAACCACGTGCACGAATTCAAATCGTATACTAATAGCGATAAAGTCATTAATATATTTAAGCTAAGTCGGTGTATATTAAACACAAAAAGTGACATCCCATTGATGTATTGGGTAAAAGCAAAGCTTATAAGCCGTTAGCTAGTTAACAAAACGATATATAGCTATTTATCACTTTGTGATGGTTATCTATATCTTAACTCATAAGTAGTAAAAAAAAAATAGGTTAAAAGATAGACAAATCTGATATCTTGCAAATCTGAGATACCTAATTGTTCTCTTATGGAACCTTTCAAAACGAATACGAAAACTTACCCGATGTGCAAACTAAGAATAATATGTAATATCATTGTTGAAATATTTACTTACGCAGTTTTGAAATCATTGAAACATTTTCTAGTTCTCAATCAGTTTTTAATAATATTTCCTTCATAATTATTTTAGTATTTAGCTTATAAAAACTAGACATATTACAATAAGTAATAGATAATGAAGGACTGAACATTGAACTCCAAATCAGAATTGCGAATACGTTTTTGCGTCTATCAATATGCGTAGTTTAATAATTCACCTGTTTATAAAGTCGATGACCTACCCATTCTTATTTTTACATTAAACAGTACTGAGATTAGAGTATGAACAGTACAATCTACACGAGTCAAATCTTCGGCGCTAGTCGATTATAATTATGATAAACCAAATCACCTGTCCGCTAATGCCAGGCCTACAGATAATCTGTACGCTCATTTTCATCGTGAAGTTAAAAATGCCGCAGACTATATTAACATGGCTATCTTGAATTTGCATGCAAATGGCCTTCTATTAAAGAGATAGAGCACACAATAACTTTGATAAATGAATAAAAATTAACCATTCAATTTTATTGGTGATTATAAACATAATTTAATGGCCTTTGGGAGGACTACTCTAAATTTAGGGCGTCATCAAATATGCCAGACACCGCGTAGGAATATTTGATAAATACCAATGCATTAAATTCATTTGATGTTTACATCGAATCGATGTTTTGAAAATCTATTAAATATATATGCATTATATGTTGGGTGAAGTCTATTATGTTAACACTAAATATTCGCTTGGTTTATTTTTAATATTATATTAAATAACAATAATATAAGTGAAGCATTGTATTGGAATTTGTTACACAGCGTCTCTATTATTTGTACAACTTATGAATATTTAACGCCTCGCACAATCACAACAGGCCTTTTAGTATCGAGTGGCGGAATAAATGAAATTGAACGATCGTAAAGTCGTATACGTGTCAATGAGAAAATATAGTCTAGGGGGTGACGAAATTTACTGTGATCCAAGCATCGGCGCCATTAAGCCAATTCGCTGGCCAATAAGGTGGACACTTGACGTATGCCTTTCCATTAGGTTCTCGCACAAGAAATACATCACACCGCGCCTTAATCAAAGACGTGAAGAAACCGACCGAGATTAATACAGACAGAGGGGTAGGCACGCACTAGATTGGACCTCGGTGGGTGTACAAATGAGCTCGATGACTGTATGGAATACAAACCATCAACAATACAAAACAATTTTACCGGGTCGAGCATCTTAGCTCGCATTGTTCCTGTTCAGTGACACATGATAAAACAATGAAGGCTGGGAACACTGCAGGGAACAACAACTGGGAAAAGTCTTGGACTCAAGCGATTAAATAACATCGACCTTCGAATGCTACTCTCTTACACTTTAGGAAAATGTCTATATCTTTTCCATATAATACAAGAACGACACAACAATAAAGTTTTATTTGTTCAAATATATGAAATGAAGAAGTTTTGTTGAAAATTGAAAAATAATAAGCCGACTGTAAATTGCAGCATTTTCAATTCATATTTTTACAAATAGTACAATAAGCACAAGAGAAAAATTCAAAGAATAAGAGCATTTCCATTTACGTATAGTACAATCAATTCAGAGATCCAGTATGATACCTGTTGAAAAAGAATTCATATCTCCTCTATACGGTAGTGTTTGATAAAGAATTACATATGAACGTGGGATAGAAAAAATTTCGTCATATAAAACTTATCCGAACTAAACTATGCATAGATTATTAACTCTTTGCTTGAACTTATTAACCCTTTGTTTATTTTATTCACTTATAAATTTTTAAACATTTTTCTTTAAAATATTGTATTATACATATTATTTGACATTTGTAATCAAACCGAACTCGTAGACAATGGTTATAGAGCTAAATGATTAAAATTTTCATAATCTTCAAAGAATAGTATATCGGATAATTTATTCTTTAGTTTAAGAGCGGGTCTACAATTAAATCGAAATCCTTGCCATCGAACGTAAGTATATAATAGGCAGTATTGGCCTTTATATTACCACATTCAAAAACATTTCCTATCGGCTAACACGATATAAACTTCCGTCTATAAAACTTTTAAAGTAATAAAAAAGTGATGTATTCGGCTCAACTAGAAGTTGGTGCCAATATTTTTCTATGTAAAGTGGATCGCAGTTCGGAACAAGTGGCACTGTAACTCCCAACTCATAATTGATTTATCGTGCGGTCGGGATACTTGGCAAAAAAGTTGAAACTTCCCAAACAGTAAAGCAGATGAGCCCCACGGAAGGGGTTAATTAAAACGAATGGACGGTCATCCGCGAACAGAATGTCGAAGTTTAGCGGATCACCAATTTCAATGCTTTAATATTGTTACAAACTCGGCTGCGCGTTTCTTTAATTAAAATTAACGACGCCAAAACTTTGACAGTCAAACGAATTATTAGTACAGTAGCGAACTTTTAATTAGTTCGCCTCCTTCCAGTAATACTTTTCTGCATTTACTTGTCCGGAGTAATTCAAATTAATTTAAATTCTTTCGTCTCGGGATAAGATCTTGGGTTTTGGATTTCAGAGCGTTACTTATTCCACATGGGTTATTACTGTGTTCTCTATGATGGTAGTTCCATTAAAATTTCGTTCCAGTGTAATCGAGTCCAGTCCTTTCAATCGAAATATTTCAAATATTATTTTTATTTTAACCAATTCGATTTGAATAACTACGGAAATGTATTTACACCAGTGGCGTTGATACGGATTCACGCTTTATCGACGCGTCACAAAAATTATCTACGAAAAAAATAAATTAGAATGTATCTAAATTGCTCGATTTGATCAATGGTTCTAAGCCTTTAGAATTACTGATTTTACGGTACTTCTATACTCACAGTAAATGCAACATTAACAGTACAACATTATTTGATAATTTAAAAAACTTATCAACTTTTCTAAAACGAAATAAGAACATTGTGAGCTACAAAATTAACATAAATACGTTTCCTTAAATACCTTTACATTGGATACACATTTAAGAACCAAACTATTAAGTGCAAAAAAAACAACTTTGAGAAAATTATTTAAATGTTCCATTCCATATGTCCCCGATTTCTAAACAGGAATCATTTTTAAGATATTAAAACAGTTTTCAACGATAATACTCTGACCATAAATAGCACGCCGGCGCCGTGATGGGCCTATTACGCCATTGATAAAAATAACTAGCATAAAATTATTATTTACCGAAAGTTCACCTAATTTGTGTTCGCCTTTTTTCACGGGTTTGAAGATTATCTTTTAAATAAAGTTCAGTTTCTTTATAATTATATTGATGGGAGAGAAAATTTAATAGTAAACGATGAATTTTAGCAAAACGTATTCATGCACGTTGCAAAAAAAAAAAATATTTTTGATAAACATTGCATAAGAAAAACTTGAAAAAAATATTTTATAGATAAACACATTTACATACAATGGTGTTCTAAGCGAATTTTGATATTTGAAATCTTATTATATTAAAGTACGTGGGCATTTACGAAACAGTCACACGCAAAATGAACAGATAACATATTTAAGATTGTACACACATAAATAGGTGACGCAAAAACTTGATTTGCTTTCCAACAAATAATTTAGTTCAGAGAGTCAATTCATAACGCTGTTATGTAGGAAACACTATCCAAAGCGCAACATTAACAGTGCTCATATTCACACTTCTTAAAGCCCAGGGGAGCACAGAACCGGTCAAGCACAGCGCGACCTCTACTTATGGTGACTTTTAATTTGAGCATCTCCCAACATATCGGCGCCTACGCGCATCGACGTAAACAAATCGTGAGATGAGATCAATGAATATTAAGCAACCTCCGAAACAATTTCCAGCACCATCACCGAGATAAAAAAATAATAATAAACATTTCTCTCCAAATAAATATCGAGAAAGGTACACTGATTGCTTCATAAATTGTCAAATGTTATACCATCCGCAGATGAGTTTCGCCTTTCCGTTTCGTTTCCCAGATGAAATAATGAACAACGCGAGGCAAATTGGCGAATAAATAAAAAACGCAACCCTTTAATATATACCAGAGATTACTTTTTCGAAGCTAATTAAGATGAATGTGACACTGTGCAAGCAGATCCGACTCCGACGATTGCCGACCTCAGTTTGGGTTCGCGCAAGTTTTACGATAACGGGTCTGGAAAACTTTGTACGGACAGAAATTGATTTACCTTGAATCGATCTATTTCATTTACAAATATTAAAGATATAATTATCAGTGTCAAGATAATTCAGCACTCGGAGGAATTCAATGGCGTAGTAGTTAGCGCGTTCGGTCCGCGATACGGTTGTTAAGCAACTTTCGTAGGTCCGTTCATAGGATGGGTGACCGAATAATTATAATTTGAACTCGTTAACACCCATTCATCCGCACTGGGCCCACGTAGGGTGACACGGCCCATATCTATATTCGTTTCCATTCGAATCCATCCATTGAGAAGGCGTGTGCCCTAGCAATGGGGGAATTAATAGTGAAATGATAATTAATTCACCACTAATAACGTCTAAAGTAAGAAATATTGTTAATTTTTGAACTGTTATAATGTCAGAATTAAATAAACCAGACAACAGGCCAGTAACAGTTTATTTATGCGCACCAAAATCAGCCATAACGCTAATACCGATGACCAGAAAGTACTGGTATTTTTTATGGAAAGACTGCTTAAAAGTATCCTATGTCATACACTTAGATAGAACTTTGACACTGTAATTCAATCTCGAAAGATAATATAATAAGCATATTAATTAAATAAAAACAAAAGTAACACGAACAAAACACCTTGAAAAAAGTCTGATTTGAATATTATTACAATTATCGTTCACTTAAATGTAGAGTAAAGCACGTACTATAATGCACGTAATGAAAAAGTACATACAAATAATGGAAATAATTACAGAGATTCCGTGTGCTTTGTGCCACTAAAACAATGAAACCTAATACGAAACACATAGCCATAAACGGCAGACAATAGCCAAAGTTGATATCTTGCCAAGAGAATAGAAATGATCATAAATTAGCATGCCAAAACAATAACGCATAAAAATATTTCCTAACGAAAATGTGTTGGTTATAATATTCAACGCGGACTGTGTTGTTCGCACGATGTAGGCTCAAGTTTTTTTTTACGTATATCGGATTATAAAACTTTAATTAACCGAACACGAATAATAAAAAGGTGTCAAAAGCTTCCCGCTGGCAAATATGATTTTTATATACAAAACGCAACACAATCATAACGTAAATCACCTGACCAACGGAGCTATGTCATCATCATATAGACTTTGTAATTTCCATAATTTATATTGAAGCCTAATAACAGCATATCGGCAAGACAAAGAGATCGTATATGTATAACTAATATTCTTACAACATTACGATATCTGAAACAACGGCGATTATTTTCATTGATTCAACAAGGAATCAAACCTAGAATCTCACGTTAAAACCGATATGTGGGTCGCTCGACCGTGGAGTCAATATAGATGTCAAGACGAATACAAATCACAATATTTCTCCGCAAATAAACTTAAGAGAATAAAAACTATCATCGGACATATAATTTGGTTGCTTATTAATCCTGCTCATACAGAAGTTAAATCGTAACGGACGGTCGGTGTGTATACCGTTAACGGAACGTACATCGAACTTGACAAATTGCTTACGCTCCTAATATTCGGACACCTCGGCGTTTGAGCCGAAGCGGGCCGTTATCGCCACATCTCCGCTCTGGTAGAGATTTTGAGATAACTTGATCGAGTCCATGTGAGGAACGGCAACCACGCATCATCTAGTGTTGTTACTCACATATGGATAATAAGTAAAAATCTGTTCTTAAAAAAATATCAGTTGTTTTTAAATCATATGAATAATTATTAATATATAATACAATATAATTTAATACTTTCCATTTATTTATATCTTGACGCCATCTGACAAATCTCGTTTACTCCGTAAGGTATTATATGTATTATAATAGTCGATACTAGTGAACTGATTTATAATTAGAAAATAGTGTACAAAGGGATTATTAAAACTTCTCAAATTAAAGGTACATAGTAAAAATCCCGTATCTACTCCGAGACAGTTGAAAATACGAGTATATCCCGCTAGTAAAACTAAAAAAAACTGGACTGACTATCTTATAAAGGTTGCGGGAAGGCGCTGGATGCGGGCAGCGCAATACCGATCGTCGTGGAGATCTATGGAGGAGGAAGTATGCTTAGCAATGGGTGTCTTACTGCTGATGATGAATAAAAATCATGAACGATACGGATCTATATAAAATTGATCATTAATTAAATAAAAATAAAAAAACTTAATTCTCTAGGGAAAACAACATAACAATATAATCAACACTCGAATTTTGAGAAAAGGAAAATGAATTGCCTTTACGGGTTCTATAAGCCGCATATCTAACAATATAAGATAAAATAAAAAGAGTATACTTGTGGTATTAAAATTTATTCGTGAGATTCAGGCGTAAGCGCATCCCTAGTTAATAACAACTAGTTCACGCTGTACATACGAAAACGAATGGTAGTCGGACTTGTCTGTCACACATCAATACGGGAAACATAATCAATATGTTAATATCTCAGATAAGACAGTCAGATTCCTTCTAAACCTTATAACATATAGTTGCCGACATGGAATAAGGCCAACCTAAATTCTTCAGAGATCCAATCATAAATATGCCATCGTTCCATTCGAAACAGAGACGATCTGATGAGTTTTGTCAGCGTTAAGTTTGTTTTATGCAAATGGATTAACATAATACTACTAAACAGATATATCTCCGACGATAAAAACTAAACAGGTCGTTGACTGAGTGGCAATTTTATCAGAGATTCTCAAGGTAAGCATTATAAAGATACACCTTTCGATGCAAATATGGTTTTTTGATTTAAAAATTGATTTTGCGGAATTAATATTATGATTTTACGATAAAAGAATCAACATTTGGCGTTAGCATTTTTATGTTTATAAGCCTTTAAAACTGACATATGAAGTAACAAATTAACGTGACTCAACGGTTATTAATGTAAGTTTTTGTCAAGAGATACTTTTTTAGATATTCGAGAATAATTAAAAAGTCAAAATGTGTGCGTCGTAAAGTCGTGATTGACTCCAAATGAAAACTCGTTAGGCTGATCGTAAAAGTCGACAATAATTAGGCGGGCACAACCGCGAGAGCCGATATGAGCTGATTACGAAAGAAATACAGTCTTACTGTGTTGATTTATTGTAAACTGCTTTCGGTTTCATCGCCTCCCGCTCGAAGCCCCACAGACACATGTACTTAATGTAAGCTTAATGAAAAGAAATTCTTTACATTTGTCTTGTCGTCTACGTGAGTGAAAATCGTTAGTTGAATTATTATAGATAATGAGAGAACATGCACGAGAATAAACAATACATATACAACCTCTAATAAGTAATCATTATAAGCCATATTACGATAGCATTATTATATTTTTCGAAAACGGGATCCACGTATTAAATTAACGGTATATGATCTATAATAATTAAAATAATTATTATGTTATTGCTACCAGATTAAGAGAATATTTATTTGACTCCTATAAAACTGGTTTAAGTATTTTTATTGACATTAGTTGTCAATAAATACGTTATTAAACTAACAATTAAGATCGATACAATATTATAATTTTTCCGTTTACCAAGGTAATGAGTGTGTTAATGTTCGATAGTGAACAGTTAATGGTCACAAAATTTCATGGTGCACGGGTTATAATCTCTGTAGATACTGCCCTACTCCCAATACAGACGTAATTGCTCTCTTGAACAAATCGTTTATCATATTAGAAGATTGAATTGACTTCTAGCAAGTATTTATTGCATTCTAATTTGAGTTTTGTTACATAAACGTTACGTCGCTAGATCGGTAACTTTTTAACCGACGTCAAAACAAAAAGGAGGAGGTTTTTCGTTCAAAAATAGTACGAGAATATACCTATATGACCGGCTGTGATATCATCATTATCATCACTAGCCTATTAATTTACCCACTGCTGGGCACAGACATTCGTTATTAATGTCAAATTGACTAGGAAAAATGGACCATGACCACTCACGCGGACCCAGTCCGGATTGGTAGGTGTTAACGACTGTAGATGCAGTCGGGACCAACGGCTTAACGTGGCTTCCAAAGCAAGGAGGAGTCGGTGATAATATTTTTTTGGCTATGTAGTTTATCAATTGATTTCAACATACTTTTTTATCCAATAGAATGTACTACCGAAAAGGGTCCATAATTTTTTTTATCGAATTGAATCTGTAGTTTTGATGCGATTTTTTAATAATATGTCATGCATAAAAAAAAATGTTTTATTTTCTTTATGTCAAACTCAATTTAGATAGATACCGCTTAAAAATTTCTTAATAGTAGTAAAAGGACATTTCTTTATTGTCTCTGATTTGGGTATTGTGTTACTTTCGTTATCTCAGATCCTCCATAATACGAGAGCATTAGCTCATCTTGGAATCTGAGCAACGTATGCGATGTTGTTTAATATTATTTAATAATAAGGATTACAGCTAAAAACTATTTTATTTTTTTAAAACACATAAGAAACTAGCAAAAGATATTATTAATTGTGCCAAAAATATTTTCATTTTCAAACAAGATGTAAATATTTAATTTCGGGTCTATACACCAATCCCTACTCGTTAACTAACATTTCAACGCACATTATAACAGCGTAATGTCGATAATAATTACCAAGTACTGAGCCAAAACACTTTAAAACCGTTTATCGCGTCCTTATGGGCGGCACTCGGATAAACAGGCGTCCGATCGGACGTGTTATTAATTACGGCATTAAAGATTAAAGTATCGCGACCACAAAATATGAGCGACTTAATCGTAATGCGTCACCACCTATTGAGATAACAGCACATGCGGACACAGATACGCACTTACGAAAATTAATACTCCACTTTTTAATTAAAAAAAAAGAGATACTAGTAGCAATTCAGCAGACAAAAGCTAGACTAATTTTAGTTTTAATGAAATTGCATTTTCAAAAAGACAAATTTAATTTCAGTAAGACTTAGATATAAGCACTACACTATTCTGTAAAACGTTCCACTGGAACCAAATTCAGGGACGTTTTAGTTCAGTTTGGAGTGGTACAAAAGAATTGCATCTACTGTATAATATGCAAATGTCGTTACAAAAAACTTATACAGGAGTTCATCATAAATCTTGAGCTAATAAAATGAAAACAAAATTACTATCTTTATATTTGATAGCTTCTTGGCCATTGTCTTCAGCGAGCTACTGAAGTACGTTACATCACAAGTTTTAGTGGCGTGATGTATGTATTATCACGGGACCTATGTGACACCCCGTGGAAATTCTACGGATAGTTCACGTGTTTTATGAACTAACGACTCTATTGCAACTAGTTAAGATTGCGTATAGTGATATATCTAGTCCTAGTAACTCACTTTACTCGGTAATCACAAATGTGATACTAAAGTGTAGGAATAAAAAGTTTAACTATGCTCACTGAATGTTACGGGTCAACTTAATCACAACTACGATGAAGAGAAGACTTATTTAATGGCGTCATATTATGTATTTTAATTACATATCAAACATATTCTGAATTACACTGTATTGATATTGCAACATATGAGATAAAACGATTAAATAGGACTATGATTTCGTTTGATTAAAAAAATATTTACTAATGTTGTTTTATAAGCAATAAGTTTCTATTCCATTATCTATCCTCGTGTAAAGAGCTCTGGAACATAATTTATTAACTCATCATTTTCATAGAACGGAAGCTCTATTCTATAGACAAGTTTACGTCCCATGACGAGGAGTAATCAAAGTAATGTCCAATAAAGTAACATCAAAGAAAATCGCTGATACATCGATTGAACGAAGTATCGTCGCTCCCGCTAGGTGATCCGATAGATAATAACTAATACAGCACTGGATGGGCAATCGGTAACTGAACTACACGTGAAGATAGGTGTTTAGAGGCCGCTACAGAAGCTCGGGTTAATTGACCCACCGGTATCTGGATTATGTCATTAAAACTGCATCACACGTCCATCCGCCCGGATAACTGGACTTTGAAGTCAACGAACACTTATTTTTACATTAAAAAACCAACTCGAAGCGATGTCGTTTACACAGTTGCGAATATGTGGTTAATTAAAGATTTTAGAAGGGACACGAACACTATTGCGATTATACGAGTTTTCTTAGCTATTGTTAAGTTATTGGATATTAGCTGTCTTCTTAAATCCTGTCTAAGATTAAGACACAGCTCATCCTTTCCTTTAGAATTGTCTTATTCTAAAAATACTCAGTAATTAAATCAGTTTTTATTAAGTAAACAGTCAAAATAACAAAATAATGTTTGTTGTTAATTAATATGTCTAATCTAATTAAAAATAAGTTAATTTTGTATGAATTATTTCCGAGATAAATAATAAATAGTTTTTATTTTTGCTCTTGACGTGATGATTAATCCTAATTCCTAAAGACGGCAGCACGTAACATCGCTTTCGAATGCCTTCCCATTAACTTTCGCGTTCCAAGCTATACCCGAAATTAAGCCAAATTTAAAATTAAAGTTCCTCCAGTAACATGTCGCATACACCAGTCACCAACTGAAGAATAATTGTCGTAATTCTTGAATTAAAATCCGGGCAACTTTGTAATCGCACATTTAAAGTTTTGTATTTTAAAATACAACATTTCTGCAATATTTTACAACTGCATAGATAAAATATAGTATTATTTTATTATTGTTGTATATATTTGTTTATACAGTGATTTCACCCACGTAAATTATAATCAATTACGTAGCTTCCCATGGGTAATATATTTTTTTAAAACCGTCTAGTGGTTTCATATCCAGGCAAGGAAATAATCAAATATTTCCTCTTTATAACAACACACTATTATGTAAGTATTATGTAAGTAATCTACATGAGTATATGGTAAAAAAAATATAATTATCGTGACATCATTTTCCAAGAATATTAGAAATGCATTAAGCTAATGTTAGTCAATCATTAAAATGAGACCACTTATGACATGAAGGTTCTTTCTACTCGTATATATTCATCTCGTTTGACTACTTCAATTAGATCGCGTTAAAGTACGTATGAAGGCGAAATAAAAACGAGACGAAATCATGAGGCAAAACGAGAGAAATGATGGCACACTGCGAAAAGCGGAGCGACAAAAATTTATTCCGCTAACTAGGCTTATTTATTAACTTACATAAGCTTTTAAAAAGAGACATAGTTAGGATAAGAAATCGAATGGTAGAGGTAGAGAATGCCTACTGGCATTAAATCCGCCATTTGCACGTTTTATTTGTGCAAAGAAGTTTAAATAAATAAATTATCGAAATATATTTGTGATTTTCCATGATATATTATTACTATAGACACAATTACATTAGCGCGTTACGTAAATAAAAAGAAACAAAATATCCAATCTATCCATAAAATTATTAAGCCGTTAGAGTATTGGCTTAAACATAAACGTACGCGCTTAAGCGGCTTACAATCATTGAGCAACTCTCAGAACCCTTTTAAGTTCTCCCTACACATTAACATCTCAATTATTGATCGCGTGATCAAATTTATAGCTGGGCCGCTCAAGATAATTTCCCAAAGTAAAATAAATACGACAAGGCGACCGAGGCCATAATTAAGCATTAAATTTGCTCTTCCCGAAATTGTCGCAAGGAGCCCGTAGGACAACCCTGATTTATAACACCCGAATAATATTTCCAGTTAAATTGAAAATGTTGGTGGATTCTTTTTTTTTTTTCTTTTATAGTATTAATCGACGAGCGATGTGAATCGGGCGTCATAAATTATCGCGATGCATTTGGACGTCAGGTCTGTATCTCAGCGATTATCTGAAATAATATTGCCACTAAAGCTCACGATGATGATGAATGTCTCTCTTGGGTCCGACTGGAAGAATTGTGGGTATTCTTATGCATTTCTGTAGAATCGATTTAGAGAGACTGTTCCACTCCATCAGTTTCAAACTTTTACACTTACGATTGTGATAACAAATAAATAACAGCAAGTACCTGAAACAAAAATAATTGATGATTAATTATAATTACATATTAACACTGAAAAAATATGTAACACAAATAATAATAAATGATATGCAAATACTTGCAAATGAATGACAAAAAAATAGATCATATCCGTTTTAGTAACATTGCCACTTTTTCGTAATATGCATATAATCTGTCAATTGAATTCTATTATAAATCCTACCCTTTATCCATTGTACGATAGGGTTTGCGGGATTTGAACTGAATCCGTCCGCGTTTGCGGCAAAAAGCGAGTGTGGCGGCTTACAAAACGATTGCTCAGTTTTTGTCGAGGCCATCAAGCTTCGGTGTCGCGAGCCGCCCGCTAAGTGCGGCCCCTCTAATTGGAAGACTACCTGTTGCATCGTCTTTTTTTTTACCAGCCCCCAGAGTGAATACGTCAAGTGATAAGCTCTCTACGTGAACTGTTACATAATAACCCAACTAGTAATATCGCTCGATGTCTTTCCGGTTTTTGCACTTTGAATTATTTCAGATGAAAATAAATCGAACTTGTAATCTGTACGACTTTCAAAATTTTCTAATAAAAAAATGTCTGGATACTTACAGTAACTAAATTAATTTCACATTTACACTATATAAAAGTGTAACTAGTCAAAGTCAACGATTTCTTTATTCAGATAAGCTTATTGAAAGCACCTATCAATTACCTATTATTTTTACCTACCACCCGTAACTTGTTTTGAATGACAAAAAATATGAATGAAGAAATTTTTCAGCTCCAAACTGTTAGAGATACCGTATATGTGAAAAATTGTTTTTATCTGTTATTTGATTGTGACAAAGTTTATAAATATAATATGGTTATAAATTATAATTAAATTAATTATTTATTATCTAACATATAAACACTGTCTCAGTTAAATTACAAATTTAGGGTATATAATATTTCTCATAATCTTAGATTATAAACTATGGAAGTACATCATTATATTTGCAGAACGATTATTTAGTAAAATTAGTCCCGTTAATCATAGACCAAATAAATCTCCGATATACTCGACTTCAGCACACCATCTAAAATCCAATTTCATTTTCAATCACTAGCTCCATAGTTGAACTGTACATTCTGTGCGACAACGGGATGGCACAACGCAGTACGTACGGTCGCGAGATGATCGGTCAGTTTACTTCGTTTTTCAATCAGTTATGACCGGTGAAGCGTATACGGCAGTGATTGACAACCAGGGCTGACACCTCAGATAACTAATTAGCACTTAATTGGTGTATTGAAACGAAACCATTTTGAAACAAAATATTTTATAAATGATTCTCGTAATGGCTTTATATATTTTAAATTAAATTAATTCATTAATGGTAAACAATAGACTCATATTTATTTTCGTAAACGATTTTTCTTACTAATTTGTTACACAGCTGTAGCTTAGATGACAATAAAGATTGTTCTTACCTAACTTATCGCAAAATATATGTCTTTTAAAAAATTTTTTCAAACAATACTCCTAAAAGTAAGTTGTTGGGCAATTCGACGTATGTCATATTAGTCAAATTACTCATTTTTTATATAGTTCTATGTGATATTTTAAGAACGTGCATTGATCTCTTTGGCGAATTGAATATCAGATCACAATTATTATTTTTATTGGGTTTTGAAGTACTCGTAGTTTTAAAGATTGAATCTTGACTATATTTCTAATAAAACTAACTTGAAAATACATTATTTAAAGAAATAAAAGAAAAAGTAATTCCAGAAACTATAGAAATCGAGCAGTTTTTACAATTTTTGACTTTTATACGAAGACGACTTTTTTAAGATTCATTTTAATAGTTTTTACCAAAGGAAATAACTATAAATTATCTCTGTATCTACATATATATTATAAATAATTCTAAGTGTAATTTGTATTAAGTCCCATTGTAATACTAACACAAGTATACACTAAAGTGAGTGCAATAAACATGCAACAATGTATTCGGTCGATACAGTTCAAGAAACTCATGAGTTGAGTGATCAGTCGACAGGGAAAGTGCACAACGACAGCCCTGCTGGGCCGCGACGGTCCGACGCGTACGTCGATTCTCCACGCAGCCACCGTCCGTCGTGCGACCGCCGGAAACAGTGACAAGTGAACAAAAACTCACATTCATTCATACCTTTTTTTCCCACCAACATTCAAGATGAAACAGGTTCACCACGTTCTAATACGCACCGTATTAGCTCAAATTAAGCTTAAATTCACGTCCGTTACGTTTCACGGATCGATTGGTCTGCGAACTAATAGATCGTGTTACCAAAATGAAAATACATTGACGAAGATTCAAGCATACAGTTAAAGTTTGTTACAATCAGATCACACAACAAACAACTAATTGAGTTAAGCGTAAAATTATTTCTTATTGATAAAAGGTACACAAAAGAAATAGGATATAACAGAAATTTTGGAATTCTAAAAACAAAAGACGACCTTAAGTCAAATATAAACTTTTGATCAGTGTTTGAGTCGGTCACTCGAAGATATATTTGTAAATACGTAATTATAATTTTTTTCTGTTTTATTTGACAATTATAATATAATCATTTTGAAGTTAAAAATGATTATTTAACAGGATTTTATTCTCCTACAAAGATAACGATATATATTTAGTTTTCCGAGAAAATCGCCAAACAAGTCGGCAGACGATAATCGTCGCCGGAGCACGATCGCCCCTGCAGCCGGGCCGGACCGTTGCTCGGGCATGCCATTTGATTTGTACTCCGGCGGCGCGATCAATCTGCCAATTTATTACCTCACCTAGACTTGAAGAGTCTAAGGTAACTAAACTACCAAGAAACAATCCCTTTACTCTGAGGAAACAAAAGCAATTCCCTAATAAATATCATTAGCTTTCTAAAACAGTTCTAAAAATAATATGTTTCATTCAATTTCATTTTAAGCCTAAGCACTCTTCAAATTCCTAAAATCAGTATTCAAAATCTGAGGATAATGTTTTCTAAACTTAATTAGTTTAGAAAATAGGAAATAGTTTTCACTGTTACAACGATTACCCTTATTACGAAACACATAAAAATTTGTTTCGCATAATGAATAGAACTGAGTCATCGATATAGAAAATCTGGAGTAATGAGTTTGTACACGTAATCTGCTGTGTCGATAAAAGCATTGCCATTAAAGCAAAGCAGTAAAGAAATAATCACCGTAAGCAACTTGTTATATACGCTTGATTTTATACCTTGAGCATCATAATTATTTTTGTTATATTGATCCATTTCAAAGTGGCTCTACCAAATATCTCTCTGTTATAAGTTCACACTATTATTGATAAAGGTATAAAAATGAAGCTATTTTTTGACAATTTACTTACAATTTTTTTTTAAACTTATCAATAAATTGGTATTCCAAATAAAACATTGCCTTCTACAGCAAAAGCTTTGCAAAATCGAATACTGAAAAGTACATTGAGCAGTATCGTTTCGTAATGGCCGAAAGAACCCATTACCTATACTTGAAATAAATGGTATGCTAAACAATTCTTGCAATGTAAGCAATGTAAGCGAGCGCGACATATGCGATTGAAAATTGTAAATATATCGAGAACGGTGCGCGCGTGACACAACTCCTATATAAACTACGAAGTTGGCATCCAATTTTAGTAAAATTTAATGTAAATGCATGAATTTCCCCGTGCCACTCGTACAATCAGTGTCGAGAGCTGACATTTGCATATGCGTTACTGAAATTTCGGAATAGCTATTTTGTCGAGCTTAACCGAATTCAAAACTAGGCGAGAACAGGATTCTGGAAATGTTGCGGCAACATGGCACGTTGTATTCTCGCGATCTAATACCATATGTCGTCTCAACCTCACGCAAGTCAGCCAGAAGGCGAGATGTTAAAAGTCGTGCCATATTTTTGAGTACGTATAACGTACCGCACAGAAGTCGTATACGCTTTCGGAATGAAGTTACACTTAACACATGCCATTAAAGGGCAAAAAACAGAGCTCACGTCGTCTAAGTACGTACTTGTGACAGACTTTGTAATAAAAACTGGCAGGTGGTGGTGCGAGCAGTTGCTGCAAATTGGTTGGAAAATCTTGGCATAACCGAAGATAGCGCGCCGCAGTCGCATGTCACCCCACATGTTAATACACACCTCATGACATGCCTGGCGCAGCGACCACCTTGTTCATATTTTCTTTTCTTGTGAAACTAGCTCATATTTCATATGATATAGATACTTGAGATATATTAAGAACTACATGTTGCAAAAACGTCTTTGATCTTAAAGGCCTCTTTCAGCTACGATGAGAAGTTTCGGGAAGCCACTGGATCCGGTCTGCACGGGGTCGAATATCGTAGATATCTATGCAAAAGGCTTATGCCCAGTAGTGGTCATCATGGACATGATGAAGTGTTTTTTCTATCTTTTAATAACATCAAGAGAACAAAATTAAATTAAAGCAGTTCGGAAAATGTGCAGACAGTCGGAATACTTACAATTGAAACGACGTTTTGACGATATCCAAGAAAAGCAATTCGAATTGGATTAATTTCCTGTTTGTAAGGTGTGCCTTTATTGTTACTCCTCAGATAGGCAATCGAGTACATACATATATTAACTCATGTCATATCTACGTCGACAATTTGCGAATAGAGGTTTGATCTTTACCGATAAATCGAGACCGATAATCGAGATTTTTAATGATGTTCTAAATTTTATGGTCAAGTTATATCCAAAGATGAATGAAATGTAACATCATAATTCGTTAGAATTATTTATTATAAAATCTAGATTTTTTAAAATAGTGTTCCATTCAAAAACTTTGTCTTAACCAATAATTCAATCATCAACATCAAGATAAACATGAATTAAAATTTAAAGTATAATCAAGTCACTTTTTCCATGTCACATATTTATGGTAAATGTATTTTTCTAATAATTAAAGTAAGTTATCGATTCAGGCAAGTTCCTTAACAATTTACTACATAAAGAAATAAAATAACGGATAGATAGCATAATCTTATAAAGGCTACAAAAGCAGGCATTACGAACATAGATAAAATAACCATATCAAAAAAATTGCGTAGACGACAAAAATAAAAGGCGCACTTTCATTCAAAACGTATACCCCATAGAAGTCATAAAAAGTCAAACGAGACGATTCGCTTTCCAGTTACGCACACAGACCGCACATTATTTAACTGGAGACGTAAAACGTAGTAATGCATGGGCCCTCGTAAACGTATCAGCTATGCGCTAACCGAAATGGAAACCGACGAATGTGGAACTGCTAAGAGTTTTACTGACGCTATGAAAAATAAAATATATTCTACGAAACTTTTTTCTGTAAAATAAGACAACGAAATGTAATAGCCATAGGTAGTTTCAGAACAAACAAACTAGTTCACATATTTTTTAATTAGTGTGGCTATGTCCTCATGGAAATACCAAAACACTTCTTAATGGCTGCTATGTGTAGTGTTTGTTTCCATACCAGAAATCATTAATATGAGATATCGGCATTAATGACGATGGCTTTTGAAATGGACGACTTTATTCTTTATGTGCCTCATGCGCATTTACATTAGAATCAGTAAAATATAAATTTAAAGAAAACAATTCTTCCGTGGACCTCTGACACACGAGCTAATATGGTAAACTTTCATCCCGTGCAAGTTATAAAAGTTAAGTGCAGAAATCCATTCGCTGTTTTATGACCCTTTGTGTGGGACACGTGTTCGTAAGGGCAATCTATTACTATTTTAGGCAGTAAGTGAACACCTGTGCAGATTTAACTGCAGACGAGTCTTAGCCCAAACAAGTAATAAGTGCTTAAACACTCTCAATTATATATAACATCTCACGACAGTAGAGTTGAATGTCAAATTATAAATTTGTTTCTGTTCTTACTTTTAACGACCGATGAGACGTGACAAGAGTGTGTAACATTTAAAAAACGGTAAACGTTTAGGATACTTAGACTATGTAGTTAATGCAATAAGCATTAATCCAGGCAATATAAATGAAAGACATTATAATAGATGCATTTATACCACTATTACCGGTTATCAAAGACCAATTAAAGAGGCAGTGCGCAAATCAAGAGCCGCCGCGCACGCTCGATTTACTTTTGACTTCAATTAATCGTTCTTTTTGTTCGACTCCAATCTTACACATTTGCATAAGAATGTTAGTGATGTTAAGAGCCGAGACAAGGCAGACGCTTTATAAATTTCATATTTAAGTTGTATAGAAAGGCAGTAGTTTACGATTTTATTATAAAAAAAAAACTAATACAAAATCTCGACGGTATCGATCGCTTGTTAATTATGTCAATAGCAGGTACTAATAGTATATATAGTCTACACTATTTCTTCAAGAATACCTTCTTCATATACGATTAGTGAAGTTCCAATAACAAAAAAAATAATAATCAATAATAATATCATCGATGATAAACTGGAAAATAAATAGGTTCTCAATCAAATGATCGAGGGTTATATATAACTGAAACGTTCCAACACTTGATAAGTCGTAAAGTGCATAAATAAACATTGGAGAATTCAAGATATTCATAAACGAGGTATAGAATTGCTGACATTGACGATGAGTCATGATGTAGAGTTGGCTGCGGTCTCGGAGGCGAGGCTAAGCGGCATGCGTTTACGCAACCAGCCGTCTGCGGCGGCGTGCATCGGCCGCGCGAACTTGAACTCCCAAAGCATGGTCAAGCGCAAATGTGTCAATTTGTTAAGCCTCGTTCCAACGTGGCAAACAGAGTATTTTCATTATGAGACCTTTCAACATATAGTACTCGTTTTTCAACATGCGTCACGGAGCACTGAAGCGCTTTTGTCTTACTATCAAATTGTAGGCAATGACAATTCACCCAGTAGCACTTCGATTAAAAATATGTCACGGTTCTCTAACAAATAGGAAGTGAACTATCTCAATTTTGTCACCGGAGCCGACAAATCTGGACTCTTTCCACCGAAACATTCCCATAAAACGACAAGCGAGTTTATTCTCTAACCTGCCGTTCCAGTAGACGAGGTTTAGAGGAATGTCAGTGGATTGCAAACAAAAAGTTAATTAAAGGAGAAAAACAGTGGACAACTAGCGCAATAGAGAACGACATAGTGAAAGGGGTATCAGAAAAGTATATACATCCTACCAATTGCATTATAACTACTTAAAAAAAATGACATTGTATATCAACGTAATAGAAATAAGTGTAATATTAAGACAAATATTATTATTGTATTCGATCTAAAGAAAAGTTATGCTTTTCACAAAAATTATAAATTAATTAATTTCATTTACAGACAGTATGGATCGACGCTTAACGATATAAGAGCGATATATTTGCTTCTATTAGAATGCAGACTGAGTCTACTGTACACTCGTTTACAACGGTGACAAATGATCGGTGACGTCGCTGCCGCAGGTGGATGGATACCTATGGGAAGCGCGGCCGTGCGCGTCCGCACCGCACCGCGACAAATCGACACTAATTGTGAGCAGAGCATCGACACCACTCGTCTAACCCTAAATAAAACTATAAAAAAAAAAAAAACTAAACCGACTTAAGAGTACGCGAAATTTAACCTCTTTTGTTCATTATCAGAAACAACGAACAATAGATAGATACCAGAATTCATCGAGTATATATAAAACATAAATAAATTAACAGAAGCCCTAAAATATGGTCAGGTTTCATTCCACATTTTTATAACGAACAGGATTTTATTGAACTAGCTACATTTTACATCCACTTTTACAACCTCCTCCGTGGCCATTATAAATGTTGTTTCTAGACAATTTATGTTCAATAACTTATCTCGTATGTATACTAAATAAATCAATAACATAGTGTCTGAGATATCAGTGGGACCGGGCCACACAATGGCAGTGTCCAGAGTCGATAAATAAACAATAAGTTTCGTTTATCTCGGCCGGCGAGGCGAGCAATTGGGCGCGCACCGATTCGAAACGCTCATCGGTCGTGCCCAAATTATATGGGAACCAGTAACAAACTAAATCTATTCAATATCAATACTGAGGCCAATTATCCTATCCTGTTTGGAACTATTTATTTATATATAAGGAATATATTTAACAAAATTATCTCAAAAAGCTTCTTTACTGACTGTAATTCATATATCAGATGGTTGAATCTGGCAAAATAACAAATTCGTAATCAACATGAAGATGTACATACCTCTACCTAAGCCATAATATGTGTAACATATTATTTACAAAAGTATTTTGGTAAGCCACGCTAAAGTCCTAAATATGTAGTCGGAAACCAATATTTATATAGTTTGATCGGCATTCACAGCGTACTGAATAAAGTAAGGCACCATGTAGAGAGAAGTGAGATCACGTCTGATAAATATAATTTAAAATGGGTAATAAACTGAGCGCGATACAAAACCGAACAAAAGGCGATAAATCATCGAAACACTGAGCTTCTTTACGCAAAGTCAACAGACGACAAGACGCACCCGAGACATATAAATCGTAATTATGAAAGCCGAAAAAAAAAAGACAAGAATATTATTATATGTTATCGGTTAGTGATCAAGTGAAACCGGAGTGTCGCCTCTCGTTGCCGCTTGATCAATGTCTCTATAACATTTGAATATAGGTACCCGAACCGTGAAATCTCAAGAATGTGTCATTATTTACAACTCTTTCCTATTTACCTCGACATATTTTAATGTTAACATTGAATCATTTATCTCATCGCCAGATAATAAATTTCAGCGGGGAAGTAAGATAACTCCCTTGTAACTAACACCCGTCGCCTCTCTCGGTTATGATTATGTTTCTTAAAAAATGTATATTTAAGACATATTATTTTACACATCTCAAAAACCGTTATAAACAAGTTGGAGCGATTTTATTAAAATATCAACATTGTAACTGTAGGTATATATTGTGTTTTATATAGCAGTGTAAGACGTCGAATATCTATATAAAGTTTAAACAAAGTCGCCTCCCGATGTCCTTACCCAAAGATCTTATAAATTATATAACGGATTCTAATGCGGTCAATATTGAAGCGTGATCAAGAGGAAGATTTATATGTATAACACATGACCACGCGAGCGAAGCCGCCGGCGGAAAAGCAAGAAATGTAATAATAATATACTGTCAAAGCTATAATATAAAGATATGGAAGTACAAGATAATTTGAAAAAAAGATGTAAATTTAATGAATGTTATAAACAATCAACTAGATAGTATTGTATCGATACTACAGTTTGATACCCTTGGTTATCAATAGACTTTGAAATCGGCAACAATAGTCAGCCGTCGCAACAACTATGATTCATATTCTTAGCATAAAACTTATGTAGGTTATCGAAATGCTAAATTTAACCCTGAAATAATATTAACTTGAAGTCGATTTTTTCAGTAAAGTAAAACAATGTAAAACAAACAGTTATCCACACCATGGTAACTTTATAGTAAATAAAAAATAGTTTAATAACAACAATATCCCAACAGTCCATTAGGTATGTTAATATGCCTATAACTTCCTATTAGTCACAGATATTTAATATGACGCCGCGGTATAATCGTTTGTTTTGGACTCGGACAGCATATTACTATGAATATTATTAGACAAATTCGTTAACTAGTATTACTGTTCACTAAACCAATCCATTTCTTTTTGACATATTAGTCGATATAAAATTTATGTTTGTTTACTATAATCGTATTTAAAGTTTATTTTTAACCACTAGATCAACAAGTCATTCTTATCATTAATGATATTTCGATTTATTTCAATGCATCTTTAAACAGTCAATAAACATCTATTGATTGGTTACGATCATAAAATATTCAAGAATATCCACATTAAATTTTTAATCGAGGAAGATTGGGAATCTCGTTATGTATATAGGTGCGCGAGCACACATCTTTCGACGCGCCTATTAACGCGCATAAGATCAATGGGTTTAGACTCGTGGGCGTTGTTTCATTAACTATTATAATATAAAAATAGTTCAAGCTTATTAGATCCTATAACATCTTCAAGCTTTTTATATTCCAATCAGCTAGTATTCGGCATTTCTAAACAAAGATATAATAGTTTACAACTAGTAATGAAACTGAGGAAAACAAAATAACAGAATGAACGTAAATTACGTGGAATTCAAAGAAACAAAAGCGAGCACAATCTATGAATACGAACATCCATAAATTGATATCGCAGTGTGCCAGATGACTAATGCATCGACGATGCAGCAAGACTCGAATAATGGACGGAGACACTCGAATTGCCCGGTAGCGGGCGCTTATCTGATAATAAATATTACGAGCCATTCTTTTAGGCGCGGCAGTCATTAATCCAATGGTCGATCGGACTCGTATCACGTTACAGGCTGCATTGTTGCCTCAACAGTTGTTCCTATTTATCAAGACGCCAGTAATATTGTTCCGGCGCACACAAAGAGCTCTCGCGTTCGCTCGCGACGCCCAACAAACCAGAAGTCTTTGTCTTTTGACAAGCGACAGTGGTATTAGTGAAATATTAATTTAAGATAATCAAATACTTATGTTAACGTCGTGTAGTGAAAAAGATTCTGTCTATTATTTCTATTTATACCCAAGTAGTTAGTCTATTATTAAATTTAGTTTGTAGATTACAAAATCTTGAATATAAATAATAAACTCGCAAATAACACAACACATAGACTAATATAGACGCTGCCATTTAATATGCATGTACCGTTACTATGTAACACCAGAATTTTGTAACTTTGTACTGTCAGCCGTATTAGAGTCACGAAATCGTCAAGGTTGAAATGATTTGCATATAAATTACTTTCGTCGACGCGTAAATCCACGTGTTGCTCGGCGAGAATAGAGATTAATATGGTAGGTGCCTGTGCCGGCCGGGTGACAGATGGGTTAAGCTGACATCCGTCAACGCCGTCGTTCGTAATCGCCGCATCGAAGATCGATGCTAAGCCCGGCTTATTGAACTCTTCAACGGATTCGGATCGAGACATGGCGAGTTCATCGGTCGTCCCTCTCCCACCTAACACTATTGAGCCGGTTATCTTTTCTAAATCTGACAGCATTCGGGTCATTAGACTTTCACGCATGAAAGTTCTGTATCAAGATACGACCCAATAGTCTTCCTTAAATTACTACACGTTAACTGTTTGTTAATGGTTAGCATGTCAGTTTCAAGATGTCACCATCTCTCAGGTTCCGGTTTCAATTCACTGTCAACGTACAATTCGATCATTTCTATATTATGTCAGGTCTGGGTATTGTGGTACTTTCATTATCTCAGTTACTTCATAATACAAGGACTTTAGCTCACCTTGAAATCTAAGCAATGTATGTGATGTTGTCTAATATTTCAATAACCATAAGTCATAACAAACGAAGCCAGCCCACTATAAAATATAAATTTCGATATTTATTATATTCTCCATTGCAGCTATTCTCACCAAAGGACAATTGGCGTTAAGTCCAGCAGAGATATCGAAATCAGTCCAATAGGACATTCGCCAATATAGAAGTTTCCTTCAGTGCTCTCCGATAGAAGTGGTCGTGAAATTTTACGACAGCTCCTGACCCTCACATAACACTAGCTTTAGGAGTTGTTCGCAATTATTGTGAAATCGACGCGCGTAATGGAGAGTTGGCTTTTGTGCGTCCACTGCCGCCGGCGAACCACTTTGTCAAGCCCTTTTCAGGGAGTCCTTTTAAACCGCGAATTACCTTACAAACGATGTCATTATACTTAATGATGAGCATGGTAGCAACGGGATTGTAATTCATTACTTTTTAATTAGAATTAAACGACACCAAATATATATAACAGTAAACGTAAAGTTACGTTAATGTTGTTGTATTAAAGGACAATTAAAATGAAATGCATGATACCAAATCATATCACTAAATATTTTGTGAAATTAAGATTATCATGCAAATATTAGTCTAGAATTTTCTATAAATATCTGGACAATTCCTTCGATAACCTACCATAAATATCTTCCATAGAAGAGAATCATTTGAGTAAAATAATACAGTGACAACACTTTAAAATTGGAAGACATAAATAGGGGCAAATTGTGTTTGTGGTAGGGAAATGTCGGGGTGGCATGGAAGCGGGAGAAGCAACGTATTTATTCTATTTGCCGAACGTGCCTCGCCGCCGCGGCCGCTGTTTGACGATGCAAATTTATAGCGGCGCTTAATAAAACGCGCACCGACCTCATTGATTCGCAGATGTTGCTCATTACAAGGCGACGCGCAGCCACCGAGCCGTGGCGCGACTACAAAACCTGCTAAATCCACAAAGTATTATGGATTACCGCTATTTCTAGGTAAATATTTATTGGTCACCCCATTCGCTCTCCCTTGTGACCTAAAATATCGTCGGTATATTCACAGCGTTGATTGTGAATTTAGTAAATATGAACAAAAGCTTACAAACGCAAGCAGAAGTCGAGATGCCCATAGTGGGTTGCCATAAACTGTAAGCAACAGTCGTTTGATCCGATAAAAGCTCACATCGAAGGCTCAACCGGCGCACGGTTACCATACTCCAGCCCTTCCTCCTCCGGAAAACAATGAACCTCGTTTGAATTGATTACAGAGTTGTAGCGTTTAGCTACATATTTTTTGTACGCTCCGTCAAGATCTGGTTTGTAAAAATAGCAATTTTCTTGCCAACTATACGTTCTTATGTGAAACAACAAGCTTAACCGACAACTCATGCAAAAACGCGGTTAAACAGGAAAATGGACCTGAAACCTTGTAGATGCCGCTAACCACCCGCTGGGAACATCGCGCCTCTGCACGGACCATGTCAAACGTAAGTATACCGCGCCTTTCCATAGGGCCTATAACTTAGTGGCACTTTAGAGGTATTTTTATTGTTGGCAGGAAAAAAACACAATTGAAATAAAATATTGCTAAAGCTGCCATCAAATAGTCATTAAAAGTCGTAAGTTAAAGTAAATGAATTTTATTTATTTTACCCACATGTATTCTAGAAATGAAATATAGGTTGACACTGCAGCTAGTAACAGCTCTACAAACCAGCATATGTTGCTGCAGCTAGTAGACTGCGCTCGGCATTTTTAAGCGAGATCGCCTCGTTTACTCTTGACGCGGCTCGGCGCAAATTGATGGTTTCACCTCGTTCCATGCAAAACGATCATCGTATCCCGCTCGCACGACGCGCGCCCGACAACGCGGTAATCATTGTTTTTAAAAATAAAAATAAAAAACGCACAGTTCAAAGTATATACGGCTGAGGAGAGAAAAACGAGCAAGCCGCCGTATTCCGATAAGTTTAAGATAAATAGCACGCTGAGTTTTACTCGCCCTTTACTTGGAACATTATTTTTTTGCGTTCAATTTCTGCCTTAACAATCTAAGCCCGGGATCGATTTAAAATTACAACTACTTACTTTTGTGTTTTAGTTACATTAGAATAAGTTCTTAGCTTTACTACGTACACAATGCAATATGGTACATGGGCTGCGCCACAAAAAATCCTAGCAAATCTATGGCATAGCAGCTGTCGTATATTCTTGCTGGTGGAACGTCAATGATAATAAAGCCAGTGTCAGTGGTTGTGAGGTGAACACAAAGCGCATCTCACTTTCGGCTACAAAGACAAAAGCGGCAATTACGACAGCAACGGTGTAGCGTGTGTATGAGCAGTGCGTGGGACGAACTCTACAATGTTCCACATTACGACCCACATAACGTACCTGTCCGTAATAAAATTATAACAGCAACGTAATTATAATACTAGTGATTATTAAGGTGTGTTAAATTATACTATTGTTCCTACTTAGTATTGTAAAGTAGGGAATATTTTATTACACCTATTACGTGATTTGTCTCGAGACATATCTGGTTATTATTGCTTTATTAATTTCTATCTGTATTTTATAATATGAATGCAACATATTTTTTTAAATCCGTAAAATTATATCCATTTTCATTTCCATAATCAATTGTATACCAATTCGGTAACCATCTGTCAAAAATATTATTATGTAAACAACCTGTCTGTTGCCAAAACTAAATCTTACATTCAAAATTAAGACATGAAGTCATTCAAATAAAGATTTATACAAAATAAAAAAAATTATCATCAAATAGATACGTAGGTAGCTCCTCCTAATACAGAGGTCTTGTTATGTGCATGTCATGTCCTCACGTAGACAAGTGCCGGCAACGTTTCTTTTATGTGGCATCCATCAGTCTGGCGACACGTGACTCGTGCCATCACGTCAAGGGTATTGCTACAGTGATATATGGTGTCGAAAGATGAAGCCGCCTTACAAACCTTACTTGCCCTAACACTCTCCGTATTCTTTGCATCACGTTATGGGCCGCAAAAAGTTTTTATCGAACAACTCCGCGGTTAAATCGGTATTTTGTTACTAACTTATTATTTACCCGGACTACCTTATGGCTTACAAAGAATGGTTGCACGGTGAAACCAACAACGGTCAGTCAATACCGCAATAAAATTCATCGGGCACGGAATGAATCTGGAATCCGGACAACTCACGACGCAGGTGAAGTGTAACAAAGGGCGGTATCGGTGTCAGGTGTTCGCGTGATCACAGCATAGTATCTCCTCACTCATTTGGGAGGATCGACTTACCAAAGGAATTTTAAGATTCTGTTCGGGTGCTTTATAGGAGGATAAAGCTAAATATGAGGAATGATTTGAAAAACCAGCGTCTTGTTTTTCTTAGATCTGTAATAGGTTCAAAGAACTAAAGAGTGGAGTTAAAAATTGCATTGAAGCAGCTGAATAACGAGAATCAACCATCTTCAAATACATACAGCTCCTTGTTTGAATCGTCGCAACCAAAGCTTAAAAAGATTGGTTTGTTACACTTAAGTTTATTGTTGCTAAAATTCAACATTTAAATAAAACAAAACAAATATGTAATGTAATACATTGATTAATGTCCGAGGATAGATAAATCCGAGATGATAAGCTTTGTATGTAAATTCGATAATTAATGGTCAAATAAATATTATTATTATTATTCTTATTACTCCTTTAGGAATCAAAAGAGATTTATGCTTATAAAAAACTTTGACTATGCTTTCAAAGAGAACAAGCTTCGAGTAAAATCTACAAATACAAATAACTAAGTAAATTTAAAAAGGGAAGTATATATGATTACCGCAATACAGGAAATCAGATAGCAATTTCTGTTAGCACTACAATAGATATAACTTACGCAACAATTGTGCGATTCCAACAGACTCTAAACTTATTGTTTGCGGTTTGTAACATCGTGCATATCTCACAGGATATAGAGTAGTTATTAAAATAACGAATCGCAAGTCTCTTCTAGCTGAAATAAGGCTAACTTACCCGAACACACAGTCCCGAAGTTCAAATCGTGCTGCATGAACTAATTTCACTTCTAACGTATCACGACGAGTAGAGTTAAATCCAAATGCAATTAGATCGATTTTATATTCCTTTTCAATTTCAAATACAGATAATTTAAAAGTTTAGACGCAACATCGCATCTGTAGATATAAGGTTTTCGCCAAACTATTAATTAATCAGTTTCTCAACAACTTGAGTCGAGCAAGAAAATTAAATTAAGCACGCACGAAGTACCTAGTCCCGACGTTAATGAAAGCTCAAACGGGCGAGCGAATTATCATCCGGTCGACTTCACTGAATTACGCAAGACAATCAGTAAACGGCCAGTTCGATGTGCAATAGGTAACCGCTAACCCAACAATGGCGGCCGCTGATCATAATCCAGATAATGTTCAAGGTATGGCGGGTATTTTGTTCGTAGGCCGTGAGGCGCACGACCGCCATCGAAAGTGAATTGTCGTGCCAACGACATGTCGCAGAACATTAGGATCCCTGCGCAACGAAGCCGTGACTAAACTTTCGCGCAATCGCACATTAAGGAGGCAATCATAACTGACCTTACGGTTTCCAATCGACAAGTTCGACATTAAACGTTGCCATTTCGTATTGGCTCAGCTTCCTTTAATGGTACTCGCATACTGCAACGTAGCTATAATCAAGTGGAGCCTCTGAATAGCAACATTGTTGAGCGCTTCTCTATACTTTAGGATTTAATTACAAGGATATCCAGGTAAACACTACTATATCTATAAAGGACCGAACTAATAATTGTTATTCAAATAAGGTTAAAATTGACGAGAATCGTTATAAAAACAAGAGTAAACAATATTTCTCTTAAAAAGATAATTTAAAAATATATTCTAAAGAAGGTTGATAGCGAAAAATAAAATTGTTTTAAGTTTTCATAGTCATTTATTTACATTAGATTGATAGTTTTTTTTGCGGGATTGCTCTACAAAATCAAGGTAAAAAAACTATCATTCTAAAGCGGAAAATATGTTTATATTATGATTATTAAAAATTTAACTTAGATATATATATTATTATTTTTATTAGCGCAATAATAAATAACGGCACCATAATGCAAACTAATAAAACCATATCAAAGCATCAGATGTGAGCACAATGGTAGAGCCATTAATAGCGAGCTGCGAACACAGCATTCGAGACCTAAATCTAAACGAAAAATGTATGAGGTTCGAACAAGGTTAAGAGCAATATTTACACTATCAATTGTATGTCATCAGTGTCTTCACAGCGATGATTTCACTCGTGCCCGCCCGTGTTACCTTTCAAAAGCGTCGAAACATAAACAAAGCGACCTCTGACCTTAATAACAATGCGAGCCTGGCGTGCGAAACGGGAGATGCACCATCAGTATAGTAATAATTCTTTCGGAGCCCATCGATTAAGTCCCTAACCGCGTGACGCATGATATTTCAATCTCAGTTAATATATACTTATAAAACTCTCACTTCCCAGACGCTGCGTTCGTTCACCTAGATAATCATGACTTTATATAGATAAAAATGATTTTGTTCTAAATCTGATTATTGTACTAATATGGGAAAGAAAGTTGAGAAACTTCCCTAGCTAGAGTCTAGACTAAACTATCGCTTATTAGAACTTTAACTTCGAAACTGCAAAAATGGCAGTAACTTTAATGAGACAAGGTTACTGAGAATTTATTGACAGTAAAGAATATCTTTCAATTATCTGATATAGGAGATTCGTGACTCACCTGAGGTCACTTTTTGACTTTAAGTATTGACATATAAGAGACCTTGTTCCACTATTGTTTTAATCTTTCTCTTTTAGAATTGTTTGATATTTATTTATATTATGTAAAAAGACTTAGGGAACTCATTTTTTTTCTTTTAAAACCATGAATTAAGATATTAAAAACGTATTCAACGATAGTGATATTTCAAAAACGACCGACCTAAATATTATACACAAACATGGAAAAACATTACGTAAAACACAACTATTCGGAATCGTTAAAAAACGAATGTGGTTTGGTGTTATCATCGAATCGAACAGGCTGTCTACTCCATACGCGGCTCAGCGAGAGTCGAGCGCTGATCCAGTTTACGGCAATACATAATTTCGTTCGTAACTGGTAATCTGATGCACTTTGGTCTCGGAGAATCGGCGCAATACGTGCAGATATTGAGAAACTGCTCGCTTCAAACACCGCGCCGTAGAGAGTATTTACTCACACGAACACGATTTACAGCATCAGTATGATAGAGTCAAGACATTATTTATAATTAACGTCAACTTTTGTACCGGCAAAAGTTCATCGGGATATCTCATAGGCAACAAATGAACTTTCGATTGTATTCCAATTGAATTGCGCTTCACTGACATTCAATACAACAATAAACTACACGTCAAATATCATATCATATGCTCAACAGTTTTATGACGTTGACAAAAGTTTTATCCAATACTATTGTACTAGCAAACTTTCCACTCCAGTTTTGCACAGCAGCAAACTTTATTTTTAAAACCATCATAATGATATTTAATTTTAATTTTAATTATACCGTCTATTAGCGAAAAGTTTCCGCATAAAATTTTTAATCCTTTGATTGAAATCTCGTGGAAATCCGTTTAGTAATATTACAGTTTATCTCGTTTTAACAAACACAAGCGCAATGGAGAACACTTGAGATTACCTATAAGAAGAATGATTTATACCAATTTTAAACTACGCAGTTTTTACTGTCTCTTTTTAAATCTAAAGTGTGAGTTAGCGCAGAAGATTATAACTTTTAATTTTAAACAATGTTTATCATAACATATGTATATTTTTTTATAATTAAAACACTATTTACAATTTCGAAGATTAACGAACTAATTGAGCCTTTTAAAGAAATTTAGTGCAATTAGAATTTTCAAGTGAGTAATGGGTGTCAGTTTAATTTGTATGGGATGCTCAGTGCGCGCTACCGTGGCGTGCACGAGATGCTATGCATCCGTTATTTATGACTCCGATACGGCATCCATTGGATAGTTACATATAAAACAAAACTACGCTTATCAAACCCATTCATTAAAGTATATTTTTTCCTTTAATATCCTCAAGCTCTAAAGAGTAGCGCAATGCTCTCAAAATAATCATTCCTATGTTTACGGAACACAGTAATTTGTGCATTAACAACTCAACACTTACAAATTAAATTCGTGACCACAAACAATTTGAATTTACGTATTAACAACATCATGATTGTAAGCGTTCGCATAGTTTCCCACAGTCCAATAGGTGGAAGCGACTTAATAGGAACAAATGCTTTAAAAATTAAATAAACACGCATAGGTACGCGCCGTCGAGTTCAGTATAATTCTATAATTTACAAGGCATAGTGCAGCGTGGGCGCCTCTAGCCGTAAAATAAGGTTCTCAAGAAATTCGGCGGCAGCGATCGTATCTGCGGCACGCTATCCATCACGCGGCACTAGACACGCAATCGTACTCCTCACTAATTATTTCCCCCTAACAAGGACAATTTGTCATGAACTTTAAAACGTCACCGATATACAGACGTCAAAAAAACCCCACAGCTCGCACATAAAGCCAGATATGTTACGCTGCCTCTCTTAGTTATATCAGATAACGCATTAATAATAAGTATCAATCCAACAGGTGCCCCAACCTCATTTACGTGCACCTAGTTATTGAAACTGACAAGCGGTCATAGCAACATTAGCGATCGGCTGCTTCAAAATGAATAAATTGAGATAAAAGGAAAGAAACGATACCCCACTTCAATTACGGCGACCCACACAATGATTAGACGTTTCACTAGGTGTACTCCTCGATAGCAAGCATGCTTGAGTTATTAACAGCTAGCTTTGTTATAAATACATTCAACATGACGTGGATTAATGGTATAAAATGCTGGGGCCTTTTTTTATATTTGATCGCCTTCATTACTTGTCAACATTCTAACTCCCGGATTAAGTGCAGTCGTTTATCTAAGCATTTACGTCTTACGGAGTTGCTCTTTTATGGGCTGTTTTGTGGCGGTGTAACGTTTTATTTAGGCTACTCGGGTCAGTTTATACGACGCATGCCAGTGACTCCCGGCCGGAGATGAATTCCCGCTCAACTGAAGCTCGGGATTGATGGCCCGCAATACTTCATCGGACCCGATGGGTTCAACTTTCTATGCGTTTGAAAAGTTGTTTATATCACGCTCATTAGATTCCATGATTCAGTAATAAGCCAGGAAATTTTTAAATTCAAGCACCGTGTTGGATATTATTTTAGAAGGAACTAGTTCTTTGTTATCTCAGAAGGGCGACCTTCAACTTCGCTTGGCCTGAATACAGAGTAGCGTAATAACAAGAGACAGTAGGAGGTGAGCATCGGACGTTTTCGTATGCAAAAAGCGTTAAGTGTTAGCCGACGCGGTTGTACGGGCCGAACATTAAACAAGCGTTTGCAAGCTAAAATAGAAATGGGTTGTTTGAGTAGGGTTCTTTCGCGAACGCAATTGTACTCGAACGTGTCTTGTTAGCGAATGCGTTATGCAAATGTCGGTCGGCGGCGTTATACCAAATAACTAACGTAAGCCTGTTGAAAGCGCTTCACTAAAAGACTTTCTGCTAAGGACTTTTGTGACTTCAAATGTTGAATAATATCCAGTCAAGTTCTTGTCGATGGCACATGAAGGGTAATTTTATTCATTCATTCAAGTTCTTTTGAGTAGCATGCGTATGGGAGTGAGGTAGTTTTATTTTAACCGACTACAATGAAGCTCAAAGAATGTCCATAACTTTTAGGCTGTGTTTAAACTAAACGTATAGTCGGACGGCGAAGATACGTTATCAACAGTGAACGTGCGTTACGCATTTCAAAATGGTGATCTAAAAATATGAAACGCGAAACAATAACTCAATTAAACAACCTACATCACACGAACAAAACACAGCTATTTAATTCTGTTTTATGCCATGTTCAAATTTTTACTTTTCAAACCTATTGCTGCAATATTCTAATTCTGAAGACGGAAACGCATGCGCTTGTCGTTATTGTTGATGTCGTGTGTTATTTCATACATTAGAATGAAACTGATATATATATAAAGATCATTCTAAAATTAACTTACAAGAATAAAAATATTGTGCTACAGTGGCTACCTGCTCACGTAGGAATAGAGGGTAGTGAAAAAGCAGACTTTCTCGCCAAAGAGGCCTCAAGTGAGGGAATTGCAGTTTGTAGCACTCCATATTTACCAGACTATTATGTTTCTAATAAAATATGCTATGTATAATATATGGAAAGAACACTTAAATGAAAGATCTGTGAGCAAAGGAATATGGTACAGGACCATTCATCCTAAACTCCCACGAAAGTTATTGTTTAACGGTTCAGACATGACTAGGAACGATATAGTCAATATGTTAAGGTTACGTTCCGGACATATTCCTCTTAATGGATTTGCGTTTCTCATGGGTAAAACAATCTCGCCAGTTTCTTCTGAATGTAAAAAAAAATGAAGATGCAAGTCACATTATTATGGAGGGTGTTCGGAATGATAATGAAAGAAAACAATTTTTTAACATTAGAAATATCCATGTTTTTGAAGTAGGTGTATGTAATAGTATGTGAGCCTCTCCTCTTTCTGGAGATGCTACTAAAAATAGTGTCATTAGGTCTCAAATGAAGAATTTAAAAATAACATGCATATATAATGAGGGTGCCATGGTCACTGCGTGACAAAACCATCAAAGAAATAAAGAGATTATAAAAAAATAAAAAATAAAAAAAATATTATATCTCGCTACAACATAACACGACACAAAAATGTATTTCTCTTAATCAAGACATTTATACAACCCAAATTAAAGTGACTAAAATAATAAAAAAATTATAAATTATAGGGTCGAAATTTTTCGAAAGACATTCGTGACCTTTTCAACTTAAAAATACTGGATTTATAATGAAGGAATTTGGCACGAAGAGATCCTACAAAGGGTTTTTGAAGATTCCGAGATCACTACAGTTACTAAAATTTAGTACAGAAACCATTAATAATAGTATTACTATTATTAATGGTTTCTGTATACTACAGTCACTCTGATAGTTCATCATTACAACATTGCAATGATGAACTTTGAAAGTTTTTGCAGGGGTAAAAGTTGATTCTTATTCCAGCTTAATTGATTTTGATTCCAAAAACAGGAGAATAGTGTCCATTATTCATGGGTTTTATTATTTTTAATTAGCAATTCTATTTCAAGCTCTTTACGTATGAGATATTACTAGCACCATTTACAAAACAACAGTTAATAAAAAAAATTGAATAATGATTAACTAAGAGCAGCTACATTGACCAAGCAATCAATCGATTTCTAAGTAAGTGCTCATGTTAATATGATGACTGCTTTCTCGGTGGTATTAATGGAATTAGTCCAACATATTAACATTACAGTTGATAAATAGGGTAGGGGAGCTCCGAAGATATATTACAAAAAAGAAATGAATATATTTTTTATCGAGTAACTAGTGATGCGACTCGACTCCTGTTTTACTCGAGTCACTCGAGTGAATTTTTCAAACTCGAGATCGATTTAATTTTTCAAACTCGAGCTCGAGTAAAATAAAATATCACTCGAGTTATTGGGTCAACTCAGCGCATCGGGTTGATTATCTTGCCAGTAGATGTCACTTCGCTACTGTAATTCATAATCTATGCCTCTTAATCTTTTAATTTCTTGATTAACTATACAAATAATATGTCAAAACTCTTTTCATGTGTATTTTATATATATATGATGTATGTATTTATTTACAATAAGTAAAGACATCTCACTCCGTTCACTCGAAAATACAAGTATACCACGAGTAAGGTAGTTAATTGGCTCGAGTGACTCAAATCACAAAATCCTACTCGAGTCGCATCACTACTACTAACGACACCGAAAGAAGAAACATTCTTAAACTACCTATACATCGATCTTTAACCGTTTGTGAATGATAAACGTCTTCATCATCATCATCACATCGTAGAACCAAAAAGTATTAATGAAATACCAAAACCTTCAAACCTTTTTGTTTCTTTCATTAGTACTATTATTTGCATATATTTCTTAGTTTAAATCAGTGCTTCTAAAGTTTTGTACTTCTTACATACTTATTACTACGAGTACTACGCTTCTATACTAGTGTACTTGACAACAAAACTAAATAATAAAAAAATTGAGTAGCTTTAAATAAGTTTTAACATGTAATAGACAACATGTTATAACATTCCAATTAGTAACGTTAGAACTATGAAATAAGTTAAAAGTACAAGTAACTATTGTATATTAAATGTGCATAGTAGTTTCTGTGCTAAATAAATATTAACATTAAAAATCTTGAATGAAATTGAATTATCGTAATCCGTTAAATTAAGAACCGAAATAAAAAAAGGATTAGGGCACTTGGAACATTAAATAATAACATATTGAGCATGTAATTCAAATTGAGTCAGTTTTTATATTAAGATGGTTGTTCAGTGTCCGCAAAACGGCATTCGTAAATTATCGATTAAGACGGTGCAACTCAGTCGCAATGGCACTAAACCAACCGTTTCATTTGCCGCTAAAGTCGAGCACTATAAAGGGTTTAGCCGGATACGTATGACGAGTCGGCCCCCAAATGGGAATCGATATTGAAACTTATGTTTTAATATAGACTTGATGTTCAAACACGATTTATGTACTTTTCGCGATCGACTTCCGCTTTGACCTTGAGATAGAGAGCAAAATATCCGTATGCTTGACTATTACTGAATGTGATATATCTCTGAAACTAATTTAGATAAAGAAGTGAAACTAACGCGAGGTGTTAGGTTACATTACAGAGTATATCACATATATTTTTTTATAATTTTTAGAATAAAAAATTACATTAAAAAAATAAAAATAAAAAAAACATGTTTTTTTTTTCTGAGTTCTCTGTGACTTACAATCACGAAATTAATATATGTTATGCTCCTTTGTGTGCTCTATCACCCATAAAAATTGCGTGAAAAAAAAGTTGGTGCAACACAACGAAAAAAAATTATATGTGATTCGCGCCTTGTAGTGTGAGTGTATAAACAAACAAGTTCGAACTTGTTATCGAGCTGTTTACTGCATCGTTTGTTTAGCTAAAGTAGCAGTCATTTGTATTACACAAGAAGGCAGTTTGGGACTCAAATTCTGTCATAGGTATTTTGTATCAGCATTTTGAAATTATTAACTATCGAACCAAATCATTATTAAGTAATAATGTCGAAAAAGTGTAAAAATTGTAACAAGTACCTGTGTAAGATTCCTGGTTTTAAAAAAATTATAAAGAATGAAGAAGAAGCTAAAGTGTTTAGTGACTGTTTGAATAAAATCGTAATAGTTAATGATATTTTCTGCGAGAAGTGTCGACTTATCCCATATATTAACAAAAACGCTTCTACTTCTAAATGTGCAGCATTTAACTTGGCCGAAATAATGGACGATCAAAATAATCTCTCAGTACAATATGTGAAATCAGCACCTAATATCATCAAAGCAGAAGTGAAATCAAGACGTATAAATAGAAAAGTCTATCGAATTTACATTCACTATATTTCCGAAAGTAATGACTACAATAGTATTCTTCGTTATTGCTGTGCTTGCCCCAATGGCAAACGTACAGTGGGATGCTGTTCTCATGTAGCAGCTATTATTTATTATCTATCATATGGATGATATTTGTCCAAAATCGTACGTCCTGCTGAGGTCCTAACTAAGTTATTTGCGACTCAAAGTGTTCCGATTGTAATTAATTACAACAGTGACGATGATTAATATTTTGTTTCTTGTATTTTGATAGACACGAAAAAGTAATAATAATAAGTATTGAACACTGGCTGTTTTTTTTTCATTTCTTTTTTAACTATTATCCCATCTCTTAAGACTAGTTACTTATGTTTTAAAACAAGCTGATGTGAAATTTCGAAAAAAAAAACAATGATGTAATGTGAAAACCTTATAATACAGGGGTATACCATAAGGCAGAAATCACATATAATTTTTTTTCGTTGTGTTGCACCAACTTTTTTTTCACGCAATTTTTATGGGTAATAGAGCACACAAAGGAGCATAACATATATTAATTTCGTGATTGTAAGTCACAGAGAACTCAGAAAAAAAAACATGATTTTTTTATTTTTTATTTTTTTAATGTAATTTTTTATTCTAAAAATTATAAAAAAATATAT
Source organism: Diatraea saccharalis (assembly GCA_918026875.4). NCBI lineage: Eukaryota > Metazoa > Arthropoda > Insecta > Lepidoptera > Crambidae > Diatraea > Diatraea saccharalis. The sequence goes on from OU893349.1 coordinate 7,254,121, forward strand.
GTGATATACTCTGTAATGTAACCTAACACCTCGCGTTAGTTTCACTTCTTTATCTTAATTAGCTTTAGAGATATATCACATTCAGTAATAGTCAAGCATACGGATATTTTGCTCTCTATCTCAAGGTCAAAGCGGAAGTCGGTCGCGAAAAGTACATAAATCGTGTTTGAACATCAAGTCGATATTAAAACATAAGTTTCAATATCGATTCCCATTTGGGGGCCGACTCGTCATACGTATCCGGCTAAACCCTTTAATAATTATTTTTTTTATCGACGGTCTTGCTCGGACGTCGGCTTAGAGGGAGATCTGCAATCCACAATCACCGTCAGCGGACGCCTTATCATTCAACATTAACAAAGTTCGTTAGCCTACGCTACAATTTCATAATGTTCCTTAATGCGCTGTAATTGTTTGTGAATAAAGGAACACCCGTTGAAAAGGATCGGAACGGTGCACGGCGCGCCCCTGTCAAAAACCATCATTGTAATAGAGTTTTCTTTCTCGACCGCGCGCCGTTCGGTTATAAAAGCTAACTCCCTTTCAAAGAAAAGTAATGAGAATTTAACTTTGCGGAAAATGTTCGGCTACGCCTGGTGGCGTTTCGTAAGCAACGATGGAGAGAAAAATATTTTCTACATTATTCGCAGAATCGAGCCAGCGAGTCCTTCCAGCAACTAACCCCACAAAGGACTGAGGCCACGACTCCCTAGGTTCACTCCTTATTATGAACATAATGTAAAATGGAAACGACTGGAATGCAACTTAACACCAACTACGGCTGCAGACGTCAATTTAATTTATCGTTTGCTTCCTCGATTACCTAGTGAGAAATTTTCTAAAACTTTTAGAAATTTTCCTTTAGTGATGATCAAAAGTTTCGCGCTAATGCAAATTGTTTTTAGTTTATCATATTCTAAATAAAGTCACGACCGCGGCGACCTTTATCTTAGTTAAGCCATAAAAGATATTTGCATTGTGGCCCAGGATGGTGTTTCAGGCTAAACGTGATCCTGATTTGCCAATTACTTGTATATAGAAAGCAGCTCCGCTTTGAATGTAGAAAACAAAAAGACTTTGATGGCGTCGATAATAATCTGACATAATTCTTGCAACACTAAATTATAATGTCAAGGACTAGCATTCTAAATCATTCAAGTCCTTCTAATTATAATATAATCTCGTTTATAATAATTATCAAAAAATAACAACATTAACTCACATCATTTCTACCATATAATGAATCCAGCAAATATAAAAGTCAGTCTGAGAATACTAATGTCACTGCGAATAATGATAAAAAATTGATATAAAATAATTTTAATCAAACTTTCGAAATTTATTGAGGACTAGAGTTATATATGAATCATTTGACATGAAATACTTGAACCCAATTGGTATTCAGAGTGCAACAAAGATGTGCATATATTGAGTGCATCAGCTGCACAAAAAGGCACAATCTCGCCAAGATAGGATAACAAGATAACAACCGTGCAGCGGCGTACTAAGACAGATAAAAACAAGACGCAGTGCCTACGGACGAGTACCTTGTTTACTTAAACGAGGGCTACACTAAGTGCCTCCGGAGTAGACTGTACATTCCCCGTTCGAGGTACTTACACAACAGATCACGAGACTAACATATTCTTATCTGTTACCCCTCCAATGTCAACGCAATAAGAATCAAAATTACATGAAAAGTTAAAATATTTATATATCTACATTAAAATTGACGTTCGGATGTGATACTAGGCAAACATCAATTTCAGTGCTGTAATATCCAGACACTTGTGTAGTGCACATGCTTAGACGAACACATCATATACCGATACACATTAAACAAAACTTTGTTAAAATCCCGCCTGGCATGTAATCTTTAATAAAAAGCTTTTTATGAAAATTATTTCTTTAAATAAAAACTTCAAATAGACAATGGGCAAATCTGCATAGGCCCCCGCGGAGACATGTAAAAGCAAACTTCAAAAATTATATCCCTAGCACAAGAGACGGTTTCAGAGTTGTTTAAATATTATAGACTATACGTTCTCGGTAACAATTGTCAACATAATTTGTTCAGAAGGTACATAAAAGTTTTTTCTCGTCTGTAATATGTCTGAGTCAGTGAGCGATCAAAGAAGAGACTGTTTGCTCTAGTATGCGACATTTGTTCACGCCTAAACAGAGTATCTTTTATTCAGACGACGCTGCGATTATCTATTGTTATCAGTGCGAGTCGATCATGTCATTACACAAACCTACTCTGCCTGCGGCTGTGAGTTTGATGGCGGAGATCACACCGCTTATGTAGGTATTTCTTAAAGTCAACGATGGTCTAAGCAACAGGCTGACGACCTATTCGCCTATTTTCAATTGTAAATCTACAAAATTGTTAATAGGAATCGCCCTCTCATCTACCTAGGAGATACTATATTTCTTGTTTTTTGTCAGCTTTGTTATTTTATTTATTTTGTAGAAAAGAGTTTTTAAACTATGACTAGCAATAATACACTTTGTAAATTTCATGCTGGATGAAATATCAAATCTAAATGTCACACTTAAGTATGCGTTAGTAAACGACGGACCTTCCGTCGAGTCATTTATGTATTTGCCAGCTCTGACCTTTCGCGAACGACGTGACGAGTCACAACGCATCTTTCTTCAGATCGAACCGTATCTGAAGAAAGATGCGTTGCGACTCGTAAAATGCGTAAAAGAACGACGAACGGATGATGGCCCTAAATTTTGATAAGGTATTTCTCAAAATTTTAAGAAAAATTGATGAATGAAGGATTCGATCTTAGCTAATTAAATACTGAATCATAAAGAACTATTTACCGTTTATTATAAATTGAAACTGAATTTTGATGATAAACATTTCTCAACTGTTTGATTTTAAGTTTTAAGTTCACTAATATTTTAGATTAGTTAGTGTAATAGGTGAAAAAAACATATACGCATGTAAAAAACCTAAAGAAAATTTCGTCTACAAAATACGTTTATTACTTGAACCAGTTTTCGGTGTATATAATTCTCTTAGCCCACACTCGTGACAATCTGATCTGCGCGTAGTTTCTCACGCGCAAGCAAAAGTACCTACTTATGTTACTCAACGTGATGTGAAGTCGACGCACTTGACCAAAAATATTTATATGCTTAATAACAGTAACATACTTGTCATATCTCTAAGTACCTAACTGACGGACCTCTCCATTGGTATAAAAAATGTTTTTTTCCCCTCATATATAAGAAATTTAATTTTTTTATCACTCTTGATATTTATTCTATAGAAAAGAGAATATACAAAGATTAGCTAAAATAAAAAATAAACACTAAATTATCCATTCAGTATTAATAATGGCTACCTTTACACGCCTATGAAAGTAAACACAAAATCTCACAGATAGTTAAATCAAAGAGCCGAACAAACGCTCATCAAACATTACAACTCATGACATAATAGAAACAGCAGAGTGCAGTAATCAACTTGAACTAATAAGAAGGTGAGAAGGCGAGGCGTATTTATTACTTTAATGGAATATCAGCAATTAGGGACGAAGATAGAATCAGTAGCGCTGACAAGGTGCAAACGAGAGTGGTCCGACCGGATACATAGGGTTGGCCGACGCGATATTACAGCACTATACTAGTGATTACTCAAAAATTTTACACCATTGTAGACATTTTACCCTTCACGTAAAGGCGACTGTAGCGTGTACTGATGCTGATGGGTAGACGAGTGTAGTTTAATGGAGTTCTGTACGAAAAATAAAACAATGCTGCCGATGAATTACCATAGAGAATGAGCGGAACGGATGGATTAAGTGAAATACAATCAAACAAGGAGGCGTGCGTGCCAGGAATTTAAAGTAGACAAAAAGAGTCTCTCGATGGGGCGACGAAGTGTGAAGGCGAATTTGTTTGCCACCAATTTTGTACATGTCGATTTGCATGCTAAGCTAATTTAGTTGATTTTTCGGCAATTAATGAATTACACTATTATCAGTAATGCGATTAGTTTCTTCACTTTTCTATACTTACTGTAACCCACGGTCTTACCTGCTCGTACAAGTTAAAACGTTAAAAATGAGATCTAGTATAGTAAAAATATACTATTTCATACCTATATGTAAAGAATTTTTCATTTGTATCATTTTTAACTAAAATTCCAATTTTGTTAAAGAACAAAGAATTTTCATAAAAACGTATGCACCCCATTTCACCTGATTTAGGGTAGAATCTAAACTTAGGAGTAGCAAGTCGTATCTAAGTCGAAGATTTTGCAAACATATCAAGAAACCTTAAGAAAATGAGAAGTAGAAATTAGCTCGTAATGGGCCATGAGGAGGCTGTTGATATCAACACTTACTGCCCAGCCCGAGGCCCTAAATTACTCCATGGTCATCGTGTTACTTCACTTAAGTTTGCTCAAAACTGTATATTTTGAACTCTGGGTTTAGAGGACTGTAATAATATATTGTTTTTTGATAAAGCTAGAATCTCTTTATATGTTCTAGATCGGCAGGTGTATATCGAAGAAATCTCTGTTATGTTGTAGGCAGAACTTTGAAGGAGCGTAGGTAATTAGTTTTCATATAATATAAAATGCACACCGGTACATTACAGAAGTTGTAATTCCACATGCGCAACCCACATTAACCGCTTTTAACGAAGATTCTATTTTTAAAAACGATAATGCCCGCGTTCTAGCGATGTGGTATATGTAAGAAGTTAAGACCCTACGTTTTGATTGGCAAGCACGAAGGTTCGATCTCTATTCAATTAAACTTGTCTGAGGTGTCCTAAATGGTAGCTAAGATCTGTGCAACGTGCTCCGCAAAACGGGCCATTGATAGAAGAGTGGAACGTATCTCATAGAAAATTTTACGATATATTATGGAATATCAAAATTTAACATTAATTCTGGCAAGTGACTTTTTTGAAATTAAACTCATTTTATATTAATAACTGATCACTCTGTAGTGTTTGAATATATATACTTTTATTAAATTAATTAGAAATTCATAAAAAATTGCCAGAATTTACGTCACGCATAGTAATTTGCAGGATAATTATTATATAAGCACATCTAAAATTCAATTCAATCGTGTTCAATTAAACGAAACCATTCTTTGAACATATTTTCTGTTTATTGCAAAGCAATGTAGTATTAGATTCCATGTTAATTAAATTTTACTTTAATAAAACTAAATAAAATGTCAACATGTCTGTTTGCTTCATTTTAAGTCAGACGGCATATTAAATATAAACAGATTCAATAAAGTTAAATTAGAAATTTCATTATCAAATAACTAAAAGAAATTTCGAAGTGAGTTAACAATTCAGCATCTTCGCGTACTTAGCCGCAAGGTAACACCTAATTTAGGTAATAGGGTGCCAGAAGCATCAAGGGCTACCTGCAAGCGTCAGGCGCCGCTCAACTACGCTGACTCAGCACCAGAGTACTCGAGCCATCTACCGCCATTAACGTGGAACTTATCATTAGTCGCGCGCGCACTTCGCAGAACCAAAAACACCAGTCATCCGGCTTCCAATTCTGACCAATTAACGTACCAACTGCAATTTGTGTGAAGGCATAAAAAAACCGTGACGAGATGTCGATACTCGTGTCCTTGTTAACCAACACTTTTTTGTTCAATTAATAGGGCAACACTAGCTGACGAATAATAACGACAAGCTGCACGAATTAAACACCTATTAGTGTGCGTTAAATCCATTTACTTACTAATTATGTATTCCTTAATTGAAATTTTGCATTATCATTTTATGTTGCAGCTATATAAAAAGTTTCATTTATAAATGGTTTTAAAAAGATAATATTATGTGTGTTAGATAGGATAAGTAGGTCGGTGGTGTAGAGCATAAGCGCCGCGATCTTTGTTGTTAAGCAACTTCCGCGATATTCAATCACAGGATGGGTTACCAAAAAATTATTATCTCGAGCTACCACGTGCTTCGGAAAGTACGTTAAGCCGTTGGTCCCGGTTGCATTTGCAGTCGTTAATACCCTCCAATCCACATTGGGCCAGCGTAGAGAGTCATGGTCCATCCTCCTTTACCATTCATAATGATGGCCTGAGCTCCTGCAGTTGGGACGTAAAAGATTAAAAACTGATGATGATGACGATGACTATTATGTCATTAATTTATTTTACATCGAAGTTTCACGGTGGAATTCCACTTTTCAACATTTTTTTTTGTTTGTTAATTTTTAAACACATTAAGATTTAAACACGAGACATTTATCACCTTATAATATAAAAGAATAATTATAATAAGGCGAGGTGAATTTTAAGGCTGGTAATTTTTTTATCAAAAATTTACATTTCTTCCTCCTATTAGAATTGAGTTTATTGTATTTTATATCTTACTAGATTTTGAACGCGACTTCGCCCGCGTGGTCTAGTCTTAAGTCCAGAAATGAGAAAATTCCATAAAAACTTTCATACCATAATTTACCCCCTTAGGGGTCGAATTTCGTAAAATTCCGTCTTAGTGAACCTACCTACGTCCTAAAAAGAACTCGCATGCCAATTTAATTTGCAATTTGAAACTCCTAGCACTCGTAGTATCGAAGTTTCATACAAACTTTCATCCCTTTCGAGGTGGAATTTAAAAATCTTCTCTTAGTGCTCCTCTATACTCCCTAAGGAACCATCATTCTAAATTTCTACGCTCAGTACTTTCGGCTGTACGTTGTCTGTCACTCAGTTACTCAGTCAATCAGTAACGCAAGAATTTTATATATATATAGATGTCCACAACTAATTTGGTATTAATGATTATGGTTTAGATTAAAGTTTCCCCGATTGAATAAAAATAATAAATTTTATATTTCTTTTGTATCATAATTTCAATTTTATCTTATAGTTAGATAGATAGGTATCTAAATAAGGAAAACATTAAGAAACCTGTTAAATCAAAATTAAATAAAATCTTTCGATAATTCTTATTACAATCATATTTAAATGAACATTTTATATTAAGCAAATAGTTGTAACGAATAAACCTAAATAAAGTCACGTACGTCAACGACAATCAAATTTTTTGGGTAAACCAGCCGTTTGTGACTTTATGCTTTTTGTCGGCGACTACAAATTACTGAGTGCACTGAGTCACACGGTTACCGAGGCGTATACTGAAATTCAATTAAACAGAAATTGCTGTGTGACTCGGCAGCATCAATGCTCTACAATTAGTTACAGTTACCGCGCTACATATTGATTGCCTGGTTTACAACAAAAATCAACAAAAACCGCCAACGAAGATAATCACGATAAATTTGTCATGATTTGTAGAATATTTGTACGTGACCGAATGGCACACGGTAAACGATTTTGTGGTCGTTATACCTCATCAAATATAACAGAGCAGTTCGAAATATCATTCTGAATGATATCTATATCATCACTTTGAATATTATAAACTAAATAGTCATTAATAAATTTCTTGATAGGCAAGATCCGTTAAAAATCTCAAACATTTAAAACTTTTTACATCACACAATTAAATCTATTCACATCTAAATTAATACCGTTCGCCTGTATACCACACCTTTTATTAAATGTTATGTATTTTTTACTGGCAATTGTAAGTAGAGTCCACATAAAACTATCATGACAGCAGCTTTCATAAGCGGCACAATATTCGGCCACGGACGATGTCAGCCAACAACAAACCGAATACTCTTCATTGTGCTGTCATCGTATTAAACTGACAGTACCAAAATAATCTGCCATTCATTAAGTATTCATACACACAATTACCCGCGAAATGCTGCCGAGACGACAATGCCACCATCTCTCACACCGACGCGGCTCACAATTAATTCAATTCACACTAACATCAACGCGCTAACATTAGATCAACGTTACAATGGTTATTTCCTCTTAATTCAATTAAGAATCTTTCGCACATTACGTGTTGGCACGCCACGAAAATTGAAATTCTTGAAACATATAAGCTACATTTTCGAGCATACAAGCTACACTCGTGTTTAATTAAAATGAGATTGTAAACAGATTTTGTGTGTCAAAACAAGGTTGTTTGGCGAATCTTAGTTTAAAAAGCGCGAGATGCCTGCTCAATCCGAACGCTATAGTTAATTGATAGGTATTGGTCGGGACGAATGAGATATCGGAACGGGGACGCGGACGGCTCGAAGCATTCAATTTGCTCTAAATCGACGAGAGATGCGCACGTACCGCCGCGGCAATTAAAACCAGTTGAAGGCGCTGCAGGATATAATCTGAATCAACACTCCGGCAATAAGCAACCATTTTCGAAATAATACATTATTCTTTTCGCATGCAAGTTATACCTGAAAAATGTCTGTTATTAAAGCGTATAGTGGGTAGAACTGGAATATTTACAACTTAACAATCTTCCAGTCTATAGTCTGTGGTGCATAAAAGCACAATAGAGGAGATAATTTTAAGAACTTGCTAGAAATTCTAAAACGATATTTTTATTAAACAATTCCTGAATCAAAATCTGAAGAATGGACTTTATAATGTTAATAAATTCAAATGTCATTATTATATTAACTAAATAAAAATCTGTTAACGAATTTATTAACTCACAGAAAACAATAATCTTGAAACATCTGATCTATCAAGTCCTTATTACTGGCTGAGGAGAGAAACTTGGATATGAAATAGCCCGGCGGAGATGAAACACAATCGGGTGGGTAGTATTAATAACGAGGCGGTAACTCGCCAAGGTCTATTCCCAATAATCCAGTGGAATTATATTGGATCTGATAGAACTATAATTTTTAGAAATTCTAGGAAATTGGTAGAATGTCACACCCAATAGTGTTATGTTTACTTCATATATTTACTGATAAACAATTACTGTCATTAAATATCTTTAAACTTTATCTTTCAATCTGCTTCAAATATATTCTTTATTGTCTTAATGTTGATTATTATATGATGTAAAAAAGTCCATAATCCGCAGAATCTGACAGACTTTATTTATAAAAATATTTTTTTTAATAAAGTCGGATAACTTTGGCAAAAAATAGTTAGACCTGCAGGCCTACCGCGAACTCAATTAAATGTTAAATAAATGCATTTTTATTGAATTGAGAATCTAATCTAAATCGTAGCCGATCGTTACGCAGTAGGCACGCCTGATAAGATGAATCACAAAAAATAAAACTTTCAGAAAAATTTCTTCTAATCCTAGAAAGATGCCAATATTCATTTAAGGGTCATATGGGAATAAACTACCACCAAACAATACTGATTCAAGACGCAGCGCCGAGACACTCGGACGCGCTGCAGCGTCAAATGAGACATCCTCTCCGAGCCAATCTCCCGGTTCAATTTGCTCTAAATCAAAGCAGCGCATTTGTATCGCAACAGAGCCGCTATGCAATTTAATCGATCTTAATGCATTCCAATTGTACAGGTTTGATGTGTTGTTACTGATCTGACTGGGAGGTGTTTAAGATTAATAGGACACAAAGATATTATATTTTTTTATGATGAACGAAAAATGAAGAACTTATTAATAGAGTGGAATAGTTAGCAGACTACAGTATCAAATTCTGAACGTATGGCATTACTGTATTAAAATACAATGATGGCACACGTGCTACAGCATTTTTAAGTTCTTTAAAAACAATCAAACGATAACAATTCGTGTTCGATATTTAAAATTAAACACAATGAGAATTGTTCGAATTCTCCGTCGCTTATTGTAGTCTCGCGAATTATAGTGTCACTTTATAAACCTATTGTTTAATACGAGTCATTTATAAATTACTAAACAAGTCTACTTTGAATCAAAGAAGCCTTGTAACACTATTTAAATTACATACATTCAGTGCAGTTTGTACAGGCATAAAAACTTTAGTAATGATAAGAGAAACAGTACATCAAAATCGACTTCTTATAGGCGAAAAATAAAAAAGTACGGAGACAAAATATTAAGTTAGACAAATACAGCCAAGATATATCTCACTTTGTGTAATTTAGTTTTGAAAATCCATCTAAAATAAAGATAAATAAATATCTTTAATAGATACAAATTTTTTCTCGTCTAATGATAATGTATCAACAAAAACACAGCTTTATCGGTGTTTCAACATTATAAACACGTGAATAAAATAAATATATAAAAATATCTCACACACTTATCGGATACCGGCTTATATAGAAAATTTGACTGAAATTTTATAAAACATGAATGAAATTATATTAAAAATTATCTTGCATACTAAATTTATTTAAGGATTAAATATTGTATTAACGTCAACACCCAAAATAGAAAGAGGATGTGTATTTCTATATTTCAATATAAGTAGGTAAAACATATTATCATCCTTTCACAGGCAACAAAAGAAACAAGTTCCTTTAATATTCTATAGAAATTTTTCCTTTTCCCATGATATACCTCTACATTTCATAAAATTAGTTTATGCAGCCGTGGTTGAATTACCGTCAGAATCATATACAACAATTTCGCGTATAATTTGTTTAACTTTCATTTCAACAGTCAAAACCTAACATTATAACTTACAATAAATATGTTGGACACATTAAAATGTAAAGTAATGCCACGGACAATGCAATGCGAAATTAACGTCAACAATAAATGTTTTCTCTTTTTATTTTGTATGTCTATTTGAGCCTTTATGTTTGTGCCTTTAGAATATCTTTAAAAGCAGACAGAATTGTATTTCTGGAGGGAAAGACAGTAGTGGGGTAATATTTAATTATCCCGTAACGGAAACGTGAGGCGGGGTCGGTATGACCCCACCCGCTAACAAAATGGCCGACTGACGTTACAATTACGTCACTTTTTTTTTAAATAAGAGCACTTTTAGTACTCCATACCATTATGAGATCAGGAGACAAAATCCTATATAAGCTTTATTTCAAAACAATAAATAGAACATCTAATTCGTTATCGGCGTCATTAATCAAGTGATAATAATAAATAAATTATTTATTTTATAGCCTCGTGATTTTTGTCTCATAAGAGTAATTTTATTTTTTATAACAACACAATCACACGTATTTTTATTATCAATTAATATCTTCAAGTTAAAACAAAAAATTACTATTTGAACTTTCTTATAAACACACCATAAAACAGTCAATTTCAAGTGAATTGACATTGATAAAAGTGACTTAAAATACCATACCGTATTCGCGTCTTTTTATTAAATCCTCACGGCTGCTTTAGAACAAACTTTCTTTTGCAGCTCGTTCAAATAAATATAGCTTTTACGACCAAATGTTAAGTGCCATTTGACCTTTATCAAATTGCCTCTCGTGTGATCACACTGAGGTGATCCTAAGTTGGCGTGTATAATCGTTAATCCGCAAGACTTTACTGACACCGTCTACCGTTTAATGATACGAATGATTAAAAATATTAAACCAATTATCGAGTAGTTATTACCATGATTATAGAAGTAACAAGTGAACATATTAAACTTAAACAAACTTATATGCTTATCACGTTATAAGTGTCTTGTCTTTTATATTCAAATACGCTCATCACTTTAATAAGGTTCAGAACACGTTTTTATTGAATTTCAAATATTTGATTTATTATAAGGCCGATGTTCCGGCTTCATTGTACAACTCTCGGTCAACTCAATAGCAAAAAATTGAAGCAACAATATTTCAATTGTTATATGAAATTGATTTGTCAAAGCATGTTTTTCATTTAAAAATAATAAATAAAAACATGTAACAAAAATAGAGACCATAATAAACGTAGATAACATAATTTTACATTAGTTTTCGCACCTAAAATTTTACTTATATTTAATAATATATTTTTTATTGATAAAACATGAAATGTAATTAGATAAGATATCGTATGTCAATCATTAGCAAATATGTAATAAGTAGCTGATTATTTAATACACTAGAATTAAATATATAAAAAAAAATAAGACATAGAAAAATAAATAAAAGAGAAAAAAAACTGAAAGCGCGTTGATGTCTTTTGTACGTTCTTCAAAACCAACGAGAACGTAAGAATCCCCGCGTAATTTTTTTTTTTTTTACTAAAGCAACCAGGTCGTTGTCTCTTGCAAAACGGCAATAATTTATGTATGTAAAATAAAACCAGCAGTTAAGGATTAAACAGTCCGAATCAATCTTAATTAATTCAAGTGTAAGAGACGAAAAGTAAATAAATTGCTTTAGTAAAGGGTGCATCAGATATTTAATTATGGACGATTCCGATCGATGTGGCGTGCAGTTGCGTGTCATGAACAAAAGTCCCAATTATGAATGGAGACTGGTACAAGTGAGTGCTTTGGTGAAGACAAAAATGGACACTTTACGAACACATACTATAAAACATAGTACGCTGTGTATTGACGCAGCTATATATTTAAAAGCAAAAAAAATATAAACTAAGGTACAGATTTTCGCGTTATTTCCAGCAATGGAAACAATAATACGGTATAAAGAAATAGGTGTTGAAGATCGTAAAAAAACTTACTTCCTTGATGAGTTCAACGTGAATTCATAAATATAGACGTACATTAAGTAGCAAATATTAAAAAACTAGTACCATTGTATATGAAAGTAAAATAATTGAAAAATTCACCACACCAATGTATAGTTGCCAATGTATAACAACATTAAATGTCAAATTAATCAAATATAATTGTCGGAAGGTAGTCAGAAGGGGCTATTACGAAGCCCAAATAGATCGTCCATATCGGAGGACTATCTTTAAAATAACACTGCGTGTGCAGGCGCAGACGTGTATACCAATATGGATTTATTCCATTTTATCACTTTTCATACGAAAATATAACGAGATGAGCGTGATGTCGTCGGATGTCTTTACTCCTCGGCGAGCGGATACAGAATATCTGCCAAAATGGCGGCAACTTGCTTTTCGTTAACGAACTGTCAAAGTCATCGATAAAAGTATCGATGATCACGACCTCTCTACAATCGAGTAATTAAGTAATCGAGTAACTAGCAATGAAAAAAAAGAAAAACTAAATCAAACGATCTTCGTAACGATGATGGAGATATTCTGCGACATAATAATAATATTTAATTTGATATATCAGAAATGAAAAATACTTTAGAAATTCGTTAGTCTCGTTTGGTCTTGGGTAGGTCAATGGTCAGAGTAGTCACCCAGATTGAGAAAGGATGTTGGTTCCAATCCCACCTTAGGCGCCGGCGACTGGTTACACCATATTGATATTCACTTTCTTAAAGAATTTATCTTTCGTTCAATATAGCGTTTTGAATACAAAATTAATCGCATATAATAATACAATTGTTTCTTTTATGCACTTGATAGTACAGGGTTGGCAACATGAATGCGCGGGTGCAACGCATACACGCGCCATCAGCCGCCGCCGATTAAGCGACGCGGCTCGTGTAATGAAGCAAGATATATCGCAGGCGTCACACGCACCCGCTCCTGTAACCTCATTCTACGGACCATCACTCACTTTCCATGTAATATCATTACTTTTGGAACGAGCTTAAACGAGTGTAACTTATAGATTATATTTCAATATAGACGTTTCTAATCCTACGAAAATGAATTCAGTGATACTAGTAATATAATATACAATCACTTTAAAAGATATTTATTGGTGACATGGAAGATTATAATAAAATGATGAGTGAGCCAACCCTTTTACCCCAAAGTTTTCTCGCATAACCTCACATGGCCAGCTTAACAGGTGGGTATTAGATTTTTAATTCCAAGATTTTATTATCATCTGTTTACACATTAGCGTAACTTGTAGCAAAATATATTCACTTAAAAAATAGATCTGTTCAAAACAAACTTACCAATTTACTGTAAACTGGTAAATATGCCATAATTGTTGCTATTTATTACTCTGAGATGAATTTTACTGATATTTTATAAATAAAGAATTAAATTTTGAAGTCCTTCCATACAGTATTTTAAGGATTTTTATAAGCTTTTATTTAACTTGCCTTATTTGTACATATTGAATATACTCATAATCGAAAATTTCCTTAACAGTAATTGTCTTGAAAAGCTTGTAGCGCTTAAAAAACATGTGTAATTTCCTCATCTGCCATTTCATTAGCGCTACAAGCTTTTCAATTAAATTACTGTTAGAGAAAATTTTGATTATAAGTACTTTAAATGTTTAGAATTTATTTATTTACGTTTTAGTGCGCACAAATAAAAGCTTGTTTTTAATAAGCTTTTATGATATTGTTATATATAGATACGACGAGCTCCGTAGCCGAGTGGTTCGCACATCGGTTTCAAGATATCGCTATCTCTGAGGTCCCGGGTTCGATTCCCGGTCGGTCCCTGTTGTATTACTTTCGTTGTCTCAGACATTCCATAGTACGCGGTTTTAGCTACTTATCTGGGAATCTGAGATTTTGTGTAATAATTTATATATTGTCCAATAATGTTAAGCACTCGACTTGAATAGAAATATCTTGAATTTTTTTTCTCTTTTATGGATCAAATTAAAGGTCAACAATACTAGTATATTACAAATTCAATTCCCTCGAGATTAACCCGCTCACTTATACTGTATGTTCTAAGGCTTTTTAAACTAATTTTATATGCCTATTTGACGATCTACTGGACGGATTGTAAGGATCTTTTTCGCCGTAAAACCACTTTTACGATTGGAAGCATCCTGCACAAATCTTATGTGCAATTCAGATATTCGTTTTTCATTATTTTTTATTTTCCATTACAAAAAATAGATTGTGATCATGTTATGTAGACCGCTAGGGTATTATTTTCTCCAAAATATACATAACTAGCTTTCCACCAGCAGCTTGACCCGCGTGGTTTTGTATTATATCGTACATAAAAACCTTCTTTCTCACATCACGCTATCTTTAAAAAAAAACCGCAACGTTTTAAAGATTTAAGCATACATAGGGATATAGGGACAGAGAAAGCGACTTTGTTTCATAATATGTATAAATAATATAAATAATCTCACTTAATATAAATAATGCTGAAGTGATCGATATTTTCCACGACTCGTTACCTGAATTTAAGAGCAAGATTCTCCAATTGTTAAGTTGTCGTAGTGTTGAATAAGATGTACAAATATTGAAAACTTTTGTATTTATATACTCTTGATTAATTTATTAATAGTGTAATCACGTCATTGTTCCTACAGTAAACGTTGTGTATGCCAGTAATGGGTATATATATAAGAATATTTAAATTTAACAAATAATAATTTCCAATGTATCATATATATACTGTTGGTGTACCTTTTCCAAATAAATAAATAAATAATATGTAGTGATGCATATAATATTATAAAGGCGAAAGTTTGTTAGTTTCAATATTTTTAACTTCTTCCCGCAGAAACTACTAAACGGATTTCAATGAAATTTAGTATACGTATAATTTTAAGCCTGAATAACATATAACCTACTTTTTATGTGACATAACAGTTTCCTAGGGACCACTCGAACGAAGCTGGAAAGGAGGACTTTGTGTCTCTGCCTGCACATAATAATATGAAAACTCATTTAAAAGGATTTTATATAAATATCACCTATATACATATTGTTATTTCCGTCAAAATAAAAACTTCACAAGTTGATAAAGTTTTTATCACTTCGTTCTTTCTAAAATAATCTTGTGCACTATATTTGGCTGTTGTTGCAGAAGATTCAGTCCAGTGCGCTTATTAGACAGGTGTCCTAATTCGATTTTGCGCTACGGAGAACGTCTATTATATTCGTACAATCAGCAGAAGACATTGACTGCAAGCTCTTGCTATTGTCTCGAGACACATTCGGTCGACTCGAGTGGAGCAGAATTTGCATGTATCACGGACTGACTGCGTTGTGGAATCTTTTGTGAACATTAACTTGAACCACCGAGATTTATTTGCAGTCGGCATTTAAAAGGTTGAATGATAAATGTAGAGTTTTAGGAAAGATGTATCTTTTTATAAATGATATATGTATTCATTTAAGATTAATATAAATTTTTAACTGAATAACTCGTTCTTTTCTTTTAGTTTCAGATCTCTATTTCAAGCACGCTAGCACTAATAACCAATTATTTATTACTTTGTTAAATTTCTAATAAAATTACAAGAAATACAATAATGGTACAAGATTGGAAATGATCCAACTACCCCTCGCTATTCGGGCGATGCTCCTTACATCTGGTCTACCGGAATCCTAGCAAGACTGTTTAAAGTATGTACCCTCAGTCACTGCAAGTTGAGGATAATTACATCAATTGTTAATATAACATACATCAGATCACAGATATTTTTTTTTTCTTTTATTAATGTTATAACATTACAGCAGGTAGCGACCTCCAAACTCGAAGTTTCATTAACTTCACCTTAATCAGCCTATTAATGTCCCCAGTACTGAGGCACAATCGTTCCTATTAATATAAGATCATTTTACAAAATAGAAATCAAAAGAGAACCAATTATAATAAAAAAAAAAAACTATTTATCTAAAAAAAACTTTATCCCCCCATGCAATATAGCACTAGTTAAAAGAAATCATACTTTTTCGAGTTTGAACTAAGGTACTTATTATTGGATGCTTAAAGACATAGACAGTCAGAAACTATGCATTTTTTAGCATTACGAGTACGTTTATTATAAAAAGAAAGACATTATCAATCAACAATTTATCTGCCGTTTTAAGATCTGCCGAACGAGTCAAATTTGATACAAAAACACATAAAAAACCATTCAAACAAAAAAACACTGTTTACCTGCCCAAACATTAATCTCAATCGAGATATACCTTAATTGACAATCCGTGTAATTGCATTCATCTAACTACAGCCGATTTAAATCCGGAGGTAACAAATTTAAAAATGCAATTTGAGATTAAGTAACTTGGCCCTCCAACGTTTTAAGTAGAAACAATAAATTCATCGACACTAATTGGTGGTTTTCTCCCATTTATCAGCTCATTACATCACAGTAGCGAGAATAAAATAAAATATGTGTGCGGAGCGGGCCGCGCCGTGGGCAGATCATTCGCATGCGATAAGCGTCGGTCAGGCACATCGTAAATTCAAAGAGCAGACTCCGCCAAACTGCAGAACTGATTGTGCGCCTTAATCAGTTGTGTGCCTACTCGACGCGCGCCCGCCCCCTGGGCCCGACATTGCGACCCGGCCTAATGCGCTTTAGGTGATTGGAACGAAACACAGACCGTTTGTACATCCACTTAGCGTAAAAGGGTAGCTGAGACTACGCTACATGGATATAGTTACCGACGCAGTTAATGCGTCCGAAATATCCACAACGTAAATATACAACTTAAATCATAACAAAGACATTTTCACATTTGTCAATTAATTAAAGTATTGGATTGTATAAGACGGGTATTAACGCGATAGATTTGGATAGTTAAGTTTTTCACCTACCTATATTTCCCGACGTTATGACCAGGTTAGGTTGGGAAATATAGGTAGGTGAAAAACCTAACTATCCAAATCTATCGCGTCAATACCTGTCTTATACAATCAAATATAATGCAACGCGAAAGTTTAAAAGTTTATGTTAAAGTATTTTTTATGATTTCTTAATCTACGACATATTTTTCATTTGCTATAAGTTTTCCATATTCAGTAAATGAATGGAAATAAAATATTATAATTATAAACAAGTTATATCCAAAAACTAACCAGCTCGTCTTTTAAAAACCTTTTTGAAGATATTTCAAAAAGGTTTTCAAAAGACGAGCTGGTTTAATTTCACATTTCTTTGTGGTAAGGGATTGAATTCTAGTCTAGTTGCTGAGTACGTGACTAAGAAGTTGATAGTCCCTTTCGAGTGCATCGAAACTTTTACACAGATATTAGTAATACCTGTTAGGCTAATAAAGAAATTTCTTTAAAAAAATCTCGTCGTGTCTTTTTGTTGTAATTTCCTTTATTGACATGATTGCTTACTTACTGTGTTAGCTATAGTTCAGATACTTCATTCACTACCCTACTCCAGTAATGATCGTTTCCAAAAACAGATTTCTGAAAATAACGCATTAAAATTAATAAAAAACTAAAAGCAAAAAAATAACTTATTCAATCTTGTACGTACTGTATCAATATCGAATGTATCGGCATAAATCGACCAGTTAATGTAAACGTTTATACCGAGAACACGGTTATCGAAATCATGAATGTACGATTCGTGCACAGCTGAACTTTAAAACTGAAAATTTAACTGATGTTATTACGAAAATTAATCGATATTGGTAGCATTTGAGAAGCACGCGTGCTGCTTACAGCAGACGAGTTCTCACAAACATAATAACATTCTAGTACCATGAGAAAATAAAAGGTCTCAATTTACATAGCACGAATGAACCCTATGGCGTGCCAGAATCGTAATATGCAAACTTCGTGACATCCCTTTCGAGTATACGTTTAAATAAGAATAAGGGAAAGAGAAAAGGCGAAAGAAGGTAAGTTAAAGTTTTGAATAAACTTCTCGACGATCAAAATTCAAAGATCAGCTATGAGCATACAATGTTGCATGTCTTTACTTCGATGTATAAAGCAAAAGTTCTACTAGCCAACGAGACAATCCTTTACAGAAGAGGTCACACTATCTCAAATGACACCATTGTCGAGACAAGACAAGAGAAGTCGAGAAATCATTGGAGAAAAAGTGCAAAACGCTCGTAAATTTTTCATAATAATAATCCAAAATTTAATAAATCAAGTCAATGTATGTAACTTTTTTCACATTCAGTACACAGCACATGGCAGTCGATGTGAAAAATCATAAAGATGTATATTCTTTGGTAACAAAATGTTAATCGTTTTCGAATTTTTAAGCGGAATTTCGGCAATCGGGGGAGTACAAGTATTTGAATTGCATAAAATCACTTTTTATAATATTTTACTTATTATTATTTAATACTTATAGAACTTCAATAATACAATCGAACGATAACTTTATTTAATAAAAAAAAAACTATTGTAACTAGTACGTATATCTCAAAAACTTACATCACTGCGTTAAACTAAAATGGAGACGTAAATTCCCAACGAAATCTAGAAGCCAATGTCGCAAGTTTAATACAGAAACTGGAGCAAAAGTAATGTATATGTAAATTTTATAGTGCTTTAAAGCTCAAAGTAAGCTTTAGTATTGGCAATAGATCAAAATGTGAGTTATTTTCAATGCACTATCCAAGTTCTAACAGACTACGTTCTGTAGGATCACATTCTTAAGAATATTCGAGTAAAGTTTAACATCACGTGTCGCATTCAAGATACATTCTCTATTTATAAAATGGATGAAAATCTACATGTTTTAACATACAGTTAAGTTAAACGACATACACATATAAGATAGCATGGAATAGCTAATCCCCAAAAGCACTAGAGGCCATCAAACACAACAGAAGCACAGGTGGCTAGCGCCAGAGACATCGTAAACGCATTGTCGATCTATTTCATGTAATTATAGGCAGTGTGCAAATACGAGCGACAATTTTAGTGGCCATTATTCGAGCAATATAACACATAACCACGGCAATTAGTACATAGCACAATGAACGACAACGTGCCTAACCCGATTATGTCCAGCTTTATCGCGCGATCACCTCACACTGTTACAAGAACAATTGTACTGAAACAGATGCCTGCGCTATGACCACATGCACAAAGAAATAGATCAGCAGTTGCTAACTGCACGACCAACAAGTATTCAAGACAGTCGATTGCGAAACTCAATCTTGTAAAAGCTTGCGTTCCAGCAACTGGTATTAAGCGTTCTACTATAATCATAACTCTCGTAAAACATGACAGCACCGCAGTCCAATATAAACAAAATAGAGTGACAATGATTGATGGTGGGCCGGGAGTTATCAGGCGAAATTATATCAAAGCAGGCCAAACAAGGTGTCCCTCGAAACATGAACCATAGGCGGAAAGGTTTGGCCACCGACAATATTTTACCGGCACCCTCGTGCAAGCGAAAATTACATTAACATTTTTTGACAGTCACTAGTCGAAGCGATGACGACGACGTTTAGTCTCAGCGCTGACAGTGAAAAATTACAACTCTCAGGTCGGCGTCGGCGGTTGCGCGATCGTTCGATAGTTCCTAATGTATCGCTGTCAATCGCGTGTTTTGACGTACGAAATCACTTCTCACCATCTCGGGGCCGAGTGACCGCCGATGGAGTAATAAACGTTCACTCATTACAAATACATAGTTGATATCGATATTTTATTATGTAAAAACGTTATTTTGCAGTAATAAATCTCTTCTACAATGTATAAGTATTGAGTTTCAAAGTAGTAACACAAGTCGACAATATCTTGACGGACTTGATACGCAGCCAGTTGACTTTACGTCGCGTTTAAAAGCAGTGAATAGACACATAAAACACTCCGTCTGTGAACCTAGCGAAACCGCCCTACATGCAAATCAAGTCACGGCACGACCTAAATTACCGAGTAACTACTCAGTCTCGAACTGAGTCAGCCAAGACATGATGGCAAATTATGTCGATCATACTACAATGACACTAACGCTATTATGACGGGGTCAAATACCAAAATCTGGAAAAACGCACTCATTATAAGTCGATTTGGCGATGACAAGTCGGTATAATAGCAAAGTAAAGTAATTTAAGCTAATCAACGAATGGAATTATATATCAAGTCTTCGGTTTCTTAGAATATCAAAATTAGTGAGGATAAAGACCCTGCCAGAATAGCAGCGTTGCTGCGACGACAACAGAGCAACCTATGCTGACGCAAGTTCCTCCAAACAAAAAAGACTGATTTCTTACACACTCTTTTTTGCATTTTTATATGATGAAAATCTGCTAATATCCGGAAAATAAATACTATTTCATTTAAGTACTTATGTAAATATAAGTAGGACGTATTACATACATACTACAGTGAGAAAGTAGTACACAGTGACCGCGCTCTTATCTTCCTTAAAGATAACAATAATATAAGTAACATAAAGCTTTATGTAGCACAAAGACACATCTTTTCTTATTATTTTTTGTATTAAGAAACCCTGTCAAATCTATGATATATATATTTCTTGTAATATTTAATAACTTAGAAATGCGGCAATAAGCTGACATCACTCTATACTCTTGTATTTCCAAAGACAGCAAGACAGCGAGCGACGAAGAAATCGCACAGCCCTCTCGCGAAATGCCAACGTTGCAAAACATCCGTGTTCTAAGACCTATGACCAATTTGTGGGGATCCGTTGAAATTACATCACATAATTATACGAACAATCTTTTCCACCTTCAAAAATTACTTGTTTGTAAAAGACATTGTAGCTAATAGAGGAGGAACACAAAAACGAAACAACCTTGACTGTCAATTTTGTAAAAAAAAAGATTTCTTTACAAAGTTGCCTTATTGTGACCGTTTCAAAAGTATGGAAAAGTACATTATTGTAAATACTGTAATTACTGTAACAGTATTTCAAAAAATATGAAGTACATTCAGATTAAATGTTCATCTATAGAACTGTATACCTATTAAAAACATTTTTTTTATTTTTTCATTCTGTTTACAACGCCTAAACAAAGCGATGACCGCCGATATCTTTCTTTTATTTAGAATCACAAGTATTTTTTTTTGTACTTGCACCTAAAGTGTATTCATTCATTAAAAATTAGTTTATGAAAGACTAAATGCAGACATTACTCCCACTAAATTACTATTTCCGAGGAGTATTAATTTCTACAAAGTCTAAGTTCCATAGAAACCGCATGCATGCCGAGATCTCTTTAGACTGGCGGTGGCGAGTATTGTTAAATTGCCGACATTAAGTTCTCCAGAGCGGTCTATGTGTCACCATGCGCTACGCTCCAGTTTCGCGGACAAGCAACGCAGCCGTGGGAAGTCGTTAGAACAGTAATTGTCGTCTATGACATCGAACATTCCGAATTAAGTTCGTGTCTACACAACTCGGTGATGTGACGCAATTTCGCCTGCACGCAACATGTAGTATGAAGTGCACATTAAATTCATTACAGTCGTAAGAATTTTTCACGCGGTAAGACATTAAGTAGATACTTAGGAAACAAAATTTTGCAACACAATCATCTGTTTAGATTATGAAATCTTAATTCCTTAGTGTCACACAACGATCCAAAAGAGATCAGCAATTGCGATCGGTGTTCTAATTGCATCAGAAATTATTTAATTAAATTAATATTACTAATCGAAATTTATTTCTTCCATATAATTTCGTAAACATACAAGTACAAATGAAGTAGTCAATGATCATAAATTCGGCCAATTTTACAGCGAAAGGTAGAATTACAGTTTTATTAACGTATCAGTTGTTGGCGTCGTTCATATTAATCATTGAATATAACCAATAAATTACGGTATAGCACCTTATAGCTACCGTGACGGTATCCGTTAAATCTTATAAAATTATTGGAAACCGGTCTTAACTAACGTCTAAACAATCTCAGACATACAGCGCTAAACTTTACGGCTAGATTGCATTCAATCAACGTCTGCGTTGTCAACCGATAGTCAAGGGGTGCGCGTGCGCAAATCAATTTGCTCTCGATCGCGATACCGTGCGATAGACGATCTGTAACGAGCTACCGATAGACCAAGCTAGTCGCGGCAAAGTACAACCAACTCCCCTCATTATAACGATACTTTACAGTTAAAGGTGTAAATCAGTACTTTTATATATATAGCTAACAAAACATGATTTACTCGGCGTAACCAGTTCAGAGATCCGTTTAATTTACACGCAGCTACAAATCAGGGAGATTTATTAAGCATAATGATTTATTTAGTTTGTTTTGTACAATCTTCATTTTAAACGTGTCATTTTGAAAACAAACGACAAGTCTGGTATGCAAGTGGTTATGGATTAATTAAAAGGAATACCAATAGAATGTAGTAACGTAATAGCTACTCACTTTTTATGTACTCGGTCGAAAACGTGACTTTCCTTTTTAAATGTAAAAAACGGACTAACAAAAGATGATTTTATGTGTAAAAATAACCTCTAAAGAAAAAGCAAAAATTCTTTATTTTTACGTAAGAACTTTTACATAAATCATCCTCAATTATCGAAATATCTAATATGCACGGCAATCCTGCGTGAAATGACTTTGATTGGCGTAACAATATCAAATACCTTTAGTAGAATTAACAGGGAACAGTCCATAATCATTATAGTTACGTAATTTATTTGCGAACTCACAGTTACCTATATTGTAAATATCTTATGACATCCTGAGATATATTAAATGAGGTCGAACTATAAAACGATTTCAATACACGAATACAACTGTCAGTCACTTTCATTTCTCGCGTGAACAGAATCAATATGGTATACCCGAACCGATCGATATAAATCAATACTAAATCATTAATAAGCTAACATTGCCTTTAATAAATACCTACAATTTCAGGAAAAAAAAATGAGAATGTTTTTCCAACGACAGATTCTGAAATTTACGCAATAGGAAATAATATACTTGTACAGGAAATAAGAATGTGTATTGAAGCGATGAAATCGCGCTATCACCGTGAGAGGCGAAATTGTGCCAAGAGAACTCAAGTGGAGCGATGATTCTTTTCACACGTAATCTGTTTACGGCTGAAATACAAAATTATCTCGCAAACATATGAAGTTTGCGAGCATGCAATCAATCATCGAACTGAAGGGGCGCAGGAAGCCGCAACCGCGTAAACCTACCGAAGGCACGCTTATGAAAGCTGCGAATAATACAGCACGAATCAATCATAGATTTTGCGACGATCCATCATGAATTTTCAATGAAAAAATTCGTGTATAATAATTCGATACGAGGTAACCGAGCGAGTTCGGTGAGCGTTAGTGATGATCGAGTTATTTATATCGGAGTACTCACTCTTGCACTGCTTACATAATGCATTGGTGCGATAATTTTATTTATTCATTAGGTACATTCTATATTATTTTATATAATTAAATCAGATACTATGTTTTCACGACATTTTAAATTATTAAATAATTAAGCATTAGTTTTTTATTTATTACCAATAGTAGCCATAGTCAATGGCTGAACTGAATAAATGGTTACATCCGTTAAAAGCTGAAAACTTTCTACAACTTATTCTACAGACATCCTTAAAAGGATAGTAGATATTAAACGTTGAATTCAAAAGTGCAATTAATAAAAAGGTTATAAACGGTAATGTTTCCTATATCGATGTAATATCGTCATTATTTATATTCATTACAGTGGATAACGATGTTTAAATATTCTATTAGGAGTATATCCAAATGGTGGTTGTTGGCGCATAAGCGATCTCACATAAGATTGAACCCAGCGCCGGCGTGTCTTCACCAATCGGCCTCTCGATCTCGCTTCCGCGAAGAGCAGCAGCGTCTACACCAAACCAGTCAAACGCACGACAAGTGCACAAAGGGCGTCAGGACGTGGCATTGTAAAGTGGTTTTAAGTAGGCAAAAGCCGGTGTCGATACTACATGAGGTTGCCACTTGCTGAATCTTAAAATCCACTACTAAAGTAGCCAAGAAACTTGAAATATGGGAGAAAACTAGACAGACTTTGATCACAAAAGATATGATTTTATTGCATTTTAATATAATCGTAACGTTATAGCAGCATTTTAACCTTAAGCAATCAAAGCATGAAATGGTCGTGCTGATTACGCAAGGAGTATAAATATAAAAGCCGCAATAAAATTGGAGCGTAGCTAGCAAAGCCGAAGTAACTCAAACCTCGCCTATGTGTGACGTAAAAATCACTCCTAATTCAATAATTTATTTATTAAGTAAATACCTAAATACGGTATTTCAATATAATATGTACGCATAGCTTTATAATAATGTCGAATTTATATTTTTCAGTTATAACGTTAACCTATTCAACAAAATAATTTTTAATTCAAAATTACTTCAAATATTTTTACCACACTGTATTTGTGAACAAAAGCTAATAACAATTAACGTCTGCTATATTCATTCATCTATTAACCATACCAATGGTAAAACTCTTCACACTAACCGACTTCGATGCGAATAATAAGAAAAAAGACACTTCATAATAATTTATCGCCTGCGGACGACTCCGAACAAGTACAATAAATCTGAACGTACGAACCACCAATAAAAATTAATGAGTAAACTAAGAAATGATCAAAACGGGTTTAGGGGGCCATCAAAATCTTTTTCTTTTTAGGATATTTATAATATGAACCGCATTTTCGCTATGTTTGCTGCTTTATGGTCACACCATAACACAAATTTCATGAGAATTAAAATTTATTAAGCATCAACGAATATTTGTATTTAACTAAGATAAATGCTTTTCAAATAATTTAAAAGTTCAACTTCTAAAAGATACACGTGTGCTATAGAAAAGTTGCCGGTGTATTCGGTAACATAATTGCAATTATTAATAAGGTGAGTCAACGGGCTGCGAGCAAGTTCCTAATTTAACTCGGTTAGCTAATTTATCCGCTATTTAGTCTACGAACGTGAGATCCATATCGCTTACGTTGCAGTTTAACTTGGCTTGGGAGGCGAACATCGAATACTCGCCAGGCGGGCCACTTATTTTATCAACACGAACCACTAATAAATTTTTACTTTGAAAATCTAATAGATAAATCTTTTTCCGTGTGGTAAGAAAAAATTAAGTGGGTGATCACGTAGGTAAAAAAAAAACACATTGAGACTTCGTTGCTGCGACATAAAGTATCTGATTACATTAGGAACCAATTAATTCTGAAAATTTATCTGCACATTCATATCATAAGTTCTATTCATGAAGAGGTCTCATAAAATTCTCGTATCTCGTGTCCGAGTTTGAGACTGCTACTTATTATAAGACAAAAATTCGTGTATGTGATGTTGTGAAATATTCGTTAATAAGGGACCAGAGAGAAACGTTAAACAACGATTGGCAACATTTGGTCGAAGGCGGCAAGTATCAACAAAGCCCTCAAAACACTCCGGCATTATACATTCTCTCTATAAACCAAAGGAGCGTCGAAGATTTAGTTAAGACCCTGGAGATCTGTATGAATTATACAATACGTACGCCCTAAGCATAAGTGCCATCTCTAAAGAGAAAATGTATAAAGGGGCAAGTGAATGTAAAACAAAAACATATATAAAAAAGTTGTAAAGAGACAAATCTATGTTGAAAATGGATAATCCAAATATTTTGATCCGTATTTTACCACTTCTATTATTACATACTATAGTTTCATAAAATATTTAATCAGTTACAATGTAGGCATACACTAATGCAAATATTATAATCAAAATTTTAGTTAGCAACCTGCAGTATCCATAATTTTATTCAAAAATGGTATATATAAGTCCACCATAAAAGGAAGTCACGGGTGTAATCGTTGCCATCTCAGAGGCTGAGTCTGGCTAGCTGCGAGAACATTCAAATTATCAACGAGTTAGATCCGAGCCCATAATCACACCGTTCATTTGTAACATAACCAACTAACAGTACAGCACGCCAAACGAAAGTATCGCCATCAGATAGCAAGAGACGCTCCAGCTCAATATTATTCAGAACTGAGAAAAACAATCGTGGCTCGTTAAATTGAGATTGCTAGTCTGCGATTATTCGCGTCCAGTTTCAAGAAGTACCTCCTTTAATACTTTGTTTCAAACTTTATATATGATAAGGTAAATGATTACAAATGTGCATTTGGTAGTCATGCAGGTGATCAAAGGTCAATGGTCTATCGCTCCTAATTACGCGAGAAGCAAGCGTCACTTGCTTCTCGCAAAAAGGCTTTACCCTCAACATATCAATACCGGGGAGATAGAACGAAGCGATTGAGCCATGCTAATGAGGTCGGCCGGTTAAAAGAGACAATTGGGCGGCAGTTACTTCGCAATTATCTCGCAAAGCTTCTTTCTTGCACACCTGGACAAATAGGTATTAACGATTATACGTAAGTTTTGTTCTTAAAATTTTTTTCTCACTGTGATTATGCAATATTTTAGCAATACAAAACTAGACCCATCATGTAAAAGATTAATTACGCAACAATATACAGTGATATTTCTGTTATTAATTTCGAAGCCGATGTTTATGTTGCCTACACATAATTAAAAATAATTTAAATTCATTCTAAATACAGATGAGTTTTAAAATTAATCAATCAGAAAAAGATAAACAAAGGAATGAGCAACATCCGAGAGTTCATTCGGCGTTTCTGTCAATTTCCTGTTAATAAAATTAAACAAACAGACAACATCGATGTCGTAAGAAGCAATTACTGCGACATTTGATGTTACGACACCATATAGAGACGGAAAAATAGAATAGATATAACAGTTAAAACATGCTGACAAATACATCAATCTTTCACTAGAAGCCACTGTAATCTTAAACTCAGAAGCGATTGATTTTACAGACAATAAAATTTTATATTCGCAGCATTTCGTTGATACTCGTATTTTACTGCATATTGGAAGTAGCACTACGATTCTTAAGGGAACTCGAAAAAAAATTATTGAGTACAGTAATATGTCATGGAAAATCGTTGGAATGATGTATCATTAATGCGATAAATCTCTTAGTAGTACTATCAAGGCAATGTATACAAATACGAAATTGATTGCTTCGCGGGGCGTGCGACATTTTCAGCGTCGCGGGTGAGCGGGAAAGAAGCCGGCGCGCGGGCGGATTTCACGGTGACATTTGAATAGGGCTGTCTCGGCATGTACCGGCACCCGGCGACGGCTAGCGAATGGTGACAATGTTCAACGAACACCGAACACCATTGCCATTGAAAAGTAAATTTACTTTTATTTGAGGTTTTACTTTTATCTGCATTTTTCAAGCGCTTAATGCGGATTCCAGTTAATATTTTATTACAAAATTAAAAAAAATGTACCAGCGATTGGCAATACAGAACGTATGGTCGTCAAATGATATTATGACCTACGTGAGCTTACATAGTAAGCGCATTTGAAACAATAAATGCGTCATAACGCCTCTGCATTAGATTATCAATATGCTATACGTGTCCTGAAATAATGTAATGGCTTCGTGTGTTGGCTGCCACAAACATTTCGATTATATTACTGAAACACTTTTATCCCTTTCGAAAGCGTCGCTTTAAACCCTCATCTTCAATGCCTTATAAAAGGATCAAACCTAAAAATAATTATGTAATTATGAAACTATTTTTTGTTTATCTTTTTGATAAAATAATTTAATAATTAAAGCCAAATTAAGCTTAACGTCATGTATTATTGTATTGTATATTAAAAATTAGATACTGAAATCTTATTTGTAAGAGTTCCATTTACTCTGGGAATTCGAAAAGCTCCCTCCAAAGCTCGCCTAACACTATGTAGAAAAGCATTGCTCAATTTTCTATTAACCAAGGCTATAAGTTTGTATTATTCACTAATATTTCAGTCAGTATTCTTTTTTCAATATAAAGTATGTTAAACTTTCCAATGCTATGTAGTCTAGCATTAATATAACGTAATCACAATGGTGCTGGGCGCCCTAACCTATGTAAATTCAAGCAGCGAGGCATCCATTCTACTCACTCGCAGTTTCAGGATTCCTCGGCAGCTATGTGAGAACTTCACCAAACACAGAAGCTTGCGAATTGTTTGTATATATTTGTATAAGAAATGAGGATTAAGCAGGAAATGTAAACTTTTTAGTTGCGACTGCAAATAAAGGAATAAGACGACAATAGTTTGTTCTTGTAGGTATAAACTGCGCAACACTTGATTATTGTGAGAGTCACAGTACGCCATAGTTCAGTAGGTAAATTAACCTTTCTTTGGTATATTGCATCATCATTTAATTAATATACTATTAACCTATAACTTTGTGACCTCCGTGGTATAGCGGCCTGTCGGTTTCCAGGTGTCATCATCTCTAATATTTCGGTTTTAATTCCTGTTAAGGGGAATTGGCAAAAAAAAAACTTTTCTATAATGCATCGATTCTAGGTGTTTTGAACCTTCATTGTTTAAGTTTTCCACAATCCAAGTGGATTATTAACTACTTAATTTGAGACCTGAACAACGTATTTTATATTTTCAATATTTCTATTAAAACTTCAAAAGTGTATTTTTTAATCAAATAAAAGCTATTGCGAACCGCTTGATCAATTAACTGTTAATCTTCTATGGTATGCCAAGTTATTAATGCGCATTCTCAATACGCAACTCAGCTGCACCACATGTGTTTAATACGACGCTCAAATTCTCAGATGACAGCTGACGCGTGCCAGAAATTAAACGGAATGGCATATAATCACATGCAATAAACAGTATTAAAAACAGCAACTTAAAAAATATACAGAGCCAATAAATAAACAAAAATAATAACCGTTGTCATTGTGTCAAAGGAAAAGAAAAAATAAATATCAACACAATTTACATTTGTCATATGCAATCGTACGATTTGTCCTAGTTAAAGAGGCATGTCGGCAATAAACATGCAAATGGGAACGAACGAGGATCTCTTGGTCCGTAGGTCCCGAAGGCCAGAGGGCCGCATTCACCACCTGCATCGCTAATTGCCGCGCCTCCTCGGCATTCAACAGTTATACACCGCGCGCACAATGACCACATTTACTATTATCGATAAATAACGTTAACGGCATTTCCTTTTACAATTGAACTCTGTAAATAACACTGCGCGATATAAATTTAACGAACTTTATATAAACTAAGTACTATAAAAGATATATTTTGTTAACTAGCTGTTTTCCCGCGACGTCACTTTCGTAAATTATAGCTTATCAGGTATTGTATTATACATATAAAACTTTCTCTTAAATAACTCTGTATATTGATGAAAACCGTGTTAAAATCCGATGTGTAATTTAAAAAACTCAGCGTACAGACAGCGTACAGCGGGAAGCGGATTTGTTTTATACTATGTATACCTATAGGTCACCCGCGTATGATGTAAATGCCCAAAGATGAGAGAAACACCATGATCGGATCAGTAGAGGAACTCGATAGCGGAATGGTTAGCGCGTTCATACGTTCATACATTCTACGATATGGTTGTTAAGTAACATTTCCAAAGGTCTGTCATAGGATACACATCCTACAAAAAAAAATATTTCGAACTCCTCCGTGCTTAGGAAGACAAGTTAAACCGTTGATCCTGGCTGCGAGCACAGGATCTATGATTTATTCAGCACGGACTTGTTAGTACGCTTTTCGATTGTTCTTGTTATGTCATTCGTATTATAATATTACAAGAACATTTCTCATGTCATGTTAAACACGCGTAAGCGACTTATACCCATAGGGTTCTCTAGAAGACACGCTATAGATAGTCAATGGGCAGGCGTAACCTAACGCCTAAGGCAAGAACTATTGTTTATAAACAAGTCGCGCAAACCTTACATGAAACAATACACTAGGAAGTTGCCAATATGTTAGCAACTTCGCACATACAGTTTATATGCCAATACTGAAACATTAATTACGTCATTTTATTACATGTTCTGTCTGTGATACGATTGTTGATCAACTTTCCCAAGGGCCGTTCATAGAATGGGTGACCAAAAAATTATAATCTCAAGCTCCTCCATGCTTCGGAAGGCAAGATGCAGCCGTTAACATCCACCAATCCGTACTGGGACTGCGTGGTAAGTCGTGGCCCATTTTCAGTGGGATAGCCTGTGTAATGATTTAATAAAACTAGACTGGTGGAACTTTGCAAAGGAACTAATCAAATCTGAATTACAAACTCTTTGGAATGCAATTAAGTCATCAAAACAACTTAATAAAAATTTATATTAATATTATACAAACATCACACCAAAAAAAGGAGTGCAAAACATATCAAGTTACGATATAAACCTGTTGATAAAGGTATGTATGTACAGGCAGGCACGAAAATAAAATAGAAAGAAAAGAATAAACTGCCATAATGGTGCTTCAGATGTCAGTTTTCTTGTTTTGAAAAATATAACTGTCATTTGCCGAGAGAATGATTGCTAAAAACGGGATTGGTCCGTTATCATGTTACCTGCAATGGCACCGAAATATCAGGAACTTTTGAAATATAAAGTACATGGTAGCAATGCCATTTTAGTTTAAATATAAATATATGATAATATGTTATTTTAAATAATATATTTTAATGTGTCTTCATCATTATACAGATTGTTTTAAGACGAAGGATTATATGTGTAATAGAGGACCACGTGGACAAAGCTGCTGGCGGATAGCTAGTTATTTATAAATAATATTTATGTGACCTATAGCGCCATCAGTGCAGTTATTTCATAGAATTAATATATTTCATATTAAAATGTAATTTATATGATCATAGTTACGGTTTTATATTTTAAATTGAAATTAAACTTCACGGTTTCAAACGTTTTGACTGTCTATATCATGTATTGTCGAACTGCTTTAGGCAATAGATTTAATACAAAATATGTAGATACCAATCTAAAAACCATTTTTTGAAGTATCGTTAAATGAAAGATTCGACCTCATGCAAGACCTATTCACAATGTTTATCAATGGATACAATAATAAAACTAAATTCATATGACGATAATGACGTCATAGAGATAATAATTCCTTATATCACTATAGAAAGGACCATTTAACAATTCCCGACAATTCCCGACGTCACGATAAAGTCATTCAACACAACACTGCTATAAGCGAATGCATTCGTAATAGGGTCACGATGATGGCGGGCGCAGAGTTTGACGCGCATGAAAGTCAATTGGACGCTCGATCTGAGGTGAGGACTTATGATCACTTCCGTTGCCGGTGAATGTGAAGTGCCCCGAACCGACGTGCATAGTGCCGGCTCGTCGTGTGTGTCGGTCACGGATAAATCGAAACTGCCTCTTGTTAACTCTTTTACATGATGTTACGCCGGCATATACAATGTAGTTTGTAGCACGCTTCGCATTACTGTTTACTAAATATAAAGTAACAATATAAAATTGATGAAGTTCTTTTACCCAATGAAAGGAGATACTGATTTGAAGTTATACTATTGTTTTCTTTTTTTTTGTTTATGATCTCGCTTAATTTTTATGCTGATTGAAGCTTAATTGAAAAGGTTAATCCACAAGTAAGATCAAATTAAAAATTAAGTTAAAAAAATAACTTTTAAGTGTACGAAATTTCAGAAATTTATTTAAAAGTCGATTATTTACTAAATTCTAATAATTCTAAAAGTAGCTACATAATGTAAACCTATATTCACGAGACCTCCAATTTTACCACTTTACAGAAGCATCTTCATAATTGAACTCATTTATCTTATAAAAATATCTAACCTAGTGAGTTCTAACCCATTTTCTTTTACAACATAAAAAAATAACCAATTTTTATACAAAAAAAAATTGTTAATATTATATTATTGAAAAAAAATTCGACCCCGATATAGAATAAAAGAAATATCGATATATTAATCAGTTTATTCATTCAAAATTAAACCAACTAAAAGTACCCTGTGTGAAAGCAAACTTATCTAAAAATTTAATCAATACCAAACCAAAAAATAACGAAAAATATTTTTGAACTTTCGACATAAACGAAAATGTTTTTTGGAGTTTTCGTGTTTGGCGAAAACTTTAGAGTTTCATTTTTGAGTACATCAAAAATGAGTACAGTTGAGTGTCATAGTATACTTCCACGGCACGACTACAACCCAGCGACTAGATTGTCGTTTAAATTTGACCATTAAATCATATGTCAAACAATACATTTCATAACGTCGATGTAAAAAGGCAAAACTTCAAGTTGTTAGGAAGTCTTCAAATGTTCAAGTTCAAGTCTGCCGACGGCGAGCCGCCCACTGTATTCTGTGGCTCATCGTCACTGTTAACAATAGATTGCAACTCGCGGTATGCGAGCTTGCACCTCGCGGGCGAAACGTAGTTAGCGCGCTGGCAGCTATAGAGACAATACCGTGCTGTTGCTGAGCCGTTTAAATATGATATGGAATTAACTAATTTTGTGTAAAAATTATTGTTGATTGTCAATTTTCGTAACTAAAGAACGATAAAGTATAAAATTGGCTTCACAACAATATAATATGAGCTATAAATTCGTTTCAATCCTTCTATCATTAGAGGAAATTTACCGCAACCATCGATCTAAAACGTTGGTGGTTGATAAGTCTCCGTATGTAGGTAGGTATTATTGAAATGCCTCGATTAGAGTCTCGCCAATTACAATCCATATTGCTACGCGAACTCACAACCGACAATTTCTACGTCGACGGTGTTGAGTTACGAGGCGGCGGCGGGCAGATGCTTTATTATCCAGTCCATCTCTTCCGCCCATGTTGGTCCGCGATCACTCGTGTCGCTGTCGCATAACGGTATAGATAAAACTTCCGTGTCATTAATCTTGTATTAATGCCATAACATGTACGCATCTAAATATATCGTTCCATAACGAATAACTAAACAAAACCATGCAATCTTATATCCCCTTTCATCTAATATAAACAATGTAGTATACTAATAGTACGCACGTCTTAAAAGTAACAACCTGCAAAAGAAATGTTCTACCGATGACTACTGGAAGGAGCGCACTCGAGCCTTCAAATAATGTAAGGCATCTTCTTCGAAATAAAATGTAAAGTGCGAGGAATAGTATTATTGAGAAGTATTTATTAAGGTCCAAAATATGATATGCTAGTTACAAATAGGATTCTTTGCGATCTTTATCTTGTAATTATACTGTATAAATTATATACGAGCATTCATGCAACATCTGTGTTGCATAACTTTCATTGATCACGGTAGTATTAAGTACTCATACAAAACAATCTCATCATAGTTGAAACTAACGTTGAAACTATTCAAATAACGACTCAAACCTGACCTACATTACAGGCATGAATACTACAACCGAGTGTGCACTTGGAATAATTCGCATGGTTCACGCCCACAGCCATCTTCAGGCGGCGCACTGCTCACCTACCCTCTCTCCAATTATGATAACCATCACTCAAGGCGAGCGGAACGAAAGGGGGCAGGCACCAGTTAAAACGTAAAATTACTCTTCAATTTTTACTCGACGGCAGGCACACAATAAAAAACAAATATTCTCGTGGCGAGTATCGACGAAACGTGACCGGCCTTCGTCAAAATAGTCTGCCGTTGTCTTATTGGGCGGCGCTTCTCATCGTATCCAAGTGCTAATGTGTAAAACGTAACAGTGAAATTTATAAGCTCCACGTCACGACCGTTAAATATTGACATTAAAAATTAAGATTCAATTGCAAGTGTTTGCAAAAAAAAACAACTGTTTTCATGAGCAAATACTGTTATTTACTGATTATGTGGCGGGACTTTAAATCAATACGATTTATTACTTAGCATTTCACGATTATAAATTGTGAACAATATCGCTTATTTGTACACATCGAAGCCCAACTAGTGGAATGATTCAACGGAACGCATTTTAAAACGATAAAATATTAGTCTCGACTTATTTATACGTTGGCTCGTTAACTTAGATCGCCGAGGGGAGTGTCCATTTGTATCCCCGTTGTCGATCCGTGTGTTTTTACACGGACCGTGTGTGTTACAACGGATTCAACAAACGACCGTACGTCATCTATCAAAAACGCTAACGAGCTGATGCCGAACCGATTTACAATCACCGCGTCCCAATAATATGCGATGATGCTGATGAAATAACTAAACCAACCTCTAATTTATACATGAAAGCGACATCAAAACATGTCGCTCTACGCTATAATTTGTCTATGTATGGAAGTAATTTGTAACTTACGTAAACATATGTTTACTGCAAATTATTGAGATAATTGTATACACTTGTTATATGGAAACAGAGCTAAC
The DNA here is from genome assembly GCA_918026875.4 of Diatraea saccharalis. NCBI lineage: Eukaryota > Metazoa > Arthropoda > Insecta > Lepidoptera > Crambidae > Diatraea > Diatraea saccharalis. The sequence continues at coordinate 7,288,957 of OU893349.1, forward strand.
AAACTTGCAGGTAATCTTTGAATCATTATATACAAGAATCCGGCAAAGGACATAGAATAGTCATAACGTTTCAATGGACATAAAAAAACTTTTCTCCTGGCAATCAACTTTTACAGTCATCGATTTCTTTGTTAGTATTTAAGGGGAGGCCGGGAATGAAAGTTCCAATTTTCATATAACGTTGAATTATATGACGAAAATTATAAGGTTTATTTATGGTACTTGAATCTATTACAGAATCTTAATCGGTCTCTATAATAGTATAATAATATCAGTACCTGAATAGTTTTTTTTTACATACATATTATTGCGAAATTTCGGAACGGAACATTCAACCCCGCGTTGGGGCGAGTTGTTCCACGTGTGGGGCAAAATGTGCGCTTGGATAATATAAATAAAATATGAGAATAATATAGGTTTGTTTTAAATATAACAGTCTTTGAAGTCACATTTAGTCTTTATTAATGTAATGCTATAAACTACAAACGAAACAACAACAAAACATTACTAGTTCCATCTAGATAAACATTTTGCACTGGTAACTAAAATTGAGATCTATAAGCTTATAAATCTCATTACCTACATACTTAATAATAATTTAGAATACAACAATTCTAACTGGATAGGATCCAAAGGAGAAAAAAACTTTTTTAAAGCTAAAAAATATTGGCACTTTTATAACATACATAACTAAAAAAAACATTCAGATAAATGTTTATTTTAAACTTTAATATAAATTCATCGAGTTAAAAATCTTATGTGATCTATAACTATACTTAATTTAACTAAATAATACAACTGGTAACCTCCAGACTAAAGTTTCATTATTAAGTATAATGATAAGTGAGATCACAACTTCAATTCTAATCAAATAACAAAACTGAACTTCTAACGTCCATATCATTTTCATTTAGTACTATAATCGATGTAATATGAAATAAAAATAGTTTTTATCTCGGCGATAATATTATATTTATTTTAGTAGAATTACAATGAAAAAAAATTATCAGTCTTGTTTAAACATAATTAACGTTGACATCTAATATTTGACTGACAATTGGGACACACATAAGTAATATCAGCTTCATTTATACACTGATCTGCTTTTGTAGCCTATGGTAGGATCGTTACCAGCTCAATTAAAAAAAACAAACACTAAAAAAAACAATGTAACGTATGGCAAATTTCTAGTTCTCTGGCGACCGTTATAGTTTTTCTTCCATCTTGTATGACAGCATTGGTAGCTTAGTGCAATAAAAATTTGGAGGTGTTCCCTGTCTCAGTTTTGCGTTTGTAGGTACGTACCATCCTATAGAAAAAGTGTCTTAAAAATATGATGAATATGAAGGTCAATTGGGTGAGTTGTTCCGGGGAACAACCAGCCCCTTTAGGAGGGAACTTGTAGCCCCAATTTAAGTTTTTGTATAAAAATAGTCATAATAGCAAATTAACGAAATCAATCGAAAAAACATTTAGACAATAAGATACCCAACTAATGCTCCTCTCAAATAGGAAAGTGACACATAAATCGGTCAATAATAAATTAAATAGATCAAAAAATATATATATACGAAAAATTTTACTCCCATGGTGTTCTATTAGCAAGGTACACACAGCCGTTCATTCGCCGTTGTCGGAGCCACTAAAATGGTCGCCAGCGCAGCGCGTCATCTGATGTATAAAAGACGCACTTCACATGTCGGTCGGAACAACTTATCCCGGAAACTTTCAGCCCAGCCTCCCCTACCCAATAATAGTGTTAGTATCTTACAGAATTATAACACGAATCACATAATCATAATCAAATGAATGTTACCTTAAATATATGCTACATTATAGCAATCCCTTAAGTAAATATAATTCTAATATTCATGATCATGAATGACAGTTGAAAACAGCACATCATGTTAAATTGATAATAGCTCATAAGAATAGCTCTACAGAATGTCTTTTAGCTGTGAAGACGAAACAATGATATAAATGTAATATATATAAATTAAATTTATGGAATCAGTAGAATTGTTACAGGACAACATAAATAAAAAACAAAAATTATTATGTTTCTTGAAATGTTACTTAATTCAACATTTAATTAAAAACAATCTAAAAAAACGTAATAATTCTTTAAAAAATACTAATTGTAAAGAGTTCTTCTTCACCCCTCGATATCAATTGCGAAATCTTACGAAAGTAGAATTTCATACAAAAATATTTATCTTTCTTTATTACGATACCGTAAACATATGTTGATTACGCTGCATAATAAAATTCCAATGTGTACACAGCTCCATCGAAAAGACACCATATGCGTCCAATCATTATTCGACTTGAATAGAATATTCGGTTTTGTATAGGAAATTAAATTATTTGGCTATCTCTACGCGGGACTGTTAACTTTTTCCATTATTTTTTCAACACACCCACCCTCTGAGAGAGTTGGTAATTTTTTCATTTGCAGTTTATTCAACGGTACCCAACCGCCCTCACTTTTTTACGACCTTAGTTTTCCAAAGTGTAAAAAATTAATATGACCTCTTTTTATGATAACGCAGTTTACGCCTCAAAATTTTTGTGGTAACTTTCTTTTAGGGTTTCTTTTAATTAACAATCGCGTGACTCGACACAAAACATTGTAACGGTTATATTTGTCCAGAGAACAGATGTCATTATTAAACGTTAAAATGACTGGTATGACTCTACTACAATTTATTTAGAGGGGTTCAACTTTGAAATCAACTTTGAAACTACCGATATTTTACTAAGTACGTAATTATTCAAGCCAATACAATTACGATAATCGAATTCATTAATTAAAAAAATACCAATGGAATCCTTGAGCATTAGGATCGGCCTAAGCCTATGTACGGATAACAAACGTTCACATCTACGGAATCCAGTTGGTTAATTACGCCGTCCGGCTAATGGTCAGGGTATTCTTTCTCATTACCGTAGCGGGTGCTCATTAAGCACGTATATGTCACCGTGATGTTTGTAGCGTTTGGTGGACGCTCGTTTGTCGCGTCGCCGGCGCCGCCTGTGCTCGACGTTTTAAAACGTTCCATAAATACCGCTTTTGCGAAGCGAAACAAATTGACTATCGCTATGCAATGTTATTGTTTCCGGTGCCGATTTGAATTTGATAAATGAGAAAATAATAACGTGAATAAAAAAGCTTTTACGTATCTTTATATTTGAAAGTGGATAAGTAATCAAAAACTTGTAAACAATCTTTTGTGTAGTTCTTTTTTACAATTTAAATTTTATGTTTACTTTCCTAAAGTTGACGGTGGATATCATATTTTAGTAAATCTTAACATTAAGAATGAGTAAGATATGCTTTTATGTTTAATATTATCAATTAATTACTTTATAGAAAAACATTTCCAGATTAATTCTTCATATTTTCGTTCACGACATGTGGGTGAAGATATAGAAAGATAGACTTATAGGTCACGGCATGTAGGTATACATATTATTCTAATTAGTTAATCCAGAAGGCGGTCTTTAATAAATAAATGAATATAGATTTATTTCTAAAAAGTTACATGGTATTTAAAAACAAAGCTTTAGATAACGTAAAAAGCGGGATTACTGTCACGTAACATTCGGTCAATTAACCACTTCCGCCGTCTCGTCATGACAGTTACAGCTTACAGCGTCGAGCCTTTAGTTTTCTCTTCGCAAACTCGAGCGTATCAAATTTCAATTTGCATAATAAAGTAAAAGCTCACACGCTGATACAACTCACCTAGTAAATTAACAAAATCATGTTAACATTACGTGACATATCTACAGTAAGCTATTTAGCGTTTGCAGAGCCAAGGGCGACGATCGTTGCAGTAAACCTATATAATAACGCTTAGCTATCTCCAGCGTAATGCGACAGTTGTTTATACAGTCAACAGACGATTGATTGGGTTTGTTTAGCAACTGTTTATGTCAATAGAATGCTAATGGGTAATTTGTCTCAGTGTGTAACTATTGTTAATGTTACAAATGAAAATGTTTCAATTTAATTGCTAAGCAGTGTCACTCCGTAACACTATAGGATACAGGACACGTATTTGATATAAAAACAAATTTAAACAACATAATGTGGAAAAACAAATGTAGCGAATATAACATTTCGTCTTTTTAAGAAATGTTAATACGACTCCAAAGAAACACTGTTTCCGATAACTTATGATGCAACAGAAGCAGAAACTGACACTACTTCTGATAAATATGATTTTAAAAGAATTATAATAACCATCAGAAATTTTCCGTATTTCCGTTTTGAGAAAAAAAGACCCACTGGTGTCATGTTAGTTCGTACGAGTTATAACTACTACTCTATTATTGCATATTTTACAAGAAAATTCTTGAAATTCAACAAATTATTACCGACGATACTTAAATTCAATTCTAACCAAGTATTTCCATCGTGAAAGGAGAGCCATAAGCCAAAGCGAGAAATACAAATAATTTGTTTCTTAACAATACACTCCCGTGCAGCAGCCGAGCAGCAGTCGCGGGTGGTCTGACGCAGCGGGAGTCGACGCTCACAATGCCCATAAGTCATTGATTCGCGCGAATATTAACTAACATCGGTTATCCAATGCGACATTCAATATCTTCAAGAGGAAGCATTAAAACAATCTTAGACAATTTTATCTCTACAAGCAATGACGCGAGAAATATTAACCCAACTATCAGATGCAACCGCCGCGTTTATGAATAAGCCGGTGTTAAGGATAATTTCTACAATAATGAGATGACACGAGATTGCGTGACGGCGAATTAAATGACTCTGCGGTTACTTTCAATTTGCGGCAACGCCGCTTGTTAGGTGCTACCATAAAAACTGTTTATGACCAGACGCTAGTATAATGATATAAAAATATATGGAGAATAATAAATACCGTTAAAAGGACAGCGAAAATGTAATAGAGGTTATATTAAGGAGATACGAGAAATTTATATGAAGGTGTGCATAATAGCATCGCTTACTTCATTGCCGGTGGAGAATGTAAGACTTAAATGTAATAGTCTCGAATAAACTACCATAGATAATAAGAAAATAGATTGACATAACATGTTCGTGAAAAATGGTTAATTGCTAAAACATTAAGATGGAAATTTAAAAAAAAAACTGAAATAGATAAATAAGTTAAACTCATATTCAATCATAACATATATCATACGCGGGAAAGCTTAGCCCAAAGCAACGACCTCAATGTAAGGGTTAGTGACATAAACTGTTCTCTTACATGTAGTACGTACAACGCACCCGTGACGGTTTTGTCCCTTTCTCTATAATTCCACAGAGGGTCGTAAATTTCTCGTTCAAAATCTGATTCTGACTATGTTTTGATATGTTGAGCTGTTGTTACTCTTACCTATACGCATTGCGCCACTGATATCGTGAACCAAAACAACTATGTTATAATTAATTCGAGGCGAGGTATCGTGTACGTATACCGTGTACGAGTATTATAAGGAGATGTAGTTAATTGTTGATTGGAGCTCGAACTATTAGCAAGGCAAACTAGCTTCGAAGGAAGCCATCAGAGACCCATCTCCGCAGTACGAAACCACTTTATAAGAGTATGCTTCTACTTAGTAAGTATATAGTTCACTCAAATAATAATAATGAAGGCAACCAGAGCTGTGAAAATTAGTATTGAAATAATAATAATATGCTTTATTGTACCCAATACAGAAAAAAAATACAATTACACAACAAGAACAATCAATAATATGCAAAAAGTGGTCTTACTGCTGCATAGCAATCTCTCCCAGACAACATATATACATAAGACATTATAGATAAAACTTAAATAATATAAAGGAAGTTAATTAAACATATTCAACAAAAGTAAAGTTTGATAAGGTTCAAGATCTAGAAAGAATTATATAAGGCGAACAGAAAACTAGAGCAGTTGTTGCGGCTTCCAGCAGCACCTCAACAACTGTAACGTGAAATCAAAAAGTTTATAAACTTAGATCGTGTGGTGTGCGCTAGAGAAACTGCGCATAATAAGAAAGTCAATTTAGTGCGCTAACGAGATTGGATGAAAGGCGAGGAAGTTGATTAAGCTCCATTAGGAGTGGAACGCTGCGGCGACATTCCGCGAGCTATCGCACCAGACCGCAGCGTCACGCACCGTGCAATTGGGTGATGTTACCCGTTACTTCATCTTCTCGACCGAATTTCACTAAATGCTAATTCCACTGATATGAAAACAATTAAGCTTTAAATTAAGTATTTCAAGTGATAAAATAAACCTGACTCTGATATATAATATCTATAATAATACGAGGGCTTCGATCGAAATCGGAATCAGAGTATTTTTTTAGCTCCAGAATTAGGTTTAGATGCTACGAATTCAGACCCCAGAGTTTCGGAGTTTCAGTCTCATATAGATTTTCAAATAAGTATAAGGTAGAGCGTAGGCGCTAAAGTCGAATTGTCCGTTCTGTTACTTACATAATCTTTGGCAGATTTTTTCACAATTTTTAACCGGAATATTTACTCTTTCTTATATTATTAATCAAAAGAAATAAATAATTTGTTTATTATGATAAATTATTTGTTTCTTTTGATTAATACGGAAATTAATTAAAAAAGTATACTTACGAATAAAATGTGACCCCTTGGCCTTTACACGACTTACTTATATTGTTTCTACAGTTAAGAATAACACAGGATAGCATTTTAAAAATAATTATGATACATAAACGCACACTATCAACGCTTTCACCAGACTGCGCTCATGTAGGGGAGAGTCGGATGTATTGTACCGTAGGATGAATCGTACCACCTCCAGATTTCCTACTTAATGATAATATTTATTTGTGCTGGCAATGTTAAAATATGCGCTACTAGCCTCACAAGTCGCATGTCATATTGTAATTGTGTCCGCCGGTTATTTCATACTCCATTGAAAATAATCTGTTTTGGTTGTGTTTGATCGAAATTTTACTGTGAATGTCTAAGGGTCTGTCCTTTATATATGGTGAGTGAAGATTTTCATTGTTTCAATATCTATTCGCGTTTTAATTTACTACAAATATATAAATTTATGTAGTAGGTAATTTTTGAAGTTATTATTTATAAACACAATTTCTAGTTTGATTTCTAGTTTGTTGAATCGTACCACTAGCAGTTCTTTGTATCGTACCGGTACGATACGGCACGGTATTATTGTTTATAGATGACTGATAAATATTATGAATGGACTTCAGAGGACAAAAAAATGGTTCATAATAAAAATTTGGTAGAGAAAAAGACTAAAATCAAGGGGAAGAAAAAAAAAAGAGAGGTCGCCTATTGTACCCAGCAGCGATGACACGGAGGATGAAATAATAGAATTAGCTGATGATGACGACACTGATGTTGACAACACAGATGATGTTTGTGCCCTATGTAATGAAAATTACTATAATAAAACTGGTCCAAAAGTGGATTGGATTCACTCCGTTGGTTGTAAAAAATGGGTTCATGAAACTTGTACGTAATCCAGATATTTGTGATAACTGTTTCAATTGAAGCGAAATTCATTTATTTTTAGATGCAATTTTTTTTTTTTTTGTTAAATTTAGAAGATAATTTAGATTTTGATACAAATTTTAATCTAGAACATATAAAGGTAATATTTATTGTTAATTTGTGTTAAAAAAAGAATAATATTTCGTTTTGATAAATACTATATTTTTCCAAAAATAAAGGTCATCTAATTTATCGTAGCTCATTTTTGTAAGGTAAACCTAATTTCCTAAAATTGTTTAATTATATATTTTGTTGATTAGTAAGTATATGTTATAAGTGCCATAACAAAAACTAGAATTAGGATAAAGTGATATTACGTGTAACTACAAACAATAAATAGCATTTATTGTATACCGAGCCATTTTTATGATTGTTTACTTCTAAATCATGATAATTAATGTGATTTATTCTTAATTAGAAAAATATAATAAATAAAAAAAAATGTTACAATTTTATATTTTGGTTGCAATTTATTTATATACACCTATTTTGGGGAGCTTAAACATGCTTCATCTTTTAGTGGTACAATTCATCACACCGATGGTACAAAACATCCAACTAGTTCTTTAAATCATACCATTTGACGACCTGTAGAAAAAAGCGTATTTCGGGCAAATGAATCAGTTTCGGGAATGAAATGACACGGGTTATGATTAACGAGAAGCCTATTTACTTAATATGTCATATTATAGGTTTGTAAGTATCCATAGAAAATATATAATTAACAAAACCTAAAAACTGGTACGATACACCGACTCTCCCCTATGCTAATTAGCATAGTTTTAAAGTGATACTTTTTGAATTCAAGTAACCTATCTACCCTTTTTTTTATTGTAATATAATTGAATATATCAGTGTTTGTAACGATGAAAATGTTTCCATGTTAATGTAATCGCGTCAATACAGTGCCATAAACACATAAAGGTTATAATTACATCCCCGGGAATCCTAAAATAGATCTCGCGTCGCAATGTACGAACGCAAATTGTGTAAAAACATTACATTATATCGGGTGTGCGAACAATTTTCTCGCGGCGGTAACGATAGTCACGCAATCGGCACCGCAGATGCGGCGACTGTACCAGATCGGCTTGTATTTATAATTGTTTAATTTGCATTCATAATGGTGACTAACAAGCGGCGATTGCGATCGGCTAGTTCGCGCTACAACGATAAGTCGATTCGGACCGATCCACGCACCCGTTCTACAATAGCGCTGTAACGTCTTATCGATAAATAAATTGATATAACATCATACTTACATTGAATTCAATGATATTGAAATTTAGAATATTAGATTAAGCTACGTTAAAAGCAAATTAGTTCTTAAAATACTTATGAATTTTAAAATTATCCAATAGAATTTTAACGCCACTTATTAAGAAACTGAATAAATAAATAAATATTATTCTAACACCAAATTGCTTTGCCACCAACCAGATTGCTAAACAATTGAGTTTTTTGTAAAAATTGATAACATTATTTATTACTTAATTATCATGATGGAGGTTTTAGCACAGTTTAGTTTTAGTAACACTTGCTCTGAGTGAATTTAAGTGTCTAACTATTAATTTCAAAGACAGCCTTACTCGTATAACAGACAGAAATACCAAATCCCACAAGTTTTATAAATATTATAAATTATAATTAACAAATTTCAATTAGACCGCGTAATTTCAGGTATATAGGGGCATCATATCGATATCACAATCAATCCAATACATCGGCCCGTCACTACCTATAAACCTGCAACGTCCTGCAATGACTGTCCTAATTACTGTTATTAGTGAAGTTGCTAGACCCTCAGGACCGCGGTCACCGAACGTGGGCCACCACGGAACGCATGCGCAACATTATTTATTACTTGTATAGACAACAAACTTGAATATACATATAAGGAATAGGTTATTTAACCTCCTCGAAACAATTAACGAATGTTTATTCATAAACTCTTGTCGATTCGCGTCTTACCGTCTCGCTTAAGCTCCCGTCACTATTGTCGGAACAAATGTCAATGCCGTGATAATATCAATTAATAGTTTATATTATCTACTAGCTAACCCGACAGACTTCGTCCTGTCAAAAAGATTTGTAATGTGGCAGTTTTTTTGCCTACGTATTTAAAAAAATTCTCCTGAACAGAACCGTCACCCTGGTGATAGGGCGTTGTGAATAAAAAATAATTAAATAAAACATATATAAGGATTTAAAAGTAAGTAATCGCTTTATTGTTAATCATGTGAATCATAATTATTATTGCAATGTATTAATAGTAATAGTATTAAATATAGAAAAAAGAGATTTTTATGATCATAAAAACACATTACACACAACAGCATTATAAAAGTAAACTATTCAAATTAAAAAAATATATAAACATTCTCAAGGAAAAATGCTGGAAGAATCCATCTACCTGTACCCCGGAATGGGACTCGAACCCATTCGCGATCCAGGGACTGCTCTAACCAATGAGCTATCTAGGACCCAACAGCTTTGCTACTACAGAGCGTATTTTCATCAATGTTCCGGCAATACATGTAATGACGTGGAAACTGATGCATTTTATCTCGCGTGCCGAAACTAATACAAAAGAAACGCGAGTTTCGGAACGCGACATTAAACTCCTCCAACTATGTATTCTGTGCTCCAACGCACACACGCACATTGTTTTGATAGATATGATCTTTGACGTTAGGAACACACCTACATTGCTTAGACAACAGTGAGTGCTTGTAATTTAATATGAACTTTATACCATAGCAATAAAGCTCAAATTGACTACGTTTTAGTTACAAATCATTTGTATGGGAAAAAGAAAAGGGCTATTTTTAGGGTTTTTCCAGCAATAATTCTAATTTTTCTCGCCGTAAAAACCATCCTTGAACTTCAACGAACATTTTAAAAAAAGATTTGGCCAAATTGGTCGAGGCGTTGTTGAGTTATGCGCTTACCAACACATTTTGCGATTCATTTTTATATATATAGATAATGGTAAGAAACCTTTACCTACTCTAGAGATATAAGATACTGCTACTAGCAGCAATGACGGAAAACATGACAATAGTCAATTCTATTCGTTAAAACTATTTTATCTGTTAGTGTAAATCACATTCACGGTTTTTATTCTTTCTTTTTTTTATCTATCTACAAACACGTGAGTTTATCAAACATTTTCCAAATCATTTTTATCGTACACTTAAATGACATTGCATGTCAATTGACAAAAAAAGATCACCTAGTTTTAAATCAAAATTTGATATGGATTAAGAACTAGCTTTCGCCAGCGGCTTCGCCCGCGTGGACCATATGGACATGTTTAGTGGGATAAAAAGTATACTATTATCTAAGTCAGCTAATACCCTATCTGGATACCAAATGTCATCAAAATCCGTTCACTAGTTTCGGCGTGATTGACCGACAAACATCCAAACAAAGAAACTTTCACATTTATAATATTAATAGGATTAAAAAGACAATCAACACCTTAGTCTTATGTGAACACGGAACTTGTAAAGGGTCCAAAACGTCAATAAAACTATATATTAACATTACAAATGTGAAAGCGTGATGAGTATCTATCAAAATAACAATTTCGCTCTAACGTTGCATTAGAACAGAACAACAAAAGCTCACCACTCAAACATAAACTATGTGTCATAATTTAACATTAACGAGAGCCTCGGGAAGTACGTTTCAGGGCGAAACGGCTGTATACAATTCACAATGGTCAGATAAGACTAAGTACAATAACACCTACGTGCGAAGTGCGTGCATTCAAACACTCGCGGAGCTACTTTTCACTCCATGTTTATTTGAAACTGAACAACAAATTCTTAACACAACATCAGAATCATTAATGATTCGCAAATACTTTTTACCAAACATTATAAATGTAACGGTATATCAATATTTGATAAACCATTAAATCTGAAACACGATATCCTTTACAAATTCGTATTCAGATCTGTATCGAAGATTATATTACATTGCTCGATTTGCGATTCTTTTTATACATATTCGAACTTTACATGTATCACCTAGCAACCTTTAATTAGGGTAGAATTATTTTTACTGGTTATCATCATTAATATATATAACATCTATCGTAGTAACATGTATTTTAGCAAGCAAACTATGAAAAGGAAATAGTGACAATGACTTTTTTTCGTTTGTGTCAGTAAATTACGGCGATACGTTGAGTTAAAATATCTCATGACGTCACGCTTTTGTACACTTTCTACAAAACTATAACGTAGCAAGCTCGCAATCCTCAGCTTTAATACCGGTTATCTAAGCTATTTCTCTATAAATTGAAGTAAAAAAAATACGTATCTATATTTTCTATTATCAGACTGAATAGATTTTTTTTTACCCAGGCACCATCCCTTTTATATCAAATAAAAGATATTTAATAAACAGCGTGTACAGGTTTTTACAATGACTATTGCTACTCAAAAAATAGCAGCCTCATTAATTTAAAATCCAGTAATATGTATGCAATATATCATGCCGTGTATAGTATGTAATATAATTGTAAACGTACAGTAGGAATAAAATGAAAAGGTTTAATATCTACATTGGAAACAAAATGTTCTTAATAAAAGCTTTTATGTTTTTCCCATTTCATCCCAAAACAATTTGTCGTAACGCGTGTTCATAAACGTCGAGCGCCGAGACCAAACTCGCTGACCCGTCACCGAACTACCAGATTAACAATACAAAAGGTGCCGGGTGTCACAAAAAACCTTATGAAATGTTTAACTGAAAATATGAAAACGCGCCCGGAGAGATACAATTGCACGTGTACCAGATGTGTTTAATTACTGACCCGACAAAATCTCGAAAAGAGTCGAGCTTCATTACGAACACAATGGCCGCGTGCCTCCAACGGCGATAAAGAAAATAAAATATCAACACTCCGCTAACGCCCGCGCATAAAATGATAGAACGAGTTAGCTAATATTTGCTTTAATAAAGTTCAGACATTTTATAAAAAAAAAACAAAATATATACGAGCCCTCACAAAAATTAACTGCCGGCGTTAGGCCATTTTATAGGCGCCGGATAACGGTACCTCGTTTTAATATTAGCCAAACAAGATCCCCAGAGCGAGAGGGTTAAAAAATACCGTAACACATGGTGACGTTAATTTTACATTAAAGTAAGATATTGCGCGGTCCTCGAGTTATAATTTACCTTAATAATTCAACCCAGGGCATATAACCGCGTACAAATTACGACCAAATTTTAATTTTACTGCAGAAATAACGCTTGAATTTATATCGAGGGCAGTTATCAGTGGCCAATGCGCAAAATTACTCTTTAAAGGGTATGATTTCTTTAAGTAAGCCAAGTGAACGAAATATGCTCATTAAGCATTGGCGAAACTTGAAATATGTTTTTTCAGAAAGATAAAGCAAAGATTACATGAGAGGTGTGGAATAAAAATTATATTAAAAAAAAATACACTCGATGTATTCGACCATTTTCGTCCCACGCACGAATACGTATACGTGGGCGAATACGAATATTGATGCACATACTCAACACTGTCTCGTTACGCCAAATCTAACTAGTATAATTGAATTAACATATCGTGATTTTGATTCACTGTTTTGCAATGGCGTGATATTAACCATCCCAGCATAATGAGACGAGCTCGTTGAATAAATTAAGTATCTGTTGAATGACGAAGCATTAATAAGATGCTGATTTGACAAACCATTGTTGTGAGAATAATAAATGATTATTTATGAATAATATGACTGCTGTCAGCGATATCGATGGTTGGTGAGATGAAAATAAAAATTAGGTGTAATAAAGCTGCAACTTCATACCACTTTCAATAGCAATGCTGAAATTGCATCCATGTTCGACGCGATAAATTTACGATGCGCGCGCGCACTAAACATGCATCACATATCGAGATCGCTAGCATGGCAGTAAAACAATTTATCCCCAAATTAACCAGCCTCATTAATAATATTTTACCTATATGTGTAGTTACTTTAAATGAAGAATAAAAAGTAAATAATATTTAAGAAAAAAAAAACAAGGATACGAGTATTAAATCTGCACACCAAATATATTTTTACCGAAAATTAAGATGATATCAACAAATTAAAATAATCAAGATATTACAATGTCTAGGTCCACATGAGTCAAGTGTCTAAATTCCTTTTCACTATAATTCGACCTCGCCATTTCCGTTACGAGACATTTATTCAAAGTGATCAATTTCATCGCACAATGAATACGAAGTAAGAAATCAACACAACCGCACTTTCCCCGAGCAATTTTCTTTCATAGCCAATATTTTAGCGGGTCCGCGAAAGAGGAGCCCCGTCTGAAATATGGAGCGGCGCGTCGTTGAATTTTTGTTTAGTGTGCAATTTTGAACCCGACCAGACGTATATCACGTTTTTCGCAACTGGAAACCAACCAAAATGGTGCAATAAATCTGAAAGTCTATTTTCATATAAAAGAAAACCGATTAAGGAGCTTTCCCGATAGCGATCTCTCGAATGAAGCTATATATTTTCATGATCGAACGGATCCAAGATCAAGGACGTCTGACGACCGGTGCGTAAGGAAATTGAAAAAGAAAACGTTCCTTTTAATAGCATTGCCCTTGAGAGAAATATATTTATTTGCATAAGTACTCGAGTTCCCTTTCCGTTCACTGTCATAGCAATGAAAACAAAGAGAAAGCCAAAGCCAAATCAATAACCATGAGCTTTTAGGAAAGTATTACTTATAAAATATATTTTTATAATTGGACACTATAACCTTAAACCGCATCTTTTACTATACTCAGAGAGAAATGTTCATTCATCCACGTGGGCTGGTAGGCAAGCCGGATCCCGAATCCTTCCTCTGACGCAAGAGTGAGGATCCACGTGCAGGAAAGGTTTTATCAGAAACCTTCCCGGAACCTGGATCCTCATAATAAGCCATCACACTTTTACCCCGCCCCTTGGGACAATGGTTGGAGAGCCCTGATTGGAGGCGTGATTTTCAACAACTACAAAAATATCGGGGAGAATGTTCTTTGAACTTATACTCGTGTCCCCACTGTGAGAGTACATGGGAGGGTGTTAGTCTGTATGCTGAGGCATACAGACCTCACTGAGAGGTATGTCCACTGGATGGGTTAATCTATGAGAGTTCCACGTGACCAGCCACGCTAGATTCGGTGTAAAGTACGCAACAGATTTCCCTTCAACAAAAAAAAAAGGTAAACCGTCACGATCTTATGCCGTATATAAGAAGTATCAGAAAAATAGGTTGAAAAATATAAACTATTAATATTAATAGGTAAAGATAAAGTACGTTATTGTAACAACGAAGATAAACTTAATTACAACAAAACGTAGGTAATCACATCACCTACTACGGTTTACCTTGAACGTGTTACTTGAATCATTACAAGTAGCAAGAATTATTTTGCTAGAATTAATTACACACCACACAATAAATTAGGAACTAAGAACTGATAAATGACCACTGATAAAACAATTGGATAAGATTAACCGAATAACTGCCGACCACAAAAACAGGACACGGAGTATAATAAGAACCTATATTAAAACATTGCTCAGACTTTGTGCATAACAAGCGTATAACTCTTAAGCCGTCCAACTACCGTGTGACAGTGTCGTCATTTCAATTGTCAGAATGCTCTCCATTATAAAAACGTCACATTTCAAAAAAAGAAAATTATGGAGCAACGGAAGCTTCGCCAAACGCTATGAGACTAGGGCTTCCAATCCTGCAATATCTCGCGCCGTTTCATTCATTATTATATATACAGTAGAACCTCGATAACTCAAACCTCGGTAACTTAAAAACCTCTATAACTTCAAAAAATAATATGTTCCCTTCCCATCAGAGCCCAAAGCCTCAATAACTTAAAATCTGTAAACTCTGTAACTTAAATAAGTAATCTCTGTATTGGCCCTCAGTAACTTAAAGAAATGCTTCCACAACCTCAATAACATAAAATTGTTTGTCAATGAGTCATTTTGAAAGAAAACTTACAACACTCACATACGCTGATAAATTAAAAGCTACAGAAGCAGTGAAAAATGGATTGAAAAGCAAAGAAGTTGCGGCTCAGTTTGGGATACATGAGAGTCCATTATCAATCATCATTAAAAAAGGAGCTGAAATCTTGAAGAAACAAGAATTAGGAGAAAGTCTCCAATGTAAGACGAAAAATTGCCAAATTCCCTAATTTAGAACAATGTTTGTTTACGTGGTTCAAACAGTGTCGAAACAAAAACATCAGTGTTAGTGGACCCATACTGAAAGAAAAAGCTGAAGAGTTCGCTAATTCGATGAAAATCAAAAAATTTAATTACTGTATTTTATTGAACCAGTCCTTCTGACGCATTCGAGTAAAAATAGGAACAAGGGTACCTACATACATATGTACATACCTACCTCTATATTAACCTATCATTAACATAGTCCCTTGATAACTTAAAACCTCTATAACTTAAAATATTTTGTATTTCCCTTGGACTTTAACTTATCGAGGTTCTACTGTACTTGAATTTATCATAAAAAGGTAAGGCAATAAGGAATTACAAAACATTTACATTATACATATCTATTAAAGGAATACTGCCGACTAGTATAGAAATAGAAAGTCTTTTTTGATGTAATTTTGTATCTAAAACAAACCGTACCTTGATAGAGGTCATTACGATATTTTATATAAAGAGGAAACATTTGTTTGTCTACATCGAATAGACTGCGAAAGTAGTGGACCGATTTTAAAAATTCTTACACCTACGGGAAGCTACATCATACACGGGCAATTACTCACGCAAAGTCGCGAGAAAACAGCTAGTATAATATAATGTAGTTTGATCACTAATTGTTGTTACGTTCAAAATGTTGATTTTTGTTTCAAGTATACTTTATTCACTTTTAATTTTTATGATTTCTATATTAACAGTGCAATTTTGAATGAGCTTATGTTTATATTCTCAATATTTATAATTAAACTAAAAAAAATCTAACTGAGAAGTTTTCACTTACGTGATATGGTACTAATTGTTCATCTATATACGGTTCCCACAAATATCGAGATACCGCTGGATTGGAAACGTTCAGTCCCGGATATATCGATAGTCTGTGGCTTTGGATTTAGGACAAACTAAGTAAAATAGGAATAATAGAGCAATTTTTCTTTGTTTTAAATTTTATAAATAGATTAAAATTATCCAAATGCCTAAAAAATCAATTGCATTAATATTATTAAGATTATAAAATAACATTACGCCGTAGTTAACGCGCTCGGTCTGCGATACGTTTGTTAAGCAACTTTGATAATGACCGATCATAGGATGGGTAATCAAAAATTTTTTTTCAAGTCCTTCGGAAGACACATTAAGCCGTTGGTCTCGGCTGCATCGTCTCGTTAACATACCCACCAATTAGCACTGAGCCCGCGTGGGGAGTTCCCCACCATTTTTGCTTTTCGATTTAATTCGATTCCATTACAGGGAAGACCTAAGCCCCAGCAGTGGAAACATTAATAGACTAGTGATGATTTGATATTACTTACTTTGTACTTAAGACCCACTAAAATTACAACTATTATATATGTTTTAGAAAATTTTATAAGAAGATATAATATATAGGCACCTTCGGTAATTTTCACTCTGATACCGTGTAACTATTAAGAATTGAAGACCATTGCTATTTCCAATTAATCTGCTGTGTATATTTTCAACAAACAGAAATTAACAAAGAAAAGAAAACGTAACAAAACAACGTAAATATCGACAAGTCCAAGCGCCTATTTGAAAAAAGATAAAATTGACATGCCCACATTGAGAGAGCCAATAATCGAGATTCCCGGCATACTTCACTTCCATAAATACTCAATAAGGGCCTAATTCTGACCCTGTTTCGCGATCGGCTCGCAAAATCCCAATCTATGTTACGGTATATTAAATTCTTCACGTTTAATCAACCCCCCGACGGAGAGCTGTAAAAATTTTCGAATTTCCTTTTGAATCAACACAGAGAACATTGATGTGCCAACAATAAAGCCAAGTGAGAATTATTAATGGTAGCGTTCCTACTACTACGTCGAGAACCGTGGGTTCGATCCCCACCCACGACAAACATTTTTGTGATTAACAATTATGTCTCTTCTACGTCTGGGTGTTTTTTATTTATATTATGTATATATTTGTATTCCCCCCGTTGTTTCTGATATCCATAATAAAAGTGCCTAAGCTACTTACCTCGGAATCGGATCAATGTGTGTGATGTTGTCCGAAATTTATTATTTATATTGTGTATATAAAATTTTCCAAATAAGAAAACTAATGTAACCTCTTTAAACTCCAGTAAGAACCTATTAAGTAAGAAAACCAATGCCTTCCCCTAGTTTGGTGAAACGACAGCGAATATATCGCTGGCAGAGTTTCAAAAGCGCCCAAATCGTACACCAGCTCCGCGGACACGCCTTTTATCTGTAACGTCTATCAGGTTTCACATTTGCCGCTTTAGAGTAAATAAAAAGTCAAGAGTAACGCCAAATAAATAATAAAAAGAAGGCAACAGAGCGCTTCGATTTGGCTTCCCACTGCCTGACTTATTTTTTGTTTAACTGTTGTCGAATGGTAAAATTAAGATACGTATATATTCTTGATTGATATTATAACTCAAATGGTAATTACGGATATAATATATTTTCTACCTCTTGATAAAAAGTAAGTTGTTACTAGTTGACAGTATATAAGCAATTAAAAACCAAGTTTCAGAACAGTACTAACTAGTCATGGTGAGAAAAATTTTAAATATATTTTCTATTAAATCGACTGTATGTGTTACTTGTCAGAGATGTAGTATATATTACTATATCTTCAATCCTTGGTGAATGTTACTAAATGTAATCCTTAATCATGATTACAGTTTGCACATCTCTGTTACTTGTTAACTCAGCAAACGTCATGAGCTAAATCGACTTTGATTTTTATTCTTACATTTATTTTACTATTACTCAAAAGTAAAAATAATTGGAAAATATCCTAGTCAATTAGTAATTCATTTTCTTCTTGAGCTCTTAATGTAACGAGAATCGGATAAGATCGTTTGAACTAATTATTGTAAAATAATTATATAAGTAATGGAAAATAACGATAATATACCCACTAAAGTATTACGATAGCCACTGGCACTAAATAATCTGTTAGTAACATAAAAAGTAATCTGAGCACTACAAAAACTCGGCGAATAAATATATAGTGGTCACGACGGACAGACGCCTGGCGAAGAAGTGCCATTATACGTTATGTTGTTTTATGCGGTGCGGCTACGACCATACAGCTATCGCCTCCCAACAATGCACCGGGAGAATCATAAATTTGAAACAATTAGACGATAAATTCACTCTTGAATTAGTATTTTTATTTGCGCGTCACGTGCGCACGGCGCTCTCTCTCTCTCCACAAAATGATGTACCATAGCTTTAAATTTCAAAATAAACTAATAGAACCTTCCGAAAGTTTAAGGTAAGTAACTAATAGAACGCTAAGATATCCTACCGGATTGATTAGTTTTCATATTACAATCAAGCTCTGACAATTTAATAAAAGTTACATATTTAGTCTAGTTTGGATGCTTTTGTTTAGATATTAGATATTGTATTGTGACACCATAAAATTGATTGCAGCCGTGTTTATATTTCATGTCTTATCTGGAATATAAAATGAAGCCTCATTCCTAGTAAATCTAAAAAAAAACACAAAATTGCATTAAACAAATTTATGTATGCAGATAAAATTCTAAAGGCAGGGGGCCGATTTGCAACCATTACCGACCGCAGAACTGATCTTAGAGCTGATTAAGAAAAACGAATAAGAGCGAAAGCGTGACACAAAAGCAGAACGATAACAGAGGAAAAACGAGCAGCGAATCGCCTCCGAGCAGACGGTATCTTCGCCCGCCCGGGAGTTATTAAATATTAAAATAAACTCGCATTCCGACACGAGTCCTACGCGATACGCAAGATTATTGCTAACACAATGAGAGTACTGGGCTCCGATTCCTCCCCCCCACCTTATCATATCAAAGCACGAGCTTACATAATTCAGCTAGGGACAATATTTCCTCGAGAGATCCCTTGTTAGTGAAGAAAATTTTGCGTCTCTGTAAACTGACAGTGTCAAAAAAGTTAAAAGCAGCAAACGAATCTCAAATGTTTTCATACTTAGTTACATCTTACTTTTTTCAGTTATTAACGAAAATGTTTTCTTTAAAAATCACACTGGAACAGTAGACAGATATTAATTTCAAATACAAAATCGATTAAATGAAAATCATAACAAGGCATCATAACTCACAAAGAATTGCTTCATCACATCTCAAAATTGTATCGAGGGTCGCATCGCTTCGACTTGTTCGAATACCACCACGCCTACTTACCTGAAACAATAGATCATTACAATATCACTTACCGAGAATTAAACCATGTAACCACGAAACACATTCGAGTCACATACATTTACAAGGTATTATCTTATGTTAGGCACTTACACTTGCATTCAAAGCCCTCAACAGTCTTATTAGTTGTTGACGTTGCGATCTTTCTTATAAATGCTATTTTAAGATTACATTAGAAGTTCGCGGAACGTCATTTACGAAAACCTCATTATCTCAAGAATCAAAAATAAATATTCTAATAAGTTTTAGTATAATACTTTGAAATTAAATGAATAACAATAACATCTATCTCATCTACTCATCCAGATAAAAACTATCAATTTAAGCACTGCCCAAATGAATCTACAGGGGTTAGAAGTTGTCTTACTCGCTACTAACAGGTCGCAAAGTTCCAATAATTAAATGATTCGCCTTCAGCTTCATCGGCGTAGATGACGTTAGCTTGTGATTCCGCTAAAAATTTGCAAATTACCTACCAGATGACATATTTTCTTGACAGCCTGTTAATTTTTCAATCTGAGATAAAAATATAGAAATAAAAGCTTATTGTTTATTTGTATATTCAAACAACTTTTATTATAGTCGGGAGGCAGGTTTATGTAAGTAATTAATATTAACCGCCCAAATTCAATAAAATTTATGAACTTTTAGTATACACCATAATTAAATAATAGGACCATTTAGTAGTAAAATCGCTATTATAATCCTTAAATGTGACGTCTCATGGCTTAAAGCAATTTCTTCCAGGTAACCGCAGATTAGACTGGATTATTATTAAATAGATAGGTAGTAGATGGTGTTTTACATGGCGAGAGAACATATTTTCATATATAAAACACCTTCATTCATACATAAACATACAACAATAAAAATAATAGTACAGTAAAAAACAAAGTATACATATAGAATAGAAATAAGATGAAAACGATAGCATATTATACTTAAAGTGATAAATAATATTCCTTTAAAATATTTTTAGTGATGGAGCGCGCATTATTTCCTCCGGCAATACATTTCACAAGCGAACAGCCTGAAATGCGAATAACTTTTTAAGTTCTCTGATAATCTCAAAGGACTAGAATGCGAATCGCGAAAGAACTTGAAACGTTCCCTAAGTTGGAGAGAAAGGATTAAACAGAATACTATAGAGCAGGGAAACAATACGCGTATTCCGACGAAGACGAATTGGCAACCACTTCATGCAAAAATTATATATATATAATAATGCGTAACCCAAATATGAATCTAAATTGTTTAAGTCTCTCAAGTTTATTTAATTGCTCTTCGGTTAAGTAAGATAACTGACATCAGAATAATCCAGGATTGGAAGAAGGGATTGTACAAGCGCAATTTTAGTAGCCAATGGTAGGCAGTTACGTGACCTGTTCAAGGAACCAGCTGCAGCAAAGATTCTACAACTCATTTGCTAAATTTGTGGTTCCCACGTCAAGTTTTTATCTATGATTATCCCCAAATTTCGTACGCAGTCACTGGGGACTGAAGTGATACCACCAAATATAATAGCAGGTAAACATGACCACCATATTTTATTTGTCGTTGCGGGCCAATAATTATGGCTTGAGTTTTCAAAGCATTAACTTTTATACCGTACTTGCTCCAATCAGAGATTATCTCTAATGTCCGTTTTCACTAACCAGAACAAAGCATAGCTTAACTAGAATTCACTTAATATTAAGAATAGCATAAGTAGATCTGTAGTTTAACCAAACCTGTAACGCTCGGTATATGGCAGTAGTGATGACGAAAATAATTTTACACAGGTTCATTAGTCTGAATAGTTCAAGATGTTAAATAAATAAATACAATCAGTGTGACAAACATAATTTTTCCTCAAAAGAAAATCAGAAAGAGAACGTTCCAGGAATCCGATACTATTATATTTATCAATAAAATTCGTTTTCAATGCAGTTGCTCATAAAGCGCTATTTTTTTAATCCATTGTAAACACCGAAAGTGAGTCTTTAAACACGTGTTAAATAAAAATGTACTGAAATCCTTTACTGCACACGTGCTTTAAAGTATTTTTTTAATTATTTTGGCCGACCACCAAAGATATTTAAAAAAAAATTGATGAAAATATGTCAAACTTTAGAAGCAAAAGTATTTCAAGGAGCCTAGAACGAATATTTTCAAATAAAAATGTATGACACGTAAACATGTTCAAATATCACGTTTAATTTTAACAAATAATTTTTACCTTTAATACATACTTAGTTTTATTGATCTATATATTTGTTTTATTTCCTTGCAAAAAGCATTGAAAAATGTTGTAAGAAACTTGAGCGTAAAAGGTTTTTCGAGTATGACACGAAAACATGTTCAAATATCACGTTTAATGTTAACAAATAATTTTTACCTTTAATACATACTTAGTTTTATTAACCTATATATTTGTTTTATTTCCTCGCAAAAAGCATTGAAAAATGTTGGAAAAAACTTAAGCGTAAAAGGCTTACTTTCCGTACTTGTATCTAAAATAACTATTATACACAATTTCTAATTTTCCAGTACAATTATATTCTTTTTTCTGTTACTCTTTTTATAATTGCCAGTGTTTCATAATCTATGATGATTTTATCTTGAGATTAACTCTACGTGAATGTGAAATGTCTATGTTTATATTAGTGACGAATGTATATAAATAAATAAATATGGAATGTTGTATGTATGTATAGTGGGTTCCCCACATCACTAATCACTCGCTTAGATACATATATTTTGAGATAATAAAACAATAAAAATATACGTGATCTTGTATTTACTCAAGCAACGAGTCGTCATTGACCATTTATAAAAAGTCCGAAAATTAAAAAATCACATTGTTTATATATTAATTCAATATACACTCCTTGATGACAACTTACTTAATCGATTTAATGCCGTGACACATCCGTGGTCAAAGATTAGTATCAAAGCAACTGGAGTGCTTTACTAATATTATAAAGAGAAAAAAGATCGGTTTCTTTAAATTGAATAGGCACCGATACTTACTACTGGACCGATTCAGAAATTATTTCTCCCATGTACGGAAAGCTACACGTTTATGAACCTGCTGCGAAAAATATATACTCTATAATTTACGCAGAATGAAGCTGCGGGAAAACAGCTTGTTCATATATAAAACTTATCATAGCTAATCGAAACGTAAACTATGCAACATATACGCTTGTGTAATGGATATTACTACGCGTTCATTATTCTCGATTTTAACAAGATCATTTTTTTTAAATAATCCAATACATGTTAAAAATTGAAATAAATCCAGACGGCATAGCCATAGCCAAAAAATAACGTTGCTAGGTGGTTACTTAATTTGACAGCTATTTAGGACGTTTCTAAGGTGCGTTTTAACTTTAATGAATATTTATAAGTAAAGATTGTTGTTAACGAATTGCTTAATTTTAGTCAACGTATATAAGCAAGGCTATTAAACTATAGCAAATGAAAAATATTATTTCCCCGAATCTGATTTTCTCTGGGTAGTACTTAGTTGTTCGTGTTAGCTTGGCTCCGCAAGTTAAAACTGATAAGACCCAATGCTCCCAGAGTATTTGGTAAGGATATTGTTAACGAGTGGCTTTCCCGCTGATATCGCGAACGGGATCTCTCATCGTGTGGAGGCGGGCAGTGTTCTAGCTAATGTCGCTTAATTAACTCGTATTCATTAACTGTTGGAGCCTGGCGCGTGTATTGGAACACCAGGTGTTACACGACGCATCGAACTTCCGTACGATTCAATTCAATCACATTTGTAATTAATTCGTCAGTACTAATGTCGATGACGTCATGAGGTTTGTTCGATAATAACCGGGCCCTCCTTGCAGGATAACGCATTCATGAAACGTAAACGGGCTTTACCAAGTAAATGTAAAACAGGGTGTTTGGAGAAACTTGTTTTAAGACTAGGTTCATTTCCCCTGCGTCATTAAAAAAAGATTTGTGAGTTTATGCATGATATTTCTTTCGATTGCGTGCATGAACAATTGTTATATCGAAACAGAGGTCAAAAGTACCTTAACATATATATTAATTCTCAGACGATACGAAGTTAGCAGGGTGGATTGGTATAGTCTTATAATATAAAGTCATCATACGTAATCTAGTAAAGCAGGAGTCACATTCCGTAAACATTTAAACGCATAGAAACTTGTATATGGCACTGTCATTATCTATTAACAAATATTACCTACTCGGCAATGTCTTCTCTAATGTTTCGTGTCCATATGAATCCAAACGTCAAGTGAGTTTCGTGTGTCGTCTTCGGTCGATGCAGAGAGAGAAATATTAGGGCTATTAATATTCAAAGGTTGCGCACAAGAGATAGCTGAGGTCAGATGACCGTAATGCATGTCTTTGTATCGTGAACAGACTTATGTGTACAAAGATCAAACGCAAACACAAAGATCAAAATTTTTTAATTGTTTTTACAAAAAGAAAAAAAAGAAAAATTATTTCCAATAACCAAGTATAAAATAGGCGTAAAGACTGAAATTTATTTTTTATGTTATTTTATTGAAGTTCGAAGTAATAAAATTAGCTCTTTACATCTAATACCTAAAATCTAAATACCAAGATTTTCAGAAAGTTGATTGAACATGTTATGATTCGTTTACAAATATAATTATAAAAAATTATGAACAACATGTACCTAATTATATGAATTAGTCAAAACCTACAAATAATATACTAACGATAGCTTCAAGATAGGATCGGTAGTTTGAAATATTCCTGTTCCAATTAGAAGCATGCTCACAAGCACCGCAGGCTACGATCCTCTAGAACAGCGTTTTTGCCCGCTAGCCTCCAGCAGCGGCAACCATCACGCGCGCTCCTTCGCTGCCATTATGTAAAACGTTCACCGGATATGCATCGTGTTATTAAATACAGTAGGATAATCAATATCATTAATCGACTTTCTACTTGCAAATTGTGATTGATCAACAAAAACCGAGCAAGTGCGAGTGGCGCTGTACAAATATTACAATTGAAACATATTACAGTCTCTAAGTTGAACCGATCCAATAAACCAACATCACTCATGTTCAAAATTAATTTATTTACGTTATACCACGGTCTTTTGGTCACCGTGTCACATGGGTACACATAATTTATACATATTCTGATACACTTACGTATACAAATTCGAAAATCGGTTCGATTAATTCGAGTATCACTCACTATACCCCTAACAATACCCACGTTCAATTCTTTCATCAAAGACTTGATCAAATTTACTTCATTAAATACGAAATTGTTTAGTCCACAGATAAATATGTAAGCACCTTACAATTACATAACCTTCTGTAAAGATATTAAGAGCTGAATTGCAACAACGATCAAGTTCAAGAGCAGCTTTGCGTGCTTTATGACTATGGAGGACAAAATAAATTCTCATTACGACCAGGGGAAATAGAATGTTGCACTGTTGTAATGAGATTACATTTACAGTTATTGCGAACATTAGGCAGTCGGTAGGTGTTCACCGCAAATAGGAATAACCGGGTACCACTAACATAAATCCACTTAAATATGATCAGCAAAATAAACTGACTATTGTAATGTAAATAAAGGCGAATATTTCACTCGATAATAATGCAGCATACCATAATGAACGTTGAAATTCAGAAAATATCATTATTAGCGTTCGTCGTGAACGGGACATTAATCCACTTAGCTACAATCTTGTCAGCCGTCAAGATTACGTAACGAACGCGAAAACTCGATTAACATTCAATAGATATCATATAAATATGGTAATCGAATTAAATCGACAAGGCGTGTTTTATGCAAACAAAGATTTTAAATCAGTCGTAAATGGCAAATAGGTGGCCGTAAAGTTGTGTGTGGCGACAATAATAGGGACTGACGCGAGCCACTTCTCGGCGAGTCGTCGCGTTATCGCGCGTAGGTACAAAGATAAAGATCTCCGATGTAATTTTGTGAGAAAATTTACAAGTTTGCCAGCTAATAACCGTATACATGCCAACTATATGTCCGTTCGGGCGGCGACAACCAACCCGACGCTTATGACCCCACTAGAGCTTCGATTTATGATCGCCTCATTTGGGACAAGGGTAAATTTTACAACTTAATTTATAATCCAGGTATTTTTCCCCCTTTTTATTTTTACTGCGGAGGAAAGAGGATCGTGATACTGACGAGAATATAAAGTCTCTTAAGTCTCATCATAGTGTATTTTATGTTGTTTTAGTTATACACTTATCATTTCACAAATTATTATACAGCATCCAATATAGATAATTTACAAAGGAATATCATAGAATAACAAAAACTTTACAACCCAATAAAGCATTGCAAAAGATGACGTGACATAAGCATCAATCGTGACGTCTCAATATCTAGCGATCTTTTAACACGGAAAAGCTCAATTGAATAGGCGATAGAGCACGTTGCACGAGAGCAAAAGCGTCAATCACAAATTATGTAAGCGGAGAAAGTCGAACTCACAAAATGTCACGTCCATATTACATAGACAGGCGCACATGCCAATTGTAATTGCATTATCAAAATAAATAAAATGGTGGGAATGTACATATAAGACCTTTTTCTAGTATAATATCTAAAAGTTCTTCTATTAGCCGTATGAGACCTAGTTCTCTACACACCCAATATTGTTTATGATAATGAATAAGTACGTTATACGTATGTATGTAAAAAGTTGAACTTTATGAAATACCTACATTAGATATATTAGCGTGATATTGCATACAATACGAGTGTTGCTCCACGGTGATCGACACTATGACTTTATTAGAATGCTGTATCTGATCACATAAAGGTCAGAGCGATAGACATCGGATAAGGTAGACATCATATCATGGCCGTAAATATTCATAGGGCAAGATTGTCGTACGCGTAGGCAACACGTACGGGGGCGCGGTACGGTCGTGCGGCGCATTAGAGACAATGAGATTTGCATAGTTGGGCGGTCCCCGCTGTCAACCAGAACATTCACAATTATCTTATCCGAACACTCATAATATAAATGAGAAAATGCATCAGCAAAATTGTCTATCAAGAATCCATACTAATTATTATAAATGGGACAATAAGTTAGCACCGCGGGCGTCTACACTACTCCCCACGATTAGAGATAGTTTACAGGCTAAAAAATAACATAACGTACTTTTTACCATGAAAATATATACTCTAATTATAGCACTTTGACAACTGAAAAATCCGTAGGAAACAACTAGTATGACATAAAAATAGATTGCACAAATCTAAATATCACCGCGCTTTTGACATATAATAACTGTAAGCCATAAAATAACTGAAATGACTTTGATGGCTTAAGTGACTGAAGGAAATCGTCTTAAGGGGCACTTCAGAAATCTACATCTTTATAACGCTTGCCCGTACCCGTCGTAACCCACTCGTATGGTAATTCCCTTGGAGGAAAGTGGGCCGCTTTTTCCAAATAAGGCTCAAAGAGCGGTGTTCATTTCGACTAGAAAAGCACTTATTCTGTGAATACGTCCGCCCGGGAGCTTAGGGAGCATTGTACATTCGAAGAGCGTCGCTTCCTCACCACCAACCACCCGACGCGCTTTGCAATAATGCGCTTACTATACTCAGTGGTTAGACGCCCTTATAATGCCATTATTCGCACAGTGCGACTTATACCTTAAGTCGAAACCCATGTTGCTTCTGACGCTTGGAGTACAATAGGTGGCGGACATTGTATTTTCTTACTCCTTTCATAACGGAAATAGATTTTAATGCTTTTAATGAAAACTTATTTTGTAACACTTATCTTATACATTTACCGTCTTACAAACCGAGAATTAAAGAAAGTACTTGATATAAAATATTGGCCGCGGCCTAAAACAAATTGTCAATAAGAGAAAACGTCAAATTGAGACGTGTTGACTTATTATCGGATAATGGTTTTAAACCTGGAACTAGAATTAGTGCTCATCTATACTAAAATTAAAAGAGGAAAGATTTTATCATTTGTTTACAAAAGGTTCCGAAACTACTGGACCAATTTTAAAAATTCTTTCAAATTCTTTCAAATATATAAACCACGCGGGCTAAGTAGCGGAACAGCTAGTTTTATAATAAGACTGTAAGTTTTTTTTTTTTTATTGCTTCGTAAGGAAGTTTATCAAAAGTTGTAAATTATTAAGGACGTATCTGCTACCAAACAGAGAAAGTAAAATATAATTTTTCGTGTTTCCATACGTTTTTTGATGTTTAAATAAAAATTGATCTCGTACTTATCTATAACGAGCTCTCAATTCTTGAAAATAACTGTGAATGTTTCACAAAGTAATGAACAGGAATGACTGAAAATTTGTACAGGCGCCTCAGTGGTCTAGCTGTCAAAATCATTTGTCCTGGCTCAAAAAAAATTCAGCTGCAAATTCTGCATTAGGCATATTTTTACAATGTTAAGCATATTTTTATTTCTACTAAATCGTCGCTTCTGTAGTCGCCACTGTTCTTATCAATTGGAAGATTTTCAATAAAAATGCGTCTTTATTTTACTACCCACTAACACCAATCAGTCATTGGTTAATCTCAAACCAGCAAGTCGTTAGTCTATCAATATAATAACGGAAAAATACACCAATGAAAGGGGATTTTTTAAAATAAGTGTACAATAGAATCAGTAAATTACTAGACGGTTAGCAATTAAAGGAAGATTCCAGCGGAGAGGACGCAATCTTTTATACCAACTAATGAGCACAGACGATCGGCGGACACAGCCACACACTCACAGACACTTATCTTCCTGATAAACAAGTACAAATGGGTAACACACCGCTGCCAACCCCTACGCCCTCGTCCTTTAACGTCTTAAGTAACGTCGTACAACTTTTATCAGACAGACAAAGAGTCCGTTCCAAACTCGTTAACTAAATGTGTTACCAATGAAAACAAAACACATTAGGACAGAATGTTTCTAGTGAGATTGGTTAAAAATAAAACAACAAAATTAAATTATAAGACCGAAACAAAGACGGCACTCGTAAAAGTGAGCCGTTTTATTGCATCTAATTGTATGAAGGAAGGGCGACAAATTCTCAGGATGTTTATGAAGGTCCATAGTTGAACTGAGATTTGGTATATAACAGGACAGCTACAACATGTAGGCCCTTAACAATAAACCAGCGTCCCTTTTATTACTATACATATTTTAGAAATGCTAGGGAACCATTGTACCTTTACGATACATGGAAATTACATTTAAACTTTTTCTTGGAATCGTTAATGGAGATATAAAAATGTTATTTGAGATGAAGATGATGACAAAATTCTGAAGTCGTTTGTAAAAATCTAACTTAACATTATTTATATTGATGGAATAACTTAAAAAGCACTAGTAACATTTTTTGGTAATTTTGAAAAAGTACTTCATTTGCCGTATACAATTAAAATTTCTACAAAAAAAAAGTAATAAGCGACTAAAAAACAATCAGACGAACTTACTATTATCTATAATTAAATTATTGCCAATTCATTAGTCCAGTTAAATTAACAAAAAATTGGTTCCAAACTCAGTTACTATGCACATGTATTTCACGCGTATTTTTTAAGCAGTAACTATTTTTTCCAGCATATTCTTTCGTACAATAATAATCCTTAATGTCTTCATCATTTTCAAATAAAAAAACTGAACTAAAACCACTTTGCGATAAAAATCTCAGCGGGCATAACATAAATTCTCTCAACGAAAGGTGCTACCAACCGCTATAACAATTAAATTTTATATTTCAGGTCGCATTACCCAAAGGGTTTCGCTAAGTGCGCGACTCAAGACCTCATTATCTGAGGTGTTAAAATGCAAAAACCGACGCAGCCCCGAGGGCGGACGCCGGCCACGGAAGCCGCCCTGCGCCACAATTCAATACGCCAGGAAAACCGCACAGCGATGCCACCGAATAGAAAGGAATTTAATGAGACCCTCATTAGATGAATACGATTTGCATTTCACAAGCGGTATTGTGAAAATATTTAGATAGTTTTTCATTCAGGCTGGATTGCGCCGTAACATCAAAGTTAAGGTTTATGTTAAATTTGACGATGACTGTCACGTGACTATAACATTGAATACGGAACGCTTCCACCAACCTCTTTCATGACACAGGAAAACAATAACGTTAACCAGCGAAGCTTTGGTTAAAACTGACAGTTAATGCTATGACGTCATCTAACCATTTCCAATGGCGCAACTTAGTTGTAAGTTAGTGTAACCAATTCTAAAAATACGTGCGTGAGTAGCTCGAATGCCAATTTCCATGTGTCGCCATCTCTTAGGTACCGGATTCGATACCCGATCGGGTCAATGAAAGAAACTTATCAAAATCTAAAGTGAGTGCAGGGTGAAAATAAAGACTAGACTACGAATAAAGTGATTTATATATTATAAATAGTGGCCGCCAACGACTCCGTCCGCATTTTCCATTATTTCTTCGCTCCTAATAGTTGCAGCGTGATATTATATAGCCTAAAGCCTTCCTCGATAAATGGTCTATTCAACACAAAAATATTTTTTTAATTCGAACCAGTAGTTGCTGAGATTAGCGCGTTCAAACAAACAAACAAACTCTTCAGCTTTATAATATTAGTATAGATTTATCAATATAAACGAATAATGAGAAGTCGAAGAAATTTTGTTGAATTTCAGAAGTAGCTTTTTTAAATACTGTTAATTTTAGAAGTTAAATCGATAATTGTATACGAAGTGTAATAAAACCTGTGTAAATTGCTTATGTAAAAACAGGTTACAAACACAAAATCTAAAATCAGAACACCAATACAATATCGTTGAAAACTTACAATGCTTAAATACCGAAAACGGGTGTCATCGATTCCAAATTCAATGCAAAGTTATTTTACTAGAAGATGATCATAAATACACAATAAGCCCTTAATTGACTAAAGGCAATTGCACAGAGAGCCGGTGATTCCTACTCTGTCATGACGAATCTTGAATAACATTCCGGCGTCGTTGGTTCGGTAGAGAGAACCCCGCTGGTTAATTTTCACGCTCCAATAAAACTTGAAGTTTATCAGTGCGAGCATCGTTACTTTGACACCTCGACTCGAAAAACAGGTTCATAAGTCGCACTTCAATGACATGTGAAAATAATGTGTGATATTATCGGCCGGACGGTGGTGAACCGGCCTACATTACTATTCTGAGTCGCGTTTTCATTAACCGCCAATCCAGTTAATGAGCGCCGAAGTTTTTCGCTTAAATAAACATTAAGAAGAGAATGGACGGCGCGCCCGCCGAAACCTTTTACCGGAATTACGCCAGTGGTTAAGTGCTAGCTTTTAGCCCACGGTACAATGACGTTGCATACGTCAAAACAGACTGATGTTTTGACTTCCACTCGTATGAAGAACTCCGAACGATTCTCTGCGACCCTGAATTTTTCATGCGTATAGGTTTTTTTTCATGGGCTGTTCATTTAGTTAGCAATAATACCAAAATTCCACAACTTCATTCAACTTGGTTTTACAGATTCAAAAATTTTTATCATCGGCAGCGTTTTCAGTGACTTGACTACATCACACGTTTCTAGTAGTATATATAAAGACACAATCACATGGATTGCACTCATACTAAATCACTGTATGTATGTAAAGCAGATAAAACTTCTCTATCTATAGTTAACACTTATTTGGTATTACTAGCTTTTACCGCGACCTCGCCTGCGGAAATTATATCCTATGTCACCCGCATATGATATATAATAGCTTCCCTTCCAAAGATTACCCCCTTCAAGCAAAATACAATGTTAGAAACTTAACGTATTTATAATATTACAATAAATAAAAATATTATTTTACCTATATTTTTTTTATTTAGATACGTACATGATATTTTATCTGAGAGTCAAGTGACTAAAACGACTTAAAATATGTTACAGAAGCGCTTTAAAAATATTATTACCTCGAACATGGCAACAGCAGATAAATAGCGTAACTTAAAAAAACGCGATCTAAACTTAGTAGCAAAACAACAAAA
The DNA here is from genome assembly GCA_918026875.4 of Diatraea saccharalis. Taxonomy (NCBI): domain Eukaryota; kingdom Metazoa; phylum Arthropoda; class Insecta; order Lepidoptera; family Crambidae; genus Diatraea; species Diatraea saccharalis. The sequence goes on from OU893349.1 coordinate 7,320,984, forward strand.
ATATAGAATAGTTGACTTTAGAAAAATCTGTCCAAAATTATATGCTACATAAATAAGCGTAAATGACCATACTTACGTGAATTAAACAAATAAAAACAACTAGATTGCAACAAATTATTTCAACGCAACCAACTTCTCAGTGCCCTGTAGAAATAATGATACAGAGCGAAACTTTTAAAAGCATAATTAAAACGAATTTCGAGTCGGACCGTGAGTGAGACACACACAAGGTACACGTAATCCGCAAGCTAGGGACGAGATTAAAACTTTACCACTTGAAAGTGCACTGGCCGCACAGTTGAAGAGAAATTTACTCTGAGCAAAAGTTAATATAAGCTAAATTTGTCCTGTGGTGAGCGGTTTGCGGGCTATGTTCCTATAGTCGGTGCCTCTGTTAGAACAAACTCCTGTTAGACAAGGTTACGTTACCACATGTTTCTGAAACATTGTATTGTTTGGTACTCCGCTAATCGTATTAACATAAACACAATTTTAAAGTAACATAAACCATCTAATTAATGTTTTGGTATAAGATTTAGTATCGTTTATGCGGTTCACTTGCGATTTTATCTCTTCGCTGCAAGTATGAGGTAAAAATGCTGAATTTAATTAAAAGTAAGTTTGCAGACTGTTTTTTTTTTTAATTGCCTTATCAGATGCGCGCTCAGACAAGCATCAGATGTAATTGCATTGCAAACCTTTCAAATGTACCGCAAAACGGACGTATGCCCTGTCCTTTTGCAATCAAATAAAAATTAGTCACATGCTGTTGGTATTCAATAAAAAAAAGGTCAGATTAATTAACTGCTTACCTACTCATACCTATTTATAGCTTGTAAGAGATTGTAATTATTTTTACAAGTAAAAATGTTTTTAATGAAAAATGCTTAAAAAAACCACTTGGTCCATACACCCTGAGATGGGATTTGAACCCATGACCTTTCGCAGTCGCCCGGATTGCAACAAGACATTTAGGTCTCCATTACACTATAAAAAATATAGAATGCATTAGCATAAACTTAGGTCCGTTGCGACAAAAAAAAAATAAGATACAAAGAACATCTTGTACTGAACAAATCACCGTAAACAGTAGTAAAGCTCTAGTTGCAAATGAGGCCGTCGAGATAGTGAAGTCCGGAGTTAGCGTAAGCATAAATTAAAACAAGCGTTCCCATAAAAAGTTGATAAATGGCTTTCCACAGGCGGCACGACAAAAAAGGAAACTGACGTCAGCCGAAGCGCTAACGTGCTTCATTTTGCGCCCTCTGCAACATCTGGGACGATTTCAGCACGGTCGCACTGGGACCCGCATGTGGTACGTCGCTGGCCATACATAAATTGCCTATTAAACAGCGCTCGCATTCAAATCAAGTACGTATCGACGCGATATAAATAATCGATGACTGTGCTAACTATTTTGATATTCTTATAAAAAAATACAAAAAGTAAACGATTTGCTTATTGAGCTTCCCGAGACTGTCGAATTTTTTTGGTACTCATGATCGTTACTTCATGAATGTTTACGTAATCTAACTAATCATTCGAAAGCGGAGATAGAGCCCATATCCTTGCCCTAGCCAGTCGACTTCTGGTTAGGGATATGGGATATGGGATCGAATCCCTGTCGAACCCATAACCGAGAGACGGTTGATTTTATAAATAATAAATTATAAATATTATTTATATTATATTATTTTATTTTTCAAAGCATTTTCAAAGAACGTTTCTGTAATAAAAATTATAACTGCCGACGAATATCGTAAAATTGTTGGCGACTGGCTGCAAAACAGCGACCCTTGTTTTAGTCTTATAATATTGAGGACGCTCTTTTAAACACGATTGTCATAGGTATTTAAAATTCTCTGTCTTTGTCTGTCTCATTCTCCCTAGTTATCAGTACATACCTTATTATTTTATTATAATGCCTAATAGATAACATTTCTAATACCTGATCATATACTAAACGGCATCCTTTTTAAATGTTAGCCAGTATCTAGCGAACAAAAAAGGAAATTAAACGAACGGGTGCTAGCAAAACCGGAATGGGTTTCCGCAATTCACGCTGCACTGACTGCCCGCGCCCGACCGCTTTGGACGGAACCCGGCACAAACGCTTGTCTGAGCAAATGTGGGCACATACTGAATATAACACAGCTAAACTAACTCTCTGCTATGTTGGAGCTCGTATATAATATACATATCAGATATTCCCTTTAGTCTTACACTTCGCCAAACCCAACTCTGATAAAGGTATTGAAATTTAAACACTAAGTGAAGTTTACCATGTATAAGTGATATTACTTCCATAACAAATAATAATGTAAATATTCTACATGACACGTATAATTCCCGTAGTCATAGAAACATTAAAAACGACATAATTTGGAGGATTATCATAACAGCATCTAACTCCTACTCCGGAGTAATATTAACCAGTGTAAAATATATAATGGTAATAAATTTACTCGTATTCTGTATAAGATGTTGCGGAATGTAGTATGGAAGGCAACAACGTTAATAATGCCGCAATACGCAACCATTAGAGGCGACCGACTTCGCGGCCGGAATGCTAAGCCATCCAGAAGCGCAATAAAGGGACACATGCACTACCGCACTATAAACATTTGTAAACACCCCTTAACTCAGTATAGACTTAAAATGCAGTAACCCTGCTTTATTTACATTAAATAACGCTCAATAACAGAGCCCATTTTCTCTGAATATACAACAATAACGTGATAAATTAAGTATTCATTAAACAATCAGCTAATTAATGAGTATTGTCAACGAGTTGATGCTTTAACAACCAAAATGTTAATTGACACATTAGCACCACCCAAATATAAATCCTCTTTATATCCAAACGTAATTTCTACATTTGACATGATCTAGAAGTGGTTTCTAGTCTTGGCGTAATGAATGTGGTTGTAGTTGAATTCATCGGGTTTATCTTAAATTGGTGATGACCATGAGTACGAGTATATTAGTTTATCAGTTATTATTATATACGTTAATTACATATTTATTATTTTAGAATGTTCGAAATGTGTCTTGAATATCTTTGACCGGCAATACAATGTTTATTTAGGATACAATTTTCAGACAAATGCAGTTAATTCGACTACCATATTTGCTGAAATAACATTGTCATTAGTATCTCCAGATAAAAAAACTATAAGACTTACAATTTCAGGAATCCCATTTCTATGACTATAAACATATATTCAACACATAATCACTAGATCTTAAAAAAATAAGCCAACTAATTTACCCAACACTAAAAATAACGGTCGCACCGAAAACAACGAGCACTTTGCGTAAAAAAATGTCGCACACCGTTCATAAAGTAGTGCAATATTTAAATACATAAACAATAAAACATTAACGCCCTTACCAATAAGCCATGTATAAGCGCTGTATAGTTACGCAGTGTTTTTATCTTTTCCACTCGAACCGAAAGTCACATTGGAATGACTTGAATAGAACTACAACGGCAATAAGTTTCTTATTAGTAAGGGTATAAATACAAAAATCAAATGTTTATTTTGAGTAGTCACAGATCCAAAGACTTTATCCAGAGGCTTGAAAGCGTGAAGGTGTAACCTACTGTGTAGCCCTATTAACAGGTAACTTTGACATTACGCTTATTACGCCAAATATATCACGCTTCTTAAGAGGTCTCTATTTAATTATATCCCGATGACAATGGGTACTTCCGAGCACTATTTCCATAAAGGATTAGGTAAACGTTTAATTTCCCGTGTAGGCACAGGCTGAACCCACCAACCATTCGTGTACCGAAAGTTGAGTAATCCACAAACGTTCCCTTTAATTGGTTTACCACAGACCTCTATTAACGAAATAAGATGGGAAATCAGAGTATTAGCATAACAGTGAATTCAATTAGGGTTCACAAAGAGGATTACAACTTTTACTATGAAAGGAAAGTTTAAGCCGAGGCTCGATTCGAACTAACATGGAATAATCAAATTTTGAATGAATATGATTACAAAGTTGAAATTAAATTCGTTTTCAATGGCCCCTTAAGTGTTGTATAGTGGTGACCCGTATGTTAATTTTGATATGAATAAAAATGTTAAGAAATTATTCATTTAAGGGGGGACGTGCTATTTGATTAAATATACGCACTTGTATATTAAATCAAATATCACGTCGAACTATGTACAAAATATAATGAAACTATTATTTCTTCCTACTGCCCACTGGTTACTTGATTTAAAAATCAAATATAATTTATTTGTTTTCCAGCCACAGTAATCGTATATTATTAAACGGTATGACGGCTGACCGTGCAAATGCGCTCAGATAACGGCCAAATGTTGGCAATAAAACAACTACCACTAACACGATGGAAATTATATTCTCCAGTCGCCCAGAGGGTCTCATACTGACAACAACCAGATTAACGCTATTACCAAATACAAGTTATCTTTATACAACACTTAATGACGGAATTAGCTCATTTCTCATTTATTTGTCATTACATTAAACTTTTAAATGAAACATCAGACTGCAACAAATACAAAGAAATAGTCAAAGTACTGGTATTCGTTGTGAGTGGTTTGAAATATCCATGTCGCAGCCAAGTGGTATAATCAGTCGACCAATTGGGCGGCTAGCCCTTTTTTATTGAATGCCGACATTCAACGGTCTCACTTCCGATGAACCGAGTAGCTGAACGCATCTCGGTTGATCGAAACTAATCAACAGCCAACTAATTAACTGTTTAATAAAACAATTCAGCAAGAATACCGAAAATTATTCTGAAGATTAGAAGTAAAACAAAATAAATATTGTAGTGGGTTGATTTTATTTAAAACTCAATAACTCCTTGTTACGGTCTGTAATACAGATGCAAGACTGATCAAAAAGATGATAACAAACTGCATATTCGCGACTAAGTGTTAATGGTCTGTATGATCAGTTAACGTACACACCTATAACGCAAATGTGTTAAGTTTAAACTTTCATAATAGATTCTTAAACTAATACAATTATAGAACATACCACGACTCAGACGGCCACAGCGCCATCTATCGAAATGAGAGTAAACAATGCATATATACTGCTATTATTTTAGTATATTTATTACAAATTCGAAGTTAATAACAATATAAAATAATAAACAATAAAGTTATTTTGGTCCTGTAGGTCACGTGATAGCTTAGAAATTTAAGACGATCGCGAAGCGCAGCGTAATCTTAAATTTCGATGTTATTTTTTTGATAGAAAATAAAACCAAAATAAACGTTTTGGCGACTTTTGAACGATCCAAATGTCATAATGATTTAACTAGAAAACTTGGTGAGCATTTGAATTGCGCCATTCAATTAAATGGCTAGCAACCCAATTGAACACCTATTTTAACCAGTTGGCTGCGACATCAATACTAGTTGTAGCTGATGGTATCGCAGCGAGGAAACATTGTTTACTGTGTTTACGTGAAACCTTCGTTATCGTCGTTGTCAGCATCCCCGATAGCTATTTCGAACATTCCTATTATACAGGATATGTGTATGTGTAAATGAATCATATTTAAGTCGATTCTTCTGCAATATAAGAAATATATTGGTATTCGAATTTTGTCCATATTATGGATAGGATTTTTTTTAAATACACTGCTGGATGACAGACTACGGATACGCATACGGATACAGATCGAATACAGAGAATGGGCCACGATGAAGAAGAGAAAATCCACCATGCGGGCCCAGTGCAGACTGGTGAGGCGTCAACTTCTGCAGATTTTTTTGTAGGTACTAAAAATACGCATGATATGAGTGGAGAGGGGGTTAGTCTTAAACCTTACCCTGTACCACGATGGGGATGAGAGGGGATTAAAAAAAGCTGAAAAAAACATCACGTGATTAATGGACGGTCGCCAAGAATTATGATAACAGTAACTAGTAATGAATGACTCATATTACCTAACATAGGCGTAGGTGTGGGAATTATTTGCTTCATTAAAGCAGTAGAACCCAATGAAGTGTGCCGTGCATTCGTTAGCGAGGTGTGTTTGACGCCCGATCGCTCCCTAGCACTTGTCAATTAGACGCATAAAGTGCCGCCCCAACGAAGCAAAATATCACCACATAAATCTTCCACTGTACAGCGAACCTAGCAAACAGTGCCGAGAGCATCTATCTTGATGAACCACTTTTGCTATCGCTACTAACTCTTATTTATTGTTCACCAAGACCATATTTTTTAAAAACAACATCCGCATTTTCAGCAAAGCAGAAATTGTTAACGAACATCACGTTTACAATAGAACAGTAAACTCAAAAATTATTTGCCACGCTTAAGTCCATTCCTTGCTCTTTAAAGCTCGATAAATGCAAATTGCACTATACCTAACACCGAAAGTATCTAGGTCTTAAGCACTGATGACGTCATCGGCACGTAGTGAAAGCCCCGAGACGCGAACAATACGTGTCGCTTGCGCAACTGCAAAGATCGCGGGAACAATGGCGGCGGGTTAATAGAGCCATTCGTTCGCTCATTGCGTATTCATCCACGCCCCTGACGCCCCCGCAGAAAACCCCACTGTCGCGAATGATGTCCTCGAGTGCAGTTGTCATTCAGAACAGTAAGCATATTCACACTCAATTGAAACTATCTCTAAAAACTTTCACGTCAGTAAAGTTTTATTAACAACGAATAGAAAAGAAAAAGAAACACCTAGCAGATTTTCTTTCTATTTTTTCTTACTTGTTTTGCGACAAAATAGAACCTTAAGAAATTGTGAGTCTGACGCTTTCTCGGCTTCGATTTGATAGTACAAATATAAAAGAGGACGACGGTTAATAACTTATTAGGAGCAGATTAGCAGAACTTCATATAATACTTTAAGAATGTATTATATGAAGTTCTGCTAATCTGCCCCTAATAAGTCGGCATATCCATCGGCGATGTTTCACACCAGACAAAGCGGAAAGCGAATATCTACTGCGAACTATTATTGGATTTAAAGATTGCGATCGCAGCGTGCTGCTAGGTTCCTGGCACGAACGGACTATCCTAAAGGCAGTGCGTCGAGATATTTTATTCATAGAGCGCGTGATAAATGAGGAAAGCCACGGTTGTATTACATTCATTATTGCTTCACGCCACGCATGGCGTTATCAAAAACTTGTTGCCGTCGCGAGCCCGCCTAGTACGATCGTTTGGCCTCAGACACCACCTCAGGGACTTGTACCAGATGCCATTTGTCGTTAGTAAACAGCAAAACGGCTTATAATTTATATCCACTGTGGCTTTGTGACTTTTTATTTATGATGTACGGATGCTTAGTAAGAAATAAATGAGGGTTGTTGATAATTACATACAGAAGGTCAACGATATAATAGCTGTTCTTCCCTACAAACATTGAAAACGTATTTTAATAATGTACACGCAGCAACGCGGCAAGTTACCACATTAATTTCTCGCAATCGATTTTCAGGTCTACCCTTTATGTTTTAAAGTCAGAATCAAGTTAAGAAACTTGACAGAGTTGTATAATCTAACATATTGTTGACTGTAAAATACTGACCACATACTATGACAAACTCAAAGGCATTTATTTATTTATACTAATATTATAAAGAGGAAAGATTTTATTGTTTGCAAAGAATAGGATCCGAAACTACTACAATGATTTAAAAAATATTTCAACTACGGGAAGCTACATCGTATGCGTTGGAAGTAGGTTATATATTAACAAAATAACTGAAAATAAAGGGATGAAAATGGGAGTTGAAATATGTTTAAGAAATTAAAACGTTACCATAGTAACCATTCTTTACTATTCAATTGGTCATTGTAATTATATCCCTGTCACAATATGAATCTATATCCAAATCATTTATAAGCTGTTTACACAGGAGTAAACAATCTAACTTATATCTACCCACTTTATATTTCCCTAGGCAAACCGCAGGCGGAAAGCTATATATCATATAAAACATATATTGCATGCCAGTTTTATGTAAATTTTATATATTGTTAATTTGAGATATTGTGCAGTAATATCTGAGTGTATCCTTTGCTCCTTCACTTTCTTCTCTACATGTATATGTCATACCAGATATTTCATCTAAATTAGAGTACTCCAACCAAATACGTACGACTATTCGGAAAATACAATAATTCCGTGACAAGTCACGATAGGACCGTTTTCATGGAACGGTTAACAATCGTTCAATTTGTAGGGCCAGCGGCCGCGAGGCACCACAATAGCTGTACACGCGACGACTCAGGCCCGACATTCTCATGAGTAGAATAACGCACAACAATCAAGATGTCATTTTTCAACTACCCACGCCGCGAACGCTAAGCGAACAGCAAGAAATATGGCTGACAATACACGCACTCTGCACGGACTACATATATGTGGGTACAAAAGAGGCATCATGAGGATGTCGCGATGCATATCTTCTTACAGTTATGTGGTTTCACTCTTTATATTTATCCATAAAAAGTAATAGGGAATGTTGTTTGGTGGTTCGAAAGCAAAAATAAACAATTGCACATCACAGATCATCTAGTAAACATTTGACAGAAGCTTTAGCTTCTAGTGATTTTAATCACTCATAATGGCTGACTAGCAACCTGAAAAAGATTTAACATGGAAATTTATCTCGAGTACAGTTTAATATTAATCTCCAAATTTCAATGTATAAAAAAAAAATGAGAAAGGAAGAAAATTTCGGCCTATTTCAACTTATTAAACAATATTTTAGAGTTTTCCCAAAAAAAAAGAGACAGATTTCATTCTCTCACTATGTAAAATCAATAATGAAAATAATGACGTAAGCATTCAACATTTACAATATCCATTACTAAAAAATATAAATTGAATAAATAGATCAATAAGATTATAGTAAATTTCCGTAAAATAAATACGCTTGTTGTGAAAGACAAACACTATTTTTGTTGCAGATTTATAAATTCTGTGCGTGGGATTGTGAAAGACTCGTATCCATATAAATAATTATTAAGGATGGAATTATGTCGTAATCCCCGACTTTTGTTGTTTTAATAAATATGACACAAGTATAAGCATATTCAAGTATACTCGTATAAGTATATTTTGCAAAGTTTTATACTCGTATCCAATTCAGATGCCAATTTAACAGTGCGATAACGATAAATAATTATTTACTGTTTAAAACTTGAGTAAGGGTATAAATGCAAATAACTCTTTATTTTGTATTTGGTTGTGTTATTGGGTAAAGTATATCTAATATATGTGTCGGTTGCATTCCTGGCATCACCATCTGTCAGTTAGCTTTCACATTGTCATTTGAGCAGAGCCTTTATACTTCCGGTTTATCATAATTATAAAGCAATTTCAATCTGTGCATTTTAATTTTAAACATGTTAAGTATAAATAGAAAAATAAATCGTTCCTCTTAGTCTTACTCTTACTCTATTTTAAAACTCCCACAGCCAGAGTGGTATTGCCTGGCTGCTCTTAAAAACTCGAGTGAATAAGCTTATTTCTGAAATAGCTCTATGGACGACCTCTGCTTAACATTCAGAATCTAGTCAAAAGTAAGTCCACAAAATTTCCTAACACTTAAAAACTTGAGTGAATAAGCTTATTTCTGAAATAGCTCCATGGACGACCTCTGCTTAACATTTAGTTCAGAATCTAATCAAAAGTAAATCGACAAAATTTCCTTACACTGAAAAAGTGTAGATATTACACTAGAAGAAAATCTCCAAATATTTGGATCGCATAAGCTAAAACATACTTTACGCCAATATATATTATAATTGTAAAGTAAACATCAGTTCTCACTTCAGTAAAGTACCTAAGTATAGACTTCCGCAACGGTCATTACGACGATTCGCAGAAATTGCTAATTTATCGACACTGACTTGGGAATTTGTAACAAGAAATTATCATAATTATTGACACGAACCGACAACGCTCGGGGCAGAAGACTACCATGCATTGAGAAAGATCTCCGGGGCCACTAATTCGAAAATACCTCATATATAACGGATCGGACCCTTGGGCCAAAACGGAGGCAACCCACCTTATGTTGAGATAAGCAATTGAAAGTCATTCAGCTAAATTATATTTGCATTCTCTTAAATTTGATGCCACGTGCGATACGGTGTTTTTTACATTATGCTAACTAACATACTAGTTATAAATTAATAATAACTAGCTGTTTTCCCACGACTTCCCTACCGAAAATTATTTATATCTTATTTCACCCGCGTATGATGCAGCTTATCGTCGGTGAAATAATTTTTAAAATCTGTCCAGTATTTACGGAGCCTAGTCCATACAAACAAACAAACAAATCTTTTCTTTTATAATATTTGTAAAAATAACGAAGTAGATAATGATCGTATTCAGGTTAGTAATGTCTCCGCAGTTCGAAAAAAGGACTTTCCCTATGAACAACCGTATGTAAAGAATTATACGGGCTATTAATACATATAGATTTTGTAGTAATAAATAATATACTATTAGAAATAATATGATTAATAAAAATTACGTACATCTAGTTATACTCGTATAGTTGGTCACATCGAAGTAATGGTACGTGCCGATACTAGCGGTGTATTTTGTCATCGATCAACGGTGTCGTCCCAGATATCAGTTAATGATTTATGACCAAACACGCTCACCATTCGCGTTGAAATGTCACGACAGATTACAGGCTTCGTTTAATTTACACCACGCACAGTGTTGACTCTAATTACATTTTCACTACAAATTACATGTACACAATTAATATATAATAGATGACTATGATATGATGAATTTGCCAGATCGTGATCTGCCTAGGCTTCTAGTCGACGTCTCGTGATTTGTCAATCTAACACTTACAGCCAGTTGCACAAACATCCATTAAAATACTCATTAGTTTAAAGCGACATTACCCATACAAATTTAACATTCATTAGAGCTTAAAGGCGTCCTTAAACCTTAATGGATGTTTGTGCAACTGTCCGTTACCTTAATAATCAACATTATATAACAATAAACTAATACTTAGTAGTATAACAATATATAAAAATAAACTTTTGTACTTCAGCAATTAAAACGTGTTAACCTGTTGTTTTCTATTTTAATTTTATGTAGGCATCTATTTCACATTCTTCAGACCTGTAGGCATTAAAGGAAACGCAATTTCGTTTACAGTTTTTTTTTAAATAATAGTTATAAACTTTAAGGTTTATAATTCTATTGCATAGCCGTCTTATCGCGAGATAAGAAGCATCTATAGAGCTACTGGCGACGTACCTACCCAGCTTCTCACGAATAGTGTCTAGTTAGATACATCGATCAATACGTTAAGATTATTGATCTACCTGATTTTTTATTAGTCATATCGTATAACGAGTAAATAAAAATAAAAAACGAACTTTCGATATAAAAAGAACAGTACTATAGCATTCGAACAAATGACAAGAAAGCCTATCAATTTACCACAAAAAATAATTTCGACTGATTATTGATTATTTTGTACTTTGAACAAACTCTATACGTATCTACCTATATATATATTCACGTCAATCTCTTTCGGGGTATCGGGGCAAGCAGACGTTTTTCATTTCCTTGCCAACATACAAAACTCTTTTCGTACATGCTCACAAAGTTTTTATGGCTTCTGATACCAGTATTCGACCGGAATGATCATCTAATAATGCGAATCCGGTAGTGAAATGCTTCAAAATTCTTCTACTTTTTATATTCTGAGATCCGTACAAACGGAGCAGAACTCTTACAGCGCTATTAATAAGCAAGGTTTAGCGTCAGGGTTAATTTACGCTAAAATTGCAATAATACAGAGAATAAGCAAACCTACTACGTTCTAGGAGTAAATATTACTCCCGTAGAACCTCGTACTAGGTTAACCTTTGCTAGGTCTGTTTTCCTGAATTCGAATTCACTCATGTGTCTGAATTCATGTCATTTAGTGTAGCAAGAAACTCACCTGCTCTGGAGTAATGACATTCACAAAAACCATGTTATTACCAGATTAATACATTATAAAAAGAGAGAAAAAGAAGCTATGTTCTTATAATGATAACATAATAATTTAGTAATAGTAGAAACAAAATAATTTTTGAGATAAATAAGATTAGAAGAAATCACCTATCCAGTTGCTGGACCATCTTACGTCCAAGCATTCTTATCTATTATATAATCGGATACCTTATAATATATACTACTATCAATTATCAAGAATATAATTTAAAAAAACTATGTTTTTAATTATTACATTTGATAAATTTTTGCATTAACAATGCTATGCTGGAAAATATTCTTGCTTAAAACAAAAATATTCATCTTAATCGTAAGTTTAAAATATTTGTAAATTTCCCTGAACATTGATAAGAATAATCTCACTAGTAGGGAAAAATAACAAGTGCTTGAAAAGTATGTCAGTCGCGTTAGGTCCTAGGCAGCTCAGTGGTAGCAGTCGCCCGTAGTTCACAAGATCGTGGGTTCAAGTACTATCTCAGAGTACCTCCGGCTGGTGGATTTTTTAAGAGTTTTTCATCAAGAATATATTTAAAATCTGAAATCGCACATGCATTCCTACCTGTTAGATGGTTCCCGGTGAATTCAAAATCGTCGTCCTGATCCCAATGCTTCAGCGACAGATTCCCAAGCGGTGTGGCATTCGCGAACTCCAGATTAGCAAAGTGCCAGTCCAAGATCTGCCTGTCTCGTACCGACAGGTACACAGAACTGAAAATTACATTTCAGTTTAAAGATCAGATAAAATTTTGACAGTATTAGGAAATACAAAATAACAAAAAATAATATTGAGTACTATTAAAATTTTTGATGAGAATACTTTTTAATTGTATTTCTATACACTAATATTATAAAGAGGAAAGATTTGATTGTTGTTTGTTTGCAACGAATAGGCTCCGAAACTACGGGTCCGATTTTTCAAATTCTTTTACCTACTTAAAGCTACATCATATGCGGTGAACACAGGCACAAACTTATCCCGAAAAAATACAAATAAAAAGATGAAAATGAGAATGGAAGGTTGTATGGGAAATTAAAACGTTGCCAAAGTAATCATTGTTTACTAATTAATACTTGTCATTGTGATTATATCAGTGTTAATGACAAATATATGAATCGATATCCAAATTAACAGTTCTCTAGGGACCACACGGGCGAAGCCGCTAGCGGAAAGAATATTAAAAAGATACGCACATATTTTGTATGATTCAATATAACGAATTTCAAGCGCGTTTTAATAAAAATGTTTTTGAGAATATTTTTTAATTATAATTGAGTAGTTAGAGTTGGTAATGTGAAAAACCGGCCAAGGGAGAGTCGGACTGGCGCACGAAAGGAGCAAAAAAATCCCGTTTGTTATATGGAAGTCCTTAGATATTTATTTTATTCTGTTTTTTAGTTTATATTATAGCGGCAACAGAAATACATCTGTGAAAATTTCTAACTCTAACGTCTAACTTTCACAGTTGATGAGATACAGCCTGGTGACAGACTGACAACGAAGTCTCAGTAATAGGGTTCCCGTTTGACCCTTTGGGTACGGAACCCTAAAAAGAGCCGCAAGTATTTTGGATATTCAATAAAACGAGTTATAAGCGCGTTTAATTTTTATAAAATGCTCTATAAAACACAAAAATTGAGTAGGTATTATCGAAAATTTTATCGAGAATACTTTTTTAATTATAACCTTATACGCGTTTTAAGCGTGTGTAAATTTCATTAATGACTAAGTAATGTGTAATAAATATATATAATTATATTATTTCTATTATCTGGCTTTACTTAAACAAACTGATACATATATTTTTTATGAGAAGCATGGCCTTCAAAAATGTAAATGGTAAATGTGTTCATTTCATCTGAATTACAATATTTAATAATAATAATGAAAATAAATATATTTAAACATACCTAGGCGGATTGGACTCTAGTTGGGTCAATTTCTCCTCAATACTAGTGTTCTGTGTGGTAAGAGTGTCATATTCATTGCAGAGCAGATTCATTTCCCTGTTAAGGCGACGCAAATTGAACTCTTGCAAGACGCTGGCGTCTCCCGTCGCACCTTTCTCTTTCTCCACGAGCAATGCATCCTTTTCTACTTTCATTGAATTCAGCAGTTCTTGGATGTCAGACATTCTGTACATCAAATATTGATATTAGTCCCTTAACGAAATATCAACACATATTATTATATTTTACCAATTTTGCATTTACTATGCTATACTAGAAAATCTTCTTAAAGTAAAATGCTTTAAAAAATTGACTTTGTCCCTGGTAGTCCTATCTCAGATTAACAGGTATAAAGTGGGTTTTTTAAAACATTTTTTATTAAGAATATCATCATATATAATAAAATAGAGTCAGATGATTAATGTTGAAATTTGAGTGCATACCTTTTAATTGAGGTTTTATGAAAATTAAAGACATCTTATAATCAACCCGATCAACAGCTTACTTAAATATTTTCAGTCGTGTAAATCCGCTTTACCTATTTTGTCTAGTTTGTCACCAAAATAAGCTTAAGACTACAATATAACTTACTATCTAAAACTTTCGAAAATATTAACATCTATTTATTTTTAGACAACATCACGTACGTTGTTCCATAATTTGAACATCGTCGCTTAAGCTCTTGTACTTTGGAGAATCTGGGATAACGAACACACCACAACACCCAAAAGCGAGACAACCCAAAAAAGTTCATTCAAAAATCACATAATTTTTGTGTATAGTCAATATCCTGTCAGGCTTAACCGATTTTTGTAACTATGTATAAATGTCTCGTGAAAAACTGAACTTGAAAGTGACTTATAATGGGCACGTTCACATAGGACGATAACTGTAACGACAAGATATCCTCGTTTGTCGTCGCCGACAGATTGTCGTGGCGATATCGGGTGACGACTCAATTTTTCACCGTATATATAAAAAGTAAAACAAATGTAACTTGTAAATGTTCACTGCTGTATTATCACCACGAATATTCAATTACACTAAGGGCCCGTCCATTAATCACGTGAGGCTCGAAAGGGGGGGGGGGGGGGATTCGTCAAAAATCACGAAATATCACAAATGTAGTAATATATCACGTGTATTTATTTTTCCTCGACGCGCGATTATAAAACCGAAAAGCGACGTCAAAAATTAAGATTCTTTTGTTTTTTTTTTTATATACACGTGATTTGGTTGAAGGAGGGAGGGGGTAGTTTTAAACCTCATCATGTATCACCAAGGGGGAGGGGAGGTCAAAAAATGTTGAAAAAAACATCACTTGATTAACGGATGGTCCCTAACTGCTAGCAAGCTTTTGGTTATATCGTGTCACGTACCGATATCGTTGTCGTCCGAGTCGACGATATTTGAGTATCGTGTCTTGTCGTTATCGTCGCAGTGTGAAAACACCCAATAGGTAAAACTCTATTTACTAATTTCCAAACATCATATTAAAATACGTTCGAATACTCACTTGTTAATATTTGTTTTTAGTTTCTCTTGCATCGTGATAACGGCTTTCAAATGTTGTATCTGTAATAAGACACTGTTATAAGTACACACATTAAGAGGACACCGAAACATAAATCGCTGAAATTTATTTTTAACAACAAGTTACAAGTTATAATAGTCATATAAGGTGTTATTAAAATGAGTCATTTTCTAGTTTTCAATTAATATGCCTAATGGTACTGACTGTACAAAATGTGAATTTATAGCTCCATAGGAGAAAATGAAAAAGTATTTTAAAAAAAAATTAGTTCCCTAAATCACACTAGATCTACGGTACGTTCTTAATTTCTCAATGACAACCCTTCCGGTTTTCTTTCATGTTTAAAAGTAAATAAGTTTTCAAAACTAAGTAAACTACTCATATTCTATTTGTACTTTTTCGTATTTGTACTCGTATTAATATCTAAGTTTCGAACTTTTCAATTTTTTAATATGTTAGTTAAAAGGAACGGAAATTACTGTCTTTGGTCCATTCGTTTCCTGCAAAAATCAACTTTTGCTAGAGTCGCCATCTAGTGGAGGTGCTTTTTAGTGCTTTCGTTTTTTAAATACTTCCTCATTACCAAATTAACTCTGAACTTCACCATACAATCAATATCTTGTAGTAGGAATTACGTTCTTATGTTAAGGGAAAAATTGAGAATCTACGGTCAGAGATCTTGAGCTGCAATTCTTCAAGAAACTCAGAAAGGGCTGTTTACTTAACTCGCCGTTTTATTTCATACAAAGACGTCCAATTGAAAAATTACATAATTAGACTGTGAAATCACTTTCGATTATATGAAAAAATAATAAAATTTATCGTGTAGTGACACGATAATTTTTTCAAATATAATTAGTGTAGAAAAAGTCTCGGATCTTTATCATAGAAAACCACACAAAGAACCCTGAATGAATAACTTTTTGCAGTCTAGTGATAAGCAATGTTAATTTATTACTATTTCTAGCATTAATATTAGTACATCACTTTCAAACTAAACCGAATATTTTAACGAACTACTACTGACAACGACTACAAAATGATTCGAAAAAGTTAAAACTATTGCACATTAATAAACAAGTCATAAATTGTGAAGTAGTTGCTAGTCTTTGATTTTAATGAAAGTTACGTCATAATGGCGCTCGGTAGTGCAGTAGGCAGCATGCTTGGTCTGCGATATGGTGTTAAGCTTCTTGAGCAATAGCCGGTCATCGGATGGGTGACCGAAACTTTATCATATTAAGCTGCTGCAGAAGTAACGTTAAGCCGTTGGTGCCGGCTGCATCTGCAGTCGTTAATACCCACCAATCCGCACTGGACCAGTGTGGTAGGTCATGGCCAAATTTCAAGATCCGATTCCATCCATAGGGAAGGCGTGAGCCCCAGCAATTAGGGAACATTAAAAGGCTGGTGATGGTGACCTCATAATCTGATAGTAAGTTTTTGGTGATATTTAATTAACTAGTGGCCACCAGCGACTTCGTCCGCGTTTTCCATTATTTCTTCGCTCCTTATAGTTGCAGCGTGATGTTATATAGCCTAAAGCCTTCCTCGATAAATGGTCTATTCAACACAAAAAATACTTTTCAATTCGAACCAGAACTTCCTGAAATTAGCGCGTTCAAATAAACAAACAAACTCTTCAGCTTTATAATATTAGTATAGATTTATATTGTTAATATTGCTTTGGTAGCAACATGATTTTTGTAAATGTCGTTACATCTGTTTGAGCTGGCGAGTTTTTTTACTCTTTCTTCTATCAGCCAAAAGACGTCCTGAACGAGTGGTGAGTAAAAAATGTTGCACGATTCAAAAATACATTTTATAAGATAGATAAACACTTTATTGCACACATTATAATAACAATTTGCAGAGCATTTTATTATTAAAGTGGGCAAAGGTGTTCTAAGTTTATTTTAATAAAGATAATTATGACTTTGAACGGTAAGTGAGCTATTACCTGTTTATGTTTAACGCTTTTCTGTTGCAGTTTGATGACCCATTCCAATGCTTGTCCGAGAGATACAGGGGTGTCATTGTAATAGTTAAAGTCTACTTGGTGTGACAGATAAGATGTAGCGTCGAGAAGACGATTAAATTCACGTTCAACCTAAAACCAAGCGCATTGAAAAGATACAGATATTTTTTTTAAAACAGCACATTTAAAAAAAAACTGCAAAGAATTATTAGATATTTGCCTATTTTAGTATGAAAACTATCCCACCGAACCGCAATCCTCTTTTTAACATGACGGTTTGTTTTAAAACTAATATGAATAAATA
Organism: Diatraea saccharalis; assembly: GCA_918026875.4. Lineage (NCBI taxonomy): Eukaryota > Metazoa > Arthropoda > Insecta > Lepidoptera > Crambidae > Diatraea > Diatraea saccharalis. The sequence goes on from OU893349.1 coordinate 7,338,766, forward strand.
AAAACCGCTACAGCTCCTAATGTATTTTAACGCCTTACCAGCATAGTTTGACCAATTGTATCTTGGAAATTTTTATTGATTAAAATATTCTTATTTCCATTGTAGTCGGCTACAGTCATGGCCATTATATTCGGAATAAAAATAATATGCAAAAAAAATGATGACCGCTAGTAATACTTGATAAAAATCTTAGGCGCGTTTGGCATCATAGAAAGAAACGAATTTAATGAGGTGTAATGGAAACCACAGAAGTTTCACTTATTTCATCTTTGATTGGTCTGCATGCAAAATGAACATATATATTTTATGAATTTACTATTATTAATAAATTATTTTTAGACTCAACATTCCATTATTGTAACATAACATACCATTTCATCCTTATGCTTAGGAACTTGATTTCCAGTTGCTTCGTAAAGTGGACATTTCTGTTTTATTTTGTGCAATTCCATGTTCATTTGAACTGAAAGGGTTGTTACTGGATTACCCCCCAAACCAGTAACAACCATGGCTCCTGAAATAAATAAAAAAAATATATTAACATTGTTATAAACCATATCTTTCAAGCAAGAATTTATATCGTAGGTTCTTATAAGAACAAAATTTCTTTAAATTTAAATATTTACTAACACAAAGTTTCTAGTATATAAGATTCAAGTCGTAAATTATATTAATAAAAAAAAAGTTCAATATAGCCTCAAATTCAACAATTATAACTCTAAAAAAATACAATTTGCTAATGAACTTTAAATAGTTTCAAAGATAATGTCAATGCTATCAAACAATGTTACTCACCTAAATCTGCAACATAAGGACCTTTTCTGTAAGTTACAATCCTGCCACCCACTCTATCTCTCCCTTCCAGAATAACAACTTCACAGCCAAATGACACCAACTGGCGGGCAGCTGCTAATCCAGATACTCCTGTAACATCATATAATGGAATAAATTTACAATATATCAGATAAATGGTTCTTAATATTAAAAATATCTCAAATAACTAAAAGAAACACTTGCTGAACGTAGTACACTCAGGAGAACATCATCAGTTTGTAAATTATAATTATGGTTCAAGCTAAGTATTCACTTCTACTCTTCACTCACTTTAACTATATATTTTTAAAGCCATTTAAAAATATATAGTTAAAGTGATAAACAGCAATTAACATTTTCTCACACTCAGTTTTGCACAAACGTCCATTAAAATTGTCAATAGTTAAAAGCGACATTATCCATAGAAGTTATGATAGACTACGATTGGCCTTTCACGATGAAGCCCCATCTCGTGCGACTGTTTACAACTGGTTTAATGAGTTTAAACGTGGTCGCACTAATCTCACTGATGATTTACGTGAGGGACGGCCTTCTACGGCGACGACTGAAGATAACATCTGTGTTGTGCGGCGTATGATAGAGACTGACAAAAGAGTGACCTATCAACAGATTCGGACAAGCTTAGGCATCGGTATGAGTCAAGTGCACAAAATCCTCCACGAACATTTAGCGGTCAGGAAGCTTTGCGCCCGGTGGATACCTCATAATTTGACTGAGGCTCAAAAACTCCATCGTGTGGATTGGTGTCGTAAAATGATTGAAAGATTTAACGGAGGTGACTCAAATGCTGTGTTCGACATACTAACAGGTGACGAAAGCTGGATTTACTGTTATGATCCTAAAACCAAAAGACAATCTGCTCAGTGGGTGTTTCCTTTCGAGGAGTTGCCAACTAAAGTGAAGAGAGATCGAAGTGCGGGAAAAAAAATGGTGGCCTCGTTCTTTGGAAGGATAGGTCATTTTGCAACAATTGTGTTAGAGGATCAAAAAACAGTTTCTGCAGAATGGTACACTACCAATTGTTTGCCACTTGTCTTGGAAAAAGTTCGAGAGAAACGACCTCGCAGTAGGATCCTCCTTCACCACGACAACGCCTCGTCGCACACCGCCAAGCGAACGATCGACTATTTGGCGACATCAAACGTTAAATTACTGGGTCACCCGCCGTATAGCCCCGACCTCGCGCCTTGTGATTTTTATTTATTTCCAAAAATTAAAGAAAAACTTAAAGGAAAGCGGTTTATGAATGCTGAAGAAGCGGTGGCTGCGTATCGCGATGCCATTGAAGAGACCCCTAAGGACGAGTGGGCAAAGTGCTTTTCCCAGTGGTTCCATCGCATGCAGCGGTGTATTGACGTGAATGGACAATATTTTGAAAAGATATAATAAAACTAATAACTGGCTAATGTAACATTCATGCAGATATCCATCCTCACAAACTTTTTTCACATTCATAATATTAGTAATTATTTTTCTTAAAGAAATATGTAAATGCAAGTTCACTTACCAGCTCCAATAATGATTACTTTGGGTCTTTGTTTCCCCTTTTGTGGACCTGGGATAGGTGTTATACGTTCATAAATACCATAATTTATAAAACCATGTCTTTCAAGGAATGCATGTGTTCTCATAACTAGTGCTGGATCTCCATTATAAGGAGGCTGAAAAATAAATAACAATGTCTATCTTATAACAAAATATACAAAAGGTCAATTCTATTATCAGTCTTGTAGTTGAATATATAAATTTACATAAAATATTTGCTTCATCGAAGATTTTGCGCTTACTGGGAAGCATGATCGGCTCTCGTAAATCATAATATTTTTGGACGATAGGATGAGCGATATAACGATAGGATATAGACTGCTAAAAAATGGAGTCCCTCACGGAACGGTTTTGGCACCTCTACTGTTTAATGCCACCCACAGAATGTAGTAAGTTTATGTATGCATGATCTTGCGCTTACTATGCAGGTCGTAAACTTTAAGAAGGGAAAGGCCGCACTTACAAGAGACTTGGAGGTATGAATATATATTACAGAAAATGGCGTCTCTGTCCAAACCCATCCAAAACTGAGGTGGCTCCGTTTCACCTGTGAAACAGTTTGTCTCGTAGAGAGGACGATATTATGTTTTGCAACAATAGGCTTCGCTATGATTTCAACCCAAAATACCTGGGCATGACGCTCGATCATTCTCTAAACTACAGATCTCACCTAGAAAATAAGAGTCAAAACCTAAAGACACGAGTCAATTTTCTCAACGGACTCGCGGGTACATCATGGGGGACCCGAGCCGATATTTTGCGTACTTCTACAATCGCTCTTGTATATGCTCCTGTGGAATATTGTGCGCGTGGTACGCAAGCATACAATGTGGATAGAGTCGACGGTCAGCTGAATATAGCCATGCGAACCATTACGGGAAGTTTGAAGCCAACACCCATGGCTGTCACTCATTGATACTTCATACAGAGAATGATGCAAGGCGTTAACTCTTGCGCTTCCTATAATGAGGACTTGCCACATATGCGTCTTCGATCCCGTAAATCCATTAGGACTGATTAGCAGATGCAGAACTGAGAGTTTTTAATATTAGCACAGAATGAGCAAGGCTGTGACAGGACCAACATATTGATTTCAATCTTGACCCCAGAAAAATACCAATGGTATACATGGAGAGCTGGTCCATTTGAGTTATGCTTTACCAAATAAGGACTAGAGTGGGTCACTGCAACCAGTACCTTCATAAATGGGCATACAGGTGAACAGCTGCCTGAGATTGTAGGGCACAGGATCAGACCATCACGCACATAGTGTACAATGTCCCAGAAGCCAGTTTTCCAGAAGAATTAAAGACGACTTTTCAACGAAAGAGGAGATTGGCTACTCAAATTAGATGTTAAGTTATAAAATAACAGAAAAATTTTATCTATATGGAAAAAAAAGCCATAAGAAATAATAATATAAATATACATGAAATAATATTAAGTAACTAAACATATTATAGTAAATGCTTATCTAAATTATAAGGATAGCTTTTTGAATTTAATTTGTTCAATAAGTTAAAATTTTTTGTTTTATTTTATTTCAACATTTTCTCTTTTTGCTATTTATCTGGATTATTCGTATAGGACATCAATTGGCTTGTAATAGGAATCCTCAATGGTATAATAATAATAATATACTTTATTGCACACACAAGACGAGTAACAAATTACATAGCTTGACATAAACAGTAAACAGTATACAAAAAGGCAGCCTTATTGCTACATAACAATATCTTCCAGGCAATTAATGGAGGAAAATACATGTATGAAGAAAGAACAGATATATCTTAAATGAGGAATATAAAGGAAGTATAATGGATATATTAAATAAAAGTGTAAATTATGATAAATATTCATGATTTGGAAAGGAGATAGATTTTAACTAGATCACAAAATGATTTTAGCGAGCGAGCTTTCCTGATGATTTCTGGCAGTTTCACAGTCGGACAGCATGCACAGAGAAGGAATAAGAGAAAAAGTCAGTTAAGTGGTGACGAAACTTGAGGGTAAGATTGAAAGCAGATCACAATGAAAAATGGGATGGAGAGTGTTGAAAAAAGGCATTGCTTGAGATAGGGTGGGGTAGAGCGGAACTGAGACACATGGTGGAATTATGTAGATGCTCTAATTTAGTGAGAAGTATCTCATTGCCTAACAACTAAACCAAGTGTAATTTCTCAAATATTAAAAGATATTCAAAATACATAGTAGTTTTACAACACAAAAATTTTTTTCTTCCTCTCTCTATCTGCAATCAGCATCTAGACTTACATCAGATCAACTAATTTCTATCAATATTATGGGAGTTTGGCACTTCCCTTCAATCAATATACTGATTTGCAACATTATTCTGTAGTAAAATTAAGACTGCAAAAGCAAACAAGTGAATATTAACTTACTTCCATTTTTTGAACTGCATATTCTTGTGTCAGCTGTTTCTTTGGATCTTCGAACCAAAGTTTCAGTACACGATTTCTTATCTGTATGAATGCATGACTCGAAGGGCCTTGTAAGTCAGAAAAACATTCCGCTTCCAAAGATGACATCTTATCAAAAGGCAAACGTGATTGAAAAGCAGCACCTTCCAAACTAAAACAATGCAACATTATATTTATTAAAAAATACCCACAACTTTCAAACACTGTAGCAACAGTCTTATGTATTATTTTCAGATGCATACTTCGAATTGCAATTTCTGATTGTTTAAGTACCATTAAATCATATACTACCTATTCAGCATTTCTTTGTAATTAATCTCTTCAATATCGTCACTCTTAGTCTCTTCAATAATAGGTTTCTCTTCTTTCTTAGCATCTTTAACGTCAGTTGTACGGCTAGAAGATGACTCTCGGCGTCCTCCGAGTGACGTAGGACTTGAAGAAGTGACTTTGCTTTTTTCTGACTGATCAGATTCAGAGTCATCCTGCTTGAGTTTTTCGTCTAATTCACGATTGTCGACCTGCTTAATCAAAACATAACCTATTAGACAAAACAAACAGCAGAAACTAGAATAATAATCTTATTTTTTAGTTACCTTGACTCGTTTACGCCGACTCATTTTATGAAGAAGGATAACAAGTTCCTTTAACTAATCTTGAATATATTTTAATCAAGAGAAATTAGAACTGCGAAAAGAAGGAACATAAACAAAACAAATTGTGAATTTGACAACCGATGACAGCTTGACAGAAAAAAATCTAACAGTGTAGGGATGATCGATATTAATCGATGTTGTATAAACATCGATGTTCAGCTAGAAAACATCGATGTTTTAATTTCGATAATATCGGCACATCGATGTTTTGTAGCCAAACATCGGCGATACAAATAAAATATCAAAATAACCTTAGGGTCATCTAACATGCTCTAGATGTACTAGCTAGATAATCTCGTATATCAAGTTCGACATTTTTATATTGGATGTCACCGATTGCTCTCGTAACTGGAGAAACCAAAGAAATAGTTTTTTCTTTGCTGGCATTTTCCAAGGAAGTCAAAAATAAATCTATCAAGTTCAGCGCTCTTTGGTACCCTATAATTTACTTTATGCTCGTTGTGCTCGTTCTCTCGCATCTCTCGCGTGATTTTCTTGTGACACTAAGACAAGTGTGAAGCGAAAGTGAAATACGTGAATTTAAGTTGCTTAATTTTGTAAATAATAATAATTAAACATCGGACTCGAAAACACAGGTATGATAAATTATTTATTTGACTTATTATTTCTTTGCCCACTAATGAAGTACTTTTGAAGTAATTTAACCAATAATGTACTTCAACTACTGTTTCTATTTTAAAGGTTATTTGAGAACAAAAATAAATAAGTTGCTTGTAAGAAGATTATGATACTAACTGCTTGCTGATTTTGTTTCACAATGAAGGTGTAAAGGTTCAAAAAGATTCTTTTTTTTCCATGTAATACATATGAATTTTTATGTATGTAATACATACATATCTTAAAATACATATTTTACATACATGTTTACAAAGGCTGGCTCTACTCTTTATCAATAAAGAAATAAATTAAAAGGTTCTTGCTTATCAAAATTAGTTTTCCTTCAATCAGTTAATAAAAAACATTAGGATATGTAATAATTTGTTCTGTTTCTCAATAAATTTCGAAAGATTTCACTGTATTTTATTTCTTTGTAAATTATTGCAAAAAATCATCGTTGTTTTCCAACATTGATGTTTAGTTTTCGATAATTATCGAACATCGATGTTGGGCTTACGATAATGACATCGATTTCAACATCAATGTTTTTCTAATATCGAACATCCCTATGACAGTGACAGACAGATCTCATCCACAGACTACTACAAATACAAGTACCTCTTTTTTACCACCGGTAATGCTAGTTAAGAATTGGTAGTTTCCCCTTCTATAACAGTGGATGATAGATATACGAGCTTTATGTACGAGATTTTTAAGATCACTGACTAACTCGGCTCGGCGGCGGTTATACACGAAAAGATAGCTCACACTGTATTACGATGTCGTCGACGGTAGAAGCTTTGTGTTATTCAAGGATTATATCACATGTTAAACACTTTTCAATGACAGTATCATAACATTGAATATTAATATTCCTATGTCGGCAAATTTTGATATAGATTAGACATGTAAATAGGACATAATGTAGTGCACAAAAATATACTTTAAACTCTATACACTCTATATTTACAAATATCTAATAATATTTTACCTGACTCGGAATCGAATAAATAAAATAAGCTTTACTTTAAGTATTTCTTAATTGCTAATCTCTACTAATATTGCAACTGCTGTTACGCTTACACATCTAAACTAAGTCTGCTTTAGTTTATTTCCTTCTTTACCTCGTTCATATTTTTATCCGGTTAGAAAAATGTCTTCATATATTCTCCTTCACACATAATTAGTATTATTGTAGTCGACACGCCAACGATTATTTACGAATTAGTTGTTAAAAAAATATATCATCGAGAGTGTCAAGACTCTCATTACTAGTTACGGGCCAATTCATAAACAAACTTTAAAATAAAAATAAAATTGATCTTCAGCTTCTTTTCATAAATTTTACTATAAACATTAAAAACAATATTTCTCGGTTGAGATCTTTTTGGGATAATCAATTTAAATCATATAATGATTAAAGCATATAACGAATTCATATATATTCACATCCATTTACAGTTGTCAACAGTAGACAATTTATATTGGCATATGAAATCAATGTTTTTTTGCCATCAATTCTGATATATCTATTCACGGTACACTCTTTTTCCGAATATATTACATAATTGACCAAAATTATACCTATACATGGAAAGAACGAACGAATCGGACAAATACTTATACGTGGGAAGTCACATTATCCATCATTATATTTGATCAATTACGCATTCACAATGCTAAACTTGAAAACATTCTTAATGAAATATGCTTAAAAATTAATTAACATTATCCTTTTTCGATCTGGATGATCGTGAACTCTTTTTACATTAAAATGCGCTACAAGTAGCCTTTTTTGTCGGAGCTCCTTTCACGTGTGTTGCAATCCGTAAATGACAAGGAAGGAGGGAACGAACAATTTTACAGAGGGGTACGCCTACCGGTCACAACTGTTGTCGGCTTAATACTCTAAGCTCTAACATGAATAATGCATATTTTTTGCTAAAAATCCTTGATGTACAGTCCAATATTTATAACCTATGCCTTGGATTCTATCTTCCTCACAATTTTATAGAATAGATTTATTACATAAGAATATGCAATATAAATAAATTACTAAAATAAGTCTTCTAAAAGGTTATGTAACCACTTCTTATATGATTATGAACACTAACTTTTAATCTTAAAATTACTTTCCGATTTATTTGAAGCGCTGTCTATTATTGTCAACATATTTTTATTAATAAGAAAGCGTTTTGTTTCTGATATCTAATATTACGAAATGTTTTGTTATAATCAATATGTCGCTACAGAAATAAATAGCTGACATTATCTTTGTAACAGCGCATATTAAATTTTTTTTTAAATAGTGTTCTCTCAATCATTACGAATAAAATTACTCCAATGTCAATATTATTCAAGATTTTTTACGCTTAACATTTGTTTCATTTTATCTTAAAATTATACACCATTTCAAAGTAATGTCGTCAAACTCACGATAGCTGCACAATAAATAATTAAAGGTATTCTTGAAACTATGGGAATATCAATTGTATACTTATTTTATAAAGACCAAAAGTACCCGCTTTAGGGGTGTTTTACTGGGCACTGGCTAGCATCACTAATGATCACAGAACAAATTTATTGCTACTTGTTCCTCTTGCTCCTTTGTCTTTGTCACAGAAATAAATAGGGTATTTGACACTATCGAAAATAAGTTGCATTTTGTGGTCATCCTGATACATAATAATCTAAAAAAGCTTATTTCTTAATATCTGCAGAAAAAAGATGTTTAGATTTAGTAAAATAACGTAAAGAAAATGCAATGTTTTTAGGAATTTGTTCAACGACGAAAACGTCCTATAATTGGTCGTCGTCATATATTATACTACTCTTTGGTCGTCGTCACAACCAATCACGATTCTGTTTACCATAGACATAAAAGAAGAGGACCGGCCATACCTACGAAAAAAGCGTATATGCCTAAACTCATAGACATAAAAGAAGAGGACCGGCCATACCTACGAAAAAAGCGTATATGCCTAAACTTCAAATGCAAATTCTTCGATGGCGGATTGTCATAGGGCGTGACCCAAGATATCGATATTTGTATCGACATTGAAGTCATATTAAATAAAAGTTAGTATTTCGTGAAACTGCTACAATACTACTACTTATTAAATAATATAATATAATTTTCATTGTTAGGGGCATGGCTAAACTATTACCTATTACACTTCTATTCATTTCACACTTACGTACCAATCCTATTTATGATTATTATTAATTAAATTGAAAAATTCACGCCAGTATCAAGAAAATAATATTTTTTTAAAAGTGGCGTGAATTTATCAATTATTTATAAATCATTAAGCAATCTTTTGCTCGTATTTTGTTGGACATCTAAAATTTCTTGCGTTCTTTGTTCTTGCGACTCCGTTGCGTCACTATAGTAAATATAACATATGTTACCAGCGTATGATGGCGCTTCCCACGGGTAAAAGATTATTCGTATTCCAAATTTCATCAAAATCCGTTCAGTAGTTTTTACATGAGAGTAACCAACATCCATCCTCACAAACTTTCACATTTATATTATTTAATAATATAATTTATAATATGATTGTACCTCGATAAATATGTTTCTTTTTCCTCTAATATAGCCAATTTTACATAGTTTTAAGAACTATAGTACCAAAATATATATCTTAAAAGTTTTACAATAATATCAATCGTGTTTTATAATTATTTCCATATATATTGTCAAGTTGACATTTTGCAATTATAATTAAATAGTTTTTTTAACATAAGTTTAATTTTGCATCCACGGGAAGTGTGACTACTGTCCAAGATAACTACCACGGTAACTATAATAAGCTTTTAATGAGTCGATTGACGAATGAATTATTATGCTTTTTTTTGTCTGTTATATATTTTTTATTGTTTTGGTGGAAAGTGACATTTTGGTCCAATGAAGTCATTTTTTATTTTTCAGTACGAAATTAAACAGGGTGCAAAAGCAGCCCTTGCAGTTTCTTACCGGTTCCTTTCTTACAGTTTCTTCTTTTCTCGGTACAAGGTTTCCCGTAATAGATTGCTGAACTATAAGCACAGAGTTTCGACTTTCTTATATGCTTGTAACTAGTAAGCCAACTTGTCTATAAATTTATTCAATAAATTGTTTTGACTGAATAAATTTCGCTTCCTCCTCATTAAGTGAGATACCGTGCGTACTGTGTCACAATTTTAGTTCAGAACATCTTGTTTAGTAGTAAACATAGAAAACTTGAAACACCTACATAATCTTTGTATTATATTATTGGTAAAAGAACATAAAAATACTGTAAACTTTGATGAATAAACAAGAGAAAATAAAGAAAACAAAGTTGGTGATGAATAAGTAACAATTGGCATAACAGTAACATTATTAAAGAAGTAACAATTGGCATTTTATTTAAAAATTTGGTTAGCAAGAAGAAAACAGCCGATTAATCAATAGGCAAGCATACAAATATTTTCTCAGCACTAAAACAGTCTGCAATTCATGTTCTGTGAACAATCATGATAACGGTCAGCAATTTAAATTCAAAAAGGTAGCGTATTTTATGATGCATCAGCAAAATAAACATCCACGCCGCAAAATAATTATTTGGGTATTAAGATTATACTATTGAACAGCAAAGAAAACCTTTAACTATGCCTTTAATTTAATAAGTGTGCATATTTTAATTTTTATTAAAATTATTTAACTCATTTTATTGTATATTTTACTGGGAGTATATTATGATCAGAATTTTATATTTTAATATTATTATATATTGCATTCTGATTTTTTTCAATTAAAATAGTCGTCATATGACCGCAAGACTAAAAATAAGGTACATTTATAGAATAACAAAATGACTATATAAAAAACTAAATAAATAAATCAGTAAAATCAAATGAAAATTAACTAAGTGTAATAGACATTTTTTTTTAAATAAGTTAAAAGCAATTGTCAAAAATTCTTACGAGAGTATTTGATTGGCAATGCATCATCTCGTAATTTTATTATATTTAAAGTTCGATTCAAACAACTTTCCCTAAAATGAAGTGAGCAGATAAAAGTAACTTTTTCATTACATTTAATATTTTCTGCTTCTATGTAACTCGGCCATTTTCCTCTTTTGTTTCATCTTTTGGTAATCTAAAATAATTAATATATTTTTAAATATTAAAATTATCGATATAAACCATATGTTAAAGTAACGACACTAGCCATGTAAACAATATTATTTACGGACCGAAATATTATAAAAATATAAACGAAAAGAGCAATATAGCATAAATAGAACACGCCAAAATACGATATGTATCGATTTATACACGCAATCATTTTCAGAATAACTTACTTACGTTTTAAATACTGTTATTCCAAGAAAGTGTTTAACTTACCGGTGAAACGTAATATTGCTCGGTTTGCGGGATATTGATGACGCACAACCAATTATACAGCACCTAGGCATTGTTTTGCATAAATAATTTACAATTTTCTGCCATGAAAGTTATATAAATTAAAGTTATAAATGAAAATAACCACAAAACTTATAACACTGACAGCTGAACTACTTCCGAGAATACGCAAAGCAAATTTGCAAATGGCTGACAGGTGGTACGATAGCTATATCTCATGACGTCACGTAAAAAATTTTGAACTGTCACACTAGTGTTATCTTTGTTTACTAAAGAAACTTCTTATTAGTTAAAAAAAGACAACATGATGTTTTTGATGTCAACTTCAGATTGCATGATATTTATATAACCATAGAAAATATTTCCACTCTACCTTACTCTATGGGTCTAGGCATGTCGATCATAGACATAAAAGAAGAGGACCGGCCATACCTACGAAAAAAGCGTATATGCCTAAACTTCAAATGCAAATTCTTCGATGGCGGATTGTCATAGGGCGCGACCCAAGATATCGATACTTGTATCGACATTGAAGTCATATTAAATAAAAGTAAGTATTTCGTGAAACTGCTACAATACTACTACTTATTAAATAATATAATATAATTTTCATTGTTAGGGGCATGGCTGAACTATTACCTATTACACTTCTATTCATTTCACACTTACGTACCAATCCTATTTATGATTATTATTAATTAAATTGAAAAATTCACGCCAGTATCAAGAAAATAATATTTTTTTAAAAGTGGCGTGAATTTATCAATTATTTATAAATCATTAAGCAATCTTTTACTCGTATTTTGTTGGACATCTAAAATTTCTTGCGTTCTTTGTTCTTGCGACTCCGTTGCGTCACTATAGTAAATATAACATATGTTACCAGCGTATGATGGCGCTTCCCACGGGTAAAAGATTATTCGTATTCCAAATTTCATCAAAATCCGTTCAGTAGTTTTTACATGAGAGTAACCAACATCCATCCTCACAAACTTTCACATTTATATTATTTAATAATATAATTTTATAATATGATTGTACCTCGATAAATATGTTTCTTTTTCCTCTAATATAGCCAATTTTACATAGTTTTAAGAACTATAGTACCAAAATATATATCTTAAAAGTTTTACAATAATATCAATCGTGTTTTATAATTATTTCCATATATATTGTCAAGTTGACATTTTGCAATTATAATTAAATAGTTTTTTTTAACATAAGTTTAATTTTGCATCCACGGGAAGTGTGACTACTGTCCAAGATAACTACCACGGTAACTATAATAAGCTTTTAATGAGTCGATTGACGAATGAATTATTATGCTTTTTTTTGTCTGTTATATATTTTTTATTGTTTTGGTGGAAAGTGACATTTTGGTCCAATGAAGTCATTTTTTATTTTTCAGTACGAAATTAAACAGGGTGCAAAAGCAGCCCTTGCAGTTTCTTACCGGTTCCTTTCTTACAGTTTCTTCTTTTCTCGGTACAAGGTTTCCCGTAATAGATTGCTGAACTATAAGCACAGAGTTTCGACTTTCTTATATGCTTGTAACTAGTAAGCCAACTTGTCTATAAATTTATTCAATAAATTGTTTTGACTGAATAAATTTCGCTTCCTCCTCATTAAGTGAGATACCGTGCGTACTGTGTCACAATTTTAGTTCAGAACATCTTGTTTAGTAGTAAACATAGAAAACTTGAACCACCTACATAATCTTTGTATTATATTATTGGTAAAAGAACATAAAAATACTGTAAACTTTGATGAATAAACAAGAGAAAATAAAGAAAACAAAGTTGGTGATGAATAAGTAACAATTGGCATAACAGTAACATTATTAAAGAAGTAACAATTGGCATTTTATTTAAAAATTTGGTTAGCAAGAAGAAAACAGCCGATTAATCAATAGGCAAGCATACAAATATTTTCTCAGCACTAAAACAGTCTGCAATTCATGTTCTGTGAACAATCATGATAACGGTCAGCAATTTAAATTCAAAAAGGTAGCGTATTTTATGATGCATCAGCAAAATAAACATCCACGCCGCAAAATAATTATTTGGGTATTAAGATTATACTATTGAACAGCAAAGAAAACCTTTAACTATGCCTTTAATTTGATAAGTGTGCATATTTTAATTTTTATTAAAATTATTTAACTCATTTTATTGTATATTTTACTGGGAGTATATTATGATCAGAATTTTATATTTTAATATTATTATATATTGCATTCTGATTTTTTTCAATTAAAATAGTCGTCATATGACCGCAAGACTAAAAATAAGGTACATTTATAGAATAACAAAATGACTATATAAAAAACTAAATAAATAAATCAGTAAAATCAAATGAAAATTAACTAAGTGTAATAGACATTTTTTTTTAAATAAGTTAAAAGCAATTGTCAAAAATTCTTACCAGAGTATTTGATTGGCAATGCATCATCTCGTAATTTTATTATATTTAAAGTTCGATTCAAACAACTTTCCCTAAAATGAAGTGAGCAGATAAAAGTAACTTTTTCATTACATTTAATATTTTCTGCTTCTATGTAACTCGGCCATTTTCCTCTTTTGTTTCATCTTTTGGTAATCTAAAATAATTAATATATTTTTAAATATTAAAATTATCGATACGAGGGTCAAACTGAAAGTTCTTAGAAAATCAAAAACTGATTACATTAGCCAGTTATTAGTTTTATTATATCTTTTCAAAATATTGTCCATTCACGTCAATACACCGCTGCATGCGATGGAACCACTGGGAAAAGCACTTTGCCCACTCGTCCTTAGGGGTCTCTTCAATGGCATCGCGATACGCAGCCACCGCTTCTTCAGCATTCATAAACCGCTTTCCTTTAAGTTTTTCTTTAATTTTTGGAAATAAATAAAAATCACAAGGCGCGAGGTCGGGGCTATACGGCGGGTGACCCAGTAATTTAACGTTTGATGTCGCCAAATAGTCGATCGTTCGCTTGGCGGTGTGCGACGAGGCGTTGTCGTGGTGAAGGAGGATCCTACTGCGAGGTCGTTTCTCTCGAACTTTTTCCAAGACAAGTGGCAAACAATTGGTAGTGTACCATTCTGCAGAAACTGTTTTTTGATCCTCTAACACAATTGTTGCAAAATGACCTATCCTTCCAAAGAACGAGGCCACCATTTTTTTTCCCGCACTTCGATCTCTCTTCACTTTAGTTGGCAACTCCTCGAAAGGAAACACCCACTGAGCAGATTGTCTTTTGGTTTTAGGATCATAACAGTAAATCCAGCTTTCGTCACCTGTTAGTATGTCGAACACAGCATTTGAGTCACCTCCGTTAAATCTTTCAATCATTTTACGACACCAATCCACACGATGGAGTTTTTGAGCCTCAGTCAAATTATGAGGTATCCACCGGGCGCAAAGCTTCCTGACCGCTAAATGTTCGTGGAGGATTTTGTGCACTTGACTCATACCGATGCCTAAGCTTGTCCGAATCTGTTGATAGGTCACTCTTTTGTCAGTCTCTATCATACGCCGCACAACACAGATGTTATCTTCAGTCGTCGCCGTAGAAGGCCGTCCCTCACGTAAATCATCAGTGAGATTAGTGCGACCACGTTTAAACTCATTAAACCAGTTGTAAACAGTCGCACGAGATGGGGCTTCATCGTGAAAGGCCAATCGTAGTCTATCATAACTTTCTTGTTGACTTAAATGACATCGAAAGTCATAAAAAATCATTGCACGAAAATTTTCTCGTGTTAAATTCATGATGACGTGACACAGACAATTTTCAATTTGCCGCCAAATCGTAAAACAAATGACAAATTAATGAAATATATACTCAGTAATATTGGCAAAGAGTTATATTTTCAAATTTTAGAATTATTTTTTTATTATATTGTTTATAAGTGGCCAGTTCTAAGAACTTTCAGTTTGACCCTCGTATAAACCATATGTTAAAGTAACGACACTAGCCATGTAAACAATATTATTTACGGACCGAAATATTATAAAAATATAAACGAAAAGAGCAATATAGCATAAATAGAACACGCCAAAATACGATATGTATCGATTTATACACGCAATCATTTTCAGAATAACTTACTTACGTTTTAAATACTGTTATTCTAAGAAAGTATTTAACTTACCGGTGAAACGTAATATTGCTCGGTTTGCGGGATATTGATGACGCACAACCAATTATACAGCACCTAGGCATTGTTTTGCATAAATAATTTACAATTTTCTGCCATGAAAGTTATATAAATTAAAGTTATAAATGAAAATAACCACAAAACTTATACCACTGACAGCTGAACTACTTCCGAGAATACGCAAAGCAAATTTGCAAATGGCTGACAGGTGGTACGATAGCTATATCTCATGACGTCACGTAAAAAATTTTGAACTGTCACACTAGTGTTATCTTTGTTTACTAAAGAAACTTCTTATTAGTTAAAAAAAGACAACATGATGTTTTTGATGTCAACTTCAGATTGCATGATATTTATATAACCATAGAAAATATTTCCACTCTACCTTACTCTATGTGTTTACTGGCCTGTGACGTCATCAGCTGTCATGTCAAAGTAGTGTAAGGAGATACATAAAATATCGATGCCTGTAGGTATCGAGTACTTTATAGTAATTTACTGAACACAGAATACTTTGCCGCTTCTACTGATAAGAACTGCCAAAAATCAAAGCAGAATAAAAAAAAACATTTATAAGCTTTTTAAAAAATCCAAGAAATAGGGAAAACGCCAGCAATTTAAATAAAGAGCAACTTACATGTTTTTCTCATTTCTTGAACTTTACTATAATAATTCAAAATTACAAAATCGATTTTAATGATATATAGTTAAAAATTAATTTTAAAAATCATCGGTATCTGATACCTAATTATCAAATGCCATGCATTTAGTGAACAGACATACTACATGCATGTATAACAAAAATAGAACATTCTTTTTCGTACTAATGTCTCATCCATCTGTAGGTTGACAGGCTGTAAAGTGCGAGCCCTGTCAACAAATATAAATGAGTCGTAAAATGTTAATGACAAAGAAAAAACAAAGATTGTGAATCTATTTTCTTCTAGACTCGAAGTTTGTTTGTTATTTATAGAAGTATTAGTACATTGTGGCACTACGCACCACTTGTAGCACACTTTTTAAAGAAAACCAGAGCAGAGGAAAATAAAAAACGTAAAAAATGCGCACTACGACTTCAATTTCTCTTTTAAATTACTATTTCAATTTACTCTAGGGATGATCGATTATTCATCGATGTTGAATAAACATCGATGTTGTGTAAATTGGATAACATTGGCACATCGATGTTTGGCTCGAAAACATCGATGTGCCGATGCCTGTTTCGAACATAAACATCGAAAACATCGATGTTTATGAATAAAATGTCAAGATACCCTTTGGGCCATCTAACGTCCAGATGATCTCGTATATCAAGTTCAACTATTTTATACTAGATGTCACCGGTTGCACTCGTAACTGGAGTACGCAAACAAATAGTTTTTTCTTTGCTTGCATTTTCCCAGGAAATTAGAAATAAATCTGTCAACTTCAGCGCTCGTTGGTATCTTATAAGTTACTTTATTCACCGGTCTTAGATCCATACATTAGATAGTTCCACGTGCGGGTGCGGAATCGAAAAAGGTACCACTGATCCCATCCTCTTCAACTGTCTGAAACAACCTACTTCATATAAGCAACTTCCATCTAAAATCCCCCGTCCCATTAACCTTAATACTAACTTGTCTATTTCTTACATACCTATCTTTTTGCGTCTTGTAAACATATTAAAAATATATAACAATACATTATAATCTACATGGCACTATCATATATTTATTGCGATATTTTTTATTTAATTTATTAGTACAATTTGTGACGTTTGCTTTGTGTTGTACTTTTAGAACAAGGAGGGAAGAAAACTATTAAAAACTGTTTCTCACTATCCCGCAAAATTTCTGTGTAAAACGGAAAAAGGTCATTTATGTATATAAAAAAAAGTTACTTTATGCTCGTTGGGCTCGTTCTCTCTCCGTGAAACTTCCGCGTGATTTTTTATGACACTTGTCTTATTCCATTACTTTTATGTTAAGGGGTAGAATCCACCTATCCTACATTAAAAAAGATTGCATTAAAATATTTATGTTGCACAGCGACTTCCACGGCTTCAGAGAGGCTTTTTTCTAAAACTGGTCAATTCCTTTAACAGCAATGCAATCGATGTTTGGGGAACATCGATGGTTTTCATCGAATGTTGACTTCGATGTCAATATCGGTGTTTTTCCAATATCGAGCATCCCTAATTTACTCTAATGACAGTTGTTACTTATCGATTTGACATATTTACTGACCTGTGACGTCACGACCAGCGCCATTACATAGAGCAGCGTTTTTCGCGCGCTTTTGGCTATTTAAATTTTAACAATTATTTTCACCAAAAATACAAAAGATTCTATTGAAATATTAAGACAGTGTGTTTATAATGTAGCAAAAAACGATTTAAAATAGTTTTCAGAAAAGTGTCAAATACCCTATTGTCTTTGTTGTATTCATTTAAAAATAAATCTTCTAAAATAAAACAAATAATAAAAGACACATGGCTTGACTGAACAAAATTCTAATTGCAGCCGGGGGACCTCAATGTGGCCACAATGGTCCTCCGACTGCAATAGTTAAGCAGCGATTTCTTCCAGACAACCTATTTACTAATAATTTTATATTGCTAGATAGATAGGTCGTGCAAAAATTTTGAAGTGTAATGCTAAATTTTAAATTAATTTAAATATATCTAATGCTATAATACACCACTAGTTCTTAACCTTTTCATCACTAGGGACTATTTTCAAGCTTGGTTTATTCCTCTGCGCCTAAGTCTAAATAAATCAAATATTATTTTAAATTTAATGTATCTATAAATAAATATATTATTTATAGACTAAGAACCACTGCTTTACTAAAATCAGTCTCCAAACACATATACAAGAAATAAACAAAAAAATACAACCGACTTCTAACTTAAAAAAGTGGAAAGTAATACTTATCGACTTCATTATTTAAGAAACTGCTATTGAAGTCGGGCGGGGGTTTTCCGTAGATAATAAAATAATGAGCGCCCAACTTCAATAGCAGTATCTTGAATAATGTAGTTGCTTTTATAAACAAGTACCATTTCTCACTTTTTTAAGTTCGAAAGTCAGTTCCATTTTTTAAAAAAGAAGATCATGATTATTAGTTATATAAAATTTTTTGAATATAGAAATTCCTCCATACGGATTTTGAATGAATGTAAAATACGCTCTGTTTTATTTTATTTTCGCTGATATAAACATATTTGTTTTAGAAAAGGAAAAACATTTTGTTTTGTTATAAACACAAAACTTCCATTTCGATTTTGATTACATTTATATGACGAAGTTATCCGCGAGCAAACATAAAAAAACTACATATATATACAGTCAAGTGAGGAAGTATTTAAAAAAAAAATAGTTCCCGAAATCAAACTAGATATCGCTATGGTACTTTCTTGATTTCTCTATGACAGTCGATAAGTTTTCAAACTATGCAAATTTCAGTTTTTTTTTTTATATATTAGTTAAAAGGAACGGAAATGACTATCTTTATATATCGGAAATGACTGTAAAAGCCACTTTTGCTAGAGTAAAACTATATAATTTGTAGCTAGAGCCGCCACTGAAAAACCTCCTCCTTTTATTGAAAACGGTTATGTAATTAACACGAATAGGGAGGATGAGCAATGCCATAAGCCACCACGCGAGCCTAGTGTTAATTGATGGATGTTAACATTTGCAGATCCAGCCAGGACCAATGGCTTAACGAGCCTACCGAAGCACGGAGGAGATTGAGGCAAAAATTTTTTGGTCATCCATCCTATGAACGGTCATTGCGAAAGTCACCCTTAATAACCGAATATCGCAATTTGATTTGATGTCTACATATAAAATCATGTGCTGTTGGTATTCCCGAATATCGCCACGCCCTATCATTAATGTAGTATCTACAAATATGCAACTTTACAGGAGAGCGGTTTAAAGGTGAAAAATTGAATAAAAACGATATTTTAAGGGTTAGGATTACGACATTAGGCATGGTTGTTTTTTATTCTACGATACATTAAACAAATATAATAGATTAATTTATTTTACTTTATATACGTTACAATGTCACGTGAAGCTATTTTACACGGATATATTTTACTATCTTACGCAGGATGTGGTGGATCCAACTTTTTTTGTTGTATTAAATTCAATACTACGTGTCCGATGTGGCACATTTAACATTTTTGACTAGATTTAATTCTGTACAATAAGTCGGATATGGTAGGTATGAAGTTTTTGATCGGAAAACTAAGTATATTTTGTTAATTCTTATAACAAAAAAATGGAAATAATTTGCTATACAAAATTATAAATTTGAAATCTATTTTATTAATAAAATATGAATGGCAAGTCTTTATATAAAGTTAATAACTTTGTAATATTACCTGTATCATTACATGCACCATTTTCAACAACTGCTATTTTTGGTAAAATATGGCTTAAAATCCTTGAGGATCTGCTTCTTTGCGGTCGAGCGACATTATATCTTTTGAAATCAAAGTGTATGTAATGTTTTACAACAATTTGGCGCTCCAAAAAACCTACGTGCATTTTTCCCGACATTAACTATGTAATATACTCTATGACTGGCAGATCGACGCAAGATCGACACATCCACTTGTCGGTTATGTCCGATCAAAATTGACTGTAAGTGAGTACCTTCATTTTTGTACGTACACAAGCGACACTACCGACATTAATAACGTAATTATCTTCGTAATTATAATAAAATCAACAATTATTTTTTTGTGATATTATTCCTTACACACTTTTATGAGGTTTTATACAAAAAAAAAACAAAAATCGTTAAAATGCAGATCCCACATTAATGATAGGGCGTGGCGATATATTTAAATAAATAAATATCAAACTCAGCACAAATCACTGCACCAAATTCATATATTCAAGAAAACCAGAAATTGTTTTCTTCATCCTTGTTAATGATAATTTCCAAAGAATCAGGAAATCTAAGTTCTGGTTGTTGTGTTATCTTCGTTATCTCAGACACTTCTTAATACATTAGAATCTGTGCAATGTATATGATAATTATCTAATATTTATTTATTTATAAATTAAAAATACAATTCCCAGTCAGTGAGTATATTCCCAAGTGCATTTAGGCAAGCCAGTTGGCCAGACATGATAGAAAAGTTAGAACAAAATTGTGTTTCCTTTATTTTATAAACTAACACATGTCAATCAAAGCAAGTCTTTGATGTTATGCAACAAATTCAAAATTAAAGACCTATATAATTGAACATTTAAAGTAAATAACACAGAAATAAAATTTTAATGAATAATAACAATACTTACCTATTAAAATTTGCCTTATAATTACCTATTCAACATCGATACTATTAATATAGGGTACAAGACATTTCAATTATGTTCTTGATTCCCTGCTGATAACACTGCTGGGGTTTCAGCCCCGTTCCTTGATCTGACCTACTATTTACCATATAAATAGTCAGGTCGCATCAAATAATTTTCATTCTGAGCTTACTTATCAAATTCATTTAACCGGTTTCATTATGAGTTTTAAGAGGATTATTAACATATTTGTTCTCGAACTCTTATTTTTAATAACATTAAACTGTTTAGCTGAAGAAACTTGTGAGACGATGCCTACTGAAATTCACGTTGTCAAGGGTAAGTTTAAAAAAAGTACATGAGTATCTATTTATTGTTACCTACCTTACCGATCAATGGAAACCAAACAGATCAATGAAAACCAAAATACTTTGGTATAAAATTATGTCATGAAGGCATGCAATATTAGGTAATGCCAGAATATTATTTAGCTCGCGCAGCGTGTCACCACGTGCGGGTACTCATTTTCAGTTTTCGTTTTCACTCGATAGATCCACTCGAGATGGGGCTAGGCTACGGCTTAGAGATAACATTAGGTACTATCATCGATTTCGTCAACTTATTAAGTAGGTAGTTAACCGTCCTCCATGAAAAAGACGTCGTGAGCATTATATCCATGAAAACAATTTGACATTTGAATATTAATTATTTACAGAGGAATACGATGACATGGGTAGGCTCATCAGATCATGTAGTGGAGAAGTAAGTGTAAATAAGTGTGAGGGTATGTGCAGTAGCCAAGTCCAGCCATCTGTATCCACTGCAACAGGATTTTTAAAGGTATTTTTTTTTTACGCCAATTTTTAAAATTTATCCTTATTTAGGTTAAACTTTGGTCTGTCAAACTCTTTCACGATTGTGTAATCTGTGCAATTTAGTCTCCTTTATATCATGAATATTTTTTCATTAAACTATTAAAGCAACTTTAATATGTGCTACGATTTCTGAGTGATGTATAGTAGTACAACATACTGAAGAATCTGGCTTTTAAAAGCTCTTGAACATTTTTGTCACGAGCTCTCCGTGTATAAGGTTAAATAACCGTTTATTATTAGTTTAGTAATAAGTGTTTGTTACAATATTTTGGTTATTAAGCTAGAATAAGAATTTAAATACGGATAATGGCATTTACAGGAATGTTTCTGCTGCCGAGAAAACTTTCTTCGGGAGAGATTAGTCACACTTACACATTGCTACGACCCTGATGGCTTGAGGCTCGAAGATGAAGACCGCGCCATAATGGAAGTCCGTTTGCGAGAGCCTGATGACTGCAAATGTTACAAATGTGGAGACTTCAGTCGATAGTGAAACTCGTTATTTTGGAATTTGTCATGAAGATAATTTTGTTCATACGCGAATCGAATCAACCTTAGCAATTTAACTAATTGAATGAAATGTATTAAATATGTGATCAAGGCCTTATATATTTTTAAATAAAATAAACAATTTGAATTTTCGTAAATGAACTTATTTTTTTTTTTATTTCAAATAGGTGACTCTCAAATGTGCTCAAAACAATTACTAGAGTACACGAGGAAATAACTATAGAAGTTGTCGGCCACAGTATGCAGCCTTCTCGGCCGCAGGCTACAGATCTGGCTGGATTGAAAATGAGACCGGATTTGAATCCTTAAGCTCACGTCTTGACTGTTCAATGTCTTTGTGATAGTCAACAAACGCTAAACAAATTACCAAAGGATACTCCTTTGTCTTCTGTATAATTTTAGTGAAGTATGTGTAAACGATTCGTGGAAACCTTCAAAAACAACTTTCAAACATGGCTCAGAAGCGAAATAATTCTATGGGCACAGAATTACCTTCATAGATAAAAAAATGTGTCTGTGGGATGATGTTTTATCAGATTTTATAATCCTTTACTCAAATAATAAATAAAATTACTCAAATCCTATTAATATTATAAAGGCGAAAGTTTGTAAGTATGGATGTATGGATGTTTGTTACTCTTTCACGAAAAAACTACTGGACGGATTTGGATAAAACTTTACAGCAATATAGGTTATACATCAGAATAACACATAGGGTACTTTTTACTGGGAAAACTTCTCACTCCCACGGGATACCGACTTCCACGCGGACGAAGTCGCGGGCGTCCACTAGTAATAAATAAAACAATTGAATCGTCCAGATATTTTGTATCACCCATACAGGACATTCGCCTGTCAAGAAGAACGAGCGAAAGAAATTTACGAGCTCTTCATAAGAGTATTTATTACTTTTGATAAATGATATTTTTTTCAAATAATATCATTTATCAAAGAACCAACTTGAGACTTAAAAAAGTAATGAATAATACTTATCTCAAAAGCGACTTAATCAAGTAACTGCTATTACAGTCGGGCGGACGTTTTCTGTAGGTTATTAATGAAATGACAGGCACCTGAATTCAATAGCAGTTTCTTGAATAAGTCGCTTTGAGATAAGTATTAGTCGGTTCTATTTTCGAAAATCATCTACTATACGTACCAGACCTTTCCCATACAGACTTTTTCCAGCATTTAGATAACTACTTAGTGGAGAAAAATTCAATACCCGAGAGATCTTTGAAAAATATAGAAAAAAGTGCGTTAACTTATTTCATTTAAAAACCGGCAATCACATAGTCTTTTCCTATGTAATTGCCGTAGTTTGTTTAATATTATATTATACTAGCGTTTGCCCGCGACTTTGCCCGCGTGGTCTAGTTTTTCGCCTAATTGTGATACTTGTGGAACAATTGAGGACGTTCAACACTTGCTGTTGGAGTGTCACAGAAATATGAGAGAGCGACAAACACTGATGACTACTCTAAAATTAAACCGACTAGGCATTTTCCAAAGTTTACTGAGTGAACCATTGGCAAACACTGCAAAACTTATATGCGACATGGTAAGTCATCGATGATTATTGATCTCTCAACCATTATTTTAGAGCTGTAGATAATGTATATTTAGGGTACGATAGGACTGTCATATCTTAAAGATAAAAGTCCTTAAAAAATAGATAAAAAAAGTCCAGAAGTCAGAAAAAAACCATAAAAAATTTCATACCCCAATTTACCCACTTAGGGGTCAAATTTCGTGAAATCCTATCTTAATGTCACATAGCCTACGTCCTAAAAAGAACTCGCCCGTATGCAAAACTTGAAACTCCTAGCATTTGTAGTAACGAAGTTTCATACAAACTTCCATCCTCTAATTTAGCCCCTTCGGGATGGAATATTCAAAAATCCTCTCTTAGTTCTCCTCTACACTCCCTAAGGAATCTTCATTCAACTTTCTTCGCTCAGTTGTTTTAAAATAGGTTTAGTGGTTTCGGATACAATTCGATGCAAAAGGAAATGAAATTTTACTTCTTTTTAAGATTAGTTTACGACGCGGTTAAGTAAAGTATTTATTGCACAACAAGTAAATGACACGAACATACATTAGTATATTTCATTACAAGTGCGGAAAGGCTGTCATTGCAACGAGTTCCGATAAATGTCTACCCGAGCCTACGGGCAGCCGAAGGCGAGGGTTGAGTCGGAACGAGTTACATTGAAATTGGGACAGTTTTTTATACTAACTGGGGAAGTTTTAGGTTGCATATTTACTGTTTGAGACAAACTATTATTAATTTCGTATTATTGTTCATGTATATATGTCATACAATGGCGTTTACTAGTTGATGGAACTAGATCTGATGAATTATCATTATCAACGTCGGTAGATGGACGAACGTTCTCTTCAACGTGTGAGGAGTTTTAATTTTGCTGAGAGTTCGGAGAAGTATGCCAACATAACATTTTCTGAAAAACTATTTGCTTTTTTCTTTTCTTTCCACGCAATAAATTCGTCGTATTTAGATATGTAGCGACTTTTGACTTTTCTGGTAAAATATTCTCCGAAGCATTATGTGCAATTATACTGAGTTCCGGTGGTGTTAATTCAAACAAATTAGGACCGAAAATGCGAAATTACTCATTTTGTGCAACAAACAACTAAACCCGCAGTTAGGCGCGATAGGCAAAGGGAACTATGCCCATACAGCCAAGTCTTCAGTAGATTTTTTTAGATATGAAATGAAAATGAAATTTAATGAGATAAAATGAAATGAAACTTAACCTCACTAATTCAATCAAATCATTAAATTTGATATCGAAACAAATTGGTAGTTTTTTTTCAGAAATATACCTACGCTACGTATTTATATGAATCATAAAAACTTTTTTGATTTTTTTTTTTTAGTAAAAACTTTAACGTTGGTTTTTCTTATTAATAGACATTATTTTGAAAGCTGGGAGTAAAAAAGAATAAAAAAGAAACAGAACGCACGAGTGCGGGTAAGGTAAAAAAAAGCAAGAGTGTGTAATAGCCCACATCCCGAACGCTATACGTCCCTGCAATACGCCACTTTTTGAGCAACTGTAGTAAAAATATGTTTTTCATGCATAACGTTCATAGTTATGTACTAGAGACAAACAATTTCTTTCTTTCAGATTTCTTTCAGGCGTTTGATGGAAAAACATAACAAAAAATAATAAATTGCGCATACAACTAGACAGATAAACAAATAATATTTTGAAAATAAAAATCAAATAAAAGAACAGTTGTAACAGCGTAAGTATCACTAATACTAGCATACCTAATGCACGATAAAAATGGTCAGACCATGGAGAAGACTGGAGAGCGCATCGGTTCATTCTTGGTACAAATACGTCTCACCGATTTGTGGTGCGGGGCGAGGTCAGTTTCGGCGTTGTTTATTGGCTACTTAAAAATCGCCGGATACTCTATAGTCGGAAATTTAATTCGATTCCAGATTTGACAATTTCAGTGTTGCATCGTTATGACAAGTACAACAGAGTGACGTTGCGAAATTATACGCTACGGAAATGGAAAATTTCCGAATCGATTCCTCTCGTTTATAGTAGTATATAAACAACTACTACTTTGATCAAAACTAAGTATATCAGGAAAATAAATATTTCTAAATCAATTAATTCAGTAATGACGATTAATAAAGGATCTGAGAGTTTTCTTTAACAATAAAATGTGATGATGAAGGAACATGAGAAATAAAACAAATAAGTGTATTATGATATTTTATTTTATAAATCGTCACCGTCATCCCTCTCACTATCGCTATCACTTTCAACAACATTTATTATAAATTTGTCTGATGTTGTCAATTAATATACTAGCCTACTCATTTTTTCCTCTTCTTTGACAACATGGGATACGCATTTAGGCCATTCTAAAAGTTCAATAATTTTTTGAATGCCTTTTTTGTGCCTAGCAAATTTACCTAGAATAACTTTTCAGCCAGCTGATGTCAAGTATATTCTAAATACCGCTATTATTTTGATCTAAGAACTTTGGGCAGGCTTTCAATCAAAAGTATTAAAATCTTGTTCATGTTTGTATTAAAGAAATTGCAGTTATTTGTGTTTTTCGTTTCATTAATAATACATTTATTTATTTATTTATTTATTTAAGAACAACCAACAAAACATACACCACAATCGTATAACAGTAAAGCTTATATCAGTAACTTGCAATAGTGCTGCTTTAATTACAGGTTGTTACTACATGTACCTATAGCAAGTAAACAAAGTAAACATAACCATTAGATGATGTTTAGTACAGAAGCTAATTTACACCTGCAGGATATTGAGAACCGAGCAGGTATATAAAAAAACACGAAAACAATAATAGTAATAAATTAAAGGTATATCCGACCGAATAGATACAATTACAGAGTATCATTAGCACTAACAGCCGTCGTGTGAAAGACTGTAGTTCAGAGCTGAAATTATTATACAAAATATTTTTAAACCTATGTATTATAGTGAATATGACATGTCAATATCATTGTGATGATCCATCGAGTGTAAAAGTTGATTATAATATGTTTGTATTCTATTGATTGTCGAGAAGTGACCCAAGTTAGTTCTGAAACTTTTTACGCGAAAAGGTCGGTATTTTGAAGATCGAGCCATTTTGTATGGTACATTGAGGTTTATTTGACGTAATAAGTAAGGGCAATCAATATAGCTATTAAAAATTTTATAAAGAAAAAGAATATCAGTTATCTTACGTCCTTATTCTAAGCTCAAGTGTTTGAAGTGCATTAACCGTGAATTATATGATGGTAAACGATTTATCAACCCATATTGACATGACAAGTGCCATAAAAACCTTTTTTGTATGGATTCCAAACGGCGTTTATGCACATCGTAATATGGTGACCAAATCACACTGCAATATCCCATTGTAGAAAACACCAAAGCATTAAAAATTACAATTTTACTGTTAGCATATCTAAACTCTTTGCAATTCCTTTCCAAAATGAAACCTAACAATTTTAAGCCTTTTTTGGCAATTTTATTTACGTGTACATGGAAGCGAAGTTTATTATCTATATAAACACCGAGGTCTCGTACTAAATTAGTTTCTTTAATCTCACAACCACTCAATTGGTAATGCTTAAAGTATGAAGCCTTACTTCTTGAGAAGTGAATAAAGCTGCATTTTTTATTGTTGAGATTTATCAGGTTCTGTTCACACCAAAGCGAAAACCTATTTAAATCCTCCTGAAGCAGACGGTGGTCATCAAAGTGTTCCAGATTTTTACAAAAATTTCAGGTCGTCAGCATAAAGATGTATTTTGGAGTACATAAAACATGATGCCACATCATTTATAAAGATATTGAAAAATAGTGGCCCTAAAAGTGACCCTTGGGGCACGCCCGATGACAGTACAAATGCCTCAGAGGAGAATCCATTTATTACAACCATCGAAGAACGACCAAGAAGATAAGATGCACACCAACTGAGGATCTTGCCAGAAATACCATACTGTGAGAGTTTGTGAATTAGTACCTATTCTGTGATTAACCCGATCAAATGCTTTGCTGAAATCTGTATAGATCACGTCGACAGGCACCCCATGATCTACCGCTGCAGCAACATCATTGAGGATATGTATTGCTAGGTCTTAAACTAAGATTTTCAAGTTGATAAATTTTTACAAAACCTATTTCATTACATTTGTTCATTCATATTATGTAAGCACCTTAGAATTGACCAATTCATGATGCGGCTAGCCATTTCATGAAATGTTTGTATTTCATGAAATGGAAAAATCTTGCTGCCCACTTCACGATGTGGCCTAGCCAGAGCAATGAGTGATTTGCGTTTAACGATATGGGCAGCTGATAGTATGACTTCTTCGTGATGTGGCCAAGAGTAAGTGATCATATCGTAAAATAGTTGCGACGTAAATCTCAGTAAGAGGCGCTGATGTCGCATTGTTTTTGTGATATAATATTAATTTTAAATTTAAGGTTATATAATAAATTAAAGAAATTAGGGTGAATAAGCAACGAAAAACAATTACTTGATTAAGTATAGTGAGATAAATGTAGAAGTGCATTGCGAAGGTGCAGCAGCAAAGGGTATTTGTATATTTTTGTGGATATCTCGCAGGTTATGATAAAGACAGGATTGCGATCTAGCTCCAGAGGATGATAAAAATAAACTGGAGGATATAAAAGTTTTTGAGATATGAACATAAGTTCCTATATAATTCACTACTTTAGGTCACGTGATAGGTTAAAATTTTAAGACAATCACGAAGCATAGCGTAATGATCGTATTAAATTTCGAGGTTGTATTTTTCAGACCTGAAAATCATAACTCTTACGAATAAAGAAGCTATTTTAGCAAATAATTAGATTTCTAGAATTATACGAGGCATGCTCTCGAGTCAGCTCTTCCGTGATTTGTAATCATCTTAGCGTCTCCGGACGGACAAGTGAAAAATATAATCTACTAGTTTTCCGCCAGTGGCTTCGCCCGCGTGGTTTTGTATTATACATAAAAACCTCCCTTTTGAATCATCCTGTCTATGAAAAAAAAAACCGCATCAAAGTCCGTTGCGTAGTTTTAAAGATTTAAGCATACATAGGGATATAGGAACAGACGAAGCGACTTTGTTTTATACTATGTAGTGATAAAGAAGTGTTATGAAAAGATTCCCATCTGTTGATGGTAACGGGAGTGGAAATTTTATCGAGAATTGAAATATTACCATGGCAACCATTGTTTATTTATTTGATTTGTCATTATAATACATGTATCTAATAATATATTATTATTTACAAATAATAATATACATAGCGATAAAAATTGGTGATTATGTAATTTACAAGAAAACGATATTTTAATATTTTAAATTTATTTTTCTTTAAAATATTCAAATGGAATTAATTTCGTTTACGGAAAAAAATATATTTTTATATATTTTGAACTATACTAGATGGCGTTAAGTATTCTACACCGCACTGTTTTTCTCAAGATTGAGTTTTAAAATAAAATATACTAAGAAATTTGGCGTTTATGCTAAAGTAATCTGCGCTAATGTTTCTTTCAAAGAATTTTGCGTAGATTACCTTTTCTATTAAGTTTTGTGTAAACTTCAGAACCGGTTTTTCTTATATATCTTAATTTCAAATTGGATTGGATTGGACAAATATCTCTAAGTTTTCAAAGATAAAGTGCTGAAACATATTGGATATTTGTTGGCTTTTTTTTGTTGTAGTATCTTCCAACATAAAAATTAAGGTAATTTTATCATCAGCTAGAAAATCAACAGCGTTTTTTGGAAAATATATATGCTACCTAAATTTACTATACCACGCGGACGAAGTCGCGGGCAAAAGCTAGTTATTTAATAAATATACAACACGAATCGTTTAAATGGCTTCTACATTTATATGGACCAGTGTAAAATAAAACCGAGTTAGTAAAGTACTTAACAATCATGTCAGCACAGTGGGAGCGTCATGTAATGGGTTAACTCTTTAAATGACTTTCGTTGTTTCTCTACAAGCAGCCCGATGTGACCCCAGTATGGATCACTATAAATGTTGGGAACTCTTAGATTTTACCCAGATGTACTGTGGCACCGTTTGGAACTGATTCTTACTTATGAAATTTCTGTGTATTAAAGAATTCACAGATACAAAAATGTTCAATTGTAAAATTCTATTTTTCTCCTTGATATTAAGTATGTGTCATATTCACGATAATTCAGTGAAAGCGCAAGAAATTCAAATTATGTCCTCAGGTGAGCAGGTCCCATTTCCTGTCTTCTGAAATTTATTGTAAATTAAATCCATATCCTTGGTGCTGCGAGAAAGACGAATAGCCTTGTTCAGCCAAGTTCAGTGTATGGCCATACCCATATACCGAACTGGCCATAAACTGGCCCATTATCATTGACTCACTTCCACAATGGGTAGCCGTGGTATCGAAAGCAAACTATAAGAAAAAGTGCTGTAGATTATACGTATACAGCTTTAACTACGTACATATTTAAAATTGTTGTAAACTTTATGTTCGGCTGTAATCACGGTGAAACACCCGTGGTGGTAATTTTGGTGACAGTTTGACAGATTTACTATATCCTGAATTTTTTTTAGCTCAGTGAATTAAAAATACTGTGAGTGTTGATGATCATTTGTAAACTTACTATTAATCTAACAGGTCAAGAATGTCAAATGACTCCGGTGATCCACGTTCTTCGACATCCTGGATGTAAGCCAAAAGCAATACCGTCTTTCGCATGCATCGGCAAATGTTCAAGTTATGTACAGGTAGGTAGAACGGTCGATTATTAAAACAAAATTACTTAAAAGCATAAAGTTACTAAATTATTCATTTTTTTTTTGTTACGATAGGTATCTGGAAGCAAAATATGGCAAATGGAGCGAACTTGTAACTGTTGTCAAGAATCCGGCGAACGAGAAGCGACAGTGGTCCTCTTTTGTCCCAAAGCTAAATCTGAAGAAAAGAGGTTTATGAAGGTACTTAAAAAAATATAGTAGACTTTACGTTATACTTTAAACTCAATGCAATAAGGTCAATGCAATAAGTCAATCTCGTTACGTGCTAGTGACTACATTTTCATTCAAAATCACGTACTGGGTTCGTGTTCGGCTGTTAAAGAGTTAGAAATAACTACTTGGAAAAAAATACCGTGTTAGATACTATGACTGTTTATAAGGTATTTATTATATTTATACACTCGTATATTTCAAGTATTTTTAAGCTATAAAATGACAAACGCATATCGTATTTTAAAAACTTTAAAAAATAAGTAATTTATTGCTAATCTTTATACGGCTGCACATGGTCAAGTTAACACAATATTTCAAATTTCCGCAATGGATTTTGACATCTACCATCTATGTTTTAAGATTTAAAATCGAGTTTGAATAACCTAACGACGACACTGTATGTAAATCTTACATGGGCGAGTCTGAATCGCATTTGGTCGCAAATTGGTGAAAACGATTCGGGAGTCTACAAAATACTAATAACTCTTTTATAGTATGAAAATTGTAGAGCATATTATTATTTTAAATATCATTAAATATATTAATAACTTTATTTTTAATACAGGTGTCAACTAAAGCTCCTCTGGAATGCATGTGCCGGCCTTGCGGCAGTATAGACGAAAGCTCAATTGTCCCTCAAGAAATTGCAGGATATTCAGAAGAAGGACCATTGCATAATCATTTTAGAAAAACTCTGTAGATAATGTCGATATCAATGTTAGATAGAATACACAAGCATCTAAAAATGTTGAATTTAAAATAAAAGGCCTTGATCAAATGAACAATTAATTATTCCATCTTATCTTATCTTATATATATAAAAAAATTGTGTCACGATGTATGTAGCCAATGAACTCTAAAACTACTGAACCGATTTCAATCAAATTTCACGTACCCGTATTTTGGTCTAACTTACTGAATAGGACAGTTATCATCTCAATTATTCGTATAAGTCGTGAATGTAATCAAATAAAATGTTCTAATTAATTGTTTCTTAAGCAAGTGTTTATTTACTGTTTAGTTTTATGAAGTTCTCATAGATGGCGGTGTACGTTCATTCATAGATAAATGGATAAAATTCTTCAATATTGTTTGACATCTAGGTTGCAAATACACCCAATAGATGACGCTGTGTTCTAGATGGCGTTTATTCTAAAGTAATCTGCGGTAACGTTTCTTTCAAAGAATTTTGCGAATATTACGATATTCGATTAAGTTTTGTGTAAACTTCAGAACTGTTTTCATTTTCATCTTTATTTCAAATAGCATTGAATTGGATTAATATCTGTAAAGTTTCAAAGATAAAGTGCTGAAACATATTGGACATTCGTTGGTATTTTGTTGTACTATCTTCGAACTCAAACATCAAGGTAATTTCATCATCAGCTAAAAACAGCGTTTTTGGAAAATATGATGCCCAAAGTAACTATATCACGCGGACGAAGTCGCGGGCAAAAACTAGTTAATACTATAAATCGAACAATAAGTTCTCATCTAGGCGAAACAAGGAACTATAGGAAGGTGGGCCTAAAGTAGGCATTGTGATTACGGGGGATATCTATTAATATATTTTAAATATAAATAAATTATATAATAATAGATAGTTTCGATAGTTTCCGTTTTTCGGCAAAAAACGGGTTTCGGTTCCGGTGGCAAACCGGTCAGTAGTATCTACGACCGAAACCGAAACTGCACTCGGGAGTTCTATCGCTCCTGATCGATTGGTTTTGTTTGACACTCGTTTTATTTTTGTAAGCTTTGATAGGTTATTGTAAGATTTATTTAGAATTCAGTAAGTTTTGTTACATGATATAGCAGAGTAGGTAGTTAACATCAAAAATTATTTGATTTAAGAAACTAATCCTTCCTATAAATATTATAAATGTGAAATGTGTTTATTTGTCCATCTTTCGCGTCTAAACGAAGCAACCGATTAGTGTGATTTTTTATGTGGTGATAGTTGAAGGGATGGAGAGTGATATAGGCTTCTTTTAAGCCGACTTAAAAAAGGAGTTTATGTTTGTAATTTTATTGAAATGGTGCGACGGGAGCGACGTGCATCTTTAACATCAAAAACATTCCGGACTGAAAACTCTTAAATCACATTTGTGTCAATTGTGCAAATTGACAATCAAGATTCAAGATTGTCTCAAAGAAACTGCGCTAGGTCCAAAGTCACAATTTTTTTCATCTCTTACGTTGCATAAAAACCCTTTTTATAATAAAATTTAAAAATCTATCGAATTTCTTTATTAGATTTACATATTTTAATAGTAAGAAAAACAAATTAAAGCCACATATCATCCTAATTTTGATTCGGAATTATCTTCTTCAAAATTCAAACTTTTAAATGATACCAGAACCAGTCAGATACAAATTAGCGAGAAAGATTTTATTACAGTTTTATGCATACTATGCAAAAAGAAAAAAAATGCTCCGCAACAACGAAGCAAACAGTGATAAAATACAATTCTTTATCACGAATACACATAATATGAATGAATATTAAGTTTCACAATAAGTCATTAAAATTTTTGAGAAAATAAAAACATTTAATAAAAAAAAAACATTTGTTCCCAAAATCAAACTAGATGTCGCTACAGTACGTTCTTGATTTCTCCATGACAATCCTTCCGGTTTTCTTTCATGTTTAAAAGTAAATAAGTCATATTCTATTTGTACTTTTTTGTATTTGTATTGATATCGAAGTTTCGAACTTTTCAAATTTTAGTTATTTAATATGTTAGTTTAAAGGAACGGAAATGACGGTCTTTGGTCCATTCGTTTCCTGCAAAAATCAACTTTTGCTAGAGTCGCCATCTAGCGGAGGTGCTTTTTTAGAGCTTTGGTTTTTTTTTAAATACTTTCACATTATGAATTTTGAGGTAATAGATAAAACAATTTAAAAAATATTCTCTGCTCTAAACCTTAATTGTTGATTATGACAACTTTTATTAACATTCGAGTTCTTCTTTTTCTAATAATGCAAATTATGGTACGGGGTTCACCTTTTTGCCGGTTTTAGACAGCGCTGCCCTCACTCGCCATATCCTCTTAAATTATTTAATTTCTAAAGTAATTTTAATTTCGGCCAGATAAATAAAACACATGATTTTTTATTAAAATTTTTATTTTCTTTCTTTTTACATTTTTGCAATGCTTGCAATACAAAGTATTCTCCAATCGTTAAACTCACCCTTTTGAATTTTATTAATAACATTGCATCATAATACAGGGTGGGCCAAGAATTCGTTAACATTTAAATGTAACTTACCGCGCAAACTATTGCCGCGCGGGGCGCGGGCGCGGGCGGGGGCACTAGCTCGCTTCTTGGAAATTTAGTCGCAATGGATCGCTTCACGGGGCCGCAACGCGCTTACTGCGTGAAACAGTTTTATTTAAACAACTTTTCGCTCATTACTGTGACACGCTTATTTCGCGTTGAATATGGTTTACACGACTTAAGTCAGTGTCCAAGTGCTCCTTTAATAAAGAAATGGGTGAAGAAGTTCGAAAAGACGGGATCTACACTAAATGTGAAACAAACCGGTGGCCCGCGGACTTCTCGGAGCGAAGAGAACGTGCAGCAAGTTTCCGCTTCTGTTCGACCTGATCCAGGTTTATCGACACGCAAACGTTCGTCTGAATTAGGATTATCCCGCACATCATTACGCCGTATTTTGAAATCAGATTTGAAATTACATCCATATAAGATCCAGCTAGTGCAAGAACTAAACCCTAATGATTTAAATTTGCGTAAGTCATATGCCGAAACAATGTTAACTCGATTCAGTAATTTTGACAACATCTTATTATCTGACGAAGCCCATTTCCACCTAAATGGACATGTAAACAAACAGAATTGCAGGTATTGGAGCAGCGAAAATCCTAAAGCTAAGCATGAGAGGCCACTTCACTCTCCTAAGGTAACTGTATGGGCTGCAATTTCAGGAAAAGGAATCATCGGACCTTACTTTTTTTAAGATTCTCGAGGCCGTTCAGTTACTGTTAATTCTGCCGAGTATGTGAAAATGTTACGGGAGTTTTTAGCACCGATGCTACTGGAATTTGCTGGCTATAATCGTAACACATGGTTTCAACAAGATGGAGCCACGTGTCACACATCGAACGAGCACTTGCCGGTGGTCAAAGACATTTTTCCGGAAAAGCTGATATCCAGACGTGGTGACATCCCATGGCCACCCAGAAGTCCAGATCTATCCCCAGCAGACTTCTTTTTATGGGGTTATTTAAAAAGTGGTGTCTACATTGATAAACAGAATACACTGCGTCAACTTAAAGAAAAAATCATCGAAGAGATGTCGGCGATCTCGCGGTCTCTTTACAGAAGAGTATTTGAAAACTTCAGGACTCGCTTAGATGAGTGCAAAAACCGAAACGGTGGTCATTTAGACGAAATAATTTTTAAAAGTAAACATAATAAGTTTCTATAATTGGCGTCAATGCTGCATACTTATTTTTGTATAGAAATAACAAAACTGCTGTTGAAACTTTGTTGAATGAATAAATAAATAAATAAAAAATAAATTACAACTAATTAGCTTTCTCGTAAATAAACGATTTCTAAAATATGTTAAATGGTGTTTTTTATACGATTTTTTCAAATGTTAACTAATTCATGGCCCACCCTGTATAATATTTCTAACCTAATGGAGAAACCTACAAAGTAATTTAAAACATTATTTTTGTGTTCACTATATTCTAAAAAATCAAATAAATACCGAAACATGGCAGCATTTTTATATTTTATTTAAATACGACTATATTATCTTGATGCAGTCCCCATTCCAGGTATTTACTTAGGAAGCAAGTAAAAAATGGTTGATAAACACAAAGCAGGAATGACATAGCAGAAAAAAAATTGACCCAGAAAATCTATTATTAAAACCACCCCAAAAAACTCCCAATGCCAACTTCTGCACGTGGGACACTCTGCTGATAAACGAACAAGACTGGCGACGAACCGATGGCGGTTTAACCATCTAAAAAACTGAGGCAAATCTCCTGACTAATTGCGGGCTGCAGCGTCGTCAATGCGAAACTCTGCGCTCACCAACCCTTGTGCCCAGCATGGTGAGTAGAGCATAAACCCCCACATGAAAAACCAACCTAGAACACGGCCCCCAGTTCCCGGCCGCCTCGCTAAGCCAGGCCACGGCAGCGGTTTTGGTTACAGTGGGGCGGGGGGGACAGTTTACAGATGCGCGGTAGTTTGATCGAACTCGAGGAGTAATTGAAAATCGTTAAGTGACACGTTCTAGGGATTCCGAAGTCCGAAGACAGGGACAAGACACGATAACCCCGAAACCTGGTCACATTTTCTACTTCCGATACGGAGATCAACTATCCCAGGGTAGAGTAGGCTTTCTTGCCAACATAGTTCTCTGCGACAACGTGTTGGAGATCTTCAGTGTGTCGAATAGGGTAACTTGCGTAGTACTTAAACTAACTAAGAGGTACGCTCTGAAGATGGTACACGTATATGCACCAACAACGACATACTTGGACGATGAGGTCGAAGCTCTATACGAAGATATCACCAAGGCCATACAAACTACTACTAAGACCCACTTCACCGTTGTCTTAGGGGATTTCAATTCCAAAATGGGAGTACGAGAATATGGCGAATCACATATTGGACTACAAGGTTTTGGGCATAGGAATTTGGGCACAGGGGGCAAATGCTAGTCAAGTTCCTCAACAAGGAGGAACTGTTCTATAAGAAACGTTTTTTTTTAAAAAAGCCCCAAAGGAAGTGGACTTGGCAAAGTACATATGGCAAGACGAAGAACAAAATAGATTTTATCATGACAGACAATAGGCGCATATATAGAGATGTCTCCGTGGTCAATAGGTTCAATGCCGGAAGAGACCACCGACTTGTAAGAGGTACCCTAAATATCAATTTTAGGCAAAAGAGAAGCCGCATGACGAGATCTGTTCTTTGTCCATCGCTTCTCCGAGCCAGTCATGGTTGCCAAGCATTCTGTTGAGAACTATGCAACCGATTCGTTGCATTGGAAACCAAGGCAAATGTTGACGAGGATCTTGAAGATGTAGTAGGGATTATACGCGAAGTGGAAAATAGGCACTTAGGTACTTAAGGTAAAGCAAGCTAGTCGAAAGTCTAAACTATCTAGCGGGACATTGGAACTGATGAAACTTCGTCGAGGATTACCGCGGGAGACTGTCAGACACGTGGTCGCTCCACAACAACATCCGGATGATTGGTAAGGCGTGACCTCCGTAGTCAATAACTTGCTTATACAGGAAACTATTGAGCAAAATCGGGCGGCAAAAATCTTTGCCAAAGACTTGTGAGAACTCATCTCACAGAACTCAAAACCTAGGATGACAGAGTCGTCACTTCGGTTCCAGTGATTCTCGCTGAAATTGAAGATTTTTAAGGCCGACTTTATGCTTCGCATGCCCCAAAACCTTCATCCAATGCAAATGATCCTAGAGCTACACTTACGATTAGGAGTCATTTAACTGAAGGTCTCCGAGACATTGACGAAAACGAAACTTTGGCTGCTCTCAAACAACTTGGAAATGGGAAGGCTCCCGTGAAGACTGAATCACTTCTTGGCTCCTTAATCTATGCTTGGAGAACAAAAGAAGCCATTTAGTTCCCACTATAATCAATGGAACTACCCCGAAGGCGTGGAGCAGAGGTGTGGTGACTTTGTTTTTCAAGAAAGGAGATAAATGTCTTTTGAAGAACTACATACCGATCACACTTCTGAGCCACTTCTATAAGTAAAGTTGTTCTCGAAAGTCGTTATTAATCATCTTGCTGCAATATTAGACGTCCTCCAGCCATCGGAACAGGCTGGGTTTCGGAAAGACTACAGTACCTTAGACCACATACACACAGAGAGGGAAGTTTTTGAGAAGTCTGAGGAGAACATGGTTGTCCTCCTCAGACTGCGCTGCATATAGCTCTGCTGTGCATAGCTTTCTTGATTCCACCCTTCCAGTTTTTTTTCATGTGTAAAAGTAAATTAATTTTCCAAACTCAATAAACAACTCATATTCTATTTGTACTTTTTCGTATTTGTATTGATATCTAAGTTTTGAACTTTGCAAATTTTAGTTTTTTAATATGTTAGTTAAAAGGAACGGACGTGACAAATATCTTTAGTCCATTCGTTTCTTGCAAAAATCAACTTTTGCTAGAGTCGCCATCTAGTGAGGTGATGTTTTAGTGCTTTTACTTTACTTAAAATACTTCCTCATTATCCGAAATCGCTAGTGCCATCTAGTTTGATTTCAAGAACTAATTTTGATTTTTAAATACTTCCTCATTATCTATGCAAAGTCTTGATTCGCGAGTAGATCTTTCTAAAAATGTGAATGATGTCCCATTGCCGCTAGATATGTTAACTCCCCGTTCGTTATCATCCTATGTAATTATATAGGTAAGTCTTTAATTTGTCTGTCATAAAATTGTCTAACATCGGTAATACTTAATTTGTGTAAGTTCCTTTCAAGAAGGTAAAATTTTCAACAAAATCCAAAATTTTGCTATGGCTTTCATTACCAACATACAAAAGGTAGAGTTTATAAAATACTAAAATATTAAGTAAACTGAGAGAAACACTGGATTCTGGAGAAATCCACAAGGGCAACGCCGTTATTTAAAAAGTCGGAATATTTTGTGCCAAAAAGTCTATAAAATCTTCCATTGAAAAACTTTGAAATCTGACAAAATCGAAGACAGTGAAAACAAAGTTTTAACTTAAAATACTTTGTATCCGAGCCAAAAATATTTAAAAAGAGGGCGTTTGCGGCGAAGTACAATTATAATTTTTATGTGAAGTGACTGGGAGCTGTCAAAATAAAAAATGAGCCATAGACTTATGTCTGATAGAGAATCTTCTTAGAGAATGAGTTTCTTTTGTATGTATGAATGAAGATTAAGTATCTGCAATGATGTCAGACGTACCAACTTCTTGGTATACTTACTAGTTTTTAGTGTCACGTACCATGTACCAAGACAACTCAGTCATTGTATGCAAAAATACCAAGATTGGTCGTTGACCGACAAAAATACACTGACAACATAGAATAATCGACAAATTACAGAGATGTATGTAAAAAAATAAATATTTCCTTAATGTCAGAAAACTTTATTATATCAAGCTGTCTCGATGAGCAGTTACCATTTTCCGCCGTTATTTTCTCAATATGTTAGATTTCACATGTTAGACGTTCACGGGGCCCCAGGTTCGATTCCTGCACGGGATTTTTTTTTAAATACTTAGTATCAGTTGTTTGCTCAAGCGAACCGCCGTTTTCGATAAAAAATCTTCGTTACAAATCATTTATTTATTTTTTTCAATATATTTTACATATTATATCCGAAATGCAATATAATAACAAAAAAAAAAATGTTAAAAGTGATATTTCTTCCGTGTGTTCGATAATTACTGCCCTCTATTAACGGTATACGAAATTGAAATGTGCATTTTTTTTTTACTGAGATGCGATTTCCCACACAATTTGTCTCCCAGAATTGGCAGCGCCAGAGCGGAGCACAGGCGTACTAGTTTCCCCCTTCGAATACCAGCTTTCAGCCAGCTCGGCACAAGGATTTCTAAGTGGCCGTCTAACATCCCTGAGTATCTGCTATGCTGACAGTCATAGATAGTCTGTGGTCATAGACAATATCTGACAGTCATCTGACATGTGCAATGTGTCCAACGTTCGATATTCTTCGGCAGTCGGT
The DNA here is from genome assembly GCA_918026875.4 of Diatraea saccharalis. NCBI lineage: Eukaryota > Metazoa > Arthropoda > Insecta > Lepidoptera > Crambidae > Diatraea > Diatraea saccharalis. The sequence goes on from OU893349.1 coordinate 7,378,397, forward strand.
GATTTTATTAGGAACGGATTTCTACTTTTTAAGGTTATTTGCAGTTCTAAATTAAATAATTTACTATGGCGATAACTATCGATGAAGATTGTATAGTGTTTCTAATACTATTGTTCTCTTGGGTGGAATACTTGTGGGAACAATATCTTTCTTTACGTCAGGTAATTCTTTAATTTTTAAATTTAAGAATGGTTATTTACTCATAAACAAGATAATAATAATACACATAAAACGCTAATTGCATGGCTATTCTCTTTCACTATTGTATATTATCTCCTATTTGAAAATTCATTTTCTGTTGGCTTCTAGATCTAATTCTATGTTACTATATTAGATATCTCACTTTATACTGATTGTAAATAAATTGATTTATGATCAGAAAACAACAAAAGATATATTCTCATAAGCAAGTTAAATTTAAACCATCTTAGATATCAAATTAGAGATTGGCTATTTAATATTCTATGTTACTGTTTTCAGTTGAAGATATACAAGACAAACAACACTATACCAGAAGACCTAAAAGACATGCTTAATGAAGAATCATTTAAGAAAGCTAGATTATATGGGATTGATAAGTCTCAATTTAAAATAGCCAAAGAGTTGTATAGCATAGTATTAACAACAATAATTCTTTACAATAAATGGATATATTCAGCATGGAAGAAGTCTGAAGATATTGCATTATTCATGAATATCTCGCCAGATAGAGAGATACTTGTGAGTTGTGTTTTTATGACATTTGTCACTATATTCAATTTCATAGTTAATATGCCATTTACAATTTATGGTATATTTGTACTGGAGGAAAAACATGGCTTTAACAAACAAACTGTGGGTTTTTTTGTTAAAGATCAAATGAAATCTTTACTGTTAAGCCTAGTCATCACATTGCCCATAATATCTGTTGCTATTTATATTATAATGCTTGGAGGCAAAATGTTTGTTATGTGGTTATGGTTATTCACCACTGTTGTAACATTAATCCTATTGACGATTTATCCTTCTGTGATTGCACCATTGTTTGATAAATTTGTACCTCTGTCTGAAGGTAGTCTTAGAAAAGGTATTGAAAATTTGGCCTCGAGACTGCAGTTTCCACTTTCTCAGGTCTACATTGTAGAAGGGTCAAAAAGATCGGCTCATAGTAATGCATACTTTAGTGGGTTGTTTGGAGCAAAGAGGATTGTCTTATTTGATACTCTATTAGAAAAATATGATGAAGAGAAAAAGACCACAACTGGATGTTCAGATGATGAAATACTCGGTGTTTTGGCACATGAACTTGGACATTGGAGCTGTAGTCATATCTACAAATCAATTGTGCTGACTGAAGTAAACCTTTTATTACTTTTCACTGCATTCGGTTTATTATTTAAATATTCTACACTGTATACAGCCCTTGGTTTTCCTGCAGGGCAAGAGCCTATAATTATTGGACTGATTGTAGTTTTGCAAATGATCCTTGCTCCGTACAATTCTATATTGTCATACTTTACTACAGCCCTTTCTAGGAAATTTGAGTTTGAAGCAGACAATTTTGCAGTAGCATTGAATTATCCTAATGAACTTAAATCGGCTCTTATCAAGCTTGGTAAAGATAACTTGGATTATCCAATTTATGATAAACTTTATTCTGCTTGGTATCATTCACATCCAACATTATTACACAGGATCGAGAACATTAAGATTCAACTCACAAACAAAAAAAAATATAATTAATAATTGTTATCAAGAAAGATTTAATTAATTCCAACAAAGCATTTCATAGTAAATAGTACAAGTAAGTAAAATAAACTTTTGTATAAATAATTAAAATATGGTACATAGATCTCACATTTCCTATTATTGTTACTTCATTTTGTGTAGTTTCTTTACATGACAAAATTAATGTTACTTTATTTCATAATTCTTTTGTTTTTTTTGTCTAAATATTTGCAACTATGTAAGTTCTGTGTACATGTATTCATTCTATCTTCATTAAGAATATTTGTTTACCTAAACCAAATAAAATATGTAATGGTACCTTTATCATCTAAGTTTTGCAATGTGCAATATGTTAGTTGAATTATTAAGTTGTCATTATACCACGAAACCTGTCAAAAGAGATTTAAGGAAATTCATAATAAAATGTCAATAATATTCCAAAAATTTTCATTTATATTGAACATTATTTGCAATGTATGACAGAATCAAATAAATATCAGTTCACAACACCTTAGAGTAAAGTAATAGAGATAAATAAATGATACATTTCAGTTATGAAAACCCCAGTTTCATTTTTCGTTTCTTTGAAAAATTTTGATATTGCTCAGTGCTTCTGAAATAAAATTGGCACATTCGTTAAAGGTACAGTGTCATAATAAAGTTTTCGTTCACATTATAATATAATATTTTACAATAACCCAAAAAAAACGGTAACTTTTAACAAACCGTGTTGAGCGATAGTAACTGAGACTATATTTTTTTTGTATTTTACTATAGGTATTGTGTAAAATAACTTATCCTAATAGTTCTAAAAATCCGACTAAGTGCAAATCGATCTCGTGCACAGAGTTCCATAAATATGTAATTTTAGCTATAGATTTTAAACTTATAATAATTAATAAGGCAATAGTCAAAGGAATGTAATAAAGAAGTATTTTCGATCTATTAAAAATAATATCAGTATTAACTAATTTTCTAATCATGAGTATTTGATAGACATCGGAAACGCATTCTCTCAAAGGGTGAGAAGTATTTGAGTTCTTTTTTATACTTGGTATGTGTTTACACGCAATATAAGTTTATTTTCGAAAGTTTTTAAAGGTTTAATAATATCTATTAGAAAATAACATTCATATAGGCGAAGTGCAAAAATACTCTAGACTGTTCTTAAGAAGAATATTCAATTCTGACCTGTCAACATCGAGATAAGCAATCATCGGGTATAGTGAAGTATTAATCGCATAAATAGCATTTTTTTGTTATTTATAAATAACTATTTTTCAATAAAAATGTTAATGGGGAACTAATTAAAAATATTACACTGCTCAACTGAGAAAAAAATTGCAGTATATTTCTAGTTTATTTTAGTTAAGTGTACTGGTTATGAAAATACCATTAGTTTTTCAATCAATTTCACAAACGTCCATTATAGTTTAATGGAGGCTAAGCTCTAATGAATGTTCTAAATAAGGGTAATGTGGCATTAACCTAATAACAATTTTAATGTTTTTCTAGCAGCTCTAGTTTTAAATTCATTCACTAGTCATAAATTAATATAAATGTATGATTTTTTACTGTGTGCCGTAGTTGGATTAAAATAAGTAAGGAACTATAAGATATTAAAAATCATAAGTATTTTTAATAAAAATACATAATTACAAATGTATTTCAAAGCAGATACAGATTTGTTTCAAAAACTGCCACTTATTTCGAATATTAAGCATAATCTGCCACAGTTAAAATTTTGGTGTAAAATCTGCCCAAACGGCAGAAATCTACCACAAACGGTCAACTGATTTCCAGGTTCGTTTAAACAACGTCTCTTCTTTCTCTCAACGAAAAAAAAAAATAATACACTAGTTGAAACTCCTTAAATATGCGCTGTCACCTAAAGTGCAGGTAGTTTGAAAAATCTTTAAACTAGAGCTACAAAAATATCAAGGTTATTTTTGCAATGAGCTCACCAAAATACGTCAAACGTGATAAAAATAAAGTGCGGGTAGTTTGAAAAATCTTTAAACTAGAGCTACAAAAATATCAGGGTAATTTTTTAAATGAGTACATCAAAATACATCAAACGTGATAAAATATTTTTGGAAAAGTTTATAAAGTAGATAATGGTTGGGCAGTGTTATTAAAGAGAATAAAAATTGGCTACAATATTTTTTATAATCCCCGCAAATTGCTAATGCTAATAATAAAAAAATCAGTACCGCTATGAGTCGGCTTGTGTTGAAATCGCACATCATTTTTCTTGTTTTTGTTGGTTTCGATTGTTATTGTTCAGTTTTATTGTTACTTGTTATAGTTGACTAAAATATCAACTCCTGTTATGATTTTTATGATAGGTAAACAAAATTTCGCTAATCCTATTAATATTATAAATGTGAAAGTTTCTTTGTTTGGATGTTTAGATGTTTGTCGGTCAATCACGCCGAAACTACTGAATGGATTTTAATGAAATTTGGTATACAGATTGGGTATTAGCTGACTTTTTATACCACTTAACATTTTCCTAGGGTCCACGCGGGCGAAGCCGTTGGCGAAAGCTAGTAATAAACTCATTTCATTATTACTTTTGGTTATGTTTAAAAAGTCCTTTCCGTTTGTTATTGCGTGATTACAAGGAATATGTTAATTTTTAATTAATTTAAAATACCTCTATAAATTAATATAAATTGATTATTTTCTGAAAAAATCGTGCATTAAATGAACAAACGAAATTAATTATTATAGTAATATTATTACAAATATTTCAATTATTAATTAATAATTTATCTCTTGCCTTTTGTGCTATATCTATACTTTCTATTTTGACATGACATCTAGCTACGGCTGCTTGGTGAGATGACGAACTCTTGGATATTGTGCTCATGCTATGTGTATAGTTTGGTTTGTAGGATGGGCACAACACCAAAACAACATCGTTTCATAGCAGCATTTTTAAATGTTGCCATTGTTAGAGAAGATATCGAATAAAATTAACAAACTTCTTAGTCTCGAGTAAGAACGAGATAAATATTTTTTTTATATTATGAATTATTAAAGTAATATTAGTTAATAATTTGCTAAAGAAATTGCTGACCTCTCGCTCTTAAGTATTATTTTTATTATTGGTGTTTAGTATAATTCGATGGGACTAACAAACTTATGAAAACTAGATATTAACGAAAAGTTAAGATTTGAAAAGAGTGAATAGATTCTAATAACGATTAATTATAATACTTTTTTCTTGTTAAGATGATCAATCAGATTTCTATTTGACATTTTGCAACATCTTTATTTTATAATTACTTAGCTTACTGATTGCAAAAATAATTTATATTTATAACAATGATATACGAACATATTTAAAACATAAATCGAAAGAAAATTGACAGGTCGACGTTTGTATGGAGAGTGAACATTCTTCTTTGAACATTTGTATCGATGATCACCCAATTGCACAAACGTTCATTAAAATATTCATTAGTTTAAAGCAACCTTACCGATACGTTTGTGCAACTGTCAATGTGTCTCTTTGAACTAATGACAATTTTAATGGATGTTTGTGAAAATGGGAGACACTCGGTATAAAGATAAGAGATGACGAGAGAAATTAACACCTCAGCTAATGAGAAAAATTGGGACAGAGGACAGTATTAATCGAAATAGAGAGTAAAAAAATTTTTATGCTAGTTGGAAGATTACTATATAAATTGCATTCTTGCATACCCAGACGGGCGTAAGTAATCTCTATTTCGGTGACTTGTTACCTTGTAAATTGCTCGGCCTGCTCTAACGTATCCGGTAATGGATAGTCTTTAGTCTCCGGCAAAGGCACGATTAAGAATATCTGAGCGATGCTAACTGCGGCCAGCAACATCATGGGCAGGTCTGGCAAAATACTGTCCAGGCTGACTACAGCAGGAGCCACTAATGCAGCGATACGAGCAAATGTTGTGACTCCACCCACACCAGCGTTACGGCCTAGGGTTGGAAACAATTCTCCGGAATACAGGTATAACGCTGCTACAGAACCCTAGAAAAAAATTGGTATTATCTAGCCATTTTCAATTAAATAAAAATTACAGATAATAACTATGAATAGCCTGGAGGTTCCGACCACGGATTTTTTTTACAGTAGTGAACGAAGTTTAATTTCGGTCTTTATAGTTTAACTTGCCTAGTTTATTAATGGTGAAAAAGTAATTAAAACAATTTTTTTTTTCATAAAATTACTTATTTCTGTTTATTTGTTAAAAATAGTCTGAAATGGTGAATATTTACAAAAAGAAATATATAATTCTGAATTTGAGGGGTAAGACTTATTTTATGGTACCGAGAAAAGTTTATAAATTCACATTTTAACTATGAAAGACTCCGTACAAATATAATGTAACTTTCTCATTTTTTATTAAAACCAATTTTAAGTTTAAGATAGATTTTTCTTGTGGGACTGCCCTCTTAAGGCCGCCACTGTTAATTATTTGAGATACTTACTGCTATTGCGCCGAATCCAATGCCTGCAAAAACTAATCTTGGCCAATCGTTTGCAAAAATGTCTCTAGGGGTCATTAAAATAAAAACAAAACACAATGCTGTTATGATTTCAAATATCCACACGGTGGGTCTGCGGCCCACCTTTGCCACCACAAAAAGACAAACTAATCCCCCGGGCACGTAAATAATACCACTTAAAGCGACAGTTAAAAATATATTTCCCCCTATCATTCCAAGATATTGGGAAAAAGCGTAAAATGCCAGTCCTGTACAAAACCTGAAATGCAAAACTTTTTACCAGTTTACAGTCTAAGGGTCGGTGCAAATTTGACGGTAGATACGTTGAGCGTCTCGAGTGTGCAAAATGAATTAATCACTGGATTACTTCCATGTATCTTATTTAACGAGTTGAAAAATGAAAGTTCTTATGAAAAGTGCAATAACTTGGTTTAGGCTACTTTTGAGTTAATCGTAATTCGAGATTTTTATATGTGTATCTTTGACAATCAAAATAATATATCATATTAAAACTACAATCAAAATAATATATCATATAGTCATTACAAAAAAAAATCTAAGTGGAAAATAAAGGTAAATCAGATTTAAATAAAATTTTGCGTTGTTGCAGTTATCATAAGGACGGCAGAAATATAAGAAGGACATGGTAGCAATCCTATGATAAGCAATAACTTTAACATTATTTGTCAGTTCTGAGACTCGATTTCCGCAACCGATAAGACGCGACGTATCTTCCGACAAGTATGCACCGACCCTAACTCTAAATACCTCATTTTTAAATATTAAATAGGAATATTACCAATTAGCAGATAAAAGTAATGTCTTCTTCCTCATGTTTTTAAGTTTAAAGAATGCTATGAATCCAACCCCATTACCTTTCTGGCCCTTGCATTTCGGCAAGGAATTTTTAGTAGTTTCTAAGTTTTGATCCAAGTGATTTTGCATTGCAGCTTTTCTTAATATCTCTATTTATGTAGAAAGGAAATTAGTTGCTAGATAATATAGCTACATTTTCAAAGAAGAGGCTAAATGGACACACGTCTTTTAAGGCTGCGCGTAAAGACAAAAGACTCCTTTTGTATTCTGCATTCACAATGCTATATTGGAAAATATTTTTAATGAAAAATGCTTTAAAAAAAATATAAAACATAATAATTAGAACAAATTTTCATCTTAATCGAAAGTATTTGTGAAAAATATTTTTTTCGGACATTTGGATAGATTTCTAGTAAAGAAAAGTAACAAGTGCTTATATTCGTCAGTCCTGTTAGGTCATGGTTAGCTCAGTGGTTAGAGCAGTCGCCCAAATTGCGGAAGGTCGCGGGTTGGCGTCCCATATCAGAATACCTGACGTTGGTGGATTATTTAACCATTTTTATTAAGAAATAAATTAAATTAAATACTTTCAAACCGTTACGATTCTTGTGAAATTATTTTCATAGACAACAAGTTGATAACTAATAAATAAGCAACATTTGCCAAATGTAGCATAAGATTTCGTCTTCTGACAATGCGAAATATAGCTCTATTCAATTAAAGATGGTGATTATGTTTTTGAAGTCTTATTAATTATTATTAAAAAATAATTGCTTTTATTTATCTAAAAAAATCAGGTTGAGTGAATTTTCATTCGTACATTATGCTTTAGATTATATTTACCAAGAGCTTTATCAACTTGACCAGTTGCCAATAACCATCTAGGCGATTCCGGTATCCAAAACCAATACAACATAAATAAAGCAGACAAAGACGCTAAAGCAAATTCTAATTTCCTCCAGTCGCGAAGTAAATAGGCAAACACTGCCATGATTAAACTACCGAATCCAAATGGCAGTTGGTATAAAATTGGAATTGTAGTGCGCCATTTACCGCTCACTGCCTGAAAATAAAGTAATTTCTGTATCGTTTCATTTAATTTAGGTGCAATTACATTTGTTTAAAACTGCAGCTCACCTCCATACAAATAACAAAAGATATTATACCCAAACCCCCAGAACATAGCGCTAAAATGAACCAAATAACCAACCAACCCCAATAGTATGGAAATACGCTAGCTCCATAACTTGCTATACTTTGCAATATAATTGCAACCATAAGAGGCATTCTCCTTCCATATTTGTCAGCTACGACGCCAAATATTATGCCACCTAGAAGAACTCCCCACATCATCACGCACTGAGTAAACTGAAAAAGTTTGAAGTCATATTGGTAGATTTTTCTTCGAGCGATTACTTATTTTTAAAAGAATATAATATGAGAATAAAATAATCATCCAATTATTTACGTACATGCACAAGCCAGTGCTGTGAGCATACTAAATTCCAGTCAGAAGTAATAGTTCTACGAAACACCGTTTCGTTGTAAATAAACTTTTTACACTTCACCAGTGGTATAAGGCTTCGGTCTAAAGGCGGTACCATCGCTAGCAAGTCTGGATCAAATATCAGACACGGATATTCTTCTATGTGCTAAGAAAGTGTTAAAGTATCTTTCTATTAAATCTGATTCACTATATTCTGTCTGGTCTATTTAAAAGATTGCTCTCTTTGGTATTCCGGCACAAGCAAAATTGGCAGGATACTTAAAATTATATTAGGTCCTTACATTATACATGTATTTGTGTTTCGTTAGGCAGCATTCATTTGTGTTTTTTTCTTTTGTTTTTCCTTTTTACGTCACCCAGTATAAAAAATGGAAAACTTGAAATATCGTGTTATTTACGAGTACGAGTTCCACCGTGGTACCAGTGCGGCGGAAACGGCTCGAAGGGTTAATGATGTGTATGGCGGTTGTGTTGCAAAAGAGAACAAAGCGCATTTTTGGTTCCAACGTTTTCGTTCTGGAAATTTCGACCTCCAGAACTAGCCCCGTGGACGGCCGGAGACCCAAGTTAATTATAAAGAATGGAAGGTTATTATGGAAGCGGATCCATCGCAAACCACGTCCGAGTTAGCTGCAGGCTGCGGTGTTACTGATAAAACTGTTCTAATCCACTTGAAGCAAATTGGAAAGATTAAAAGCTTGAAAGTTGGGTACCTCACGAATTTAATGAAGCAAACCGGCAAACGCGCTTCGACTGCTGCCTTACATTACTTAACCGGCACAATAATGAAGGGTTTTTAAATCGAATCATTACCTGTGATGAAAAGTCTACGATAATCGGAAGCGCTCATCGCAATGGTTGGACCCTGGCATGCCAGCCAAATACTGCCCCAAGCAAAAATTTTCCCCAAGAAAGTTACTTGTAAGTGTTTGGTGGACTAGTGCCGGTGTCGTTAATTACAGTTTTCTCAAATCTGGGCAGACGATTACGGCAGACGTTTTTGGCAGCAATTGCAAACAATGGTGGATAAACTAGCTGTTAATCAACCGAGGCTGATCAATCGCTCTACGCCACTGCTACTTCACGACGACGCTAGACCACTCACTGCACAACAGACGGCTACCAAATTAGAATAGCTTCAATTGGAATGTCTAAGACATCCACCATACTCCCCGAAGCTTCATCATCATCATATCAGCCGAGACGCCCACTGGTGGGCATAGGCCTCCCCCAAAGATCTCCAACGTGATCGGTCCTGCACCTCCCGCATCCAGCGGCTTCCCGCGACCATCACCAGATCGTCGGTCCACCTTGTGGGGGGGCCTATCAATTCTGCGTCTCCCGCTGCGTCGCCACTCCAAGACTTTACCGCCCCACCGGCTGTCAGTCCTGCGAGCGAAGTGCCCTGCCTACTGCCACTTGAGGTTCGCAATTCGTTGGGCTATGTCGGTGACTTTCGTTCTTCTGCGGATCTCATAATTTCGGATTTGATCTCGCAAAGAAACCCTGAGCATAGCCTTTTCCATTACACTCTGAGCGACTTTGAGCTTCCTTATGAGGCCCATCGTAAGCGTCTCCGTTCCGTATGTCATCACTGGCAACACGCACGAATTGAAGACTTTCGTCTTGAGACACTGCGGTAGATGTTCCGAGAATACACTGCGTAGCTTCCCCAACGGTGCCCAGCCGAGTTGGATCCGTCGATTTACCTCTCTCTGGAAGTTGGACTTACCTAATCGGACTATTTGTCCCAGGTAAACGTACTCGTCGACAGCTTTTAGTGTAAAGCCTCCTATATTCACTGGAGTGGGTACAACATGGGAGTTTGACATTATTTTCGTCTTCTCCATGTTCATTTTAAGACCCACTTGTTGGGAAACTCTACAGAGATCTTCGAGCATTGTGCTTAGATCTTCCATGGTCTCAGCGATGATTATGATATCATCAGCGAAACGAAGGTGCGTCATGTACTCGCCGTTTATATTGATGCCAAGTTCTCTCCAGTCCAAAAGCTTAAACACATCCTCCAGTGCGGCAGTGAACAGTTTTGGCGATATAATATCGCCCTATCTCACTCCACGCTGAAATCGTATTACTTTCGAGTTTTGCCGAACTGACATGGTGGCGTTTTCATACAGTGACTGCAACTGTCTATTTGGCACCTTCTGAGTGACCTGAGCACGGCCGAGGTCTCGACAGAGTCAAAGGCTTTCTCATAGTCCACAAACGCCAAGCACAGTAGCAGATTATACTCCTCGGTCTTCTGTATAACCTGTCGCAGCGTATGAATGTGGTCTATGGTACTGTAACCTTTTCGGAAACCGGCTTGTTCGGGAGGCTGGAAGTCGTCAAATCTACGTGCGAGACGATTCGTGATTACTCTCGAAAATAGCTTGTACACATGACTCAGAAGCATGATGGGTCTGTAATTCTTCAAATGGGCCCTGTCACCCTTTTTGAAGAAAAGCTCCACCACGCCCCTGCGCCAGGCTTCTGGCGTATTGCCCTCGAATATGGCGGAGTTAAATAGCTTCTGAAGCGCTTTCACTACTGGTAATCCACTCTTTCTCTCTATTTTTATGACTTTGAGGGGTTAAGGGCTGTCTTCCACTCCGCTGGCCCAGTGCGGGTTGGTGGGGAGCGCCAGAGCCTCGTTGGTTAGTCGGCAGGGTGTACCGCGTGCAGGTGAGGTTGACTTGGGATCCGTTAGATGTTGTTCGGACCTCCTTACACTCCCTTTTCCCGAACCTTGCTCCAACGGATTACCATTTTTTTCGAAATTTTGATAAGTTCAAAACGGCAGTGCAAATCGCCTTCAAAGATTTTATTGATTTCCGGCCGAATGGTTTTTTAGTAAGGGGATCAATTAACTACTTATGAGATGGCAAAAGTGCATTGATAACAATAGTTTATACTTTGATTAAATAAATATATTATATTAAAAAATATTCGTCTTTTTATTCCTCCCATACCAAACACCAATTTCATATGTAAGGATCTAATATCTGCGTAGACATTTTAGAGGTACCATTAGTGCGATGCCATACACAATAGCAAATCTATGGGTGCAATAGTCGCAATTACAGCTATACACCCGATATACGTGTAGGTAGAAGACAATTTCTCTTCAAATTGTGTGAATGACTCTTATCAAGATAATGGACAAACTTCTATATTTCATAACGGCAGATACTCACAGGTAAGCACATTCTTCGCCATTCATCATCCGAATATTTTGAAAGTTCATAAGGTTTTTCGCACCAGAAATCTTGTGGCGGAGCCATGAATATTATATTCAACTGATACCAAGCCATAGGCAATTTCAATAACGCCATTAGGACACTGATTCGCAATTGCCAAGGTCCAAAATCCCCGATAGCTCGTGCTGTTATATCGTCCACATCACATGATAATTTCTGATTAGTCATTTCTGCAAAGTAATTTAATATGTTTGCTATAGGAATGGGTTAATCCTCTTTGTTGATGATTCTAAAATTCAATAACGTCATCGATCAAACTGATATGCTGTGGTAAAAAGCATTTATTTATAATCGAATGTGTACGTTTTACTTCTTAATAATTTGGTTTGCACAGAAAAGTTTTGATACTAAATAGTTGGTTCTCAGGTAGATAGATGTAATAGTTAATGGTGCTAGCCATAACTTTCACAAAGTCTATAAATTGCATGAAAAATCAAACCGCTCTAGAGTGACGCGACATACAAATAAGAAAAAGTATAAATAGAATATGAGTTGTTTATTGAGTTTTGAAAACTAATTTACTTTTAAACATGAAAGAAGCCGGAAGGGTTGTCATGGAGTGTGGTGATATAAACTCTTTGGTTTATACCAAAAAGTAGCTTTGACCAAAGGAAACTATGACTATTCCGTCATCGATTGTCGTGTAAATTTTTTGTTGAATAAAGCCTATCAATTTTTCAGTTTATTTAATAATCTATAAAGGTTTATTCTACTACAATTTATTCAACAAAAACTTTATATAGATTAAAATCAAGAACGTACCGTAGCGACAACTAGTTTGATTTCGGAAACTAATTTTAAATTTTTCCTCATTGAATGAGGAAGTATAAAAAAAAAACAAAATTACTAAAAAAGCACCTCCACTAGATGGCGTCTCCATGGACCAAAGACAATCAATTCCCTTCCTTTTAACTAACATATTAAAAAACTGAAATTTGAAATGTTCAAAACATAGATATCAATACAAATATGAAAAATATAATATGAGTTGTTTATGAAAACCAATTTACTTTTAAACATAAAAAAAACCGGAAGGGTTGTCATGGAGAAATAAAGAACATACCGTAGCGACATCTAGTTTGATTTCGGGAACTAATGTTTTTTTTAAATACCTACTTCCTCATTATTACATACATCAAATAGATGTACACAAACACACATACACAAAAATACCCATGCTTGTGTGCGCGTGCGTGGGGCACACAAGCATACTGTGTGTGTAAGCACGTACTTATTGTACATAATTCTAAAAACGTGTATGCTGAATAAACGATATTATTATTATATTCAGTATTATACACAAACGTTTCCCTCAAATATACTGGGAGCAACAAAATTACCATCACAGCCGAAAGTTTCAAATTAGGTTACATGGTTCATTTTATTTGACAAATATTTCAAAAAGGTGTAAAAATGGAGTAACAATTTTAAATTTCTAAGTGTTGCCAGCCTCAGCCCTATAACGCGCATGCGCAATATCGATTTTGTGCGCATTACAACGAACCGCGAAATACATTAATTTTACTTAATTCTGGACCTGAAAAGCATTAGGTCGGATGTGCAGAACCAGCTAAAATCACTTATCGCCATAACGTTGCTACACTCTTTTTTCTCTTTCCGGCAAATTAACTCTTGTATGTTTGTGCCTTTTTAGTCATGAGCAACAGTCATGCATAAAGTCGGATCAGACGACTTTTTCAAATATTTTGATTGCATTTAGCTATTTCTGTTTTTATACAGTTATGCCTAAGATTCCCGACATCCGACCTAATGCTTTTCAGGTCCAGAATTATTTACCGATATCTTAATGATAGTCGATGCTGAATATGTCAACTTCATCTCTGAAGATTGAGCTAAGCACTCTCTTTTGCATACCGATGCATGCACGCGCAAAACACATCACATTTCACACAAAACTAAACACAATGTTCACTAAACTAAACTTAACACTCAAGACGAATACTCTAGTTTCTAATTAACAAAAATTCAATTAAAAATGCACTAGAACAAAACAAAAATCGACAAAAAAGGCACTTCGCAGCGGTGCGTCGGCGGCGATGCACAACAACACTCCAGCGCAAACGGTCGGCGGCTACTAAGCTCCGTTAGGAATTCTATTATTATTTTATGCGACTGAGTTAAGGGAATCCCCGACAGAACAATGAAGCTGGGTGGCGGATGGCGGGCGGGCGGGGCTTTTATCCAGGGCCGAACTCGGTTCACCTTTTTTTAATTCATCTTTTGATATCACGCATTTTTATAATGTTCTTTTTAAATGCAATTACTTAAATACTATACTTTCTTACTAAACTTAATAACAAATTCCTCAATGTTTTTAAAACAAAGTACATTTATGTTAGTGATAAATCACTAAAAGATTAGTGAGTTTATCGAGTTTAATTAACGATCCCGTTGTTAAAGAGTATAACCCCATTCAAACAAATTTTTGGAGAACTGCTCTTTTAAAATAACGTAGGTTAATGTTAGACTGATCTCTCTACAATAATTTAAGAAATTTTACACTCGGTTTCTTAATTGAGAATTTAATGTTAAACTAACATCACTTAGTTTTCGTTTCCGATTTTAGTTTTTTGATGATCAGTTGATATCAGTTTGATAAAACTAGGACTATTTGACTTGTGAAATTAAAAAACTCAGGTTATTGAGAATAAGCAGTAGAGATTTTCTACTTTTTCAAATCAGAAACCGGCTGTTAGTCTTTAAATCGATTTAAGCACTTTGACTGCATTGTTTATTGATTGTCTAGTAGAATTTGCATGAAAACGGTCTTATAAATCACAAACTAGTTTATTTCGTTTTTAGAAATGAAGAAGTCAATAACCGTTTAAAAACTTTTCCTTAGTACGTCCCAAAAACAGCTGACTCAGGGTATAAAACACTCATTTTTTTCCAAAAACTGTAATTTAATATCTCCGAAACTATTTGACCTAGACATATAATTTTTAAACATCGTATTAAAGACTCCAGGAACCTCGGCAGTGTCGGTTGTTCTGTTCCACCGAGTATTTAACTTATGATTTGGCGATAACCTACCTCTAAAAATGAAGAAAAATGACGAGATTTTTAAAATAGGACGTGGAGGTATGTATGAATGTCCTTTGCCTAACCACAAAGAGGAAGTTGAAAAAAAATATGGTTTAAAAAAAATTATGCTTCTTTCTGGTTGATCCTTCACCTAAATGTAATTTTCAAATCGCCATCTTTCATTCATTTCATTTTTATTTTACATGTAAAAATGTATTTATTTACTTGACATTGGCAGAATTGTGCAAAATGCGCAGATAAGCCATTAATTAAAAAGAAGAAGAAGAAGAAGGGTTGCTCTATTTACAAATAATTGTAAATTTTTATCGATTTTTAAACTATATCGATTAATAAATATTAAAAAATATATATTTTTGGCATGAATAAAAGTCTCAGAATAGTTTACACAAAGTTAATAAAGTAGACATATAGAAAATAGTATGTTTATATTGCATTTTTACTACATTTAATAATTATATAAAATAAATCTATTTTTGTTTATTCATTAATGAAGAATATGTGAGTGAATAGGAATATCAGGTACCTACATAAAACTCATCGCAGAGAGCAGTACTATACTAAATCATTCAGTAAACAAATTGGCTTGACCTGAGATCTGTGATTATAATAAATAAAAATGTATCAAATAATAGTGCTTTACTATCGAAAATAACATTTACTTCATAACTTCACCATTATAAATAACATTTTGGTGCAATATATACAATATTTGTTACATATTTACATATTTTTAAGCTAGAACCTAGAAAATGAAGTAAAGATAATGTGGGTCGCTTTCTATGTCTTTTGATCTTTGTGTCTTTTGGAAACATTCCCTTTATTATACAAATATTGATAGGTACATTATCAGATAAAAATATATCCAATTGTAAATTCAAATTACTTACATTGCTTTTTTACCATTATTTTGTAGTCATTTGCTTTTAATTATGATTTTAAGTGCAATATGAATGTGTAATGCTTGCGGTGGTAATTTTTAGAAATTGAAATTCTATAAATACATATTTTGATATTCGAAAATAAGTTGTTGATTGCGTCATTGCGTGTGTAATTCTAAAATACCGATTATATTTGTATGCTTATTATCGGTATTCTTATATCGATAATCATACCTGGACCAATGACCTTGTCCGGAGCCGTCATTAGTGTCAAGTGTTTAGTTTCTTTCATATTTTTCCAATACTATTTGAATAAAAATGACTTTTCTGTAATATGCAAATTGTGTAATTGAATTTACGCTAATTGTATTATATTTTTCTTTGATGTATACGTCGTGAAACCGTGACATAATGCCTTTGGCAAACTCTTCAGATCCGTGGCGAATGCAAAGTGCTGTAGATGGAACGGTATGTTTGACAATTTGTTTGCGTTTTTAATTATAATTAATACCGGAATATTGGATATTCATAGTGATTTTCCTCGTTTGATTACTCATTCTTTTATTTCATTAGATAGAAATTGGAAGCGTATTGTGTCGTAGTATCGTATTAATATATTATTTTTTTCATCAACGCCCACTTCTGCTCTCCTAAAGATTATTTAATAATTATCATACATATTTCTAGATTAACAATACAGAGCAACCTGCCAATAGTCTTCCAATGGTTGTGGAAAATTCGGCAGAATCACGTCAGGCATCTACAACTGAAAGCCA
Organism: Diatraea saccharalis; assembly: GCA_918026875.4. Lineage (NCBI taxonomy): Eukaryota > Metazoa > Arthropoda > Insecta > Lepidoptera > Crambidae > Diatraea > Diatraea saccharalis. The sequence goes on from OU893349.1 coordinate 7,394,907, forward strand.
TGACTCCAATGAAATTAACTATGAAAGAGAAATAGAACTGCAAGATGTCGTTAAAGAAGGGCATGAGAAGGCAGATCCATCGCAATTTGAACTGCTCAAAGTACTTGGTGAAGGTTCATTTGGTAAAGTTTTTTTAGTTAGAAAGGTCTCTGGTGCTGATGCAGGCACACTCTATGCCATGAAGGTAAGTTTTAATGACAACAAAGACAATGAAGACTTCACATTTAAACATTTTATGAGTGTCAAATTGTTAATAATTTTTTACTTTGTTAATTTTCTACATTTTAACTTTATTGTCATCAGTTTTATTTAGTTATTTTGTTTTTCTATTTTAGGTACTTAAAAAGGCCACATTAAAAGTGAGAGACAGAGAAAGAACCAAGATGGAAAGGAACATATTAGTTGAAATGGGACACCCATTTATTGTTAAATTGCATTATGCATTTCAAACTGCTGGGAAACTTTACTTAATATTAGATTTTTTACGGGGTGGAGACTTGTTTTCCAGATTGAGCAAAGAGGCAAGGTTCAATAATTTATTAGTTATTATATGTTATATCTTTGTTGTCTAGACAATTGGGGCCTGGACTAATATGGAATTGAATCACCCGAGTTATAAATTGAGTACAAATAATGTAATCTAACTGAAAATAGTACTAAAAGTACTTAGTAATAAAGTATTATCCTTATTGGTTTCTGTGAATAATTTCCAATGTTAATCATCACTACTCATTTGTAACATTCAGAAGTTATGATACTGTATGTTGTTTACAGTGTAAAAGTTTTAGTTACTAAATTTATTGTAAATAAAACCCACTCCCATCATTGTTAACTCTCATATTTTGTATTACTTTATAGGAATGGTCTGAGTTCAAACATCACTAATGTACTATAGACATGCACACACTTATATTAGAACAGTCTGGCACTCCCTCATTCTAATAGGAATATTATTATTGTTAGTAACACGTTGCTTTATGATTATATACCAAAATAAACCATAGTAAGAAGGAAATTTGGATTTCAGGTGATGTTTACTGAAGAAGATGTCAAATTCTATTTGGCTGAGTTGGCTTTGGCTTTGGAACATGTGCACAAACTGGGAATTATATACAGGGATCTCAAACCAGAAAATATATTATTAGATGCTGATGGTCATATAGCTCTAACTGATTTTGGTTTGTCAAAATTACCACCAAGTAGTGATAAGGCTTACAGTTTCTGTGGCACTGTGGAGTATATGGCACCTGAGGTTGTTAACAGAAGAGGACATACATTTGCTGCTGACTGGTGGTCTTTTGGTGTACTTATGGCAAGTTTCAATCATTACTTGCATGTAAATTGTGATATAAAAACATGATTGAAATTGTTTATAACTATCACTGTGATTTCAGTTTGAAATGCTTACTGGGAATTTACCTTTCCATGGCTCAACTAGACATGAAACTATGACCCAAATATTAAAAGCTAAACTTGGTATGCCATCCAATCTTAGTGAAGAGGCGCAATCTTTACTTAGAGCTTTATTCAAAAGAAATCCTCAGAACAGGTTGGTCAAATCATTTTACAATTAATTTATAGATAGGTCATATCAAACATATGCTGAATATTAGACACTCAAAGTCATGGTACTTTTGTTAAACTGATCAAGGAACATTTCCTCAAACTGCAGATCACTAATGTTTACAAAATAATCCCATCTCAATAGAATGTCAACTACTTGCATTTTGCCAATATACTATGTACCTGAAATCCAATCTTATTAAACATATTATATGTCACCAATGATGTATAAGAAAGATATTGCAGTAATAACTAAAATGCAAGTTGTTGAGATTCTATTTAGATGCAATTATTACTTAAACATTAGCAGAATTAGCCTGCTGGACTCTACTCCCTGACCCCTCTTTACTTATTTTATTTATTTATTCTAAACTATGTATTTACTATTATAAATGTTTCTTTTCCTCAGTTGGTATAGTTTACCTTTAGCCTAGGGTAGGCAACCCTAGGCTAAAGGTAAACTATTATTGAAGTATCTAGTTTTATCGGATTTAAGGAAATGCAGTGCAATAAAGAATATATATTTATTGATTGATTCATTCTATATTACTTCTTGGTTATGTGCAGATTGGGTGCCGGCCCTAATGGTATAGAAGATATAAAGAATCATGAATTCTTTTCAAACATAGACTGGGAGGCGTTGCTCAAAAAAGAGGTATTTTTTTATTATGTTTGATAAGTTTTCCCTTTACAATGCTATATTGATATTTATCTTTAGTAATATAATCCTTAAATTTACCAGTCCTTGTGACTACTCTGTAACTGGAACTCTTATTGCTCTATTATAATGAAAACCTTAATCAGGGCTTCAGTTAATAGGTAAACATGCAGAGGCCCAAGTTAGTTGAGCACGATTTGAATACATAATGTTGCACAAACCGGGCGATTGCTCTTTTTTTCTATGAGATAGCTATACTGATTTCTATTGCATGTATTTTAATTCGAACTATGCCTTGAAATTCACGAATTATAGAGCGCCTGACTTTTCTTCTTAGGTCTTAATGTGATTCACTTTGAGTCCAATTTTGACTGTGTAGTATATATTTCTATGATTTTCTATGAACTTCTGTTATGGTAGTGTAGCATTGAATAAAAATTATTTGTTTGTTAGGTCGTGCCACCATTCCGACCCGCGGTGTCTAGAGCTGACGACGCATTTTACTTTGACTCGGAATTTACTTGCCGCACACCAAGGGATTCGCCTGGAGTTCCGGCCTCGGCTAATGCTCACGAATTATTTAGGTAAGGGCAATGTCGAATTGAGTAACAAAACAAAAAACTAACCCAACAAGCGCCTCGGCCCGCGATCGTTTTTTAAGCAACTTTCGCAAGGTTCGGTCATGGTATGGGTGACCATAAAATTATTATTTCGAGCTATTCCCTACTTCGAAAGGCACGTTAAGCCATTGGTACCGGCTGCATTTGCAGCCGTTAATACCCTCCAATTCGCATTGGGCCAGCATAGAGAATCATGGCCCATCCTGCTTAGCCATTCATCACGACATAAACACAAATTGAATCGATTTGAATAAACGTTGCTAAGAAAGTAAATTCATATGCAATGCCTAAATTATGAGAGTTGAAAGAGCCAAGTCAAAAACATTACTACAATTCCTTATACCACGCGAGCCCAGTGTGGATTGGTTTTATCGACTGCAGATGCAGCTGGGACCAATGGCTTAATGTGCCTTCCGAAGTAAGGAGGAGCTCGAGCTAATATATTTTTGGTCACCATCCTATGACCGATCATTGCGAAAGTTGCTTAACAAACGTATCATAGAGCGAGTGCTCTTACCAATGCGCCATCGAGCACCTCAAAAGATACTTTGAACAATATATAAATATATATCAAAATAAATAGGTATCGGCGCATTACAGAAATTTTACATAATTCTGTCTGCATACAAATATACGCTCAATATACAAACACTTGGAAGGCGCCGCACTGACGAGTGAATGATGTGATCGTTTATTATGATATGTAATCTTATATTCCTTTATCTTTTCACAATGTATACAATTTTATGTACATTCGTTAGTTTTCACTATCTTATATTATCTTTGAGGACGGAAATACGAGATAAGATAATGACAGGTTATATAACTTATACCATTGTTTTCCTATAATACGCATAAATAATTTCTATTTTTATCTTAAAGTCCGTTTTGATGAGTAGTAGATAATCTGGTGTTGTAATGTAACATTTCTTATTCTATGCTTATAATAAAAGTATATACTTTTCAACTTTATGACATAAAATTGAGCCATTTTAGAACTACGTTTTGGACAATAATGGACTGATGAAAACTTTTTTAAAATCTTTATTGTCATTAAAAAATAGCTGAGTTTGTTGTCTCTCAAAAGACACATTTACCATTTTTTTTATTACAAAAGAAAAATTACATATTTTCTTTAATTTTTTTAAATACAAAAATTAATACATCTTAACATATTAAAATATATGTATCTATTTTAAAGTTTTATATATGAATCGTAAGAGTATTGACTGACATTGTGAGATTTATATTTCATGAATTAATCATTAATATTATATTGGTTTTGTTACTGTTGTAAAGGCAGTTTGTAATAAGTTGATCTCGTTCTGAATTTCAGAGGCTTCAGTTTTGTCGCTCCCTGTTTACTTACAGATGAAAATAACAAAACTGTCACTAACCAGAATCAAAATCATGTAGCGCAGAACAATAAAACGTCAACTGAAGAATTTTGGTCTGGATTTGTTAATAGGAACAATTTCTTTGACGAATACAGGTGAGTCCCAAATCAATTTTACGTACAACTAAATTTTAAATGGCCCTGATGTAGACATTCTGACAAACAAATATTTATTATATTTTTGATTAATTTTGCATTCACAATGCCATACTGAAAAATATTCTTAATACAAAATGCTTAAAAAATCCACTTGGTCCCTGGCACCCTGAGATGGGAATCATTGCACAATAATGGCCTTACCAATAATCATTGTATTAGCGATGTATAGTTTTATAGTCTTTTGTCTTTTTCACTCTAATTAAAAGTCACATTGGAATGACGTGAATAGAGCTTTGTGTTAGTTACACAACAATGATTATAAGTTTCTTCTTAGTAAGGGTCTAAATATCAAATAAAAATGTTGAGAAGAGTGTGGTACCTATTTAATTTTTTTTTTAATAGGTTGATGGGTGAATTGGGTACTGGATCGTTTTCAGTTGTCCGCCTTTGCGAACATAAAACATCCAGGATTCAATATGCAGTCAAGATCATGGACAAATTACAATATGACCCACGAGAAGAGATTGAAATTCTGTTAAGGTAAACTTGTATGCCAAATAAATAAATTGAATATTCAATTTCAAAATCACATTTTTCTTCTGATATCTGACCGTGATTTCTGAACTTTTTTAACTGATGAAATCCTTTATGAAACTAAATTTTTATGTAGAGCCCTAAAATAAAACAAAACTTAGTTTTATGTGTGCCATTTAATTAATAAGGAGAAACTAAATTTTAAATTTAATTGAATTAATTATTTCAATCATTTACCAAAAATTATAATAAATAGACCGCCAACATATGTGGTTTTGAAGAACACATTTTAAGTAACACTGTATTCGGTATAAAAAATACAACTAAATCCTACGCGCGTCGGATTCGCCGCAGGAACCATTTATATAAGTATAAAAAAGATAAAAATGAAGTTTGTTGGCAACGGAAATATATTTGTGAAAATTTCAGTTGGATATCATGGTTCATGAGATGGTGATATACAGGACAGCGGTGTTTTAGTAATAGGTTTTGCCCCATGTTTACGTAACTCTGAAAAGTGTTCAAATAATAATTAATACTAGCTTTCCGTCAGCAGCTTGGCTCGTGTGGTTCTTGGGAACCGTGTAGTGAGATAGAGAGGCTTTATGTTAATTCAGGCTTAAAATTATCCTTATTTCAAATTCTATAAAAATCCATTTACTATTTTTTACGTGAAAGAGTAACAAATATACATACATACATTCTCACAAACTTTTCATTTATTATCTTATTACGACTGCATTTATTATTTAATTGTTTGAGTTTAAAGATTTTACATTTTTTTCATATATAATCAGACAATTTATTGTATTTTGACTCTAATATTTGCACATCTATTTGCAAATTATTACAATATTTGCAAAATATTAAATAAAGATATTAGGATGTTTCTCTTTTTCATATAGGTACAGCCAACATCCTCACATTATCACTCTGCGAGGGGTGTACGAAGAAGGTGGTCGTATACTTGCCGTCACAGAACTGTGTCGCGGCGGCGAACTATTAGAACATATCACACAACGCCGGTACTTGCCGGAACACGAAGCCGCGCCCATACTTAGAAATGTTCTACAAGCGGTGCATTATTTGCACAGGCATACCGTTGTTCACAGGTGATATATAATTACATTTTATAGTTAAAAGCACATTGTCTAAAACCTACCAAATAGGGTTATAGTATGAAATTGCTATACGATGCTTTGAATTGACATAAAACTTTCATGGTGTGAGATTTTCGAGTAAAATTTTTTTTCTCATGATATTACAAATTTAACTATTATTATTAGCATAACAAATTGCTGTAGATATTGTTTTTGAAATGAATATGAGGTTCTCGGTTTAAAAAATGATTTTCGACCTTTTTATATATAAGCAAATAAACTCATTTTTTCGTCTTCAATGCTGAATAGAATGAGTCGATTGCTTCATCCCGAAATCCAACAAACACCAGAAAAAATATAATATGGTTTTTTGTATGGACGGGTACCTTAACTATTATAACAACACTGAACTTTCCTAGGAGAACATTTGATTGGAAAAAAAAATTGTTATGTCTATCGATTCTTACAAATATCGAGATTAAAGACAATGGTACCATTTAGTTTAAGAACAGTACTATAATTGTTAGATATCGCTAAAAAGATTTCCCATACATTTTGTACTGAAAAACAAAAATCAATTCGATATATTCTTTATTGCCAAATGAGTCTATTTCTCACTGTGATCAAAAACCTTTAATTCCAATTATTTGCGGACAGAAACTACGGAAATCATACGCAGCCATAATATTTGATAACATTAGAACTAAACAAGTTTTGTTTGTGCTATTTTTTTTTAATCTAGGGATATAAAGCCATCGAACATACTGTTCGCGACATCAGAGAAGAGGCCTGAGGACATTCGCTTAGTTGATTTTGGGCTAGCGAAACAGCTTCGAGCTGAAAACGGTTTACTTATGACTCCTTGTTACACTGCCAACTTCGTCGCACCCGAAGTTCTAAAGCGGGCGGGCTATGACGCAGCGTGCGATATTTGGAGTTTAGGTATGTTCTTTCCTGTTTCCATTCTAAATAACCGTAGCCGAGTGGTTCGCACGCCGGTTTCAAGGTGTCGCCATCTCTGAGGTCCCGGGTTCGATTCCCGGTCGGGTCAATGTAGAAAATGAACTTTTCTATATTGACTCGGGTCTGGGTGTTGTGGTACCTTCGTTGTCTCAGACACTCCATAATACGGGGGCTTTAGCTACTCATCTTGGAATCTGAGCGATGTATGTGATGTTGTTAAATATTTATTTATTTGTAAACAATGAGTCAGGTTTAACTAAAATTAATAGTGTCTTTAAGTATTGTAATGGTTTTTAAAAGAGCTAGTACAGTATGCTATTATGAGGGTTAACGCATTTGAGTTTGCCACTAGAGGCGCTTGTGTGGCGTGAGGTGTTCAAAATGTCAAATATATTTTGTCGGTAAACGACGCGATTAAAAATAAACGGATTTTGAGCTTGCTTTGGGGTATCTGAGAATTATTGAAACATATTATGAATTACGGGTCAATGATTTTCAGTGTTTTAAAAACGGAGCTAAGACAAAATAGTACAAAATTAAGCAGGTTGAAAGAAGAACTAAATCAGAGGTTAATATTTATTAGACAAGTTCGATATTTTGAATGAAATGGTTTATTTATGTATCATTATGATGTATGATTTAGGTTCAGTCTCGTTGTAAACAAACTTTAACAGGATCTCACGCGACTGTCACGCCAACTGGTGGGTGAAAATACAGTAGCCTTCATTCTCTTTGTTTGGAATTTTTAACTTTAAATTGTTCAGATGAATATGGAGTCCGTATACTTGTTTTACTCTTATCTATTATTTATTTCAGTTGTAACTTGAACACAAATTTATGAGAATTTTAATTCACAGGTGTTTTAGCCTACATTATGCTCTCGGGTAGGACACCGTTTGCATCAACTGGAGACGACACTCCTGAAGCAATTTTGGCGAGAATCGAGTCTGGAAAAGTAAGTCTAATTCATAAGTTAATTTAACTTTTAATTTTATTATATTTTATCAGTTTTGTTCAGCTGTTTAGGTGGATTGCCTGAACATTGATGAACTAGTAGTGAGCGTAATGCTCACTAGTAGTGAAAAGCGACAAGTGCTTGAAAAGTTCGTCAGTCCTGTTAGGTTCTGGGTGGCTCAGTGGTTAGAGCACTCGCCCCGATTGCGAACGGTCGAGTCCCAGCTCAAGAGTCTTTTTTGAAGGGTGTGTTATAATAATGTAAGTTGTGCCTGATGTTTACATACCGGGAACTCTAATAAGACGTAGAAAAGGTCTTCTTCCTTACCGGGTTTGCATTCAAGATCTGGGGTTTCCCTTATTTGCCCCGTAAACTACATCGCAGCAACAATTTCAATCTTTATCTAATGGGTTAGGCGGTCGCATTAGGGGTTTATAGTATAATCAAATCATATTTGCCTCCGGCGCTATGTGGGTAATCCATGTATATATACTGTGACTGTATGTGCGTGATAAAAGGTACAGCCAAATACAAATTCAGTAATTTCAAACTGAAAATAAGAAGGAATATCCGAGACGAGCTCTGTAGCTATTGTAAATTAGTATAGATATTTTTTTTAATTTAAAACATGGTTAGTAACTTGCTATGATTGATATTATGGATTCTTATAAATAATCTAATTTAGTTATTACTTTTTTGTTGAACTTATTCCATGGGATCTACTTAAAAAATCGAATTATAAGTCGGAATCGCTGCTCTCACTCGTGATTGGTTCACTCTGGAGCTAGTGTACCAAATCAAGAGTACGTTTCGCATTCGCTTGCGAATGCGAAACGTCTTCGAAACTATGCGAATACTAACACAGTTGTCACCTTTTACCGATTTACACGAGGAATCGGGACGGGTCGCAACCCTGAATGCGAAACATGTGCGTCTGTGTAACGACCGGTTGACTGCGACAAGACAACTGTACTGACAAGGATGCAAACTATTTCATAGAGTTAATAATACTAACTATTTAAGCGAGACAAAATTTCGCAAATGTTTTCCATTCGCATGCAAATTCGTCGGTGTACTAGCAGCGTTACGAGTACACGCAAAAATGGCGGCGCGCGCAAAAATTTCTTGAAATGTATAAAACTAACGTGAGGTGTCCGTTTAGGTGGAGTTATCTAGCGGCGTGTGGCGCGGCGTTTCGTCGGAGGCGCGCGGCTGCGTCCGCCGCATGCTGCAGCTGGAGCCGTCGCTGCGGCCGCGCGCCGCCGACCTGCTGCGGGAGCCCTGGCTGCAGCCCGGCCACCGCGCCGCCCCCGTACCGCGAGACGCTATAGGCGAGACGGATGCGCCGCCCGCGCCCGCAGACTTGAGACGCGCGGTCGATCTCACCTTCCAGGTATGTAGAGGAGCCGATAATTAGAATTGCAGCTGGAAACATCGTTGCTCTGGCTGCAGCCCTGCCACCGCGCCGCCCTCGTACCGAGAGACGCTATAGGCGAGGCGGATGCGACGCGCCGTCGATCTCACCTTCCAGGTATGTAGAGGAGCCGGTAATTAGAATTGCAGCTGGAAACATCGTTGCTCTGGCTGCAGCCCTGCCACCGCGCCGCCCTCGTACCGAGAGACGCTATAGGCGAGGCGGATGCGACGCGCCGTCGACCTCACCTTCCAGGTATGTAGAGGAGCCGGTAATTAGAATTGCAGCTGGAAACATCGTTGCTCTGGCTGCAGCCCTGCCACCGCGCCGCCCTCGTACCGAGAGACGCTATAGGCGAGGCGGATGCGACGCGCAGTCGATCTCACCTTCCAGGTATAAGACGGTAATTAGAATTACAGTTGGATCTGTCGTTGCTCTGGCTGTAGTCGGACACCACGCCGCCCCCGTACCGCGAGACGCTATAGGTGAGGCGGATGCGACGCGCAGTCGATCTCACCTTCCAGGTATAAAAAGAAGCTGGTAATTAGAACTACAGCTGGATCTGTCGTTGCTCCGGCTGTACTGTGAGACGCTATAGGCGAGGCGGATGCGCTGCCCGCACCTGCAGACTTGCGACGCGCCATCGATCTCACCTTCCAGGTATAATAAGAAGCAGGTAATTAGAATTGCAGCTGTAACCGTCGTTGCTCTGGCTGCAGACCGAATACCGCGCCGCCCCCGTACCGAGAGACGCTAAAGGCGAGGCGGATGCGACGCCCGCGCCTGCAGACTTGCGACGCGCCGTCGATCTCACCTTCCAGGTATGTAGAGGAGCTGGTAATTAGAATTGCAGCTGGAAACATCGTTGCTCTGGCTGCAGCCCTGCCACCGCGCCGCCCCCGTACCGAGAGACGCTATATGCGAGGCGGATGCGACGCGCAGTCGATCTCACCTTCCAGGTATAAGAAGAAGCCGGTAATTAGAATAACAGTTGGATCTGTCGTTGCTCTGGCTGAAGTCGGAGACCGCGCCGCCCCCGTACCGCGAGACGCTATAAGCGATGCGGATGCGCCGCCCGCGCCCGCCGACTTGCGACGCGCGGTCGATCTCACCTTCCAGGTATATAGAGGAGCCGTATTTAGAACTATAGCTGGATCTGTCGTTGCTCCGGCTGTACTGTGAGACGCTATAGGCGATGCGGATGCGACGCGCAGTCGATCTCACCTTCCAGGTATAAGAAGAAGCCGGTAATTAGAATTACAGTTGGATCTGTCGTCGCTCTGACTGTAGTCGGACACCACGTCGCCCCCGTACCGCGAGACGCTATAGGTGAGGCGGATGCGACGCGCCGTCGATCTCACCTTCCAGGTATGTAGAGGAGCCGGTATTTAGAACTACAGCTGGATCTGTCGTTGCTCCGGCTGTACTGTGAGACGCTATAGGCGAGGCGGATGCGACGCGCAGTCGATCTCACCTTCCAGGTATAAGAAGAAGCCGGTAATTAGAATTGCAGCTGTCGTTGCTCTTGCTGCAGACCGAATACCGCGTCGCCCCCGTACCGCGAGACGCTATAGGCGAGGCAGATGCGACGCGACGTCGATCTCATCTTTCAGGTATAAGAAGAAGCCGGTAATTAGAATTACAGCTGGATCTGTCGTTGCTCTGGCTGTAGTCGGACACCGCGCCGCCCCCGTACCGCGAGACGCTATACTCACGCTATACCGTCGATCTCACCTTCCAGGTATATTTACTACCCGAGCCTCTATAACCATCTTCATTCAGTGGTCTAATGAGGGGTGGTGAGGGCAACTCATTGCCGGTTGGGTTCCTCGACGTAAAAAGATAGATAAGTTCAGTAGCGATAACATAACTGTTACGTGACTTTTCGCTTTCGAATTTAGTTATTCTCTTGCTGTAATTTTTGTTACGTTTGAACGGCTTGGTTAATTAGTTGAAGTTCTTTGCCCGTGGGAGAGCCACGCTTCGGCATGAATGGGCCGGCTCGACCGGAGTGATACCACGGCCTCACAAAAAACCGACGTGAAGCAACGCTTGCACTGTGTTTCGTCGTGTGAGTACCGGAGGCCCAACTCCTCCCTATTCCCTTCCCTCTACCCCTCAACCCTTCCCTCCAAGGCCGGCAGCGCGCTTGTAGCCCCTCTGGTGTTGCAGGTGTCCATGGGCGACGGTAATCACTTACCATCAGGTGATCCGTCTGCTCGTCTGCCCCCTATCCCATAAAAAAAGAAGAAAAAATGTGGTAATTTTTTTTAATAATATATTTGGATAAGTTTGTGATGATACCTAATTATTTTGCACACGCTAATTTGAATAAACGTCATCTAGCTATATCGGCCTTGTTTTAATAACCTATATTATGTCTCGTTTTCGTCTCTATCATGTTCAAAGGCAGTAAAGTGCGCGGATCGTTTGTTGTTCTATTTAAAGCGTTTGAATCGTGACAAATATTTATCACAAATGCGCTGATTTTTACTATAACTTACTAACGAATATTTATGCATTTACTTTATTTTGTAGGCTATGACTGCTTCTCCATTGACTCCACAAGTACTCGGTCCAGTATCCCAGTCGACACTCGCACAACGACGCAGCAAACCGCAAAGGCGATTCCCACCAACTCAACTTTAGAAAACACATCAGCTTATGCGTAATCCATCGATTTTGAAGAAAACGTTGCTCTAGCCACATGCTAAGTGGATTTGACGCCCACATTAAAATCAATGACAGAATAGGAAAACTCTTATACCATTAGTTATTGGAGATTTGTAAATCTAAATAGCACGAAGCTAATTTTATTGTAACTCGCTTGAAATATTTCCAATTGAAAGACGACTGGATATAATCAATTAACTAAGTAATATAAAAAAAAAATGTTAAAATAATTGAGTAGAATTTGCATTTTTAAATATTACAAAACATTCCACTTTCGTATTTAGTTCGTGTTGTAGACGTTTTGGATGTAAGTGAAAATTATAAGAATTATTTATATACGTCAAATTTGTCTTCCTTCAAAAATGTACAGTATAAGAGATGTACTCTATATTTCTAAATATTTGTTGATACCCACCTCGTTTACTTTTTAGTCTTGTCTGTGCCATTATAACATAAAATTGTATGTTTTGATTTCGACTTTATTAGAGATTTATGATAGTGCAATATTTTTTTTAACTATTAACTACTCACAAAATCATACCACCATATTTTTCTATTTTTATGTGAATATTTTATTTTTATACAGTATTAAATCTACCCTGAAACTATCTATTTTAAGTATCGGAGATGTTGTCTATTAATTAGATATCTTCTTTAAATGAGATGTTATTTATATTTTTGTAAAACAGTATCTAATAATGTTAGAGTTAAATTATACATAATTAGTATAAGAGTTATGAGAGTGAGCGTTACCTGTCTTATTACCGATTTAAAATAAAAAAGGTAATTAACAGGTTGTCAAAATTACCCAAAATATAATTATAACTGTAGAACTCCCTGTCTTACGATAGAATTTTTATCTTCTCGTTTTTTCTTACTTTATCATTTATATCTTGTTAGTGTCATTATAGAATTACAATCCTATATATATTATAAACTTTATAAAAAAAACATCACAAACCAGACTTCATCATTATCACAAATATAACACATTGTGTTTTCCATTTTTAGTCTGATAATGGCTATTATTTCCTGTGATTAGTTGCCATGAGTTCTAACACGATGGCTTATGTAGAGTCATGTCTTCTCAATGACTAGTAACTGTTAGCGGGTTATACTAAATTATTTGTTGTAATTTATTTAATTTGGATACCTATTTTAAATTATTCATAACATTATATATATATATATATATATATATATATATATATATATATATATATATATATATATATATAGACAGATAGATTATTAATTAACCCTGTGTTTCGCTACTGGACACTACTTTGAGACAGTTCTAACTTTTAAATATTACTGTTTATTGGTGAATACAAAAACCAATAGCTCTCAATTACAGTTGAATGGTGCTGTAATACAATACATGTAGCAGTGTCCCTCTTTAATAACAGTATTTAAATTTCACTGAGATCTCAGGTTACGATCCCGTTTAGAATAATCAGTGATAATTGGTTAAGCTTGGCATTATAATTCATTTCAAGTAACATTAAGATTATTGTTACTGTCGGTTATTTTCCAATATTCCGAATTAAAATTATTTTCTTGATTATAAATATAAGATATTTGCGTAATTAGCCCATTAATTATGCCTATTGCCCCAAATCTTTTATAGATTTCCATATTAATAATAAAATTGTCAGATTATAAAGTAAATATTATTTATTACATTATATTCTATAAAGAAGTATATATAAACAGTACTCAAATTTAGTTTTATAGTAGATATTTGTTCATATTGTGTCCATTTTATCAGGAATGCTTCCAAACATTCCATTTCCAACAAACATACATCTGTTTTATTTTATTCATTTCCTATCCTAAACTATCCTACAATGTTACCAATATTATTGGGTGTTATGTCGAAACTCCTGAAAGAAATATATTTAAAATATTTTCTGTGTTATTAAAAAGTAAACATTTTATTATTATTATTATTATAACTTGTATTCCTAGTAAAATGTACTTTGTGATGTCATTTATTATCATATCCATTTTCGAAATCAATTTCATTTCATATCTATTATGGCCTAAATTGTTAAATGATCTAATCATAATAAGTCGTGCTTTATGTCATTGTATATTTAGGAAATAAAGAAAATTATATGAGAAAATAAGATTTTATAATGATTTCAATTATTGTTATGGGATTAGTTATGCATAATACATACTGAAACTTATCATAAATTTCTAATTTCGCTACGTTTTGGGTGCCATTTTCATTAATCTTAAAATTAGTACGTATTTAAATATATATCATGTACCTAGGTGGTGGTCGAAAGTTATTTGTATAATCTATAAGTACAGATGATTGATGTAATTTTGTAATCATGGTCCCGACCAAAGATTTATATTTAGTCACTGTTTTTTAAGTTTAGTTAGAAAATAGTAATGACGAGACCCTCTAGCGATGTATGGACTTTGCTCCGTGAAAGATGTTACATATTACATTCACAGCTCGAAGCTTCATTTATTATCATATCAATAATTTGTTCTCGGTGTTGTCAGTATGACTACATTGTAGCTTAAAAAAAAGAAACTAACAAAGACATACGTACAATATTCAAAATAATTCCCACATTACAGTAAGCTCTAATTAATATGGCACATGTTGAATGTCCTGAAAATGCTATACACATACCCCGCTGCCTAACAAGCGACAAGGTCATGTGGGGCTCCTCAGTGTGTCTGTTCAGCTGAGGCCTGCCCTTTGAAAACCTACACTGTATACTCATCTAGAGGACTCCCCCCTCCTTGCGGGGTCGTAGAGAAAATTGAACGATTTCTACGACCGAACGTATGATGAAAATTTATAATGAGTCTTGTTTTAATAACAGTAAGGTGTAAAATACGACGTATTTGGTATCCGTATTAGGGCGGAGCTGTGACCGCGCTCGTTAGTGTTTGAGCTTCGAAATTTAACCTTCTCAGGTGCTTTGGTGATCCATATAAGTTCTATGTTACTGTCTGATAGTCTATTTTTGTAAGCGCGAAATATTGGAATATGTAAATGTCTTGCCTTGTGAGTTTTATTTTCATTCAATAAGAATACTTTTATAAATTAGAAAATAAACGGTTTAATGTATTTTTAAATATTAGTATGTACTTTATTTAGCCATGTTTAGTATTTATTAAGGATTTACTGAGTTAATGTTATACTAAGTATTATTTGATTATATCAACATATTTGTTATGTTGGCATTTATGTCTGCGCTAGAATAAACTAATAGCGCTAGTTAGTTTGGGGATTGTGACACGGCATGCAGTATTCGTCAGATTTTAATATACAATTATCGAATGATAATTCATATAAAATAATCGGATGCTCGAATTTTTTGACACATTTTATCTAAATTCCTAGCAATCAAAAGTAGTCTTAATTTATATTTACCTTTAACAATGCAATCGGACAGTCGTGCTTAGAGTTACAGTTTTTTTTTTTTTGTTTTACCTCACAATTAACACATTTTTGTTATTGTCTCTTTACGATTAAAGGCCACCAACGTGACATTGGCTGAATTATGTAAACTCAAATAGACCATGAATTAAAAAAGGAGACCTTCACCTACAGCTCCGATTCGTTAAGTGTAATTTTTTCTTGCAAAAAAAAATAACAGTGACCTATTCACAAAAGATATTCGATAATATGAAAATGAATATAACATGCTCCAGTCGACTTTAAGTAACAGCTGTATTGACCCCCAACCTAATTAGCGCCATCTATTATATGCTTTTCAGATTAGTCGCCACTAACATAATCATTGCTATAAATTATGATTTTATGAGAACCAATCAAAATTACCAATAATAATAAAAAAAGATGTACTTATTCAATTATTTACTATCTTAGGAATTGATCGTATATTATATGAAATGTATCATATTTCTATGGCTACTATATTAATTAACGAAAATAAATTAATGCATTTATAAACTGAACCCACTTTATACTATAAATTTTAATGACATATCTGATGCACTTCACACTAATATAATCAGATGATAGACGTCCACTTTTTCTAACTCTTAATAAGTCATTGACCGTATCTATACTATTAGTATATGTTATTGAATGATTCATGATAAGTATACATATAACATGAAATTCGTCTCGTGATTTTCTGTGCATTTGGAACTTTATACTAGGTGCCAGTGAGGCGTGGCGTAGCGTAGGGGGGAAGGCGCCCGGGTAGGCACTTTTTAGGGTGTGGCAAAATTTCACAGTAAGCAATAAAATATATTTTCAAATTTTTGAACCAATTAATATTTTTAACGCAACTATAAATTCGGACCGAACGAAAAGAGCACGGAATTTTTCATTGCTTGTTCTGTGACGAATTCGGAAATACCCTTTCTTTAAATGATATTTTGTAGCGAATGGCAACACCATCACTGACTTACGGGGATTCCCCGTATTTTATTTTGTGCTTGGGTTGTTTATGACTTATAATCAGCAAGAATGACTTCTATTACATATATAATACGTTCAATGTTGTTTATTGCGTCCCTTTAAGAAAGTACGTGATGCTTTGACAATTCAAAGAAAGTTTTATTTATGGATCTTCAGTTGTTTAGGTTTTTTTTTGTAATGACAAGCCCGCTTTTTAGGATAGAAGTCCTGTGTTGCGGGGGACAAAGTACATCCAGACTAGTACCTAAGAAAAACCTAATTAAGAGGGGCAGCAAAAATGTCTTCGGCGCAGACACCCACGCTACGCCACTGCAGAGAGGTAATGATAATAAGAACGTTTAAATATCGTGTATATTTACTACACTATACTACACAATCACAATTATTATGATTTGCTGATATATCAGTAATATGAAAGTAGTTAACTCATATTACTTAACTGTGAATCACTCGTATTCCTATAAGTATACTATAGTACAAAGTTCGTACGTGCATATAGTTGATAGTCGATGCTCGCTTTCTTTTACTATGTAGAATAAAATTTAAACTTTTTGCACTAAAATTTAGAAAAGTTTACTCTAATTGACACAAGCACTTAGGCAGAACATAGTTGCATTGGATTTTCCTTATGTCATATTCAGGTACAGTAGTACATATAATAAATAACTGTAGAAATATTGCATTATTTTTACATATTGTGATTATGGAGTAAATATAAATTTATAAGCATAATACGTAGATGGGGCTAATCATCTGATTAATCTATCTAGATTAACACATACTTCTGTATAATTGTAGTATTCAGGGTGTAACCATTATATATATTTTTTATTTCTATGCGAAATGAAGAAATATATACGCATATCTTTGTTTTTAAATAACAATACCTATCTAATGAACTTAATAAGACTATATCGTATATTTTCGACTAAAGCGGTGTTATATAAACGACGAAACGGATAATTGTGCTACGGTGATATAGTCGTATGTGCTTTAGCCCCAAACTAAATGGATTTGGACAGAGCTTGCCTACAAACTTGTTGTCTAGTACTAAAGGAATATTTTCATACCGCCTCACAGACACTTAACATTTGAATATATATATATAGATAGATTTTAATATGAATAATTAACCTTATATGTAGATTTAAAGGTAATATGTTAATGTTTATTATAAAAAAATAGTAAAAGCTGTGAACAGGACCACAAAATCAAACTTAATAAATCTTACTGTGGTGTTAATGTTGCATTGTAACATTTATCTATTTTTCTATTTCAGAAACAGTTGAAATAGTCTGAATATAGATATATTATTTATAATAATATACAAGGCCAATATTAAAATAAGCTTGATTATGAATATATTTTAATTGCGGCTTCTGAACAAAAATGACAAAATACAAAGACACTAATAATTAAACAGACGGAATTAATTTCGCATTTATAATTTTAATTTTGGAATATAAAAAGTAATTAAATATGATGTGGTATATAGGTTGCAGCCAATTGGGTAAATCACCCGTTCGTTTGGGCGGCTAGCTATTAAATTGAATGGCGCCATTCAATTATATAATTGAATACCGCCATTCAAGCGCCTAGTTTATTAGATGAATCATTATAACTTTTGGACCGTTCAACGAGATGGCTGATTCAAAAGCCACCGAAACGTTCATTTAGGACGATATTAGAAATATAAGACGTAAGCGTAGCGATCTACGCTACCTTTCGTGATCGCCTTAAATTTCTAACCTATCATGTGACCTACAGAACCAAAATAACCTGGTTTTTTATTATTTTTTCTTGTTATTGTAGCACCAAAATCGTAATAAACGTACTAAAACAATCACAGTCAAATACATTGCTTACTCTCATTTACGATAGATGGCACTGTGGCTGTCTGAATGGCGATATATCATGTCTTTGTATAATTATATTAGTATTAAGAATTTACCATGAAAGTTATTGCTTAAATAACTCACGTTATTGGTGTGTACGGCATCCTGCACTGTATCATACGGACAGCGAACACCGATGTTGGGTTATACTAGGTAAATTTGAAGCTAGGTGTACCCATTCCCAGAATTATATAATACTCTATCCAAATCCCTGATCTACATAGTATTCTTTTAGATTTTGCGGTTACCTAAACTTTATTCCATAGTGTTATGGCGAAAAATAAGTACATGCCAATATGATATCTCATATCTTGGTTTACATCACCAACTGAGTCGCTTGTTTATGCATCGTGCTTACATAAATGCATCATAATAACATCGTGCTAAGCTGACTTGCCCAAGATTGTGATTTATCAAGTGAGTGTGGCGTGGCTCATGCGAAAAGGTTTTGATTCTGGACATAAAAAATCGAAATACAAAAAAAATAAAGCCAACGGCTGAAAAGAAATCACACCGTTTGTTGATTAAAATTCGGAAAATAAAACAAAGGAAAAATGTATCGGAAGATTCTGTCGAAAACTTACCGTTTAAAACAAGAAACTAATATGATATGTGGCAAAGTGTACCCCTAGGTATGTTTATGTTTCCACCTGTGAAGATATAAACTTTAAAATTCGAAAAGTATTGTTAAATAATTGTAATTTTTTTAAGAACACTGCTTACCATTATACCATATTATAAAATACCTAGTAGATGGATCTGTTCTAGTAAATACGCCTCACCTCCAATTAACACCCAGTCGCTAATAAGCAGTTTGTTATTATTATCTTTTTGCTCAGTTCTGCATCTGTATCGATTACAGATCGTAATGAAAATCACCCAAAACATGATTTATTTTATTTTACTTCTAATTCTGCCCGGTTTCGCTATTCCCAATGAATATTATAGAACAAGTATTGTAGAACGTTGCGTTCAGCTACTCGGCTAATCTAAGGCCGTTAATTGAATGACGCCATTCTATTAAAGGGGTAGCCGCCTAATGGACAGTTGATTTAACCACTTGGCTGCGATATATACATAATGTTTTCTAGGTCATGTATCAGTATGTATAGTCAGATGAGTGAAATAATGAGATATCAGAAATTCTCCAAAACTTCTTTATCCAATACCATATACCGGTCAACTAGGGTAGTTACCCGATAATACATAAGTATATCATATTTTCAATAATAAGTATGCCAAATCAAATACTTAGAAATATATTTAATTTTATTAGCTTTGTGTGCAAACATTGTTATTACCTGTGTGTCCCATGAATGTTACTTAAAATGCCCATTGTCTAATGAAATTAATAATTATTTTTTTGGTAAATATACCTAAAAATTCTGTTTGTTTAGGCTGGAAAAAAATGTTTCTGTAATTTTGAAATAACTGAACAGTACTAATAATAGTATTTTTGTGGCTGATATTAGAAAATAATATAAGTGGGGCAGTAGTCCTAGATTTGATATGGTCTCAATTGTTTATTTGTCTTTCTTAAGTCTACAAATGCCCTAGAATGTTTCATTTCAATTTTATTATAAAGCAAACAAAATTGTATAATTAATTAATCATATTAAAAGGAAATTGTTGCTTAAAGGATTAGATGTGTAAAAATAAATAAATTGTTGACATTGCTTTTCATTTGTTTTTATTTTAAAATGTTTCATAATTTAAGTTTATTTTAAAAGAACTAAAAGATTATCTAAGGTGATCACATCATTTTGTCTTGCTCAATGAGAAGGTTAGAATTTTAATAAAGAATATTATTTGACAAAAACATTTGATAATGAAGCTGAAACTACAGGTCCTTTACCTGGCACAACCAAAGGATTTCCTTTGTAGCATGCAATTCTATCTCCATTTGTTTTTAAATCTGGAGCACATGTCTCAAATATTTTCTTTTTCGGATTTAACTGAACTTCAGGCTCTCGAGGATATCCTTCGCAGGTCACTAAATCCCCAGGCACTGCGTTATTTGGGGGAATTAAAACTTCTACTTTGTCAGGAGAAGAAGCACACATTACCATTGCTTCTGATACAACACCACGCATCTGAAAAAAGATATAAAAACAAAAAAAGAGTCAAGCATCTCACAATAATACATCCTATTAATATAATAAATGTGAAAGTTTCTTTGTTTGGATGTTCAGATATTTGGATGTTTGTCCGTCAATCACACTGAAACTACTGAACGGATTTTGATGAAATTTGGTATACAGATAGGGTATTAGCTGACTTAGATAATAGGAAACTTTTATCCCACTTAACATTTCCCTAAGGTCCACGCGGGCGAAGTCGCTGGCGAAAGCTAATAATTAATATATTTGAATTCAGCATATTTAAATCTTATGTTAAACTTGTGTTAGACATTTTAATAGTATGGTTAGATTTTAGTTACCTTCACAGGTTTTAAGTTGCATAAAATCATAACAATTCTATTTATCATCTCTTCAATAGGAACATGATTTACAAGACCAGACACAACAGTGCGAGGCTTTTCTTCCCCACAATCTATTTGTTCAACATACAGAGTATCTGCATCTGGGTGTTTGTTTATATTAACTATTTTTCCAATTCTCAAATCTAACTTGCGAATGTCTACCACATCACTTGATTCAGAAGCCTTATCTTTTCCTTTTCCCTTTTTAGACGATTCTTTCTTCTCCTTTTTGTTTACATTATTTTCTAGCACTTCTGTTTTCATTGTAACTTGAGCTTCTTTAGGAGCAACAGTTTTATTTGGTAGGGAATACTGTTTTTTACCATTTAGGGTTTCAAGTTTAATTAATTGGTCTTTAGCTTTTTCCACTTTTGTCACGAGGACATCATTTTCATTTGTAAGTTGTTTTATTTTTTCTTTTATCTTCAAACTTTTTAGTTCTTCCAACTAAAAAGTAAACAGAATGCATTATTAGCGTAATATTAATACATAAACTGACTGCCATCATCAGTTGAAGAAAAGGCAAGTTAGGAGACTGTGTTTTGAAATATAACTGTGATGTAATGACTGAATATGAGAAGTTACCGTTTCTTCATTTCAATCAGACAATATGTAAATACATATTAGACTGCAAATGAAACTTAAAATATAAATATGCACGCAGTTTTACCTTTGTTTTTAGTTCACTTAATTTTTTTTCCGCCACTTCAGCATTGTTTAATAATTTCATAGCAATGTTCTGAGACATTTTTCGTGTAATTAACATAAATACGATCGATAAATTATATCAATCCTCGATTAATTTGAAAACTTATGTAAAGTAGACCTAACCAAACTTCTAAGCAAAAATTTTAGGTTACTTTTTAATGATGTTGACAACTTGACAGTGACATTTACGTTAACTATATCGGAACATACCCTATGATTATGTTTTCAGTACCTTATATAGGTACTACATGTAAAAAGAACATTTAAAAAAATTGGAATAACTATGTAACAGCCTAGACTGAATTGATTTTGATATTTATATTAATATCATTCGACGTGTGGATGCATAATGGTACATATAAATACAAGATGAATTCTGCGCTCCGCTTTTTGTTTTTCATTAAAAAAAGCACTAGTTCCCAAAATCAAACTAGATGTGGCTACGGTACGTTTTTGATTTCTCAATGACAACCTTTCCAGTTTTCTTTCAAGTTTAAAAGTAAATTAGTTTTCAAAACTCATTAAACAACTCGTATTCTATTTTCGTATTTGTGTTGATATCTAAGTATCGAACTTTTTTATTATGTTAGTTAAAAGGAACGGAAATTACTGTCTTTGGTCCAATAAGTTGGCTCATCACTAATGTTGACGTATAAACCATACTTCCTTTACACGTAACTTAATAAATAACACATACTTACGATTCAAATAAATTAAAATTAATTTGAAAGTTAGATATTAAAAGATGCAGAAACGATATCATATTTAATAATTTTCGATACTCAATTTACTTATGTTACGTCAGATCAGAAACAATATTTGAATGAATATCATAGACAATATCCAAACATCGCTTGTGACATCTATAGTATAATTTCAAGAACTACTTTTTATTTTTTATATATTTCCTCACTGACATTTAGATCCTACAATTTGTGCTGCCATCGAGTGACAACATTTTGTAGTTTCTTTATTTTCTTAAATACTCCCTCATTGCTTGAAAAAATTAGGTCCTGGGTGCTTAATGGTTAAAGCAACCTCCCGGATTGCGAATTATCATGGGTTTGAGTCCAAAGTGTTTTTGTTAAGCATTTTTCATTAAGAATATTAACCAGTATACTGTTGTGAAAGCGAAATTGATCAAATATAATAAGGTTTTATAAGTAACTCAAATAACTTTCAGACTGTATTTAACACAAAAAAAAACGAAAATTATGACGTACGGACAATCGTAAAACCCGTAAAATCCCAGCCCCAAGTAATGCATACAATTTATCAATATTTGTATAAGCTACGTAATATATTGAACATTTATTCTACTCCAAGTCTTTATCTCAATGTATATGACTGACACTATAAAATGCGATTAGTTTTATGATACCTACTATACTTTCCTGTTCTATATACTGGTTTTTGCAAGTGGTTTGAGCCATAATGAGCCATATATCGAACCTTTTTTATGCGCTTTTGTTGGGTAAGCCAAAAGATTCCAATAGGCAAAGCCGTTATTGAACGAAAAAAAAACAAAAAGTAATATGGCCGTTGAACGAATGGCGTCATAAATACCTACTTTCTGACGTTGTTTATATTTGTGCAACATTATTGAGCCACTGTCTATTCAATAAAATACTATTTATGACTACTGGTATTATAATGTAATCAGCAAAAACTGTATACGCATAATTCAGGTTTGATAATGAAATAAAAATCACGCATTGAAAAGATGTCTAACAATACTGTCGGCTCATCGGGACCTGCTCCCGGCAAAATACGTGGTCCAGGAAGGCCACCAAAACGTACGTGTACTTGGTGTGCTGAAAGTAAAACACCTCTGAAATATGTTTTACCAACTGAAAATGGTAAAAAAGAGTTCTGCTCTGAAACGTGTCTTTCGGAATTTCGACAAGCTTATAGCAAAGGCGCTTGTCTTCATTGTGATAATGTTATCCGAGGTAATGCTCCTTCAAGCAGTAAAAATTTTTGTTCTACATATTGCCTGAACAAGTATCAAAAGAAGACTGAAAAGAGAACAACTTCTCCACAGTCAGGCAATGCAGCCAATGGAACAGAAAATAATTCTAACAATAATTCTACTGGAGCTTTTTATGATATTTATCAGGCGTTTGATTGGGGAGAGTATATGAAGAAAACCAATAGTGCTGCAGCACCCCAAGAATGTTTTAAGCAAGCACCAAACCCACCTGTGAATGATTTTAAAGTGAATATGAAATTGGAAGCTTTGGATCCACGCAATCTGACTTCTACATGTATAGCAACAGTGGTGGGGGTTCTCGGTCCTCGTCTTAGGTTGAGATTGGACGGTAGTGATAATAAAAATGATTTCTGGAGACTAGTGGATGCTGGAGATATACATCCTATTGGACATTGTGAGAAAAATGATGGTATGTTGCAGCCACCTCTTGGGTTCCGAATGAATGCAAGCAGCTGGCCCATGTTCCTACTTAAAACCTTAAATGGAGCTGAAATGGCTCCAGCTAAATCATTTCAGCCAGAGCCACCAACTCCACAGACAAACTTGTTTATGGTAGGTCAGAAATTAGAGGCTGTTGATAAAAAAAATCCACAGTTGATATGCTGTGCGACTGTTGGTGCAGTGAAAAATGATCAAATTCATGTGTCATTTGATGGTTGGAGAGGTGCCTTTGATTACTGGTGCAAGTTTGATTCCCGTGACATATTTCCTGTAGGGTGGTGTGCTAGAGCAGGGCATCCTTTACAGCCTCCTGGTCAAAAGAGTGCTACTACACCATCCAGGTAATAACCTTTAAAATTATAATATTCTGTTCATAAACATTTACGTTTACATGAAAAAGTGTCATTAATTACGTAATATTATCCTGATCTGGTGTTTTTCAGATTCAAGTTAAGACCTAATGGTATACCAAATCCTGCATTACCAGAAGGTGGGTCTACAGGGACCACCAATTCGAACACCTCCACCACAGTAACCCCAGCTGCAGTTGTTCGCCTTTGCATTCGTGGTAGTTGCTCTGGGGGTAGTAACCTTTTACCAAGTAAAGTGACTGGACCTGGACCTTCAGGGGCTGCTGAAGCTCTTGCAAAAGAACTGTTAAGTGTTCACCCTGACCCACCGAGATTGACCCGGGCGATATTAACAGCTTCTAGCAGCTATTCTAATATAAATAATGTGCAGGTAATTTATTAACTTTAATTAATTTTTTTTAATATTTTGTGAAAATATAAGGGAAATAATCAATTTTATAATTTATTTTATAGATATCATCTGGATCTAAAAATTACTCTGTAAAAGTACCATCTGAGTTGAGTATTGAGGAGCTGAAAAACTGGCTAAAAGCTGTTTGTGAAGGAGTGGGTTCCTGTGTGGGAATGATAGAAGTAGATACAGGTGATGCCGCTGGTCGCCCCTGTTCACTCTGTGGAGAGTCAACTTCTAATAATGTTACATCTGCTTTAAAAAGAACAAGTGTGAGTATTATTTTACATATAACTAATCAAAGCAGTAAAAAAGAATGAATGAAAGAAAGTATTTCTATACTTTCTTTCATTTATTCTTTTTTTACTAAGAGATTCAATCAGTAAAATTTAGCACTGACAATATTTTGTCCAAGAAGCACAACTCTAGGGATGCCACTTTGCAATCAATTATAGAAATCATCCTTTATTAAGCAAACTATAGTTGTGAAAAAGTAGCTAAGATTAAAAAAGGTCTGCTAAAAAGTGGAGGGCAGAGTAGGGCCTGGCCAGAAATGTTGGCCGGGCATTATAATAAAAAAAAAACTTGTTGTGCCAGCTACCAAGTTAGACTTGGTGGTTGGCACTGTAACGTCTATCAATTCTTGAGGATGCTCTGTGGAGGGGTGAAATAGTGTTAAAGTGGTGATTGTTGTGCGATTTATTGTCGTTGTACATGTGAATTTGTGTATGGGAAGCAGACACAGTGGATTTTTTTAAAAATTGACTGGGTATGGAAGTTGCTAGATACCTTCATTTCACAATTATAGCAATGGACTTCTGCAGAATATCCCCTGATACTATTAAAAACTACAAAATAGGTATTATAATAATGCATCAATGCATTCGAATATCATGTACATACTTTTGTATGTTATTGAAATTTAGCAAACATGATGGTCCTCATTAATACGTGTTAAAATTATACTACAGGACGATTTAGAGGTTAATGTAAATGGCGGAGAGTCGTCAGGCAATAAAATGGCGCGTGTATCTCCCGACCGGCCGGAACCGGCGTCATCGACTACCGGCGCGCCGCCACCGCCTTCTCCCGCGTTGCAGCCCGCCGATTGGTCGGTGGAGGATGTCATTGGATTCATAGCCGCCGCTGATCAGGTTCTCGCGGCTCATGCCGATTTGTTCCGAAAACATGTAAGTAAAATTTGTTTTTAACAATAATTTTATTTCAAATAGAAAACCAGTTTTTCTTCTCACCTTCTAAGTTATACCCTATCCAATAAAAAATTTAGTTATAATATTTCTGAGTGACAGAATATTGCTAAAATTCGTGCTTTAATTTTACACACATTTTTAATGCACTTATGAAGAATGAGATATGGTTTTTTGTCACTCATTACAGCAAGACAAGAATAAATATTGATAATAAAAACTCTTTTTTTGTTACAGGAAATAGACGGGAAGGCTTTATTATTGTTGAATTTAGATATGATGATGAAGTATATGGGTCTCAAATTAGGTCCAGCATTGAAAATTTGCAATTTAGCATCAAAAATAAAAAATCGTCGGCACTATAACACATAAGTATATAATAATTATAATAATCAATAACTCTTAGAGTCTGGAACTTTAAGTTTCGTATTTTTTTATTGTGTATAAGTAAGTATTTTATCGCATTTGTAATTGAGTGATCGTTTCAGAATATTCCTGATAATGAATCTCGTCAATGTTGCATAATAATATTATCACTTTACCTATTTACATTTTAGAAGTGAATTTTTCTTACCAACCTGAACTTTGCCTTTTAATACATAATCTCTGATAGTCTTATTTTAAATGGTACTGATTAGTATTTATAGTACTTTTGACAGGTATTTTTTTTTACTTCAAAGACATACGGTTGTCAGATTTGTTATAAATTCGGTTACTGTATATTTGTGTTTTTAATTAAATAACATACGGACTGAGTTCCTTAATTTGGGTCATATTATTTATAATAATTGTTTATTTGATATGTCGATGATGACTGCTGATGTTTAATAATTAAAATATAATGCATTATTTTTATTTAATCTGACAGGATTGTTTATTATTTATCAGAAGAATCAAGATCATATCTTATTAATTAATTTATAATCCAAGCACATGTCTTTGAGGGTTTTAAGTGGCGTTTCTGCTTATGTGTTTTTTTTTCTTGTAAAATAATAAAAAAAGATATTGTGTAAATAAAGATAAACAATGAGTTAAAATTGCATTTAATGTAGTGCTCATCTTTTTGTCATGTTAATCTTATAAGTCTTATTGGCTGTACATCTTAAAGTTAAAATAATAATTTTGTATATATCGATTATAACAATTGATTTGGCTAGTCGTGAGTAAAATTGTTGTCAGAATGGTGTAAGTAACATATTATATTATTACAAAGTTTCAAAATCATAGCAATGTACAGATATTCTATTGTAGATTAGGTCTTAGTGCCTTTCAATAATTAGATGTACTTAAAAATGACCCCGTCTTATCATCACAATAGGAAAGAGAAACATATATTAGTTATGACACCAATATAATAAATAATAGCTGTGATTATCAGTGTGCAGATTATTTATTAGAAATAATTATGTAAAGAGCTGGCCACATTTCAATATTCCTAGCATCGAATATTGAAATGTGGCCAGCTCTTTACTTTACTTTCCGAATATTGTATTAATTGAATATTGTTCCTTGCTGAGTCCTGGTATGATGGGAATCTTTCGAAAGAAATATTTTACCTATAACACTATGTCCTATAACTATTATTTTAATTTGCCATTTGAAGCGTTATAATACTTATAATGTTAAAAAATTTCGTCATGTGATATTTCAATGTTATCTGTTATCGTGATAAATAATTAATAATATTAAAATATTATGTTGATTTATTAATTATGTGATGTATATCTTAAGTTCTGTCATGACATAGATAAGAGATTTGAGAAAAAAAAAAAAACTATCGCCTATTTGTGTAAATATTGGTTGAAAGCGTTTTGTTTCTATAGGTGAATTAGATTTATTTCACAACAATCATATTATTTTTCTTATTAGGTCAATAATTGCCAACCTTTATTTTAGGTGAACTGTATTAATTATAATTATTATCGGATCATTAATAGCAATAAATATGGTTTAATATTTATGTATATATATTTATATAAGTTGGCTCATTGTTACTAAAGTACATTTCCCTAAGGTTTTGTGTATATAGGTTAAAACAATAAGCATATTACTATGAAAGTTCGTTTTAATGATATGGGAAGACATATTATTTTATGATAGAGTTTTTAATAATTTTATGTACATAGGCGAGTAGCCCTATACATAATTTGAAACAGATGTGTATAAATTAAATAAAATGCAAACTAAAAGTAATCAGTATTTTTATTTATTAAGGAAAAAGGGCTTGAATTATCATTTGCTTAGTAAACAATAATGCCTAGTAAGTGCAATACAGATACAATATACAGTAGTAAAAATAAACATTTTGGAAAATATAAAACTGACTTAAAAAACGCGAGTATTGCTCTCTTCTATCAACATTGTATACATTGAATTGACGTCCGGTGAATTTGTAGGTTGATTATATTACAGAATTTAATAGATATTCCTTTTCATGCTTTGAAGTCGGTTTTTTTTAAATATTATATTATTTGTAGCGTTAGAAAAAGTTTGATATTAACAAAAAGCAAAGGAATTCATTGATTAGAGCGTGGTATGATTCAAGTAGAGTTTCAAGTTGCCCTAACTTCAAAGGTCGTTTGTGCAACTGGGTGTAAATAT
Source organism: Diatraea saccharalis (assembly GCA_918026875.4). Lineage (NCBI taxonomy): Eukaryota > Metazoa > Arthropoda > Insecta > Lepidoptera > Crambidae > Diatraea > Diatraea saccharalis. Next base: position 7,423,398 of record OU893349.1, read on the forward strand.
CTTTGCTATTTGGCATTTGGCAAAACAAAACTGCTGATTCTAAGTTGATAATTCTTCAGGCTCATGAGAGTGCAATCAATTCAATTGTTTTTTTTTGTTAAAGTCGACAGCGACGTTGGAATGGCATCTAGAATATAAGCTTTTGTGCGCATTGATGTCCAGCACCAAGACCAAAATACTATAGTCGACAGAAGAGCGAGTTCCAGTGAGAAAGTGCCACATAGCAATGGCAAATATGTGAAATTATGATTCCTCAAATTCTTCTGATATATATGTAACGAAGACCTTAAGGAGTGACGAAGGAGCGACTGGTAGTAGCCGCTCATTAAGGTCCTCGTTACATATATATCCGAAGAATTTGAGGAATCGTAATTTTACAGTTGACGATAACGTCTCCATGATAGAAATATTTAGGGCTTTCACTGATTAGGGCCAAGTAGGCTCCGACAGTAAGTTGTCAACTCGGGTCCAGATCTACGATTTTTTTAACCGGGGCAGAAACTTGATTTGACTCCTTTTCTCTAACCCACCGGCATACTCCGTGTAGCAGAATTCCCGTGTAAATAGGTATTTACAATGATGATGTAAATATAAAATCCATAAAAATCACAGCTACATGAAAAGAGCCATAGCTACAGTTAAGCGTTCGGGCCGCCCATCAGAAATTGAACTTGGGACCTCAGAGATTATAACGCCTGATGTATGTATTTCTTTCTAGCGTGTGAGTGTGAGCCACTCTGTAACATAGCCCTGCAAATTTTCAATATCAGTAAATAACGTGCGGGTACTTCCCGTCTGCGATCGTTCATTGTAACGTGGTTCCGTGTTCAATCATGTATGGTCGCGTTTGCGCCGCTCTCGCTTGGTGTTTTATTTGGCAAAGAAATAAAATTATTTAAAAATTGGTAATATCAAACAACCTGGCCTTAAAGTATACAAGACATTGAGAACATGCATGGCGTAGAGTAAACACCTTTTCAACTCCCTGTTGACGTTTGCCCAAATGGAAGAGCGCACTATCGATGATGCACCACGCACTCACATTGTTAAGGGTTCCAACAAATGCGACCCTGAGTAAAAAAATAGAGCATGAAAGATGTGATTCTATACTGATACCTAGCTACTCGTGCGAATCAATTCATGTTAAATTAATAGTAATGTGCAAGCAGCTTCTGGTTTACACAATAGCAAGTTTCGTTCAAGAATAATTTCGGGGACTCTGTCAATTCCATTGTAATGAAGACGTCATATCCCATTTATAATGAAATATGTGACAAAAAAACTGCTTATTCACTTTTAACCGAATTTAATTGACGTGACTCAGTTGGTGACACGTAACATTCATCAAGCTCAATTGATGATTGTGTACCCAAATGTTTGTTTGATTTTATTACATAACAATCATGAGCACGTGTAGAAGTATTTCATTTATTATCTAACCACTTTAAATTGTCCTTCTCTGTCATACGTCACACATACTTGAATAAATTCCATATAAATACTTGCCCAAATTCTTCACTTACAAGATATCTTATCATAAGAGGTACTCCAAAATGCTGCTTTACTCAAATAAAGAAATATATTAAAATAGAGGGGAAAAAGTATTTTCACATATAGTACCTATCCATAAACGTGTAATAAAATCTTTCTTGCTACACCAGTTGCATCTGGCTGGTTTCGGTATATTTAAATATAATAATTTTGAAGAAGATAACTCCGAATTCTAATAAGGAAAATGTATGTGAGTATTACTGTCAAAATAAGTGAATCTAATGAAGAAATTCGATACATTAAAAAATATTACAGAAATGTAAGAATACAACTCCAGCCGCGAAAAAATAAGTGGTACCTACAATCTTTTTTTTTTTTTTTTTTTATAAAATGGAGGACAAATGACTGCACTCCACCTGATGGTAAGCGGAGGCGCAGTCCAAACGCGAGAACAGCTAGTCAAAACAGTACGTAGGTACTGCACTAGCCAACCTCACCTTGCCGACCTGCAAGGTGCTTCTTCACGCCCCGCTTGAAGGACCCCATGTCATAGGAAGGAGGGAATACATGGGCCGGGAGACAATTCCATTTTTTGGAAGTTCGACAAAGAAATGAGTCGCCAAATTTCTTTGTACGCGAAGGAATCGTTGCCACAGTTAGTTGGTGGCAACGCAAACCAGCACGTGTGATCCTGAGGAGGAAGGGAGATGGGGGGATAAGGGAAAAGAGTTCTACAGAGCATTCACCATGGTAGAGACGGTAGAAGACGCTGAGCGAAGCAACGTCTCGGCGCAGTTGCAGGCTTTCTAGGTTCTTGGTGACTTCGCCATTACCAATAATGCGTACTGCGCGGCGCTGCAATCTATCCAAAGCATCGAGTAATTACCTAGCGGAGCCATCCCAAAGGTGCGAGCAATACTCCACGCATGACCGGACCTGCGTTTTGTATAGCAGGCACAGTTGTTCGGGCGTGAAAAAACGCCGCACCTTGTTCAGGACACCGAGTTTACGCGATGCTGTTTTAATAACAGACTCGATGTGGTTTTTGGGATTCAGATCACAGCGCACTTCCATCCCGAGCATGTTGATGCTGCTCTGTAGAGGCAAGGTTGTGCCCTGAAGAGAGGGAAGTGAAGGGAATGGAGGGGTCTTGGCGTTAAATACGCAAACCTGAGTTTTCTTGGCATTGAACTCAACCAGATTTTCAGCACCCCATTTCGATATGAGATCCAGAACGTGATTGAGCTCAATGACAAGATTCTCTCTTTTCTCAAGGATTTTCGCCCGTCCGACCGTAGGAGCCCCGTGATATCCCACATGCACTGTGCTATCGTCTGCATAGCAATGGATATTTCCAAGTGGAAGCATGTCATTGATATGCAGCAGAAAAAGTGTAGGGGATAGAACGGAGCCCTGAGGCACACCGGAATTGACTGTCATAAGCTGTGAAGAGCATCCGTCAGAAAGAACACGGATTTTACGCTCACGCAGGAAGTCGGCTATCCAGGCGCAGAGTTGAACGGGCAGACCGTAGGCTGGAAGCTTGGAGAGAAGTCCCTTGTGCCAAACCGTGTCAAATGCCTTAGCAATGTCAAGACTGACAGCCAAGGACTCGCCGCGCTTGTCCATAGCATGACCCCAGAGGTGCATGACGTGCGCTAGAAGATCACCCGTTGATCGTTTTGGTCTAAAGCCATACTGACGATCATTTACAAGGGAGTGATCTTCTAAGTATCGGATCAGTTGGGAGTTAATAATCCTTTCCAGGACTTTACACAGCACAGAGGTGATAGCTATAGGGCGGTAGTTTGCAGGGTCTGACCGATCTCCCTTTTTGGGCACTGGCTGCACAATGGCCTCTCTCCAAGCCTCAGGTACACGACCCGAAGAAAGAGATAGCTGATATAGGCGCGTAAGTACGGGAGTCAACTCCGCTGCACACATTTTTATAACAACCGCAGGTATGCCATCCGGACCACTAGCTTTCCGGACATCGAGTGACGGTAGTTCCGCACGCACATCACGCTACCTGATATGATATGAATATCAGGCATAGTGAAGCCACAAGAAGGTAACGTTGGTGGCAGTGCATTACAGTCATCGATTTGGGAATTAGTCGCGAAGAGGCTTGCCAAGAGGTCGGCTTTCTCTTGCGGCTTGTGAGCTAATGTTCCATCTGGACATCGAAGTGGTGGCAGCGAGGGCTGGCAGAAATTGTTTTGCACGGCCTTGGCGAGACGCCAGTAGCTACGGGAGCCCGTAGGCTGCGTAACTAGCTCATGGCCAATACGTGCGACGCGCTGGGCATCCGCTCTGATGTAAGCCCTCTTACAGGACTTGGAAGCCTGATTGTAGGCCGCTTTTATTGAGTCAACATCAAGATCCCTCCGAGCACGACCCCTGATCCAAGCTCGATATGCCAGCTGTTTAGACGCAACAGCGTTAGCACAATCGCGATTGAACCAGCGGTTGTGTTTGCCCATACTGATCAGATCGGAGTGCGGAATGTAGTATTCCATAGCAATACCGATCTCCTCAGTAATAGCAACGGTGCTCGTTGTCGGATCCTTCTCACTAAAGCAACGCTGTTTCCAAGGAACGGATGCAAGGTACTCGCGCATGCCGTCCCAGTCCGCTGAGCCATACGCGTCGTCGAGTCCTCGCAGGTTGAGGGGGCTCGATTCTCGATTCTTTATGGTTTTTGAAGTAGTTAGGTATATGTAAATTCACTATTAAAAATATTTTCAATTTGCATATAAAATGCGAAGAAACTTCTACGCCAACCTTATATGACTATATAAATATAATCTCTCAGAAGCTTTTTATTTTAAGACTGCCACAAAAAGCTAGTGATTTTAACAGCTTTTGTAAACTTTACAAGATTGTCTTCATAAACAGGAGGTTCTCATTTCGTCGATACCTTCGTAAATAGATAGTGGATTTATTTCATCATCATCCTAATAATTATTGATGTTACGTGTAAATGAAAAATTGTAGTTTGAGGAATAGGGAAGAACTCTTTCAAACAAGAGGTTTAATTCACCTTATTACTTAGCTGACAGAAACGTCAAAAATCAACTTTCGCTTAAATTAATGAAAGAATATTCACTCTACATAATAAGTAAATAAAATAGATAGGTTAGGACGTATGTGCATAATTTTTGAGTTTTATTTCAAATAATTATTTATATAAATTAAATTTGATATATATTAGTAACGGTTAGCGAGATAAAAAAGGTGCGCATCACTGTATGTAGAGTCGTATTCACGTAACTGATAAACATTCTCAGATCGTGTATTATCGCAAATGATCATTACGGATACACATTTGAAGAGATAATGATAAACTAAACGAGTGTTATTTTATATCAATATAACATTTATTTAGTATATCACGCTTGGGATAATAAACAGTTGACAATTATATAGAGAGCAAAACTAACTGTTCTGCGCAAACGCATTGTTGCGCGAGAGTCGCGCAGAAAAAGTTAGTGTTCCATTGACCGCGGCCAACAGTACACCATATTGGTTAGCCCAGATGCTTGATAAGCAATATTCAGTTAATGTTTAAAATAATACAAAAGAGAAACAGTGTTTTTGTGATATGGAGATGCAAGATCGGTCTAAAGAAAATGGTATGTGATTAGTGAAAGTAACATGCATTTGTAATAGTGTTTGACCCCGATAAGTTGCAAATATTTAAAAGGTCGTGTTGATAACTTGAAACAGGTAACATTGGAAATGGTCAAGGATTTTAGTGTTGACGTTGTGTTGCGTTCTTTGTTTTCGTTAATTTAAATTAATAGTCAACTTGTATTGTAAAAGCGTCATACGGTTGAAATATATATTTTTTAATATTAGTTCTATAAAAGTACTCACCCACGATATTTTTTTTGTTAGCTTTTTTGATATATGTGTTAAAATTAATACGATAGCATTAAGAAGTATTCTCAAGAGTCATAAATAGGAAGATAGGATAGTGACCAGGAGTTTCTCCAACAACAAGACCACGGAGCTTTGTATTAGCTCCGTGAACAAGACTGCAGTACAAGTTTACAGAACCACAGATACCTTGTGTTAATATTTTTTTTATTCTTCTCTGGTGAATCAATTACTAAAGCACCTAATTTCTTTTATATTTTTCGAAAAATGTTAAACACTTAATTGAGATCCTTTTTCATGTTCTATCCTTTTTAAAAATCTTACTCGCTAATAACCGGATTTCAGGGTAGGTATGAAAGGAATTTTATTTTTTGCGTGTAAAATACCTGAATACCAGATTCAACTTAGTATTTGTAGATTTAAGTGTTTCTGTTAGGATTTCGAGTTTAATGAGTCAATTCGATTCAGCCTCGATGCCATGGTCGCGTTTAAATAGAAAAGGTAAATTATGGAATATTATACAATACCACTCTATTATTATTTATGAATCCATATTACAATATATTAAGTGGATTGTATTTAAATGTTATAGGACGTCTACAACGACAACGTCTTATACTTAAATTGAAAAAAGTTGCATCGAAAATTGTAAAACTAGGAAACAAACAATTAAATTTTTTAAAATTAAATATATATACCTACGTAGCTCACGATTCTTCAATACACACTTCCCTAAGGATAGAAATACCGCATATTTTTGCGAACGCTGCTTCAACGGTAAATGACATATGAATGCTTTCTAAATATAATTTTAATTTTTTAAGATAAGCTAATAGATTTATTGAATTTTAATTGGACATTTCTAATTATTCTTGACATTTTGTATAACTTGCATGTGTGTTGGACAAAAAATATGTGAATTTGGACAGTACATTATTAACTTTTTGTATATCTTTCAATTTCTTATTGTACTTTTTCTTTATGGTTTTTGAAGTATTTTGTATTTTGTTTTTTTATGAAAAGTATACTGTTAGTCTGAACCGAACCAGCAGCGTATCCTTTACAGTTAAATCTTTATTGGTACAGTATAGTAGTGTATCCTCACCACAATAGTATAAATATATGAGCAAAGGCTATAGTATCCGCCCCAAATCGAAATTGTCAAAAGAAATCAAGAATGACCTCATCAATTTACAATGTAGCTTTTCCTATATAAGCTTAGATCTTTAAAATTAACCAACAGTTTTGATACGGTTGTTTTAATAGATAGGTTAGAAAAACTAGAACATAATTATTACAACTCTATTAATAAGGTATTATACATATACTTCTATCCGCATATTTTTGTATAGTTGTCTTCTTTATAAAGTTTGACTATAGATTAAAAGTTAATATTTTTAAATTTGTGCAATAGAATTGTTACGAGACAGTTAAGTTTGAGATTGGTTGCACAACTGTAAGATTCTGTGGTAGACCACAAAATGTGCAGCTATGCCTTCATAGGTGGTAGTTCAAGTTCATTTAACACTTAATAAATAATGAAATAAGATGTCTATACACAATCTACCTATACGAATAAATAAAATTGTAGTGTCCGTTTGTAAAATTAAACTAACCATTTCTTACCCAATGCATATGTATATTTTTATTTATTTATTTATTCTTCATACACAATCTTACATAGACGGATTTAATGTCTGAGGTAATTGCTGTCAGTCTCAACTCAACAATCACAAAATAACCACAAGAATAGACTAAATTAGATAAGCTAATTAATATACATACTTTAAAATACATACAATATCACATAGATATATAAATATAATATATTAAATACATACATACACGATTAACCATTAAAGGCATCTGCTTGCTCAAAAAGGTAGCTGGTTAACTTCATTTTAAGCCCATACCAACATTTTTTGTCTGTCTGTCTGTTTGGTTGTTCCGGCTAATCTCTTTAATGGCTGGACTGATTTTGACTTTTACTGGCAGATAGCTTATGTAATGAGGAGTAATTTAGGCTACTTTTCATGTGGGCGAAGTTGCGGGCACAGCTAGTAACTAATGTAACGCATTCGGTTTAGCTTCGATGTAAAACATAAGACTGCCTAAGCTTGACAAGTATATTTATTTATAGTAAAGATAAAAAAATGTAACAAAAAAGAAAATTAAAAAAAGAACGTTCTGGATTCTCGCTTCAGGCTATACGATTCTGGAACGCACTCCCCCCATATTCAAGCTTCACTTAATAAATTAACTTTTAAAACGATTAGAACGTGAAAAACTTCTGAATTCTCCAACTGCTTTAAATATTTATTTGTTTATGATATGTCATATAATTATATTTTGCATTCACAATGCTATACTGAAAAATATTTTTAATGAAAAATTCCTAAAAATCCACTTTGTCCCTGGCATTCTGAGATGGGACACTGAGATGGACGGTGAATTGCCTGGATATTGATGAAACGCTCTGTAGTAGCGATAAAGTAACAAGTGCTTAAAAATTTGTCCAGTCCTGTTTGGTGTTGGGTAGTTCAGTGGTTAGAGCAGTCGCACGGATTGCGAAAGGTCGTGGGTAGAGTTCCATATCAGAGTGCCAGAGACTTTTTTAAGCGTTTTTTATTAACAATATTTTTCAATATAGCATTTCGGAGTTGAACTCCGACGCCTCCTTAGCTAGGCGTGAGCTGTGGTTGAGTTCCGCCTTTCTACCTTTCCCGTTTGTGCCAATAGAGGAAGCCGGGACCTGGCCACGAACTCCCCAGACCCGTGTGGAAATCTTTAAATAGACTCCGCACTCAGGTCGGCCGGAGTAAAGACAATCGGTCCAGGTGGGGTTTTACTAATACTGCAGACCTTGCGTGCAGGTGTGGTAATACTCCTCAGACCACTGCACATCTGATATATTGCTCCGCTTGCCCCTACACCTGTTCGCAGGAGGATCTCATGACGGCTGCAGATAGCGCCGTAAAAGTGGCGGAGTTCTGGGCCGGTGACATTTAGTTTTGGTTGCCATTGGCACGAAAGAAGAAAAAGAATATAGCATTGTGAATACAAAATTGATCAAATATAATAACGAGCATGGCTGACTGTAAAAATAGCAGAACTGAAGGCTATATTTGATAATGAGGAAGTAAAAAACTTTTCTATGCCTATACAAACAGGGCGGTACGAAAATCGCCGGTTCAGCTTAATCATACTGATATTATAAAGAGAACAGTTTCTTTGGAAATTTTAAACTTACCATTTAAAACTCATATTAAGAATGGTCTACTCAGTAAAGGATATTATACTGTAAGTGAATATTTAAAGGACAAAACTTCTTGGTGTTAAATATGGCTTATTTTTATGTATATTAAATTATTTATCGGTGAGTTTGTTTGAGAATTGAGTAGACATGTGAATCGATTGACGTATATACTGTTTTACTTTTAATTTTAATGCTGCAATTAAGGCTGCTTTTTTCTCCCTGTTCTCCCTGAAAAAAGCAGCCCTTGCCGAGTTTCTTGCCGATTTCCGCCGTATATTTACGAACCGATGGCGTAGCTCTCCACTTTCACAAGTGCTTGTAACAGCCTAGACTGAATAAATAATTTTGTTTTTTTTTTAAAGATCTGATTGTTTATTCAAATCGGATCGGATCAGAGAATCGGAGCCTATTCCTATATTACGTGAGCGATGTCGTGTTAACACAGCTACTTATTAATAACATATAAAGTATTCGGTTTAATTAATTTTCTAACATTTTTATTTTAGTCAATGATAATGTATACCTATTGAGAAAGAGAAATGAACACGCAAGGTAGGTGCAATTAAGTCGCTGAGTTGTGGAGATCTCTAGAAAGAAAATAATACCTATTGAAATAAACACATTTCTAATTAATCATAATTATTCCGTCGAGTAGCTCGGTGGCGTAGTGGATAAGCGCTGCGGCCCGCGATGGTTTTTGTTCAGCAACTTTCGCAAGAGTCGGTCACGGGATGGGTGACCAAAAAATTTGTATCACAAACCACGCCGTGCTTCGGATGGCACGTTAAGCCGTTGGTTCCGGCTGCGTCTGCCGTCGTTAATACCCCCCAATCCGCATTGGGCCTGCGTGGAGGGTTATGGCCCATCGTCCTTAACCATCCATAAGGAAGGCCTGAGCCCCGTTACAGGGCAGATGACGATTACGTTTGAAAAATAAATTTCTGTTATTTTTTACTTGTATTAATTGTATTTATCATTTGAATGATTTTAAGTTAAGAGATTGTTGTTAATATGAAATAATTTTAGAAAACTGATTTTTTCATTACCAACATGTATGTTTTCGTAGTTTAGTTAATGGATTATCAATATATGGTTATGTTAAATGATAAAAACGACTTTATAAAAGGGAAAAATAATTCAGTAAATTTCTATATACACCACAGATATAATGGCGTAACTTATGATACGGGCCTCTACCGTATCAAAATTATGAGGTCCAAATGGAGGCTAAAAATTTTTGCTCCCGAAAACCCCGGGCCCTTGTAGCCCGGGGTTACTCGGAGTTTATATTTTACACTAGATGTTTTCCCCACAGAACACAGAAACACGGTTGCCCGCGATTTCGCTCACGTTAATTTAAACCTATGTCTTTATGATGTAGATTCCCGTAGGTGAGAAAATTTTTTAATCGGTCCAGTATTTTCGAAGACTATTATTGAATAGGTAAAATAATAAGTAAGCAGTAACCAAAATGGCGAAGATAATGCAGACACAAGTATTGCTACTGTCAACAACAACTAATCAGAGAGCAGTGTATTATTTGCCGTATTTCCAAGAAGCGTAAAATTAAAAGCTCTTCTGTGATTGGTCAAATCGTTCAGAATCTTACGAATAGATATACGTTAGTTTATAAATTTACCACGAGACGTCGCATATTGATAAAACGAAAATGTGAGCGTCAAATAATACAATTTACCTCTCGCTTAAGAATCCTACGAAAGTTTATAAATTCCTAGTAAATATATCAATTTGCGGTTCTTTTTATTTTCCGGTGACAGATACAATAAATATTTGCGGCGTTTTGTCGTACTGGCCACTTTAATCATAAATTTCTCCTCCTTGGTTGGGAATTCCAAATTCAAATTTATACAGCCATTTACACATGTATTTGTGTTTTGGTAGGTGGCATTCATTTGTTTTTTTTTCTTCTGTTTGTCCTATTTACGTCACCTAGTATAAAAAATGGAAACCTTTAAATATGCTGTTATTTACGAGTACGAGTTCCACCGTGGTACCAGTGCTGCGGAAACGGCTCGAAGAGTTAATGATGTATATGGCAGTTGTGTCGCAAAAGAAAATACGGTGCGTTTTTGCTTCCAACGTTTTCGTTCTGGAAATTTCGACCAGCAGAACACCCCGTGGACGGCCGGAGGTTCAAGTCAATAATGAAGAATTGAAGGCTATTTTCGAAGCGGATCCATCGCAAACCACGTTCGAGTAAGCTGCAGGCTGCGGTGTTAGTGATAAAACTATTTTAAGCCACTTGAAGCAAATTGGAAAGATTAAAAAACTTGAATGGTGGGTATGTCATGAATTGAGTGAAGCAAACCGGCACACGCGCTTCGACTGTGTTACATTACTTAACCGGCACAATAATGAAGGGTTTTTAAATCGAATCATTACACGTGAAAATGAAAAGTGGATTCTCTACGATAATCGGAAGCGCTTATCTTAATGGTTGGACCCGGGCATGCCAGCCAAATCCCGCCCCAAGCGAAAATTGACACCAAAAAAGTTACTTGTGAGCGTTTGGTGGACTAGTGCCGGTGTCATTCATTACAATTTTCTCAAATCTGGCCAGACGATTACGGTAGACGTCTCTTGTCAGCAATTGTAAACCATGCTGGAAAAACTAGCTGTTAAACAACCGAGTCTGGTCAATCGCTTTACACTACTTCACGACAACGCAAGACCACACACTGCACAAAAGACGGCTACCAAATTAGAAGAACTTCAATTGGAATGTTTAAGATATCCACGTCATCGACATCCCCGGACCTTGCTCCAACAGATTACCATTTTTTCGAAATTTCGATAACTTCTTGCAAGGGAAAAATTAAACTCCGATGGGGCAGTGCGAATCGCCATCAAAGAATTTATTGATTCCCGTCCGAATGTTTTTTTTAGTAAGGGGATCAATGAACTACCTATGAAATAGTAAAAGTGCATAAATAATAATGGTTTATACTTTCATTAAGTACTATATAAATAAATTTCGACTTTTTGTTCCTCCCATACCGAACACCAATTTCATATGTAAGGACCTAATCTATACTATAATAAAAACGTAACCGATCGATGTCTGTACATTGAAGATATATGAAAAAAACTGTTATGAGGGACATTTATAAGCGTAATAGAATACAAAACAATGATTTTTAATTTTTTTGTCTGTTTGTCTGTTTGTCGGTTTGTCTGTTTGTCTGTGCGTTTGTGCACGATAATCTCAGAAACGGCTGAACCGATTTAAATGCAGTTTTCACAATTATATTGTGGTATTCTTCCGTCAACATTTAGTGTAAGATTTATTTCAATCGGTTCACAAATAAAAAAGTTATGTCCATTTGAAGTGACGTGGTCGCCAAAATTGCTATGAACTATTAACAGTTTTATTAAATTTTCGTCTTTGATATATTGATCATCATCATTAACTCATTGTACAGCCAAACTGCAGGGCCTCAGGCCTTTGTTTAATAATTTTTGGTCACCCATCCCGAGAACAACTCATGCAAAAATTGCTTAGCAATATCGATCGTGCGCAGTGGCGCTTATCCGTAGCGCCACCCAGCTACGAATTAATATTTGATAATTTGTATGATGAAAAATAAAAAAAAGATTCCAAAATTTTGACAACTCCAAAGTAAGTTGAGCTCATTTATAAATGGCCAATGATATTAAATAGGGTTCAGGTTATAATGGACGTTGGTATACAATCACGCGAGTGGAGAACAAGCGAAAAGAGCCTTCCGATGATGCAATTAAGCATCGAGTAGTTTACAGTGAACGCATATTTTTATCAGATTAGGTTCACGTCGTCGTCGGGGCCATCGGAGGTGGTTGGCAGCCCCCGCATTGCACGGTTTCGTCTGTCTGGGAGAGGCACTCGATTTACCCGAGCCTCTCCAATTTTCAATCTGCAAGGGGACCAATGTCAAGTCCAATACTTGACTGTTCTGTTAACGCGGCCATAGCTTGCCGGGTTTCATCTCCCATGAGACGGTGTCATCATCATCAGCCCTTTTACGTCCCCACTGCAGGGCCTCAGGCCTTCCTTATGGATGGTTAAGGGGATGGGCCATGACCCTCCACGCTGGCCCAATGCGGATTGGAGGGTATTAACGACTGCAAATACAGTCGGGACCAACGGCTTAACGTGCCTGCCGAAGCACAGAGTAGCTCGAGATAGTGTTTTTTTGGTCACCCATCTCGTGACCGACCCTTGCAAAAGTTGCTTAACGACAACGGTCGCGGGCCGCGGCGCTTATCCACTACACCCTGAGGGTAGTTCACTATCGGGTTCACGGAGGTGAATCCTACTCACCCCCTGTTGCTTGCTCCATAGCAGACAATGTCAGAAGCTTTTCCACGACGTTGAAAAAGTTAGATTCACGTCAACTGAAGTAAAAAAGGTAAAGTCAACTCGATTGTTTTTTTTTCTATTATTACAATTTTTTATGTAATAATAATACCACTTTTGTTTTTTAACATACAAATTTGCTGTAGATACGTACTTCAAAGTTGGGATTTTCAGTCTTCGCCGGAAACAATGGTTTATTCATTTGTCACAACACATATAATATTACGCGAGTCTAAGGATCGGTTCAGAGTAGCTCGGTGGCGTAGTGAATAAACGCCATGGCTCGCGTTGTAGTTGTTAAGCAACTTTCACAAAGGTCGGTTACAGGATGGGTGACCAAAAAATATTATCTCAAGCAACTCCAAGCTTTCTAAGGCACGTAAAGCGATTGGTCCTGGTTGTATTTGCAGTCATTGATATCCTCCAATTCGCATTGGGCCAGCATGGAAGGTCGTGGCCCATCCTCCTTAATCCAAAAGGCTCCTGCTGTTGGTGACGTAAAACGGCTGATGATGATGATGAGGGCCGTTCAAATCTGACGGAAGCTCAGTCAAGCACCTCTCGGTAGTAGACGATTTCCTTCGAGTGTGGAAAGACGAAATTAAAATATGTATATATTATCATTAATAAATAAAACTCAACGTATCTTCAGTCAGACATGTACCGACCGACTTTTATTGACAAAGAAAGAGATTTGACGGAAAGCGTTCGGTCTAGGGAGACACCTGAATAACGCGAAACGTATTTAACTACACATCGAGAGGCTCATGCACTATAAAAGCGTTTGATCTCAGGAAACTTCTGAAGATCACATAGCGCGTCTAACTGCTAACCGTAACATACATACAGTATGGTATGAGTATGAAACTTCCTTTGATAGAGAAATGCGCTTGGTCTCTGAAAGAGCTCGCAGTTTGCACAATAGAGATCGAGAAAGTAGTTTCGATTATCGCCAATCCGTGTTGGCTTCATACTCCACAGGCGTACCGCAGATAAGTTTTCACAAGGTATAATGAACTGGCTGTTTTCCCGCAACTTTGCCGCAAAATTATAGCCTATGACATCCGTGATGTAGCTTCGCGTAGGTAGAATCGCTCTTAAACTATCGGTCCAGTAGTTTTGGGGCAAATTCGATGCAAACAAACAAACAACCAAATCTTTCGTCTTTATAATATAAGTATATCTTAGGTATAAGAGGTAGGGTGGCGTAGTGGGTTAAAACATTCGGTTTAAATTGCAGTGAAATAAACAACGACATACTTGAATACTTATTTTACATAACTTAGTACAAACGACAAACCTCATCGCTTGCCAGCGATTCCTTCCAGACAACCTAGCATTACATGGAAAATAGAACAATAAATAGCCGATTGGGCATACAACTAGACAAATAATAATAATTTAAAAATATCAAAACAAAAGAAGGACAGTTTCAAGGTACGAATAAAAATCTCAGACACAAACGACAACCAGAGCGCGAGAAACGAGAAAAAAGATATAAAAATTACATTCGTAAGGACAGGATGGGTGACCAAAACATTATTATCTTGAGCACTGTGCACAGCACTGGCACAATGCACGTTAAGCGGTTAGTCCTGGCTGCATCAGCAACGTGAACACCCACCGATCCGCATTAAGCACAGTGGGTTATGGCCCATTGATCTTATTCGATTCGACTCCATTCATAGGAATAAAAGAATTCTACCAAAATACTTCCCACGCAGACGAAGTTGCGGGCACAGCTAGTATAATATAAAATAACTTAAAAAAGAGTTATATCATTGTGCTTTTAAAAATGCATTTTTATTGTAAAGTAAACTAGTTTATAATACTATTTATACAGTATCACCTGGGTCTTACGGAAACCGTGGATATAATTGTTTATTATTAGTAAACATTCTGGGCGTGGGATCGACCATGCGACCATGCGACTTGCGAAATGCGAAATGCGAAATGCGAAATCAAAATCACTAAGACCGAATTCATCGGCAGCAACAGAAATAAAATATACGAAATTCAATAATAATGACAAATCTACGTTACCTATAGTCCTATCTATCTAACTTCCTAGCGCAATGGTTAGTGCGTTAGGTCTGTAATCACAAGGGCGGATCATAAGTTATCTCTGTAATTCAGAAGGCACGTTAAGTCTTTGGTCACGCCTGTGCCAACGGTAACATCAACTAATCCACTCTGTGCTCGCATGGTGAATCTAGTCCATTCTCCGTTTTCGATTCTGAAGTTAGTTAACAGATTTGTGATTTTTAGTTGTTTAAGGTGAATGGTAATTCGGTTCAGGAGCAAAGAGAAACGGTTAGTTCACCTTCAGGTTGTGTGTAAGTTTTGTGGTATTATTTCCCTCTTTTCAGTTGTTTTTCTTTATTAAGACTTTTTGAATTAGGATTATTAAAAAAATATCCCTGCCGGGTCAAATGATCTGATGAATTCCACATCACCCAGCTTGTGTGGCGAACGTAAAATGTTTTCGCAATTTGTTTATTTTACTTATTGGATAAATCTTGTGATTCTGTAAACGGATGTCATACATTTCTCATTGTAGTTTGTAGTATAGCAAGGTACGTGCCGACCTTCAACATGACAAGCAATTGAAAACATGAATTGAGATACACTTATGTTGTGAAGATAAGTGATCTATCTGTTTTTCTTCTAATAGTTTGTAACATTCTTAGCATTCTGATCATTATGTAACTTACAGATGATTTGCGTAACGTGCTTGCCCATATCCATATTTGAAGAAAAAATGTTTGTAATAATTTCTAATCAAATGTATAACACACTAAAGACTTAGATATTTTTTAAAACATTACCACGTTGCCCGTTTTTTCAATTAAGATACATATAGGTACTTTTTACAGAAACTAGTTTCAGGTTGTTAGATTCCCGGTCAAATCACACAAGAAAATGAAGTTATCTATGTTGTCTCCGGTCTGTGTTGTGTGTTGGAGGTATTCCACTGTATCGGATCCCTTAATCCTAGTGCTTAACTACCGAGCTTAGTTACTTAATTTGGGATCAGAGGAATGCTGTCTTAAATTTTGTATTATATATAATTATCTGAAATCCGATCATGAAAATTCTTTTATCTCTGGAAG
The DNA here is from genome assembly GCA_918026875.4 of Diatraea saccharalis. Taxonomy (NCBI): domain Eukaryota; kingdom Metazoa; phylum Arthropoda; class Insecta; order Lepidoptera; family Crambidae; genus Diatraea; species Diatraea saccharalis. The sequence continues at coordinate 7,439,497 of OU893349.1, forward strand.
ATACGTCATACAAAGAAGTCCTGGGAAAACAGCTAGTTTATGAATATACATATAGTTTTTTCTTTACTTTGCTTGTGAACCGTTAAATGCGATCTGTTTGGTGATTTTATTAGGTAAGGCGAGTTTGTTGTGGTAGGACCAGTTGGCCCTTCAAAATAAAACAAAATTGAAATTTATTTTTTTCATTTTGCCAACTGACAATGCAACTCATAAATTAACTTACCTAGTTATTTAAGTAGCATTAGAGTTTTTCAAAGCTGGACAAAATAACTTACTGGTTAAACAATTTCTTATTGGTTAAATTGACTGCGAACTACATAACTATACATACCTATGTAGCTGTATACTTATGTATACTTTGTGTATGAAATTCGGTCTCATACAATTATATGCATTATGAGACTTGGTGTTATTCGGTTTTTGAATACAGAATTAACAAGCTATTAAATACCATACATATTTTTAATAAATAGCGTAAAGGAATTCTACTTTTCACAATGAAATATCCTGCTACTATCGACTATTCCAGTTATTGCATAATATATATAAGTGTATATGTGTAGATATGCGTATGTATTTATGTGTGTCTGTATATTTAGGTATTATGCATATTTTAAATTTGTATATGTAAATTGTGTAATGTAATAAAGACTCTACTTCTCTATTCTAGATATGTTATTTCAGATGCGTCAATGAATACCATGACAAATATCTTTACCGCTATCTGCTTTTGACTAAAGTTAAAAATATTATCATATCATCACCAGCCCTTTTTTACGTCCCCACTGCAGGGGCTCAGGCTTTCCTTATGGATGGTTATAATATTATAATTAGTTATAAATATGTCAAGATGTACACTTTCAAATTGCGTACAATAAATTTATTGAACAAAGGTTTATTAAGGTTTAATGCCAACTTGCACTTTCTATATATTATGTATATTTTAAGAGCAGTAACTCTTTTGACGTTTTAAATTTATAACTTTCGATTAAAACGTTTTAAAAAACATACTTACTTTTCTTTTGTTATGGCCTAAATACTTGTTAACAAAGTCAACTTGAAGTCAGCTGTCTGTCAGTGAAAATGTCAACCGATTCAGATACATACATTAATGCCGATCTTTCATTCCAACGCCATTATTAAAAAGAAGAAGATCTTACATTCTATAATTGTAATTTTTTTACATATAGAAAATAGTTTAATTACTGGACATTGGCATTGGGAAACGCGCAGATAAGCCATTAATAATAAAAGATGAAAAATACATAAATGTCTAATTCCATGCATTAAATCATACTCAAAAATTTATTCTAGTATGAAACTAAAATGTACTTGTTATGTTTTGATTTTAAAGTAAAATAATATAGTTTTTATTTGCTACGAACGTACGAACAAACGATGTGATGTGATGATCGGCGTACTTCGAGATTAATCTATAAAGTGTCCTGATTGCAGCTCATAAGTCATCGCGCGAGTGTAAAGATTCGTGTAATTGTTTTCATCACCAGCCCTTTTACGTCCCCACTGCAGGGGCTCAGGCCTTCCTTATGGATGGTTAAGGAGGATGGGCCATGACCCTCCACACTGGCCCAATGCGGATTGGAGGGTATTAACGACTGCAAATGCAGCCGGGACCAACGGCTTAACGTGCCTTCCGAAGCACGGAGTAGCTCGAGATAATAATTTTTTTGGTCACCCATCCCGTGACCGACCCTTGCGAAAGTTGGTTAACGACTACGATCGCGGGCCGCGGCGCTTATCCACTAATCACACCGAGTGTGATTGTTTTGAACCTAATGAATTGCCTGATTGAGAACCTAGTACCAAACTGTTCCTGACTGTGCCTCCTATTAAAGCTTTACCCTTCAGGTTTCCCCTTTGAATATTCTAATTAGTTACGCGTCATCGCTTTACCAGAGTAATGCGACTCCGCATGATGGTCATCGTGCTTTACAACAAAATCGCATCGTTTGCTCTTACGACTGGTAGCCAGTTAGAAATCATTGTATTAAAAACAGGTGAAATATAATAAATAAGTATTATAAAAGAATAACAATAAATTGTCTGGTCGGGTCAATGTAGATATTAAACTTTTATGTCTCGTGTCTATATGTTGAGGTACTTTCGTTTGTTTCAGATATAACATATTTCAAAGGTTTTAGCTACTTATTTAGGGATCTGAGCATTGTATTTTATGTTGTCCAATATTAATTTGTTTTATTATTGATACATGAATCTTGAAACTTTTTAATGCTAACATTTATGTTTTATAGGTTTCTCACCCTTTATTTAGTGTTTTTTGTTTTCAGGTTTCCAATCAGAATCAACCGTAGATTTAATCCAAAAAATAACTGGGGCCTTTGGTAAATATCAGCTGTTATTATGCCTTCTGATATTTATGAGCAAAATTCCAATAGCCTTCCATCAAATGGCTATTATATTCTTAGCTCCGAAAACTCCATACACTTGTGAAGGCGAAGAAGGCGTTTGCCCATGCTCCGATCCAGTTTACGACACGTCGATCTTTACCAATACAATGATATCAGAATGGAATCTAATATGTAAAGACAGATGGAAGACCAGTTTCTCACAGACGCTGTTCCAATTAGGTACTTTGTTAGGAAGCGTGTTTTTTGGAATGGCTTCGGACAGGTAATTTTCTTGATAACGTAATAATATATTAGTGAAATTAGTTATAAAAGAAGTATAATTTTTTTTGGGGCATGACGAAATAATGTTGAAGCTAACAAGCGGTTGATAGGAAACGGTCGCATTGCTCACCCAAAATTCTTATAGGCTGTGCTATCTATTCTTTACTTCTATTCATCTCATATTTTATCCTCAATATGACGTTTATGTATTGCATGTAGGACTTCATGGTAGGTAAGTTTTTGTGAGAACTACACTATGATCTCACAATAATTTCCCTTATTATTTTATGTAAGTACGATTCCGTTAAAGAATATATACAAATAAGTATAGTAATCATGATACAAAATGAAAAAAGTATTTCCTCTCTTAAAAATTTATAATTAACCCCACTATCCAAATTTAAAAGTAAACTAAAATGTGTGCGAGTTGTTATAATAAATATTTTTATTGTTTTAGATTTGGAAGAAGAAGACCGATGCTGGTGGCAGTAGTTGCTCAAATAACTTTAGGCATCGCAGCGTCATTCGCTCCCAACTACTGGACTTTTTCAATTATCAGATTATTTGTAGGTGTAACAGTTGGCGGGACAATGGTTATTGGATTCGTGATTGTCATGGAATATGTTGGATCACAATACAGAGACATCATATCAGCCGTCTATCAAGTACCATTTAATTTGGGTCATATGTTACTGCCTCTTTTTGGATATTTCTTCAGAGATTATTCGAAATTTCAATTAGCAATATCCATACCTTCCCTGGCGTTGTTATCATACTTGTTTTTATTGCCAGACACACCAAGATGGTTAATAGCAGTTAAAAAAACAGACGAAGCTGTGAAAATTCTGGAACGTGTGGCTAAAGTGTGAGTTTAATAATTTAACGAATTGGTATTTTATTTTCTTATAGCCACATTTATTTATCTTATTATTTACATTGGATGAAGGCAGCGGAGAATTGTTTATTGTGGCGCACTCTTGTCGAGGCCTACGATCAGCAGTGGACTGCAAAAGATATTTAATTGTCTTTTTTTGTTTCAGAAATAATTTACCTACAGCTAATATTAAAACAGATGTGGAAGCATATCAGAATTCTTTGGATAGTAACAACTTGAAAAAAGGGACGATATTAGATCTTATTCGGACCCCTAATATTCGAAAAAATATTATAGTAATGTCCATAAATTGGTTGGCGTGCAGCTACTTCTTTTATGGAGTTTCACAATATGTTGGACAGCTGAGTGGCAATGTTTTTACTAATGTAGCAGAGAGCGCGGGCATTACTTTGCTCGGCTCATTCGCTTCAATTCCTCTAATGAGAGCCGTTGGAAGGCGTACTATTATGATAATATTTAATTTCGTATCATCCATTTCCTTAATTATACTAATATTTATACCTCCAGGGCATGGCTCAGTTGTTTGTGCAAGTATAGGCGTTGTAACTAGTTTTATTGTTTTCGTTGTAGCTTATTTATATTGTTCAGAATTGTTTCCAACTGTCGTTAGGAATGCCGCTTTAGGAGTATCGTCGATGATGGCTAGGGTGGGGTCAATGGTGGCTCCTTTTGTTGTAGATCTGAATTTGAATGCTCGCTGGCTACCACCACTCGTATTTGCATTAGTGCCTCTTATTGCCGGCGCTCTGACGTTCCTATTGCCAGAAACAAAAGGCTGTAAATTAATGACTACTATAGAGGAAGGTGAACAGTTTGGAAAAAAGATAGTATCAAAAAATGAGTTGAAATCATAAGATATAATATGCCTATTGTGGTCAAGCTCTATTGTGATAGTTTGCGACTCAAGTTTGTGAATAAATATAGATATAAAATAAATATAAATTGTAAATATTTAAATTCATACGACAACTGTAAATATATAGCTAATATTGAACTTTTATTGAAATAATAATTAAATACGTAATCATATAATTAACTAGAAACACGTTATAAAGCTGTTACAAAATTAAGCATGTGCATATGTTTTGTTTTATAGAATATTATGTAAATACATATAAATAAGTTTTTAATATAGTTAATAAATGTCAAACTTTAATTAAATATAAATGTTGATATTTACTAGAATGTGTGTACACTAATTTCAAATTGATTAATTTTGGGAGGAGTATTGTATGTATCACGATCACGATTTATAATTAGTAAAAATCCAATATACTTATTTTAATCTAAATATCTAGTAACTGTATTTTTCAGGCTTAGTACTTTCAAATATTAGGGGTTTGTCAATTGCCAACTTTCTTGACTATGTATCTTGAAATTATATATAATACATAAGATTATTATATACTTAAGGTTGTCTGATAAATAAGATTACAATATGTCCGCGATTTGATATGCCAAAATACATACTTAGTTTTCAGATTTATGTTATCGTTAACCTGTATTTCAAATTTAGTAAATTTGTTTATTGTTGTTTTCGAAGTTGTACATCAAATTTCTAAAAATTTATTAATTATGCACGTATGTCTCGGATATTTTATCACTGTGTCATTTCGAAATTCACTTCACTTGTGCAACGAAACTTTATTACCAATTCAAGGTTGAGCGGATAGCGCTTTTGAAGTGAATTGGAACACCTGAGTGAGTTCTAATTTTGGTTCAGATTTTTACAGAATCGGAGGGCAAATATTCTATCCCTAACTCAATAAGTGCACTCGTCAACCAGCGTTTATTTGTTAACTTTACTGATTTTTAACGCAATTACGTCATTAAAATGGCGGCCAGGCACATTAGCATTTTACGGGGATTATACACCACAACATTACAGTTAATACAGTTAATCTAAAACTGAATTCTATGCAAAATTCTTAAAACCAAACGACAGCGCAGTTTTAGATACTTTACTCCATCTAGCATAGCAAAGCTTAAAGTTCTTATAACATTTAATTTTACAACTCAACCTTGAACAAAACTTAATTATTAATGAAATATTTTATTATAAATTACTCGAATACCAATTCTCATTACTATATTTCATCCCTTTATGTGATGATTTTGGGGATAAAATATATCTTTCTCAGGGTTTTAAACTACTCAAATACTAATTTTCGTCGATGTAGGTCCAAACACAAAGAAGTTTCATACAAACGTTTTCACCATTTTTAACTTACTTCGAGGTGGAATTCCTAAAAATCAGTTCTTAGTACAACTCTACGTAATGAGAAGCATATACGGTCCAAATTTCAAGTCTCTACGACCAGTGGTTTAAGCTGTGCGTGGTCTGTCGGTCATACTGATTGAGTGAGATTGAGTCATATCCTTTTATATATGTATAGAAAATAAACTGAGAATTCTTAAACACGTTATTTTTCTCTTAATTTATCCAAATTTCTAGACGACGAATATTAAAAATAAAATAAATAACAGAATGTTAAAAATCAAAACCTGAATTCGAATTCACTCAGGTATCCGAATTTTAAAATTAAACAAAACGGTTAACATACTCTTTATTCCCTTGTTATTTTTCTGTAACTAGAGTAATGTTTGTCAGTACTAATGAAATCTATTGTGTTGATTTTCATGGCTTATTTTACCTAGTTACATAAACAATTTGATTTTCGTTTCCAAAAGCTAATATTTAATATACATTATTATTCAACATTTCCTTTTCACTGTCGCTGTAGGTATCTATACATACTCAGTGCTATTAATAAACAAGCGTCAGAGTAAATTTACAATAAAATTGCAATATTAATATTAGTCCGAGTTCATATTATACAGAGAATAATCAAACCTAAATATTACTTCCGGAGAACCTCGTACTAGGTTAACCTTTGCTAAGTCTGTTTAATATTTAAAATTTACTCCAACACTTAAAATTTATTATTAATAACACTTTAAATGTATAAAACAAAGTCGCTTAGCTTTTCGCTGAGATCTTTTAAAGTAACAGCGGATTTTATTTTGATTTCACCCACACACAGAGTGATTCAAGAATAAGTTTTATATGTATAGATACATGACGATCCGCTGGCGGAAAGCGAGTTTAATTATAAAAGGAATACTAATTATTTTATGACGGTGTTTTTAAAAATCGTAATACAGGTGGCTTAAACTCTTTTTATAGTATTGATTACACACTTTAATATATAATGTTCTAGTTTAATGAGGTGTAATATAATAACATAATTAATGTGCAGTAAACATTTATATGATATTAGTTTACTTCTGTTTCTAATCTTATCATTTTGGTTAATGTTTCGAGAGATCGACCTTGTAATAGTATTAAAAAGTGAAACAGATACGTATTGAGAGATTCTCGCTTCTTCTTCTGCCCAAGAAATATAATGTTATTGAGACTCATTTACAATTCATTCAAACGGATATCAAAGATAACTTATCAATACTAGTATTATAAAGTGGAATTGTTTGTTTTTGATTGGTTCCGAAACTACTGGAGACTTCAGTATAAGTGTTTTATACCTACTAACTATTGCGAATTCTCCCGCTTAAATTTATATCCTACGTCATCCGCGTACGATATAGCTTCCCGTATGTGAAAGAATTCTGTAGTTTCAGAGCATGCAAATAAAAAACAAACAAATAATAAAATCCTGTTTATATTCGTAATATTAGTACAGATATACTGTGATGCTAACTTGTTAATAATGGAATTACCTATGATAAGTATAATACTACATGAAAGTTTTAGAGTGCATTGATCTGTCTTTGTTTTGATAGGTACGTCAATTGTAACTTTTGGACTCAATCAAGTTGTTTATCGGCCCGGGAGCAGTTGAGAGTGTGTCCTCGGCGATATCGTTTTGTCATCCCGCTTTGTAATTGGTATTGATCACATAAAGTTACTATCGTTTATTTTCCGACATAATTATCAGTTACATTCTTTCTCATTAAAACTTAACTGTCTGTTTATGTCAGATTTATTATCCTTTCTTGTTTTTTAATGTAATGTTCAGCTTCGGTTTATTCAAATATGATATATTGACTTTAATTTGCGTATAGCAAGTATTCATTTATAATAAGTAATAGAATTTATTAAATATTTTAATGTCCAAGAATAATGTGGATAGAAATCATCACGGTGGCGTCATGTTGCGTGGACAGGATCTATAGAAATGAAAAACCTTGTATTTATAAGTGGGCCATATAAATGGAGGAAAATAAACGGACAATTTGTTCAACTGCAATTTTAAATCTAATCTCATCTTTAGTTATGTAACATTTCTATTGTAGGCACTTGAGTTCAACTATAGTATATTGTGGTATATTGTATATTGTGGCATTTATGTTTGTTTACAAATACAATGAAATTAAGTTATATTGACAATACTTTTTTTTTCATTTATTATCTATGTACTAGCTTTCGCCAGCGGCTTCGCCCGCGTGGACCCCAGAGAAATGTTTAGTGAGATAAAAAGTATATCTAGTATCTAAGTCAGCTAATACCCTATCTGTATACCAAATTTCGTCAAAATCCGTTCAGTAGTTTCGGCGTGATTGACGGACAAACATCCAAATAAAGAAACTTTCACATTTATAATATTAATAGGATACTTAATTAGCCCAATTAACTATCATCAAATCTATTTATTATTGTCGCTTTATGACAGCTCTCATTTATTTTACTTATAAATAGAATAGTTCCTTTAGAAGAGATTACGGCGTATAAAATAAATCGACGCTAGTTAATGTTTTTTGTTTTAGTAAGGTCTGTAATATTTCTCACCCAAAGGTAAATAATATTCGTAGCAAAAAAAAAGGAAATATTCATACAGAAAAAAAATATCTATATTGAGAATTTCACAGTTAATTAAATTTACTACACATTTTTTAAATTGTTTATACGTATTTCACGAAATCATTTATTAACATTTGAAGTACCTTTTATTTTATTGATCCTTAATGCTATAACAACGTTGCATTCGACGGCGAGTTCCAGGCTGTTTTAATATCAGATTAAACAGGACGTTTGGAAATTTAAACCTACCTTCATCCCAATTTCAGAGTCCTAATAGAGCGACTGCGTAATTCCTCTAGCTATTACTATATATAACCAGTAAAATTAAACGAAATATAGTCATAATCGCCGCTAAAATATCAATCTTAGCAGCTATTATTATTTCGTTACTATAACTAGAGAGTTAGTCGGTCTTATCGTTTATTTTGTGTAGGGCACATACGCACAGATACTTTCAAGTAAATCGACTAGCTGTTTTCCTGTGACTTTGCTCGCGTAAGTTATAAACATTAACCGTGTTGATGTAGCTGATTTTGTTACCCAGTAGGTGATTTTTTATTAATAGGTCCAGTAGTTTCGAAGCGTATTTGATGAAAACATATAAACAATAAAATCCTTCCTTTTTATATTATTAGTATAGACGATCCTGTCGTCGCGGCTTCTTGGGCTATAAGCGCTAAAAGGGCACAATAAGTATATTAAAAGTAAAAAAATATATTAATAAAAATTAAATAAAATGTGTAAGAAGAGTGCACGGAACTGAAAATTATTTTTTATCTATGTTGTGATTATTTTTGGGTGGCCGAGGCAATGAAAGTCTTGGTGTATGTTCTTATCACAGCTTACAGACATGGATGGACGGCACCGAAAGGAAAAAGGGCTGCCAACTCTACTGACATTATAAACAAAAGAATAAGAAAAACTGTTGCCATATTCAGTAATTATGAAGCTCATTACTTTATTCAATAAAGTTAATGAGAACGTTCCATTAATACCAGTGCCTACTGGATTTCAATGACACCGATAAGTCTTTGTGATTAATTGGTCATATTTATTTTTTAATTGATTCGCTCATCGAAATATGTTAGTAAATGAAATTATTGGTTCTTTTGGTAAATATCATTATATATTATGTTTTATAGTATTTGTAAATAAAGTCGGTGTTGCTTTTCAACAAATGTCTATAATATTTTTGGCTCCACCGGTGCGTTATCACTGTCCAGATAGTAATGCTACTTGTTGTGATAATCCAATCTATGACAGAAGTAAATATACAAGAACGATCATCACGGAATGGAATCTAATTTGTGATAGAGATTGGCTGAAAGATCTGACGCAAACGGCTTTTCAGTTCGGAGTTCTTATCGGGAGTTTAGTATTCGGAATATTATCTGATAAGTAAGTTTTAGCAACTCTATCCTCGTGGTTTATAAATTATAATGTAGTACGTTTAATTCTCGGCACTTAAGACGGAAAAATTATCATTCAATTGCCTACTTAATTGACTTAAAAGCTAATTACGATTACGATAGTGGCATTACGAATACGGTAGAAGTAGAAATGTTGTCTGATAACATTGACTAAAATTATTATCACTCATATCTTGTTAACTAGTAATATAATTAATGAAACTAATAAATGCTTACGGATTAATTCATCAATTCGGAGCGATACGGTTCTCAATTACTTTTGCAATGGTCGGTCTTAGGATGGGGGACCAAAAATTTATTATCTCGAACTCCTCCGTGCTTCGGAAGGCACGTTAAGCCGTTGGTCCCGGCTGCATCTACAAAGATACCATCCATAAGAAAGGCCTGAGCCCCAGCAGTGAGGATATCAATAGGCCGATGATGTGCTGCTGATTAATTCCGTAATAAATTGCAGATATGGCAGAAGGCTCACTCTTATCGTTTCCGTGATAATGGAAGTATTCTTTGGAATAATGAGTTCCTTTTTACCTGATTACTGGAGTTTTACTGCTGTAAGAACAATATTAGGATTAGCAGTTGGAGGTATTATGGTTATTGGTTTCGTAATAGTGATGGAATACGTTGGCAATCAGTACAGAGATGTTGTAGCGGCACTATACCATGTACCTTTTACATTGGGATACATGAGTATGACCCTGTTCGGATATTTTATTAGAGATTATATGTATTTCTTGCTGGCTATATCAGTTTCAAACATTTTACTACTGTCTTACATATGCATATTACCGGAAACGCCAAGATGGCTCCTTGCCGTAAATAAAACTAACGAAGCTATAACATTAATGCAGCAAATCGCTAAAGTGTAAGACTATGTTAACAATATTACAATAGAAATGTTGGCAAATATACCTACAATACATAAATTACTTTTAATTGTTATTTTCAGTAATGGATTACCTACTACTGATATTCAAGATAAGGTCGAATCATATCAGATGCAACATAGAAATAGTGGTCGTAAGAAAGGATCACTACTCGATTTATTCCGCTCCCCACAAATGAGAAGGAATGTCTTAATTATGTCATTCTCGTGGCTTGTATGCAGCTATTGTTTTTTTGGAGTGACACTTTATATAAGCTATTTAACAGGGGATGTATTTATTAATGTTTTGGCGAGTGGTTCAGTTTGTCTAGCCGCATGTATTATAACTATACCAGTAATGAGATTTATGAATCGTAAGACCGTTACCATATTCACGAATGTTATAGTAAGTTTTTGTTTATTAATATTAGCTGTTGTACCTGAGGGCAAATCGTCTCTCATTCTCGGAATTATCGGTGTACTATTTAATTACATGAATTTTATTATTTTGTATTTGTATTGTTCAGAAATGTTTCCAACAGTAGTTCGGAACGCAGCAATTGGTTTATCTTCTATGATGGCTAGACTAGGCTCCATGATTGCACCATTTATAGCAGGTTTTCGACCATATGGCCAATGGTGTGCCCCCTTAGCTTTCGGAATATTTCCATTGATATCTGCGGTCCTTTGCGTTTTCTTACCAGAAACAAAGAACTGTGAACTAATGATGAATGTGGAAGAAGGCGAAGCGTTTGCGAAGAGACAAAGGGAACAACGCGTCACTGTTTCTGAAACCCCGACTGATGTTACTTAATAATTATTTACTTGTTTTTGAAAATGTCTCAATTAAATTATTGACTTTGACAATATCTGAAGTTTTGTTTTAACGTTGACTAGATACAAGCTTGTTAAACGGTTGAATAACGTGTTAAGCTGGATGATATAATAGGGTTTAGTGGGTCACGTAGGGGCTCTAATCTGTAGACACGACTGTGGCTTCCCTCGTGACAAGGCATTGCAGCCTTCAGCGCCATGTCGGCAGGGCTCTTGCTCTGCATTGCTTGGTATTATACCATTGTTGCCGGTAAGAAATGATAGTACTTTTTTAAGAATATTTAATAACCTAAAAAGTTATGTGAAAAGGTAGATTACTACCATTTCATGGAGTTTTGTTCAGTGAACCTTTGGTTTTGGTAATTTTAAATAGAAGTTTATAAGCAAAAGTAGTATGAATAATATTTGAAAAATTGTTCTTGATAATGAGTAATTTTATTGTTTTATTTCAGGTTTTTATATTCTCTATTGTCCTGTTATTTATATAATGTTTTTTAACCATAGGTGGTATAGAAAATTAGTTGATGTATTATTTGCTCTTTGGGAATTATATCCAGTGGTAAGACGCTGTGTGTAACTACTATATAAGTTGTTAGTATAAAATTTTTGTATAAAGTTTATGTCATATAAATGTTTCAGGCATTGTTTCAGTGTTGTTGTAATACCCAGTTACATCACTATGGAGATTACGTAAATCCAGATGAAAATACGATAGTTATTTTAAATCACCGCACAAGAATTGATTGGAATTATCTGTGGATTGGTTTGTATCATGCGACACAAGATCCCGATGCGGAAGTTTGCTCATGCAAGGAAAATAAAGTACTACGGGAAAAAAGGGATATATTGGATGTAATATCAAGAGGCAAATCAAAGATAAAGTTTGTTTTGAAAGATGAATTAAAGATAGTACCGGGATTGGGTATGTCAATCAATTAGTTTATTATATTATTAATTTAAAAAATTTAAAGACCTGTGTGAGTGGGAGGCTCGGTGGCGTAGTGCAACTTTCGCAAGGGTCGGTCATGGGATGGGTGACCAAAAAATTATTATCTTGAGCTACTCCGTGCTTCGGAAGGCACGTTAAGCCATTGGTCCCGGCTGCATTTGCAGTCGTCAATACCCTCCAATCCGCATTGGGCCAGCGTGGAGGGCCATGGCCCATCCTCCTCAACCATCCATAAGGAAGGCCTGAGCCCCTGCAGTGGGGACGTAAAAGGGCTAGTGATGATGATGATGATGAAAGACCTGTGTAATTACCTAGGGTGCAACCGCCTAATTCTCCAGCCTCGATTTTAGCCATAGGACATGACGATATCTTAGCGATTTCATGACGATACTTTGACATATCTTTTGGTGGATAAATTTGGGATAAATGTTAAAGTTACTAACACAACTATCAAAATCTGTAGTCTTCATTCTTTATCGTTCATTCGTCGTTACTAAATTGCATTTAAAAGTAGTAAAATGAAATGAAATATCTCCACAATAGTTACCGATAAGATGTTATATTCTATGGTTAGAATCATTTAAGATTGTATAAGACGGGTACGCGATAGATTTAAAATATTCCCGATTATAAATATAGGTAGGTGAAAAAACTAACTATCAAAATGTAACGCGTTAATGCCCGTCTTATACAATTTAATATAATGCAACGCAAAAGTTTAATCGTTAGAATCATGTATAGAGAGGCGGTCGTTTACCTGTTTATAATTACGAACTGATTTAATTATTGATCATAGTTTACCTTTGCAATAGGTACAACCTACGTCCGACATATCGCATGAACCGAAAATACATTTTTGTAGCAATTGATATTTACAAATTAAGCGTTGAGCATTTTTACCATGATTTTTGTATGACCTGAATTTTTTAATATTCAGAACATATTAGAAATTTTGGGGCAAACAAAATCATGGCATTGTTTAACGCTTAATCGATAAAAAAATATTTAGATATGTCACTGTTTCAGGGTGGATAATGCAGCTGAATTATTTTCTTTACCTGAAAAGAAACTGGCAAGAAGACCGGTTGAACTTCACACAATTTGCAGACTACTATGAAAAGATGGGTAGTCGCTACAGGCTTATTTTATTTCCAGAGGGAACAGACCTGAGCGAAGAAAACCAACGTCGCAGTGAGAAATATGCAGCGACTAATAATTTAACTGTTCGTATTTAATTCGTCCATTCATAGCTAATATTTACAATTTTCGTTAGTCCTATTATGTAAAAATAATGTTTTGAACGCTGATAATATTAAAATTCATATACAGTTGAAGCACCGCTCTTAGTGTGTTCACTCATACGCTAAAGAATCTATTACCCGCTCTCGTAATCCGCTGTCCACTAAGGAACTTCTCGGAACGTCGCCCCCACTGTGTTTCTACCTAAGGAATTTCTATTCAATTCAGCTGTTAGTTATTCTGATCATTTTGAATTGTGCATCATTTTATTAGAAAATTATCGAATATATAATGAAAGATTCACTGTTTAGCTCATCCTTTAAAAAGTTTATAATTGTCTTTTTATTTGTCTTGTCAAGGATTTTTGTCCGGAATAAGCGTCTAATGATGGAACTAGAAATTAACATGGGAATTTTGTACTTAAATACCGCAACCACATCGAGTATGGGCTTCCTTGATTTGTCTATAAAAGATCTCTGGCGAAACTGTAGTTTTTTTTAAATGAAAATTATTTTCGTGATCAAACGACACTTCTGAATTACGCATTTTGGCAACGCTTTTATTTGCCAACAATAAAGGTGTAATTATTGTTTTATTTACAGGCTTATAAATTTGTATTACATCCCCGAACCACTGGCTGGGTGGAATTGTGCTTGCGGTTGCGTAGCGCAGGTCTGGCGTCTGTGTATGACGTCACTGTGGCGTATGATGCGCCCGCGCAGACAGAGATCGCTTTAATGCGTGGTCGTAGGCCGAAAAATGTATACTTTTACTTTAAGCGGTAATATAATTATGCTTATTTGTAATCTGTTAATACCTATAATTAAGCGATTTCCATTTCTGTGGACTTATTTAATTTTGTTTTCTTGTAATTCACCTTTTCACGTATATGGTAGTATTAGAAAAACCATTACACATTTCATTGTAACCTTTTTCAATGTTAATAATAATCAATACCTATGGAATTAAATTTTACTTTTCAGGTATCCGATTGAAGAACTACCACAAGAAGAACATGATTTACGAGTGTGGCTCAATCAACGGTGGAAGGAGAAGGAGTCTAGTCTCCGACACTTTCATGCTGAAGGTAAGTAATAATTATTACGTATTTCACAGTTCTTAGTGATTAAATATTAAAAACAGGTTAAAATATTTGAAAACTCACTTATAGAGAGTTTCCTTGCTGACGGTGCCCGAAGTAGTCGAATCCGTGAAGTATTGTTTCTATAACAAAATGACCAAATTAAAGGTCACAATTAGAATATACCTATCAATATTTAATTCACTAAAAAGTTGTACCTGTAAGTGTAACTAGTGGCGTTTTGAATTGATCCGAATTTTTATACGCACTATTATATAAAAAATGTAATTATAATTACCTATATACCGCTTACATAATTAGTTATGTATCATATTTGTGTTCTTCATACAATTCTACAGAAAACAAGTCTCTAAATCTAATACCTACGATAATTTCAAGACGTAGGTAATGTACTACAATTTATATACAGCAACAGCAGTACTTAGTCATTTGCATAATATTAATCTTCTGTTGTCACTAAAGGTTGGGGTTCGACATCATAATCCTTTTTTGGAGATTTTGAACCAATTGAATCAAATAACGGAGAGTAATTACCACATAAAAGATACCTTTCGCAGTGACATACTAAATATCCGGAACATTTTTTCACACGCCCCATATTATTTCATCGAATCAATGTTTTTTTCAGTTTCATGTTCACTTTGTCTTGCGAAATAACAATATACCTCATTTAACATCACATTTACATACAAACACTCTCTAAAAACAATATAATAGATATATTAAGGTAATTAAAACGGCAATTTTCTATTTAATTAATAGTAGCAAAGAATTTGTCTCTCAAAGGAGAGAAGTGAAATAAAACATTGATATTTTCCCCCATTGTTATTAAGAAATCGATCATGAACTTTTAAGAATCGTATTCTAGAGCACACTAAATTTGTTATTTTTGTGTGGTCTATATTAACCCCCATTTAACACAAATTTTTAAAACGGTCGCATAAAATATTTTTATCTATGCATGTCAACTTATTTATAGATTTAGGGATGTTTAGAATGTGGAACATATGAAATGTAATCATATATTCATATGTTTCCAAAAAATTATGATCTTTTATTAAATTCTTGTTTTTTAAAACATAAAAAATCTTACTATTCGCGTCGGCATCTGCAGATATGAGCCCTTAATTATTATGTAGGCATTTAGGCTTAAAATTTATTCAACATAGTAACAGATGTTACTTAATCTTTAAAAAAAAAAAACAAAAGATATTTTAATACACTGCATTTAATCTCTGGTTACAAGTACCCCAGGTCTGATTTATAATTTTGAAAATTTCACACACCAGTAAAATATTTTTAAAGAAAATATTCGAATGATCGAGAAACATAAGAAATTAGCTGGTGAAATTGTTGTGCCTCGAGGCACAAAATATATTATGTAGAGAAAACTAAAACCCTAATTATTTTGAAAGGTATGGAGTTAAATTAAAATAACAGAACCTAATTTTACTTTTCGTTTTGGTTTCAGGAAACTTTTTAGATGCAAGTACAGGAAAGCACCCTATCCGAAGGACACCGAGATCACTCAATTTAGCGAAACTGGGGTTTATTTTCTGGAGTTTAATAGACGT
Source organism: Diatraea saccharalis (assembly GCA_918026875.4). Lineage (NCBI taxonomy): Eukaryota > Metazoa > Arthropoda > Insecta > Lepidoptera > Crambidae > Diatraea > Diatraea saccharalis. Next base: position 7,455,852 of record OU893349.1, read on the forward strand.
TATATTTGTGTATGCCATGTTCAATAGTGTGGTTTTCCAGTTTTGGGTTATATATCACACTTTGCTTTTCATTTTTGTAACCAAGTATTTTGGTGGATTTCAAAATATTCAATATATTCTCTTGAATAAAAGACCATAGATAAAGTATAAGTAGTTTTTGTAAAATATTAGGTCTTTACATATGAAATTTTTTAGTATAATATATTTATTAAATCAAAGTATAAACCATTTTCTCATAGGTAATTCATTGATCCCCTAACTAAAAAACTTCGGATGGGAATCAATAAAATTTTTGAAGGCGATTTGCACTGCCTCATCGGTGTTGAATTTTTTCCCTTGCAAGAAGTAATCCAAATTTCGAAAAAAAAGGTAAACTGTTGGAGCAAGGTCCGGGGAGTACGGTGGATGTCTTAGACATTCCAATTGAAGCTCTTCTTATTTGGTAGTCTGTTGTGCAGTGTGTGGGTCTAGCGTTGTCGTGAAGTAGCAGTGGCGTAGAGCAATTGACTAGCCTCGGTTGTTTAACAGCTAGTTTTTCCAGCATGGTTTGCAATTGCTGACAATAGACGTCTGCCGTAATCGTTTGGCTAGATTTGAGAAAACTGTAATGAACGACACCGGCACTAGTCCACCAAACGCTTACAAGTAACTTCTTTAGGGTCAATTTTCGCTTGGGGCAGGATTTGGCTGGCATGCCAGGGTCCAGCCATTGCGAGGAGCGCTTCCAATTATCGTAGATAATCCGCTTTTTATCACAGGTAATGATTCGATTTAAAAACCCTTCATTATAGGTTCGGTAAAGTAATGTAACGCAGCAGTCGAAGCGCGTTTGCCGGTTTGCTATACTCAGTTAGTAAGGTATCAACCTTTCAAGCTTTTTAATCTTTCCAATTTGCTTCATGTGGATTAAAACAGTTTTATCACTAACAACGCAGCTTGCAGCTAACTCGGACGTGGTTTGCAATGGATCCGCTTCCACAATACCTTCAACTCTTCATTATTAACTTGGGTCCGTCCACGGGGCTTGGTCTGCAGGTTCGAAATTTCCAGAACGAAAACGTTAGAACCAAAAACGCACTGTGTTTTATTTTACTACACAACCGCCATACACATCATTAACCCTTCGAGCCGTTTTCGCAGCACTGGTACCACGGTGGAACTCGTACTCGTAAATAACAGGATATTTCAAGTTTTCCATTTTTTAAACTGGGTGACGTAAATAGGAGAAAAAAACAGAACAGAAGAAAAAAAAAACCAAATGAATGCCGCCTAACGAAACACAAATACATGTGTAAATGGCTGTATAAATTTGAATTTGGAATTCCCAACCAAGGAGGAAAATTTTTGTGATTAAAGTGGCCAGTACGACAAATCGCCAATTTCATATATAAGGATCTAATAATATGTAGGACGCTAATGATTACAGAATATGATGAAATAATTATATTCTGATATTATTCTGTGAATTCCCATCGATGCCAAATATTGTAAATAAAACATCAGTTATCATTTAAGAAGGAGTTTAATTATGTATTAATAATATACCAATAATAATAATTGATAATAATAATTTTTCTTGATGACAGGAAAAATAAGGAACACATATATTTTATTTTGGTACCTCCCAGTACAAAAATGTTGCGATAAAGTATATCATATACAGCCAAATTGGATGAGGAATGTTTACTAACAAGGCGTTGCTTAGCAACCAGTGACAGGCAGATATTAATAACCTTTCTAAACTAGACAACTTTATATATATGTTTTCCATTTCGAGATACTACTTAATTTTATATTCTAAGCAATTTAGAAACAATTCGGCAATTTAATTATATAGTAGTGTCTTGAAAATTACCCAATCTTTGTAATCTAATGTGCAATGTCTTATTCCAAGGAACATGTCATGTGTAAACAAAAAAAAAACTTGCTATTTATAAATAATGCAATAAATGCTATAGACACTTATTACATGAAATAAAATAAAAATATTTCTGTCGTTTTTTATGTTTCTACTGTAGAAAGGAATACCGAACTTTCACACGGGGTCGGCTTACATTATGCAATCGATTTCAAATGTCCATCAATCTAAAGGAACATGTTTTACAATAATTGACAAATTTATTTGAAAAGTTAGTTCAAAATTGAAGAAATGTTTCTAATATCTGAACTGTATAGATTATACGGCTGTCAAGTAATAAATTTGAGCTTTATAACTATTTTCCATTTTTTTGTCAAAATATTGAAGTTTTATCAGTGTTTCTGGTAATTTATGCCATTAAAAAATATTACTCATAATATTACGAAGTAATGTGCAGTATCTTGGTGAGAAATAAGAATTTTATATATTTTTTGCCATCTAAGTTGTGATGACCCTGATTTGCTTTATTTAGTGAGAAGTTGTCTGAAATATAAAGATTTCATGGAAGGTAACGTCATTATTCCCGCGTCGTCGCCCTCCCTTACCTAAACTCATTCATTTATTTATGCATAAAGTGTACGTCATACTAAAAAAATATCAAGTGTTTCAAAGTGAAAACTTGATCTACCTATTTTTTTTTCAAATAAAGGCTCTACAAAAGATGTCTAACGCCTAGAAAAAAAATTTAACGGTGACTAAAAATCTTTATGTATGTATATGTTACGCTCAAAGATCGAAAACGCTCAGTGAGCGGAAAAATAGCTCTCAATGCGTTGTGGTCACAGTAAAACATCCACATGGCGAAATTCGTGTTATGGCTCTAATGAAAACGCGCACGACGCGTTGTGGCAATCACAGAAAGACCAAATAGCGAAATTCGTGTCGTGGCTGACATGCTATTCGATCTCAACGCGTTGTGGCAATGAAGAAAAGCCATGATGCGTTCTGAGCATTCATTGTTTTAACCATATCACGACGGACAGGTTGTAACGAACTTCGTCGTTAACACTCCGCTCAGCATCTATGTTATCATCTGGAAGTAAGCAAGGGTTTATAATGTGCCACTGCAAAAGATACTGTATTGATAAAAAGTGCAAGTGTCGCTCCAAGAATATAAAATGCAACTCCAAATGCCACAGTAATAGTTCCTGTAAAAATAAATAGCAATCAAATACTTATTTTAAGTACATTATTGTTGTTTATTGGTGGACAATAAACATTTATGTTTGTGTTAAATATTTTTATTACTTGAAAGAATTTAAATTGTCATAAAAAAATTAAAATCCCTAATTATTTTAAGTGAATTGTAAGAAATTTCCAAATAATTAACATTTCGTGTTCAGTAATTTATTACTTAATATTAATACGTTGATTTTTTTAATATAAAGTAATCTCAATAAACAACAAATATTGTTTTATTTTAATTTATATAATATATTTCATAATAACAAACACGTTATGCAGTGATTTTATAAAATAAAAAATATTTCCTAAGGACATCTACCAAAACGTTTCCAGCCTAGGCCTAGTAGGATCCATATCGGAAAGTAGTGTGCATCGTAATCAAATAATATTCCATACGCGTGATGGCTTTTCTTCATTGCCACAACGCGTTGAGATCGAATAGTATGTCAGCAACGACACGAATTTCGCTATTTGGTCTTTCTGTGATTGCCACAACGCGTCGTGCGCGTTTTCATTAGAGCCATAACACGAATTTCGCCATGTGGATGTTTTACTGTGACCACAACGCGTTGTGAGCTATTTTTCCGCTCACTGAGCGTTTTCGATCTTAGAGCGTAACATATATATTCTATTAATTAACGACTTTTACTAACATCGCTTCACGAATATAGATGAGAATGTTCCTAAAATAGGTAGTGATGAACAAAAAGTCAGTGTTATAATTAGAAGACTATCAAAATAACTAGTCTAGCCATAAATTCTGTAACTGGTTGTTTATGTACATTAAAAAAAAAAACTTAATTTGAATTTCGAATATTAGTTTCTACGATAAAAAAAATACTTCTTTCCTGCCAATATTGTAATTTTGTTTAGAAATTATTTGTTTTGAAAATGAAGTGGGGCAATAAAGAGAATAGGATTGCAGTAATTGCACTGTACAAAGTAGGTAAGGAGTCAGCCGACAGTTTTGATACATTGAAAAAGCAAGGGATTAGCCGAATGTTTGTGTATCGTACCATGCAAAGGTACTCTGAAACCGTGTCTGTTTATGACCGTGAGAGATCCGGCCGACCGCGGTCTATTCGAACAAACCAGGACGTTAATGAAGTCAAGGCCAGAATTCGTCGAAATCCCATAAGGAAGCAGAAAATCCTTTCCAGAGAAATGAAAATCCCACTGAGGACATTCACGGATTATCAAACAAAACAAAATAATCGAGTTTATGCACACAGTTCTAAAGAAGCTTCCCAGGTAGTGGTCAAAGTTCAGCGAGGCCATCATCCAGCATACATTAGTACGTTAACATATGGCAGCATGGTTTGGTGGGGAGTCTCCTACCAAGGGGTTACAACAATCAATTTTTGCAAAAAAGGTAAGGTAAGGGAAAACTTCAGATAAGTGTATCAAGATACCGTGTTAGAAGCTGTAGTTAAACCTCTCAACAACACCTTATAAAAAACGAAGTGTGGACATTTCAACTGGATTCAGCCCCGTCATAAGGCGCGCACTACCCAAATTTGGCCAGTGCAAAATATTCCAGACTGCATAAAAGCTGATGATTGGCCTTCAGCTAGACCGCACTTAAACCCTTTGGACTATAAATTGTGGTCTGTGCTAGAGCACATGACCTGTTCTAAGCGTCACCTAAATATTGAGTCGCTCAAGAAATCTTTGTGCTTGCAGTGACCAAGTTTCCAATGGAAACCATTCGTAAATCCATCGACGAATGGCCCGACCGTTTAAAAGCGTGCGTTAAAGGTAAAGGGTGGACACTTTGAATAACTAGTTTAGTACGTTAACATATGTTTTGCACTCTACATAATCACTAATAAAACTGTAAAATAAAATTATATTTTAAGAAATTATCGGATATTTTCTTTGTAGCAGAACTTATGGTTAGACTAGGTATAATATTAGGTGGGGTGCGATGTCTGGCAACCTCCTCGTGGTGCACCCTGGGCAACGTGGCCGCTCAAAGTAGCTTTGAGCCGCCACGGCTAATGTCAGACGACGTGAGGGCGGCGGAGTTCTGTCTCCGTTGTGCGAGAAGTCTCGCAGGTGTGGGCTCCGGGCCGGCGCCCCGATGGTAAGTCGGGTAGCGGCGGCGCGGTTCGGGCTGGACGGGCGCCCTGGGTATCCCGGGAAGCGGCCGTGCCAGCGAGGGCGGTGGGCCTGCTGTCTCATGGTGGTCATGAGCGACGGGTGCTGATTGTCAGCAACCACCGGCCGACCCCGTTACTCCGCAAGCGCGGAGCCGGGGCGGGGCTGCCCTTTATTGGGTGTCCCTGAGAGGAGACAACCTCAATAAAAAACAACCAGCCCAAGCTGGACGTGGGCGAGGGGTTCGTGGCCGGCGGTTTTTGCCGGTCGCTACACGTCCTCTGGAGGTGGGGAACGGGCGACCCCCACCTTCATAAACCTAGCCTTGCACAGATAAGGCGGCTCTGTCTGTGTCGACTATCCTTTCCGATCCTTACTCGTGGGACGCAAAATGGATTCTTTAAATAAAACTAATAAAAACCCCTCTTTTGTCGTCGGTGGGCCTAGCTCGGGCGGAAGCGAGCGGAGTGCTGAGGGAGATTCCCCGTACAGAGGGGATGGGCCTGGCGCGGGCGGAAGTGCGCGGTGTGATGTAGTCGAGTCTCCGTACGGAGGAGATGAGCCTGGTGCGGGCGTGGACGCACCAAGACGTGGGAGATCTGCTTCAATCTCCAGGTCGATATATTGTGAGCCGACCTCGAGATCGAGGTCCAGAAGCTCGACTAGAGAGAGTGGAGCCAGCTCGGTCACCAGAGCGGGCGAACCTAGGGAGCAGCGTGTTCGAAATCGTACAGCTGCTAGGGATGCGAGTAGGGAGTCGAATGCGTCTTTTAGATCCGCTATGGAATCTGTTAACAGTGGGTCTCTGCAGAGCGTTGATTTGGAGGAGTCATCAACAAGGCAAACTAGGAGTGTTACGCGTACACAAAGACAGAGTAGGAGCGGGAGTGAAACGTCCAAACTTGGCGACAAAGTCAAGACTCCTGAACCAACGGTTGTATTGCAAAGGATTGAATTAACGGATCCACTATGTGTTTCGGCCAAATTAGGGAAAGATGATTTTCGGTGTGCTCAGGCGTCGCCTATGCCCAGTGCCGTCGCGGTACCTACCGTAGAGCGTGTCATTCGAACTGTGGATACAACAGAGGAAGGAGGTAAGGATCTTTTCCCTACACCTGCCCCAATGGACATTACTACTAGGGTTTTGGAATCGTCTGCTTCTAAGAGAAGACTTGGTGCTTCAAGTTCAGATGGAGAAAGCAGCGGCATCTCTTTTAATAGTAAGGGGAAACCTAAGACCCTTAAAAGAAACAATAAGAAGAGGAAACAAAAAACATCTGCTAGTTCGGAACCTGAACATGAGGGAGATAGATTCAATGCTGACTCCGATGGTTCCGGTGGTTCGGATGGTTCGAGAGTCAGTGATCTATCCGGAGGCGAAGATAACGAAAAGACGAAGTTTACGAAGAGGAGAATTGATAAGGATCTAGGCCACCTGGACCACGAAGCACAGGCCGAAAAACATATCAATGACATTGTTGAATGTGTTAAGAAGTCCAGAAACCTAAAAGGTACGGTACAAAAAAGCCTTAAAGATTCGGCCCAAAAAGTTATGGACATTGTTAGTCTTCTTGCAGGAAAGAACTACCCCTCGGAGCAAATGCTAAGACTACAGGCAGAAAACCGTAGACTGAGCCAAGAGCTTCGAATTTTAAGGGTGGAGCTCAATGCTGTCAAGAAGACTTTGGACGAGAAAAACCGGAGTAGTAAGAGGGCCACTGAGCCTTCCTCCCAACAACCTGATCTCTCTCCGCCAGCTCCTCCCACTTTTGAGGAGCAATTAGGAGGGGCAATGGGGGAGTTGCAAAAGTCCCTCTTGAATTCACTGGGAAATATGATTAATGCCCGTTTTGAGGGTATTCAACACCGTCTGCTGCCAGATAAGAGCTATCGCCCCCCTCTGGCAGCAGATAAGGAGAAGAATAAGGGACAGGGACCACAATCTACACCCAATGTGAGACCTGTTCCAGCCGACGCTGGTGCTACCAAAACACAGAAGGCCTCTTCCAGCCTGGCCTCTAAACAACAGGCTTCTCAGCCTGCCTCAAAGAGACAGGGCCAAAAGGCAGCCAACACTGTGCCTAGGTCGCAAACACAACCGGAACGGGAGGACTGGACTCTTGTTGAGAACAAGAAAACTAAGAAGAAGAAGGGCAAAGGGGCGAAGGGGGATACTGCGAATACTTCCACGAAGCAAGCGACAGCATCTCCCTCCCCCTCTCTCCCTAATTCTTCTAAGAAAAAGACGACTAACCCCAAGGGGGCAACTCAGCCTAATAAACCAAAAAGTGCGGCGGTGAAAAAGCCGAAACTTTCGCCACCCCGCACTACAGCGGTGGTTATTACCCTCTCGGATGAAGCAATTAAGAGAGGAGTTACATACTCGCAGATCGTAAAACAAGCGAGAAATGACATCAAGTTAGGAGACCTCGGTATCCCAGGAATGAAAATACGTCCCACTGCCACGGGGGCTCGCAAGCTTGAAATTCCCGGGGCTACCAGCGGCGAGAAAGCAGACCTGTTGGCGGATAGGATGAAAGATCTCTATCAGGACTGCATCAGTGTATCTAGACCTACTAAAACTGCGGATCTCCGCATTGTAGGTATAGATGACTCGGTGGATAGGGAGGAAGTAGCAGAAGCCATCTCTAAGACGGGAGGTTGCCCTTTGTCCCAGGTCAAAGTAGGCAAAATAAGTTATGGCAAAAACGGCTTAGGAGTCGTCGTCATCAAATGTCCGGTGGCAGCGGCAAAGGCGATAAAATCAAAAGGCAAGTTGCTAGTAGGGTGGACTTCTGCGTCTGTACAGCATCTGGCCCCCCTACCCATGCGTTGCTTCAAATGCATGGGTACGGGACATACCAGAAAGCTCTGCCCCAGCTCAGTAGACCTCAACGGGGTTTGCTATCGGTGCGGAGAGGTCGGCCACAAAGCTGCCGAGTGCGATAAGACCGCGTCATGCCTGGTATGCTCAAAGGCTGGTCTTAAATCGGACCATATAATGGGGAGCGGCAGGTGCAAACCCCCAACTGTTGCTAAGACAAAGGCCTCTAAGACCCAGGTCAACAAAGCAACAGTGATGGAAATTGCCACTGTCCCGGAGGAGGATGATATGTCTACTTAATGTTCCGTAGACCTATCAGCTTCCTCCAAGGTAATATCAACCATGCAGCAGGAGCCCAGGATCTCCTGCTGCAAATGGTTAAAGAATGGATGGTGGATATTGCGGTATTTGCCGAACCCTATTTTGTCCCTGATAGGGATAACTGGGTGAGTGATGCGAATAATAGTGTCGCCATATTAATTCCGCGCACTCAACACTATTCTCCACCCATACTTGTCAGGGAAAAGGGACCCGGTATTGCTGTGGCGGACTGGGGGGAATTCAGGCTCATTGCCGTTTATTTTTCCCCTAATAGAACCGCCGCACAATATGAGGTATGGATAGATGAGGTGGCTAGGGTGGTACGTCGCCATGAGACGACTAAAATGATTATCTTGGGGGACTTTAACGCGAAACACACTGCGTGGGGTTCCCCCAGGAATACCGTTAAGGGAGAGCTCGTGGTTGAATGGGCTGGAGCTCATGGTGTAGAAATCATGAATCGCGGGAACGTGTACACCTGTGTCAGGGCTGGGGGCGGGTCAATAGTGGACCTTACGTTCGCTACCCCAGCACTGGCTCCACGTTTCCGTGACTGGAGGGTAATCGTGGATAGGTTTTCCATGTCAGACCACCGTTACATAAGATTCTGGCTCACCCCAGAATCTGGCATGGACTTACCTTCTCCATTCCAACTACGTGAACCCCACTTTCCAAGGTGGTCGATCACCAAGTTCGACAGAGAGATCGCAGATGAAGCTGCCGCTGTTCAGGCTTGGGCCATCCCTCGTGAAATCTGTCCAAATACTGACGATGCAGCCGATCAATTGAAGCATGCCCTTACGGAAGTGTGCAATGCGTCGATGCCCAGGGTGAGGGAGGTGCCACCTAAAAAACACGTATATTGGTGGTCCGACGAGTTGAGCACTCTCCGCAACAACTCGTATCGAGCTAGGAGGGCCTTGCTCAGATATCGCAGGAGACGCCATAGAGCTCAGGGCGAAGAGGAACGACTGCGGACTGCATACAATGCTGCAAAAAAGTCGTTAAAAGCAGCGATATGCAAGGCCAAATCAGACGCTTGGGCCGAGTTCCTTGCAGAACTTGACAGGGATCCGTGGGGTAGGCCCTATAAAATGATCCGAAATAAATTTCGGAATCAAGCGCCACCCACGGAAACCATGGACCCGGATTTGCTGGACAGGGTAATCAACACCCTCTTTCCACCGACAACTCCGAATCTGTCTCCACGAATGTTCTTTCCCGAGGCTGCAGAACAGGACCACGAATTCCCTCCTGTCGAGGAGGACGAATTTAAAGACGCCATAGACAGGCTAAAATACAAAAAGAAGGCCCCGGGCCCCGACGGTGTTCCAGGCCGTATTATTCCCCTGGCTATGGAACACCTTGGGGAGTATACCAGGATTCTGTATAATGCCTGCCTAGATAGGGGCGTATTTCCCAAATCTTGGAAAATTGGGAAATTGTGTCTATTGGCTAAGGAGGGCAAACCACCAAATTCCCCGGCGGCATATCGCCCCATTGTGCTGCTCGATGAGGTTGGTAAGGTCTTCGAAAAGATCATCGCCGATCGCATCACGCAGCACATGGACACAGTGGGCCCCAACCTGTCTCCTAACCAGTACGGCTTCCGAAGAGCTTTGGGAACGGTCGACGCGTTGCTCCAACTGAAGAGGCTGACAGAGAGTGCAATCAGTAGGAGAGAGATAGTTATAGCAATATCATTAGACATAGCTAATGCCTTTAATTCTCTCCCCTACTGCTGTATCAGGGACGCCTTAAAGTACCACGGTCTTCCCAGGTACCTCAAAGACGTTATTGAGCACTATCTTGAAGACAGATATGTGCAATACATCAATCATGAGGGCCGTTTGGTGTCTCGCAAGATGGTGAGAGGTGTTCCACAGGGGTCTGTCCTCGGACCGCTCCTGTGGAACATTGGATATGACTGGGCTATCCGCGGAGCACTGTTGCCACGCATGAACGTCATATGCTATGCCGACGACACACTGATCGTCGTACGTGGCAACGACTTTTCCTCTGCGAATAGCCTAGCAAGAATTGGAGCTGGTTTAGTAATTGATAGGATCCGGAAACTTGGACTCGAAGTGGCAACCACAAAAACGGATGTAATCGCCTTCCACGGCCCTAGGCGCGGACCACCCGCTAATTCGAACATCATAATCGATGGAGTCACAATCCCATTCAAACCTAGCATTAAGTACTTGGGACTGTACTTGGACAGTCGCTGGAATTTCCATGACCACTTCCAACGACTGGCTCCAAGACTTGAGAAAGCTGCGTCGGCATTGGGTAGAATGCTTCCCAATGTGGGAGGCCCAGGGATTCGTTGTCGAAAGCTATTCGCTGGGGTAATCAGGTGCATGGCGCTGTATGGTGCTCCCGTCTGGATAGACAAATTAGACAGCACCAACAGGATATTACTGCGTGAGGACCTCAGCGAATAATTGCTAACAGGTCAATACGGGGATATCGAACGATTTCATTCGCGGCGGCATGTGCTCTCGCTGGCACTCCTCCATGGGAGTTGGATGCTCGCATCCTCGCGGATATCCACTCCACACGTGAAGAAGCGAGAAACAGGGGTGAGCGACCTACCCCAGAGAGCCTCCTCCAGGCCAGAAGGGATGCAGAGGAGTGGCGCTTGTCCAAATGGCTGAACCAAATAGATAGCGCCCAGTTCGGCACCCGAACCCTAGAAGCCATTCGCCCAGTTCTAGAGAACTGGTGTGACAGAAGACACGGGGGATTGACCTTCCGTCTGGTGCAGATACTGACCGGGCACGGATGCTTCGGTCACTATCTGCACCGGATCAGAAGAGAGGCGGCTCCCATCTGCCACGAGTGCGGCGCTGCCGACGACACGGCACAGCACACTCTCGCGAGATGCAGTGCATGGCAACAGCAGCGCAGCACCCTTGTGTCGATAATTGGCTATGACCTATCCCTACCCAGCGTAATACGCGCCATGCTGGACAATGATAGAGCCTGGAGGGCTGTTGCCTCCTTCTGTGAGGAGGTGATGACGCAGAAGGAGGCAGCGGAAAGAGCACGCGAGGATGCGCGTGGAAATCCACGCCGCCGCAGGGGGGGACGGAGGAGTAGGCGCTATGCGCGCCTACTGCCACCGTAATAAGTGACCAGGGACTCGGGGCCCGCGCCCCCTTGGTGTGTATGTGGTGCTCTCTGGGCCGGGGTTGGTTCGCTCCTGCGAGCCCTCCCTTTGGCCCGGTGATCACGCACATGCACACCCTCACACTCACATTCACAACACTCACACACACATACAGACTAACATCACTTACACTCAGAGTGCTGCTGATGATCGCCCCTCCGGGGCCGTGAGACACCCCCTCGGGGGTGGCGTGGCTCCGGGGGGGCGGTCATCGGATCACTCATCACACACACATACATCACACTTACGGACACACTCGCATACACTCACACACTAGCAGTCACACACATACATCTTCACTCATACACTAAACACTAACCACAACTACATATTACATAAATACTTACCCTATTACACTTACCTTTCCCCTCCCCCGTCCTGTCAGCGTTGCTTCCATCCCTCTCCTTAGAGAGGGTACCGGATGCGGTGCTGGTGGGCCGGGGGGGGGGGACGCGGGCTTCTTGTTCCTGGTGGGCAGCCAAATTCCTGTGCCTCGGATCTTTCCGTGCGGACCGGACGACGGGTCTCTGGTGGCGGGAGCATGACAGTGTTCCCGTACTCGAGGTCTTGAATCCGCGAAGGTTACCTTCTCGCCTTGCAACCCTGTTGGTCACGATCGGCAGGGAGGCTCGGAGAGCTGGTAGCGAGGAAAACCGAGGAGTCGGCCGGCGTACGCTGGTGAGGGAATTTTCCATCTTGCTCTCTGGTAGTGGGGCCGTCGGGGCCGGACTGCCCCACACACCCTTCGGTGTGTGGAGTGACCGGGCCTCGGCGGGGCCACTATCAGAGTGCGACTAAGGAACGGAATACTGGTGACTGGTTCGGTGCACGCTGGGCTGGACATTGGTATCCGGGGCTATCGGGGTGAGGGATTCACGAGGGTTCAGCCCGTGTGAATTCCCTCTCTTAGACGGGCTAGGGTGGGAGATGCTCAATTGCGCATCTCTTGCCTTTGACAGGGGGCAAGTCTGGCGGGTTAGCGCGCTCGCCAGGCATTGCACGCTCCTTGTCCTGTCTGGGGATGGACTCGAATGTTCCTGAGCCCTTCCCTAACCCGAGACGGGACCCGCCCTGTTAAAGGGGTGGGTCGAGCGGGGACGGCATGCGCGGGAAGTGGTCCCGTTGGGGACCGTTACCGCGCGCTGATCCCCCGCAGTGAGGGACATCGCTGAGTTTTAGTGGGTAGGCCCCTGCTCTTTGACCAGCCCCATTCTGGGGTTGGTCCGCAGGGGAGAGTCCCACATAACCCGTGGAGCTCGCGCTGGGTGAAGCGGATATGCGGAATGCATTTCTCAGCGTTAAAAAAAAAAAAAAAAAAAAAAGGTATAATATTAGGTAGCTTTGATTTGATTTTACTTTGTTAAGTAAAATAAAATAAATACTGTTTAATGACAATAAAATAAATCAACTTTTAATTGCAAGTAACAATTTTTTAATTTGTTTTTTCAATATCCATTCTACAATTTAAAATTCATGGAGTTGTCCACTAACTAAAATGAAAAATATGGTACCTATTTTATATGTAACAAAATTAATGTACAATGGAATAGTTTTTAATTTCTTTTGGCGTAGATACGAGTAGTCAAATTTTAAGTGTCTAATATAGATTCAATGCTGTTTTCGAAATGAGACAAATCATTACAATATTAAAATAAATACGTTTATAAGCGAATAATAATGTTACTAAGTCATTATTATAAATAACAATAAGACGTAAGAGCATGGTTATTGTTCAGAATGTGATTTGTTTTAAAATACCTATTATCTTTGCTCAATTTGGTCGTTTGGCTTTTCTGTCTGTTCAATTGTATTCAGAAGAGTTATATTTTTTGTTTCTGGCAATAAGTAGCACAAGGAAGCAGAAACGAAAGCTAATGAACTGAATATTAATATTGAAACCCATTCTATACCAATATTAACGATAAAAGGTGCCACAAACCCACCAACGCGACCAAACGTGGAAGCGAATCCCATCGCAGAATTTCGAACAATTGTAGGAAATACTTCTGAGGTGAATAAATAAACTAAAATGAAAGAAGAGTAAGCTCCTATTTGTCCTATAATCGCAAATGCTAAGATAAGCGATTGTTCATATACAAAAATAAATATAAGAAGTGATGCGCCTGCAATGGAAAAAGTTGCAAAAATTGTGGTTCTTCTTTTGAGGTACAAAGTTCCCGTCACAATTAATACTAAAGCTGGTAATAAACTTGCAGCAGATATCATTACGTTAAGATACACGTTACCTTGCAACTGACCAATATATTGATTCACCCCAAAAAATATGAGAGAGCAAAACATCCATATGAGAGAAGTAATAAACGTATAGAATCTGACTTTTGGTGTTTTAAACAAATCTTGATATGAGCCGGTCTGTTTTTGGTGATCCTTAATTGTATCACATCGTACTTGATCAACAATCGCTTCAATATCTTGTATAGGTCTGTTGTTTCTGAAAGAGAAAATACATTCATATAAGATCTGGAAATTGTTGTGGATTATTTTTTATTAATATTTACTTACTTTTTTGCTATGTGAGTGAGTACATATACTGCTTCCTTAGTTTTGCCTACTGTTATCAACCATCTCGGAGATTCTGGTATTAACCAATAAATAACTATTACAAGAAGCCACGGGACTGATAGTGCCAATTGAAGATCACGCCATTCTCTAAGGAAATAAGCTATGATGGGTAGTATGAAATAACCAGTAACGTAGGATAATTCATGTAATCCAATTAGGTATGGTCTAAATGATTTCCCGCTTAATTCGATGAGAAAGACGTAACAACAGAGCATTGTTCCTCCAAGGGCTGTACCTATCAAGATCCGGAAAATAAGGAACATCCAATATCCAGTAGCAAAAGCGGAGATCATCGTAAATAATGCCTCACAGAATAGTGCGAGAACAATTGCGATTCTTCTTCCATATCTGTAAAAACAATTGAGTGTGCAACAAAAAGGAAAATGTCTAATTAAATAGGTGATAAGAAATGTTTGATACAAAATATAATTTTATATAAATATGGATATATTTATTCTAATAATCTAATAATTATTAATACACATTTCCAAGGTGAGTACATAAATATTACTTTGTTTATAATGTTATCATTATTTTATTATATTGAAAATTTTAGACGGAGGAGATTGATATTTGCCCGTTGGATTTAATAGGAGTAAAATTAAATGAGCATATTTTATCCATTCGAACATTATACGTAACCGAGACGAGGTTTTTAATTTTCACTTCTTTTTTATTCCATTTTTATTTCGACTAGTTAATTTACGGGCGTTTGATATAATTTCATTATAAATTACAACAAATCTGTATGCTTAGAGATCTATGATTAAGATAAAATTGTTACCTGTCAGAAATGAAACCATAAAATAGGCTTCCAGTTAATATACCAACTTGCAGCATCGATTGTGTCAGGCTCGCCAAATATTTCTTGTCACATATCAGATCCCACTCACTTATTAAAGACTCTACGATTGTGGATCGGTCGTATTCAGGTTGGGTACATGGACAATGATTAGTGGCATTCTGAATTCCTTCATCGAGACAAATGAAATCAGTGTTCGGGAGTAGAAAAACTACGTTTGTTAGCTGAAATTCTGTAGGTAAGCGACCGATCGAAATTAATACTAAAATCCATGTTTGGTATTTCCCAAAACGGCCAATAACATTTTCAATTGCATCATCACTTGTCATCTTGTCATACTTTGGAAGTTATTATATAAATAACTATTTACTGCGAAGTTAAATTGAAATTGATAGAGTAAGTAGATCACAGTATTTTTTTTATCACACATCTAATACACATACACACGCAACGAGTAACGCCTTACTGATACTATTCGATTTTGTCCTTGCCGCGTGCAGTACGGCGGCATATTTGTTACCTAATATTTAATTTGTTAGGTGTTGCGTACACTTAGAAAATTATCTATATTACAGTATCCCTAATTCATTTCTTTCAATTATTTGATTAGCTGATCAAATCAAAGTACATTTCTGTATATAACTTCTAGGTATTAGTAACAACATAATATCAGACACACTACATAAATATTGGTCCACTTTAGAAATATGCAGGTGCGACAAACTGGTTCCATTTCACGTTTCCAAGGTTCTCTTACATAGAATATAAAAAATTGCAAGTAGTGATGATGTCAGTCAGATAATAGATAAATATTAGATTTTTACTCTTATTTAACAAGAAATAGTCCGCAATTGTACATTTGTGCAAGAAGTATCAATATATACATCTGGACCTGAAAAGCATTAGGTCGGATGTATAAAAACTGTATAAAAACAGAAATAGCTAAATGCAATCAAAATATTTGAAAAAGTCGTCTGATCCGACTTTATGCATGACTGTTGCTCATGAGTAAAAAGGCACAAACATACAAGAGTTAATTTGCCGGAAAGAGAAAAAAGAGTGTAGCAACGTTATGGCGATAAGTGATTTTAGCTGGTTCTGCACATCCGACCTAATGCTTTTCAGGTCCAGAAGTAAATAACAGTCAATAAAGTTGAGTAGTGGGTTCTTGCTACGTCACAGTTTTATAAAATAAGTACAAAAGCCTTACGTTATGTGACATCCAAACTTAAGGTATAATCGTAATTTATTACGGTAAAAAAAAACCATTTTCCTTATCTATCTTTAGGGCAAATAAGTAGCCTCATAGTGTAGCGTCCAAGAAGCCATACCTGATTATTATGTCAAACATACAGCGACAAACATAGTGCTGTCATAGGAATCAAAGATATTAACAGTACATATTTCAATATTTTTGGTAGTATTTAAGAAAAATACATTATGAACAAAATTGGACCCAGGTAAAATCCTTGCGATATAATATTGTGTGACTTTTAAAGAAAGCCATTTATTTTTTAATTATATGTAAGACACATAGAAATTAAATAAGAACTAATAAAATTATTTCTACTAATAATTTAAAATACGTCTACCCGCAGCCTAAATAAAAGATAAATAAACTTTCTTTAGACCAAGATAACTTATCGATGATTTAAATATTACAAGTCTAACAATCATAAAAATGTATTACGCTTTATCTATGTACTGTTTTATTTTATTTATAAGAGTGTCTAGAAAGGAAAATATTAACTATTCAAAATTCAACTTTGTCTGAGTCTTTTTATATTTTGTAGAGAAGTAAAAAAATGTTTTTGCCTAAATTAAATAAGTAAATAAGATTAAATACTGTCTGTTGTTACCTAAATATATCTTTTGAGAACAGCTTGACTAATGTTAGGATTATGTTAAACATTAATGATAATAAGCAATAATATAGTTACTTAAAATAACTAAGGGACCATTTTACATTGATGAGAAATAAATTAAAAGATGTTTCTATAACATGATAGTTTTATTTTATCATAATCATCACAGCCTATACACATAGAGCATCATTGTAGATATTTTACAGTTCATATACAATATTATCATTATATTCAATGTCCTTTCTCACATTGTTAAAACACTAGTATCAATTCATTGGCCTCAAACAATATCTTAATGTGGCCTACACAAACATTATTGCCTAGGTACTTACTATAATGGGTATACGAATACTTTCAGTTATTATTCTAATAGCCTCCTAAACTCAACATTTTATTTTAGTTGTCGTATTGTTTACGCTTCTCCTTCTTCTAAGGTGTCTGGCAGTTTCTTCCCACGCGTGTCTGGTAAGATGATGCATAGTCCAGCACCGACTAATGGAACAACACCGAAAATTAACGGTGGCAGCCAAGCACTTGTATGAGATAAAGTGGCAACAAATGGAGCAATCATTGATCCAATTCTGGCTACAGTGGAAGACAATCCTACGCCTGAATTCCTGACTACCGTCGGGAATAATTCTCCGGCATACAAGTAGACGGTAGCAAAAGATATACTCATGCCCCACAGGCCAATACATCCGAGGGTAAGGTGACTCGCTCCTGAATGGGGCACTATGATAATGAGGAGGCAACTAAGGCCAGTCACACAGTTTGAACTTATTAAAGTAATTTTCCTTCCAAGAATCTTGTTCGCGTATATGGACACCAAAGTGCCGGGAACCTGTAAAAGAATGTAAATTAATTTAGACATTTTGTTATAATTTAACAGGAAGTTATTTGGGTTATAAATGGTCGAGATAAGAAAGGTCGCTTCTGAGTAGCTAGACAGTTACGATAGCGAATTTGTACGTTAGATAAAAAACATTAATTCAATTAAAACTACACTGAAATTCTCTGTTTTTAACGTATATTTCTATAATTAATACTCATACTCAAATCTTCTATAAATTAATTTGTTTAAATCTTCTATATAATTGCTATATAATATTTTGTAAGGGAGATGATGTCTGATGATATGAATGACTCATTAATTTACTTCAGTGTTCGATAATAAATATGTATGACATTATCTTGGTAGAATTTTATAATAGCCGAGTTGAGAGATAGACGTCTCGTTTTGATAGTTAAATAATCATGTGTAAAGAATGATAAAGTATTTTTTGCTTTAAATCAGTCTGCCCGAATATTAGTTAATTGTATTTGAGTTCCTATTTTCAGATTTTCTTGAATTTTTAAATATTTCTTTATTATTAAATCTTGGGATTTAAAAACTTGAGTTGGTAAAAGTAGGCATTTAAAAAAAAGAGATGATTTTTTACCATCAGAGTTTGGACCAATGACGGTTGGTCATTAAATGAATGAGTAATTATTAAATATAAATTTCAATTACCTATCACTCACAGCCATACGACATATACGATAACATCTTGTATTTTTATCATCATAATTAAAATTGTTTTAATTGTCATTTTAAAAACTATAATGTCCCCACCTGTATAGAAGCAGATATTGCGACGTTGGTGAAGATATTCCCGGATACGTGACCGATGTATTGTGAGACTCCGAAGAAACAAAGGCCGCACACAAACCAGTTGAAGCATATTGCAAGAGTGCGCGCGCGCAGTCTTGGCGTGCGGAAAAGGGCAAGGAATGATGCGTGCTCTTCATTCTTATTTGATACTTCCACTGCCAGTTTTTGCGTGGTAGATTGTATGCTGTCTGTAGGTAGATTATTTCTAAAAAGGGTTATATCAAAATTTGTTGTTAATATTATATAATTTAAATAGTTTGTTAAGAAAAAAATATTTTAAATATTATTCTCTGTTTACCTTTTAGCAGCTACCTTCATGATTTTTGCAGCTTCTTCAGTTTTGCCAGCTGTCAGTAGCCATCTTGGCGATTCAGGTAGTAAAAAGTAATAACTGAGGAACAGTACAGATGGTAGTGATATGGCTAACTGGAACATGTTCCAATCACGGAGATAGTATCCAAATAGGGGTAGCGTCAAATGCCCAAGGTTGAATGGTATTTGATAGATTATGCCAACGGTGTCTCTATATTTGGCGCCGATCAATTCCATCGTCAAAACGAAGCTAGTAACCATTGTGCCTCCAGTAGCGACGGCGAGAAGGAATCGTAGTGTAGTGAACATGTACCAGTTCACGGAGTATGCCGTCGTTACACCCGATATTAGTTGCAAGAATACAGCTCCTAAGAAGGGAATCCTGCGGCCATATCTGGAATTATATATAAATATTTGCTTCAATTTCAAATACATATCATTTTCATTAAGGAAGCTGAACGCTTTGATTTAAAGAATCATTGAAAATGTAATATAGTTTAATCTGCTTAGTATCGAAAATGAATTAAAACGCATTTGATAATTGCGTGACTACTATACATAAAAATAAAATGCGTATATAATGATAAAAAAATGGTCATCGCGAAGCCTAATTGGGTTATCTATAATATTTCGCTGATGGGAATCACGGTTGTTTATAAAATACCTACAAACAAGATCAGTAAATTATTAAATTCATAAGCGCAACAGTCTTAAATAAAGAACTAGGTTCACAAAAATAGAACGATGTCCTCCTATTATGATCCATTTTGTTAAAGTAATCTCATCCGGAACCCCAACGTAAATTCGTTTAGCTCACAGGATGTGCCAATTTATTCGAGATGTTAACAAAACTAATATAACAAGCATAAATCGCCTCGTAAGTGTTCGAATCACATTACTGACCTGTCGGAAAGATGACCGAACACCATGTTTCCAACCAAAATGCCAAGCATAAAAATGGTCTGCGTAAGATTTTTTAGCCATTCTCTATCACAAACGAGATTCCACTGTGATATAATTGTTTCATGAAAAACACTGTGGTCGTATTTGTAAGATGTGCAATTATCAAAGCAGCTATTCTCGAATTCACCAGCGGAACGGTTATCTGCGCACGTGAAATTCATTGGAGGAGCCAGGAAAATGATGCTCATCTGATGCCAGGCTACTGGAAATTTCACCAGAAAGACCACAAAACAAATCCATATTTGCCATTTTCCAATGGATCCTATCGTCTTGCTTAGCAGATCTTCGCTCTGTTTTGGATTTTCTGCATCTTTTGCTTCGTTTTCCAACACTGAAACAATTTTATTCTCAAATTCATTATTTAAGAAAAGTATGATTACTAATTACTTGTTGAACATGTGTATAAATAATACAATATTTATAAGAATGATTTGTATTTTCTCAATTGATGATAATTTGCAATACGTGCTATGATTCCAAAGTATTAGAGATCGAACTGAAATATTTTTTACCAATTCGGTCATAATAATACCCAATCAAATACGGTTGGATTGGTAACAACAATTAATTATTGTGCGTCAGAAGCAACGCTATGGGAACGGCTAATCCGCCTAATGTACGACGCAATTTTGCACAAGCGATCTTTTCATCATTGTTAAATAATACCTATCCTGTTATGTAGCCCGTCACGCGGCATTAAATTGGTTTGGGGCGATCGTGATAACCTGAGATTCAACTATCATCGTTCGAACTATTGTTGATCTTCTAATTTGCGCAAATTCTTCCAGTTGTAGGGGTAATTTTCCGGAATATCGATCCGATCATGGATATTCTTTCATCTATAGGAAGCTATATCACAAGCGGATGATACAGACTATAATTGACGTGGGAGAAGTTGCGGAAAAATATATATTGCATATCATGGTCATGTACATATATTTTTTTTATCTTAAGAGCGATATAGGGATCGAATGACGAGTGTGATATGTAAGATCAACCACCGTGATCTGTTGACTCTGTGAGTAATGATTGTTTTGATTGTCTGGGAAGGTCGAGTACCTATACAATTACATATTAGTGGGTGCATGTTAATTAACGTAATAAAATGAATATTCTGCTAAGTTGAGATCAATTCATCATGTCCTGTTCCATAACATCAATAAGGTAATTAAAGGAACGTGGAAATCTAGAATTGTAGGGTACAATAAAATTGATATAATAGACTATTTATTAGAGACACTTAAGAAATAACTTTTTCTCACTATTCTTAAAATTACAAGGCTAAACTCTTGCAGTGTTATTAATAAGCAAGGTTTAGCGTCAGAATAAAATTACGCTATAATTGCAATTTCGGTATTAGTCCAAATTCATATTATACAGAGAATAAGCAAACCTACTACTTTCTAGGAATAAATATCAATCCCGTAGAACCTCGTAATAAGTTAACCTTTGCTAAGTGCAGTCTCAGAGTAAATTTACTTCTACGCTAAACCTTGTTTTCTAATAACACTGCTAAAATTTCAGTATTATTTCGCAGTATTCATATAAGCGTGCTATAATAAGTTTCCAGTTTTAAACGCTATCTATATCAAAACTTAAATAATAGATATTATAGATTGCTTTAATTTTCTTATATTCGTTGCAGTTTCTATATCATTGTTTTCCTCATTCATAATTAAATGATGCAACGTCCACTTGATGTTTCATTATTAATAAAGTTATACATAAGTAAATATCATTATCAAATTAGGGAATTGTGTCTGTTATGAGAATTATTTTGGCATCAATTTTGATACTATATGATATCCAATGCAAATATTTCATAAGTTTAAGTAATGATTTTACAGAAAAATACTTGAAAAAAGTTATTGTATAGTAGTGTATATCTAAAGCAGTACATCCTATAGCATCTTTCATCTTTACCTACTCCCGACTATCTTAAGTTTGTTTTTTCAACGTTCTCTTCGTCACTTCTAATGCAATGGTCGAAGAGTGTGTGAGAAAATTCAGTATCTACGTAAGCTTTCGACTGCTGGTGTTCCTTAGGGCGGTGTGCTATCTCCGTTATTATTTTCTATTTTTAGTAATTCTATATTACCCAACAACTTTCTTCTTCCTATCACGTATGCAGATATTCTTCATGCTCTCGCTTCGTTACTCTATATTGTTAAATTCCCTGACACCCTTATATCTCAAATCACGCTTTAAATTTCTCCATCTACATTTCTCTCATCGACGCATAATCTCTCTCTAGTCATAGTGTAACGTATGATCTATTGTTGTGGGGTTCTGCAGCTAGCACTCAAGATATTTTTATTCTACAAAAGAGAGCTGTCCTCGCTATATATAATTTATGGTCTAGAGAATCTTTCAGAGAAATATTTAAAGAAATAAATATTTCGACTGTTGTCTCTCTGAATACATTTATAAAAATATCATGTGCGCAAGAAAACATTACGATTCCTTCACCAAAAAAGTTGTGTTCATAATCTTAAACTTGCCGTTCCGAGCTTCAGAATTCAGCAAACCATAGGATCATTTCTAGATAAATGCATTGCTATGTTCAATAAAGTTCCACAAAATGTAATTGGCCTACCCATAAATTAATTTAAAATTTATGTAAAGAACTTCTTGAGTAAAGGCTATTATAAAGTTGATGATTATTTTAAGGATCGCAATGCATGGAATTAATAGCCTTCGCTATGTTCTATGACCTAGAGATTTTGAAAGTTGAGTTTTTTACTGTGATAATACATATTATTTTGGTAATGACGTGATTTGTGTAAATATCATTAGGTACTTATGATAAAGAGCTGGTAAGTTTCTTTCGCTTGTTCTTCTTGTCAGCTAAAAGACGCCCTGAACAAGTGGTAGGGGAAAAAAATTTTTTTGGACGATTCTAAAGTGCTTGTCTACTTGAATAAAGATATTTTAATTTCATTTTATTTCTTTGTTCTTCTAATAACTATCGATTGTTCACTCCTCCCAATCTCACTAAATTCTAAAGTCAATCCTTTACAGTACAAGCAATAAAATTGTGGAACTCTCTACCTGAATCAATCAGATGGACAAAATCAATAAACTCTTTCAAATCTTAATCAAACGTCTAGCCTGCTTTTCTATTTTCTTTTCTCACTTGGTTGTTTTCTGGTTGTCACTTGTGTATTGAGCGTTTTGTTTGTCTTTATCTATTTTTTTGTGATACTTCGCTGCTGCAATTATTATTCCGTTTTGTTTTGTATGATTTGAATTGTTATTTGTTTTATGCACAATCTGGCATCTATTGTTTGTTTTTTCATCCAATGCAAGGTTGCCTGGAAGAAAACGCTGGCTAGCGATAAGGCCGCCTTTTGTAAGTTTTTAGGTAAAGATTTATGTGTGTCTATGTAATTTTAATTTGGTTTTTGATTATTATTATTAGTATTTATTATTATTTCACGTCTAATGGTACACAAGTACTGTCTTCGATGCTATATTTTTAATATAAAAACACTGCTGGCCGTTTTCTTTACTAGTGAGGGTTTTAATGTAGTAAATCTACGTACTTTATTTTATTTTAGTTTTTTAAGACATTAATATTAACATAAACATTGCGAATTATAATATAAATAACATTAAAAAACTTTATACATTTGTTACATATTATATAAAAATAAACGAGCTGTATTGGCGAATTTTAAAAATTTACTCGATGAAAATTGTTTCTTTAAAGCTAAATAAGTCACAAACGGTTTAATACTTTACCACTTTGTTGGCATAATTAACGTGTATGTTCATGCTAAATTACAACTTTCTAGTACCAAGAGTTTTTGAGCTAAAACGCGGACGGAACCGACGGACATGGCGAAACTACTTATAAGGGTTCCGGTTTTACAAATTAAAATAATAAAAGGCGTCCATTGGTGTATTTATAGAAAGAATTAGATGTCAACAAATTATAAACAAATAGTAGTGTCACTTTCTACAGCAAGTCGTCCAGTGTTTCTTTAAAACTAAACAAAACAAGATAATCAGGAGACTTGAGAAGTATAACGACTTGAGAAGTATAACGACTTGAGACGACCGCTTGTTAAGGTCATGCTTTGAAATCGGCAACTAATTCAAATTTAAACAATTTATTTGCATAATACTGGGTATTACATATCTAAAATATTGTTTTCCAGAATATGCTAATTGTAATATAGCGTGCAAAAATTTATATTATGTGTAGTTACAATTTCAATACCTATATCACATTGAGAATATCAATGTAAATTATATAATAATAATAAAAGAATTTATCACATGCTACATGTCATATTTTGAAAGTAAAATCAATTATATATTTATTGAAATTTATTCGTAAAAATTATAATGAAATAATGAATATAATAATATATTAATGTATAGGTCACAGTTTAAATAATAAATAATATGTTATTTGTGCGTAACGGTACATTAAGTAATAAATCAACTTTGGGATTTCCGTAAAAGCGTTCCATAAAAGTTTCGTGCAAACTTATTTGACACCATAAAGGGTCTCGAATATTATAAAACTTTAAAAGAAGCACCGTCGTAAGATAAAATTCGTGAACATACACTGATGTACGAAAGGGAATGAAAAATAAGCAAAAGTAATGATTGTGATGGATCCAGGTAGTTGGTGAAATGTTTACCGAGGGCCTGGGGAATGTTTTATACTAGCCTGTTTTAAAGAAAAAAATGCCGTTTAGAGATGGATTATAATTTTAGCTGGAACATGTTTACAAAATCACACTGTGTGAAAGAAAAAACCTCTAATAACCAGTGGAAATATATGTTGACGATTTTTTTTGTGAGCAACTCGGACATATTGTATTATTGTTAGGGGAAAAGTAATATTCATACATGATTTATATTTCAAATTGTAGATAAGTAGTTTCAGGACATTGACATCAAACGTATGGATTGGTCCACGTTATGCTCAAATCTTAAACCAGTCGAACACGCTTTAGGCAATGCACATCACCGAGGAAGGCTTTAGGCAATGCACATCACGCTGCAACTATTAGGAGCGAAGAAATAATGGAAAACGCGGACGAAGTCGCTGGCGGCCACTAGTAGGTCATAAGCATTAACATTTTTTTTGGTGCTTAAACATTAGTTTAGCGAAATAACCTGTTTAATAATCTTATAGCTTCTGGACGTGATACTCTTAATTCTTAATCAAAACCAACTGTTTACTACTCGTTAAATTTTAGTTAGAAAGTGAATGATTAGGTAACGACGCTTATGGAAAGAAACCGCTTGTTCGGCTGTGTTGATTGTATGTATGTTGACTAGTTGTCAATAGTTATGTATGAGTACGTAGATTGCTCCAAGACTCGTGTGAGGACTCACCCTCGACCCGATTGATAAGACACGATGATAAATTATTTGATATATACGAACAAAGTCGCGTCGCGGCAATATCATCTTCATTATCGTTTGCCAAGCCTCCCTGCGCACTTATAATTATTGCTTCAAGGAATGACATTATCAATACGTCACAAATAAATATTAGTGGATATGTGACGGTAAAATAGTAAGTAATATAATCTTACGACTGTTTGTAAGCTACGAGAGAGGTTTTAGATTGACGAAGTGCACCTACAATTTAAAGGTACTTAAAAGATATTTTAATTCCGATTTACAATTTTCGCATTTATAGTATTATTAGAATCTATTTCTACTTATATGGATAAAAGAATATGTACGTTTTCAGGTTCTATTAGACAATTACTACTTGCTAGATATTAGAATGTCGAAATTGACAGATACTGACCTGGCATTTGACACTTTGATCTCACACATTTGAGTTTTTTTTTATAGCAAAGCAATTTTATTTTATTGTCTTTTTTTTAAATAAGAAATATTAGATAAGATTATTCCTATTATAGACATGCATAAAATGCATTCAAATGAGATCAACAATCGTTTACAAAGTATTTATTAAACAACAGTGGAAAACGTATGACTTTGATTTTATTGCTTTTCATTGTAATTGTGGAAAACTACACCGATGCGTGCATTCACCCCGTCCGACTTATTGCCGCCTCTTTCATTTCAAACCTTATTTTCGAGATGAATTAAAAAGAACTCTTTGGACAAGATGAGATGATTGTTTCCAATTTTATTCAAGTGCAAAATTCAAAGCAAAAACTGGTTGTTAGCACAATTTTGCTGTACTTCAAAGTTAAAGGTTTTTTGTGTAATTATCATAATGACATGTAGTTAGTAGTAGCAAGAAAATATTTATTCAAATGTTTCCTTTTTCTTGATATAGGTAAGTCAATGATAATAAAAACTCATTATGCGTAAATGTGGTAAACGAACGCAACAGGTTACAATTACTAAGTAGGGGAAGTCCGGGAGACTTAAACCTCTTCTTACTTGAATTATCATATCTTCGTAAAGATTTGTCGTAGAGACTAGATTTTAATTTTAATTCATGTGTAGTTTATATAGACTTGTTTTTGCATCATTACTTTTTAAATATTTCAATAATGTAAATTGCTAAGCCGATTTGCAAGTAAAAATGGGAAATGGATCAACTCTCCCCACTATGAGGGAAATATGATCAAAAGTCTGAGGAAACTCATTATCAGGGGTTTTAGTAATTTCTGTTTATATTTTTAGTATCATCTTTCGATTAGAGTCTTTTGCGTAGTTTTGCTTTCATATATTTATTATTTGGAATTGATATTTATCGTTTATCTCAAAAATTATAAAAACTATTCTAAATGTTATTTGCCTTCTGTTCACTTGTTTTATTAACATTTATAATATTGAATTGAGTGCAAGTAGTATTATGGCAGAAGAATTATCACCACAGATGGTATAATTAACCACTGATGTCTTCAACAAGAGCAGTGGTTCAAATCTCCCGCATACATCACTTAGACGTAAAATTTTCTTTGCAGAAAAGGTATTCAATTACTGTTAAAAATATTTACATACTTCAAACTAGAATAATTAGCAAACACGATAAAAATAATTTACAATACTTAAATCGATAAACACGGCCAGTATCTCAAAACTACCTAATTATTTAAAATTTATTTTGTAGTGACTAAAACACTTTTCGCAACTTAAAAGCTAAACAAACCAGGGATTTTGTGCAATAGTGACACAAACATTATTGGTCTTCCATACATGATCTACGACTGTGTTAATGTTTCATTAGCTTGCAATTTACGTTGAATTTTGAGAAGTGGTTCAATTCTCCCACCTGGGCAAGTCTCCCGGATTCCCCCTACCTACTTCTTAAATTGGATCTACTTCTTAAAGATCGAAAAAGCTTTGTATAACCTATATATCATAAACTATTTTTTATTTTGTTAAACACAAGACAATTTGTTAGTTGACTTGAAAGAAATTTAGAAGGAACACAACACCTAAAGCGATTTTCCTTAATAGGTAATGTTTTTCAATAAAAAAGTAAATTTATCTACTTTATTGTATTGTTAGTTTCCAAAAATTCCTCGAGACCGAGTAGCTATTTATTTAAATTTCCGTTCGTTGTTCGATTTACGATATTGTCAAGATGCAGCGTTATGATAGTGACAAATAGGTGTTTCCTACCTATACTGTTATGTTTTTCGATAACAGTATAGGTATTTTTTTATTATATCTTATTATCAACCTACATCATGACTTCATAACATAAGAACCTTAAATTACAGAATATGTTTATCCAAATTCTAATTTGAAAAGTTTGTAAATGAAATATTTAGAAAATAAACAAAGATAATAAGGGTTTTATATGATACGAAATGAGTTTTTAATAAAAAATATTTAGTTTATAAAAAATAAAACCGTCTGATATAACCGTCCCAGAATAATTTATTTGCATTATTACAATTGAGTTTGAATTGAATTCGCTTTTATTTCTAACAATGTGTTATTTTTATGACATAATTCATATTATATAATTTAGTTATTTCATTATATAATTTTATCAATTCATATAATTTTATCTCGAGAACATTGGGATATTGACTTATAGTTAATTGAATGTAACTGTAACAGTAATTAAAAAATAATTAAATTTAATATGACTTTATAATATGTGTATGCTATCGCTGATGGCTAAATGGGCTGAACTCAAATTGCATTTCGATCTACAATGTACCTCATTTAAAAGCAAATAATATAATATTTATTTTTTTTTAAATAAATTATTATTATTATTTTATAGTAATTAATGAAGGGGTTTTTTAATGTGCTTGTATTTTTCAACTTACTTTTGTGTGGTTTTTTTAGGTAGCTGTTGAACACTGAACAATTTTTCACTTCAAGTTGTGTGACACCAAACGTCTAAAACGAAAACGTGGGACGCAGCTTCCAGTGCCGCGCTCCAACACGATTTGAAACTTGCCATCTACGACATTACTGTATATAAATGATCAGCGAGACACATATGACGAAACTATCTTGATACGCAACGAGGAAAGCCCCCAAAGCTCACGCGCAAAAAAACGCCGCTCATTCTCACACCAAACTCGATCGTGAGATAACGATAGACGTTCTTAATTTAAATGCGTGCGGTCATACAATCCACGTGAAACGTTGCAAGCAAATGACCAAAAACATCGTCATTAATGACTATAATTTACTTTGACAAAGTTGCTATTTTTATGGAATTTGACGTCGGCGGTATATTCTACGCAAACCGGCTTTACCATTTACCGGCATTATATATTTGTAATTTTAATTATACTCTTAATGTGCAATGTCTTGTCTGGGTTATTTCATAGATTTTCCTCGTCATTTTCGTTTAAGTAGTAAAACTGCAGTTGTTTATACTTTTGTAAATTATTATATAGCTGTTTTATATGCTAATAGTATAAAGAGAAAAATTTTATTATTTGCTTGTTTGCATGGACAATCAGGTGGGTAAATTCACTTCAAAAGCGGCATACGCTCAATTTTGAATTGGTAATAACGTTTTGTGGCATAAGTGAAGTGAGTTTCAAAATGACAGGAATAGAATATCTGAGATACACATAAATCAATCAATTTTGTTTGGTATTTCTATGCAACAATGGAATAAATAGAATATCTACACTAAATTACTTGAATTCGAACACATGAGTGAATTCGAAAAAAGTAAGTGCATGTAAATGAATTCTACGACTTTCTACATTTCTATGACGAGTACTGAAGATGAGTGCAGTGCTGCTAGCGATAATAATAAAGCAGGATCCAGAGTTGGGACCACCTAACTCTCTAGCCATAGGGATTATAACGATGTTATGGTGATACATATTTTACATCTAATTTAATAACGACGAACAAATATTAAGAATATATAATTATATATTTGACAGCACTGGACGTGTTAAGAACTTGGTCATTTATCCAACAAAAGGCTATGGTTAGAGTATGTTAGAGTTATAGCAAGAGAGTCTAGAGCTCGCACCCCAACACACTCCGTCAGACAAAATATTTTATTATGTTAATGAGTTATCCACCTTACAGTTACTAAGTGACACTTTGGGACGTTTATTTATTTACAAAAATAAAAGATGATTTTAGATTAACGAATGATGACCCAAATGAATTTATTTTATAAACCCTGAACTTTTATAAGCTTTTCTCAAGTGCAGGGTGCGTTTGAACAAAGCTAATATAAGACAATGAACTTTTAATAGATCCCTCAAGAAGAGTGGGGCTACTGCTTGAATCAATTGTTCCGTCATATTCGATGGTGTATAGAAAAGAATTAAAACATTAGCTGGTTTCTACGTTCTTTAGATTTTTGTTTCTAAAAACTTTCAGTGTGACCCCACGTATGTTGATTTATTTTATATGTTCAATATATTTTTATTCAATATTTATTTTCTAGTATGCGCCTACACACTATATAGATTTTTCACTTAAATCGTAGGAAAACATAAACATTATTTTACTAAAGATAATCTTGGAATATCATATTAATTAAAGCTACACTGGAAAAATCGACTACTTATATAGTAGGTAAGAAGTAACATATTAAGGGTATTTGTACTATGTTATGTGTGACTGTTAAAATATTTTTCCTGCTAGTACATATTTACACAATTACTCACTAGTTTTCCTCCCGTGGAAATTTTTTAAGCCTATTTTTCGTGATAAAAGCTATCCTATATTTTTCCCGAGATCCACATCTGTGTACCAAATTTCATTAAAATTGGTTGAGTAGTTTATGAGTAAAAACGCAATAGACACACATAGATAGAGATATTTTCACATTATAATTTATATTTTTAATATTAGTGTAGAGTAGACAAAGCAAAGCATCAAGAAAATACATCAGCCAATTGAAATAGATAGGTAATCATTTATAATCCTTAGGTGTTAAATTCCAACGTTAGGTGACTTCATCCAAAAGGTTTTAAATATTTTTTAAAACTTTGATTATAACCTCCTAAGGTTTATTTAAAGTTATGCTGTGAAATTGAAATTAATGTAATGAAATTAAAATTCGTTAACAAAATTATCATTAGTGTAAAGCGACATTACCCATACAAATTTGACATTCATTAGAGCTTAAAGGCGTCATTAAACCTTAATTCAGCGTTTGTGCAACTGACCGTCGGAGTGGTAAAATAACAACACAAAAATATCTTCTAATTTATTAAAAAAATCGTGATAATAATTTTGAAACAATATATTAATATTTTGTCGAAACATTTAAAAGAAGGTTATTTATTTCATATTAATGTTTAATAAAAGATAATTAAGCCGTTTATTTTGATTTTTGTTATTGTGTGCTTTTTTGATGTGCTGCACTTTTGAATATGTACGCCTTTGGCGTTTTACGTCTTTAATA
This sequence comes from Diatraea saccharalis, assembly GCA_918026875.4. NCBI lineage: Eukaryota > Metazoa > Arthropoda > Insecta > Lepidoptera > Crambidae > Diatraea > Diatraea saccharalis. The sequence continues at coordinate 7,486,364 of OU893349.1, forward strand.
ATCGATATTCAACCATTTTAAATAAGAATGGATTTTCTGAATATTTTGTTATAAATTTATTAACTATATTTTATAATTATTATATGGGAAAAACAGGAACATAAGCAACGGAGCGAATAATGCAAAGTGTATTTTAAATGAGTGTTAGGATTGCTTGACATTAATATTACATTAGTAGAATACATTTAACAATATATAACCAATAAATATTACTCTAACTATATAAAAATCAATTTGTGGATAGTAAATACGGATATGTTCATAAGGTATAGTTAATATGGAGTTGGAAGTGGATATTTTACTACGCGGAAACGTGTTTTTTTACAGGCTGTATGACAGGGAGTGCACCAGGGAGTGTACAAGAGCTCCCGCCCTTTATTTTTTTACCATCGGCAATCTAGACGTACGGCGGAATACAATTCTCATTTGGTGAATATCCTAAAACTCCGGACAAAACGCTTCTCATCATCATTTATCCAACTGCCAAGGGATTCCCTGCCGGCGTCCATATTCCCGAGAACATACAACCCAAAGCTATTGAAGGCGAGAGTGAATAGGTTCCTTTTGGGCAAGCACGTTCCACCGTATAGGTCTAATTCATGTCCCCAGGCTAAATTCAAATTAAGAGTGAACCCATTCATTATAATTAAAAAAAATTACAAATATACTGCAACTTTTATAGGTACTGTAACCCAGGGATTGTCAAAATAGTCAACATTGAGGCCATGGTCGCAATCGGTTTCTCATCGGTCGCCTAAACCAAAACCAAGTGATGTCGATGTCAAGATCTAATATCGACCGCTAATAATATGGATGTTGACAAATTTTTTATTGTCTGTCTGTCACAAAAGTTCATTTTTGTGTTATCAATAAAAACACATTTTTAATGAAAAATGCTTAAAAAGCCACTTTATGGCTGATATTTTTCAGTGTAGCATTGTAAATGCAAAATTTATCAAATATTAGAAACACTTTTTTTTATTTTCGGCGAAAACAATAAATTACGGTGATATATTGATTTGAAATATCGCATGACGTCATATGTCATATCTTTGTACATTTTTAAAATAATTGTGACGTAGCAAGCCCCCATTCCTCAACTTTGATATTGTTAGGTGAAATCGACGAATTATTTATTCAAGCACTTGTAACTTTCGCTGCTAGTAATTTTTTTTTATAAATGTCATATCTATTATGTCATATCTGTAGTAATGAGGATTGTACAAAATTACAATAAAATTTGAACTTATAAAAAGAAAAAAATGAATTCAATAATAGTGCAGTATATTTGGATGTAAGAAAGAAGGGAATCATAATTATCCAACAGAATTCAAAAACTAAGAGAGGCAGCAATGTAATGTAACTTCAACTTTTCTATTTTCTAGCAAAAAACATCAGAGTATGTTCAATATTATATTTTTTACATAGGAATACTAAATTATTTAGTATTGTAAAATTTCAAATATTTTGGTACCTATTGTAGAAGAATTTTAACTTTTATCTTATAAGATAAGACAATCTAAACATTTTCATTGCACGTAATACAGTATTTGCAGGGATAATAATAAAACGTTTTTAGATTGATTTAATGTTTTCATATATAAATACCTATTTAATAGGGGTTAAAGTATGAAATTGCCGATTTGTACTGAAAATCAAAATTGTTTATTTTTAATTTTTTAACAAATTTATTTAATCAAAACAGTTACAATTATTATTTATATATTGCTGCCATCTAATAGGAAGGTCATTTATGCCTTTGCGATAGAACTCTGAGTCTAAATCACGAAAAACTTGTAATCCGTTGGAGCAAGGTCTGGCGAATACGGAGAATGACGAATGGTTTCTTACTGCACTTCCTGAAGGGTCAAAAAGGGTCGTGTGAATGAGGTCTCGCATTGTCATGGAGCAATAATGTTGAAGATCCATTCATGTGTCGGGGCTGTTTTACTGCTAGTTTTGTCAACATTGTTCGGAGTTCAGCACAATAGACATCTGCCGTTATTGTTTGACCAGGTCAGAGAAAACTATAGTGAATAACAACATGCTGAGACTACCAATCAGTTACCATTACCTTTTTATTGATAAGTTTTGCTTTAGGACACTGTTGTGGCGTTTGACCTGGGGTCGGCCATTGCATTTTTCTTTTACGGTTATCATAAAGAATCCACTTTTCATCATATGTCACAATTCTATCCAATGTTCATTCATTTCTGTATCGATTCAACAAGGCAATACAAGTTTCAACACGCTTTTCTTTCTGCAGATCTGACAAATCATTTCATGAGGCACCCATTTTTCGTATTTTTTTTTTATATTATTGATTTGACGCAAATGAGTCAATATTGTGAGAAAGGTAACGTTAAATCATGCTGCTAATTCTTGGATAGTTTGACTAGGATCGGCTTCCACCATCTCTCTTAATTCATCGTTATTCACCTGTGTGGGCGGTCTTCCTCGTGCCTCGTTCTTCAAGTTGAAGTTTCCTTCACAAAAGCGTATCGCACGGTGCGTTCATTAGCAGACCCCTCTCCAGACGTAACATTGATATTGCGGGCTGTTTCTACAGCTTACTTCCGCGTTGGAACTCGTATTCAAAAATCACTATATTTTTTGCAGTATCCATCTTTCTTGTCTAAATTGAATAACAAAAACAATTGAAAGTTTTTATTGTCTGTCTGTCACAAAAGTTTATTTTTGAGTTATAAAGAGATTTGTAGACAGCCTCCAGGAGAGGATATTTTAGTTAAAGTATGTAGGTGGTAGAGTAGCGAAGGAGATTTAGTATAGTATAGATTTGATGACGTCTAATTAAAGTCAAAATGGTGTCAAGTAACTTTGAAGAATTCCCGGGACAGGCAGCCCCGGGAAATAGGCCTTTTAAGAATTTAGGTAGCTCTGTACGAGCTCAAAAAGCTAACTAGGGCAACTGTTGCCGTTGAAGTGATGCAGAACTTCACAGACAAGGCTTTTTTACATGAGGGTGAGCTCAAATTTGGAAGTAAATGATTTTAATTTAGAACATTAAAAATTCAAAGGCTACAGAGTCAATCAGGAGTCAAAGCAAAGAGTAGTATAATATATAGGGAAAAAGAGAACCCACTCGCAGGTTTCCGTGCCAATCATTTTGAAGCGCCATCTGAATTTCGTCCCCGAAAACTTTGCTATAATACATAGGTATACCTAGATAGATATAATACATAGATATACCTATGCCACTTTAAAGGTTTCTTTAGAATAAATAGTATGTATAGAAAACGAAAGAGTTTACATCTGAATTATTTATTAGAACAATAAAGTGCAGTCCAAATCAAACAAAAATTCAGATGAAAACTCAATCGTTTTCTGTACATACTATTTATTTGTAAAAAAGCGAAATCAGACATTATTTTCAAAAATTAGTTTATTTTTACTTTGCATATTTTTTTAAATATGACATACTATAGTAATCATTGCCAGGTTATTATGTTTTTTTTTCATAAATGACTATCGTTAATTTTGCTTAAATTTTTATTTATTACTTAATTTCTGCATTTTGAAACAATATTATAATTTGTTATATAAAATTACAACCAACTGGCAACTTTTAAATAAAGTTTTCTAGTGACGCCCTCTTCTGACTACTTTAGAAATTAAATTCAGTAAGTAACTTCGGGGACGTATAGTAGATGGCAGAGCAATGTATGCAGTTTGACAGTGTCATAGAACTGTCCCCCCCCTGCTTTACTTTACTGATGCTGTCAAATTGACGTCCTGTGTAAAATAGGCGCACGTGTTTGTAATTGAAGAAATTTATGAAATAATATAAAAGGATAACTATTTTGAATCGTTATCATGGCTGTTATGCAAAGAATAAAGTAATTATTTTAAGAAAAAAGTTTCGCTGTGACTGATGGAAACGTCTAGGTATATTTTCTCGTTTTGGTTATATATTTTTATTTGTTTTCCAGGAAACCAACAACACGTAAAGGTAAAAAAGTATTACTTTCCAAGGAGCCTAAACCCGTCGAAGGACCTAAACAATGTATAGTGATGCAAGGACGCAATCCTTCAGAACGCACCAGGAAGATTCTAAAGGATATTTATGATTTGAAGAAACCTGATGCAGCATACTTAACTCGTAAAAATGATTTTGTACCATTTGAAGATGCTTCACTTATTGAAAAGTACGTATATACCGCTTATTATGGGGTCGCATTAAGCGAGGTATTACTGTACTGAGATATATCATCACTGTTTTCATTATCTAAATTTTAAATTTTAAAGTTTGGTAATGAAATAATTTAATTTTTGTATTATAATCATTCTATAATTACAGGTTGTGTGACAAAAAAGATGCTGCTTTGTTTGGAGTAGGATCACATAGTAAAAAGAGGCCACACAATATTATATTGGGTAGAACCTTTGACTACAATGTTTTGGACATGATAGAACTTGGAGCAGAAAACTTTAAATCTATGTCAGAATTCCAGAATATGAAAATACTAACAGGCCTTAAACCATGTCTTCTATTTAATGGTCCATCATGGGAGTTGAATGAGGACTTAAAAAGATTAAAATCACTATTTACTGATTTCTTTCACAGAGAAAAGGTATGTGACAAGTAATTGTTTATGTAAATGAATAAACACAATCAAGAAATAAGTTTTTACTAACACGTTAATATGTCAACCTTGAGATTGTTGTTCATAAGAATTAAGTATACTTTAACCCCTCAAGTGTGCTTGGCCAGCTGAGGTTAAATTTGCAACAAGCAAGATAAAGTAGTGACCTTATACACGTGTTCATATTTCCGATATACTTTTACTCAGATTAGTGTTTATAATAATGCTATTATTCGAAGGAATAGTGACTCAAATTTTACTCTAGGGCAAATCCAAAAAGATAGGATTTGATTTGAAGAATTGATAATGTATTGAAAAAAATTATTTACTGTGTGAGGATTGAACTTGACAATTTTCACAATTTAGTTGAGCTAAATACATAATAACCAACATCACTAGCTAAACACTTAAATTGAGGTTGACTCAATTCTGACTTTGGTATCAAATGTCAAATAAAATTTTAATAGTAAACACAATGTTAGTTGGGACCAAACTAATAGACAATAGGGATGATGACAAATTTTTGTTTGTTCCTCTGTCTGGTAGATTGTTGAAGAATATTTAATACTTTTTATTTTTTGCACTATCAATAAATTATGGCAATACATTAAGTTGAATTGTCACATGACATCACACTTGTAGATTTTCTACAAAACTGTGACATAGCTAGCCCCTACTCTTCAACTTAAATGCCTATTAACCAAGCCATTTCTTAAAAAATACATATCTAATATTTTTCTATTATCTAACTGATGGACTAAATAGATTTTTTTAACCAGTCGTTATCCCTGTACTAAGGAGTCTTAAGTGAACATGGAACCTGGCAGATTCCGTGTTTAGTTGGGTCTAAAATGTCATGAAATCAAATATAAACATGCTACGCTCAGTTCAAAATAGTTCTATTTAAAACTAAGGATGCTCCGCTATACATAATTCAACTTTATGTACAGAATATTTATTATTATTTATTTAAATTTGAATAATGAAGAATTTTATTTAATAAATCAATTAAATAAAGATAGAAAGTTAAGTTTAATTTTTATTGATTTCAGGTTGAGACAATTAGGCTACAGGGTCTAGAACATGCACTAAGTTTCACAGCAACAGATGATAATATGATTTACATTAGATCCTACAGAATACAGTTAAAGAAGAGTGGTCAAAGAACACCAAGAGTGGAACTGGAAGAAATTGGTATGGAATCTTATTATAATTTAATCTTTGTCCAGAAGGAGTAAATTAAGATGAGATTTCAAGTACAAAATTAAAAACATTTCATCTAGATCTAACACTTATTCTAATTAACAGTCAATGAATAATTAAACAAATTTGCTCATACACAGTTCTTGACAGGATCTCATTGTGTTTGATAGTGCAAAGAAAGTTTTTGGTTTTGAAATAATACCTATTGAAATTAAGATCTTCCAACCTTATATATTATAGTTTTCTGTTTATCTTAAAGTTCTGCAAATCTGATGTTTATACAAATTTATTTTGATTATTTAATTTTCCATTTATTCATGAAATTGTCTGAAAAAATAATAACTTATTTTCCAGGCCCTTCAATAGATTTTAAATTGCGTAGAACAAAGTTAGCAGCAAATGATCTTTACAAGGAAGCTTGTAGAGTACCAAAAGAAGCAAAACAGGGTGTCAAAAAGAATATTTCAAGGGACGCTTTTGGTTCTAAATTGGGTAGAATACACATGGGTAAGCAGGATGTTAACAAGTTACAGACACGCAAGATGAAGGGCTTAAAGAAAACCCCCGAAGAACGCAAACAGATGCTTTTGAAGAAGAAAGCAAAAAAAGCAGCTACTAAAGTTCCAATATCTAAAGAACAATAAACAGCAGTAATAACAGTCTCATTGTTTTATTATTATGTTTTATCACATCACATCCATCTATATTAAAATATCAAAGTTGACATTTACTGTGTTGATGATGTCAATGAGAAAAAATTGACTTAATACAATAAAATATACCTTATTTATGTGTCGAATTAGAAACATTATTACGAGCTGTTTTATTCATTGAATAATATTAAATATCTTATTCTCCATCCTGGTTTTTGGGTAATATATAGTATATGGTACAGGCCCTTTTGAAGGTTTTGCGCATTTGGGAGCCTTGTTATGGACCAATAAATTAATTTTTCTACTCTAAAAAATGCAAGATATAAATGTGATACTCACACTGTACCCAAGTTAAATAATTGAGTCTGTATAGTTGTATTGGTTGTTACTTTTGAAATGTTACAAATCAAGAAGTGTGTTTGTAAGAATTATATTTGAGTTATACAATTATAATATAATGGCCCTGCTCTGGTATAGTGCAATGGACTATTTTATATAATGACTAGGTACAAATCGGCTTATTGTGTAATGAATAGATCGTGCGTTTTTTCAGTATTAAAATTTAATTAAGATATAAGGTATGTCACTGGTTGTTAACCGCCTACTGCAAAGCCATAGTAGCCAGAGCAAGAATAATTTTAAGTATATTCTTTTATTACATATTTATTTATACATTTACATGACTGATTAACTTGATTTGTGTTGGCGAAATTAGATATGTTAAAAAACGAATTTTAAAGACCTATTTCGAAAACTAATAAACAGATTTTCTTGTCTATTTTTAACTTGGTTTTGTTTTAACATTATCGCGTTGCGTAATGTAATCAAAGAAATAGAAGTTTTTTTTTCATTATTTATTCAAGGACATTTAATATTAATCACATCACATCAAATGTGACCATTGATATCAAGGACAATGATTTATTCAACATAGAGTTGTGTTATTTACAGAATTAAAAACGCAATGAGGGCAATGTGGGCTAACGCATTTGAATTTGCCACTAGAGGCGCTAGTGTTGAGTGAGGCATTCAAAATGTCAAATATCATCGGTAAAGATTTATGTGAGTCGATGTAATTTTAATTTGGTTTGTGCAATAAAAATTATTTGTTTATTTATAAATAACTATAATTTAAGTTCACGTTGGTAATAAACAGGCCACCGTCGCGACATCTGGTGAGCAAAAAACGGTATCCCTCATTCGACAGGATTAAAACTCAATTTAATCTACTTTGTGCAACAGAATTGCTAATAATAGGTATTAAAAGGTTAATTTCAGGAGGAGTTTCTTAGGAGGACTGACGTGAAAACTTAATGTGTTTTCTTGGCGCCTTAAGATTTCATAACATCTTTTGTCTAAAGAACAGCGTTGCTGTGAACTACTGAGCATATTTTTTTGAGAAAGTCACAGTTAGGGCGCTTGTGCACTACACTGAATTTTCATGTCCGGCGGTCCGATTTTTTCAGGTCCGATATGTCAGGCCATATGTAGGTAATGCGCGCTTGTGCACTGTCAGGAATTTTACCGTCCGGAATTTTACTTTTCTCTATTCCGGACCGGTTTTTTCAGGTCCGTGATGGCGGCAATGAAAAACGTGTTTACGCTTGTGCACTGCTGTGTCCGAGATCCGGAAAATTCATAAGGAATAGGCTTGGGAAAAAATAATCGATTTGAATCGATATTTATTTCGGCAATATTGTTAATTTCTAATTAACTTATAATCGATATTTATTGTTGAATATAAAATGCTATATTTTATATGATGATTTAATATAGTTGGTATATATCTCTGCAAACTCGGTATAGTTCTAATTTGATCAGCGTATGGTTCTAGTATCGATACTTAGCTACATTTTAGAATCGTATTAAAAGTATCGATAGCTTAAGGTAAGATAAATAAGTGTTGTTACACTTAAACGCCTAAACAGCTGAACTCATCTAAATGGAAATTAATATAGTAAATAGACTTAACTTTAAGAAAGGACATAGGCTACATTTTATCGCGAAAAATAGGGGATGAAAGTTTGCCTGGAAATTTGTCATTATCAAATTTTTTTTAGAATTGATAAATATAGATAAATATTTGACAACAGAAGTAATAATAAAGAATAAACAGAAGATTAACAAAAGTAATTAAGTGACACTCAATGTCTTTTTCGCATTTAATAAAATTTTAAATGTATGCTTCTGTCATTAATAAATTTAAAAAAAAGTATTCTAAGGGAATAATATTTCTGCTCAAAGAAACTACACCACGCGCATAAAATTATGCCTATATATAATACAGTCAACTGATCTCGTAAAGTTCATTTAGCATAATAATTCTCCGCTAACACGGCACTAATTTCCATTTGTTTACGAAATGGCGCCACCGATTGGTCTTTCTCTGTAATCGCTGAAAGTTGTTTTTACAAAACTTCGAAAAAGAAGCACGTTTAAAAATTTAAACATCAAGTACTAGACCATTATCAGTAATTTTATTCTAATGTCACAGATATTTTTAGCTATTGTATGTGAATAATGCTGTTCCTAAATTAGTAAGGGTATAAGTTTTTACATCTGATAGTAGTCATCCGATAGTAGTAAAAAAAAAATGCTTCATTCGTCTTGCCATAATTTATTATGGTTTATGTAAAACGATCAGATCATTATTTAGGTACCTTTCTACGTCTTCGAACTGAATTACCGACGTTCCAAAAATCTCATCGTACATAGCGTAAGTGACGTGTAGCTTCAAAGAGAGCTGCCCTACACTGCGCCGCTCCGATCAGGAAAAAAACGGACAAGTGCACAAGCTACTCATCCGAGTATGGGCGCTTGTGCACTACTCTGAATTTTCATGTCCGGCGGTCCGATTTTTTCAGGTCCGATATGTCAGGCCATATAAAAGTAATGCTAGCTTGTGCACTGTCAGGAATTTTACCGTCCGGGATTTTACTTTTCTCTATTCCGGACCGGCTTTTTCAGGTCCGTGATGGCGGCAATGAAAAACGTATTTACGCTTGTGCACTGCTGTGTCCGAGATCCGGAAAATTCATAAAGAATAGGCTTGGGAAAAAATAATCGATTTGTGTATAATCGATATTTATTTCAGCGATATTGTTAATTTCCAATAAACTTATAATCGATATTTATTGTAGATTATAAAATGTTATATTTTATATGATGATTTTATATAGTTGGTAAATATCACTGCATATGCTTTGGCAAACTCGGTATAGTTCTATTTTGATCAGCGTATGGTTCTAGTATCGATACTTAGCTAGATTTTAGAATCGTATTAAAAGTATCGATAGTTTAAGGTAAGACAAATAAGTGTTGTTACGCTTAGACGCCTAAACAACTGAACCCATCTAAATGGAAATTAATATAGTAAATAGACTTAACTTTAAGACATAGGCTACATTTTATCGCGAAAAATAAGGGATGAAAGTTTGCCTGGAAATTTGTCATTATCAATTTTTTTTAGACAATTGATAAGTATAGATAAATATTTGACAACAGGAGTAATAATAAAGAATAAACAGAAGACTAACAAAAGTAATTAAGTGACACTCAATGTCTTTTTCGTATTTAATAAAATTTTAAATGTATGTTTGTGTCATTAATAAATTTAAAAAAAAGAAGTATTCTAAGGGAATAATATTTCTGCTCAAAGAAACTACACCACGTATATAAAATTATGCCTATATACAATACAGTCAACTGATCTCGTAAAGTTAATTTAGCATAATAATTCTCCGCTAACACGGCACTAATTTCGATTTGTTTACGAAATGGCGCCACCGATTGGTCTATCTCTGTAATCGCTGAAAGTTGTTTTTACAAAACTTCGAAAAAAAATAGCACGTTTAAAAATTTAAACATCAAGTACTAGACCATTATCAGTAATTTTATTCTAATGTCACAGATATTTTTAGCTATTGTATGTGAATAATGCTGTTCCTAAATTAGTAAGGGTATAAGTTTTTACATCTGATAGTAGTCATCCGATAGTAAAAAAAATGCTTTCGTCTTGCCATAATTTATTGTGGTTTATGTAAAACGATCAGACCATTATTTAGGTACCTTTCTACGCCTTCGAACGGAATTACCGACGTTCCAAAAATCTCATCGTACCTAGCGTAAGTGACGTGTAGCTTCAAAGAGAGCTGCCCTACACTGCGCCGCTCCGATCAGGAAAAAAACGGACAAGTGCACAAGCTACTCATCCGAGTTTTTCATGTCATTCCGGACCGGAAAAAATCGGACCGCCGGACCTGAAAATTCAGTGTAGTGCACAAGCGCCCTTAATAGGTATTGATGATTATAATTTGGAATTTCATAATGACAATTAAAGTAGTGCTTCGCTTGAATACTTTTTGTCTTTTGTATTTGCTGAGGATTATATTACGTATAATTTTGCTTAGATCAAAGATTTATGAATACTTTTAGACAAAAGCTCCTGTTCAAGTTCCTACTTGGTATTTTCTTTCACAGCGCAATTATATAGTGTTCGTAAGGCGTTAAATAATTGACTATAATTTTAATATTTAATAAGAACTTACAAGTCACAGGTGAGTGGGACTCTCCTTTGAGAACCCGTCCGAGTTTTTAGTCTGGTAAATTCACCAAGATCAAATTTCTGCAGTGGATTTTGTTTGGTTTATCCACAAAACATTAAGGTTTACAATCGACTGGGGAAATTTTGTCAGTTTTCTATACAGTCAGAGGCAGTTGACTGTAACTGGAGGGGATGGTGTTTTTGAGCATTTTTTTGTTGCGCGTTATTCTCAATTAACCATTTCATTTGATCCCTATAATGAGAGTGCCTAAAACATAGCTAGTCCGCCATCTTGGGTGGTCCGCTATAATGTACTCGTATTTAGAATGAAATCAATTTCTGATAAAAGTCGTACAATCCAATATGTACTTGCGGTATGTCGCAAAGCAGCTTAATCGGTTGAGGATAACTGCTTTAAAACGCAGTTGTAATATTAATAACTAAAAAACGTTATTTAAATGCGAAAGAGGAAAATATAATTCGCTATTTTGAAAGATGGAATAGGGTCGATGGCGCAGTGGTTAGCGCGCTCGGTTTACTATACGTCAAGACAATTTCGCAAGGACCGGTCATAAGATGGGTGATCAAAAATTTACTATCTCGAGCTCCTCCGTGGTTCGGAAGGCACGTTAAGCTGCCGGTCCCGGCTGCATCTGCATTCGTTGACACCCACCAATCTGCACTGTGCCCGCCTGGTAGGTCATGGCCTATTCTCCCAATTCAATTTGGTTCGATTCCATCCATGGGGAAGGCTTGAGCCCCAGGGGTCCGAGCTCTCCTTGTAGGATCTTGGATTCTTCCTACTCCACTAGTGAGGATCATGTAAAAAAGAATTGAGCCAAAAAGATGAGGGTTCATGTTATGGTACCAGTATATTATGTTGAATATCCTGAACAATATCATGACTGTAATAAATGAATTAAATTACCTAAATTGAATGAGCAATGGGAGGCAGCATAGGTAGCTCAAATACGTATAAATTCTTCGTTAGCTAGGAGTTCGGGTGTAGCATTATCTGTTTACTTACAGATTTTGTAATACATGCTACAAAACTTAACCGGCTAGTCTGTGGATGTCCTATTGAATATGGTGCTTTATTAACTCTACCTCTTATGTTATGTAAAAAAAATATTATATCTAGTATATCTCTAATGTAACTAATGTTTTTATGTTGATTAAAGTCAATATTATAATGATAAATTGGTTATTTCTATCACCCATTACAACCGGATTAATAAATTAATAAAGTTTACTTAAAGGCATTGTTTTGAGGAAAATTCTTTAAATACCTTTAATTTTTTTACAAAAGAAAACTACGGTCTTTTTTTTTGGCGAAAATAATGAATGAGAAATTCATGGCCTAATTATTAATTTCATCGAGTCGAGTTCTTTGAAAACCTTTTAACGATTTTTAAAGCACTGTAAACTCGTTTTATTTTTGAAGGGTTTACGATGAAATAGTTGGAACAACTACTATTATATAAAATTTTAAACGATATGTAGAGGATTTATTTATTTATCAGTGTTAACCCTTCACAATACCACCCGCGAAGCGAATTTTACCTAATAGGACTCCATAAAATGTGTTGCGAAATCTGGCATTTACTCAAAGAATTCTCATTCTGTGTCCACCGCTTCGCTCGTGCTAGTGCCGTTTTGTGGCCTTGTATTATTTTTACTACCCACTTGACTAGTTTTGTCTCCTGCGTTCATTTGTTTAATGCGCTTAGAATATTTAAGTGTGATGTAAATCTAATCTGTATCATTTGAATGTAAGTACATATAAGTTGTATTATACCTACATGTTAAACCCAGGACAATTCATATTAAAAATAGATGGGCTGCTTATAGTGACGAAAAGCTGAATGCTTTTATTTTGATCCAAAAAAATAAAGTTCATACCGAGAGTTTCGTCAACTAGTAATTTTGTATACTTTCATGCTAGTAGACTATTTTGACAAGTAGATAATACAATACTTTCTGTTTTGTTGTACATATAAGTAGACAAATTTTGTTTATGTAACCTATCTATATATATAAACTAGCTTTCCGCCAGCTGCTTCGCCCCCGTGGTCTTGTATTATACATAAAAACCTTCCTTTTTCTTTTTCTTTTTAAGACGTAAGTGCTCGCTATAACGGGATTTTATGAAATTCAATACCTAAGGGGGTAAATTAGGGGATGAAAGTTTATATGAAACTTCGTTACTACAAGCGCTAGGTGTTTAAAATTTAGCATGCGGGTTCTTTTTAGGACGTACCTGCTCACTACGGTGCCCATTTAGACGTGATTTTACGCAATTCGATCCTTAAGGGGGTAAATTAGGGGATGAAAGTTTTTATGGCATTTCCTAATTTCTGGACTTAAAACTGGGCGGAAGGCTAGTTATTGCTAAAAATCAATTACTAAAAGCCCATAATAAAGATTTGGAACACCTTAAAAAACATTAAACATAGATATCAAAATAATTTTTTTAATTTTTATTTTAAAAAGTATGTTACGATGTAATTACATTTAAGCTTGATTATTGTTGGGGCCACGGCCTTCCAGGTTGCATTTTCATATGCATGTCGTGGTAACCTTTAATTAAGGCAGCACATTGTCTTTGTTGTTAATAATTAAGTTATTTGTATTAGTAGCTCAGTGGCATAGTGGATAAGCGCCGCGGCCCGCGATCGTTGTCGTTAAGCAACTTTCGCGAGGGTCGGTCACGGGATGGGTGACTAAAAAATTATTATCTCGCGCTACTCCGTGCTTCGAAAGACATGTTAAGCCGTTGGTCCTGGCTGCATTTGCAGTCGCTAATACCCTCCAATCCGCATTGGGCCAGCGTGGAGGGTCATGGCCCATCCTCCTTAAGCATCCATAAGGAAGCCCCTGCAGTGGGGACGTAAATAGGGCTGATGATGAAATTATTTGCATGTACAGTGTTTGACCTTGTTGGTTGCTCAAATAAATAAATAAAGCCACCTAAAACCAACAGCTCTGAGCTGCCCCACGCAATGTTATCTCCCCAAAACTCTGTGAATTCTACTAATACTTACTTTAGCAATTTAGGTAAACTATTAGCTGAAGAGTTGATGTCCAATTTCAAAAAGATATTTCCAACCAATTTAAATAATACTCGTACAAATCCAATAGTGGAATTTTCCTTCCTTCTATTTGGCACTGATCTATATGAAATTTCTAACGTGCTATGAAATCGGATAGTACACGCAGTTCAGACAATATTCCATGTAAGTTCCTGACAATTGCTCATAATTAAATTATACCAATAGTATCGCACCTTGTTAACATATGTTTCCACCATGGTGTTTTGCAGCATCCCTCAAAAAAGCTATAACTACACCAGTGTACAAGGCGGGGGATGATGCAAACCCTTGTAATTACCGGCCGATCCCGGTATTTCCGGTAGGTAGGTTATAATTTCACAATTCACGAAATTAAATACAATATTTTATCGACGCAACAATTCGGCTTTCGACCAGGGGGCCAATTCTACTAAATAAATTTTGTTTAAATCGAATCGAAAACGGAACGAAACCGAACGAAACTACAACTTTTAGTGGTTTTCCTATTCTACTCGGTGTCAAAATGGCGTCAAACGGTACAGTTCCGGTTCTATTTTAGTTTAGCTAACCATCGATCAACAGAAACTGTAAACGGTATTCTACTCGCTCAATCGAACATAGAACTATATAGATGTAGTTATGCAAACCGGAGCCAACCCACAAATCTGTCAAAATCGAATTATGTGCAGAGAAGCCTAAAAGTGTTGCAATTAAACTCACAAGTTGTAAATTCACAAAACTTTTTGATAAATAAATAAAATAAAATATATTCTATGGTAAATTATAACTAAAAACAAGAAACCCATTTTTCTCAAAACTGACATCATGTGGCTGGTTTGCATAACTACGTCCATATACTTGAGTCGATCGTCGGCCCTTATTCCACTAAAATTTTGACACTTCGTTGGATCGAAACGCTACTGAAACATTACTAAATCCGAACGTTTCATCTGTCAAAATTAACGATTTCTAAAAAGTTGCAAATTTCTACTTTTTGATGATCGATAGTTAGCGTTTACTGATAGATGTGAAAAAAATTATATTATTTAAAATCTTAAAAGGTGCAATTAGGTATCCCCAATTGCTGAGTGAAATAAAATACCTTGATCCATCTTCAGAATTGATAATTAAAAACATTTTGCCCTACAACAGTAACTTCGGCAAACATTTTTGTAGTGTTTGTATAGAAAAAAGTTTTATCTCGGTACATTGGAGAGCTGCAAAACGTGTTCATCGGTACCTGAAGGCTACAAAAAATAGGAAACTGACCTATAACAATAGTGGTGATCTAATCGGATTTGCTGATGCCGATTATGGTGGTAATCTGGTGGACAGAGCGATCCTATACAGGATATGTTTTCCAAATGTGTGGTTCAGCAGTGTCATGGGAATCACGTAAACAGAGAACCGTTGCAACATCAACAACAGAAGCTGAGTACATGGCTCTAAGTGAAGCCTGTAAGGAAGCCATCTACATTCGCTCATTACTAAGCGACATCTTTTGCTTTTCGTCACCCATCACCATTAATTGTGACAATGAAAGTGCCATTAAATTAACAAAAAACAACACGCATCACGCCCGCACAAAACATATTGATATTAGACATCATTTTGTTTGTGAGTCTATATCCACTAAACAAGTCAATGTGTCATTCATACCATCAGCTCACCAAACAGCAGACATTCTCACAAAGCCACTGCCTAAGCTGAGACACTATATGTGCCTTAACTAATTTAGGATTAGTTTAGTGTTATTTGTTTTTGTGTTGTTAGGTTAATTAGGTTAGGGCATCAGTGTTAAGGTACTTTTGATATAGTGTTTTTGTACATACAGTGTGTTTATATAAAGGTTGTACATAAGTGTCCTGATTACGGGGAGGTGTAGATAAAACCTTTTTCTATATTAATCAGACACTGGCATCTTTTCATATACCTATTTGAATTAGTATTTTATACACTGTTTATTGTTTTTTATGTCACTCTTTCTTTACTCTCTCTGACTTTTATGTATTTACAATGTGAAATATATTAAATACTCCAATCCACTGTGACTCTTAATTCCTACATTTTAAAAGTTTGTGAGTGAGTTATCAATAGACTGTAAAGAACATAATAAGTTGTGTAAATCCATTGATATGTTTGCTTTATCATTAATTAATTATAAAAATACCTTATATTAAGGTACCAAATAATTGTAATCTTTAATTGTCTAGCACTTCAAGCATATCAAATTTTCTATCCAATATTATTTATTTCACAAAGATACAAGGATACTTTCAATGAGCACCCTGACATCTGAAGTAAATATACAAAATCTGGGTATCAAACACCAGATTCCTCATCTACCTCATGAGAACATAGCAATCCATATGATATAAATTATGTAAAATGACTAGAAAAAAAATGAAATCGAAAACTATGGAGCTAGATAAACAAGTGTGATAGTGCATGCATATGTTTAATAAACTTTTTATGTACACCGTTTCATCTATTTGTTATAGATAGTTCTGTAATTTTAATTTTATTTGTGGTTGCTTATTGATATGTAAAAATGTTGACTTTAAAAATAAAATAAATTATATCTTGATTATTAATCTCAAATTATTATTTTTTATTAAAAACTTACATTTTATAGATAAATTAATAGGTTTTCATTCCTCTCTCAATTTGAATTGTTGAATTCATATTATGTAGATTCTTAACATAAATAAGGTCCACCTAGTTGAGGCATGTAATGTAAATTAAAATCGAAAAATTATATTTCTGTTAAAACATTACATAATTATAAACAATCATTGTAAATAGGAACATAGTAAAAATAATTATTAAGATTGTAGGGGCTTTTGGCTTTAAGTAAACTTATCTATGATTATAAAAACATGAATTTTTGAATATTTTGTATTGAAAAAAGTTATTAAAAGTATTGTAGTATTTTTACAGGAAAACTTAAAAGTGTGTATTTACAAGCATGTGTGGAATTCCAATAGAAATGGCACTGAAAAAGTCATTGTTTACAAATTAATTAATTTATCATTATTTTTTCTGATCACTTTTGCATTTGCAATACTATATTGATATTTATCTTAAAGGAAAATAATTAAAAAACCCACTTCAATTAGTGCTTGAGGTGGGATTTGAACCCATAAACACTCACAGTCTGGGCGTCTGCTAAAACCAATTTAACTACCAGATAACCAGCAGGTTTTGTGAAATTAAGAATTACTTGCATTACTAGTGAGCATATGCTCATTTATGTTTAGGAAGTTCACCAAAACTATATTAATAATACCATTATAGAGAATAGAATAGAAAATTCTTTATTGTTAACATTACACAAGTTATATAGGTATACAAATTTAAAACAGTTTAACAAAATAATGTAACAATTGGCGGCCTTATCGCTTAAAGCTATTTTTTCCAGGCAAGCATGGGATGGAGAGAGAGAGATAACAATTTATGAAGACAGGGGTGTACATGTTATCAATAACATTAAAAAGAAAATATGATCAAATAATAATCTTAATTAAAAAATTATAATTATGAATATCTTTTTTCTGACATAAGTAATACTCACTTTTTTATTTGGAGATTATAATATGATAAAGGATTATTACATCATATGTTTAAAGGAATATCAAGTTAAACAGGTAAATATACTGTTTATAAGATTTTATTGTGAATTATTTTAAAATTTTAAAAATTACATAAAATTGAGCTTAGCCTCAGCTCAGTTTTATGTAACATTTGAAATAATATGAGGCTTTCTGTAACCATATATTAAGTTGCGTGCAAGATAAATGTTCAGCCTAATTAGTATTAGCTACATTAAAAATTACATATTCTACTGTTTTTGACACAAAGTTAAAACCGACCACCAATTTTAACCCAATAGAAAAATGTCATACGCTATGATGGGTTACAATTTAGAACAAAAAGAAATAAGCCTGTGAATCAGGAGCTCCTGTTCAATTTGGCAGGAATTTATATGTGTAAGTTCTTTTATATCAGTTGAAACTTATACTTAATTTGCTCATAGTCAGCATGGATGACAGCTGCGAGCAGATCCATGCACCTACAAGAATTTAATTTGTATACAACTTAATGTGAAAGATATTATGTCAAATCATTAATAATTTTCTCTGATCTTACATACAATATCTAGTCAATAATGACATTTCTAATGGGTTTCTATAACAAACATTGTTTTAAATTTAATCTTGTATAGATTTTCCACAGTATATATTATGTTGCCTTGCTTGATTCGGTGTACAGATGTAGGTATAGCCAGATTTCGAAAGATATTGGATTCATTTCATCATCAATAATTCTCTCTTAAATGTCTACTTTGAGTCGACTATCGTTTATCTTCTTCACTAAGTTATTGATACGTATGAATATTTATTTTCAATCGAAAACTTCTTCTTTTATTAAGGGCTTTCGCATAATTCTGCCAATTTCACGTGCGTAGCCAATACATGGTATGAATTATTTTATAAAATTAATTTTGTAAATAATATTTTCAAGTATGTTTCACTTCCTATTACAGTTTAATATTACAAAAAAATGCACATATGTGGATTGTTTTAGTAGATATCCCATATTAAATTGTCATTTACAATTCAATTTTGTCAATTTCATTCTTCTTTTATTAATGGTATATATGCGCATTTCACACAATTCTGCCAAAGTCAAGTGAATAAATTAATTTCTACATGTTTGAAAAAGTAAAATGAAAAAGTAATGAATGAATGATTAATTAAAACATTGTCCACAGACCAATAAGAGAACTAGTTCAGACCGCCAAGTGCCATACATTGTCTTTGTACCGTAATGCTAGAAATGAACATGACTTTTTACTTTTTCATATGACCGCTTGCGTTGCGCCCACAGATTACCAACACGCGTCATTGGTGTTCCTCGCTTTTTTTTTAAGATAGGCAACGGAGTTTTCTTAGAACGGTGCATATTTTACCGATCATGGCTATTATTCAATTTTAATTTATATAGGCAACAGAGTTTTTACTATTAATCTCTATTCATATAATTTTTACTAAATTGACCACGTTTAGAATAGAGTGAAATAAAACAAACCATTACTTGTTAATTTTTTTATTTTTTTCGTAAATTTATTTAATGCTTTTCTTTGCATTAAGTATATTCTAGATTTATCGAGCCGAAGTATATCCACCCCTTTCAAAATTTTGTTTATAACGTTGCACCAGTTGAAAATAAATAATTTTATAGTTATATTTAAAAACAATTCGAGCACTAGTCCGTTGTGCATTTCACAATTTAAAAACTCAAATGAATATTCGGAAAGTATTGTTTCTTTAATTTTTTTCGTTATATTATTTTGGTGTCCATTGACTTCCAAATATCCATTTGTTACATGAATTATATTGCCAAAACTTATTACAGCACATTCTGTTGGGTAGGCTAACTTTCTTTGTTTGATCGATTTATATTCTTTTTCTTTTATATAAGCATGGGTTGAATTTTCATTTGATGCTATTAAATTATTTTTACAAAAATCACAATTTATTTTACTTAATATTTTCCTTGTTACCCATCCAACAGTGTATGCCCTGGAGTGGATATTAATTCTTTCTCGTCTTGCTTCTATATATATGTTTTCTGGCTCCTTTAGTGTGGAGTTTTCAACATTTGTATTAAATGTACTTGGACCAGCACTTAAATTGGAGTTATTGTCATTATCATCAACTGATGCTAAAACAGTTTCGGTGGCAAATAGGGATCTGATACTTAATAACTCTTGACTCGACTCGTCTTCACAATTAAAATTTTCAGAATGAAAATTTATGAACCTAGTAATCAATAAAGATTTAAAGGTGTTTATAAAAGCATAGGGGCTTGGGTCGTTACACCTATAATTATATGCCCGAACTTGGCCAAAAAAGTTTTCCAGGGGATCCGAATTAAAATATCTGGGTCTCAAAACTTTTATATTTTGTTTTTTCAAGGATCCCCACACTCTTTGGAAACTTTTAAGAGTAACAACCCAATTTTTTAACGATGGTACACTTTTCTCTACACTTTGTTTCGTGACAAATTTTATATTTTGTATGGTTTTTATAGCTTTGCGCCAGAACTCATGGTGTGGAGTTTTTGCACCAACAGCACAGGTTTTCCTTTTTTCTGCTTATTTATTGTGCTTGCTCCATTAACGCTGTCGAAAACGTCGTCAAAAAAAGAAACTGCTTCTGCAGTATTCTTTAAAGTTTTGCTTACTGCTTTCCCATCTGTATATGATTCTGAAAATTAAAAAATAGTTTTTCTATGAATGCTTGCATAGGCTATTTATCAAAAAATTCACAATGGTTTATAAATTTTGACTTATTTTTTCTTTTTATATCAGCCATTGATTCATGTGTTCCAAAGGGTTATTTTGAAAGATAAGATAATTGGCAAGTCGGTAGGAAAGTCATTCAATAGTCAAAATTTTTAATATGATTCTAAATCATATTAAAAATTTTGATTAGTTTAAGATAAATAAATAGAAGACAACATCACATAAACTGCTCAGATTCCAAGATAAGTAACCAAAGCCTCCATATTATGGATGGAGTATCTGAGACAAAGGAGGTATCACGAGGTATCACAATGTACAGACACGAGACAATATAGAAAAGTCCATTTTCTACATTGACCCGACCGGGAATCGAACCCGGGACTTCAGAGATGGCGCCACCTTAAAAATGACGTGCGAATCACTCGACTACGGAGGTCATCTATGCGTACCACTCGGTTACAGAGATAGTAATTTAAAAGTGTTATTATAACTAAACTAGCCTTCACCAGCGGCGTCGCCCGCGTTGTTCGCATTTATAATATTAGTAGGATACTTACGAAAGCTTGATGTATATGATAGTGCAGCTGACACTGACTTGCTCAGAACACGTACACAATTTTTCACCTGTAAAAATTGACAATATCATCTAGTAAAAAAGCTTGAATGATAAATGTTATAATTGTTTAACTATCAGTTTTTATAAAACATAATTGTTATTAAATTAAGAATTTTAATAAAAAAAAATTCTGTTTCATGTTTTTATTTCTATAACTAAAAATTTATTATCTAATTTGGTGCAGTCATTCTAAAGTTATGTTTGTACACACATATTGGTGATTCATATATATATATACTGATCAATATTAGGTGGCCATTTCATGAAAACCTACCATTTCATGAATACAATCTGGCCATGACAGATAAATAGATTAGTTTAATTACATTTTTATGTTTACCTTCATTTTTTTAATTTTTTCTGGAATAACATGTTGGTCTGTTAGCTTGTGCAATATTCTAGATTCTCCATGTTTACAATCAGCATTATATACATCCACTATATCTTGCCATTTGGCTGTTTTCCCTTGAAACAACATATCTTTGTTGAGCCAGTTATTTCTGATCCCTTTGATCAAAAATGGTGGATCATAAAAAACACTTAATTTGTTTCCATTTAGATGGATAGTATCATCTGAAAGTAGAAAAATATGAAGAATTGAATATCCTATAAATCACAATAATTGCATCAAGATAATGAAAAACATTTACTTACCAAAAAATGCACCAACATGCATTTGGTTTCTTTTACTCTCCTCCAGTAAATAATTTATTGCAGATTGAAAATTGGTTCCCTGATCTGATATAAGTGCTATAGGTTTTAGTCCAGTACCAGTTATTGCAGCAATAATTTCTTTAATTATTTTTGTTAACTGCAAACTAGAGGTTGCACCTTCACAGAAATAAAATGCAATTGGTTGTTGCCATTTATGTACTGCACCCCTCAACATAAAAACAAGAACATGATCTGCAAAATCACTTGTTTTTCCATTAGTGTCTACAAATCCAACAATGTCGTCTTTAGTGGCTGAATATGTTACAGCAGTTTCTAATGCCATTTCATCAAATAAAACTGTACACAATCTTCTATTACCATCCCAGTTCTCCACCTGTAAATTTTTTTAAGTACTTATGTAAATAAGAAACTAAAATATGTTGAATAAATATTTGAAATATACAATATAATAATTATTATACCATAATATATTTGATGCCCAGAAAAATAGCCTATTAGACAATCTGTCCCGTTATCAGTGTCGGAGCCTTAAATGGATTTTTTTTAATCCTACCGTAGTAAAATGGCAGTCATTTTGTTTTTTTAGCACTAAGGCATGGACTCTACCAACTCAACCATACCTACTCGTGTATAGGTACTACAGACATAAAATAGGTCTCATTTAATAGCTAAACATGCAGGCAGTAATAAAATAACAGATATGTTTTAATATAAAAAGCATAAAAAATAAAAATTAAATGTGAAGCATAAAAAATAATCCTTATTTTTGTATTTTTTTAAATTATTTGCTTTTTGTGAAAAAACTAGGTCAATAAACTATTTATTTTTTACTTTAATACAATAGCAGAGAGTATTCGCCTAAAATTAAACCTAATAATTTAAGCTCTCGGTGCAATAGTTTAAAAGTCATTTTACTATGGTAGGATAAAAAAAATATAGCAAGTGATTTTGTCGATAAAAAATGCCATACAACATACCATTTAAGGCTCTGACACTGATAACGGAACAGATTGTATATGTACAAACTAAATATACAAACAAAGTAGTTGTTCTTACTATTGTGTAAACAAGTCACTAAGGCTAAAAAAAATTGTATATATACAAAACATACCTGAAGTTTGATATGGTTGAATATTTGTGGATTTATGCCAGCCCCAACATTGAGTTGGCTTACCATATTCTTCAAAGTTGTTTTTGAAGGCAAAATAAATATTTTTTGTAGAAACTTGTAAGACTTTGGGCCTTGTTTATATATTGCAAGAGCTAATAGCTTCTCTTCAGTAGTGAATCGTCTTGCCATCTTTTTTTTCATGCACAGTTTCATCTGCATTAACAATTTTTTTTTTGACAAAGGATTCATATTTTTTGTTATTTCTTCAAAATATTTATTTTTACTAAAGGCAAGAGCTTTTTTCACTCTCAAGTGATAATTGGTTTGATTTTTTACTTTTTTGTACTCATTGTACAAAAGTTGACATCTTGGTGTTAAGGTCTTTACATTCCGAACCAGTCTCTTTTTAATAACTTTTTTAAGTGTTTCACATATTAAACCTGAAAAAAATATTTAATACTATAGTTACAAATTATAATAAAAAAACTGATAACTTAGCAAATAAAATCCACTATCAAATAATATAATTATAATAAAACTTTTGACAAAACATTATGATAATTATGTTTTTTCTTATATACCATTTAAAAAAGATTTGATTTAGGAAATCTAAACTATAAAAAAGATTAACAAATTATAGTGTTCAAAATATTACCAGGTGTAAAGGACTGCGTAGAAGTTCTTCCTATATCAGGCACAAGCTCATCTTCTGACGGAGGCAAGATACTTTTTTCTGAAAAACAAGGTAATGCTTTATTTTCTTGATCTCTATTGTATCTAGTTGCATTGCATGAAATATTAATTATGATATTTGATCAATTTTGCATTCACATTGCTGTACTGAAAAATAATTTTAATGAACATATGTATAGCATTGTGAATGCAAAATTGATCAAAAACAATAATAATTAGAACAAAATTCTTATCTTTATCAAAAGTTTAAATATTTTTTTTGGCTGTTTGTGTGGATTGCCTGAACATTGATGTATATACACTCTGTAGTAGGGAAAGTGGAAAGAGCTTGAAAAATGTATCACTCCTGTGAGATCCTGGGTAGCTCAGTGTTTAGAGCAGTCGCCTGTATCGCAAAAGGTCATGGGTTCGAGCTCCATCCAGAGTGCCAGGGACAAAGTGGAGTTGAGTGAGTGAGTTTTTAAGCATTTTTCATTAAGAATATTAATTATGGTTTACAGACGTACCAGAAGTCTCTGCTCGTGAAACTTTATTCGGGGTTTCTCCATATGGTAGTGCATAAGAATGATCTATGTGACGTTTCCTTGAATAACTATGGTCACTGTATAAATCTAAAAAGAAAGTGAAATTTGCTATTAGCAATATAAGGCAGTACAGAAATAGCTTTAATCAGACGTCTTAGTAATAAATTACCAATTTCTAAGGAACTAGTTGAGGGTTTGCCTGAAGATATCTCTTCATTCAGGAACAAAGTAGGATAAGCACAGGTCTTTAAACGATCATTATGTGTCAAGCTCATAAACCTTCTCTCAAAATGTTTATGGCACACAAACTTGTTTTAGTATCAACTAAATTCTCACTCTTTATGCACTTTAACCACTTTCTGATCATATCCTCATTTTTAGGAAATTTATGGAATTTAACGTCCTGTCGTAAACTTTTGCATCCGGGGACACAACACTTTCGATATATTATCTAAAATGCCGGGGACTCTGTATTTGTAGATTCGAAGGGGCGGAATTTAATCAACGCAAGCACTTCTCCTCAAAACAAAAAGAATATTAATTATGGTTTACAGACGTACCAGAAGTCTCTGCTCGTGAAACTTTATTCGGGGTTTCTCCATATGGTAGTGCATAAGAATGATCTATGTGACGTTTCCTTGAATAACTATGGTCACTGTATAAATCTAAAAAGAAAGTGAAATTTGCTATTAGCAATATAAGGCAGTACAGAAATAGCTTTAATCAGACGTCTTAGTAATAAATTACCAATTTCTAAGGAAATAGTTGAGGGTTTGCCTGAAGATATCTCTTCATTCAGGAACAAAGTAGGATAAGCACAGGTCTTTAAACGATCATTATGTGTCAAGCTCATAAACCTTCTCTCAAAATGTTTATGGCACACAAACTTGTTTTAGTATCAACTAAATTCTCACTCTTTATGCACTTTAACCACTTTCTGATCATATCCTCATTTTTAGGAAATTTATGGAATTTAACGTCCTGTCGTAAACTTTTGCATCCGGGGACACAACACTTTCGATATATTATCTAAAATGCCGGGGACTCTGTATTTGTAGATTCGAAGGGGCGGAATTTAATCAACGCAAGCACTTCTCCTCAAAACAAATAAGTAAAAGCCCGATATCACTGTATTCGTGGATTAAAGAGGCGGAAATTAATTGACGCAAACACTTTTCATCAACACAAACAAATAATATACTTATGGCATTTGAACTGAACTGACCGTTGCAGTTCAACCACAACACAGACAAAATAAGAATTAAATAAGAGGTTGGCATAACTGCATAAGGGGTGAAGAAAGCATAGGGGGAGGAGACCTAAATGTCAACTGTTATTCTAGCACTGTCATCGGAACGGTAACTTTTTTTCTATGAGACTTTACCGGGCGTGACATTGTCTGTATCATTGTGGTTTGTATTGACAAAAAGTGAATTGGTGTTGCAATATGAAAATCAAACATCGATTGGAAAATAATCGATTAATTCACTATATGTAATAGAACTGCAGTAACATTTATTGAATAAAAAGAACTCAGGGTCAATGTTTACTTTCTTGCGACGCCGACAAATCCAAAATATACTTTTAGTTAGTTTTGGTGCAATTTTGCATTTTACCTAAGTTTTACGGACTACTACGGTTGTTGATTCAACAACGCCCAAATAAATAAATATATATATATATATATATATATATATATATATAATTATGTAATTTCCAATGCCCGTAATTGGAAATGTTATATGAAAACCTAATGAAGTCCCATAAAGTCACAATATGAACTATGAAGTTCAACTAAGTCCATGTAGTTTGATGAAGTTCGATGATATTCAATGAAGTTTAATGAATTCTGTTTAAATGAATTGAAGTTACTAAAGTCATATGCAATCATCATTTAACTTTAACATTAAATTTTTAGTACAAACAAATATAAATTTAATGGTTATTTTAGTTGTACATTCTTTTGAAACGGAGTTGTTTAAAGTAAAGTATACACCTCTGGATTAATGCTCGTCTTAGTCTTGGACTGATTGCATACCTCACTTCTTACAGTTTGTTAGTGACTGAAAATGAGTCAAAACTTTTCTGTTCACGATCTACCCATGTAGGTACCGTTTTATTTTACGGAATCATATTATTCACTGTCATGCTACTTTATCTCTGATAATAACATTTATTTTGCGAATTAAAACTCGGTATAAACAATAAAATAAACCAACACCATTCGAATTTTGAAACTTAACTCTTTAAGCTTGACGTTATCTTTAGTCGACGCCAGGATTTATAGTATTTCATCTGACTTTTTTTGTTAATTAAAAGACTTAATTATATTGGATTTATGCTTTAATATTAAGCATGTTTAAAGTTGAGTGCTTAATAATAGTTAGAATTGGGTATATAACGCTTTTCTGAAAACTAATTAATTAAAATAGTTGTTTGATACATTATAAACACACTGTCAATATATTACATGAGAATCTGTTCTATTTTCGATGAATATAATTGTTAAAATCTACAGATTCTAAGAAATAAACTTTTATTAGATTATTATCTAACGTGATGATATTAATACGCAACTTATTTTTATAGTGTCAAATACCCATAATGATAATAAATATTAATTATAAATTCGCGTTTCAGGTATTTTCCCATATAGCTTAACACTTAGGTATGCACTTTCTTAATGTAGCTAATATTCGAGTGTTTCGTCCGTATTTTAAAACGTTCGAATAAGAATATAATACATTCATTACGTACAGAAGTGATAAAAAAATGAAGGAATGAATAATCATTAATCGTCACCCGTTTAACTAATAATTTCATTTATTTTATTCTGGTAACACTAATGACAACTGTTTGGTTCGGCTGCGGTTTGGCTACGATTACGTTTCAGTTTAGTAAACGTTCGTTTGATAATTGACGTTAGCGGAATGCAAATTTACAGCGACAATCGAAACGTAACCGTTACAGAAACGCTATTGATGATCGATCGTTGTAAATTAGTAGAATTGGCCCCCAGGGGGCCAATTCTACTAAATAAATTTAGTAAAAACTGTAGTTACATTCGGTTTCGATCCATTTTCGATTCGATTTAAACAAAATTTATTTAGTTGAATTGGCCCCCAGGATTGTCCTTTGAAGACGCAGTAAGTGAACTTGTTTGCTCGATCGTAAGTAAAATCGATGCCGGACATAAATGTTTGTTTGCATTTTTGGATTTAAAAAAAGCTTTCGATACGGTGTCTATTTATTTTTGTCTGGTCATATCTTATATGATATAATGAGCTACAAATAGAATCTTTTAATTATTCTATATTATTATTATATGGCGAAAGCATGTCTGTGTTTTATACGTCTGTTGAGCTCTCAAGTCTAACCCACTAAAATAATTGTCTTGAGATAAGACATAGGTAGATTTTATTGTGATAAAAAGATTTAAATAGGGATTTATAGCTTGTATTTAAGTTCGTCATTATTTGAAATACCTGAATATTAAGTTTCATAACATCTTGAAACTTTATATTCTAGTATGAATAATATTTATTTTAGTGTTTTTAGAAAAGTAACTACAGAGTTCTGATCCACAAATTCTTTGATATTGTTTATGTTTTTATATTTTGTTTTACTTTTGATAGAAGTAATTGTTCTTTTGTATGTCTTGTCAAATACCAATTTCAATAACCAATTCTCCACGAAACCAGCAGCTGTATTTATTACTTTATTAGCTGATTATTTCGTAATTCTAAATAAAGTGGTTTAAGAGCCAATCATGGTCGTGGAAACAAGAAGAATGAAAAAAATTGACGATAAGGTAACAAACTCAGAGGTCGAGACGGCGGTTGATACTGCGGGTAGTACGTCGGGCGCATCGCCGCCACCCTTCTGAAACGTCCTCCAGGTACTAATTTGTCCAGGACTCAAGTTCATCGGCCACGATAAGAGCTAAACTTTTACTTGTAGAGGCGCAGCATGTGCGGCGTCTAGCTGATCTAGAGTTGCGAGAGCGTGAAGCGTAGCTGGCCCGAGAAACAGTGGAGCTAGAACTTCGCGCCAACGCCGCGATAGAGGCGGAAAGTAGTCAGCGTGGAAGTTGTCATAGTACTCGCCACAGTCGTTGCAGTCACAAAAGTAGAGACGTACACAAGGAGCAACGCGTAACCAGTTGGCTCGACGATGTACACAGAGAGAAATCGCCCACTATTCGCTTGACACTCATAAAAATCCCAGCCAATCTAACAATATTTCTTCTCATATGCAGATCTTAGAGCCTCAGAAGCCTGCAAGTTTTTATAGTGCCAGTGGGAGCAGATGGAGCCGCAGATGTGGCCTCCGCCCTGTTCGCAACGCCGAGAACGACAGCAGCTGCATGCGCGGCGCCTTTACAGTTGGCGCCAGGAAACTTCGCACGCAGTGCCTGCGAGCGGTGACAACTCGATGAAGATAGTGTCGTCACTTATTTCGACATTAGTACGTGTTAGTAATTTTAATAAAACTCCTTAAAAAATTCGAATATAAATTTACCTTATTTAGACGGTAAATCTTCCGTCGAATATTTAGGATTTAGGCGGGCTTTTATTGACACCGAGTCCTCACATATACACACAAAAATAAGCACAAACATTGTTGTTCAAAAGGAAACTCCAAACGCCTAATTTAATAGACTAAGATTAGAAAAATAAACACTTTATATAAACATATTATTATTAACAGGAAAATAAGCTCACATTGTGGTCAATACCTAATGAATGGAAAGCTGATAATATTTCAATTCATAATGTTTAGTAAATACTTTAGGTATAGTATTTATGGTATACATATTTATTTTACTCATCTTATTAAAAACCGTTTACACTAAACAGATAGATACCTAATATGTATTTTTATTTTTTATGGAGGAGACCTATACTCTGTCAGCATTTGGTGGAAGTCTTTTGTAGTTTAACTAATATCGTCGGGGGCTGGGAGTAGAGCAGTCTCTGCTGGATTCTACTTCTTTCCCCCAAAAGTGAGGGTGCATCAGCGGGAGTTCAGTGGGTATGCCATCCATGTTTTGACTAGCATTCCGCAGGCCCGTGTGGATAGAGAGTGTTACACATGATCTGTCAATCGGTAGGGACAGTGCATAAAGCAATTTCCCTACGACAAAAAAGTTTTCAAAATCACAAATATGGGTTTTCATGTTATAGACAAAATCAATAAATTAGATGTTGGTTAAGTTATTGTTAAAAATGTCAACCAACTGGCCACGGAAAAGTCAGACTGCGCACGAACACGGTTTCGGAGTAAAAATCGTTTTTGTTGTATTGGGGACCCTTAAATATTTATTTTGTTCTGTTTTATTAGTATTTTTTTGTCATAGCGGCAACATAAATACATCAACTATCAAAATTTCAAATGTCTGACTGTCACTGTCCATGAGGTGGCCGACAGTGGACAGACAGACGGACGAACGGCGGAGTCTTAGTACCCAATTGGGACCCTATTAGGTACTATGACTCCATTAGGGACCCTATTAGGTTTTACATACGTACAAACGGACAATATTTGAATGTTTTTGAGTTTTGACTATGAATCTTTAATAGTAAAATTGTTTGCATATTCTGTAATGTCCCTTATTTGAGTAGGAAAATGATTCATTTTGACCTACCATTAGAAACGATAAATATTCATGACAGCTCACCTATTTTATTATAAAAATATTTATTGTGTGTTTGTCGAGCGACTTTGCATATCATTATTTATTTATATGCGGGACTGTCCGGTGCGATCGTGTGTGTGTGTGATGCGTACTTATGTGCGTCCGAATGTTAAAAAGTTAATAAAGTAAATCGCAAATATATGACAGAGGGAATAAAATCTTATAATTTTAAATTAAAATCTCATCAAAAATTTGTCGTCTATCGTCTATATAGCGTCATATTACTAAATGGCTATATCTAGAGAAAATAACATTATCCGATGTTTTAATAAATGAACTATTTGAGGTTACGAGACATTTTACAATATTTATGAAAGCTTTCGAATAATTTCTCTGTTCTGCAAAGAATTAAAATAATTACGATAATGTAAAAGGTTCTTTAGTATGTTTTATTATTATTTATACTAATCAAACAAAATTAAAGTTTGTGTTTCAAACTAAAAAACATTAATGCGTAATTCTGGTAACAAGCTTAACACACTCATATTTATTAAAAGTATATGACATCATACAGAAACTTACTTAGGTACAGGAAGGAAATTATGAAAACTAATACAAATAGACAAAGTTTTCTGTCTCTACGTTTGCATAAATAAAATCTTTAAATTTTAATGGGTATTTTACCAACTAATACTTAAAAGCCACAAAAAATAAATAAATAAAAGAATTACAAATATTCTGTACGACTCTTTCATGAAATAAAACTATTTATCTAATAATATAAGACCGCATGGGCGAAACCGCTGGCGGAAAGCTAGTTAGTTACTCCGTATATTGATAAAAACCTCATTATAATCCTTTGTGTAGTTGAAAAGAACTCAGCGTACAGTCAGCAGGAAGCGTCTTTTACTATGCACATATGACATGATGGTATACCTAGTTTCCCGTAGGTGAATAATTTTTAAAATCGATCTAGTATTTTAGAGACTATAAGAAATGAAATCTTTCCTTTTCTTCTTTATAAACCGACTTCAAATGTTTAATAAAAATAAAATTATTATTTAAGAAATTCTATAAAAATATTTAGAAGAACAGAATGGCACGAACAGAATAAATATATATATATATATATATTAAGCCGTTGGAGGGTATTAACGGCTGCATTTGCAGTCATTAATACCCTCCAATCCGCATTGGGCCAGCGTGGAGGGTCATCCTTCTTAACCATCCATAAGGAAGGCCTGAGCCTCTGCAGTGGGAGCGTAAAAGGGCTGATAATGTTGATGATGATGATATCAATATAGATCAGACAACGCTCAATATAGCTAGACAGTAGAGAAAAGTTTAAATGCTATATTGACTCGACCGGAAATCAAATCTGGCCGCCCCGATGGTAACACCTTAAAATCGGTATGCAAGCGACGGCTTACGGAGTTCGGCGTATAAAAAAATATTATGTAAGTTTTTAATTAAATATAAGTTTTTATATTTATTATGAATAATAAATTATAAGAATTTATTATTCATAATAAATATAAAAACTTAAGAATACGAGTATAATAAGTATTAGAAAGGATGTGTTTTACGGTCATTGGTTCAATTATATATTAATTTATTTAATGTATCTTGTTACGGTCGTTTCAACGGCTATTTCCGGTACGCCGACACCATGCTTTATCTTATTTGCATGATATCATAATAAGCTTTACATTGCATTAGTAAATAGTCTATAAAAATGTAAAATAGTAGTAATGTATCCTTGCATACCTACAACATTTAAAAATAAATTTTATGTATTATTTGATCACCAACCGCTGCAATTTCGCATATATACAGGTATGCATGGTTAGCTACCTTATTTTAAATTCAAGATGGCGGTCTATCTTGATCTATTTATTTTTTGTGAATTGGTTTGCTAAAAGAATACGAAAATAATGTAATATCTTCATACTAAATTCAATATAAAGGATTAGTCATCTTATTGGTATCGAATCAAACTGTCCGCTCAGAAGATTACGATGAAGGAATTGATATTATTCTAAATAATTTGTTTATTTGTCCTAAAGAGTAAAACTAAACTTTGTAATAAATTTAACCTATCGTTTTTCGACATTAAAAAGTTTTCGCTGTACTATCCCTTCAATTTTATATAAGTACATACTTATATCTCATGTCCGTAGCATGTCGAATGGAATCCCACGCTTCAGTCATCTTCAGTGAACTAGGGACGTGGACACGATTCGTGGCAAACGGACCGAGGTACAAATTGTTTTATTTGTTTCCATGGGGGCATTAAATGACGATAATTTTTATCATAAAAAAACAAAGGTCATAAATTTATATCATTCGTTAAGCTGTCATATTTTATTGGCAGGTTTTATTACATTTCATTAACGAATTCATGGTAATAATTAAATAAGATTGGTTGTGGTGATTTTTTTTATATGTAAGCAATATTAACCACATAATTTCTAGTAAATATTTACTCAATTTTCTAACTTTTCCTGCAGGTGAAAGTGATTAATACTTCAATGTTTTAGTGTTCTTAGAAAATTGTAACAATTGTTTAAACTTAAAGTATCTACCTATTTAACATATTGTCTCTATGTGTTTTCATACTATAGTGTGTTATCAAAGACTAGCAGAAAGTTATATCGTTTTAGTACCACCTTCAAAGGACGCATAGGATATTAATAAAATGAAAATGTTATGGATTTATTCAATCAAAAACACAACAAAGAAGTAGTCACATCATGGGCATGAATGTTTTCTAATGAGCGGTTATCATATAACTCGCCCATGCTCGCGCGGGTCTATTTCATATATTTAGTATGACCATACACAGATACACATTATGATTAATATTTGACCCATCGTTTCATCGACTATTTGCTCGTAGCACACAGCATAATGTAAGACTGAGCACGGTAGGTGTTAGATTATAATGGAGTGGATTACTTGTGTTTATCCGAAGAGGTACATACGACAAATTGTTATTTAATTGTACGTTGTACTGTCAGCGTTAATCGATCAATAAAGTATATTTATTGAAGTTCCTTTAAGTCTTAATTCATAGGCATAAGGTTCTAATATCGGTGGCAGTATTTGACTAATTACGTTTAAAAGATTCCAGAGAAGTATGAAGTACGTTACGCTATGATTACATTAAAAACAAGGCGAGTTTCTTTTCTAGTTATGAAAATAAATTAATAACACAATCAATTAATTTTATTGATCATTAAATACGTCTCAGTAATAAATATTTTGAGATGGCAATCGAGAATTATATTAATTTGTATATGCGAATATTATTTAATTTGTTATTAAATTATATGATTACCCAATGTGGATTATAAAAAAGGGAAAAACTTTTTATTACTTTACGACGTCAATAATTTACTTTACGATTTTGCAGATGCACAATAGTATAAAAAAACAAGAACAAGTCTCTATTCCGCTATTTTTTACGTAACAATCGCATCGAAATATAGTCTTAACTATTTGCATTTTGCAATTGTATTATCTATCTGTAGTCCAATAATATAGTGCATTATCTTTCTCAAAAAACAATGGCGACAGATATATTTATATAATGTGTTTAATTTATAGGATTTCTTGGAAATAAAACTTAATTGCGTTGCTCTGAAAGAGAATTGTTTATTGAGAAACAAACATTTACAACATTTTAATAAATCTTATATCTATAAATCTTACCTGAGAAATAACATTTAATGCTATTATTTCACTAGTCCCTTTTATATTAGCTTAATTAACTTAATAATAATAAACTGATAATTATCATTTCAAAATGTAACCATATTTCTTTGAGAGTAAATAAATACCACAAAGTAAATCACAAAACATCAGTACGCACGCGCGGTAGTTTAAATAAAGTACTCTTTATTTAAATTTATAATTTTGTGATCTAGTGAAACAAGATTGTCTTTGAAGGTCTATTAACCTTCGATAATTACGCTAAGATTAGGAAAATTGTTCTACTGTACGTATGTACTAAATTATATAAACACTATCCCGGCGCCTGGGCTATGACTTCCCAGGTCTTATCCTCCATGTGGGGCTTTTTTTTGGCATTGTGGGGTAGGCCTATAAGGGGTTTTGAATACCCGGATATATGCGCGTAGGACAGCCACATAAACTCATCGTTCGCTAGGTGCATAAATCATTTTCCCTATATTCAAAAAAATATACAAGTATACATATAAGTACCAATCAAATAAAAAAGCAAACTTAATGTTAGAAAAGTATCGTTTTATACACCACCATAGGTTGTGGACATTTTACCAACGGCATAAGTTAATAATATATTTCTTGTGCATTCAAAATAGTTTTTAGATTTTTCCGTTGTTTCTTTCCAAATTTTGAACCGGAAGTATCCTATATATTTTGTTACGAGTGACAAAATTTGCCGACAAGAATGGCCGTGTTTTTTTATTGATTGTAAAGTCAATAGGTTTACGGCTCACATGCAAAGTTTAAAAAAAATATGCGCTTAGCGACTAAATGTGTGCCACACCACAGAATAGCATTTTTTTACATTTTTCATAATAATGAAGAGGGCACCAACCTCAACCGGTCCATCAGTATCTCATATCGACGCGATACTCGTGGGCTTTAGTAGTTTTCCAATTGGACTCAATTTTTTTTTATATATACTAAGTTGTAATGAAAAAGGAGAAAACTATATTATATTACTAAGGGTTTTGTCACATCCAAAACGTGAATATATAAAATTTTGGGCTATATCTTTCCTATGGATGGAATCAAATTGAAACGAATAAGGAGAATGGGCAATCCAGTGTGGATTGGTGGATGTTAATAACATCACATGTTTCCGGGGCCAACGCTAAACGTGTCTTCCGAAGCACGGAGCAGCTCGAGAAATATTAAAATCTTTGGTCACCCATTCTTTGACCGGCCGCGGCCTTTACTGCGGAAAGTTGCTTTACTTCCACATTGTACATATACTACTGTGGCATCGAAATCACCTGCTTTTCTAATCGCGAAGATGATGATGATGTCATCATCAGCCATTTGAGACTCCACTGCAGGGACTCAGGCCCTCCTTATGGATGGTTAAGGGGGATGGGCCACAGCGCTCCACGCTGGCCCAATGCGGTTTGGGGAGCACTTATTAACGACTGCAAAATGCAGGCATGATCAGCGACTTAACGTGCCATCCGAAGCTCGAGATAATATTTTTTTCATCACCCATCCCGTGACCGACCCTTGCGAATGTTGGTTAGCGACAAAAATCACGGGCCGCTGCGATTATCCACTACGCCACCGAACTACACTATTCTGAGGCACCCTTAGGTAATAGGAAAATGTACTTTCCTCAAGTACGATCAGCAATTTAGGCTGTGCGTTAACTGTCAGTAATTAGTACGAAGATCCTTATATATTAATTATATATCGTACTCTTTGGTAATACCGCTTTTAAATGACAGATCTTACGTAGGGCCTTAGCTTTACGCCAAATTAAACTAAATTATGATGAGGTAGAAAATGTTTGCGGAAAACCTTGTGTTGACATTAGCATAATATCCTATGTTATCGCCGGTAGAGCCCACATAACTATGAGTAACAAAAAACCCACAACCAGAATTTTAAATACATTTTCTTTTCCGTCGATGGCTTCTTTTAAACATGTTAATTTTTATATATGTACCATGTTTTGTTAATTTCTGCAAAATACTGTCAATTTGTGCGTCACGATTACTTATTTGGATTATTTTTTCCTTTCGCATTAATTGGAAATATGATTAAGAAAAGATACAGAATAATATCAGACTTTGTAAATTGGGATAAAATTGAATTTTAATGATATTCAAATACAAACCTACTATAACTGTTCTTAGAAATGAATAAATACTAATATGAAAATATTACGCCATCAACAAAAATATCGGGGAAAATTATGCAACATTTATATAGTTCAAACTTTATTTAACAAATTGCAATATGTGCTAATAAAACAAAAAGTAAGAACAAAAAGTGTAAATAGATAAACCTATGTTCATTCAAGAACTCAGCGTCGGCCAACAGTAAAGTGATTTCAGATTAATGGATATTTGACATGAACCGTTAATTATACAACCTTGAGGAGAAAACCAGGTGATCACAACACAACGT
Organism: Diatraea saccharalis; assembly: GCA_918026875.4. NCBI lineage: Eukaryota > Metazoa > Arthropoda > Insecta > Lepidoptera > Crambidae > Diatraea > Diatraea saccharalis. The sequence continues at coordinate 7,522,158 of OU893349.1, forward strand.
GAATTAAATGTTACGTTTGTCTCAAAAGAGTTTGGTACAGAAAGGACCGTTTACAAAGCGTCTGTGTACCCTTGACCGCTCGGCGCGCTTAGTCGACTCGCGGCTTTACTCTAGCATCACCGCGTCGAGGGTCCAGTGGCGCTACGCCACCGAATAAAAACACGATCAACCCTATTAACACCGCAGTTCAGAGCAATGCACCGGCATAACGACTATCCTTGACTATAAAACGAGTGCGGGTTAAAAACTTTTTTTCAGTCATGTAAATAAATAAGTGTCTGTGAAAACCGTTAATATGAAAACGAGAAATAACGAATTAGATATGCAACCTGAACTGCAGGAATTGCTGCAGAAGCCGAGCAGCCTCCCACTCCTGGATAAGAGGAAACATGCAACAAGTACGTGGTTTTTTTTTTGTACTTTTCTAAATGTTGAAGATTATGAAAAGTGAGGTGTCAATAGCAGCATTCGCTACGGCGAATCAAAATACGTCGTACATTTTGCATAATAATAACTTGTAGTACGGATTGTTTATGTTAGTGAACTTGATATATTGAAATCAATCTTATGTATTTATGAACTGGAGGATGTAATAATAAATTGTAAAGCATATAATTATTAGTAAAAAATAAATAACTATGCAAATACCAGTTTTAAGTAAGTTAGTTTATTTCAAAGTAAACTTTAACTAGTAGACAGAATTATTATTAGGGATATATTTATTTAGTTACTAGTTATTAGTTATTTTTTCAATTTCTTATTTTAAGAACGCTTTTCATTATTCTTTAAATTTTATTCGTAAAATACTCGCGAGATATATCTATTTGATTTTTGTCACAAATTGTTTTTATATTTTCTGAGTTGTATTATAATTTTTCTTGTTATATGCAAGTAAAATTCACTGACGATATTTCCAATTCAAAAAGATAGGTACTGTTTTTTAAATCGAAGTGATTGTTTTTATAGACATTTCGAAAATAATGAACTCACGAGTATAATTGTAAGAAGTTTCAAAAAGCTTTTTTAGTGACAACGAATTAACGTAATCCATTTATTATATATTTATGCAAATAAATATCTACCGAAATATATCGTATCAATAAGGAATTGGTAATTAATTTTAAATTTACGTTACATTAGATTAAAAGTAATAAAGTAATGTTTTAATGGTTATGCGTGCATGGCCTTGTTCCTAGTATATTTTCTCACAATTTGCAGAATGCCTTGAACTCCAATATTTATTGACATTGATAGACTAAGCAAGTGTACTCATAAGTTGAAGGTAGTGGGAATGAGAAGTCATCATATATTCTTAAAATACTTGAAGTGTGGAATCCGGTAAATCACATTTAGGGACCCCGTTTGATTAGATTCGGAACGATCTCGGCGAATAACCAGTTGTAGCTATAATTATCAAAAGTCAAGTCAAAGTCAAAATTATTTTTATTCCACATTCTTAATACAATATGAACAATTTGTACTAATATTATAAAGAGGAAAGGTTTGATTTTTTGTATGTTTGCAACGAATAGACTCAGTAGTTTCGGGTAGCTATATCATACGCGATTGCGATAGGCTATAAATTACGCGTGCGAAGTCGAAGTATATTATATAAATGCACAACAATTATAGTTGTAATGGAAAGCCTCTATCAAAATTACTGGGAAACTTAAATCATTCCTATCTACTTTAACATTGTAATATTTCTTAAAGTCTGACTGAATAGGGTCAGTAAACGGTCAGTAACTGCAGTCAATGCTAGCGCCGAAAACTGACCACACTATTGATGTAAAGTCAGTAGTTGTGGTAACGTGTTTACGGTGTGATTTAGTTATATTATTTAAGTCACCGAGGAAAATTAATTCGCAAAAACGTCAGATTGAATATTAGGTCTTGTTGGATTTTTTATTTTCAAGATAGGAAATACCAATAACGTTGATTCCGAAATTAATGAGTCAAATAAATAAAATTTATAAATAAAACAAATTGACGCGGTGACGCAGTAGATAAGCGCCGCGGCCCGTGATCGCTGTTGTTACGCTATTTTCGCAAAGGTCGGTCACGGGATGGGTGATAAAAAAGAAATATAATCTCAAGCTACTCCATGCTTCGGAAGGCACGTTAAGCCATTGATCCCGGCTGGATTTGCAGCCAATAATGCCCTCCAATCCACATTGGGTCAGTGTGGAGGGTGATAACCACGTGGTAACCCGTCCACCCTTAACAATCCATAAGAAAAGCCTGAGCTCCAGCCAGGGGAAGTAAAAGGGCGGATAATAATAATGATGATGCGATTACAATTATAAAACTGATTTTTTATCCAATAACAAACAAATTAGCGACATTGATTTTTGTATGCTACATCGTACTCGTATGGTTTCGTAAATCTTCGTAAATAATAACATAATTATATAGATGACCCCAGAATCTTCTAAAACATATATTTTTTTTTTAATACAGTAAAAGGCCAACCGTGTAATTGTGTATATACTCGTACTTAGGTGAAATTCCAGCTGAAAAAATTAGCAATTTCATAAAACGCGTATTTTAGTTTTCGGAAATAAATAAAGTAAAATTTAAGCCAACAATAAAATTTCTCGTGCACGCTTTAATAGTATCTTCTTATATAAGCTTCGAATCATGGGGAGTAATTTAAAATATATTTTAAGAAAAGTTTTTCGCTTCTTTATGGAAAATCTTTACAGACATGAACATAGCAACTTTCGGTATGAAAACTAGACAGAAAAATCCAACAATTGCCCTAAAAAGGAGAATGCAAATTCTGATGCCCATCTCTAACATCTCTAGCAAAAAGTCATATATTCTCAACAGTTTCATATATCACTATTGGAATTATTTGGTCACATTACTTTGTATAAGAATTCATAAGAAAATATAATAAGCTAAAATATACTTAGGGCGCTCGTACACTACACTCAATTTACAGGTCCGGCGGTCCGATTTTTTCCGGTCCGGAATGGCATGAAAAACCCGGATGAGTAGCTTGTGCACTTGTCGGTTTTTTTCCTGATTGGGGCGGCACAGTGTAGGGCAGCTCACTTTGAAGCTACACGTCACTTACTCTAGGTATGATGAGATTTTTGGAACGTCAATAATTGCTCGCTTTGTTACTCTACGTGCGAAGACGTAGAAAAGTACCTAAATAATGACCTGCGATTACAGAGACAGACCAATCGTTGGCGCCATTTCGTAAACAAATCGAAATTAATGACGTGTAACCGAAGAATTAATATGCTAAATGAACTTTAAGATGGTATATTTATATCAGCTGTCCTATTGTAAGATCAGTTGACTATATTATATAAGATATAGGTATAATTTTATACGCGTGGTATAGTTTCTTTGAGCAGGATTATTTTTCTTTTAGAGTACTTCTTTTTTATTTTTTTATGACACGAACAGTCGTTTCAAATTTTATTGCAATAAATACGAAACAGACATTGTGTCACTAAATTACTTCTGTTAATCTTCTGTTTATACTTTATTATCACTTCTGTTATCAAATATTTATTAATACTTATCATTCGCCTAAAAACAAATTTTGATATTGACTAATTTCCATGCAAACTTTCATCCCCTATTTTCACCTCTTTTTCGCGATAAAAGGTAGCCTATGAAAATAGGCTACTCTCGAAAAGCTAGATATACGACTAATATTATTTTTTTCTCTAGAATCTAGCAAAGTATCAATACTAGAACTATACGATGATCAAATTAGAATTATATCGAGTTTGCCAACGCATATGCCGTGATATTTACCAACTTTATCGAATCATCATATAAAATATCGTATTTTAAAATTTACAATAAACTGCGATTTATTTAAAGCCTACTCCGCAGGCTCATGAATTTTCCGGATCGTGGACACAGCAGTGCACAAGCGTAATCACGTATTTCATTGCGTCACGGACCTGAAAAACCGGTCCGGAATAGAGAAAAGTTAAATCCCGGACGGCAAAATTCCTGACAATCCACACATATCGGACCGGAAAAATCGGGAACCGCCGGACCTGAAAATTCAGTGTAGTGCACAAACGCCCTTACAAGAGATTTATGACTTAAAATTATGACGTAAAAAGATAACTCTTTACCCATATTTATTATTAAAGGAAATTAAAAATTATGCGTAAAATGGCTTGCGGTTATGGTCACTGTTAAATCGACATTTATTACCCCTGAAACCTAAATTACTAAATTTCATGAAAATTATTGGAGCCGCTTCCGAAATTCAGGTTATTTACATTACATATGTATATAGTGGAATATATATCATATCTATCATTTTACATCCAATTTATGGTAAAAGTGAAAAAAATTACCACGTGTATGGAATCGTAATACATTTACTGATGTTTTTTGTAATCCTATTAATCTTGAAAAAAATAGAAAGCAAAAGTCGGTAGAATCGCTTGTAAAGGAGAATTTGAAATCTGTTTTTTCTAGTTGTATATTTCTTTATAATTTATAATCGTTTTATTTATTCATATCATATAACCGTTTTTCTATATAATATTACCAGTATATTATTTTATTTACAAAGTGATAATGCACCTGATTAATGTTTTAATTGTTTTACTTCTTTTCTCTCAGCTAATTTATTTTATTTTCACTTTTACAAGGTGTCCTCAGCTTGATAATATGAAATTACGAACAATAAAAAGAATTATTAATTTACATAAAAATGCACTTGTGTAAATCTTCATTGTTTTCATTTGTTTTTCAAACCTACTTTAATAACTTATGCTTTTTAATTGACTTCAAAATAAGAAATCACGAGATTCTATGTTCGACGGGTACAGTTTGAATTAGTTCAATACTAAGATTATTTTTATTTTATAGGTTAGTTACAGAGGGTGTACTCTAATTTTACCTTTTACGAGTCAATAAAAAGAACGTGATATAAAACAACCCTAACGGGTTAAAAATCCTATTTATACATTAATTTGAACTTAAGAATATAAAAGAAGATACTTTAATATACAACATAGACAGCAATCTATTAAGTAGGTCTTGATCGAATAGAGTAGTGACTCTCATATCCTGTCATGTCTGTAAAAGTTAATCTTTAGGAATGCTTTAAATTAATGTTTACTTTTTGCTCGACTTGGCAGAGGCACTTCCGTGCACCCAGATGATTATATACTATGTTTCATTTACCTTTATCTCATATCGTGTTGATCGTTACATCTAAGTTTAAAGTTATCCTTAACATAATTGAGCGCTTTATATGACAACATTCTTAGCGTTTATTTCATTTGATTCAGCATACGTTAAGTATTTCTTTATTAAACTGGTTGGAATTCAGTGCTAGCAAAACTTTTTGAGAAATTTATATAATTTTTATATTAGTAGACTGTTCGTGGATGTTTGTTATTTTTATATTTATAACTTATTATAGACATCAGCAGCTTCACCCACGTGGTCTCTAAGTAACCATTTAGTGAGATAATCAGCTTGTAAGTTAATTGACTCTTAGAATTATCTATTGAATTTCATCAAAATCCGTTCAGTAGTATTGCGTGAACGAGTAACAAACACACAACTATTGCATATATTATATTAGTAGGACTTGGTATTTAATGGCAAAAAACTAATGTTTAGTGGGTACTGCTTTATTTTAATTCAATTACTATTCCTCTTTTGTAATGGAAGTCACACGATGTATAACGAATTTTTAAACATCTAATATTGTTTCAGAGCTTTAGATAGGACAACCTACAAATTGCGCTACTGTTCTAGTGTTTTGGCATAATCAAATACCGTTTATATTCATATTCAGCTTTGATTAAGACATCAAAAATTACAAAGCTCGTGAAAATGTTTTGGATCAAGCGATAATACGTTTTCGTAAGAAAAACTAACGTTTTGGTGTATTTGTTACGCTTATTACTATTCAAGTCCGTTCATGTCACGTCATTATTAGCTTGTCTCATGATTTGCCAGTGTGATTCACAGTATACGCTGTATTGATTCTTAACAAATTGTATGTCGAGCGTTTTTGATGAGCGATGTTGAGAATGTGGAATTTTATTGACTTAGGCACTGAGCACGAGCAAGGAGAGGGAACTTCTTGTATTCGTAGAAAGGACTTTTTAGATCATACTTTTTTAAACTGTAGCAATAGACAATAATAATTTCATTAAAATCTATATCGATGGTTGAAAGGATACTAGGGATTACGACAAATTTTTGTTTGTTCGTTCGTCAGGTAGATTTTTGATAAATATTAAACACGTACGGCACGCTTTTGTACATTTTCTTCAAAACTGTGACGTCGCGAGCCCCCACTTCTAAACTTTAATGTCAGTTATGTAAGCTACTTCTTGTTAAACTGAAGTAAAAAAAAATATGTATCTGTTGTTTTTTCCTATTATCTGACTGACGGACTAAATAGATGTTTTTTTGCCCAGTTGTCATCCCTATTATATATCCCCTGGAAGATAGAATTTTTTTTTGACAACTCTCAACTCAGTTACTTAATGTATCACGAATTAGTAAATAAATTTTATCACAGATATATATATACTATATTTACTAATTAATAATAAAATAATTTTGAGATAATTCGCAAATAAATACAAAAATGAAAAGACTAATTAGAACTCAGCGCAAGAGTAGAGTAGAATCATTCTTAAATAAATAGCATCTGTATTACGAAACTGTATGCTGAATACATACAACTATTTAACTTTATTAAAATGATATTTATTATTTTAGCACTATCATAGAATAATAATGAAATAAATTTTCGTTTACGATATCACATCGTATTAGCTATTTTACAGCCTTAATAAACCGTATTCCAGTCGATGCTGTATACTTATAACAGAACAAGGTTATATAAACTCGAAAAAGGTTAAAACTTAAAAATCATTATTTCAAAATTAACATTAACGTTCTTTGATAAAGCGTAGATATTCTCATTTTCAAATACTCTTAGTTATTCATACAAAATTTATCTAAAGAACCCTATTTTAGTAAAGTATCTTTGTTCCTTTAAAAGAAATATTTTTATATGTTTTATAATTTTTTTTATATATATTTATTAATACTTGATGAAATTACTATTTAAAATATACTATAAAGACACCTCACAGATATATTGTTACTCATAGTAAAAGACCTACATGAATGGCCTCATATCTCGAAAGCATTGTGGTTTCGAGAAGAGCTGCTACAAAATTATTATTGTTTTGTTTAGTAAAACAAAGTAATTATGGTATTAGTTATATTTATAATAATAATATAAAGAGGGATTATGAAACTACTTGATTGATTTTCAAAATTCTTTGACCTTTTAAAAGCTACAACACAAGCGAGTGACATTGGCTTTAATTCACGCGAGTGAAGTCGCAGTAAAACAGCTAGTAACTTATATTTAGCTCCTACGGGACTACGGGACTCGAGGGCGGCTCCAGTTTTCAAGTATAGTGGAGTGATTTTTTAAAAATAATTAAATAAACGTGCATAATATCCACGTATCTATCATATCCCCATTTTATATAACAAAATCAATGAGGGGAATGAGCCAAATAAATCCACACCCCACCTTTGATCGGACTTTTATTGAAAACAGATTCATAGACGACGTGAAACTACAAAATTTTTGTAAAATTGATAATTTTATACAAAAATTAAGGATTGATAGTTTATAAAAAAGTTCTTTACAAGTAGCCATTTGTTAAATAGCATTAACTAACTACGTAAGACTAACCTGATGTGGAAGCTGTTTGAAAATAATTCATAAGCAATTATAGGATGCTTCATAGTATGGCGTTAAGTAACTACGCGTTTTGAAACTGCGTCGGTATTTAGTAAGTATAATAATAAAACCTTGTAACTATACATCTTACCTAATAGAATATCAAAAAGCGTGTTAATAATAACGAAAATATTGTACATTTTTATGTTTTAATGAAGTAATTTTTAGACCAAAAAGTTTAAATTTGAAAAAAATAAATAAAATAATAAACAAGTTCGTTCATTCGAGCGCACACATAAATGCAGAACTGCCTATTTGTTGTCTATTATATGATAACTGTTAAACTTTATAATATATTGAGTGTAATAAATCCTTTGAAATAAACTCTTGTAATAATTTTGGGATTAATATTAACCAAGTCACCAGTAAGAATAAACTTTTAAAACTTATTGCACAACATTAAATGTTATAATATAAGTGTATTTGTTTAAAATATACATACAATCTACCTAACATACATAACTAGTGTCTATAGGTAGATATGATAATACTGAATCGAACTATGAAGTCAGAATATGTTTAATAATATTTGCAATCACTTTGGACAAGAGTAAAGTAAATAGTTTATATGGCGAATCAAATAATTACATGCATTGATCGTGTTTTTTTTATACATTATTAGCAAACATAATTATTTACGCTTGTAGGTATAGAGCTCTATCTATCTAGAGAGATCTACTAATATCTAGAACAACAACGTTTTGGCTCGGAAAAATCATCACCTATCATAGTTCAATAGATATTAAATTGCTGATTTCATTTAGCAAGAATTAATGATCATCTACAGAGATTATGGTGTTAGAAAATGGAATAATAAAAGAAAACCTGCCAAGTGCAAATCTGACTTACTCACGAAGAGTTCCGTACCGAAACTGGCGTCTTAGGGCTCCGTACCCAACACCACTTTAAGACCCTATTGTGTGGGAGTCACCTTAAATATTTATTCTGTTTTTTAGTATTTGATGTTAAAATAATATAAGTATTACATATTACGGATGATGAGGAGCTCGACGGCGCAGCGATTAGCATGCTCGGTCTGCGATATGTTGTCAGCAACCGCAATGGTCGGTAATAGGATGGGTGACCAAAATTTGTTATCTCGAGCTCCTCCGTGCTTCGGAAGGCAGGTTAAGCCATTGGTCCCAGCTATATCAGCAGTCTCCAATCTGTACTGGGCCCTACTGGTGGGTCAAGGCCCGTTATCCCTATTCAATTTGATTCTATCCATAGAGAAGGCCTGTGCCCCGAGCAGATGGTACACTGACCGTCTGGTGATGATATATTACGGATGGATAGACGTACAGCCGGGTCTTAGTAATCTCGTTTTTTCTTCCTAAAAATATAGGTACTTTTTACTAGCAAAAACATCCGCGGTAGCAGCGAGCAGTACTTACGTCTTTTTCTCAGTTTCCACTGGTATATGCCTTGGTAACTTTATCTACCTATCGTTGTTTTTTTTGTCAGATCTACGTATAAGTTGAGCTTTTTCTAAGCGGTTTTTAATCCACATGGTTATCTGTTATGATTATTTCTAATAAACTTACCGTTATGCTATGCTAGATGCAGAACCTTGCGTTATGCTTTATACTTTGAGTGTAGGGTAAATAAGACCTTTCTATTATAGTTAAAAGAGGGGCAGCAGCTCATTCTGTGATCTTTTCAACATGACATAATTACAATGATCGAAATGGGATTGTATACAGGTAAAAAATCTTATTAAGGCACAATTTTTTCACAACAAACATATTTATGAAATAAATAATTTCTTTTGAATTTATATCTCAAAATATTAAAATTTACAGTTTAATATTTGTTAATATTGCCATGTCTTTTTCAAAACTTTTAACCAAACCGTACGTATATACGCAAAAATTTATCTTCAGCCTGAGATATAGCCTACAGAGGCATATCATACGTTAGCAACGTGTTTGTAGACATCCTTTTTTTCTCTCGCTCGTGTTGTCAGGTAATAAAAAGAGAAAAAACCTGAATAGGGTTTACTATGGCTCAGTCAACTGGTTAACTATCAACGATCACGGGATATGCGTCTTACTAAGAAACAAAAGCAAATTATCCGTACTTTAATATTAAATTACTTCAATAGGGATGATGACTGGGTAAAAAAATGCAATTCTATTTAGTCCGTCAGTCAGATAATAGAAAAATATTAGATACTTATTTTTTTTTTACTTCAATTTAACAAGAAATAGTATAAATAACAGGCATTAAAGTTGAGGAGTGGGGGCTCGCTACGTCACAGTTGAGTAGAAAACGTACTCTAACGTGACGTCATGCGAAATTTCAACTCAATGTAACGCCGTAATTTTATGATTACGAAAAAAATAAAAAAATACGTGTTTAATATTTTTTAACTCTCTACCTGACGGACAAATAAACAAAAATTAGTCATCATCCCTATTATCAATTTTATTTACGTGACTTTTTCTTTTTAAAAATGAATGTCTTATTCTCTCGAAGTACTCATAAGAAAGTTTAATTATATATTTAAATGAACAATAGCAACGTATTTTGTAAGATATGTTCACAGTTAAAAGAAGCCAAATGTTTAAACACTAGCCGTTGATGCTATTCTACATTACGACTCCGGGCTCGGCTTTTAACAATTATTGGAATGAGGAACGGCCTAAGGCTCTGTCTTGGAACCACTGCACTACATCACGTACGTGAATAATATGAGCAATGTGGTCAAACACTAAAAAAATTTAAATAAATATCGCTCAAAAATATCTACAAGACTATATTACAAGGGTTTGGCGATGGTCACATTACCTGAATTTGGTGCTGAATGTCGACAAAACTAAAGCGATGTATGTAAGCTCGAGTCATTCGAGACTGCCTTCTCAATCTGCGGTATTCTGACTATTATTGTCCTCATATCCAAATAGTAGAACATTTCAGATATCTAGGACTAGTAATTGATGATCGTATGAAATGAACGAATATACTATAATATTTATATGTTATTTCATATAAATAATAAACACGTTATTTATAGTTACGTCGTTCTCACTGATTTTCTACAAAATGTATATAACAAGGCACCAAAGAAACATCCCATTTATGTACGCACTATGCGAGACTTAACATGCTAGTTGCTTAGCGTGCAATAAACGGACTGAGTGCGAATCGATGGTACATGAAAAACCTTTTGTAAGTTTATTTGTACTATTCAGATATACTTTTGTATTCTCTCTTCTCTATATTTGTCTCACTTGCCAACTATCTATCTCCATTGGTTTCGCTCAGCTGCTTGGTGGAGTGCAGCACTGACCGGGATCTCAAGTACCTCCGAGATCTGGTCTGACCAACGTTTGGGGCCCCTGGGTTTTTCCCCCTCTATTTTCCCCGTAACCATCAAGCGTTATCATGTTATCACGGCCGAAGTATTGTAGTATGCGTTTCAGGCAGGTTGAAGATAGACGCTGTGCTTTCTTTAGTTTAAGCTGTTGTAAGATAGAGACATTTGTGCGGTGAGCTGTCCATGGTATTCTCAGCATCTCAAACACGTCGATTCTCTGTCTATCAGCCGCTTTAAAAGTCCAGGTCTCGGCACCATACAGAAATATGGAGAAGACGAGTGTGCGGACTAGATGTATTTTTGTTTTGTTGCTGATATTCCTATTTCTCCACACTTTGCCCACTTGTGTCATTGCTGTCTTTCCCATTCTGATTCATCTTCGCACCTCCGGGTCACAGATATCCTTTTTGTGATAACGGAGCCCAGATACTGGAACTGATCCACGGTCTCATATCTATGCAGGAGGTTAGTGTTGGGACACGTTGAAAAACGGTCTATGACCATGACCTTGGACTTAGCTTTATTTATGGCGAGGTCCATTCTTAAACTGACGGTTCCTAACTTGTTGAGCAGCTCCGCCATTTCTGCTTCGGAAGACGCAAGTAATATGGTATCATCCGCAAATCGGAGGTTGGAGATATTAACTCCACCCCTCCAGCCTTCGAGCGTCTGGCGCATTATAGACTCACCACAAATATTAAACAGTATTGGTGAAATCACACAACCCTGTCTCACTTCTTTTTGGAACTTGAAACGATTTGAAGTAACGTCTCCCGTGGTCACTGTACCAAATCCAGATTCACAGAGGTTCCGAATCAGCATTACAAGGTGAGCGGGGACGCCCATTTCAGTAAGCACCTCCCAAAGTTTATCCCACCTCACATAGTCGAAAGCCTTCTGGTAGTCAATGAAACACATGTATGTAGGCGTGTTGTACTCATGGAATTTCTCTACTATAAGGCGAAGGTTCAATAACTGCTCTCTGGTACCTCTTCCCTTGACGAATCCTGCTTGTTCCTGTGGAATTTGCTAGTTCAGAAAAGAGCGCAGTCTCGAGTTGATAATGTGAAGAAGGATTTTGCTAGCGTGGGATATAAGAGCTATTGTCCTGTAGTTATCGCATTTGCGTACCTAGCCACTATTGTATTATTATTATTACGTTCTATTGTATTATTGAATAATAAATAAAAAAGATATTATAATAATATTCCTAAAATCCAATGATATTCAATTTTTTCTCGAAATCATGTTATGTTTTATATATATTATGTAAATTTGAAAAAATATAACTGTTTGCTTTTATTGTCTCTATGTATTTATTTTATTCAGATTGCTCAACAATTTGCGTCTTATATAGTCTTATATAGTTACATATTGGCATAATTATTTTCGGGCGTGAATTCGTGAGAGTACAATTAAACTCTCACGGACTCATGGTAAGGCCCTAGGACAATTTCGTGTTCTTATTTTATTCAGATTGCTCAACAATTTGCGTCTTATATAGTTGCAAAGCACGCGTGACATTGAATTTACGCAAATTTTACTACAACACCACCGATTACTAGATAAGAACATCAGATTCAAATGTGTATTTCTTCTACGTCGCGACATTTTATTACAAAATATTATGTCATCTATAAAAGTATTAATAACATTCCGACGCGCTACACTTGCATATATTTCCTTAATAATTAACTCATTAGTTTAAAATATTTTCCAAAATAAATCATTGGCTTTGTTTTGTGACTGATCGCGGAAGGTTCTGCAGAAGTTTATTACCTATGTGGAACATTATCTGGAGCTCCTATCACACAGCTTGTCTGTTTTTTGGAAATCAAATCAGTTTTGATCCCCGTTGCATTTACTATATACGTCATGCTAACTTAACTACGTCCGCGATGTGATTCGTTCCCCTGGTCATTAATAGACTGATTAATATGGGTTTTATTTAATGAGTACGGTTTAATGTAATGTAATTGTTATGCACAAAATTTAGTATAAGTAAAAAATGTTCACGTTCTGATATGTCAATATCCATAACCTAACGGAAACAGCAATTTGTTCAGTATTTGTTACTTATAACGAGCACATAACAATCGAAAAGTTTGAACTATTTGTTTCCGATTGAAGGTCACTAATTCTATTCTATTTTACATGTCACACGAGTCAATGCGAAAAATACACTTTAGCTTTTAGCGTTTGATTTCCATAAAAAATATAATATATTTACTATTACCCACATATCTTTACAGAATACAAAAATTTTGTTCAAATAATGTAACCGATTTCAAACTTTAAAAAGGTGAGAAATAATATTTATCTTAAAAGCGACTTATTTAAGAAATTGCTATTGAAGTCGGGATGATGTTCTCTCTAGCTTAATAAGTAAATGATAGCTAGATTTAAGATAAGTACTTGTTTTTTCATCAACATTAGTACTTTTGCGTTCCCACTGCAGGTGCTCAGGCCTTCCCTATGGATGGACCATGAACCTCCACACTATCCCAATGCGGATTGGAGGGTGTTAACGACCGCAAATGCAGCCGGGACCAAAGGTTTAACGTGCCTTCCGAAGCACGAAGTAGCTCGTGATAATATTTTTTTTTGGTCATCCATCCAGTGGCCGACCCTTGCGAAAGTTGCTTAACAATAACGATCGCGGGGCGCAGCACGTATCCACCACGCCACCGAGCTACTCCGAGTGCTTATTATTTTTCACTTTTTTAAAGTTTGATGTCGGTTTTATTATTGAAATTTATTTGGTCGTTATTTTTTTTATTCAATACATATCTATACTTGTATTATAAGGTGGAAATTTTTGATTTTTGAAAGATGATTTTCAAAATTCTTTCGTCTACGGGAAGCTACATAATACGCAGCGGACTTAGGCTATAATTTATGCAGGTGAAACAGCGGGATTACAGCTAGTTTAATAAAAAAAGAATTTTAATCCGCTAGATAGAGGGTATTTTTCTATATTACATTATAAAAACCATCAGTGCCACAGTAATACAACCATACTCTTTATAATGTAAACTAACTCCGGTATGGTCTTATGAATATAAAGTAGGGACCACGTAATAAATTTTGATCTAAAAATCCAGTTTCTGTTTAGAAGCGTGTTTATATACCGGTATCATTCATCATATTTATAGTTGCCCCGATTTGGCACACGAGTATGACTATCAAACAGTTTTTTTGTGCTTATGGTTCTCAGTTAATATCATCATAATATTTTGGTGACGAATTTTAAAGAATCGCCATCTCTGAGTACGGGTTTAATTCTCGGTCGGGTTCATGTAGAAAATTTCCTTATTTATATTGTCTTGAGTCAGTGTATTATGGTACTTAGTCGTGTCAGATTTACACAATACGTGTGATGTCGTTTAATTAATATTATTATCATAAGTATATGTGAAGTTAGTAAATATATATATATATTTGTTTTATGTGCCAATAAATAAATAAATAAATATAGTAATTATTTAGTTATATTTTGTTACAGACATGATATAATATTCATAGATTATATTAAAATAATTTTATTAAAATGCACAATTTGCTCCAAGTTATCTGATGTCGATTTAAATTGTTAAGTAAAAGGTATTACGAAAAGTCCGGTTGTAAGCAACCGAGCTAAACCTTTATTTCCGTTTACTTTCCGTTCATTAACCTTAGTTTGACCATGACATTGTCTATATGTCATGTTTATATTATATAGAAGGTCATCGTAGCATATCGTCTATGTTGTAACGTGTGAACTGATCTACTAATTTGGATTATGGTATGATTGACCACTATATAGTTCAATATTTAATCATACTAAAGTAACATATCTATATAAAACTTACAAGAACTTCTTAAAGAACTCAATACAGACAAATAAATATTTAGCACTTTAAACATACTAAGGTGCTGATGTCGTCTAAAGAGTAACACTATTTTTGAACTTTTTAGTGCATTCAAAAATTAATCTAATTGTAATTACTTTTCAGACTTCAGGCATTCGAACACAGTGAGATTTTTTAAACACTTTACTCAGATAATGGAAAGCCCAAGATAAATCCTATCAGGGTAAAGAAAAAAAAATCTACTTGTACCTAGTTTATATTTTTGTTTAAGTATTTAAAATAGTGTATGGTATCAATACAAAGAGATAAGCAGAAGCAAGTAATAGGTAGATAAATGAATTACGACGAACAGGTGCGAATTATTAGTGTTATACGTACACACAGACCGAACTCGCCGTTAGAGCAATCAGCCATGGCCAAACTCTGGGAATGCTACTAAAAGCACTTTTCGATATACCGTACTTTAACATGCTCTGTTCTTCTTTTTTCAATGGCCATACTCTAAGTATACTATTTGTAAAAGGCTAAAGGACAAACATCCAAGCCAAAAATAAACTGTTAAAAAAATATATTTGTAAAGCAATGTTTGCTACATGCTTTTTTTTTTGTTTCTCTACGGTATTAAAAATACGGAAGTTAGAATAGGATCAAGTCCTCCGATATTCCGTCATCGTAGGTTCAAGATTCCTTATTTCATATTATATACCTTATTTCATATCTTATAGTTTCATCATATACTGATAGATAGCAGTGTATAGTATATGTACTTTAAATAACAACTGTCATAATTATCAATATTTTATCTTTGTTACATCTGTGCTAAATCAGTATGTCTCTCTAATGTTCAGTGCAGTAATTATTTGAAATACCTATACATACGTAATGCATGGTATTATATTATATTGTGATACCGACATTATTTCGTTTTATTTGTCGTTCCTTTATTTATAAATTCAAATTTGTATATTCGTATACATATATAAAGGATACTTTTGCTCAAATGCATAAGACCGCCATTTGCTCCGCTATCTTTGTATGTTTTTTTTTTTTCATTTATTTTGGCATCAAACAGTCATGTAAAATAACAATAATTTCACAAACAGTAATGATGACTAAAAAGACCTACAGTGCCCAAGTTTAGTACAAACAAAGTGTTTTCATGTTTAAACGTGATCAGACAAATATTCATGCAGTAATAAAAAACAAAATGCAAGTGATTACAACAAAAATCAAATCAGAGAAGACGATAAATATTTTTTAATTTTTTACTTTAGGTTAAATTTCTTTTAAGTTCTTTTTTAATATTCTTCAGAGATGTGTTAAAGAAATCTATGTTTGACAGTTTCTTATTATACATAGTGGTGGAACGATAAAAGAATGCGTTTTGGGTATAATATTTCCTGCGACGCGGAGGAACAAACAGAGGTAGTGTACGTGAGGAGCGTATAGGGAGACGAGTTCGACCGGAAAATTGAACATGGCCAAGAAGCTCTGACGAGTCGATAAATGAGTGTAAAATCTTATAAAGACAAACTGTATCAAACATAACGCGGCGATTGCGAAGAGTAAGCAAGTTACATTTATTCAGTGCTTCATTGTATGTCATGTTACTGCTGTTATTTCTATGATTAAGGGATTTCAAGAATTTCTTTTGAACTCTTTCGATTCTGTTAACGTGAATATTATAACAGGGGTTCCTTACAGTACTACAGAAATCAAGGATAGAACGAACAAAAGAAAAATAAAGTGTCTTTAGCGTGTCTGTATTTTTAAAAGGTTTGCTAATACTAAGAACGAAACTCAACCTGCGAAAAGCGGCACCAACAATATGGTCTACGTGATAGTTAAATGCAAGATTCGAGTCCATTATGATCCCCAAGTCTCTAATATGGGTCACTCGTTCGACAATGTTTTTATTCATACAATAGTCAAAGTTAACTTTATTCTGATTTCGCGTGTAAGAGATGACGTGACACTTATTGATATTTAAGAAAAGTTGGTTTTTGAGACAATAGGCACACAGCGCACTCAGATCTTCTTGTAACTTAAGGCAATGGTCACGACAAGTCACAATTTTATATAATTTTGTATCATCTGCATAAAGCAAGTGATGGCTGTAATTAAAGGTATTGCCAATGCCATTAATGTAAAAAGAGAACAAAAGTGGACCCAAATGCGAGCCCTGCGGGACCCCGGATGGAATTGGAAGAAATTGTGACCGATACCCTTTGATGCAAACCGCTTGGCTTCTGTTTCTGATGTAGGATTCGATCCATCGAAGTAGGTTACCGTGCACTCCGGCTTCTGCAAGCTTTCTTATAAGGATATTATGATTTATTTTATCGAAAGCTCTCGAAAAATCTGTATACACGACATCCACATGTAAATTTATATCCATTGCCTGCGCTAGAAATTCAGTAAAAGTGATCTACGCTTCTATTTTTATAAAAGCCATGTTGCTGAGGTGAAATAAAACTACGGGCTGCTAATGCCAAATCTGTAGTAATCATTTTTTCAAGAATTTTACCAAAGATGCATAATTTTGAAATGGGTCGATATTCTGTTACTAGATGTTTTTGATTGTTTTTGGAATTGGGGTCATTAAAGCCGCTTTCCACTTAGAGGGGAAAATCCCAAATTCCAAAGATTTTTGAAAAATTATAGTGAGAAGAACAGCGAGTTCTTCAGCGCAATTACGAACCAGAATGGGGTGAATATTATCAGAACCAGCACCCTTATGTATATTAACTTGTTTTAATTCTTTTTGAACAAGATCAATAGTTATATTGACTGAATTAATATCTAACGTAGATTGAGCGTTACATTTGGAAGGATAATGACTTTCGTGAGATGACACAAATACTGAATTGAAATACTGATTGAAACCATCGCAAATTTCAGTTCCAGTTGTTAAAGTTTTGTCATTGTATAACATTCTAGCAGGAAAATCGCCATTTGCCTTCTTAGATTTTACAAAAGACCAGAATAATTTAGGATTCGATCTTATGTTGAACTCTGATGATTAAATTAATCGATTAAAGCAGTACGCGGACATTTTTTTAAAACGATTCCTTGATTTTGAATAATTTTCATAATCGATTTGGTTGCAATATTTTATCCATTTTCTGTGTAATTTATTTTTTTCTTTGAATAATTTTATAAGCGGCATTGTATACCAAGGCGGAAACTTTTGTTTTAAATTTAAATTAATTTTTGGTACATATTTATTGACCACCTCATCGATAAAATCATAAAAATAATTTACCATACTCTCAATATCTGATAAATCGTATAAAACTTTTATCCAGTCAACAGATGACAAAGCCGTCTTAATAGAATGTAGATCGGCTTTAATGTTAAAAGCGGCTGAACGAAACTACTTTTTAAAGATATAATTAAAGACTTGTGGTGTAAGTCTTCTGGTACCAATGGACACTCACAGGAGGAAACCAGGCAATGGTCGTTACAAAAACTAAGTCAATGTTTCTTATTCAATGTTTCTTTTATTAAATGTTTCTTATATGTTTTCAGTTTGTTATGCAAAAAAGTTATATTTAATCAATTTTCCATTCATAATGCTATGCCGGTAAATATTCTTAATGAAAAATGCATAAAAAATCCACCAGTCCCAGGTACCCCGAGAAGGGACTCGAACCCACGACCTAGTTTTCAATGTTATAAATAAAATTCTGTTTGTTTCTTTTAACATATCTCAGAAATTTAGCTGCGATTGGTTGGTTTCAAAGTTACCTGTTAGGGCGTAGGCAACGTATCCGTATCGACGACACCGTATCTGCATGGTACGATATCACTGCCGGTGTTCCTCAGGATGGCGCCTTAACTCCTCTTCTCTTTTGTATTTTGATAAATTTCATCACACGCATGCTTTCATGTTCCTATCACCTCTACGTTGTTGATGGTAGCTAAAAAGTGTTCCAATAACATACCATCGGTAGGTAAAGGTATCGATGGTTTGCTACTAACGGATTGAGATGATATTGATAACCGTTCGTAGCAAAAATGTATAAAAATGGCGTAAAAAGGTGTTTCGATAAAAAATCTATCCGTCGGTAGAGCTGTCAAACTTACTACTAACAGATAGGTACGGATCTGTCAAATTTGCCTACCGGCCAAATTCCGTCGGATATCGTATAAATATTTTTAAATAACATGTTTTACCTTGTTTATTAATAGAAAAGTAACAGTTTTTGGTGAAAAATTAATATTGTAAATGATCTTAATGTGTTTGAGTAGTTCCTAATACAAGAATTTAAGTTGTAATCATGTCAATGTTTGTACCTTTGAGAGCTGATATCCCTAATTAATTACTGCTCCAGATGCTTTCTACAATGTTTTTGTTGAAAAACTCGATGATTTTCCTCTATATACTTAAAAAAACGTAGATCTGATGAAACTGAATTTGCCACCTACCTGTACCAAACTTATACACGTTACATTAGTTTGTACCCTTTATTTTTTATTAAACACTGTGATATTAATTAAATTCTTAATGTAACCCAATTTTTATAACTTATTTTTTTTACAAATAAAAATCATTCATAAAAAATTATACAATTTTTAAATTTTTCATTGCATTTTTCTACGTTTTTTTACGGTTTGATACAATTATTCCACTTTTTCTGATATCTATCCATTTATCATCCTATGTCCTATGGATCACAATTGTTCACTGTCAATTTATTTAATTTTATCTTGCGGATTCATTAATACAAATCACTTAATACTAATAATATCAAAAAAATAAATGAAGGTGAACTCCTTATGAAATTCCCGCTAAGCTACCACGGAACATAAATCAACTTTATTTTTTGGCATAATTAAATGCAAAGGGATATAGCACATATAACCTAGTCTAGGGTGATACTATTCACATTGAGGTTCACTTGGATGTTTCAATTGTTATTTTTTTCTTTTTTGGAGCTAAAATTGAAAGATATTAGAAAATGGTGAGGTTCGAAAGAGTGACACGTTCGCGTTCTTGTACCTACTGAATTGACAAATCACTGTTCATACCTATGCACCGTACCATTTCAATAAACTGTGTTTTGTATACGAGATCAAAAACTTTTAATTGTCTTTTTCAGGGGTTACAAACAATTTCTAGAAGGTTCTAGTTATAATTTTATATTTGAAAAATGAGATTTTATAATTTAAAATAATACGGATAGAAGTTCAAATTAATACGGATATAAGGTGTATAGTGTACATTTTTAATCTTCTTTAAAAAAATGGAGGTTAATGATTCAAGTGTAACTAATTCTGTTTAACAATATGAGAATAAAAATGTAAAATTTGTTGACATTAGCCTATAGGAATTTCATTACTTTTTGAATGTTAAGTAATATGAATTGTGAATCAATATCAGATAAAATAATGATCTTAAGTATACCTTCGAAGTAATTAACTTGTTAAAAGTAATGGTTAATAACAACGTAAAGATGTCAGTTTTGGAGTTTATTTCCAATAATAAAATACTAAAAGTAATTCATTGTTTACCTGGTTTATAATTCAAACTCCATATGATTTTCTTACGAACTTGTTCTATTTTATTTGTGTTTTAATAAAACAAAACTAACGAGGGAAAGATTTCAGATTTTATATGTTTCAGCATTCGAAAGAGACTTATGTACTATGTTATAACTAAAAATGAAGATTGTTTAACAACTTCTGAATTATTAAACTGATATGAAAATAAATAGTAAGTTGCCGTGATGCTAGTTCCCAAAGTAAGTTGTCGTGATGCTAGTTCCCGGCGTTTTACATTCTTGTTTCAAGTCATCCAATCTTTTGCACGAGTCTATTAATATTATTTTCCTAACCTAAGTATTTCAGAAAAATACATATACGTTCGTTGATCTACGCAAAAATACATTATTAATCAAGACCGCGTACATATTCGTAATAAACCATACTAAATATAAAAGTCTAATTCAATAAGCCAAATATTCGGAATCACTGTTTCTATATTTTAATAGATAAATCTAATAAAAAAAGGATTTTTAGTTCAAGTATAAAATTAAACTTTTAAAGCAATAATTCTAAACTATTTGTTGTAATGGTAACACTTGTGTTGTCATCCGAATTCCATGTCACGATTACGATTTATACGATTTATTTTTACCTTCGCAAATTCGATCACATGTTTTGATTCCGTTCTTAACTCAACTGGCTCCCTATTCGTCGGCGCAGGGACTTGCATTGTGATCTTCGTTCAATCTTACCCTGGAGTTTCCTCATCACACTATTGATTTCTTTTCTTGCCTGTGGAACTCCTTACCAGAAAACATCAGGAAAGCTCGTTCACTGAGAACTTTTATACTTTACTTTTATTTTATTTCCTTTTTTTATTGATTGAGATATAACTATTATGTATTTTTACATGTTGCACTCATCTCCCAAGTTTTGTTTATTTATTTTCCTCCATTAGTTGCCTGAAAGATGTTACTATTAAGGCCGCCTTTTGCATACTATTTCTTTCTTTCTTTGGCTGTGTAATTGTTGTTTTGTCCTGTGTTGTGTACAATAAAGCATATATTATTATAAGATTATTATTATTAATATATGATTAATTTAGTTGTCTTTGAATAACGAGTGAGATAGTTCCGGTTTTTTGTAACTCATTAATTATTGTTTGACTAATGCCCTTAGAACGAGATAAAATCAATGCGGAAGCATAGATAATTATTTCATTTTAAATGTTAATGTTTATATTTGAGGCATTCTTTGTTATTCAAGATTGACCGTAGCCGCGGGCGTTACCTTCTAGTGTTTTAACTGTCCTTTGTAAAAAAATATGAAAGTATTGAAAACAAAATTATAAATTTGATTCTATAATTTTTTTTTTTTATTTGATCGAAGAGAAAAATAGGAGAAACACACTGTTGGAAGCAGGTGATGATGGTCCCTAGTTCTGTTAATGTTACCTAACTATGGCGAGTTCATGTCGCTTACTCTCTTACTCTCTATAAGAGAATTCTGATTACTAGATCACTCAATTACAAACATAAACGTCACTAATTTATGAAAAATACATTGCATTTATAACCAATGTTATAAAGTCAATTTTATAACCAAGGCTCCAGGTAAATAGTGTAATTATTGGGATGCCATTATTACCTTTTCTGTTAAAACAGGGAAATGTACCTTAAACTTCAAATTAGGACTTTAACCACTGGGACGTATTCCGTAAGATTAATAGAAATATTGAGGTCCTGGTTAGTAACACATATTTGTGTGAACAGTGGCGTTATAAGTGAATATCCTGATATTGTTTCTCTTCATCGGAGTGCCACATAAGTGGCACATTAACAACCAAAATAATCTTCAAAAAACTTCTTTTACAATTTTAAAGGCGTACATTATTTTGTTGAAATACTAAAGATTACTAAAGATATTTAGATAAAATTCGTAGTCTATTTAGAATTAATATCCGAATCCTTTATATCGCTTATTTACTTCGAAACTCTTGATACCTTACTTACGACCATTCAACATACAATTTTCATACTTTTACTTTAATTAACTAGCAGCAAAGTTATTAAATGATTAATAAAATTTTATCTAATCTTGTATTAAAATTTTAATGATATTTAAACTAAATGTACAAACACAGTCATTCTAAGGCCGCTCCCAGATTTGACGGTACGATAAGCAGTGCTGTAGCAATTGAGGCATGTGGTATCTAATATCTCAACGAAAGATTGTCGAACGGACGGACGAGCGATTAATGCAGAGACAAAATATGCATAGTACCTATGTATAGTTTGTATATCTGTGCTGTGTACATAAGTACTAATCTCTATTCGTCAATATACAGGTAAAATAATGTAAGTTCATAGAATGTTAAAAAAAAGAATATGGTGATGATTTGATGCCCCATTCTCTAAAAAGCTTAATTTTACTTTGTTCAGTTGAACTTTATTTCCGCATGTAATCTAAGAAATATAAATATACACCTACTACAATTTATTAAGTTTGCTCATGTTATCTTAGTTTTTAGAAAGTAGAAAAGCAGTTTGACAGGACTGAAACTAAATTTAGTCTAGCTAGTTAGTTATACTTTTGCCATTTTTAAAGAATATCCAACCAAAGGTGCAATCCAATAATGTTTATTTCAGTCTGTATTCATTTAGAGCACTTCGAATACCTGTCGAGTCACTATAGTTTGTTTATATTTATTTTTATTTAAGTTGAAAAGGACAGGTTAATAACCCAAAGCTGTTCTAAAGGTTAATTTATTGGTTACTGACCTCCGAAGAAACCAATATTTCGAGTAATGATTCCGCATCGAAATCTAATTTCGGTGATGTTACTATAAATGTCACTGAGCTTTAGCGTTTACTATCTCAAAATATTAGTTAAGCAAACCTAAACTTTATTACACGTTGATTGAGGGCAAGTACCATAATTATTAATTAACACTTGTCGACATTGATACTATTGCCGCCTTGCCAATATTTAGCTTACCTACCGTTATTTTCTTTTCTTTAATTAGGTCTTATCGAAAGGTCAGTAACACTGAAATTTCCTAGCAGGTAATAATTTTAGCCCCTAGATATTTATGTATATAAATCTTATAAAGTTACTTTTACATATTGAATTTTAAAGCAGTTCTCGTTAACCGATCAAGCTGATATTTTGGATATAGCTTTGTTTAGTTGATAATGCATAGTTACTTTACTTAAACCATATTAAATCTATAAAATTTAAACGTATAATTATTTCCAGTTTTTGTGGTAATACTTTAAGAACCTTCGGTTTAATTATTAACAGTATCGAATGATAAGTATTACTCAATTCAGCTTAATTTCATTAGCAATAAAGTAAAAATCTAATTTAGAGATTTGATATAGGTATTAAGCATGATATGAAAGTGAAGGGCGTGAGTGACGAGATGACATCTGACAGAGAAGAGTGGAAGAAAACGACACAATGCGCCGACCCCGTATAGACTGGAAAGAAAGATGATGATGATATAAGTCGGTATTAAGTTTTTGAATGTCACACTTATTTAGTATTAAAAAAGACACTTTTTTTTATAATTTACATAGATAACTATTTCTTTGACAGGTTCATACTATGGAACGATTATGGGTAAGGAACTGGGTCTTTAAAAGGTGTTGGTTTTTAGTGGGTTATAAATAGAAATACAGAAGGCAATCACACTTAAATGTATCTAGTTATTTATTTTCATATTAGCAGCAGGTCCCGGTCTAGAGGGAGAGGGGGCAAGTGGAGGCACTTGACCTGGGCGTCAAAATCATCATTATGTAATACCTATTTACAGTTAAATACTTTTTATTGTAATTGGTATAAGATCTATTATTAATATAAACTTTTATGAAACTTATCGCTAAGGTCATGAGAGGCACAATTGTACAGTAAACTTAATTCTACCACTCACTAGTGAATTTGGCTTCCCTTCCTAGTAATTACATGGTCATAATGTCACGCGACCGTTTCAATTTAATTACAATATCCATTCAAGAAAAGCTGTATAAAAATCTATTATAATCTCGAAATTATAAATAGATTTTATGCACCTTTTCTTAACTCTTTTTGCATTAACAAAATTAACATGAAAATTTTCAATATACTATTTCTTTATGGCTTAAGTGTTATAAAAAAGTTTTTTGAGGAATGAGGTTGTTAGGTATAATTTTATTATGCCACTATAATTTTATCATTTTATGAAAAAATTGAAAAGTTGTTCAAAAATGGAATATTAGCTCAAACTACATGCTGCAAAAATGCTATTTGAAGCATTAAATGCGTATACATATTTTTAAAGGGATTTTTAAGAAAAAGATCTCGAGATAAAGATCCCGGCAACAGATCGGTCCCCTTTCTATAAAATGGAAGTATCAACCTATTTATTGACATTGGTATACTCAAATCTTTTTGGTTTGTACGGGCTATATATTTTTTTTGGTAATTAGAGGTTGCACTATTGGCAACTGCCCGAACATCTCAGAAATATTTTTACAATATCGACGGTTACAAAAATGCTTGGCCTATGGCTGGTATATAATCTTGCTAGCCACGCTGTTTTGCAGCCAGTCATTGCCAAACATATTTCGCCTTTAGAAGCCCCTTAAGACAAAAGGGCCCTAGCCATAGATCTGACCTAAAATACTTTTATAGGGGTTAGAGGACCCATTTAAGTTATTTAAAAACCCAAAAAAATCATATTTTTTGACGCCGCTTTTCGGTTTTGAAATCGCGCGTTTGACGAAAAATTAAATACACGTGATATATAACTACACCTCTCTCTCCTTGTAATATTTTATGTGATAGTGATTTTTGACGAACACCCTTCCCCTTTATTATATTTAACGTGCTTTCCGCCGCGGCTTCGCCCGCGTGGTACTGGGGGCCAATTCTACTAAATAAAGAAAACAGATCTAAAACGGATCGAAACCGAACGAAACTACAGCATTTAATGGTTTTCCTATTCTACAAAGTGACATACGATACAATTCCAGTTCTATTTTAGCTGGAATTGTATCGTTTTCGATTCGATTTAAACAAAATTTATTTAGTAGAATTGGCCCCCTGTATTCTACATATAAACGTTCCTCTATAATCAATCTGTACATTGCTCACAATTCACAACCGTATTCGAATCCGTTGTGTTTTGTTACAATATAGTAGAGATAAGCGGAGCGACTTTATTTTATATATTCACAATACAATATTCATATTTTTCTATCTGAGATAGTCGATTATCATTATAACAGCTTATAGGTATTTATTAGTTCCATCAATTTAAATTGCTTATAATAACCATTTGTCAATGAAAAATCTATCTCTTTAAGCTACTTGAAATACAAGTTGTTCGACTAATTACTTCTATTCGTTGCTGACAGCGATTATACTATAATTATACTATAGTCTCAGAAGATTAAATTCTTAGTAAATCTTTTATTGAGTGTAAAATTTTATTGGAATGAAACCTTAATTACAATTTCTAGCTGCCAAAATAGATTTATAATAACTAGGTAACCTCATAAACCGAGGTTAACATATTTCTGTCCTTAAACTTGTTTTATTAGTAATTTGAAATAAATTTTATTTATTTATTTTGATCCCCACCAGTAGAGACAATAATATGCCGGTAATTTCTGATGTCTGTCTGTGAAAGAAAAACATTTAAAAATACATTAAACGTATAACAATAATACTTCATTTATCTACATTATCTAGACTTGTGTTATGTAAAGAACATCAAAGCTTTTTTTCGCGACTTCACCCGCTGTAGTTTATACAGCGTATGTTGACATAGCACTACTGTAACTATTGGATCAATTTTATACCTACGCGGGCGACCGCGTATTAAATCAGTTCAGTAGTTTCGGAGTCTATTCAATGCAGACAAACAAACAATTAAATCTTTTCTCTAATATTAGTACAGATTACGAGCCGTGTTTTATGAGAAAATACATAGGTTATAGCAATTGGCTGGGTAACGTTGCTAGAAACAAAAAAGATCCTTCGATAAAATTCGTTACGGGTTCCACTTTATACACGTCAGGCTATATAAATCAGTCAATTTTCTCCACTCCATTTCAAACCTTAATGCTTTGAGCGTAGAGTTTAAGAGGTTTCCGACGACTGAGATCATATTAACTAGAACCGCGGTCCCAGTTGCTGGAGTCAGTTCTTTTTTTCCAGCGACCATGTATAAATTAGTAAAAATCTATTCTTCAAGCCAAACAGTATGGTCAAACAAAAAAAATGTTTAAAGTAATAATGAAAGAAAAACGCTTTAAGTCAAAAATATTTTAATAAATTTAATTTTTGAATTAAGATTTAATTTTACTTTAAACATATTTTTATTTGACTGTTCTGTGCTGGTTTTGGATTGAACAATAGATTGTTTATTTACTTATGGTAATAAATTAATTAATTACTTATGGATTAATATCCAGCAACTGACACCGCAGGAAGAGTTTAAAAAACGGTTTCTGAACTGAGAGAAGTACAAAATCTCAACTAATTATTCTCAATTACTTAGGTTTCTTAAGTTTCACAAGTCAAAAAGTCCTAGTTTTATCAAACTGCTATCAACTGATTATTAAAAAAACTAAAATCAGAAACTAAAATCTGTTTAAGTTTTTAATATCTGTTTAAAAACTCGACTATTAAATTTACTGAAGATATTTGCCACATTATGGTACCTAATCCGATGTGCAGCCGCGTGTATAAACCTAACTACCTTATTTTGACACAGATATTAAGAAAAAGTAGAAGGATCATATTATGCTACAATATATGTCTGGTTAGTGTTTGCAGTAGGTAATTATAGAAAAAAACTTTATTTTTCTGCAAACCTTTTTATTTCGAGATTATAAATTTTTAGATAGCCGATATCTATCCAATAAAGTGCACTCTTCTAGTCCACTAGCAATGTCAATAAAAATATACAATGATTTGCCAAAGTCAAGAAAAAAATTATATGAAATAATGAAGAATTAGTACGGTTTTCAGTAATTAATAATTAAAAAATAAAGATAATTGATCTCTGACATTAAATTAAAACTACTTATCTAAACTATTTCTTAAAATAATAACTAAACTAAATTAAAAATGTCTCCAAGATCATTGCCTACAGGTAAGGTACCCAGAAGGCTGCGAGCGTTACCTCTTTGAATAGCTAAACTAATTCTTTGGGCGAGGTACAAACCAGCCTTCTGAAGAATTTGTTTACTAAAAATCATTATTATAAGTGAAAAACTTGAACTCTAATTTAAATATAATAATCTAGTCTTGTATCTCCATTTAAATATATATCTATTTAATTAATAAATATCTATAAAATAGGTAAGTTTTCAAAACGTGTTATTCAGTTTTCACCTCTTTCCAAATTTACTTTTACCGACCCGACGGGGTCCATAATGATAGTTTTATTTTTAAACATCTTAATACTACATTGAGAAATGCAATAAAATAAAGTCATCCAAATTATATGTAAATAAGAACACCTTAAAGTTCATAGGAAAAGCAAAAATAAGTAATACAGTTAGTTAGTTGTAATTAGTTATTATAGGTTGTTGTATTAAACAAATAATTATAACTTTATTTTTCTTTATGCGAAATATTTTAGCAAATTGTCTCCAAACTCCTTAGAATTGATCTTAGCAATTACATATATCATCTACTTTGTATCTTTATTTGAATATGGCAATATTTTATTGAATGTTGATCATATCTATCATATAGATCTTTTTATACAAGCGTAGTTAGATATACAGAAATGTAACGAGGTTAAAAAGAGAGAGAACCTTTTAGCTTTCCTTTCACGGGTATACATTAGTAAAAGATAGTTAAACTTTCTTTTCAGTATGTTTTCGAATAATAGAATCAAGTCGGCTTTATTAAAAGGACTTACATATAATATGTTACTGAAATAACTGAAAACTGTCAACCCCATAGCTTTTTAATTCATAATAAGAATCAGGAAAATATATTCTTTAGACTAAAAATGACTTATTTTCTTGCAAATAGCGGTACCTTTATTATATATTTTCAAAGCAAATATTTTGCTGCCACGCGCGGTATTTTTATTTTCTGTATTTATTCACACCTAAAACTCTAAGTTATTCGTTTTGTTAAAATTATTTATTTACTTTTTGAAAGTCTTTTTAAAGTATACTTTCATATAACACAAGAACTCCTAAAATTCTGTTATGAGCAAATTTCAAGATCAGAACAAAATCACTTACAAAATATTTTCAAGCTTTTATTTAACTT
The DNA here is from genome assembly GCA_918026875.4 of Diatraea saccharalis. Taxonomy (NCBI): domain Eukaryota; kingdom Metazoa; phylum Arthropoda; class Insecta; order Lepidoptera; family Crambidae; genus Diatraea; species Diatraea saccharalis. The sequence continues at coordinate 7,550,884 of OU893349.1, forward strand.
GCATTGCGTGCCCCGAAACAGAAAGGTCATCCTTTGCTTGCCAAATAACACAACACAAGAAATCTGTGACTTCAGTTTTATTTGTCAGTTTATGTTTATACGTAAAAATATGACTAGTCAGAAGCGTGGCTTACTATGATTATTTGCATTATTTAACACTAACTTGAAAAATTAATTAATCGGTACTGTACCATAGTGAGGCTGCCAATTGCGCGGAGCCCGTAGCATTTGCTACTTTTGCTACGTGGCTAATCCGGCCCTGCAAACCCCAACGAGATTTAAGGTCACTTGTTTTATCTTGGCGAGGACGTTTTTATAATTATAAATAAAAATAATTAGCCAAGGAGAAAGAAAGTAGAGTATTGATAAGAAAACTATTATAAGCACTATAGTAAATATCATTAGCCTACTTTGTTCGAAATTCGAAACATTTAACAAGTCATTTTCATTCCATTAAATTGAAATATGCGGTTAAAAAATAAACATAGTTATTATTTTATCAATTTTGCATTCAAAATATTATACATAAATATTGTTATAAATAGTCTTTATGAAAAATACTTAAAAAAATATATAAACATAGTTTATCTAAAAATTATTTTCGAAGCTAGCAAATTCTAAAATAATAATCCCTTTTTTTTACAACAGTTAAAAGTAGTTTTTTGCAATACTAATCCATTTAAGACTACAAAACTTACATATTTATTTTTCTTATTTGAGAAAACCAAGTGACAAGGAAGTTATTCCTAAATTTTCTAATGTAATAAAGTCTCAAAATAGTTAGTTTTCATAATAACATAAGGTATCGTTTGTCAATAAAAATCACTTGTCATTATTTGTGTATTTTATTAATTCACAAGTAAGTAAGTACAACTTTATAAAATCGTCATTATCACACTCCTACCCCGCAAGGATATGTTAAGCCACAGTATCTTGACGTCACAATGTTATTCTTCCTCTCGAAAGAAAATCGTTTAGAAAACACTGGTGAGATTTCTTGACATTTCATTTTTCTTCATCCCTCGTTGATGCTACCGAGAATCGTTTGCGATCATACCTAGTTTGTAGCGAAGGAGACATTCTTATTGGCATATATTCATTTTCGACTTCGACTACTGGTTCCACAATTAAATTACTAATCAAGTTCATAACGCCTTCAGCGATATCAGCTAACGTAATGAAACCGAGATTCCTCAACAATTTCAATTTTAATTGTTTCATTACACTCAATATATAAGTGAAGACTTGTGTGAATAATTCTTCTAATATTTCCTTGAATTGCAGTTTAATAGTGTAAAGAACGTTGGGGAGGTCACTGAATGTTCTCTCATATTCTATTGTTGGCATGTCTTCATTTCTATCAAAACTGATGAGACTGCTGATTATGTCTTTAGTTGAGGGTGTTGGTGAACTTTGAACTGATACAAATACTAACACAAGGAGCAATGAAGCGAAGCGAAGCATCTGAAAATATCGAAAAAAGATCTTTTAATAAGGCACAGACAATAAAGATGTCTAATATTAAAAATATCAGTAAATCGGAGGAAGCCAATTTACAGTAAGAAGGACTGATTCAAATTCACATAGATATCTATATGAAACCAAACATGGAAATTATATTCCATAATGGAAATTTCAACATTAGGTAAATGCTGAAATTTCTTCTTAATTAGTTCTTAATAGAAACCCCTTTTTTCATTTGAGACAGCAAATCCACACACATATATATATACAAACATTTCATTAAATATTTTAAAACGAATGTAACATTTTATTAATTCAACTTCATATCTATATATAACAAACAAAATTTATTTGTGTTCGACTAAGTTTATAACAAGGTAAATGGTCATCTATATTATTGTTTTAAAGTTTTTGTTTGCATTAAATAGGCTCCGTAATTATTGGCCCCATTTTAAATATTCTTTCACCTATGAGAAAATACATCATAGGCGGATGATATAGCGTATAAATTAAGCGGACGAAGTCGCGAGAAAAGCTAGTGATATATATAAAATTTTGAGTTAATATTGTATGCACTGCGGACTTTTCACTCGAATCATAGCTTATGTTACATAAATATATTATAACATACCTTTATGGTTGTGGTAACAGTGTATTTTTAAATTAAATACCACGAAGAATTCTGCTTGTAAATTTGAGTATATATATAAGAAATAATATCGTTTCACTTTAACACACTGCACTGGAATGACAATACGCAAATTGAACATTTGATTTATATCTCTTTTTGGTTGCATACAGTTAATGAAATCATTAATATATGATCCTAATTATGGTAATAGTTATTGCATTATTATTGCATTATTCATACTTTTTAAGTACGTTGCGCAAGTAATGCAAAAGTCATTAGAAGCATCTATTAGTTAACCAATTTAATGATTGGATAAAATTAATTATGAAAAAGAAATCTAATACAGGGTGTAACATTAAGAACGGTCAGTATTGAAAAGTCTGCAACTATACGAAAACCTGTTCTTGGGAACCATGTCATAGATTTTAGTGAAAAGATAACTACATTCATACATAAAGAAATACTAGTACTCAATACAATAATAGTAGCATGTTTTGAAAAATTAGACCTACATTATTTTAACTTCGATAGCGATTATTTAGGTCTTCAGCAGTTAATGTTACTGTGAAATACGATTCATACAATGAATCAAGTAACGATAGAGAGAGCGATAAAGAGACGAACTCCGTAGACGAGTGGTTCGCACGCCGCCGGTTTAAAGCGGCCGCCATCTCCGAGTTCTCGAGTTCGATTTCCGGTTGAGTTGATATAAAAAACGGACTTTCCTATATTGTCCTGGGTCTGGATGTTGTGTTACTTTCGTTGTCTCACAGATACTCCATTATATGGGGGCTTTAGCTACTCATCGTGGAATCAGAGCAATGAATGTGACGTTGTCTTTAAAAAAATAGAGACAATTTTACGCTAAGCGAGTTTAATGTTGTATTGAAAAAAAAATATTGTGATTACAAATACTTACTAAAATAAATTACAGGATATAAAAACAAAGCATTTTATTCATTTTCAACATCATGATTAATAGTACCATTAACAGCTTATGACCTACACATCGGTATCTTAGTAGAAATAATGTTAGTTTTATTTTTCAAAACGTTCGAGTTCACGAGTTGACAATTAGTTTTTATTAAAATTGTATGAATGTAGTCTTTTATTTTTACTAAAATTCCAAAGAACAAATCTGAGTATGTACTATAGTTTCAGACTTTCCCATATTAATGTTCTTAAGGCCGTTAATCTCGTTTTGAGCTGTTGGTGACGATTTCGGCACTTTTCGAGCGGCTTGCGAGCGAAAGAGTCATTAAAGAATTACTAAAAAAAAAAATACATCCTGTATACATTTTGTAAGTATACCATAAAACAGAGGAATGTTGTCTAGGTAATTTCCTATGATAAAAGTGTTTGACTCACAATCAAGTTAGGGTGCTTTCTGTATTATTTTCTATTAAAAATAATATTACACATCATTGGTTTAGCATGAATGAACGGCGAAGCTTATGTATCTTCAGTGGAGAAATACATAAAATACGTTTTTTATTTTCTACCTCCAGAGGAGTTCGTGAATATGTGTTTTTACATATAAAAATATGTAAGAAACTTGACTAAATCCTCATTTATATCGTAAGTGTAGGTATTTTTGGAATTTATAATGGACTCACTCTTGACTTCGATCTAGCCCAAAGACATAAATTAGATCTACGGGTACGGTGGAGAGAGCTTGCCGAGAAGGTAATTGTATCTTAAAGAAATGAATGAAGTATGAAGAAAGCGGTTTTACTAGTCTAGGTTGTTTAATATTTTCCTATTGTTTTGCTTCTTCCTTATCGTTCGTTACCCCTTTACGACAAACAGTGCGATAGTTGGACGTGTACAATATACAATTCTTAGTTATCACCCTTTAGCTAAGTAGGCATCTGGAGTGCCTTAAGATGAGAGACGAAAACCATTTCAAGTATTTATGTTATACCCACTCCTATTAAAATTGAGACCACTACTCTTGATGTTTTCGACCATTATGTGTACCTAGGATAGACAGTTCAAGAAACCGGGCCCTCCTGCAGGATACCGGGTTTTTCCTATCCGCGTGAGGTTAACCTTAGCGGGTTTCACCAGGTAGGCCTTCCACACTAACCTGTCCTTATCAGAGCGGGGTGGAAGGAGAGCCCTAGTTTAAGGCTCAAGGTACATTTCTCCTGCGTTATTAAAAAAAAAGGATAGACAGTTCAGCTAGGAAAGTCCAAACTTTGAAAAAGAGATCTCTTATCGAATCCAGCTCGGATGGGCGTCGTTCGGTAAGTTACGAAAAATCTTCGCGTAAAAATTACCTGAGTGTATCAAGAGAAAAGTCCTCGGCTGGTGTGTGTTGTCAGTAATGACCCACGGAAGCAAGAGAAGGTCATTCAGCGGGCAATGAACAGGGCAATTCTTAATGTTTCCCGGCGGGATCTTATGAGGAACGAAGAAACCCGTTGTTAATAACAAAAACTGATTAAACGTTACTCAGTATAAACAAACATAACTATCTTATAATATTAGTGTTAAGTCATACGTTTCAATAAATATTTAAGTAACATATCGTGTTTATATTGAATAGGTTAGGTTAATTCAATCAACAGTCATATTTTTGGGGTTTAATTCATATTTGCCTTGTAAACTTAACTTTTGAACTCATTAGGAAAAAGGTATACTTCGAATTAGTTTTATTTCCTATGTATGTCCCTCAATCTATTGAAAATAGGTAAAAGTCAGGTCTGTAACCTCGTGTAAATATAAAAATCAAACTTCTGAGCCGACGCAATCACAAATCTCGCAATAGAAACGAAACAACAAAACGAATTGACTGTATGCTAATTCAGGCTCAGTCAAATACGTAGGTAACCCAATTTTTATCAACATTCGTTTAATAGAAATCCAATTAAAGGTAATCCGAATTTTGCGTGAAATAATAATAAACATAAGTCCTCACAAACTTTCGCATTTTTAATATTAAGAGGATTCGCTATTTACTTAGAATTTGTTTAAAAATGCAAAACATCCAAATAACGTTTTGAATATTCACTAGAACAAAAAAGTTTGCATAATAGTCGCGTTCTATGTCGATGTATGGGGACAGCTTGTTACCCAGTAGGAAAGTGGAGTTAGATTTTCTGCACTGAAAAATGTTCTATCTACGGTATCCTCGGTATGATTGACTTGCCCTTGGGCGAGTTTTTAACAATGTTCAGTTTATAAATAATAAACGTCGCAAAAGAAGGTTCTTGTTATATATAACCAACATCGTTTATCTTATCTCAAATTCTGAAAGATTTTATTACTATCATTAAATATATATCCAATCCAATCTAGACACAATAAACAAACTCAATGGGGAGATTAATAAAGTGCTTTTGTTTCATACATGCTAACCTGGCAAAGTGTGAAGCGGATTCGCGCACAAATGGTTCCGTATCGGCACAGGTACACATAAATTTTAGTACTGGAAACGAGCAAAAATAACATTTGTTATAGGAAGCTTTCAAATATTTACTTTATTTTGTTTTTTTTTTGTATTTGTTGTGGTAGCGGCAACAGAGATACATACTCAACTCAGCTTCAATAAAATTTCAACTGTCTAGCTATCAAGATTCATGAGATCCAGATGCTTGGTGAAAGTCGGACAAACGGATGAACATTGAAGTCTTAGTAATAGGGTATGGGTACGGAACCCCAAAAACGGAATCGTTTTTTTTGTAAGTAGGTACTCTTTGTATAATTAGACTCTGAATTTGGCTTATTTCAGTTTTCAAAATACCTTTATTAGTCTAAACCAAAAAAAGTCCATAAACATTAATAAAATTATCAATATATTAATGGTCACCAGTTGATAAAAAAACATTAAATTAGCGCTAGCTATTGATTCAAAAAAAAAATATGAAAAATATTGTTACTCTTAACAAGCAATTATCGTTTAATGACGTTGGGACAAAAATAAAATCTCTCTAAAAATCGTAAATGTACGTGTGTTCTTAAATTGTAACGATGCACTGAAGTTAATTTATTGTTTTTATATCAGGCATCCGTGTAAATCTTTTTTTAATAATACCTAAAATATTTTAAAAATAACTATAAAATATATAACCAAGCAAGTCAATATTTGGCGGTCGTGTTTCTATTTTTGTATCTAACCCTTTCATTATAAAAATTAAAAATGTATAATACGCATGGGATTCATATTTGGACTATAAAGAAAAATAAAACAGATTACGAAGATGTGAAGGGTATCACAAACCTTGAGCGGAGGTAAAAAGTGTCGATATGAGATAATCCGCGGCAATGAGCGCGCTGGGTTGCGTTTGCGCCTTGTCTGATAATGTATCAGTTCGTAGCGAACCGGTGCTACGTACGCGCTGTCTACGCGACATTTACCTCTAAAATAATATAAGTACGACTTTCAGATACATTCAATCGAATAAAATCTCTTTCTTTCCTTGTGATAAAATTTTATATTATTTAATTGAGTGCTAATTTATCACTTATGGGCGAAGTTAAATTGAATAGTATCCCAGATACAATGAGAAAGTGTTTCAAAATGGGGCTTTTTAAAAGTAAGTATTTTAAGCACATTTAAATTTAAAATTATATTGTATTAAATGTATTATAATGTAATTTCTATAATCTTCAAAAATTACGTTGGTTAGGATGCATTACTTTTAATAAAGACATCGTATACAATAAAAGTGTGTGGGAACTCTTTCTGTTTGTTTTTATTAGTTAGAACATTAATATATTTTTTTTGTATTGTGAGTGTGTCCGATGGGGTTTTGAAGGTAGCTATACTTTTAATTAAAAAAAAAACAATCAACACCTTAGTTTTATGTGAATACGGAACCTGTAAATGGTTCGAAACGTCAATAAAACTATATACGAACGCGATGAAACCGCTTAAAAATTGTGTCATTTATGGATGGTGCGCGTGAAAATGTAGGAAATCAATTAGAAAATTGATTTAAAAAATGATTTAGTGGAAATTTATCGCATTTAACTATTTTCGAATTTCTGTAAAGTACAATGACCAAATTTTTCTAAAAATGTGTTATTTGTGATTCAGTGAATTGTATTACTTATCATAACTTGACAATATATTTATTTAGATAGGTACTTAAATTTTCCTTATGCTTCAAAGATGATACGTAATTTCTGATTCAAATTGATGTAGATTTTTATCAATCTAGCAGAAAATTATCTTAATTACATGAAACTCGGTGCTATATAAAAATAATAATATATAATTATCTTTTAATAAAGAAATAAATAAGTTACATGTATTTCTAAGAAAATCGATGAGTATTCGATCAAAACCTTATAGTTTACTATAAAAAAATGTTGTACAATTCCCAATACTCACAATAATATAATAATAATAAATTAAACCCCGTTATCGGGGATGCAATTTGATAGCTGGACGTTTTAGGGAAATTAAATAAAATAAGTAATTATAAAATTGTAGTTATAGTTTTTTTGGTTTCGTATAAACTAAATTTAAATAACGACAATATAAACAAAACATTTTTAGTTTATAATTAAACCTTATTTTAAGTAGCATCTTTTACCGCACTAGGTTGTAAATCTGAAACGCCGGTGTCTAGCCGCTCATGCTTCGAATTTAAACTAATATACTATCTATTCTTATTTAAATTTATATAACAATATGCTTTCATCATAAAAATTGTCTTCCAACATGAACATTCGCCTATTATTTAAGTTTCAAAGACAACTTGACGATAATTTCAGCAGAACAACACTAAACTCTTATATGTACTTTGTTTACGTTTTGTGTGAGGTAGATTCATCGCAATCAGCGTTCGGTACGCATCAGCGAGATTCCACAATGCCTGCCGGACAGTCTGGTTGCATTGTATTGTAGATTTGTATCCAGTGCAAAATTTTAATTAAGCAGTCCCGGCTGCTTCAGAGATAATTCCAGACGTGATAAATAAAATTCCAGTATTATTAAAACGTCATAAAAAATACTGCTAAAAAGCTAAAAAAGCCAAAAAATATTCTTAAAGAAATTTTATTTCGATTTGAGTCGGAAATTAGAAGCCTATATTTTAAATCATCAAAATTTAAATGTGGTTCTAAAATTTTTTTGTCTTTCTACAAACGAATTTTAAAAAGAAACTCAAATCCCCTTTTAGGAATATACCCTTCCAAAATTTGTCAAAATCGGTTTTATATTTAGAGTTTTCTTTTTTAAGTCGATTACGGTCGGATAAACTTTCATAATATACCATTTTCCAGAAGTGGCCTTTTTGGACTTGCTTTATTCTAATGATAAATGATTAAACATACATATTTTCTACAAGCGGAAACAGAAATGTCTTTGTAATTTAATCAATGAGAAATTACACAAATGACTCTACTTATTATTTGAATTTTACGACAAATATATTTTATCTTAACTGTATAAAACCAAAGTTTAAATTTATAAAATCATCTTAATTAGTGTGAAGATTTTTTTCTATTACTAAATACAAAATCGATCTATGCTCTCTCTATGTTACGTAGTATGAATTGTCTAATACTGAAAGGTAGTGATTTATGTTCCACAAACATAACTAAATTTAGGTTATGTCATGTCAAACTAAAATTATAATGTTTTCAATGAACTACATTTCTATGATTGTATACGACTGCGGAATATTTCAAAATGGAAAAACGGACTTCAATTAAAATTATATATTTTTTAAGCAAAGTTAAGTTAAACCATAACAGAATTGACATCCATATGTCGCTATTTAGTGATATAAATATACATAAAATATTTTTTTAAAGAAAGATCTTTATCGGTTTAAACTTTATTTAATAATACTAATGGATATATTTCCTGCTTACATAACAGAATATTAAAATCAATTTTATTAAAAATAATCACTAATCTGGCTTAAAATGCTTATAAGCAAACAGAGACGGAAACACACGAATCAGACGAAGAGTAGGTGGTACTTCCGTAGAATTGTGAAGCATTCTTTATTCAAGTTTTTACTGTTCGTCCAATGAAATTTAAGTTGTAGGTTGTATCAATAGACTATCTTAAGAAAACATAACAAACCTTTGTCTATAGGAAACACAGCTACAGACAGCTACAGACAGCTATATTTTTCAGTTTGAACAAGGTTTTATTATCAAAGAAGTATAAGACTTCTTTATCATTGTTTGACAATTAGTAATCAGAAGTGTCAAACTAATGTGCAGCGTGTATAATTATTTTTAACAATTCAATGTTTTTCAGCGAAATAATAAAAAAAAATAGTATCATGCACTACTTCTCCAAATAAAAGCTGAACGTCCACCTTGGATTTTCTATAGCTTTGTAAGAATGTATAAAGTACTCCGTTGATTATTCGTATCGGCCGCATCTGACGTGCTGATACCGTTTTAAGAATTACTTCCATAGAGCTGCTACCACTACTTCGCAACGTTGTGTTATAACTGTCAAATAATACTTCTATTAAAATTCGGATTCAGTGAACGTATGTCGCACTAATATTCGCCTATGTTGGCGGAATTGAGTAAACACAAACACGACATAAAATAAAAAAGAAGAAGAACATCGGTAAATCTGTTGCGTATCCTGCGTATGTTGCGTGCGTGCGGATACAGTGGATGTTCACCTTAACTGCCAAATTACATAATCCATCTATACAATTTTCGTAAAAAGAGAAATAATAATAATATTTATTTGCCTTTAAATAAGGTACATCGTATGTGGAAATACAATATAAATGAGTCCAGCCCATTTAGCTATCAACAATAGCATGCAAATATATTGATAATAAAATCACATCATAAAAGTATCATTATCAAACAATTAATTATATTAACAATTGATTAATTAAATTATATTAATATTCGCATAATGTCAAACAAATAAATAAAAATAAAAATGTTCTTGTTTTATGTTTTAATATAGTCGAAATATAACGGATATAAGAGATGATATTGCTACGGAACACATTTAACTTTAATGTTTAAAAAAACATACCATATACCCTAAGTATAATAATAAAATAATATGGTAAAAACGTGTGTTTCATGTAAACAATTTTAGAATCTTGTGGAACGTGATATAGTTTTTCTTATTTTTTCCGTTGGTTAATAGGCTATTATCTCGTTTAGTACAGACACTAAAAAGCCTTATCGCCGCTTCCACTCGTCATAGGTAATATTTTATTCTAATTTTTTTCTTGTAATTAATTGTGTGAAACCGATTTGTTATTCCCATATTATGTTAATAATAAGTTCTACTACAATCTAAACATTGTAATTTTGAATTATTATTGTCCATTTTTAAGTGTTCCAGTATTTTTTTTGGATAAAAATCAAGTTTTAATTATTTATTATAGTGATTAATTAGTAGAACACAATATTATTATGCTTGAAACATTACATGTCATTAGTATATATTATGAGATAAGATTCATGTACTCTATTGTGTGAATTTTTACATGTCATGCTTCAGTTGTGTAGAGGATTTTGGTTTATTGTATTTTATTAATCGAGTTGAAATATGTACTAATTTATTATATTCTTTTGTAATATAAAAGAGCTCAATGATGCAATGTTTAGCGCGTAAGCAACTTTGCCAGAGACCGTCATAGGATGGGTGACCGAAAATTTACTATATCACGCTCCTCCGGTATTCGGAAGGCATATTAAGCCGCTGGTCTTAGCTGCATTTGCAGTTCTTAATATCTAATAAACCGCACTGAGCCCGCTTGGTGAGTCATTCTCCCTGTTCCTGCTTCATCGCAGATGACATTAAAAAAAAACACTGTTATGCTTAATTTGATACCTGATTCATTAAGTACCTTCAGTGGGTATGTTATTTTTCTAAATACGCTACAATTATTTCGTGTAGTTTGGATGCTATTGATATAAATGTAATTAGTGAATAAAAAAGCTGGATACTTTACTAATCTGTAATTTTGGCTCTTTAAATAATTTATGCATATAATTAACTTTATTCTTATATTTAATAATTCTGTATTTAAGGGAAAGGAATGATCAAATATGGAGTTCGTATACTTGGAGATGGCAACGTGATCATATACATTATAACGAACCTAAACTAAGTAACAAAAATGTTTGTCATATTGAGATCGGAAACAATAGAGGTGAATCACCTATATTAAAGACAGACAAAAATAAGTTATGTTATTTTTTATATCAAGGAACTATATGTAAATAACGTCTATTGACAAGAGCCAACTGTCGCTTTTAAAGCAATATACCACTATATGTGTATATGACAATATTCTGCTACAACCATTGACATTTTGTCGCCTTAAATAATATGAAATAATAGTATATGAAAACCTCGTCCTGGAATCAAATCTGAAAGTTCAGCGATGGCGAGACCTCACTAAGTTATTGTATAGAAGTCGGTTGTTGGTTATTCTGATTACATAGTAAGATTCATGACTGTTATGCATATTGTTAAAAGTAAAAATAAAAAATTAATACCTATATCTTAAGTTTAGTGCGACAATTGTTAGAGCCTCAATTGTTACACAAAAGTTTACTTTTGTGTCTTGTTTTATAGTCGAGTCAAACAATGTTCGGTACAATGACATTTAAAGTAAATAATGACTATTAACATATCCTTATATTATCACATTTTTTTTTCTAAAATGAATCCTTTATTTCCTGGCCAAATCAAATAGCATGCAGTTAAGATTATTTATACATTAAAATATATTGATTATTATTATTTATATTATTATTATCAATATTATAATTATCAATTTTTACTCATCGATATAGACATAGGTAACATTATTAGTATCAGCTTGCTTTTTGGCTAAGGCCTCCCATAGGGTTGTCCGTGGTCTTAACCTGCATCCCGAAACACGGAGGAATTCAAATGATAAATTTTCGATTACCCATCCTATAAGCTCGATCGTAAGGAGACCATTATGTCGTTGATCTCAATTGCATCTGGTGAAGATAACGCCTATCCACACTGGGCATTCCATTCTTAAAGAAGCCTTTCACAGCATCGGGAACATTCATAGTCTAATGACGACGCAACCACAAAATTCTAATTAATCGTGAGATAAATCTATTTCTAGCTCTAGAGACATTCTCAAAGTCTAACAACATTTTAACGAATGTACTTAACAGTCATCATCATCAGCCCTTTTACGTCCTCACTGCAGGTGCTCAGGCTTTCCTTATGTATGGTTAAGGAGGATGGGCCATGACCCTCCACGCTGGCCCAATGCGGATTGGAGGGTATTAACGACTGCAAATGCAGCCGGGACCAACAGCTTAACGTGCCTTCCGAAACACGGAGTAGGTCGAGATAATATTTTTTGGTCACCTATCCCGTGACCGGCCCTTGCGAAAGTTGCTTAACGACAACAATCGCGGGCCGTGGCGCTTATCCACTACGCCAGCGAGCTACTTACTTAGCTAAACAGTACCAAGTTATATTTTGTACGCCTGTAATATGGTATACGTAATACAATTGTAGGTATTGGTAATTATTAGTGTTCTAAATCTACATAATCATCGTAAACGTTTCTATTGTTTGCTAGTTAGTAGGTTCTGTTTATTGTGATTATTTCATAAGATAATAGACATGTAGATTATTTCGGGTTTCATTTAAAAAAATTATATATCTAACGTTTTATTCTCAGAAACTCTACTCATTATTTAATTTTTACCTATTTCTCTATAAAAATCATTGAAACAATAAAATTTTATGCAGCTATGCAGCAAAAAAGGAATCAAAATTGACAACTTCCCGCTCACCTAGAACTATGTAATTTGACAAATAAATCGTTTTATAGAAAAATTCATAGAAAACATCTGGAAATTACACAATTGTAATTAAATCAAATAATATAGGTGCATATTTTAAAGCAATTTTTACTCAAGGTCAGAACTATTTGGAATTGAAACAGAACTTTTCATTTTTTTTGGGTTCTGTAGTAAATAAGAAGCCCTTATATAGTTTAGCCGTGTCCGTCTGTCCGCGGTTTAACTTAAAAACTATTAGTACCACAAAAGTGGTAAAGTAAAATTACGAAAAAAAATATTTTTATGATACCTGTCCTACATGTAGAGTGGAAATGATAATTTGTTTTCGTTTTCCCCATAGTGTGTATGTGTGGGGCGTTAGATAGATCTTTTAAAACCATTGTGGGTGAGGGAAAGTCGTTCTTCGATTTAGTGAACCGTTTCCTTTACCAACGAAACAGTACCGCAGTATCTACATATCACAAAATTAAAAGGGAAACTGTCACGCTTAAAATGGATTTCCAAGTTTACGAGTAATAGTCGAACAATTGTATTTACCTCGAAAATTTCGAACAACTCCATAGAAAACGACAAACGTGATTTTTTTCTTTTTTTTTAACGGATAATGGTACGGAACCTTTATGCGTGAGTCCGACTCACAATTAGCTGGTTTTTATTAATCACGTTTATATGTACATAATGCAAAATAAAGAAGCTAAATGTCTAAATGCATTTGAAAGACTTGACCCTGACTCGTCTTAAGAGCATCTATAACTTAACTTGACAGCTACGAAAAGCTTCCTAGTTTATTAGTCTTTTAATTATATCTTAACTTTCAATGGTTAAAAAGAAAACTTATTGAAGTTTCAAAATCACGATTATCGTTACTCAAACTATATACTAGCTGTATTCCGGCAATTTCGCATACATAAATTAAAGCTTGATACAGCTTCCCAAAGGTGAAAGAATTTTAAAAATCAGTCAGTAGTTTCGAAGCCTTATACAATACAAGCAAACAAACAGTAAAATATTTTCTCTTTATAATATAGATTAACAATTTAAAGTTCTAGATTTTTATTAATCCTGTTTTGAGCTACGCGAGGTGCAGCCCAGAATTTTCCATGTACTTATAGAATCTCATAGGAAGAACAAATTAAATAAATTCCATTTGCCCACCATGCGCCCCCCTGTGTGAGTGGCACGTGTTAGCGCCATCCATCCGATGTCAGGACTTACGAAAATAACTTAACGAAAACACATACTATGTTTTTAAAATAAAATAATTTAATTATCTTATTAAAATATTGAGAAAGATAATTTTATACTTTAATAAATATTGCTACTTAATTTTGCCGATTTATTGATTAATGTTTCTATTAAAGAAAAATTGAAATCTAAATGTAATATAAATCTTCCTTTTAAACAAAGCTAATGATTAAACAAACTGTATAACAATAAAAATAAACATTAAAATAGCCGTTTTGTTTATCAAAGTTCAAAGCACGTAGATTACAGTCATATAAGGATACAGACAGATATACACACTGTCTGTGAAACCGGTTAACGATGTAGGCCAAACCGCCGCAGGACAATCGCAACCGGTAGTGACACTTCCGCACTTCCGGGGAGATTATAAAAGTCAAGGTCAAATTTTGATGACAAACAAAAACAATTAGAAACAACATGACCCTGCTTCCGATCGGAACTATTTAATTTGGATTTTGTTTTTCTGGCCTTTAATTGGAGATCTAAGATTACGTTTTCATTTTAATTGTCATTAACCATGATTAATACAGTCAATAGCACATCTAGTTAATATAAGCCTCGTTTCTCTAATAGGTTTTAGTAGATTTGTCGAAAGTTAAGTTCTTATTGATAGAGAAAATGTAGACTTTTATATTCATAGTAAACCTGATATGCTATAGATTCTAGCCAATTACTATAAAGTCTATTTTATTTACTATAAAGTTATTGACACGTTGTTATAATACACTTAAAAAAAAAATATAAAAAAATTTCAAAATTTTAATTTTGATCAGTATTACTTTGTTTTGGTCTTATCTATATTCGATCATCAGTAGATTTCGTAAGTGGCTATCGATGAAATGTAAAAATAATAGTTTCTCTGTTTGCTCATTATATTTATCTATATATGTCGAGTACAACATAATCTTTAGGTAACGAAGATGACCTTCGCTAAATACAGATATTTCTATTTGTTATTGGTGCGTTTGTGCACGCGACAAGGGCTTTTGGCTTAAACAATAGTCGACATATTTATTCAGCATTTGTTGTAACGTTTTTATAAAATATCTTCATTATCAGCAAATCAATATCCCCATTATCAAAAAATAGACCTTCTCTATGGATACAATCCAATAGGAAGAATGCGCCATAACCCACCAAGGTGTTCCATCAGACCATCGGATTTATAACGTGCCATCCGAAGCACGCAGGAACTCGGTCTAATAATATTTTGGAACGGCGGCCTTTGCCAAAATTATTCCGAGTTCTGAAATTTGTCAGTATATTCACCATAACTTACCTGAGTTACAATTAATTTCCGAATAAGATCATTTTTCTATATTTTTTAGGGACAGTAGTTCATGTGAAGACGATCGCAAACAAACTATGAACGTCACAATCCACATGTATATGTTAATGGTCAATTCGACAAGTCTTATAATTGCTACACCATCAAAATATGGAAATAGTCTTCCTACGCACGTATTTCTAATACCCTCCAGCATCGAGTCTTTGAAAGCTGGTGTCAAGAGTTATTTTAGCAGTATGGCAATATTATATTGGCTGCTAAGAGTAACTTTTATTTGCTTCCATCAGGTGCATTACAGTCACATTTTCGTTCCACCATATAAAATAATATAGATAAATCTTTGTCGTCTTTTCAAGTAGGTTTTATTTGATTGGACTTGCAGCATGTGACAGTGCTGTGCTTGTCGTCACTTCCGAGTTTGTTTTTATATACAGAAGAGCATTGCCGGACGCCATATTAAAGTCGGCTATGGATAAAAAGAATCAGGCTACGAAGATCGTTACAATTTATAACAACGTTGATCCTGCAAAGATTAATAGTAATGTACATGTGTGCTCTTGGGGTAATATAATTATTATATTAGGTGTTAAGAACTTCCATTTTGTAATAAGTAATTGCTGGTGTCGCCTTAATGGTGTCTGAATGAATCGTGCAAGAAAACGTTGTTGCAAGATCCGCTCACTTCATATCCGACGGTACTATGCAATTTCTAGATTCAACCTTCACATACGCCTTAATTTTAGCTATTATACACATTTCTAGATTACCAAGATTAGTAGTCATTGTAAGTAATTGTATATATTGGAACTTCTACTTATATTCAATTGAGTTTATAAATTGATGAAAATATTTATTTATCTATTTATTATTCAGCAACGTTTTATTGTACGTACGTACAATTTTCAAAAGTTAATAAAAATAATGACTTATATTTTAACTTGGAATTCAAATAAATTTCTCGTTTATTTATCGTAAATATATTTCTACATGAAAAACTTTGACTTTGCTAAATCTATTAATATAAATGTAGAATGTTTGTGAAGATGTATGTACATATCGACGCTGGAAAGCAAACACGTAGTAACCCACAAAACCAAAATGGATATTTAGAGTGGAAAATCTTTATATTTTTCAAAAAAAAAAAACTTTTTTCGGTATAAATTGACTAAGGAACACTATATTTATTACCATGGACATTTATAGGGATTATTTATTGAGAAAAATAAAAGTTTTTCTGCTCTGAAGAACAAGTATGGTTTTGAGGGTTACTACGTGTTTGCTTTCCAGCGTCGATATGTATATTTGTTACGGATTCCGATTTAGATGAAATTTGGTAAACGGAAAATTCTAAGCTTGAATTACCATATAGGCTTTTTTATTCCATCAAACTGTTCCTAGGGTCCACGCGGATGAAGCCGATCTACGGCTTATCTGAGAGCTTAGTGTAAGTTTTTTGTGTAGATCGTCTGGTACAGAGCCCTAGCGGTAACTACCATACAAATCTTAAAGCGCTCACTCGCGAACACGTCAACTTGAAACTTACACTTACCACTCTGATTTCTGGCGTTATTGTATAGTCTATTTGATATTTAAAATTAGTGCAGGGAATAAAAAAATCAAGTGATATGTAGAGAAATTTTGGTATATACTTTATTCATTTTATAAAGTATAAAATATATACATATTAGTTATGAGGATGTGGAGGTCGACCGCGCAGTGGCTTAAACGTTCGGTATATAATGCAAAAGCTAAGTAACTTTTCAAGGGCCAGGTATAGGATGGGTGCCCAAAAATTTTCCATCTTGAGCTCTGTCGTGTTTTAAATGGCATGTTAAACCGTCGGCCCTGACCGCATCTGCAGTCGTTTAGACCCACCAATCCGCACAATGTCCGCGTGGTGACCATGGTCCATTCTCACTCTTGAATTCTATTCTATCCAAAAGGAAAATCTGTGTGGTAAGTACAAGTTTTACGTTAACGCCTTAAGAATTTGTATGAACATTTTTAGTTCTTGATAGTTAGCACTAGGGGCGCTGTACTGGATTCCATACTAAAATCTTTATTCGAAGGTGAAAGTAAACGTCAAAAAACAGACACCAAGCGCGATGTGATGATACGATTCTCAATATTGTTAATACATTACTTGACAGATGCTTAAAATACATAGGTATATATAATAATAAAAATATACAAGAACTTACATTTAACAATAAATACTTCTTATATGTATGAAAAGATATATCCGGAGTACCTCGGAAAATAAGGAAGGTTGAATTTTCCATGAATTATAGAAAGGTAATAAAAGGCACGTTCCGTGTAAAAAAATGAACGGAACAATGATGGTTCTGTAACAATAATATACGATTCTATTTTTATTGTAAATGGCCCATACCTCCAATAGGTGTTTGCTTGAACTGTAACATTATTTGATGAGCAAACAAAAGCAACACAATAGAATCTCCACTTAAGGGAACTGATTTGTCGATTTTAAATTATGGGATATGAGTATGTTTTTCTAGTTTTCAAACAAATAGATGGAATCTTTTATTAAATAAAACGTTAAGGTGTTTTAAAAACGTACTTTTACTAAGCAATAGCTTACACGTTGAATTTCTTTTCTTAGCGTCCACCATCCTGTCTGACAAACATATAACATCCTCCTTTTCGATTTTGAAGTCGGTTAATTAACAGAACAGAGGCAATTAATAGATAGTGCACTGTAGAAAGAATTAAAAGATTTTAGTAATAAGTAAATGAAAATTATAACGTATTAAAACGAGTGTATTTTTTTTTCGTTTATTTAAATAATATAACAATATTACCTACACATGTTTATCATTATTGTATGCCCATGAAAAATCGCTGGGATTTGTCTCTTGTACATTTACTTACTTCATTAAATTAATGAATTAAAAAGAATAGCGTTAATTCCACTGCACACGCAGTCTCACACGATTTAACTAAATTTTACTCATTCACATAAAATATATTTTAAGGTCAGAGTCCCCAAACTTGTACTACCTTGTTGGGATACGAGAAATTAACGAGTTTTGAAGTCAGGCCGAGTCTCGGCGGGTCGACAGTCATCGCGTGAATAAATAACAAAGTCGTTCGCGGCGCTCTTTCACGCTCTACTTATGTATTCAGAGAGGTAGTACCTACTGCGTATCTGTAACGTCCACTTGAAACAAGAAAGAATAAAATATAAATATATACTTGCTTATACATTGTGTTTTTGACATTTCTGTATATGAGGAAGAAAGATTTGATTGTTTCTTTGCATTGAATAGGTTCCAAAACCAATTTTAAAAATCCTTTCACCTATGGAAAGCTATATCATACGCAGAGTTTTTAGTTTAATGGATAAACGTCAATTAAGCATCCCTACCAGCTTGACAAATGGGTACTTGTCAATAGGTCGCTGTAAAAAGCCGATTCGACAGATCAGCCCATTTTTCTGTAACACTGGCAACTTCTGAGGACAACTGAAATAAACTGTGCACCGAGCTCTGTAGGCAACCGATCATTGCGGGGTTTTGGTATTCTGTAACTCGTTTTTAATAAATCACTAATACCTAGTTAGTTGCTATATACACTTATATTTTTAGTTTAGATGAAATCACTCATCGAAGTTCACTTTCAGGGTCACTAATGCTCACGAAATACGAAATAACAGTATATCGATACAAGATCAAGTCTCAAAATGGAGTTCAGTGAGGATCGCCAATATTGACATTTGAAAATTGCGACCCATTAATAGAAAATACGAATAAGAGATTTTGTCACATTGGAGTTGCTCACTTTCGTCGGTGATTGCGAATTTAGATTGTCAGTTGAGTAAGCGAATAGGCCTGCAGGAGATAATTTACGCGGGCGATGTCGCGGGAAAACAGTTAGTGCTTATTGTAAAAAGACGTTACCGTCTAATGACGTCAAATCTAGGAAACAATTTAAATAATAATAATTTTGTTATATGACTAATAAAAAAGAGCATGCCATTATTTTTGACTACATATTTTTATATTTTATATGAATGAAAACGTGATAATGTTGTTAATATAAACAAAAACTTTAAGGTTTTAGTCACAGAACAGATTAATAGCATTAACCCTACTTGTTTGGAGATTTTCCAGTCAAGTGCCACTTTAGTCCTTAAAAGGATTTGCTATATCGATATTATATAGAGAGAAAAGATTAATTGTTAGATTGCATCGAACAGGCTCGAAAACTACTTACCCCATTATAAAAAAGTTTCGCCTACGGGACTTAACTATGTCATAAACGGTTGACATAAGCTATAATTTACCCGAGCGAGCCCGCTGGAATACTTACTGCACTTCAATAAATATTTATCCAGGATAAATAAATATTAATATCTTAAAGGCAATGAAATATAATATGTAACATAAACAGATGGGATACCGCAGTCTTCTCTCTCGCTCTCTTATTAGTCAGGTAAATTTACTTCCCGGTTTACAATTGAGATGAAACTTTGCTTACACATATAACTTGGATGACAATAACATCATCAACAGCCGTTCGACGCCCACTGCTGAGCCTGAGGCCTCCCCATAGGTCTCCATGACGATCGGTTTTGCGCTGCACACATTTATTAATGATGGAGCCGGAAGATAGTCATGGGCTCGTTTGATTTGTCTTTAAAAGTTGTATGGTACGATTTAATATCCTGGGTCTAACGATGGAACTGAAGTGTAGCAATGAGAACTTTGTAGTATTTGATTTGTCTCTATAGAACCTCTGGTCCAAAGGAGTTATATTCTTAATAAAAAATGCTTCAAAAATCCACTTTGTCCCTGGCGCTCTGAGATGGGTCTCTAACCACTGAACTACCCAGGTCCTAACAGGACTGACGAATTTTTCAAGCACTTGTTACTTTTCGCTACTAAAGAGCGTATTTTCTTTGAATTATTTGGAATACTTTTCAATATAGCATTATGAATGTAAAATTGATCAAATATACTCGTAATAATAAATTAAATAGTCACGAATGGAAAACTAGGCAATCTCTGTGATATCTTATTATGAAAGAAACAAAATTCGCGTATAATATCAAGGCAAATCTGACCACAAATACACCTTATACTGATGATACAAATAAAATATATCAGTGATATATGGTATGATAAATTGCTTACTTCCGAAAATATTTTTTGCCCACGTCTTGTTTATTTTATTTTGGGAAGCTACATTTATTTGTGGACCTCATTTAAATAACTAAATGGATACTAAAATAGAACCAGTACTTATTATTTAGTATACAAATTAATAACATAAGTTTTTAGGAAGTAAGGTCGCTTACCTTTTTTTAGTGAGTTAGGTATATTTATCTTTACTGTTACACTAATTGATCTCTTAATTGGATAGTCATAAGGTCGGAACAGGTAACACTGCACACTGGAGTAGTTGTCCTTTAGTTATCAACGTCTTAGAATTATCTAGAGTCCAAACAGGATTGTTCGACATTGCCGTCTTTTAACAGCAGTGTGTTACCTACTATATAAAATATACCTACTACTATATAATAAGGTATTTCTGCAATAAGGTTTAAACTTAATTGCTAACAGATCAAAGTTTATTATAATCGATCCGGAAAATTTACCCTGTTGTAATAGGTGTTATTGGCAGTACAGTATTTTTTTATATTTAATCAGTAATAAAGAAATGTATCAGAAAGAAACAGTTCATAGGTGTAATTAAATTCGAATATCTCAGATTCCAATATTACTCTTTAAATATATGATAGCCTAGTGACACTCTTTTGGTAAGGATCCCTAAAGATGAATATAAGTTTTTTTATGAATAACTGATGTCATACTTAAATGAAATTGGAATTGTCCTGTTGGATGTACCATGTAATGGTTTGCGTTACGCAATGCGGAAAATCGTCAAAAGTCGTTCATTTTTTACATTGTTTACGAAGATGATGATTAGTTAATTTTCCATATACCGTTTTATTTATAGAATGAATCATAAATCATAATGAGCTCATTGTATTTGTGTTGTAAATGTGCCGCTTTTTTATTTTATTTTTGTAACACAATAGAACCAGTATAAATAAACCCGGCAAATTCTCCAAATTAAATACAAGTCTACCTTATCACTTACTTTTAATTGTAAAATGTTTAAGTGCTAAGAGTACTGAAAAGGTCAAAATATATAATTTTTTTTGTACCTTTTTTTTCATTTTGTCACATAATCATATGTGTCAGTGATTTAATATTCTAGAGCATTGTACAGCAAATTTTATAATGATCGTAATAATTTGCTAGTAATTAATTATCAGATTTTAAGAATCTGCTGGATTCTCTATTTATCACATAGCCATTCTCTATCCCTATTCATCACATAGGCAGCACAATAAGATAGACATTTTGTTTACTAAGCTAAAGTTTTAGGAGAATTGTTAAGCCGCTCATTATAAGAAGTAAGTATTACTAACGGACCAGTACGTTCACAATGTGCCTCCTCCTGGGCCCTCTAATCTGCGAACGAATTGATGGTCGTAAACAAATGCGATATCATTGTATTAAATCGTCACTTCTTGTTGCCCGCTTGATCTGGATCGTAAAAGGCACATCTGACCTTAGCCTCGTTCCACCCGCATCTTCTACTGCTTACCCACGGGTAAAAGGGGCTCAATTCAATCTAATTCAGTCTTATGTCACCGGAAAATTATTTATTCCGGTTTGATTCTAAAAGTGATATATTAATAATATCACTATTATTGACGACAGCTTTGCCAGTTTCTTTTTATATTTTGTAATTTGAATTCTTTATGACATTGTCACTTTTTATTATTTGTTGATGTAGTCTCGTAGATATTATTCTATGAAATGAAGGTGTACATTGCTATTATATTGTACATATTGTTGTTAGTGACAATTTATGTCTCCCAAAGGATTTAACTTGGTATAATAGTATTAACTATTAGTATTTTTACTAGTTAAAAAGTGAGACTACATCATATACATTGCTATTTACTTTACTATAGCTTTAGATTCATAAAGTTAATAGCTAAAAACACAAACACAAAGGATTATGGAACGAACGCTCTAACCACTGCGCTAGGGCTTCCAATGCTACAGTACTCGTATTTATGCATTCTCAGCATTTGCGGGATCTCGTATATAGAAATTAAAACTAGGAATGAACCAACTTAACTCCACATTTTTCAAGTTTTTGTATTGGAGTGAGATCAATCAAATTATAATGTTTATTTTTCACTGAAAAGTGAAAAATCTACACAATATATATACCTACTAAATAAAAATATTAACTAACTGTCAGCCATCGAGCGGTTTCAAGTTTCGGTTTCATCAGGAGGTTGTGCGCTTGTTACTTTCCTGTCCCGCAAACCCTGCGAATCCCGCGCCCGTGATCCCGCTACTCGGGATTAGATAAAAAATGCGGTATCCCGCAATACCGAGATTTAAAAATATTCCAAGATTGAAAACACCACTGCGCTATAAAATTGTGACAAAATCGTAACAAAAGAATTTAAAAAAGACCTACAAATATGTGGGGAACCTTATTATGTATGTATATATTTATTCGTAGTTCGGAGCTTTTCTTAAACAGTCACGAAGTCGAACTCTAAAAATATTTTTAATTTAAATTACTACAATTAATAAATATAATTTCTTTTTTATTAGTTTATAATTTTTTCCTCTATCATTCATTCAAGACTCCTTACATCAATACACATCACTATATGATTAAATTATTCAAAGTTATTTATTTTACAGTAGTAAATTAGCTTATTGTTCGTGTTGTGGCTTGTTACCTCTGTTAAAAAACAATAATTTTGCTGTCGTTACTTTAAACGCCATTTGAGACAAATTGAATTGTTATTGTGTGCATACTACGAATAGAACGTTCACGTTTACTATGGCGCCCATTATACATTATTGCTTTAATAATGTTGAGGAATTTGTATAGAATTTGCATGTACAGTATAATTTATAAGTTTTGTTATTATGGTAAAAAACTGTCTTAATATATTAGTACAAAATAAATATTTAGAAGAAAGATATGTCGATATTACTTAATTACCTACATACGAGAAGCTTTATCAAAATTATGTCAATTTAATAAATTAAAAACACTTCCTTATCAAGTTTCTCGGAGAAATAAACGGGTGATTGACATATGTATTTTATTGACCTACTTTATTTATTGTTATATGATAATTTTTACAATATAATGTACTCGTAACAATATTAAGTCATAACTTGCTTTGATTGTAACCTTCGTGATACTGCAATGTGGACCATGGAGTGCGTGTGAATAAGACGGACTTTATGTCTCCACATAAAGTCCGTCTTATTGCCGGACTTTATGTCTCCACATAAAGTCCGTCTTATTCACACGCACTCCATGGTCCACATTGCAGTATCACGAAGGTTACAATCAAAGTAAGTTATGACTTAATATTGTTACGAGTACATTATATTGTAAAAATTATCATATAACAATAAATAAAGTAGGTCAATAAAATACATATGTCAATCACCCGTTCATTTCGTTTATTTTAGTGTGTACATCTCCATGTACACACTACAATATCAACCTCTTCAGTTCGATGTGCGAGCTATTCGATATCACGTTTATTTACAGAATGCTGTATTGGATTGTCTTATAGACAATATTTTTCATATTAACGACATTCGAGACCAGCTTGAGGCTGCTTTTAAAGCGTCACCATCTCTGAAGTCCCGGGTTGGATTCACTGTCCGGTCAATATAGAAAATAACCTTTCCTATATTGTCCTCGGTCTGGGTTTTGCTGTAGCTTCGTTGTTGCTCATTTCTATGATACAAGTGCTTGAGGTTTTTAGTTTGAGTTCTCACCAATGTAACTGATGTATAATATTGTTTATTATAAAAATACTTTCCTAATATATAATAAATAATAATATATATTAAGAAATTGGCTTTCCATAAATCCCCCTTGCTCGTGCACCTGGAACAGGCTCTCTATTAATTCCCTTAATTTGTCTACTATTTATATTGATATATTCTTGTAGGTTATATTTGTCAAAGTGAGAAAATCAACCAAAATCTTGGAATATTCCCAAAATGGTTGTGTTTATTTAATTTTTTGTAAAGCGTTTGCCATTAAAAAAAGGACATTCTTAAACCTTATGTATCGGTGTATGATATGGCCGTATACTAATAAATAGTATTTCACCATTTCATTACGACACATTTCGGTATTTGGAGTAGAATAGTAAGTAACTGGTTTAGGGAGGCAGGTACCTCTCACTGTTATTCACTTATACAAATTCAAATCAAATAAACATTACACTCAGAGTGAGTAGAAAACGAAAACGCCCATTATCGGCGTTTTATTTTGTGTGCTGCGATTTTGGAGGCAATATTTGTATGATGAATGTAAGAAAGAAAAGCGAGTATGTGTAATCTTCATAAGATCATATTCTAACTGAAAAGTAAATATGTTTACTAGACGTTTCGAAAACTACTGGACCAATTTAAAAATAAAAAAATTACCTACGTGTAACATTGGGCAAAGTCGCGGGTAATCAGCTAGTAATTTATAAAGAAAGAGTTTGAAGATTAAAGTTATGATTGGTTACAGAATTATTAAAATCTTTCCAATTTGTAAGATTCTAGTTTTATAGATCTATTCTAGTTTTATAACGGGGTAAGATTTGATTTTGTGTTTGTGTGTAATGGATAAACTGGATAACTTGACCGAATATAAAAAATATTCTACGTATATAAAGCTACATTATATAAAGCCCGCGTATGACGTAGCTTCCTATAGGTGAAAGAATTTTCATGAAAAGAAAGTGATAGTGAAATAATTTCACAAACGATATAAGAAACTTTACCTCATATAATAATAGTATAAATTAGTGGCAGAAAGTTGAGTGGGTCAGTTAATGTAAGATATCTTCTTTGATAGACATAACTCATTCCTATAAATACGTCGGTACAGGAATGAATAACCAGAACAGTGACCGGGGCGGGTATCAAATCAGTCTCATTGAGCTGTTCGCTTCCGGAGCCGTCCCCCAGCCCGACTCGCCCGCCTCCTCTCCCCGCATACTGACACTCGTTACTTTCCTGGTTGGCAATATTTAATAATAATAAATACTCTTTATTGCACATAAAATGAAAAATTAAATAGACACACATAAATATAAGAACGTACATAAGGCGGCCTTAGCCACAGATTTCTTCCAGATTGGATAGTAAAAAGAAAATATTAAAAAGCAGATTGTGTATGCAACAAAAACCAATATAAATCATATAAGACAAAACAGAAGAACCACAGTTGTAACAGCGAAGTATCACTAAAAAAGTACATAAATTCATACAAAATGCTTAAAACACAAGTGACAACCAGAGCGCGAAAACTGAGAAAAGAAAAATGAAAACTAGGCTAAACTTTTGACAGGAATAGGGATTTTAATTGTGATTTGAAGGAGTTTAATATTTTTACTTTTAACAGAAATCTGTTTTTGTATAACATTTATATTATCGGTTCATTACAATCTAATTCATTTACGTATCCTATAGCCTATGTCACCCGCATAAGATATAGCTTCCCATAGGTGAAAGATTTTTCATGACCTATTCAGTATATCTGAACTACCCCTTAAGATGTAGCCAGAAACTTTACCTGTTTATAATATTAGTATAGTTCAGCTATACGTGCTAATTTTTACAATGCACTTAGCATTATTATTAGAATTATTATATAACAAATTGTATGTTCATGTGCCGTAATACCTGTTTAAATCAATTCCATCTAGTGTAATGTACCAGCATAAAGGACAATTGACAATAGAGGTAACACATCCGCCAATGACGATCCTTGTATTAAGTTACAAATTATCTTAAATCATCTCGATACTCCTACGGTACGGTAAAGCGTAATTTAACAGGTCAGTAACTCAGGTCATGACATCTCTGTTGACCCGATGAATGGACTAAAACCTCCACGGTTTTCGAATATTTTTTTCTACTTTGGAACATTTTTACTAAGGAAGTAAACAGCGAGCCCATCAAGCGATTCAGATGTACCTAAACTAATTGTTTTTTTCTAACGGCTGCATTCAATTAAGTAAACAGTTTGTAAGCCACTCATTACCAGAAGCGATTGATTACTTCAACTTCAACAGCCACCTTTTTTGCATAGGTAGGTACATTGTTGTACTATTAACTTGTAAACATAGAATATTTACAGTGTAAGTTGTGTAATTATGGCACTGAACATTAAGAAAAAACTTGAATTATAGAAAGTGGGTCACTGTCAAATGCTGAGATTACTCAATTTGTCTATAATGCCTGTAATAATGTTATATTTTCCGTTCAAGATATTGCAAAAGTTTACAGTGTACTGGTTTACTGTGTAAGTAACTAATGGCTCCAATAGTTTACTAGGTTTAATACATTTTTTTTGTATAATAACATCAATAATTTTAATAACCTATTTTAACTGCTTATGTTTCGTGATTTATACTCTAGTTAAAAATAGTTATAACATAAGTTTCGAATCTATAGTATTCACTCAACTAAGCGTGACTTCGTATGCTTAATTTAGAATCAAAGATTATATCTGCGACAGACGAATCATAAAAACACGGTACATATTTTAACATAAGTGTTATATGGTTCTGGAATAATACAAGTCCTTGTTTTTTCAAATATGATTTTTTTATATTTCCACATAGCTATTTATACTTTTGCTCGTTCACACAAAGAACTATATGTCTCAATTCTTAGTGCTTACTTTAATTGTTCGTAATTATTTCGTGTCGCTAAAGTAATGCTCTAATTATATAGATATTGTGCATGCTGTTAGCAGAACAATTTATGAGTCACTCGAATCAGATTTCTTCCTTTACAATACAATTTTGCATTATTTTTTTCAATCAATAAAATAGACATTACATACAAACTCGTATTAAAAACGGTAGCAAGTTTTATTTAAATATTAGGATGAATATCAAATTTATTAATTATACGGAACGTACCTTGAATACCTTGTTCTAGTAAAAGTAACCATTTGGAATGTAAAGACTGAATAAGTTTCGTTGTTTTACCTCTTGAAGTCAAACGCGTACTTATTATAATTCTCATCTCTATTCATATAATAAAGGGGTAAAGTTTCTAACTTATTTGCTGGTATGTGGTAATCTTCGAAAATCTTCTTTCATCTACGGAAAGGATCATACGTGGGTGACATAGGCTATATATTTTACACGGACGAAGATAAGGAAAACGGCTAATTGTTTATAATAATGAAGAATGTAAGGCTTCGTCCTACATTTTATAAAGTAGTGTCCGAGTGTGCCGTAAGTCGTAGGTCTGACAAGAAAAGTTTTAATTCTTCACATATAACTCGTTGCAAAATTGTTAGATTTGTTACTTTTATATAATCTTTCAATTTTCTAACGGTTCTAGTTTACAACCCATAGGTTTATGCAATGCAACCGACCATGCAAATCGCGATCACTGTAATCGATATGCCCCCCGGCCTTGGCCCCAAATGCACCACGCTGCCCACTAGCCAGATGAAGAATAATGTCTCGCCTGATGACACCTAGCTGCTTGTTTGTTTGTAATGTTATTAGGACTCAAACGAGGTTACCTTTGGACCTTAATTCGGAAAATAAATGTTTATTTAATTAAATGTTTTTTTGTTTGTTTTACATCTGCCACCTATACTGCAAAAGTTTATTCCAATTAGTTGTAATATAAACTGAGTATAGTTGTAAAAGTTGAGATTACCAATAAAAACTAGTACCTAAATTGTATAATATACACTTTCACAATGATTTAGACCAAACTACTTATAAACGCATAATCTTCACGATATAAAGCGAAAATCATCCAATAATCTAAAACGAAAGTTTTTTTTTCTTGGGAAATCTTATTTACTCACATTTGTTGACGCTGTGCAAACATGAATAAAACTATTATAGTTGATAATTTATCTCTATAATGGAGTAATTTTTTTATGGATTCTTATAAAGCATCAAGTATTAAAAATTTAATAAGAATCAATAGGTCATCGTTTAAAAGCCCGATCTCCTAACACAATACACATAAAAAAGTGAAGCTTATGTCCTACAAGTGAAAATACAAGTTTCAGTTATATATTCAAAAAATATGAACTATTTTATTCAATGAAATAAATTGTATGTTACAAAATATTTCGTTTTGATAACTTGAAAAAAGTAGGGGAAATATACTACAAAAAGATAAAATACAAATGGCATTAAATTAATTACATAAAACTTTCAATATAAATAAATATAAACGTACAAATAACTAAGATATCATACATTTTTCGTTACCGAAGCACTGTGTGACGCCACTTAGTGGCTTGAATTTTTAGGGAGCGTTTTCGACCCACTAGCAGCAGTTCAACAAACTCCGAATCTATTAATTGCAGACATGCTGTTACTTATATATTATTTCTATTGTTTATCAATAACAATAAATCAAAAGTAAATCCTCAATAAAGTAGCGAATATTATAATTGTTGACATCATTACTTATTTATCTGACGATTCAAATTTCACATGTTATTGTTGAATTCATGCGCTTGCATCCCTGACCTAGGTAAAGTAAACATTGTATCCATTCATCTTGTCATTTCCATACTTTTTATCACTGTTTTTAATGCAAAGATTTAAAGTTTTAGCTGCGTGCAGTACAGATATATAGACATCTGCCTTGAACTCGTTGTTATAATTTTCATAATGATTCAACTGGTAGCTATAGGTAATTGTGCATCCAGCGCATCAATGCGCGAAAATCGGTCTCTACAACTTTATCTACTTGTATCAACTGAGTATAGGTATTTAAAATAATAAAATTAATCAAGAACTGATTATGTTTATGGATCTCTAAAAACTTATTTTTACGGGAATCTATCACTGAGACTCCGCTGTCGGTCACCAGTCTTTATGGATAACAGAACAATCCGTGAGCGAGTACGATACAAATTTGTTTACAATTTTTTTAAACAAAACTACTTTTCTCACGTAAGTCCACGTGTCAAGTTATGACAGCATTTTATCTGTAGGTCATTATCGCTGCAATGAGGATCATTGTCAAGGCGCCACGCCCGTCGCCTGTCGGTACTATTACATGCTATTCGTTAATGAACATTGCACGAGCGTAAGAGCCATCATATGGGAATAGTGATAGGGCTGTTACTTTTCTTAGGATATTACTTTCATTTAGGACAAAACTTTTTCATTGATTCGCAATATACAGCTTTAAACTTATATTCAAGTAGTTTATGGAATTGCTAAGAATTGTGTCAGTAGTTTTTACTAATATTATAAAGAAGAAAGTTCCGATTGTTTGTTTCATTATTCGCAAAAAAAGGCGCCGAATCTACTGAAGAGTTCTTTCACTTACGCGACACTACATCATTTGCGGATGACATACGTGGAAGAAAACCAGCTAATGTATAATGTACTATGAATTGTAGCACAAATATTAATGAGGAATTTAAATATGGCACATTTATTTGAAAAACTATTTTTTAAAGCTGCGGTCAAAGAAATTTTAAATAGGTAACCCTAAAAGTAACGCACGTGCAACACGCGTATGCTTGTTTAACAAACATTAATGAATTCAAATGGTTTCTTGGTAAGCAATGTGATTTCTCCATGATTTTTAGCGTTTGTAAATTTAATTTGATGTTATACCCTTTTATCGATTCCTTGATTACAGACAGTTTATTAATAACGCACTAAGTATTTTTTCTTCACGGCCGCGAAGTCTTTTCTTTCTAAATTCATTACGCTTCGTTCACTTATAAATCGCTGCTTATAAATAATAAGTTTTAGTGTAGACTAGAATCTAAGTTTTAGGTATCATATGAAATTTGAGCTAGATATTGGTCAATCAAATTATTGTATCGCTTTGAAAAACATTGTAAGTTATTCGTGGTCACTGCACATGAAGACCTTTGGAGATAAAGTCGCTATTGAATTTCAATATACATATTCTCATCTTAAATTACATTATTATTAATGTAATACCATTGTCAAAATATTACGGAACTGTTTTGCCTGAATTGTTTCCTTGTAAGTATTACATTTCCATTACTAACTGAGAAAACATGGTAATTTATATCCATATGAATTCGATATCGATCAAATTATTTTTTACTTGTCGATAATGAAATTATGCTCTTTTAAGTTTTCATGATCATTAACATCTTATATTTTACTATCGTCTTTTGTCGTTTGATGCAACCTGTTTTTAGTAATGATTCTGAAGAAATAAAATACTTTAACGATCTTAAAACTGGATTGATTCCAAATATAATAGTACTTTGATAATGTAAAGATTGTCAAGTGCTGCTGGACAAAGTCAAAGGACAAAAATCTCCAAGACCATCGGACCCACGCGGTTCTCATTTAACGCTTCACAGTATAATGAGATAATGAAGAATCAAACTTATATCCTGCATTTGTATTTAATTGTTAACTCAGAAGAAAGCAATTTGAATATTTGTACTAAAGGACATATAATCTCTTTGGTATAAAAAGCAAAAATTATATTGTTTTATTTGAAACGAATTAATCATTTATCTTATATTACTTAATAAAGTTGACCTGACATCTCCTAACTGGGCGAGAAGCTATTTGATGAGATAAAAAAGTAATTAAATGCGCATGTTAATAGGAAATAAACAGAAATATTGAAGCATAATATCATCACCATCTATTAAATTCCCACTCCTGGAGCATAGGCTTTCGTTATGGATGGAATCGAATAGGTATAATGGGCCATGATCCACCACGTCTGTGCCACGTTTGTCAGGGTCCTGTGCGAATTGGTGGGTGTGTTCAGATGCAGCATAATATATTTCCGGGGAAATAACTAAATAATTAACATGCATATTTCTATTAAATAATTAGTTTTATTCCATAATTAAATAATTATGTTTATCCAAATATTTTTATTCCAAATCTCCAGCTGGTGAGGACCAAAGAATTATGATATTTAATGTGCATTATATTTTCCAGTTATACCGAGTCAGTTGTCGAGCAGGGAGAAATCTCGAGCGGCGACTCCGGAAGAGGAACCAGATGCAGTTTCCTCTGTGATAGGCAACTATGGCCGTTGGCAGCTGCTCATCACATTTCTACTGTCGCTGTTCTCATTTCCTTGCACATTCCACATATATCTGCCGACTTTTACGGTGAGTATCCATAACAATGTAGAGAATGCAGTCTTTTTTCAATTAAGAACAATATCCGTTTTTGCGTTATTTTATGTATAAAACCATGTACTTTTATTACTTCCCTTCCCAACATGCACAATTATGCTTTAAGTTAAGAAAGGAAAGTTTATAGCCCTGCTTACCTCGTTTCAGATCCACTAACGGTCAAGGTTATTTATTTCTAATGCAGTTTATTTCTTGCACTTGTTACTCGATGCAAAAGAGGAGAGCTTCACTTGCAAACTATTCACAGATTCAATAAGCGTTTTTCTATTTTCAGGCTAGAGCTACAAACTTTTGGTGTCGGATGCCAGAGAACTTTTCAAGTTTGCCGTTAAAGGAATGGATCAACTACAGCCAACCAGTGGACGCTTGCAGTGTACGAGTAATACCACCAGGAGTGACAGTGGAGAGTATCTTGAACCATACAGCCCCATTATTAGACTCCTTCGTGGAATGCACAGCATGGGACTATGATAGATCAGAAGTCGGAGAAACTATCATCTCGGAGTGGAATTTAGTGTGCGACCGCGCGAGCCTAACAAGCCTTGCAGAAGTTGTTTTTCTGGTCGGTGTAGGCGCTGGAGGCGTGTTAGGAGGATGGATCTCAGACAAGTAAGTTATGCATCATAGTACCTATATCCACAGTAGCTAAACTCGGTACTGTATCAATGTTTTTAATTCTAATATGTTGCCATATGAAATTTATGTACCAATCAAAAACATATTAAACTAAATATTTATCAGTACATATCATACATATCTCTCGTAGGAAATAATATATCAACTCAGTCGGTCAATGAGAATATACAGGGGAGTATATATTAAATGTGTTTTATATACGTGACGATGTCTGAATGATCGAAATTTTGTGATATATATAAGTATATTTTTGCATTAGGTTAGACGAAACGGGTACCTATCTAAGCGATGCCAAAATAAACAAACTTGAACAATGAACATTTTTTTTACTTATACTAAGAATACGTGTATGTAATGAACTAATGATGTTAGTGTACCATATTGTTTGACATATACGTATATTCCGGTATTCAACAAAAGCGTTCGCAGGATGACAAAGTCGTGTTAATTATTAGATCCAACTTGGCAATGTAGTCCAGTAAAGAGTAGTACTCTATATTTAAATCATATCTGATATTTGAAGTACGCATAGATTTGCGTAAACAAATAATTACGTTGAAACATCCGTAATCTACCTTTTTTAATAGCACGGAGGAAATGCAACCTTAACCCTCAAATCAGGGCTCTCCGTGGCTGGCCTACCTGATAAAACCCGCCGTAGTTCAAATATTAATGAAATGAATAATGCTTAAAAACCCACCTTGTTCTAACTTTAATTAATTATAAAAAAGGTATGTCCCACTTCA
Source organism: Diatraea saccharalis (assembly GCA_918026875.4). Taxonomy (NCBI): domain Eukaryota; kingdom Metazoa; phylum Arthropoda; class Insecta; order Lepidoptera; family Crambidae; genus Diatraea; species Diatraea saccharalis. The sequence continues at coordinate 7,583,909 of OU893349.1, forward strand.
TTATTTATTATCGATTTTTTTATTCGTTACAAAGTCAGTAGAATATTGGTGCAACTGTTATATTATTAGATATATTTTTCATTTTAACGACCTCCGTGGTGAACTGCTATTTTCAAGATATTTTAATCGAGAAAACCCTAATTTGGTTCCGTAAATAAATGTAATAAAACAAATAATCTGTTTCCAGATTTCTATAATACAGTATAGTGTACTAAGCTTGTGTTACTATTTGTGTACCAAATTTCATTAAATATGGTTCATTAGAATATATTTTTACGGAAGTAGCATTAATTATTCATTAACTGTTACATTTTTTTTCATTTCCAGGTTCGGTCGCAAACGTATTCTCATGGGGATGTTGGTAACTCAAAGCACACTAGCAATCCTTTCATTGCTCGTACGATCCTACCTGCAATACGTTATTGTGCGTCTCATCATGGGCTTGGTGTCAGTGTCCGTCGTGTATGCAGCCTTCGTGCTGTCAGTAGAGTTGGTTGGTGGGAAATGGGTGACAATAGCTGGCGTCTGCAATTTCTTCCCACTCCCGTTCGCGTACATCATCGTATCATTATTGTCTTTGGTCTTGCCTAACTGGAGAGATTTGCAGCTGACGTTGTCACTACCCGGATGCCTATTACTTCTGCTGTGGTAAGAATAATTTTATACAAATATTGGTGTAAACTTATAAAGTTTTGTATTCTGATACACTTTAGCATACGTTTTTTGACATATGTGTTTTAGCATACAATTATGCTGGCATAGTTATCTCTTAGGTTATTTTATGCAAAATTTATTTGTATATTACTAGACATGAACTTTGATTTTAACATATATTTATGCTTTAGTAACATTATAAGTACCGAAGCTGTTATGCGTAAACATGTTATGTCTTAATATATTAATTGGGTAGGGGTACCCGAAAAATCTGAATATCGATTTTCTGTTTTTAGGTTTGTACTACCTGAATCACCTAGATGGCTATTGAGTATGGGAAGAACACAAGAAGCAAAAGAGATTCTACAGAAAGCAGCCAAATTCAACGGACGAGAAATACCAGCTGATCTAGATAAGCTTCTAATGTTCCACAAATCTAAAACACCAGATGAAGAACCGAGTGTGTTGATGCTCTTCAGAGGTCATCTATTGAAAAGGACGGTTTGCCTATTTATGGTTTGGTTCGCCATGACGATTGCGTACTACGGTCTTTTACTGAACATAGGCAATTTCAATTTGGGAAATTTACACGTTACCTCGATCATACTAGCCGTGGTGGAAATACCAGCGATAGCGATGAGCATACCTATTTTACTGAAAGCTGGACGTCGTATTCCTATATTCATAAGTATGCTTGTTTGTGGTCTAGCGGTTGTGGCCAGCATACTTTTCTCTGTCTCAGTGAAAGACGAATGGGTCATGATTGCATGCCTCATGATTGGAAAGTTTGCGATTGGTTCGACTAATATGATGCTGCCCATTTTCACTGCTGAATTGTACCCAACAGTAATCAGAAATCTCGGTGTTGGGGCCAGTCAAATATCAGCAGGGTTGGCGCTTATTGGCATCCCATACTTATGGAAACTGGTAAGTGTATAAATGTAATATATATTTTTAATTTTATTGGAAATTATAAGTACGTATTCTATTATATTGCCACTTCAAAAAGAATGGGCGTAAGAAACTATAAACCATAACAATTCTAAACAAACCTTGACGGGTATAGAATATTAAATCCGGGCATTTTTCATGTAGATATTTATATTTTTTACAGACGATGTTCAATACACATTTGCCGATGATAACGATAGCAGCTCTGGGTGCTTTAGGTGGTGCCATAGTATTACTTCTACCGGATACTGTCAAAACTAATACGCCTCCACCTCAAGTTGACACTAAAATGTGAGTTGCTAAAGATATTTTTAATAATGTACACACGGCCGTACGACACGCTACACACCACCACTGTTAACAGATCCCTGTTAGTATGGTAGTTCCATACGAAACGCAGTCGGTACAAAGTCCACGATGTATACATCTTCCATTAACGTGCAACCGTGTATACTTCAAGTAAAAAGATATTTGAGATTCTTTAACGTAACTGTCAGCACCATCTATTCTAAACTGATATAACTTTATATTATTCCGCAGGCCTACCTTCGATAGCAATTCACCGTGTAATGGAACGTTCACAGTCGCCGACGACAGAGGGCATTAGCGGTAGTTAAGTGTAAAGTTTGTGTTTCAATAGTTACCAAACTGTGCTGTGGTAATCGGTAAATAAATACAATTATCAATCAAGTGCAAATTAGTGAGAAAATCTTCGAATTTAATATGAATAAGTATGTACGGTTTGTAGCTTTAGATCATTTAATTGACTTTAAAGACATTTAACAAATTATTTGCTATAATTAAACTAGATGTAGTGTGTTATATATAATTTTATTTTAGTGTTAGTTCTGTTGTACATATATAATCGCAAGCAAAGGTTTCAAAATATTTTTAACGTTATATTTAACTTTAATATTATTTTGGTGCCAGAAAACCTACCTTTTCTTCGATAATACATTTATTACAGACGAGTTACTTGTCACTATTCCATTCACCATTATTCTGAAATTGATGGAGATGCCAATATTGTTTTATCAAATCTCCATATTTATTTATAAATATTTCGAACTTATAACGTAATATTTTTTATGAATAATCTAAAGTAAACTAGAAAAAGTATATAAGTCACTTGCTGTAACACGCGAAATAAGAATCGTTAAAATTAGTTTAATTCATTAAGTTATCACAACAATTAAGATTATTGTTAAATCAATAGTGTCAATTTTTTATGACCTTTACTAGGGAGGGAAGAATCCAGGATTCGGCAAGGAGAGCTCTGGTCCGAAACCCAATTAATGTCAATTCTTGGCTAAGAAGTGATTAGTATACGATATAAAAAGGTTAAAGTTCAGAGTTAGCTGCAAACTGATTTAATGTTATAACTTTAGCCCAGTGTTCACATAAACGTAAGATAGAATCAGTACTTATACACAAAACTGGGTTAAGTGCCCACTCTGTTCGTCGACGAACGAAAATTCGAAATATTTAGAATCTTTTTATAATTTTGGTACTCGTAAAATGATGTCCGTGAAGATTATCTGTGCATCAGAGACAGTGTCACGTCCTACCTCCGGAAATTATCTATAGTTGGGTATTCTTGGACATATTAGCGTTTCGAAAATAGACGAAATTTTGTTTTTGGAGAGATTAAACCTTCGTAATTGGTGCGATGCGATTTCGTGAGGCATGGGATTGCACAGCGTGGCTAAAATCCGCATTTTCTTGCGAAGAGGCGTTCGTTAGCAGATTGATTTCCACTATCTCGCATCTTAGTTTAGTGTCCGAGTACCCAAGCGCTTACGTCAATTTTAATTATAATTTATGTGTACCAACTTGATATTAATTATTTATTTCTGTCCTCCAAATAATAGAGGTATTTGTCATTTGAATATTCATAGTAATAATTCAAATGGTTTTATATTGTAAGCAATAAAATATTATTCCTAGAAATTATATAAAGTGACTTTATATTTTTTTTAACGTGAGTCGTTTAAGTAGATTTACAAGTTAATTTGCATTTTATTCCTTATAATTTTTAAGATAAAGAATTATTAATATTTCTACTGTATTTTTTACGATACGGTTATTATGTACCTAATGCTATAGAACCAACATTGTTCTTAACTGTGATAAGCCCTTCGTTGAAGACATAATGGTATTAAATAATAAGCTTCGGATTTTTTTAAATATATTAATATATAAATCCGAAGCCTGATCAAATAGAAGTAAATCGACAAATATAAGCGTTAAGCGAAATATTCGTGAAAGTGCATATATTTTTTAAAACATTGTCTTTTTTTTTTCACAACAACTTTTGATCAAAGATACTAACAAAATTACAATAACGGCAAGTTATATGAGTAAGCATATTTTAGGAATAATTTACAAAAATTCCTAGCTTTAGCCAAAGTAGGAAAATTAAACGAAATATTGCCATAACATCGCTAAGACGACGTATTCTGTAGCTAGAGTCATGGCTATAGAATTAGGCCATGTAAGGCGGTCGCACCCTCGTTGTAATGGTGTTGTTTCTATAGTGTTAAAACTTGTTAGTACCTGTGTTAATTAAATACTTCTGTAAAATATTTATTGTGCTATAGTTTTAAGTTGGATGTAAATTAATCTTTATATTTAAGGTAAAAAACCACTTCGAGTTAAAATAATTTGTAATGATCGTCAGATGTGGCGCCGAAGTTATTACGTTCGTTATGATAAGAATTGGTAATGTTATTTTATAAAGTGTAAAGTTAAAAATTTTGTAATTAACTTAGTAATACCAATGTTTCGTGTAATTATTATTGTATTATTGATAGGTTGTGTACTTACACTAGTGGCTAGATATTTTAACCAAACCTCATATTTTGTCAAATATATTTTATCAAAACAAAAAGACATTACCGAATAATTAAAAGATAATTAGAAAATAATTTGAGTTAAGACCAGTCCCGTCTATAATTTTGAAACTATCAATTAAACCATTTTGTAATAACTTGCTTGTAGTATTTTTAACACCTTAACGTATTATTTTTATATCTGGTTATAGTCTGAATCAACAGGTACTAATTAATTATATATCTCAAAAGGAAATGTGTCCTATATATAGTTATTAAGGACGAGATGTTCTTGCTGAAGGACACACTCCACGCCCCACTAAACCTTCAACACATTTGCTTATAATGATTATTATCACTGGTCGTTAATTAAAACTCAGAAAATACATCATTTTTTTTACGTACCGGTGCTATTTTAATGGACGTTTATGCAACTGGGTGTATGATTTACTCTACTAGTTCAGAAAGGATATGACTAGCTCCAAGTAGAGTCATATGGGGAGGTGCGCGCATGTCTTATTTAAATCTCAGGAAATTAGAAAAGCGACAAAAAAGAAATTAAAATAATGTGCGACAGATTGGTAATTTATTAAATTACCAGAACACATTACCCGCACTGTGCCTTAAGATTATTTTACAATTTTTTATAATAAATAGCTATGCCGCGTAACTCTATCTAAGAGGCTGAGGACACTGAATGATTTTTAGAAATCGACACGCCCCCTTACATAATTACAGGTGGCTACGCTAGTGTGGGTTAGCTCATTGCACGTTCCTCAGAAGAATAACAAATGCCTATCGGTTCAGCGCCAGCAGATAAACTTTGTACTAATAACAATGACGTTTTATAACCATCAAGTGCTTTGAGTTAGCTGTCTAAAGTGCTTACACAATAGGTGGCGCTGAATTTTTTTAAAAGAAAGGAATAATTTCTTTTTACTCCAGATTTTTATGGGGCTTAGAAAGGACAAGTATGTTTTTTCTTTTTGGGTCGACAAAATAACATGCTATTATTTTGTCTGTTTCATATTTCAGAATTTTATTCTAATTCATTGATATTTTAAAAAATGCTTTGCATTGAATAATGAAAAGATTTAAAATTTAAAGAAATATGAAATAACTATATAAAATCACTTATGATACCACACATCACATCACATTTCTTCACTCGATTTTAAACCTTAATGTAGTGAAGGTAGAGTTAAAATAATTGCGATAATTTGATAGACTGTAGTAACCTGACTTGCTGCTGTGTGTACCTGATAATGTCGGCCAATCAGAATAAACCAAATATCACGTCATGGCACCTAATCCCCGCCGAGTTTGACTGAGATGGACTTTCATACCTTATTCTCATCACAAGAAGAGTCATTATACGTTTTAATTGTACGAATTTTTGGTAGGTCGGCTTTACGTAAACGAATATTCACCATATGCAATATTAATTGGAAGTCATTGTAGTAAGTACACTTATCCATATCGAACTTTCCGGAGGAGGAGAAAAAAAGCAATTTTAGAATAGTTTTTATGAGAATATAGGGTAGACGCGCCTGTTTCTACCATTGTCTTGCTGTCGAACATTTCATGGCCCTTTTAAAAATAATTAATGCTTTAAGAATTGGACTCTACCTGATCTTTGGACTGGAGTTAATAAAACATATCCTGTTTTCATAACTTGAAGATAAGTTATTTTTTCCTCTAGCTATGATCCTTTTATGGAGGTGGAATGATATTTTGTAATACTGACGCATCATCAAAGTATAGGACTGGTTGACCAGTTAGGATAAAACCATTAAAACACAATCATTTTATTAATCCCATAAATATAGATGATTTCAAAGTTGCCGTCAGACATTTTTTATTTGATACTGGAAAGCGAACTGATTCAAAAACAATATCTTAAAAGTCTATCCATATTTTAAATAGTACATTAAGGATAAAGAGCTTGTAGGGAAGGCAAAGTCATCCAAAAACACTCTTTTTATGAACTCCGAAACAATCATAATACTGCAATTATTAAATGAAAATTCACTAAAGTTTTTACAGATAAACTTATCATTTGCTTAGATTGGTTTTGTCATGGAAAATTGTTTTCGATTTATAAAAAAATATATTCTTGCATAACATTGTAGCTGTAATTAAAAATATAGAGAAAAACTGTTTTGTCCATCGAATCCCTATTAAGTAAGAATCCCTATATACTAACATACAGTTAATAAATACATCGAAGTGCCTAAGGATTATGGGATATATGATAGCAAGACTATACTAGCTGATTTTCATAACAAATAAGAATCATAATTATTGCCTTAACTTAAAAAATACTGAAGCCGTAATTTTCACGTCATTGCGTTGATTTGTAAAATGTCCACACCGTTACCCAGCAATGAGTATAACTGTGTCATAAACAATGTTTAATTTTATTTATATATCCATTTTATAAATCCATTTTCTAATTGGGTTGTATAAGGATGTGCGTTATTTCTGTTACACGTTTTATACTTATAACAAATCTGCAAAAAAATAATGTCTGTACATTGAATATATTTACAAAAAAAAGAAAGAAATTGAGGGTGGTTAATAAACAATAATAGAATTACGAATTTAAAAAATATTGTCTGTTTATCGGTATGTACACGTTAATTTTCGGACAACTGAGTATATTTGTATGAAACTTATTTTGTTAATACCTGGGCAATATATGGGGTATAATTAATTTTGGAAACTTAAACGTTTGATGCACAACCACAACAGACCAGCGACACCTTAAGAAAAAATTTTGTGCCTGATCAATATATTCTGCTAAGAGTACAAAAGTCAAAGATCCAGAACATATAATGTGGTCCTCAAAGATACTAGTTATACTATAACATCGGATAAATATGACTTCTTAAAAATAAATATTTTTTTTATTTATTGACATTTTTTGCACAAATACACATTGGCGTACTTAATGCCATGGCCATTTTCTACCAATAAACCTTAGGATGATGTGGACACGGGGTTCTCTCTATTGTTGTACAGGGCAAGTTCGTGACCTTGTTGCGTACAACAAAACGCGGGAAAGGGAAAGATCTATGGTTAGCGATACGTATCGTTGTCTTTCAACGATCATGTAAATACTAAGGTTTATTGTCCGTTTTTTCGTCTACTCTAGAAACAGACAATGCAATGTGTCAAAAAGCTCTGATAAGATAATTTGGATTTAGTTTTAATTATATTAAAATTAACTTTGTACATAATAAGACGGCAATATCATTATCCTATTATTACGGCGGCAATATTATTATATCATTATCCATTAATATAAAAAATACATAAATCATAAAGTAATTAATGATTAAATGAATTTGCTTGTTCCAAACAATAAAACATTTGCTATAGAATAACTTGTTTTTAGAAGCTAATTTATTATTTATTGATAATTCTTGTAGACACAAGTAGAATGGAAATTCATCCCACAAAGGAATAGATTTGACGAAGAACGAAGAGTGAACGATTTCGGAGAAATGAGATGGGCAGAGTAGACGATTAGAGGAGGAACAAAGAGTTTTGGTGTGAAAGGTACATAAGTACAGTTAAGATAAGAAAGAGTGTTTGGAGATTTCAACAGAGAGGATAACGTAGTTAAAGCACGCATACTTCTTCGCTTCCGGATGGACGTCCATTTTGAATTTTAACGATATAGGGACACATGATCAAATGTTCTAAGAATAAAAACGGATAGAATCTTCGGTCTCTAGAATCCAGTTAAGCCAGTGAAAAACTGACCATCCAACTGACAATCTTTAGATCTACCAGAAAATGAGACAGAAACAATTTCTGAAGTACGCAAAAATATAAAAACAGCGCAGTAAACCACGGAATTCTGATCGACTTTGATATGCTGTTGAGAGAATAAAAGTTGCTGGTGTGGAACTGAAAATTACCTGTTTTTCTAATGCCCAACTTGGCCTTGTTGTTTTAAGGGTTAGCAACGTCTCTGGGCTCTATATTTTGGCACCCGAATAAAAAAAAAAACACCAATAAAGTTTATAAATTTCATCTTAAATATTATTGTTAATCATATATACCATTGGCACCGTCAGCAGACTGTAGAATTTTGGTACAAAAAGAATTCTACCTTTACAGGTTCATTAAGTTATAACCTACTCAATCCACAACATACAATTTAAGCTTACAAAATCTTTGGTATGAGACAACACGAACGAAGATGCGGGCACCAGCTAGTGGCAAATAATATAACGGTGTAATGAATCTTTACAAGTATTTTGGCCAAACATAACCTCAGTAAAAAGTTATACGACGATTATTTGAGGTTGTTCTAGATATTTATTGAGCAACACATTTTAAAAGTCTATCCATATTTTAAATAGTACATTAAGGATAAAGAGCTTGTAGGGAAGGCAAAGTCATCCAAAAACACTCTTTTTATGAACTCCGAAACAATCATAATACTGCAATTATTAAATGAAAATTCACTAAAGTTTTTACAGATAAACTTATCATTTGCTTAGATTGGTTTTGTCATGGAAAATTGTTTTCGATTTATAAAAAAATATATTCTTGCATAACATTGTAGCTGTAATTAAAAATATAGAGAAAAACTGTTTTGTCCATCGAATCCCTATTAAGTAAGAATCCCTATATACTAACATACAGTTAATAAATACATCGAAGTGCCTAAGGATTATGGGATATATGATAGCAAGACTATACTAGCTGATTTTCATAACAAATAAGAATCATAATTATTGCCTTAACTTAAAAAATACTGAAGCCGTAATTTTCACGTCATTGCGTTGATTTGTAAAATGTCCACACCGTTACCCAGCAATGAGTATAACTGTGTCATAAACAATGTTTAATTTTATTTATATATCCATTTTATAAATCCATTTTCTAATTGGGTTGTATAAGGATGTGCGTTATTTCTGTTACACGTTTTATACTTATAACAAATCTGCAAAAAAATAATGTCTGTACATTGAATATATTTACAAAAAAAAGAAAGAAATTGAGGGTGGTTAATAAACAATAATAGAATACGAATTTAAAAAATATTGTCTGTTTATCGGTATGTACACGTTAATTTTCGGGACTACTGAGTATATTTGTATGAAACTTATTTTGTTAATACCTGGGCAATATATGGGGTATAATTAATTTTGGAAACTTAAACGTTTGATGCACAACCACAACAGACCAGCGACACCTTAAGAAAAAATTTTGTGCCTGATCAATATATTCTGCTAAGAGTACAAAAGTCAAAGATCCAGAACATATAATGTGGTCCTCAAAGATACTAGTTATACTATAACATCGGATAAATATGACTTCTTAAAAATAAATATTTTTTTTATTTATTGACATTTTTTGCACAAATACACATTGGCGTACTTAATGCCATGGCCATTTTCTACCAATAAACCTTAGGATGATGTGGACACGGGGTTCTCTCTATTGTTGTACAGGGCAAGTTCGTGACCTTGTTGCGTACAACAAAACGCGGGAAAGGGAAAGATCTATGGTTAGCGATACGTATCGTTGTCTTTCAACGATCATGTAAATACTAAGGTTTATTGTCCGTTTTTTCGTCTACTCTAGAAACAGACAATGCAATGTGTCAAAAAGCTCTGATAAGATAATTTGGATTTAGTTTTAATTATATTAAAATTAACTTTGTACATAATAAGACGGCAATATCATTATCCTATTATTACGGCGGCAATATTATTATATCATTATCCATTAATATAAAAAATACATAAATCATAAAGTAATTAATGATTAAATGAATTTGCTTGTTCCAAACAATAAAACATTTGCTATAGAATAACTTGTTTTTAGAAGCTAATTTATTATTTATTGATAATTCTTGTAGACACAAGTAGAATGGAAATTCATCCCACAAAGGAATAGATTTGACGAAGAACGAAGAGTGAACGATTTCGGAGAAATGAGATGGGCAGAGTAGACGATTAGAGGAGGAACAAAGAGTTTTGGTGTGAAAGGTACATAAGTACAGTTAAGATAAGAAAGAGTGTTTGGAGATTTCAACAGAGAGGATAACGTAGTTAAAGCACGCATACTTCTTCGCTTCCGGATGGACGTCCATTTTGAATTTTAACGATATAGGGACACATGATCAAATGTTCTAAGAATAAAAACGGATAGAATCTTCGGTCTCTAGAATCCAGTTAAGCCAGTGAAAAACTGACCATCCAACTGACAATCTTTAGATCTACCAGAAAATGAGACAGAAACAATTTCTGAAGTACGCAAAAATATAAAAACAGCGCAGTAAACCACGGAATTCTGATCGACTTTGATATGCTGTTGAGAGAATAAAAGTTGCTGGTGTGGAACTGAAAATTACCTGTTTTTCTAATGCCCAACTTGGCCTTGTTGTTTTAAGGGTTAGCAACGTCTCTGGGCTCTATATTTTGGCACCCGAATAAAAAAAAAAACACCAATAAAGTTTATAAATTTCATCTTAAATATTATTGTTAATCATATATACCATTGGCACCGTCAGCAGACTGTAGAATTTTGGTACAAAAAGAATTCTACCTTTACAGGTTCATTAAGTTATAACCTACTCAATCCACAACATACAATTTAAGCTTACAAAATCTTTGGTATGAGACAACACGAACGAAGATGCGGGCACCAGCTAGTGGCAAATAATATAACGGTGTAATGAATCTTTACAAGTATTTTGGCCAAACATAACCTCAGTAAAAAGTTATACGACGATTATTTGAGGTTGTTCTAGATATTTATTGAGCAACACATTGTTTTAATAGTTGCCTCTATAGAATAAAATTTATGAATTTCGTTGGGATCGCCAGTTTAAAGCTGCTTTCTTTATGCAGATGATACCTACCATAGTGCTTACATAGAATCCATTCAATCTGCAAATGAAGCGATAGTCATGGAGCAAGATTATGAGTGATGAAAGGATTAAAATTCAACGTGAATAACACATAAGATATTAAACCAATGTACTACTTTGAGAATAGAACTATTCACACCGTCATTAACTGGTCGTCCTCTTTTAATTTTAAATAAAAGTGAAGTTATACTTCACGGAATTGTCACTGTAAACAAATTTATTTCGTGATTATCCTTTACCAAAGGAGGCAATTTGTCTATATAAATTAAAAAAGAAGCATCGAGCACTGTGAAACACCCATGATAGGTGTTGATCTATCGATTCAGGGGATTTATTGTCACCGATATGAACCTCCTACAAAGCCACTGAACTAAGAGAGCAAAATCTAACTAGTTATCTCTAAATTCATAATATGAAAATTCGTTATATATTTCATGAACACCATAATTGACAGCTTTAAGTACGTCACAGAAAACACCTAAAACGTTGTGTGAATTCTCCCAGGTATCAACAATTTGTTCTAAGATTCCGATATTCATACCGATACTGAACTTATGCATCCATGTGAGGTGAACCGTAGCTGGTTTTATCATTTACACTTACCTGCCGTTACGGCCAGTTACACTAACCTACCCTTTTCAGAATGGGATTGCCCAGACCCAGAGTCCTGATTAGATATTCTAGAGAATCACCCGTTTCTTTGAATGTCGAGCTTGTCCTCAACTCTGTGCTTAGAGTTGAACTGAATTGTGAAATTTACCGTAAAACTTTTACCACACTTACGTCACAATAATCAATGCTGATTACCGAATTATTCACATCTAATTTTTTTATGCCAACCTCAGTCAGGAATAAAATTTAGTAACATTTTGGAGCGATTTTCAATTATTACGGTAACCATACGCCACAGGTTTGCGTCCGTGATGCAGAAAGTAGATTTAAAAAAAAATAGTTTTCTAATTATAAAACCTTCTGTTGATAACAATTAATGGCTAAAACGACTTCACAAATTTTATTTCAATAAATTTACCAGTATCTTAAGAAAGTCAAAGAACGACGTCTTACGAAATAGCGGTGCGATCGTATCAGTCACGTTCGAAAACTTGTCACGGCTTTTATAATAGGGTGTTATACTCTGATTGCAAAAGTACTTACTTGGTACTTGTAAGTGTTTATAATCGACAACAAAAATATTCCAAAAAATTAAAAACGTTTTCTTTTCTTAAAATTAAATCATAATTCCACTTTTTTACACCCATAAAAACACCGTCTGCCATATTCATGACGATATTCTGTTATGTACAGATTGAAATATCAATAATAATAATTAAATAACAGTATTGTACAAACAGATTAAATTATTTTTAACAATCAACCAATTTAACAAATGTAATGTAGGGAACTATGTGTTTATTAATGTTTCAATTTTATGTTCATATAAATTTGCATAACTGTTTGATCCTATATATAAAAAAACTAAATATGATGTTATTCAAACGAAAACGGTGTTATCTAACGATCTCGACAAAATAATAATATTAAATAAGGTAAGAACAGTATTATCTCGGAATCTGCTTTTTCTGTCAAATCGGCTGCTGTTTATTTATTTTTTTTACAATTACTGACAGATGTCAGATTCAGAAAATATTCAAACGAAGTGTCGTCACGTAATGGTGGGTTATGTTTTTAAGTCACATGATGAATAAACAAAAAGACTGGACCTTTAATTTTGATATGTTAAGATAATTATACGATTTTATTACTCAAAATCAGCCTAGATATGATTATTTTTTTTTTTTTATATTTGTATTTTTGTTTTTTTTTCTTCTCTTATATACTATCATTGTGTTCATGTAGGTGTGGTCAATAAATTTTCTTTCTTTCTTTCTTTCTTTATTTCAAAGCAAATTTCAATGATTCTGCAAATTCGTGCTTTACGTTTCACTATCGAAACTACCCAATCCACTATCAAAATTACCAAGTATGCTTAAAATTGTATTATTTTGGTTGCAATACAACTGTAGTCTATTGAGTATCGTTTAAAATTGTGTACTAGTCCGGAACACTGTACATTTACCTTACAGAAAAATCTTCGTTTTTCATTATCAATAATTGTATGGCTACGCCTGTTGCGTACTGCAATAGTTTGCAAACCAATAAAGGATATCTAGAGGTATTTTTGTATCAAATTAGCGCGAAATTTATCCAGTCGTTTTTCCATGAAAATGTCAAAAATAATATCTATACAATTATTAAATATAATAATTTATATTTTAGTATAAACTCATAAATAATTTTTAATATTTTATTTCTCATAATAAAAATATTGGGTAAAAAAAAAATAACATGAAACTTGGTTTTGATCTGCGGCACAATGAGTACCTAGTGACCAGCACATAGGACATTGCGCCACACCAAACTTTAGTAAATTTCGTGAAAAACCTGTACATTATTATTTAGTACATTGTTTCCATAATTTTCAAATTCATTCAATAGTAACTAATTCCCTTTTTTATATCTGTTTTATAAAGTAATACCTATTTATTGAACTATTTTATTAACACAATATGATTGATTAGGAATTATTTTTTACTAGAGTAACGGTCTACGGGATGGTTTTTTCATGAAAATGTCAAACTTTTGCAACACATACTTTTATGGAAATATTTACCTATTGTCAAATTTTATGTTATATATTTTTACAGCAATTAAATTTATCAATTAGACTAGATAATTAAATAATACTTAATTACTGTATAAAATAATATTCAAAATTATTTTAACGAATTATTAATGATTAACATATACCTATAAAAAAATGAGAGAGGAAAATATATCGGGGAAAAGAAGATAAAAGTAAAACAAAAATGCTTCTTTGATGGGATTGGAACACGAACATGTATTTTATTGGAACTATTTCATCAATATCGGGGCTTTTGTATGAAAATGTCAGTCTGACTTTTGCCTACGTCATACTAACGAAATATTTATTTTCATATTTTATACTGTTTAATAATAATAATAAAAAAAAGTTGCTTTTTAAAATTATGGCAGAAAAAAAATGAAAATTAGAATAAAATAATAAAAAAATGACTTGAAAAAATGCGAACTCTAGTGGGATTAGAACTTACAACTTCGAGACACTCGGGTCCCTACCCTAGTACATTACACCAAAGATATTGTTAAAACGAGAGTGAAATTAAAATACTTATTTTAAATGTTCTTTTTTTTACAATTTTAGCGATCTCGATACGTCAAAACGCTGCACAAAGCAACATAGATCCACCTAGCAACACGCCTCAGCGTGAACTAAGTTAGTGTGCGTTATTCTATAGCCTTCCCTATCAATTGCAGTAGGAGTGACAGAAATGTCAATACTTTAAAGTTGCTTGAAAAAAATGACCATATGTGCCATATCACAAAATAAATTATATTAATTATTATAATAACATTATCAAAAAATTGGGAATAACCAACTTTTATATCAACCTTTGATACATATTTGTACTCAATATCATTACTCTAATGTATCACATAATTGAGAAACGTGCCTTTCGCAATATTTTTAGATGCTACTTTGGAATTATTTTCTATCGAGTGAAGTTAATACAATCATGTTTCGGTTTCAACCACAAGATCAGAAATACGATCAAGTATAACCACAAATTTTTGGATTACCATAGGTTTCCCGTGAATTAGTACAATCCTAGATCAATTTTATCGATTTGGCACTATTCAGCTTGTATTAAACACCTTATTTTCCTCTTATATTTATTTTTATTAAAAGAAAAAATCTTCTGTCCTGAGACTTAGAAAGTATGTTGACATATATTTATAAATTGATATTTACATTTTAGTGTTACGTATATGAAAAATCAATCAATAAAAATCAATAGAATTGATTGAAAAAATAATCTCTAAATTTCAGAATTCTAATTATAAAAATATTTACAAAACGGAATTGTTGATGCTAACCCTGAAGCAATATTCGGAAAGAAATTATTTTATCTTTTCTAAGTGTAGTATAAAGTATTTATACCTATATTATGCGACAAAAGTATATTTTTTTAGGCATTGATTACTCTTAAGTATTCAATCTTGGTGAATAAAAAATTATTATTCTGTTATTATTTAAAAAATGAACTATTTATGTCAAATTGAAAACATATGCCATTTTAAAAACAAGCGAAACCCGCCTTTCGGGTTTTGTACACAGCAATTAGCAGCACTAATTCTATATTGCTCCAACAAATAATGAAGTTCAAACATTCTGTAAACCTACAGTTGAAACCGAAGTGGTCCCGCTAATTGTTAAGCTATGGAAAAAAAATAAACATGAGAAATAAAATTATATCTTATAATGATCACTTTTCGTATAGCTCTGAGTAAACAACATTGGTAAATAGAAATAATGGTAAAAAATGAACGCATATTTGTATTTGCAATGCATTTGATCTTGATACTATCTGATTCTCATAGTACCTAACAGTAGATAAGTAGGATAGAATAGCGGGAATTTTTTTCATACTGATTTTCAACTTCATATTAACTCAGAAATCATTCTATGTTTTCATTTAGATTTCCAATTCTAGATTTACAAACATAAATAATATACGTTTAAAATTGTTCTCAGTTATGAACTAACATTCTTATCAGTGGTAATGTATATGAATTAATAGGGACATTGACTCTAGACCTGCATTCCCTATTACAAAATGTTTTTAACGGTGACCCGTCGGTCGCCGTATAGAACTTATAATACGTCGCCCGCCTCCGGTAGTACAGCACGTGAACTGCTTACTTATCATACATTATGATACAAAAGATGGTATTTCAACAGTGCTCCGACGAAAACATTTGCATATTTATGTGACAAAATACATTAGTAGTCGAAAATATGAAAAGCTCTACATGAAGCGAATGAAATGGTTATGGTGCGAATGTGCGAAGAAAATGCTTTGCTAAGTTGTTTCGTTTCGCCAGTTTACCTATCCTATAGCTTAGAATGCTTGTTCATTTTTTTTTTCAATAAACATCGATTTTATTTAAAAATTAGCTATTCGCGTTCCGTAGGAGAAAGAATTTCTATTATCGGATCAGTACCCCTACAAACAATCAAAGTAACGAAGTTAGATACTTTATCTTTATATAATATTACTAGCTTTCCGCCAACTTCAACCGTGTTGTCCCTAGGGAACTGTTTATTTGGATATCGATTCATGTCATTTCACGAATATAATAACAGTGACAAGTGGAATAGTAAACAATGGTTACTATGGTAACGTTTTAATTCCCTATACAAACTTTCACTCCCATTTTCAACGCTTTTCTGGATAAAACATAGGCTATGTTTACCGCATATGATGTAGAAGTTTCGGAGCCCGTTTGATCAAACAAACAAATAATATAATCTTTCGTCTTTATAATGTTAGTATGTATTGAAAATTTTAGTTCCCTTTAGGCTGCAAACTGGAGGCTCGCGGTCGAGATGACGGTAGCGACCGCGGAACAAAACGCGGCTCGTACGACTTTACAGCACAGTATAACTTATAGTTTGTATTGTATAGAGTTTGTATGAACCGCGGTGAGGGCAGCAGACAACGAGCATCGTGTGCTAATCGAGCGACGAATACGCGACTGTGTGATTATAGTGTCTACTACAGTTAAATCAGTATATTTAACAAATATTTCATACTAGGGAGCTCATATTATATTAAATATATAAATATAAAATGGCGTCGTGAATGGATCGTCAGCGGCAGCGCCGCGGACGCCATCGCCACTGGCACCGCGGGCGTCCAATACACCAATTCTGATAATTGTCATTGTACTGTCTACCTGAAGTCAAATTATGTTAGTGCTATGATTTCCTCACAAGTCAATGGTGACAGATCCATAATAATATTATATTACAGGTAGAAATCACAATGGCAAAATGCTAGTAGTTGAGATTCTAATGAGATGCGATTATCACGTAAACATTCATATTCCGATTTTTATGAGGATTCATTAATAAAGGGACGAAATTGCGAAGAAAGTTTATATGTATAATTCTATGCTGTCCGGGTTTTGTGTAGGTAACTAGAGTATTACGATATTAAAAAATGCTGAAAATATAATTAATAGCAAATAAATACTCATTATTGCGGTAATGCAAGTAGTAAGATCTTACAAAACAACAAAAACAGTTTTCAACAAAAAAGTTAGACTGGTCAATCAGACGTTTAATTGGCGGTACAGGTTGGTTCAGATTGAAAGACTAGCGTTGGTCATTGACCTTACCAATGACATAAATACTTATAACAATACCATTTTTCAACTGCAGCATTTAAACAGAGTGTATATGACCCCGAAAGAGTTCCTTTTGTGGAAGCAAATGGAGTACGTGTCGAATCAGAAGCAAGTAATTGAAAAAGGCTATGGAGGACACTAACGGGACTTCCTGCACCCGTAATTATGGTAGTAGTACTGGGAATACTTGAACTGTAGTTATGAAATCTATCATTCATATCCAGATCAATGAAACAGAGACTTAAATAGAAAATCTTCCTATCAGCGTTCTTGTTAGAGACATTATGGAGTTAAACTGAGCTTGAAAATCCTAGCATCAGATAGCTAAAATTTATCTGCACATTGATATGCCTTCATCGATACAATTAAAAACTAAATGCTGTTAGTATGTATTCATTGACATCATTTATGCAGCGTACAGAAGGCTAATTCTGCTAGGTTTAGAGCTACGTAATAATCGCATCTCAATAGAACCTTAACTACTTTCCTTTAGGTATTGCACTACCTACCAGAAGTCTCCATTTTTACATTTCACTAATAATATTGTACTTTAGATAGATAGTACAATGGTCAAATGCAAGGCGTAAACCTTAGCAGAATTGATCAGCTGTTCTAATCCAATAGTCGGAATCGTCCGAGCATATCGTTATGATTGGAACTCAGATGATAATTGTGACGAACAGCTGTAGCTGTTATCTATCGTCTGTCAAGGAAGAAATGCATCGTGTATCAAGGAAGAAATACAACGTTCGACAGTTCCAACAAATCGATCAGCTGCGGGGAATGAACTGTTATGGCCACATTAAACTCTCACTCGTGTGATGCTGATATACTTTCCTGTGTTGCGCTGACTCGCCGCGCGCTGCGTGATCGGACTGCGCGCACGCATGTGAAACATTGTGATGTAACTAATAACACCCCAATGCGTTATCCTGCGACGCTAACGCGTCAAAGGACTTATTCTTTATTATATTTGGAAAACTAACAATATCAATTATAAACATAAAGGTTAAACATTAAAAATAGCACATTAATCAGTATAGTTTCCACTAATAGTTTTTACAATAAACATGTAAATTGTCAAATTTTAGTTTACAGAATTCATTATTCAAAGAAATGTCTAGTTTACAGAATTCATTATCCATTTTTTATTCTATTATTCATTTTTGCTTTATTAAAAAATAGTTTTTTTGAAAAGTTAAGGCTTTATAATTTCTCTACACACTAGCTCGGTATATCTGGCTTCAATATTGTTGCCTGTGTCGAGATCCTGAGTTTTGTATCGGCCTGCCTCGTAATAAAGGTGATCCAAAACCGCCCAGATAGAGTCGGACCATCACGACGAAAGTTCCGTACAAATATTAAAATTTAAAACCCATGGACTTATATTTTCCTGTAAAGAACTAAATAACTAACGAATTGTTTAACAAACAAACCGAACGTAAAGAACTTTTTCTGATTTTTTTTTTCAAAATTTGGGCCCAGTAGATTCGAAGAGATGTGGGGAAATTGTAAATTTTTACTTTTTTCTTTTTAATATTTTCAGAACTATTTAAAGTGGGCTCTCTTTAAATAAATTTGCTATTAATGATTTTATTTTGAGGCAGGCTCTGGCTTGTTATAAATATTATATTTTGTGTTTGATCTATTTAGGTGGATGTTGATTGGATTTTACCAATGAATTGGCCAATTAACCCTAAAATAGAGTAGAGAAGTACAAAAGAAAATTGAACATCTCATTTTCTATAATAATATTATAAATGAGAAAGATTTGATTGTTTGTATGCATTGAAGACGCTCCGAAACTACAGGACCTATTTAAAAAAATCTTCCATCTACGCGAAGCTACATCATATGCGGTGAACATAGGTTACATTGTCATGATAACTATTGTTTACTATTCAACTTGTTGTTGTACTCGTGTCATGATATGAATCGATATTCAAATAAACAGTTCGCTATGGACCTGTGAAGCTACTGGGTGAAAGCTAGTTAATAAATACAAAGTAAATTAACAAATACATATTAAATTTATTACAAAAATCACCACGTTTCAAGACAATAACCATAACAATATCGAGTCGGCCGTTAGTGTTAATGACTCTATAGTTTTAAACAGGGTCTTTGTACAACCACATTAAACATAAACGCAGCCTGACATTGCAACATCTGACATATAGCATGCTGAGAGCACTTCGATTGAATTACAAATCGAAAAAGCACAATACAAATGCGGTGACGAGACAAATTTCTGTTACGTAATAGATTCTTTGTTATTTGGATGACACTAACATATTACGTCTTATAGTTTGTTTTTTATTTAGTTCATTTGTTAGTATGTTTATTTACTTAAAATTTTGGCGACTGGTTGGAAAGATACCATCATTTTTGATTAGTTCTTTTACTTTTTGCTTTTGCTCTTTTGTTTTTGTTACTTTTTAATTGTCATCGTTAAATAATAGATCACAGCAAAATAATAATACATGGGACCCGTATTATTATTTTGCTGTGATCTATTATTTATCATTTAGCGCATCATATATTCATTGTTTCCATTTACAGTCCTAGAATTTGAGACTATTTGCGATTTAAAAGGTTCTAGCTACAGGTTAGATTATAAATGACAACTATGTAACAAAGTGTTTACACCTTAAGTATTAATTTTGTCTTTAGCTGACACAATATTATACTTGTTTTTTTTATTCATCACGTACTGTCGTTTAGTAACTGAATGAGAACGTAATAATTTCATTGAAGATTTGAGTGAGGTTAACTTCTAACATCGTCGAATGAATGCTACCTATATTTTACAGCTAGTGCTGTACGGCGCACAAAAGAAGGCGACAAAAGCTAAAAACTACTTTAAAATAATAACGAAAAATAATCTTAAAAACTACTAATTTTGAGTTAAAAAATCTCTGTAGTTTTTCTACTTAAAATATCTGTAGTATTCATTTACTTGAATTTTTTGTTGATTTTAGTTCTATGAAATATATATTTTTCATTTTAGGATTTAAAAATGACAATGACGTCGTTGAGATGTTTTAGACGATAAAGTTCTTCCAGTTTTTTTATATAAAAACAAATTGCTGATCCGAATTCGATGAAATTTAAAGGGACCTTGAGAACATCCTTTCAAACATAAAATTATGATCAGGATCGGCTCATTTATCATGATGATGTCGTGGAACATAGGATAGTTCATTAAAAAAAAAGTCGAATTGAGAAATTCCTTTTGAAGTATTTGACTTCTAGACCAAGATTAGGCATCTATTGGTATAAGTTTCTGGGTTTCAACAAGGAGATATTACACTTTTAAAGGCCTCAAGCGACCCATCGAGGTGACTACCGATTAATGTTAGCTTATCAACAAGTCGGTTTATTATTTTTAATGTAATGAAAAGTAACATCATAGTGTAATAAGGTTATTTTACAGTTGGACTTCTCTGTATGGTATAAAATAGCAAGAAAATTGTATACCTTGTTGAGTTTCTTGCTCAGTACAAGATCTCCATTAGTAATTGTTTTGCGCACGATGACATATTTTTTTGACTAACCCAAGTGCTTGTAATAGCTGAGACTAAATTAATGATATTGAGTTTGCATTTGTGTTTGACGAAAATGGTGTGTTTGCTTTATGCGTATACCCCTTCATAACGAGCTTATGCAGGATTATACTACGTATGCCCATTAAATAAAAATTTTATTTCGAATACAGAAACTGTACAAGATTTAAAACGTCTGAAAAACGTAATCATTTTTCAAAAATAAACACTATAAAACCGTATAACAGTAGTTTTATTTAATATTTGCGTAAATTATAGCCTTAATTTTGGAAATGGGTCCAGTAGTGTCGTGGCCTATTCGATGCAAACAAACAAACAATCAAATCATTCCTCTTTATAATTAGTTTAGAAAATCTATCTCTCTATCTGTAAAAGTTGATTGTATTTAGTCTAAAAAAACAGTCTAAAGCATTAGGTGATTTTTTTTATATCTACCAATAAAATAGATGGAAGGATAAATGAAGGAAAAAGGATGGTCGCCTCTTTCTCTGGCAAGGCATTTCACGACAGTTGGACTTGACAATGAAAGGTAGACTGGTATATAAACAATTATTTGTCAGTTATATTGTAACATTAACGACATCCGTGCCATAAATGCCTGTAGATGTTGATTAAAAGAAAATCCTGCTAAAAAGACGTCAATGTAATGTTTTAGTAGAGCACATAGCTCTAAGTTTTGTCGAAATTTGAAAAAAATAATGTTTTATTAAATACTATTTTCTCTTTGCTTTGCTTAATTTAAAGTCTATGTCACCCGTTTATAATGTAGCTTGTGGGTGAAGGTGAAATAATTTTCATGATCAGGTCAGTATTACCGACGATCACAAACAAACAAAATTAAAAACTTTACCTCCTTGTAATATTATAGACTGAAAAATGTCAGGTTATTTTTAATCGAACTAATCAGAGAGAAAATGTTTTTTCCAGTTCTTATTGATGCGGAGGTGGCATACTGAAGTACCTATGTGTGCTACTTGCACGTATACTTTGACAATTAATTTTTTTTAAATCGAATACTTTATATTTTGTCGTCATTAAAGTGAAAATGCTATGATAAAGAACTGGTAAGTTTCTTTCGCTTGTTCTTCTTGTCAGCTAAAAGACGTCCTGAACAAGCGGTAGGGGAAAAAAAATTTTTGGACGATTCAAAAGTGCTTGTAATAAGCCTACTTTAATAAAGATATTTTCATTTCATTTCTAAAAAGTCCACCAGCCCCAGTTACCCCGAGGTGATGATATTGTCCTGGGTAATCGTTACGCTCGAGGTGGTCAATGAGGAAGTATTAAAAGAAAAAGAAAGTAGTGTTTTTTTTTAAAAAGTACCCTCTAGTAGATGGCGACTCTAGCAAAAGTTGATTTTTGCAGGAAACGAATGGACCAAAAATAGTCATTTCGGTTTCTTTCAACTTACGTTTTAAATAACTGAAATTTGCAAAGTTCGAAACTTAGATATAAATACAAATACGAAAAAATACAAACAGAATACGAGTTGTTTATTGAGTTTTGAAAACTAATTTACTTTTATACATGAAAGAAAACCAGGAGGGTCGTCATGGAGAAATCAAGAAAGTACCTTGATTTCTTGATTTCGGAAACTAATGTTTTTTTTTCTAAATACTTCCTCATTGATATGTGAACTATTTTCAGATTACTTTCATTCTACCTACAACAGTGTCGATTAAAGAATGTCCGCTCTATCTGACGAGCCTATTTGGCAATGTAATAAAAATCTTGGGTCGTGCTACCTTCTTGAATCTGAAGTTTTAAACTACTTGCAATGCCTTGATGTGAACAAGGATCTTGGGCTTGATGGTAAACCCCCTGTACATTTTAAAGTTGCTTCGCACAACTTGCGAGACGCTTAAAAATATTGTTTGATAAGTCCTTCGCACATGGTGATTTACCCACCAAATGGAAACATGCATATATCACCCCAATACACGTACAAGCCGATAAGACAAACGTTGCAAATTACAAATGCGGCTAAAACGACTACAGAATAAATTCTTATATCATCTATCGTATGCTAATAATCATGTTGTAATCTGGAGTCTTATGTGGCTAGATTTGAATACTTTATAATGACTTCCCTGCAGCACAGAAAAAAACGTTATAGATATTGTGTGCCTACAAAAATATTAAACGGGCTAATTGATAATCCTCTACTGATTGAAAGACTACAATTGATAGTGGATGGTCATCCAGCCGTTTGTGTAACAGACTGAGGTTCAATCTCTCTTTATGTATATCATACAAACTATGATCAGCACTCGCCTTTTTATAGAATAAGAGCTTCGTACAACCTAATTTGTCGAAAATTTAGATATATTTTATATGTCAACCTCAATTACACATTTTCTTAAATATGAGAAATAGTGAGTAAATTAAACATATGCTAGAGTACTAAATTGAGAATTATACATACGAGGAAACCTTGGGCGACTATCTAACCATTGAGCTTTACTATACTATATAAAAATGTAGATGAAAATACGCTCAGTATTTTCATCAGTGTTCAGGCAATTCAGCCAAATGAAATATGTATACATATATTTTAAACTTTCAATTACGTTGAAAATTTGATCTAATTATTTATATTTGAAAATCACTTCTATGTCTTTTATTTGGTAGTAGATTCCAACCAGAATAACACTTATCTAAGCATGCAGAACAAACTAAATTTGTTGAGCTAGTGTGTGTAATTCAGAATTACGTACTTAAGTAGGTAGATCAATATATTAATTACGAAGTCTCTGGCCCAGTTAAATGCATTATGAAAAAAATAAGATATTGCAATGTTAAACTTGAAAAGCCGAAGACGGTCATGGTAGAGTACTGTTATAACCCAACATTGTACTTGAGAATAGCTGACAACACGTTCAGTACTTTTCCATAGAAACCATGTAAATGTAAAGTGCAAGATTGCATATTCCATTATTATAATAATTTTAATATTTTAAAGTCAGTTCGGCATTAGCAACCGCGAAGAGCAGTCCTCATTAGCTCTCCACGTTTCGGGATCTAGGAATCAGTGTGTTGGTTATCCTAATAAAAGTAGGAATAGTAATTGTGGTTTTTTTTTAAAAAGACGAATAGAGCGAGCCGCAAAACAATTGGTGTCAGAAGTGGGATGCTGTAAGTGGCTTCCGTCGAAGTCCGTGCATCTGAATCTAAGGCCCCTATTCTCGTCTAATTTCGATCGACATTAAGTCTCAGCCAAGTCTGAGCCTGCATCAGCCGCGACACCACAAGGTCGACGATCAGCCTCCGCTCTAGCTAGCGTGAGCCCGCACCACCACACCAGAACACCGACACCGAGCATCCTAGAGAGGTCGACGGTTAGTCTCCGCTGTAGATCGTGAGCCCGCACCAGCCCAGCTGCCAACTCATTTTTACCATCTTCAACCACGTGGAATATCCACGTGTGTCTCAAATTTCCCTGTCGCCGTGAGAACCGCGCCGCTGCCCGCCGCGCGTCTCCACCCTCCGTCTTCATCGCCGCCCGTGCTAAGTAGCGCGAGCCTCCAACCACGTGCAACAAATAAGTGCCAATGATAGTGAAAGTGAATACCATATTACTGTGAGTGTCCAAATTTTATCTTAATATTTTACTCTATAAATAGTCTATATTTGTAAATTTTCCTAATCCTTATCTTATCACAATGTCCGTCAAAGACGAACCTACTTCAAAGGTTACAATAAGTTTCCTTTCAAAATTCATACGCCCTTACAATGGCGATCGAGATTCACTTCCCGCCTTCCTTACAAATTGCGATAATGCAATATCTTTGGCAGCCTCAGACCAACAGAATATATTAACAAAATATATATATTCTCAATTAGAAGGCAAAGCACAGTTAGCCTGTAGTTTAAAAACATTTAATAACTGGCCTGAATTAAAATCATTTTTAAAGTCTACATTCGGTGAGAAGAAACACTCATCGCATCTGTTATCCGATCTTCAAAATTGCAAACAAACGAGTAACGAAACTATAACACAATATTCTTTACGTATAGAAGCTTGCCTCACCAGATTACAAGCTGATATACACTATTCATGTCATGATAAAAATCAACTCATAGGAAGAATCGCCGCTATAGAAGATCTCGCTCTACACACATTTATAACAGGGCTTAACCCTAGTATTTCAACTATTGTGAGATGTCGTAATCCAAATAATTTAAATGATGCCATAACACTTGCTGTTGAGGAAGAAAAATTATACAACCTCAATAAGATATCTTCTCGTAGTATTAAATATTGCCAAATTTGTAATAAACAAGGTCACAATTCATCTGAGTGCTACCAAAATCGCAATAAATCCCGTCCTCATTTACACAAATCCTATCATGTTCCTAATAATTCTAATAATGTTTCTAGTAATTTTAAATGTAATTATTGTAAAAATATAGGTCATACTATAGAATTTTGTCGTAAACGGCAGTATAATATGCAACGCCGCGAAAACGCTAACCAAGCGCAACGTGACTATCAGTCGCCACGCGCAACTACCAGCAGTGCTGTGAAGTTATGCACTACTAACGAGACCGGGTTCGATTCCCGTGCCGATAATAATTTAAACTAAATAAGATTTCGGTTCCGTGTCTACCGAAATCTCAATTTCAATTGAACGACACGAAAAATTTTTCTATATCTACTAAATCTTCTAAATCTAATACATCTCAAGAGGCACAGCCTCTGAGTCTATTTGCATCTCGGGCACAGGCTCCGAGTCGTACTAAAAGTATAATTAATACTAAATCTTATACCAAATCTTATCCTATTCTTATTCTAAATCTTATTATACACCTCAGTGCAGCCATGAGCCATTGAGTCTTAATAAAACTATATCATCTCGGCAATGTCAAGGACAACCGAGTCATACTAATTGCTCACCTCAGCCTCCGAGTCTGAGTTTTAAAAAATCTACATCTCGAGACACGATCCCGAGTCAAACATCTCAGCATCAATCTTCTATATCTTTAACTAATTCAAATAATGAGCTGAGTCCTACTAAATCTTATCATTGTTATCCTAATTCCCAAAATAATTCAAATAAATTCGACCACGAGTCGCATACTATATCTTCTAACTTCCGAGATAATAATATCTCTTGTAACATTCCTATTTATGAAACTAATATTAATATAAATAAAATATCTTTACCCCATATTTTTCTAAAAACTAATTATTCCACTGAACCTTTACGATTTCTAATAGATACAGGTGCAAGCATAAGTCTTATAAAACAATCAAGTTTAAATAAAACACCCGAATTATCTCGCGAAAGATCTCAGATAAAAGGTATAAATAACGCTGAATTTTGCTCTGAAACATTAGGTACATCTCAAATAGATTTTTTCTTATTTGAAGACATTTACAATTATAAATTTCACATAGTAAACGATGACATCAATTTAGAATATGATGGCATCATCGGTAGTGATTTTTTAGGTTATTTTAAAGCCGATATAAACTATGATTCTAATTTAATATTTATTTGCGGACAAAGCCTGGACATTAACTATGTTCAGCCAACTTATACTATTCCTGCACGCGCCGAAGCAGTTATCGAGTGCGCGGTATCAAATTTCTCGCCTGAGCATTATCCGAATAATGAAGGACTACTATTAGATCACACCTTTAGTGACGGTGTGTATTTCGCTAACAGCATTGTAACAATAAAACCTAACAAGAGAATTAATATCACTATATTAAATACTACTAATTCTGATATTGAGATAAAAAATCATTGCGTAAAATTAACGCCTATTGAGAAAAACAATACAATCAGCGAATCATCTCAATTTATTAATTCCATTTCATATTCTAGTTCAAATCGAGTACAAAAGGTACTTAATCTTATTCGCTGTTCCCATTTAAACACTGAAGAAAAAAGGTCCATTTTAGAATGTTGCTCTCAGTACACAGATATTTTTCATTTGGAAAATGAGCCTCTAACATATACAAACGCGATCGAGCATACTATAAATACAGGAGATGCACCTCCCATCCATGTAAAATCTTATCGTTTTCCGGAATGCCATAAGGAAGAGGTCGATTCTCAAATACGGAAAATGCTCGACCAAAATATCATTCGTCCTTCTGTTTCGCCATGGAGCGCCCCAGTATGGGTAGTCCCTAAGAAAATAGACGCTTCAGGTAAGAAAAAGTGGCGAATCGTAATAGATTATCGCCGTCTCAACGATGTCACTGTTTCCGAAAGTTACCCTTTGCCTCTTATTACTGACATCCTAGATCAACTAGGTCATTCGAAATATTTTAGTACCCTAGATTTATCTAGTGGTTTCCACCAGTTGAAAATGAACCCTGAAGACGCTCTCAAGACAGGTTTCACAGTAAACACTAATTCTGATGCTTCTGGTCATTATGAGTTTACTAGAATGCCCTTCGGCTTAAAAAATGCGCCCTCAACCTTCCAAAGACTCATGAATACCGTTCTTTCTGGTCTTCAAGGCCTCCATTCCTATGTTTATCTCGATGATTGTATTGTATACTCTCCGGATTTAAATTCACACATTACCAAACTTAAACTTATTTTCGATAGACTTCGCAAATTTAACTTAAAATTACAGCCGGACAAGTGCGAATTTTTACGTCACGAAGTTGCTTATTTAGGCCACATAATTACCGATAAAGGTGTTTCTCCTAACCCAGAGAAGGTCAAGGCTGTCTCCGAATTTCCATCTCCTAAAAATCAAAAACAAATTAAATCATTTTTAGGTCTTGTCGGTTATTATCGACGTTTCATTGATAACTTCTCGAAGCTTACTAAACCTCTCACGTCTTTGTTAAAAAAGGATACTCCATTCAATTGGTCCTCAGAACAGGACATCGCTTTCAACATCCTCAAGGATAAACTCATCACTGCCCCTTTACTTCAATACCCAGATTTCTCCGCTCCGTTCATAATAACGACGGATGCCTCCAACTATGCCGTAGGTGCAGTATTATCACAAGGTGATATAGGTAAGGATAAACCTATAGCCTATGCCTCTCGAACACTTAACAAAGCTGAAGGTAACTATTCCACTACGGAGAAAGAACTCCTTGCTATTATCTTTGCCGTCAAGACGTTCCGTCCTTATATCTATGGTAGAAAATTTAAGATCGTAACAGATCATCGACCCCTAGTTTGGTTATTTAATATTAAAGATCCTGGTAGTAGACTTATCAGATGGCGCCTCAAATTAGAGGAATATGACTACGAAATCGTTTATAAGCAAGGCCGTTTGAATTCAAATGCTGACGCACTATCACGTTGTCCTATTAATGTTATAGATATAAAAAAATTAAATAATGCCACTTACGAAAAGTATTTTAAAGATCAATTTCTAAATAAATCAATTACATCAAATACCATTATCGAAGAATGTACTCAAGCGCTACACTTATCTAAATCAAAATCAATCGCCTGTCCAGTCTCTTTAGACTTTGATTATTCTATGCCCCATTGTGAAGAAATATTGTCACAACTTGATAATTCTACTAACTTACTTAATTGCGAGCGCGAACCTTTTACTATACAAGTCATTACAGATAAAAATAAAACCTACTATTTCTTATATACAAAAGTACATCATTACGAAGAAACAAAGTATAGAGATATTTATAACCTACTAATTAAACTTAGAGATAAAATTTTAACCGAAAATCCTCTTGTCACTGAGATTGCATTATCAGATTTTTCTGATCCTTTTTCTAAGATAACTTATACAAAATTATATAATATGATAAGCTATATATTTCATGATACTAATATAAAAATTTACATCTACAAAAATCAACTAATTTATCCCACACCTATTGAAGTCCCAAAAATATTAAAAGAAAACCATGACTCGACAATCGCGGGTCATCCCGGAACAAAACGCATGTATAATAGAATAAAGGCTACTTATTATTGGAAAGGAATGCGTTCTGATATTGAAAACTACATTAAAAATTGTAAGCAATGCCAAATAAACAAACCATTAAGAAAATGCAACAGAGCCCCAATGGAGATAACCTCCACATCCACTAAACCCTTTCAAAGATTAGCTTTAGATATTGTTGGTCCATTACCGGAAGCTGGTTTTCAAAAATTTAAATTCATCTTAACCTTACAAGATGATTTGACGAAATTCTCAAGTGCCTATCCTATGGTAACTTCTACTAGTGAAGAAATCGCTAGAAATCTCGTCCATTTCATGTCCTTATTTGGATTTCCAAAAACAATTTTAACAGATTTAGGCACGTGTTTTACCTCTGACTTATTTAAACAACTTACAGAAATTCTTAAAATTAAACCTCTTTTCACCACCCCATACCATCCTCAAACAAATGGTGCTCTGGAAAGATCGCACGCCACTATGAAGGAATATTTAAAGTCATTTGTAAACGACAATCAGAACGACTGGCACTGTTACTTATTCACTGCGATTTTATGCTATAATACAACGCCACATTGCACAACAGACTTTACTCCATACGAATTGCTATATGGTTATAAGCCATCAATCCCCAGTTCTCTATACGAAACTAATAATAATACTACTTATAATGAATATATTCGTGCTTTACAATATAGGATGCGATTTAGCAGAGAGAAAGCAATTCAAAATATTAATAACAGTAAAGAAAAATCTAAGCAATATTATGATTCTAGTTCTCGTAATATTACGTATAAAACAGGTGACATGGTATACCTAAAACACCATCACCGTCTTCGAAAAGCTTTATCACCCGTGTGGAAAGGGCCTTACAAAATAGTAAAAATGAACGGCAAGCATAACGTTACTTTATCTATTAATAGGAAACATGTTAAGTATCATACAAATGAGATCAAGCCATCTCACTCTTAAATATTATCTTTTCAGATTACTATGGCTTCCCGGTTTTGTGGAGCCTACTGCGACAAGCATTACTCCAATTGTACATAGTCCTGGGATTTACTTTGACCCAGTAACTAATATATATTTTTACAACGACTATTGGAATGTCGTTTCTTTTGTAGATATTATAACTGTGGAGCCTCATCTTAATAATATTGAGAGCTCTATTAGAAAAATTATTGATATATGTATTGAATCGAGATTAAATGAATATATACAATGTAAAGATGTCATTAGCCCTATCGAAGTTTTATTACAATCTAATTTTCTAAAGTTAAATTCATTATCTCATATTATAGGCTCTGATTCGCCGAATCGAGTTAAAAGGTCTCTTGAGTTCGGTGGTGAGATATTAAAATTCTTTTTCGGCACATTGGATGCTGATGATGCTAGGAAATATGATGCTGCTATAGAATCTGCTCAACAGAGCGAGTCTGAATTATTTAGCCTCATAAAAGATAATATTCATATAGTTAAGTCTACCATAAACGCTTTTAATTCTACTGTGTCTAGATTGTCAAAAAATGAGTATCGCTTGAATTCACAGATAAATAGTTTAAATGAAATTTTGTCTCAAACGACAAAAAATAACAATGAACTCATTTATATTTCTAAGTTAAATAATTTAATAAATATTTTAGAGAGCTCATCTTTAGCGATCTCTAATTTTTTAGATTCTATTTTAAACTCTATTTTATTTGCTAAGGCGAATATCTTACATCCTATTGTAATCACACCTACTAATTTGTTAAAAGAACTTAGTAAGACGAATCAAATGATAAACAAAAGATTAGATTTCCCTGTTCCTCTTAATATAGAGACAATCCATACTATAATTGATGTGTCTAAATTAACATCTTACTATTATAATAATCGAATTGTATTTGTTTTACGTATACCTCTCGTCTCACCTATTAAATATTCTACTTACAAGCTCATCCCTTTACCAACTCCTTCAGATAAAAATGTTCCAGAGACATTTGCTCTGATTCATCCTAGTAAATCATATATCGCTATCTCAGATGATAGGCAAAATTATGCACTATTAGATAATATAAAGGAATGTTCTAAAATTAATAATGAATTTAGTATATGTCAATCTGTAACTATTTTATCTTCTAATACTAATCCTTGTTGTGAGTCGAAATTGCTTACAGAAGTCATTCTATCATTGCCTCGTGAATGTAATTATAAACTGCTGCATGGACAAATAGATATTTGGCAGAAATTACTTGGAGATAAATGGATTTTTGTACAGTCAAAAACTAATAAACTCACTATTAAATGTAAAGATGATATTAAAGACTATCCTATAAATGGCACTGGTCTATTAGAATTGTCTCCCGATTGCATCGGATTCTGCAAAACATTGCAATTTTTCCCATCTACTGAAATTACATCAAATTATAAAAATAATATAATCATAGACTTCGACATCACCCAAGATGATTGTTGTAAGAAAGATATTGTCAATAAAACAATTCCATTACTTTCGCCTATCTCTTTAAATAATATTGACTTAGAATCGTTAACTCATGCATCTCGTCATTTGGACGATCTTGAGAATAATCTTAACAGATTCCAAAGTGAATCTCATTTTTATAAATACGGTAGCTATTATTCTGCCTTTACTTACTTTCTTATAGTTATTATGTTTTTATATATAGCTACAAATTGTATAGTTGCATAAGTAAGAAACGGAATCATACTAGTTGTTGTATTCAAATATTTAACCAGTGTAATACTAAGAAAAAAGTTAAAACCGATGTAACAAATTCGATTGAGATGTCCCAGATGTCATCTCATTCTGATGATGAAGATGTAATTAAATCATATCCATCCAATAGAAATTTAAACAATTGATTTATAACTTAAAATAAAAAATTGTGTCTCATTCTAGTATGTACTTACCTATTTTAAAAAGTACACTTTTAATATTTTAGTTGATTCTCATGTTCTTAGTAGTATGTTATATTTATCTTATTTCAAATGTTATCATAAAACGATATTTTGTAACTAGCATAGATGAAATAAGTATTGTACTTAATCTTTTAAATTTTAAACTGTTATCGTAAAGATAATAAATAAATATATAAAAATAAAATTGTGATTTTTTAATATCTTAACTATTGTAATATTATACAATGTTACTAAATCTAATTACTATTTTATATTATCCTAAATCTTACTAATTAGAAAAATGTTATGTTAAAAATAATAAGCATATAAAATAAAAATTGTAATTCTTTACATATTTTAACTTTATTGTTTTTACAAATGTAATGTTTTATAATTTTCTAGATCCTGAAATAATATTTATATATTTTTTTAACGCCGCTTCATCTTAATTTAGATAAAGCTCCGTCAAAAGGAGGGGGCTGTTATAACCCAACATTGTACTTGAGAATAGCTGACAACACGTTCAGTACTTTTCCATAGAAACCATGTAAATGTAAAGTGCAAGATTGCATATTCCATTATTATAATAATTTTAATATTTTAAAGTCAGTTCGGCATTAGCAACCGCGAAGAGCAGTCCTCATTAGCTCTCCACGTTTCGGGATCTAGGAATCAGTGTGTTGGTTATCCTAATAAAAGTAGGAATAGTAACTGTGGTTTTTTTTTAAAAAGACGAATAGAGTGAGCCGCAAAACAGTACGCATTGCTATGTAAATTTATCAAATGAAATACTGTGTATTTTGTTATATTGACCATGTTTTATATTACGTATATTAAAATTAGATCACATTAAAATTCATTAATATACTAAAAGAAATGGTGCCATTGTGAAGAATACGAAAATCGAAACAATTGAATAATTAATTTAACGTTTAGCGGTATTATCGCGGCTAGTGCAGCCAAATTATGTTGCAGTGTATTTGATCAGTTTTCTTCGGTTATAATATACGTTTGCAGTCGGTCACCTTGCAATAAGGTATGGCGATCGCGTCGGGCGCAGGGCGAGAGTGGGCGACCTCATATAGCTTGCGCGGGAGTCGATTCCTTTATTTGTTCGTAGTCCGCGACGTGGTAGTGCCGTGTGGACACAGGACATCATGCGTACGATATTGGTGAGTACATATATTTTCAGTGACATGGTCAGTTATCAAGGGTAGGACAGCCATTCGTAATTTAATATATTAAAAACGTTTTCAATGTCAAATATAAGAAAATTTTTTTTTTTTGGTAATAAATATTTTTTAAATCCTTTACATTTTTGGAGTGAAGAGGGAGTTAAATTAAGTTTCCTTTTTGCAATAATATGAGTGTTTATTTTCTTATATTCAAAAATATTTTTGTTGTAACAATTAAATTTAAAAAATTATGACTAAAAGTGAACGACTTAAGTTAACAATACACTAAATAGTACTGGTTATAAATTACGTGTGACCTGAAATACCTTACGTTAGACATAGTAATAGTGCATAATTGTTTATAAATAAGCTGTTTACTATGGTCACTGGATTGTGAAAGTGTAACAAGTCGTGTAATAATGATAATTGCTCGATTTAGATTCAGTGCAAAGATAGGTGAGAGTGCGAATCTTGCGTTTGAATAGTTTCAATAGTTTCAAGTGTTATATCAGATGAATTCAGGTCGACATCGATACATTACTGGCCGCATAAGAGATATTAGTTACGCGCTTTTAACCTTGGTCGATCGTGAGCTGACAAGTTATTTCAGTGCGAACAAATCTCACTCGGTCACCTTTCGAAGTATAAATATAATGCCCTTCTTAATTCATAAGGCGGAACTAATTGTAAGTACGAACGTTATATTTGGCAAGTGACCCATTATCATGTAAACTATATACGCAATCACGTGAAAAGTGCAAACTTTTTAATAACCGCAACAATATCACTAAATTGCAGTATATGTAATGTACAATAATAACTAATTGTGTCACTAAAAACGAATTTAAAACTAGTTTAACTTGACGCCATTACGATATTTACTCGGTTATTGCAAAATGGCCACATGATTCAGAACAGTTGAATAATTTTGTGCGTACAACTATTTTGTCATGCTTCATCTAGATTTTCTGGTTTAGTTAGCAAGTCCTTACATACAGTATAATGTTAAAGTAATATAAGCCAATAAGATTACAACGTATCACCCCGACTACGCTTGGATGCAATTTATATGTGTGCAATTTACATGGAAAAGGATTTAGCCTATTTTCATAAATTCATCTGAACTATGCAAAATGTTATATAATCATGGAATAACCTTCTTTATAAATTTAAATAAGAATAGCATGAAAATAAAATGAAAATCAGAAGATGTATCGAGAGGAACGTAATAGTAAGAAGTGAGAAATGCAACTTTGTTATATGATTAAGCGAGACAGGAGTTAAGTAATTTAATGTTAAAGTTTAATTTCTTAATTTTTATGTTTACGTATCTCTAATTATGTAAATGATCCTCTTTCTATTAAAAAAAATATTTCTACTGATGCAAATGAATAGTGATATAAAATTATCATCGTACAGTAATAAAAAGATTAAAGTTTTCATAGATTCTTTAAAATAAAAATTGTAATGAAATCAATATGCTATTTATTACAGACGTAAAGGCAAAGATAATAACAAATTCGTGAATAAAAGTAACACTTTAAATAGACTTGTTTAATCAGAGCTGTGCTATTATCTTATAACACTTATTGACGCTATAAGAAATGTACGTATAACATATTTAAATCGTGTAAACAAGTTTTATACACAATAATTATTATCCATTCCACTTTTGCATACCGATTTGCAATTTCTCTCACAATTCGTAACAGTTACGCGACCGCTAGTTATGTTATTTCTAACTATACAATAATGTAAGTATAATGCACTTACACTAAGGCCGATATTAGTTGCGGAAATAGGTAGGTAACATATAACTGGTCATAAGATAGTTGACCAAAATTTTAGTATCTGTAGCTCTATGCTTCAAAAACCATGTTAAGTCGTTGGTCATGGCTGCATTTGCTATAGTTATCACTTACAAATCTGGACTGAGAACGCAGGGATTATGGCCCGTTTTCCCTCTTCGATTCCATCCATACACCTGAATCCCAGTAGCGAGGACATTGACGACCGGCTAATAATTTTAAAAATAAACATAACTACGCGAATTCATAAATTCACTACTCACCCAACGAAAAAAGTAAATGACATTTGGAACAAGCCAAAAATTAAAAATATTACACAAATTACACCATGATATGGAATATAATAGGCTGTATAATTTGCAATACGATTATAATGTATTATGGAATTTAATTAAATATTTCAACGTTTGGAATAAGAATGCTAATGATTAAATTTTCTTACAAAAGACATCAACGAGCTTACGTTTACGCTTTACGTCAACCCACGCACGTGTTTGTAAATAACAATGATATGGCTACAAGTTCTTACAAAATAATCTGCCTACGTGTAAATGAGAAATGATATTACATTAAGCGTATAAATTAATTCTCTCATGCAATATGTAAATAAAACTAAAAAAAAATATTTGGCTTAACAAGCATATAATGTTTCGATATATTGTTATCTTTCTTATACCATGATTTGGAAGATTTCAGAGAGCAAATGAAGATAAAATAACTACATATTTAATTTGTTATACAGGGTGAATTCTTATCCATACACAAATAATTTTTCTGTCTTGTACAACCATTAATAATTTTTTTTGCTGTTTCATATAAGTTTTGTTGTTTGAACATTTACATATAAATTTTAATAATAAACAAACTGTAGGCAAATAAAAAAAATATAAACAAAAAATGTTTATAAACATTTTTATTTCCGATATTAACAGATTAACAAAGGAAAAAATAACGTGGACACCTTTTACCGTAACAAACACAATGATAAATTTCAACGATAATATTTTTTTTTCTGTATTATAAATATATAATAAGGGATATTCCATAAATTACGTCACGCGAAATTCATTAATTTTTAAGCATTTGTCTGTACAAATCACGCTTCGTCAACACCTTCCCCCCAACTAATTTGTGACGTAATTTCGTTAGTAATGGATGCCCCTAATACTGTATTTTATTATCTGATTACAATTATCATAAAAATTGCATTATGATAATCAATAAAAAATATTTTAAATCAAATATATTACTAATTAACGATACAAAATTTAGTGCAATCAATATTTACGTTACATAAAATGATTGCAGAGTTGCCACGCCTAAAATATAAAAGCTTCCGTGTTTATACTCACTGCTCCAATTTATTATCCGCTAACATTTTAATATGTAATAACTAATAAATTGCTACTATACTCGTATAGCAAATTAATGTGCTCAAGATAGTGATTTAGACATATTTCGACAACTCAATCCATCAAAAATGTGTTAATATATTCGGATTTACTATTGGTGTGCTTAATTCATAATTATTATTGATAAACTAAAATAACGAAATCACATAGAATGGTGTTAGAGTTGCTATAAATATTATTGTACAACTTTATAGTTTTTATTTGTCAGTTAGTAATTATTATGCCATGTCAGTAAAGATTATGAAATAACTGACATTTCTAGACATTCACGAATCGATAAAATGTTTAACATTTATTCCAATGCCGGTACGCAATAAAAAGTAAGTTCAAGGGTGATGTTTAATTTAAATAGGTTAGATATTAAGGTTCGTAGTAAACAAAGTAAGTAAACAAATCCTTTTGTCTGTTCACGTGGGTACCGTGTAATATTCTTTGAACTACAAATATTCTACAAATAATTAAATATTAATCACGCCTGCAAATTTCAAATGGTGAAGATTTTTTAAATATTCTCTCCTACATTTAAAAGTTTTCTTTTTCTCGTCTAGTATGGAGTATTATTGAAAAAACTTTCAAATATTTGTGAATTTGTAATATTTATGTTGATATCAAAGTCAATCAAAGTTAATATGAGCGACAACTTTTTAAAACGTAAAGGTAAGTATGTGGTAGGTAATGATTATTGAGAGGAGAAATTCACGATGGCGCTTAAATTTTTCTTCCAACGTGTTTTCGTTGGTTTTTGTTAACCTTTTTTAGGATTCCGTGCTCAAAGGGTAAAACGGGCACTCTATTACCAAGACTTCGCTGTCTCTACGTCTGTTTGTCACCAGGTTGTATCAAAATAAATATTTAATGGGGCTCCCATACAACAAACGTTATTTTTCTGCTTGTTTCCGGCACGGACCCTACGTGCGCGAGTCGTACATGGCCGGTTTTTTAAATAAGTGATTATTAAAATTCGATTCAGATACCTGAATTTTTAGTGGCATAGGTATGCGGTGCACCAATTTTATTATTTAATGGTTGTACTGGCCACTCCAATGTCACCTTGAATGGCGGAAGCGCAGAGTACTGTCCTTACCGCATTCAGAGACGCTGGAATGTGTAACTTCATCTAGATATTTAATATTGAATCAGTCAAATATAACCGTCTAACATGTTTATAAATGTGAAGCTACATATAATTACCTTTAAATACTTTTAAGTATTTGATTATCAGTTTTAAAATTATTCATGTTATCGAAACATTCACTTATCATCAAATAATGAGTTTGCATCATTGAGGTAATTAAGAAAAATATATTAGTAATTAGGAACATAGATATTATAGTTATTAATTACTTCATCAATCAAAAAGTGACCTGGTAATGTTATTAAAAAAATATTAATAATTAAATCATGTTACATATAAATATGTATCTGTCGTAATACTCCTATTAAATAACACCATCAGAAAATAAACTAAAAATAGCGCAACACAAAACCATAAATAAACATCACATTTCTAATTTTAACACGTTTCCAAAAGTGGATTATATAGGTGCACTAAGTAACTTTAACTTAGTCTGCCAAAAGTCTGTCGATATTTTACTTGAAGAGTAATTATAGAGTGATATTTTGTCCATTTTTGTATATCAAGCTGTTAGCAGTCGTTGCGACAATGTTCAAGTCAACTTAAGTTACTTAGAAACTTTACTACCGGACCGCAATTTCACAATCCGAGCCATTATAAAATATAGGTACAAGCGTTATTACCGATATCATTTGTAATTGCTTAAAATAATATTACCTTCGTCAGTCAATAAGTCAAAATATAGATTCGAAAATATAAAAATCATAGTTATTATAGTTTCACAACACAATAGACCTATGGTGTAGCTTCCCGTAATTGAAAGAATTTTTAAAATCGGTTCAGTGGTTTCGGAGCATATCGATGTAAACAGTTAAAACTAACCTCTTTTTTTTATTAGTGTAATATATATTGTAACTGAAAATGTAAAAAGGTCCAATAATTTTATCAAAACCTTTAACCTTTAGTGAATATAAATTATCCACACGATTTCGTCACAATTCACATAGGATATTTTTTTCATTTCCTGCCCCTTGAGCTGCAATTATAAATTTTAATGAACCATTATCCTTTCGATAAATCGACAAGAGAAACCATTTGCATCCTACATTACACCTTATTATAGTAATTACATTTAAACATTCATCCGATAGATCACATGTACCAAATCATTTATTACAGCAAGTTTAAAAAAGTATAAGTTATCGAATCAAATCTACAATAATTTCGATAACTTAACAAAGTCACAAAGAGCGTAATGTAAACAATACTTATAGTACATGTTTTGTGTAAGCAATATAAAAATATTCACCATTAAAGACTAAAAGGGTTGCGAGCGGTTTTAATGCGAGTAGTCTTACGTTCGTTCAGCAGGCCAATTCTTCAAATGTTTACGTATAATCTCATCTCCATTGAATCTCATTGCATTTTTCCATTTTACTTTATCCCTGTAATTGAATATTATTATATATCTGACATAATTAATGTGTTTAGCACAGTTCGTCGAGTGGTTCGTACGCCAGCTTCAAAGATCTCGATCTTAGATTGCCTGGGTCTGGATGATGTAGTTGTTATACCTTCATTGTCTCAGATGCTCTATAATACGGGGACTTTAGCTACTCATCTTGGAATCTGAGCAATGTATGTGATGTAAAAAATCAATATTTATTATTTATTTATTTTATTTTTACATTGCACAAATAATATTGGCTTTAAATAGATAGTACAATGGTAATATACAAGTCATTGAGAGATGCGATTATTTTACATAAACATTAGCAGGACTGACCTGTTGCTATTCTAAAGGCACTCCGTTAATTAATACAGCGCTATATAAATATTTTAGTGATGGATATAAACTATTTATAATTTTATCTCAATTACTAAAATACATAGTGTCCTCGCGTAATGGAATGGAAAATTGGAAACACTTCTTGTCCATCACTTCTTGTAACAGCAAAGAAATTCAATGAATAATACTTTTATAAATACTTTTTGAAGTTAGTTTTATTTGGTTGAATCTTTATGCTGTGACAGCGCTGTGGTCGACGTTGAGTTCGATGAAAACTTTACAAATAGCTACGGCACTATTTTAGTGAATGAGACAATTATAAATACATAGTCATACATGTAGATACATCGCTAAAATACAAATCGTCGCATTAATGAATAGAAAGCGTTAATACTTTTTATTTTCAGCAAATATAGCTTTTGACGCTGCCTACTTTGTTGCAAACTAACCGTCCAATTTCATGAAGGATTTTATACTACAAAACGCATTAATGATCGAAAATAGTTTTCTTTCAGAAAAGTTATCTTCATTGATTTTATTAAGACGAAAGATATAATTTTTTTTTTTTGTAGTAAGTAAACTCAAAAACCTCTGGACCTATTTCAATTTTTCCACCAATAAAAAGCTACATTATCAACGAGTAAAATAAAAGTACTAAATAGTAAAAAGTAAGGGCATTTTAACTAATTCTATCAAAGTCAATGTTACATAAGACATATTTTAAAATCTCTTTAATGACGAAATAAGAGTTATTAATAATTCCTTTATAACAATACAATAACAAGAGGCGTGAACGATAGTATCATTTGTTGTTTGGAATATGAATGAGCTGTTAATCCACGACTTGTACAGGTGCGCAAGGTCTATGACTCTCGAAAGTATGTCGGTATCACTCAGATAGTACCTACTAACTACTATATAAGTTCTGTAATAGTGAAAGCAAATAACTTTACTTCAGTGTAACTGTTTCTAAGCCTTATTAAGTAATGTGTTTATTCTTATTTACAGATATGTATACTGTGTGCAGTCACAGCTTATGCACAGTACGATTCACCTACTCCTCCAAGACTACAAATAGCTGGTGCAATTCCGTTAGGTGGCCCAGTGAGACAAGGTGGATTCCGCCAAGGAAGAATCAATAGCGCTCCAATCCCAGGAGCAATACCGAGAGGCAGAAGACCTGGTCTTGTTAGACCTTCCTTTAAATCTGTAGACGCTTCACCAAGGCCCAGTCTTCAATCAATAGAAGAACCATCTAAACCAGTGACAGAAGAACCGGAAGATGATTATGAAATAAACACACCTACTGCTTTCTCACCTAATATTCTTTCAACACCGGAACCACAGAATGATTTCTTTGACATCTCTACCACATCTCAACCGAAACCACCGATAATTTTCAATCCAGCGCCATTCCAACAGTCTACACCATCAGTATTGAAACCTGAGCCAATTAAGCCTACACAATACAGACCACTACTTGCACCGCAGTCTTTCAATCCAATAAGAAACGAACCTAAGCCTCAGCCCGTAAGACTGCAGCCATTGTCGAGTAGACCTCAACGACCAGTTTTCAGACCCGAACCCAGACCATTCGTTGAAGAAGAAGAGGCACCTATACAACCTATCAGACAGTACACGAGACCCCAAGAACCTATTCGTGCGCCTGTCAAGAGCGCACCTCAACAGAAATACACTCCATCCAATCCTAGAGAAAAGAAGCCTGTCGCACAAATTATTCGTAAATATAGAGAAGAAAATGAGGATGGAAGTATTACATGGGGTTTTGAAAATGATGATGGTTCTTTCAAAGAAGAAACCATTGGTGTCGATTGTATCACCCGAGGCAAGTATGGATATGTTGACCCTGATGGTTTAAAGAGAGAGTATAATTATGAGACAGGTATTGCTTGTGATAAAAACAATCCAAACCAGGAGGAAAAAGGATTTATTGATTATCAAGAAAACAAAGCTGTATTGCCCAATGGCATAACTATCGATCTCGCTGCCATGGGCAAAAAATCTAAGAGGCCATTCCGATCAACTGTAAATCACTAGTTTAGGATTAAAGTATTTATTTTAGGGAAAAGTAATTTTAAGGTTATTTTTATCTTGTCAAGTCATCAATATTTGTGACATATTAGATCTTTGTAAGTTCTTTTATGTCTTGTTAAACGATGAATTTATAATTCTGGAAATAAAAAAAAGGAAAATTTGTATGTTGCTCAAATAAATATAACCTTGTCCCATCCTGTCCAAATATTACCAAATAAGGGTTTTATCTGTTATTTTGACCAATGATCATTTGCGAATTTGTATTATTAAAACTGCTACTCTACCCCGCGTGCTGCATTTAGTTTAATAAGTTATTTATATAGTTAATGAAAAATGCTTAAAAATCCATCAGCCCCAGGAACTCCGAGATATTTTCCAGTATAGTATTGGCAAAATAGATCAAATATATGTAAGGAATTTATTTAAAAAATGTCATTGCTAAAACTACTAAGTAACTTTGTATGTTTTTGGTAGCGACTAATTTGTAAATAAAACAGTTTTATAGAAATCAACGTGAGTGCGGAAACAATTTGAAAGATTGATGTAAACCAAAAGATTAACTATGGTAGCAAAATGTTAAAAGTCAAGGTCAAGGTAACAGGTAAAAGCCGCGGAGGCGAACGAAAGGAATTTTCTTTACATCTCATATATCAATACAAGTGACATGATTTTGCTTTTAAAGTGCAAGATTAGAGGAAATCCACTTGAGAGCGAAATTTCAATTTTTATTGAATTTCTTGTAATAATATTAAACCCAAGTTCGTTGCATGATAAATTAATTTTCCAAGGTAAACTTTCTAATTAATAATCAAACTGCTGTAAGTGTTTGCTATGATTTTACCATCAGGAAATTGTCAGAATAGGATAGGTTTCAATATTTTTAGAATTCGTGCTAAAACGACATGACATCTTCAAGTTTTAAAATAATAAGCTTCAAAAGTGCTACAGTCTAGAGCCAGGTTTCTCAAAATGGGGTACACGAACCCCTAGGGTTTTGTCATTCGAAGGTAGCAGGTCCGCGACAAGATTTACGTGATGGTGGCTTCACGACTTAACGATCATGTTTGAAATTGTCCAAAATGACTCCCAAAAGCTAAAGTTTGAAGAACCCTGGAAGAATATCTTTAAATATTTAGTTTAGCGAATTATTACTGTGATATCCCAGACTAACAAATAGATTAAGGGCGCTTGTGCACTACACTGAATTTTCAGGTCCGGCGGTCCGATTTTTTCCGGTCCGATATGTCAGGCCATATATAGGTAATGCTAGCCTGTGCACTGTCAGGAATTTTACCATCCGGGATTTTACTTTTCACTATTCCGGACCGGTTTTTTCAGGTCCGTGATGGCGGCAATGAAAAACGTGTTTACGCTTGTGCACTGCTGTGTCCACGATCCGGAAAATTCATAAGGATAAAATAATCGATTTTTATTTCGGCGATATTGTTAATATCCAATATACTTATAATCGATATTTATTGTAGACTATAAAATGCTATATTTTATATGATGATTTAATATAGTTGGTGAATATCACTGCATACGCTTTGGCAAACTCGATATAGTTCTAATTTGATCAGATTATGGTTCTAGTATCGATACTTAGTTAGATTTTAGAATCCTATTAAAAGTGTCGATAACTTAAGGTAAGATAAATAAGTGTTGTTACGCTTAGACGCCTAAAGGAAAAAACTGAACCCATCTTAAAGGAAATTAATATAGCAAATAAACTTAACCTTAAGAAAGGACATAGGCTACATTATATCGCGAAAAATAGGGGACGAAAGTTTACCTGGATATTTATCATTATCTAATTTTTTTAGACAATTGAACAGTATAGATAAATATTTGATAACAGAAGTAATAATAAAGAATAAACAGAAGATTAACAGAAGTAATTACAATGACACTCAATGACTTTTTCCCAGTTAAGTCTATATTGTAATAAAATTTGAAATGACTGTTAGTGTCATAAATAAATTTAAAAAAAAAAGAAGTATTCTAAGGGAAAAATATTTCTACTCAAAGAAACTATACCACGCATATAAAATCATGCCTATATATAAGTCAACTGATCTCGTAAAGTTCATTTAGCATACTAATTCTCATAGTTTACATAATGGCGCCAACGATTGGTCTATCTCTGTAATCGCTTAAAATTGTTTTTACAAAACTTCGATAAAAAAATAGCACGTTTCTAAATTTAAACATCAAGTACTAGACCATTATCAGTAATTTTATTCTAATGTCACAGATATTTTTAGCTATCGTATGTGAATAATGCTGTTCCTAAATTACTAAGGGTATAAGTTTTTACATCTGATAATAGTCATCCGATCGTAGTAAAAAAATGCTTTCGTCTTGCTTCAATTTATTATGGTTTATGTAAAATGATCAGGTCATCATTTAGGTACCTTTCTACGTCTTTGAACGCAATTAGCGACGTTCCAAAAATCTCATAGTACCTAGCGTAAGTGACGTGTAGCTTCAAAGAGAGCTGCCCTACACTGCACCGCTCCGATCAGGAAAAGACAAGCTACTCATCCGGGTTTTTCATGTCATTCCGGACCGGAAAAAATCGGACCGCCGGCCCTGAAAATTCAGTGTAGTGCACAAGCGCCCTAATACCCGGTTTCTAAATTGCAAATTTGAAGTTGAGCACGTCTCAAACCGTGCTTAAGCCATTTTAAACGTCAAATAAACAGGTTTTCATTACTGTTTTTTTTTTTAATAATCAGTTGATAGCAATTAGATAAAACTAGGACTTTTTGTCATATGAAACGTAAAAAACTT
Organism: Diatraea saccharalis; assembly: GCA_918026875.4. Classification (NCBI taxonomy): domain Eukaryota; kingdom Metazoa; phylum Arthropoda; class Insecta; order Lepidoptera; family Crambidae; genus Diatraea; species Diatraea saccharalis. The sequence goes on from OU893349.1 coordinate 7,628,001, forward strand.
AAGTTATTGAGAATAATCAGTCGAGATTTTGTGCCTTTCTCAATTCAGAAACCGGCTGTTTATGTTAACTTTGTAAGTTCTTTGAAATTCATTAACAATTCTAACTGTGGCACTGGCGGCCTGACGTAAGCCCAGCAGCGCTACAGACTGTTTATGTCAGAAACTACATGACTATTCCTTATTTCGTAACGGACTGATTTAAGAGATTAAAATCAAGAATTTATTACAAATCCAAAAGGGTGGCACTGTCAGCCTGATGAGACGCTAAAAACTTTTGTACTGATATAAATAATTACAAATAAAATCATCAGGAAGTTAAAATTAAAATGCTGTATTTATATGTAAATTGTTATATATTCATTTTTATAAAAGGATTCAATTCTCACATAAATCACTAAAGGTGGATTTTTGCACTTTTCACCACATAATTATACTGTAACAATATTTTGACTTTAGAACGATTGTTAATCTTGGGAAAGTAAATGGTAGCAGTACTGTTATTAACAATAATTTCAATGTTTGTGACCATAATACTTTAAAACAACATATTTTTGACATTTGTATGTATAAATAATTGGCAATTTTAACACAATTACACACGAACTTCCACACTCAGTATTACCAATGAATAATGTATGTACACAATTATGTTTACAAGTGTGTGATAATTTCAGATCCCCAATAAAATATCATTCTTAATTTAACTATCTTCTTATTAAAAAATGCTTTTAATTCTGTGGAAATGCATTACCTTCAAAATCACCAGCCCTTTTACGTCCCCACTGCAGGGGCTCAGGCCTTCCTTATGGATGGTTAAGGAGATTACCTTACCATATCTAAGGTAATTAGTGATGTTATAATCTAATATATTTGACGCTACTTGACCATAAATGCTATTGCAGTAATTCCTTTATACACAAAAAAAATATAAGTGTAGTATAGACATGGTAATATCAGTTATATTTTTTTTTTCTTATAACCACAAAAATTAAGATATTTCTATTTGTCAGAGCAAAGTGGTGAGTTACAAATAATTGTATGAAGAATTGTCATACTAAATTTATTGCTAGATGCTCTATAATACTAAAATAGTAATGATAAATTATAGGTACATCAGTAGTAAAGAGCAATTTCCCTTTGAATCCATGAAATTATTAGCAGTCCTGACTAAACATAAAAAAAGTTCTTAAAAATAGTTTAATAAGGTCTATTATTCATATATGGTTGTGGTCGACGCATAGGAGGTGGCATTCTGTTAGGTGGTGTTATAGAAATATCTAAGTAATTACCAATTTGAAATTTAACTTGTGATAATGTTTTATTGTCATCACCACCTCTCTGCCCTGAGCAAGTAACTCCTATTTCTCTCATGCGATAAGTTGGCGACCGCATGTCAGGATATACAATTGCAAAGTCAAAGTATGTTCCTTTACGTCTTGTCTCTGGGTTTACTTCTTTCACAAGCCCTGTTAGTTCACGTAGGGTTGCATCCATCCACGTGTATATTTGTAACTCATTCTGAGGTACATTTCCTCTAGCATAGTCACCAGGAGAGTTATGACGACCAGTAGAACAAAACACTCGGAGTAAAAGAGGACAAGTCTGTAAAATACAACAGAATCAACGTTACGGACATTTTGTTTAGTAAGTTTTCAAAAATTTTAATTGTGTTATCTTTAACCTTTTCTCTGTCGACCGGTTTTTCAACAGTTTTTACTTCTTCAACAACCATTGACTCCAAGCCCGCCATTTTCATAATTCCACAGATATTTATTAATGTTCCTTATAATGATAAAAAGAGCACTAAAACTGATTGCGTTACTAATAATAAAAATTCACGGTAAAGCACTTCGTACTCGAATCAATTAAAGTCTATTTAGAATTAAAATCGTGCGATTTTTATTCTTAATAATGACAGGACTGACAGACCAGACACTAAAGAAAAGCAATGCAATCAGTGCTGCCAACTCTAAAAAAAATTTTCTGCTAAATAGGCTTTAAAAAAATTCCAAAAATATGCCAAATATTTGCTTTTATCAGAGAAACAGAATATTTATTAAAATATTCGATTTAAAAAATTTATTAATAACTACGAAAAAAAAAGTTCTTGTACCAAGATAGAACTATCACCAAAATGTAGTATAAGTTGAATGTAATTATTATATACCAACAATTTATTTTTGAAAGCTGGGAAAAGAAAGATAATCCTCTCTTAAATATGTCTTTATTTTTAAGAACGCAGTTTAAATTATGTTATTTTTGAACGCATCTTATCAATGATGTCATTCCTAGAGAAGTCCCTCTGTTTTCAAAGAACAAGATCGATTTTATTTTTGACTAATCTAATTTTATACAACTCTTATATTATTTACTAACCATATAAATCCGTGAAAATTATAAAACTTAGATAAGATTACAAATATAATTAGATGTTACTTAGAGGAAAATAGTTTATTTATAATGAAATTAAAAACAAATGATTATTCATAAGAATCGATATTACAGTATTCAACCAATTGCGACCTCTCTTTTTAGACAAGTATGTGTAGACGGTTTCTACGCAGACCGTTTTTATAACTTTGGCGGTGATTTTCTATTATCTTCTGTATTATGTGGAGCATACTAGGCTCCATGGACAGTATAGAATTGAGGTCTGGAGAGAAATACCGGATTCTCTGGATTTATTTGAATTATACTTAAATAAAAATAAAGTCTTAAATATAATAATACTCTTTGGTCTTAATTATAAGGGGTAAAATTAAGTCGAGACATTGGGAGGAAATAATATTATGTGTACATTTTAAAGAATAATGACACATCCGGGTTAGATGGCATAAGAGAACACTGCTGTAATTGTCTTATTGGTCGATGTACACTGGGATGCTGTGCTCATATAATGACCATAGTTTGGTATCTTGGATGGGCCAGACACGAACAGAATGTAGCTGCTCCTGCAGAATTCCGTGATGAGGTATTCATTACAGTTGTAATAAAGAAAAGAAAAATCAACATGTTGTTTTGCTATATCCTTAGTATTAGTATTTATATTAATTAGTATTTTCACTACTACTTCATATAAGTTATAGTGTAAGATAGAAAAAAGAAGAGTTATTGATAGCAATCTTAAAAATTCTATTATTTTTTTTCTGTTCATTTGTTCACAAAAAATGATTTTATTTCTTACAGTCAATAAAAATAGCATATCAGATATGGTGCAAGTTTGAAGTATTATGTGAAAGTATGCACTTCTAGGACTACAATTAGGCATTATCTGACGTGTGATTTACATATTTCAACTGTAATACCTCTAACTCAAAATGCTACATTTTAAATAATACGACATAACCTCAAAAACATATTACATAATTACTCGATACTCCCAGCTTTTAAAAATATATTTAATGTCTTTCGTTGTTCTAGTTGCACAGGCAAACAAAATAACATATGCTTCATCAAGCTACGTTTAATTCGATTTTACTAGTCCAAGCATGTTAGGCAGATGGCCATTGTTCTTTGGTCATAAAAATGCTAAATAGGCAGCACTGAATGCAATGCAATATGTGGTAGTAAAATTAGTGTCCTTTTATCCCAATGTTGCATTCCACAAAATAGATATTGCGTTGAGAGATTTTTTTTCATTTTTGTACATGTTATGTTCATGGAGGGATACAAATTTCCAGATATATGATTCGATAAGCTTAGATTACAATTCTATTAAATCATTTCAAAAAATTGTTTACACGTATTGATTGTCATGAATTGATCTCCTAGAACAGCATTTCCCAAAGTGGGCCTTAACGCCCCCTTGTGGGCTTTATGACAAAATATCAATAATCATGTTACTCTTAAGTCTGACGGCTAATTTGCTACATAGCCACTTAAATACCAGCTGCTATACTTCACTGTTCTCATTTAAGCTATCTAGGTATTAAACAAATTTATGAGTACATGACTAACTTAAATGATGTTATTAAATCATTTAAGTTTATTACAATAAAAAGTGTTCATCGTAAAGAACCTAAAGAAACAGAGTTGGATAGTTTCGGCACGATTCTCATAACACTTTAACTCCACCAAATTTAAAACGTTGCCTAACCCGTTCAAACGTTTCGGCAGTACAGCTTTTTAATTTTGTCAGACTATTATTTATTCATAATTGTTAAAATCATAATCTGGGATTGTCATCCATTGTGAATGCTACTGCCTTTCTTGTTGTTATGCTGTTTTCCGCGATTAAGTTGTTATTGTTTTATTTTTGTTTTGTTTTTGTTGTTAGGGTTTGTTCAATATGGACGATGCCGGTCTAGACCCGACTGGCCTACAAAAATTACACTCTGAGCCCCCATACCAACCCTCAACCATTGACATTTCAGGAAGTTTTTTTCAATGTCTTCATCAATAGTCTAACTAATTAGAATTTATTTAACACTAACAATTAGAATTCATCAAAACAACAGACAAATAGTTTCAGTTTTAGTTCCATTTTGGCTTGGGAGTAAAAGATGAATTTATAAAATGCTGGTCTCATCTCAACCCCGAGGTATCGTAAAAATGGAAAATTGCCCAGCTCCTTCAGACTACCTAACGTTCAAAGTTTTTAACAAAACTAATATATATTTTTTAAATTTATCTTGAAAATAAAATGTTCTGCATTGCTGCTTCTATGACCCTCTTTTTTCTAATGTTATAATGAATGGAGTATAGTTTCAATACTCAATATACAACTCATATTCTATTTGTACTTTTTCGTATTTGTATTCATATCTAAGTATCAAATTTTTCAAATTTCAGTTTTTTAATATGTTAGTTAAAAGGAACGGAAATTACTGCCTTTGGCCCATTCGTTTCCTGCAAAAATCAACTTTTTCTAGAGTCGCCATCTAGTTGAGGTGCTTTTTTGTTGCTTTCTTTTTTTTTTAATACTTCCTCATCTTACTTGTTGAGTAAGATTAAGAATTGAATGAGATAAACGAGTTTATGTATGTTTGATTTATTCCTGTCGGTGCGTGCTGCTTATACAATCCTATAGGTATATACAACGTTGTGACGAGACCGGCTATATCCCGTTGCATTAGAGATTGAAAAAATATGTCTTCTCAAAACGTTCAAAAATCGAGCAATTAGACTAGGAAAAAGATAAGAAAAAAACAATATAAGCCGCCTTACCTTATACTTTAACTTTAAAGATTCGTCCCTTTCCACGGTAAGCGCTGCAGCCACATAATTTCACAAATATAGTTTCTTGTTGATTTAACCGAAGCTTTTTAAAAATAAAATTATATCATACTTAGACGTAAGCGAGACTTCGAATTTCCAGTATAATGATGTAATCTTTGCTTCGAATTTATTTATTTATAATTTTTTTTTTTTGGCCCCACCCGACTTGGGTATTAGCCATGACAGATATAAAAAGGTAGGGAAACAATTAGGAAAGGAACTCGGATATTTATAGAACTTAGTATTTGGGTAGTGAAAAGGATAAAGGATAATAAATTGTCGTAATATATAAAATATTTATATTTTTATGTTATTTTTAGTTATAAAACATGCTAAGGAGTGATAAATATTTTTATCGTTAGTACATAAAAGAAATAATATGGAGGTAGGAAGAGGAATGCGGAGAGATAATAAGGAATTATAAAAGGAGGAATGATCATATAAAGGACAAGAGAAAAATATATGATTGATGTCTCCCACTCCGGTGCTTTGCTTCGAATCATGCCAGTTGTTTGTTATAGTGAAGTGCGCCACTGCGCACACGCAGGTTTTATATCGATTAATGTCGATCGACTTTGTGAATTGAGAAATTCCCTAAGCAACCCAACCCAAGTTATTGGCTTGCATGGAGTCTTCCATACTAATTTCCTATTTCTCACCATGAATAACTGCCAAACGGTTACGTTTTGAAAAAACAGAAAATGGCAAAATTACGATACAAACGTAATATTTATTTTATTTTCATTTGCGGTTTCGCGCGTAATAGATAAGCAGTACCTACTTTAGTTTAACAGTTATTTACGTATTTCACAAAACAAAACAATATCGGAAATAAAAAAAAGAGACTGCTATGCTGTGCGGAATAAATTAAATGCGGATTCATTAAAAATCCCATAAAGCCATTGTCGCCTTTATTGCTTCGAAAAAACATTTTCGAAAGAAGCAGTGAAACCTTCAAACTCCAACAAAATTTGAATAAAATGCACCCAGATAAGAAAGTAGCATATTTTCAAGACTTAGAGAAAAAGTATAATACTCAGCCAAGTTTAACAAAACTATTTTCGGCATTATGAAGCATTGTCTTACTTGAGCTTTATTAAAGATGAGAAAATATGTGAAGAACTATTGTTTGCTAGAAATTTAGAGACCGATACAAAAGGCGAAACCATATTCGTTTTGTAATGAGAAAGAGATTCCCTTGAAAACTATTATATCAATTGCTACGGATGGCGCTCCGGCTATGATAAAGTTGCTAGAAACTTAAGTGAACGACTATTTCAATCACAGCAATATGTCAGTAAAGCAGTCAATAAAATCCGCAACAGCTCTTTGAATGATAGATATTTCATCAACTTTGTGTTACTAATGACGAGAATTTTAACCGATTGTTGTTTCAAACTAAAGTTCGTTGGTTATCAAGAGGCAACTGTATGACTTGATGTTACAAACTGTTTAACTCTGTGATAGAGTTGTTGGAAACTAAAGATGCAGAATTGCACAACAAGCTCATTACATTAAATAATGATATGGCTTACATGACAGACCTGTTCAGTTTTATATACTAACATATTAAAAACAGAAATTTGCAAAGTTCGAAACTTAGATATCAATTCAAATACGAAAAAGTACAAATAGAATATGAGTTGTTTATTGAGTTTTGAAAACTAATTTACTTTTATACATGAAAAAGAAAATCGGAAGGTATTTTCTTGATATCATGAAGAAATCAAGAAAGCACCGTAGTGACATCTACTTTAATATCGAGAACTATTTTTTTTAAATACTTCCTCATTGTTATTCATCCTTTTTTCGTTATCGACTCACACTTGAATCAAATCGAGTTATGCTCTACTCAGTCGTAGAATGGCTTGATTTCACCCCATCACTTGTGACTTTGTTAAATGTCAAAAGTGACAATTTTCATCGGCGGATTGTTATTGATAGAATAGATGTATAAATTATTTTACTGAAAAGTCGAATCTTGCTTGCCTCATTATTGCGGTAGTGTATAATGCTTTGATTGAAAAATATATAGTTTAAACCCTGTATCATGGCTCGTAGAGAAGATGAATCGTTTCAAGATGAAGATGTGTATATCAATCCAGAAGACGGTATGCCCAATATTCATCCTAATATCGCTAATATAGAACATGAAAGCGATGGTACTGATGAAATCGACGATTTTGACGATTTGCCTAAATCAGTTATAGTGACTAATGTTCATAGCGACGTTTTCAATGATGAAAAACTAAAGAAGGAGATGGAAGACCTTTTCCGTACATTTTCGGAGAACACAACATTTCAGTGGCTTCGTAGCTTTAAACGTTTACGTGTTAACTATGACAGCCCGTTAGCAGCCGCAAATGCTCGTATTCAGTTACATCAATATAAATTTCATGATAACCGCATTAATTGTTACTTTGCCCAGCCGGTTACTCCAGTGTCGCTTAAGAATTTAAGGCCACCGGCGCCAGTTAAACAATTCCTTATATCTCCACCTTCTAGTCCTCCTATTGGTTGGGAACCTAGAGAAGAAGGTGAACCGCTAGTGAATCATGATCTATTAGCTGCACTTGCCAGTTTGTCACCAGGAGAGAGTCACGAATTGCATGCGCCGACACCGACCCAGCCAGCTATCATTGTTCATACAGCTTTGGCACTGGAGAACAATGATACAGTAAAAGTAGGACACTCAATTCCTCATACTCGCTGTCCAAATCATTGATACAATTTTGCCCATTTGAGTATAAAGATGAATAGCTAATTTATAAATTAGAGTATAAGAATGGAGCTTGAAAGTTACTCACATGTCAATTGTAGTGACCTGTGATGCCAAAGAACTGCAATTTTTTTTATTTAACAAATTTTATGCTTATATTATGCAGCCATTATTTTTAATCACTCATAAGGCAACGGCATATTTTGTTTATAATGCACTTAATTCAATTGGTGCTATATTTTTAAAACCCTTTGATGAAATTCTATGTATGTTATATTTGTATTATTGAATTGCTGATATTGTTATTAGTTTATTAGTGTAACATTATTTTTATTTTTTTTATATTAAAAATTTATGATTGGTTGGTTATCCTTAAATACAGTAAAAAGATATTATTGATGGTCAATATATCACTATTGTAATTGATAATTTTAAAATAAAGACATGACTTTGACAACATAAAACTGTTGAACTAAATGTAGATATACATTTTTTTTAATATTCTTAAAAATACTACTCAATTTATATATTTTGTTATAAAAAACAAGAAATTTGTCCACCCAATGGTTTTACTGTACCATCCATGTTCATTAAATAGGAAAAAAAACATTTTTTTTTTTAGAAAATTTGCGATTGTCTGAATAGACATAATGAAAACAAAAAACCTTACCTCACTTACTTTATATTTGAAATATAATATTATTTCATACATAAATTATCTACTAGATATTTTTTACTATTTAAACTAAATGTTTATTTAAATAAAGTTAGTAAAAGTGGACAAACTTAATAAAAAAAAATATCATAACAATATAATTTTATTACCAAAATAAATGTTACATTAATGTAATTATAATATTTTAAGCATGAAACCATTGGGACTGCTTGTAATTTTTAAATATTATGTATTTATTAATGTCTAAAGATGTCAACTCATGATCACCATAGTATCGACATTAGATACATTTTTGTATCATAATATTTTATAAATGGTTGCTTGATTTTACCATTGTTTTTTTAAATAATATGTATTTCTGAAAATATTTTTAAACTATTGCAAGAGACCCGAAATATTAAATTCAATAGGAATGGCTTGTTATGACTATGAGTAGTAAGATTGCGGTCCAGATACATGTTAAAGTTGGTACCAGCTAATTAATGTTTTGAGTGATATGAATGCATGCATGCACACTTAGGATGTTTACCAATAAATAAATAAAATCGGAAATTTTCACTAACTGTTATTAAAATTCATCTCCTGTAACTTGTACAAGTGTGCGACAATATTGTGAAACAGGGCCTTTATAGTTTAAAAATTTCGTTCATAACTACAGAAATTGAACGTGTCTAACGCGCGGGCACAGACAATTTGCTCTATTAGCCACAAACAACGTACAGACACAAACTGGACACGGTTCGTGTCTGCGGTCGTGTCACTATAGATAGATTAAAATCAAAGATTGTATTTATATCAAAGTCTACTAGTAGTATTATCTATATAAGAAAATAAATAAGACATTAAGAAGAATAGTATTTTGTCTGTGCGCCAGCGCGTGTCTGGAGTTGTTTAATAATTGCTGGTGAAAATATTAAGGTACAATTGATTTACTTGTGATCTGTCTTTCGTTCGTTCGTTTCGTTCTTTACGGTTACGTATTTTATTTCAGTGATGCTTTATTTATTTGTTTTTATTTACAACTTTGATTGTAAAATGAAAAATATAGTAATAGATAATTTTGTGATAAAAAGTGAAATCGTTACATGTAACTATTATTGTTAATATTATTGTAAATACTTTAACGAATTATTTTTGCATCAAATGAAAATTAGAATAAATAACTATATTTCTCCAAACATTAATAAACTCATACATTCTAATTAACACTTGCCTAACTAAATTATCTTAAAAATGTCAGTAGTGTCACCTATGTAATTGAAAAGTAACATTTGAATTATAGTAAATTTGTTATTATTAAAATTGTTTGATGTTCTGTGGACCAATATTTAATACTTTTGGCTATATTACTTTCTGAGTCCCATTTACTTACACAAACGATTTCAAATTACATAAATGTTTACCTTTTTATCTTTTGAGTGATGTTTTAATTAGTAGGCACTTGAAAACAATATTTATGTGTTCTCTAACACCCAGTTGCACAACGACGATTAAGGTTTACTGAAGCCTAAGTTGTAATGAATGTTCTAAATTAAATTTGTAATGGTAACGTCGCCTAAACTCGTGACAATTTTAATGGACGTATGTCCAGCCCTACGATTCTGTGAAAATCGAAACCCGAAATCGAATTCACTCCAAAAAGCGGCATCCCCTCAATCTTGAATTGGTATTAATGTATCGTGTCATGAGTGAAGTGAGTTTCAAAATGATATAGGATTAGAATATCTGAGACACGTATAATCAATCAATTTTGTTTTGTATTTTTATACTAAAAGTGAAATCAATAGAATTTCTCTACTAAATGAAGTGAATTCGAATTCGGGTCTGGATTTTTACAGAATCGCAGGGCATCTGGGTGAAAATGTAGCAGATTATATGTGCTCATTATTATTACACAAAATAGTTAGTATGTTATAGTTTAAAATCTATGTAATGACTAAATGATAGTTATAAATAATGCACCTAAGCAAAAAATAACTAATCCATTTTTTACAGAATTAATGCATCTGAAAATTCTGCAAGGTTGCGCCTATCTATTTGTCATGCTTGTGTTCTGAATAAATATGATTTCAATTTTATCATAGATGCAAAATTTATGATTAATTATGTTATTTTACTATAATAAATCGTCTAGATTGATAATGTAATGTTTTCTGTGCCTTTTTGTATGGTTAGTTTTGATATGGTTACTTTCGGTGTATACTTTTGTACTTTGTATTCTATTTGATTGTATCGCAATGTTTGTCTATAAATGCGGCTTGTAAATTGAACCAAATGGGTGAGTCGTCCACTGTACTGCTTTGGACACGGCAATGGGCTGGGTCTTATCCCCGTTCCGGTTGACCCGAAAACATACTACTTCGCAATTGCTAATTTGGTTCAACTTATGTGCCGCACATTTATTTATAGTCTACTTACAGACAGTGTGGCTTCCCGGACCATACGCATTCAATTGTTCGGCTTAAGAACATACTATTTTATTATTAAACCAAGTCTTAAATTTAAGACCTGGTTTAAACCATCGGGATAGTGGTCATTTTCGGCGCAAGTCCGCGTATTTCTAGTATACAAGATAGTTTAGCTTCCTGACCATATGCAATGCATTATTCGGTTTAAGCCCAAATAGTTTTATTATTAAACGAGGACTAAATTTAGTACTTGGAGTAAGGTAATGCTCTGAACCTGATTCTAAAGTTAGTTCTCGTATTATAATTCCTATTATAATACAATACGAATATCATCCTTGGTGTTCCTAAGTTTTATTGTAGCTCTGTCTTTCTGTCACTAGGAAGATTAATTCTGATGTACCAGTGAGTCAAGTCGGATAGACTTGACTCGACTTCAGCAAATACAGAAGTATGACGATATGAGTTGCAATGGTAGTCGCACGGTCTTAGTTGTAGACGTCACGCTTCTGAGTGTGTTAAGATTTCACAAATAGAGACCCAGCTTACAAATATAACTGTAGTTCATACTTACACACTCGTGTTTTGATTTCTATAGGCAAATCATTTAATAATAATCTCGAGTCTAGTCGAGTCGATCTGATCAAATACAATGGTGATGTTGGAATTGTAGAAGTTATCAGGAGTGCTTTTTAATTATATGCACTATGCACATAATTATTCGTGAATGTACGTTATTGGTATGCTTGTTCCTGTACGATTTTACTTGTTTGTTTTTTTCTTCTCAATACCTATTGACATGTTATTTTTTATATGTTTAATTGATTATGTAATAATAAACGAACATTGACCACTATAACAAATGATATTTTCTCTAATATATCTATCTAATGTTATTGAAATTAAAACTTGCCTATGTAAATATCTTAGGGCAAAGTGATTTTCTGATATAGTAGATGCATAATCTGTTACTACAATAGTCCATAATATTCGGACACGGTTTCTTCTATTGATGTTTCTAATCTCACTGTGATTTCGATTACTATTGTATGGTGTAATTATAAAACTATATTGAGTTTCAAACTTGTGTTTTGTATTTAAATATTTAAATGCATTAATTTACCTAAAAATATGAAGTAATTCTTGTTAGTTTTCATGAAAATCTGCTTAAATGATACATTTTGCATTGTACCTACTCAATTTCGTGTTATTTACTTCATATCTTTTATGTAGATCTTGCAAAGAGACTGCCCCTATGTAACTTGTTTTGGTTTCCACCTTAGCAATTTTATTTTAATGTTATGGCAATAGTTATATGTGATTGCATTTTTCTTCAACTTGAAGGTATCCATGTTGGATATGAATACAAAAATAATGTTCAGCGACTTATTAAAAACATTTATAAACAGGCACCTATTAAGCATATATGACACTAAGTCAAGTTATACAAAGGTTATCAATTTTTTTACTTGATTTTAAATCTTACGGTACAGTAGAATTGAAGATCAACTTCGGAAATAGTTTATATTGTTGTAACCAACGTGTTACGCTATTATTGAAGGTACAGCTGTTTTAACTAAGATCGATAGGATTATTATGAGAGAAGTTGGTTGCTTAAAAATCTTTTTATTTATTACTCTCAAACCGTTACAATTATTGTAAAAAAAGAACTTTACTCTTTGATGTTACTTTCGGCTATAGAGTGATTCACATATTTATCAATTGTCTTTATCAAAAGAGTTCACACGGCTACACGTTAGGCTACCACAATATGTCAAATTGTCTCAATTAATTTTGAACTCTACCTACAATGCATTAAGTTTTTAAATCGAGTGGAGAAAACAGTTTTATAGGTATAGCATGATATGCTGATATGTATCTAAAAATGGTTAAACTTATATTTTCTTTTTTCTATGTAATTTTTGTTTATTTTTTTACTGATTCACATTTTTAATTTAAGATAGTTTAATACGATTATATTTCTTGGTTCAAATAAAATTGCAAAATAAAGTACCTACTAAATTTTAGTCTTGCCTTTTTGAGCACAAACAAAATCGGTAGGTAATAAGTTCAAATAATCTATTAAGCATGTAGTGTATAGGGATGCCTTAGGGCGCCATATTCATAATTCCGTCGATGAGGAAGATCCAGTGCCTCTATAATTTAAATATTGATGCTTTCAGTTCCCATTTCTCTTCGTCATCTGATTTTAGTGAATCAGGTAAAAATAGGACTGCTCGACAACTCTCTAATCTACCAATTTCTGACTACTGACTACCCAGTTCACGGAATGTGATGTTAAGAAAAGCATATTATCTATTAATTCTTATGCAGTTGGCGCTGACGGAATCGGTCGTAACATGTTAGTACCTACCTCTCCTCGTCATCATACTCCCTGTCTTTTCTATTATTTTCAATAAATTCATAGCTAAAGCCGTTTTCCCTTCCGCATGGAAAGACGCTCAAATTATTCATCTTCCTAAAAAAATCCCAACTTAAATCCTTCGCTAACTTTAGACCGATTTCCATTCTTCCTTTCCTATCCAAAGTTCTTGAGCGTCTTGTTCATAACCAACTCCACGGTCTTTTTAACCCTTTTCAATCAGGTTTCCGTCCTGGCCATAGTACAACAAGCACATTGTGGTAGAATAGATAAGTGATATCCCTTTTAGTGAATCAGCGAAAAACTTGGGAGTCATCATGGATAGTAATTTGGGTTTGGGACCCCAGTTGCAAGCGGTCAGTGTTAAACTGTATGCTTCCGCTGCATCTTTGAGGAGGTTGCGTGATTTCTTGCCGACTACCACTAAAATTGGTCTAACACAATCTCTGTTGCTTCCACTACTTGATTATACCGATATCTGTTATCTTGTTCTTACAGAAGACCAACTTAATAAACTTGAGCGACTTCAGAATTGCTGTATACGATTCATATTTGGATTGCACAAATATGATTATATATCTCAATTTCGCACCCAGCTCACGTGATTTCCTATCCGTTTTCGTCAGAATGCTCATATACTATCCCTCCTCTAAAAAATATTGTTTAATCCCCTTTACCCCGGTATTTGAAAAAGCGCTTTAGTCCTTTAAAGTATTCTACCTCCTGTAGTTTGAGATCATCAGAAAATCTGAATCTGAAACTGAAAACACCTCTACATAGCACCATCTTCTATGATGGTCCTTCAGTGTCCAAGCTGTGCGACTCTGGAATGCTCTCCCGACTTTATTAAGACGTGCACAATCGATAAATATCTTCAAAGATTTGGTGAAAAACCGCTATTTGTCCATATAACTATGCTGTTACAACAAGTTAATACATTCTCTGATAGACATTTACTATTAGCACACTACCTCCGGTATTTCTCTTCACAAAGTTTGTCTGGAAGAGATCGCTTTCAGCGATAAGACCGCCTTTGCCCAACCTAGCATTAGTACCAATATTGTTATCTTAATATTCATAATTATGTGTGAGCAATATAAAGTGTCCATTATATATTATTATTATTATGTTATGTATGTCATTGTTGTTAAACTATTTATGTATTTTTTTTTTATTTAATATAATTAAATATTTATGATTTAATATCTACTAAACTATTTTAGTTTGCACCTCCGTTTCCTGATTGTCATTTATTTCTCTCCATCCAAAGGTTGTCTGGTAGGTACGCTCTAAGCGATAAGACCGCCAATTGTTACACTGTAATATTAATATTTGTATATAAATTCCTATATCCTTGGTGTTGACAATAAAGAGTTATTCTAGTCTAAACTGAGAGAACTATACTTATACTTATGTAAGGAAATAACTGGACCAAATTAGGAGATTATAAAATTTTCTCGAAAAACAACAGTTACTTCTAAAACTCTGATATGGTAAAATTTTACGTCTGCGAACAAGGCCATATTTAGTAAGTAACTATAAAAATAAATATGTTTACTATAATGGTATAGTTTTGGAGTAATTAATTAAAAATAACTGTTTATTTGCTCCATTGTATGTGTCTTCCTATAAATAAAAATTATTACTATTTTTTTTATCTACCTTATTGCACTGTAAAAGTACCTAGAGATAATAAACTCTTCAGAATTGCTTCAGATTCAAAGAACGTTGCAGCATATATTATGGTTTATTATTGCATATTAAACAAAAAAAAACGATATAAACTAGTAAATATTTATTCTGTATTTTTTTTACAAAATACATTACGAACATATAAATATTCGTCTTTTTATATCACAATTTCAGTTATGTTTTTAGAGGCACTTATTAGATGTATTGATCCAACAATCAATAATAAACATCATTCTAACTCGGTAACTTATTTATCACAAAATAAAATCTATAATATATACATTTTACCATCCTTTCTCGTTATCTATAAATCAAACGATAATGAACTTATTTAATGAGCGAGGTATAAGAATTCGATATTTTTACAATGTACCTAGTAAAATTAATTTAAAAATGTTGCTCTATTGATTAAACTTTACAAA
Source organism: Diatraea saccharalis (assembly GCA_918026875.4). Classification (NCBI taxonomy): domain Eukaryota; kingdom Metazoa; phylum Arthropoda; class Insecta; order Lepidoptera; family Crambidae; genus Diatraea; species Diatraea saccharalis. Next base: position 7,643,515 of record OU893349.1, read on the forward strand.
AAATTTATAATAATTTATCATATTAACTACTTTATTGTCCAGGTACAAAGCGACTACCTATTCACTTATTGATTATGTATAAGTTTTCGTCAAAAATTATGTTTTCTTGGACATATCGTCTAAAGGAAGCATTGATTCTGCAGCTTTATCATTTCTGGAACTGGTATTATTTTTCTTATTCTTTAAACAACTTGTGAAACATGTGTCGCCTTTTCCAAAGTTTTCTCCGTCTTCCAAAGATTGTGGCATGGGTTGGTTCATTGTTTCTGGTAGGAAGAAACACAAAAATCCAGACACAAGAGCGATCAAACCAAATGTTATGGCAGGAATTTTAGGGTTAAATGAATCGAGTAATGTGATCAATGGTGTCAAAGCACCTGATAATCTAGCGCACATGGAACCTAAACCCATTGCAGAATTACGAACGACAGTTGGGAATAATTCAGCGGAATAATTGTATATGATAGCGAAGGAACCAGCGATAAATAATTTTCCTGCTATCACTATCCCGGTAGATACAATCCCTCCTGCAGGTATGAAAGTAGCTCCGATACAACACAACCCACCAATAAGCATCAGAGACGAAATTAAGGGTCTCCTTCCTAAAATATCGAGGAAATATATTACAGCAGCATAACTAGGAAATTCGACAAATCCCATGATAGCTATTATTAAGTATGGATTACCTTCTAGTTTTCCTGTACTAAGGGTTAGACCATAATATGCAATTGAATTAGCAAACCAACAAAGGCAAACATTTAACGTCTTATTCCTCAGGTTTGGAGTTTTAAATAGATCTAATGTGCCAGCAGACGTAGCGGTTTCGGCGACGCCTCTAGATACTTCAACTTTTCCTCTAGATACAAGATCCGCTCTGTCTAATTGTGTATCAGACTTATTACATTTAAGTGCTTTTTCTACAATATCCACGGACTCTTTAACCCGTCCTTGAGCCCAAAGCCAACGCGGTGATTCATCCATAATCCAAATATGTGGAATGAGAAGAAGACTGTGAAGTCCATATATAATTTGAAGAGTTTTTCTATTATCTATAAGTGCCCCCCAACCAGCTACTAACATAATTCCTCCTGCAAATGCAGCCTGAAAAGTGACACCGCAAGCTGTTCTTTTGCTAGCTCCAACTAATTCCATAGTTAAAACAAAACCCGTGATGTACGATCCAGCTGATCCGAAAATACCGTACAGAAACCTAATGATCAAAAAAGACCAATATTCAGGCATAAATGCCACAAGAACTCCAAAAACTAGTTGTAATACCCCGGACCAACAGAATATTTTTTTTCTACCATATTTATCTGCCATTCCACCTAAAACGACGGCACCAGTAAACACGCCTAACATGTATACTGTTTGAGCTAAAGCCCCCATCCATCGACGGTCACAAATTAAGTTCCATTCAATGGATCGTGAAGAAGATCTGTAGGTTGTATCATATACCCATTTAGAACAAGATACTGTGTCGTTATCTTTATACATTAAACATCCATGTAGATCATTTGACGAAGTATGTGGAATTGCGTCTAAAATTGCTGATGAATTCCAAGAAGCTATAGACTCGTTGGTATCTACACCGTCAATCCAGCATCTGAAAGTAAAAGTAAAATTATTAGAACATATATTTTTTACGGTTGAATTAAAGACTTTTAATACTCTCTTTATCTATAGTAAATGATGAAATCTCTCTCAAGCTGTTCTAGAAATAGGTTAAAAATGAAATAAAATATACGAAATACGCCACTCTACACATTAGCTAACATTGTGCCGATTAGGATTGACCAATTTGGTAACCAACAAGTTGGCGCCAGATCTACCGAAGCAAACTGAAGGCAATCCTACATGTGGTTGCCTGTAGGATTGCCTTCAGTTTAATAAATCAGAAATTGAAATAAATTAAAATTAAAATATCTTTATTCAAGTAAAATATCTGTTTCAAGCACTTATGAATCGTCCAAAAAAATATTTTCTTCTACCACTTGTTCAGGACATCTTTTAGCCGACAAGAAGAACAAGCGAAAGAAACTTACCAGCTTTTTATCATTAGTAATGACATTTACATAAATAATGTCAATACCAAAATAGTAGTATTATAACAGTAATAAATACAACTTCAAAGTCTATAGGCCATAGGTTGGTACATATAATTAGTCGTTATAGAACAAAGCGAAGGCTATTTATTAATTTCATGCATTGCGGTCCTTAAAATATTAATCAACTAATTTTTTGTGAAGGAATCGTAATATTTTCTTTCGTCTTTCATGTTTAAACGTTTGTTTTTTTGAAAAATCTTTACCAATTTTTAATGACACATATAGCTATTATATTGAAATTAAAAGGAATATAAGAATAATAATAGAATTATAGATTCAAATAAAACGTCTTTTATTAAACAAATTTATTTAATAATAATATCGTTTCACGTATTAGTATTTAGTGTTAGTATACCGACGTTGTTACTTTTTCTTCAATATATAGCTGAATTAAAATTTTGATGATTATTTTAGATATATACAAAATAAATATACACTGTCTTCTTTATAAAGGTTGGGCAAACGGAAAATTCCTTGTACACTATTTTTAATGGCACTTATAAAAAATAGCACCTTTCTCAATTGCTACTAAGTATAAAATTGACACAGATAAGTGACATGTAATTTCTGCTTGCATTGGAAGCCTATACTACATTCATTATAGCATTAGACAGAATGAAAATAAGGTTCATTTTATGGTATACTTTGTGACAAAATGTCAACAATCATGTTACTCTTAAGACTAACGGCAATTTGCTACATATCCACTTAAATACCAGCTGCTATACTTAACTGTAGTCTTTTAAGCTATATATTAAACAAATTTATGAGTATTTGACTGACTTAAAACATTTAACAATTCTTACAATAAAAAGTGCTCATCTTAAAGAACCTAAAGAAGCAGGGCTAGATAAATTCGGCATAATTCTCATGTCACTATAACTCTACCAAATTTAAAATGTTGCCTAATCCCTTCAAACGTTTCGGCAGACAGCTTTTTAATTTTGTCAGATTATGATTTATTCATAATAGTAAAAATATGTAATCTGGGATTGTCATTCATTGTGAATGCCTTTCTTGTTGTTTGGTCATTTTCGGTTATTGAGCAATTACTGTTTTATTGTTGTTTCCTTATAGTTATTATCTTTATGTTGTTAAGTTTTGCTACATTGCGATTCCGGTGCAGGCCTGAGTGGCCTACAATAATTACACTCTAAGCCTCCATGCCTACCCTCAACCATTGACATTTCAGGAAGTTTTTCTAATGTCTTCATCAATAGTCTAACTAATTACACTTACAATCAGAATTTATCAAAGCAACAGATAGATAGTTTCAGTTTTAGTTCCATTTTGGTTTGGGAATAAAAGATGAATTTATAAAATGCTGGCCTCATCTCAACCCCGAGGTATTGTTAAAAATGGAAAATTGCGCAGCTCTTTCAGACTACATTATGTTCAAAGTTAAAAAAAAAACTAATTTATATATTTTTTAAATATCTCGAAAATAAAATGTTCTGAACTGCTGGATCTATGACCCTCTTTTTTTCTAATGTTATAATGAATGGAGTATAGACAAAAATATTGAAGATGTAAATAAAGACTACATTTAAGAACAACTATAAAGCAAACTAATAAATCATTTATTTATAACAATAGGATAATTTGATAGTATTTTAAACATTTTAGTTCCAAGGTCTAACCTTTTGATGATATATAATCAAAGGTGTATATAACCAATAATCAAAGGTCATTAGTTGAAATTACAGAAATAGAATATGTTTTTAGATTTCTTAAAATATTCGACGATTTCTTACATCAATCTTGTTGATAAATTATTATCAACATAGTTCACCCCATGTTGCTAAGCATATAAACACGATTTTTGTAGTAAATACTATTTATACTCAAACTTCAGAGATTAATTAAGTACCAAGTAGGTACCTAATAGACTGTGCAAATACGCTCGGTCAAGTTTAGATGTCATCACCAGAATTCGCTGAACTAAAGTAGGTTGGTATGCGCTGGTGCATATCACAAATTTATCAATATAGTCAATGTCTTGTGAGACATTATATCATTTCAGTCTTATATTTATTCGATGTTCTTAATAATAAAAAAAATCTAATGAAATGCTGTAAATTTACACTTAACCTACGTTTTCAAGTCCTATAAGAATGTTAGTTTACCTAATCCAAAAGTAGGTTAAGCTTATATTATACATCTGTATATAATAATGTAAGTATGTATTATAAAATCAATATTATGGATTTTGTCGATAGTTTACTTAGAGGTGTTGGTTTAGGTATAGCAATGTTCAGGTATAGCATTTGTTAAAGAACGATTAAATGTCTTTCTGATAATAAATTGAATTATATTCTGAAGAATATCAGGACAGATATACTATGATATAGTTTCGAAAAAGGCAAATAAATTCTGATTTCAAAATCGCTTAAAAACCAATCCTCTGACTAGATAAGTACCTAAGTACTACATAACAATATTTATTATCCACTTGGTGGATTTAATGACAAAAACGTTATAAGTAAGGTTTTGTTCAATCCTCTTTGGATAGAACTATGGCAGTGTGGTCTCCACTTTTGAGCTTTTGGTTAGTTTCCCTCTGCATCAATCCCGAGAAGTATATTTGTATAGTTTTGACAATGCTATTCATAGAGTTACTGAAAACCAACCATTATTGTCTTAGGATTTTTTCTCGATGAGTTCTAATGGAACCATTGTTTCAGGTATATCCGCAGTACTGTCGCTCTTTGGTCGACCAGTGCAATTTGTGAAACAAGTATCTCCAAGCCCAAATTTTTCACCATCTTCAATCGATTGTGGCAAAGCTCGTCCTATTGTTTCAGGTAAGAAGAAGGTAGAAAATCCTGAGAGTAATGCTAAAAATCCAAATATAATAGTAGGCACTTTAGGGTTTAATGTATCGAGTAAGCTTATCAAAGGTGTAAGAGCACCAGACACACTTGCGCACATACTTCCTAAACCTACTCCTGAACTTCGTATAACAGTGGGGAAGAGTTCAGCCGAATATTTGTAGATGATGGAATATGAACCAGATATAAAGAGCTTTCCGACCATGACCACACCAGTCGTTGAAGGCGATCCATGAGGAAGAGTTACTACAATTAAACAGGATATGCCTCCTAATAACATCATTGCACTAATCAGTGCTCTGTGACCGACTCGGTCTAGGAAATACATAATTATGACATAGCTCGGTAACTCTACAACGCCCATTAAAAATATGATGAAATAAGGATTGCCGTTAAGTTTGCCGGTGTTAAGTGATAACCCATAATAAACTACAGAGTTTGCAAACCAACATCCACATATGATTAGTGTCTTCTTTAGCATGTTTGAAGTTTTGAAGAGGTCTGATGTTCCAGCGGTATGTTCGTCAGTATATTTCGCACATGTGGCTTTGCAGTGTGAAACTAGTAAAGGTGTATCCAATGTCTCATTAGATTTGTTCATTTTCAATGCTTTCTCTATAATAGCGACAGATTCGCGTGCGCGACCTTGTGACCATAACCATCTAGGGGATTCGTCCATCAATAACCAGTGCGGAAGCAAAATTGCTGAGTGCAGCGCATAAAGTATTTGTAAATAGAACCTATTGTCTATAAGGTATCCCCAAGCGGCTATGAGCATTATGCCTACTGCAAACATGATTTGAAAAACGACACCGCATATTGTCCGTTTGCTTGGCCCAACAAGTTCCATGGTCAAAACAAAACCAGCTATGTATGCGCCAGATCCAAATATGCCGTATAAAAATCGGATTGCAACAAAAGTATAGTAATCAGTAGCGAAAGCTACCGAAGCTCCAAATATCAGTTGAAGTACTCCAGACCAAACGAAAGCCGTCTTTCTCCCGAATTTATCTGAAATCCTGCCAAGAGCAAGTGATCCAATAACAACACCAAACATATAGGAAGTTTGTGCTAATGCTCCCATCCATCGCCTGTTACATACGAAGTTCCACTCTATTCCACGGGACGATGAGTAGTACCGAGTGTCGTATATCCAGGATTGACACTGCACTACCGTTTTATTTGGTCCATATATCTCGCAGGAATCAAGTTTTCCGTGTTCATTCATAGGAATAGATTGTAATACAATTGACGAATTCCACAGCTCAGTGCAATTTAAGCTCTCTGTTTGTATCGCGCACCTGAAAATAAAACAGTAAGAGTTATGTACCTATATACAGTTTAATTGAATTATTTACGTTATTGCTATACTTAATAAAGTACTGTAAGTTGACAGTGCAGTTAATAACTATTAAATGAATGATTAAAGCAAATATTTTGGAAAGTAGTATTTTTTTAGTAAAACCAATAACTTAGGATAACAAAATTAGTCTAGTTAGTAATAATTGATGTGCAAAACTATACATAAGACTAAAGTGGTAAACATAACCTAAAGAGTCAACATTAATAAATACGTGCTGCATCAAAATATATTCATGCAATTAGGACAATTCTTAATAAAATTATAGGATATATTATACATTTTCTATCAACTGTGATATTATGATAAAAATAAACTAAGTATATAACAAAAACCAAGCATGAGAGAGCCTTTACCAACCACAACCAGCTTGAAATTTATTTACATAGGTTAAATAAGTTAAAAGCACAGATAAACTAATTTATATAAAAGTATACTTACGATCTGTATAGTTAAGAGATATTCCATGATCAAATCACTGTATCCGAATAGTTTAACCAAAGCCGTGTCATCAATATCGTACATCTCAAAGAATACCCGTATAAGCAAAACTTAAGCATGTGAGTTAAAGCCACCGTTCCGCACCTATTGAAGTATTTTTTAATACTTATAATATTTTATTACTTTGTTACACATACACTTATTTTCTCATATTTGTTATGGGAAAATAAGTCTGTAATCACATATTTTTTTATTAAATAGACTAGTACACAACTTATGGGTAAAAATATTATATTCCAAATTCAACGATAACCATTTTTTGTACAGATTAAGTATATACTGATATATTCATTTCCGGATAAATAAATTTAATGCCGCGTCCGCACGCTTGCCAAACCTCAACAAGCCGCAGCAAACTCAAACGTGTGGATAGAATGTTTGCCTTGGTTTGTGTTGACTTGTAAGTGTTTGTAGACAATCCGATCGAATGTCGGTTTTTTGTCACAAATCAAAGGAAGTTTGCGCCAGCGCTTGCGACGCGTCCACACGTTTGCGCGTATTCAGTCTCGTTTGTGTGCTGGTGGTGAGTAGATGTGCGCTTGTATTGTGTAAAAACATGAGTGACTGGTCAGGTGAAGATATTTTAAATTTTCAGGAACTTTACCAGGCAGGACCATGCAAAAATAAACTAAACCAAATGTTATGGCCGATATAACCTCAATATCCATCACGTCCGTTATGCTTGGCCCTTCAGAACACACTAAATCACTCGCTAGCGTAAGGATGGCGATGTTTGATTCCCTAAATTAAGCCAAACGTTTGCAGAGGTTTGGAGTTTGCGGCAAGTGCCAAACGTGCGGTCGCGGCATAAGATTTTCTTAATCGCAAAACCCATATTGTGTAATTCATTCATGCACATGCTTGCTTTAACCCACTTATAGAGTACCACCCCTTATTATGTAACCATCAACAATAATAAAAACTTTTCAAATAAATGTTGCCAAAGTTATAACAAAGCCTAATAATTTAAATATATACTAATAATATTAAATTATTACTTATCTTATTCTCATTTCCTTACTGAGTCTAAAATTACTTGATTAAGACTTTACAAGAAAGATTTTAAGAGTCATATATAAAGTGACATACAAAGAAAGTCCTGTTTGCTTTTTAAACATAGCAACATTTATTTATCGAAATCTCAAAAAAATATAATAGTAATTATGTACATGTTAAAAGATATTTGTGCGTACACCCGTTAATAATTAACATGAGTAATAATTTTGAGATCCACATTTGTAATTAAAAAAGCTTTTTCTTCTACTAAAAATTATGATGAACTAGTGCGAGTCGATATTATGTACAAAATAGGTTCATTTATATTTAATCGTACTCTACATCGCATTGCGTATATATTGGACGTTACATTAACATCTCAACGAGTACTCATCAACATGGCAATGGCAATAGAAAAAAGTAAAGAATAAGGGAAAAGAGAGAGATCAGATAGGCAGAAAAGGAATCGACGAACACTGAAGTTATAATACTAACACGACACACACTTGCTCATTTTAATCCCTCTTAAAGACCTAAAGAATGTGTATACACGATTGCACGCCAGGTTACCGCAATATGTCAGATTTCCGCAATAGATTTTAAAATTGTACCTTCTATATATTAAGGTTTAAAATCAATTAGAGAAATTTGAGTCTTGCATAACCTGAAGTGCCATTAACTGTACCCAAAAATACCTATACCGGCAATAATTTCTACTTTATAAGCGATTTATTAAAAAAAGATATTTACCTATGGTCAGGCACTGCGGCGACTGTGACTAAGGAGAGCATATGCATTCCTGCTGTCATAGCGGCTAGTATGTGCAGGATGAATTGGAAACATTGGTACCGCCCGAAGTCTCCTGGAAACCAAACAGAAACACACGTTAAAATAATAACTATAATATTTTTTATTGTAAAATATATAACATTATTAAAATATTTTTGAGGAAAGGGGTAGGTAGTAACTTTAAAATCATTAAAAATATTTTTATTATATGTGTAAAAATTTACGGTTTTCGCAATTCTTCCTTTATCTGTGCAACAAGACGTTACTTTGGGTATGTTCCGATATACACTGCGACCACTGAACAGTATGACGTCAATTTAGCATACTGGAAGCCCGTTCCTTTATAGCTAGTTATACTGGTGACTTTTTAAAACGGAACGCAATCCAGTATACTGTTAATCCTATTTTTGGCGCCATATTCAAATTTGTTAATGCAAGGTGAATATAAATATAAAGATTCCCTCTTTTCAAAAGAAAATTAGAAAAAAAATATTTATCAATTAAGTCTATCTTATAAATAAACGTAAGTATTTTTTTTTGTTTATTTAGAAACTTATCATTTTCTGATTCTGTTTCGACTAATCACGTGATCAAAAGCACTGCGAGCACCTTATCTCGAAATCTCCAGTGCTCACAGTACAAATATGGCGGCAATTTATGACGTCATAGATTTCCCTAGGGTACTGTAGCAGTGTACTGGCAGTCCATAACGGAACGGATTTTTCAGCAGTAAGACCACTGCGCAGTGCTCGCAGTGTATATCGGAATATACCCTTTATAGTCTGAGTTAACAGGAAGATTTTGTAGGTTGGATTCCCTTGCGAGTTTCGAAAAGAATCATGTGATATATATCTCAAAATATAGCTTATTATTTATTTATTTCATATCAGGAAATTAAATCTTATAACCTGAAGTGCAGCTATGTGTACTATAATAACTATCCGAATGCGATTCGGATCCAAAGACGATTGCTACATCTACTACGGAACATTCTTTTGTCATAAGGTTAAAAGGCACATACACAATTACATTTTTTATATATTTCCATATTTACGAGTCAAACTATAAAAAGCTTTAATTTATTTGCCTAAATTTTGATATGTAGCTTCACAATTATCTCGAGTTTTGACAGCTATTCTAACCTCAAAACGTTATTTACAAATTACGAGCCTCCTAGGCCTCTAAATAAAAAGACGCTGAAATATTATTATATTTTAAGCAAAAACTAATTTATATTATCACTAATGGTGGGTCGCCTGATTTTTAATGACGTCGGTTAAAAAACATGTGACAGGTGAATCGATGTATGGAAAGTGGACATGATTGTTTGCGGAAATTTACGGCATAAACGGCTGTATATTTTGATTGCGTTGGCTTAGAAGTTTGATTTTGAAGTATTTGACATAAATTTCAGCTTGATACCTCCACGCGTCCCTGAGAAAAAGGGTATTAATAGACAAAATTGATTCTATAAGGGATCCGTTTTTTTCTTTTCGAGATACGGAGCCCCAAAAACAAGAGAAACAAATATATTTGTTTAATCTTCGAAGAATTAATTGGCACGTACAAAAGAAATCAGCCAGCTACCGATTTTTAAATGAAAAAATCCACTCTAATGGCGACGTATACCAAACTCATCTTTGACTAAAGTGATTTTAAACAATGCGCATTATTGAAAACCTTTTGTTTGGCATGTATATTATTGCTTGTAATTTTTGTATTGTAGACTGTCGTTGAATATTTAAAGTATGAATAAAGACTAGTATTAATGTTGACACAGATGTGTGCGTGAAGTGTGTAACCCCGATCGAGGTGACCGATAAAGCTCATCGATAACGAGGTATCGAATGCGTCGTCCCTCGCCATTACATTTACATCGTAATATTGTAGCAAATTTGATTGTTGAACTTTTTGTATATAGATAAGTGAGTACGTACGTACTCTAAAGTTTCTTAATTTAATTACATACGACAATATCGCAAAATGTCGTACAGAAAGATAAATAATGCACGAAATATTTTAATAATATAACATGATAGATTTTCTTATTCAGCTATTTATAGATATTTAATCATTACTTTATAATAAAAAATGTGAAAGTAAGATAGATGGAGTACTCTTTATTGTTTTCACCCATACACAAATTATTTCAGTGTGTCTTACGTTTTTACGCATAAACTACTAAGCTAATTTTTATGAAATTTGGTACACGGCTAGAATGGACCTTAGAAAAGGACACAGGAGTTTTTAATAATTATAAATAGAATAATTATAATAGGGTTATACGAAGAGCAATAATAACTAGATAAAGTCCTAGAACGAAGAAGAGTCTTTGCTTGAGGAAATAACGTTTTACTTGTATCATAAAACAGTCCCGCGACTGCGTGCGTCTAATATCTTTAGAGTCATGTAAAATTGCAACTATTAACACACAAAATAATAAGTAACGAATGAAGTCTTATTAAGTACCGAGTTAATAAGATTTCACTCGTATTTTTACATTTATTAGATATATTTTCGACACGATGTTTACGGCATATTCAATAATTCACATACGGTTCAAGTTATTTATTCAAAGCCTATTTAAAATACACTCCTTAACTTTTCTAACTCATTAATTAAATCGACCATTGGTAAAAGTGGATTAGAGACCAAAACTTTTTTCGGGATTTTTCGAAACAAAGTGGTGAAATATACATAGTAGATAATTATTATATTATTGTTGATACTTCGTGAGTGAAATATAATTAAATATTAAAAACTCGAGAGCGCGTTTAATTTTGATAACTGCAATCTGATTGCAGTTCCGATGGAGTCCTTTACTTTCCCAAAACTATAAGCTGCTCACTTGAAGCGTAAGCCCGCTCGAAGCTAAATAAACACTTCAGTTGTATTACTCTTGATAAAAAGTCGTAGTCATGGGAAACACTATTAGCGGATTTTTAGTGCAGTCATATAAAATATTTCCAACAGCTGATTTTAAGCTGATTTGACAGTCTTGTCGGTTCTCCTGTATAGTTACTGTACTAAATTAGACTTCCACGTTATAATCCTGTGGTCATCAGTGACTCTATCGCGTAACTGAAGATTAATATGTTACAATGAAGCCGTGAATGATATAAACAATATTATATTAAAGAATTTAATAGAAATATAGAAACATATAAACACTATTAAAGAACTTACTAGAAACATAATCTAAATCCACAGATCCAAACCATAAAGTAATACTAACTAAAACCAAAGATTTAAACTGCTTGTTTACCATTAGCGAGAGTTTATTATCTAATATTAAAAGAGACGTATAAAAAATATAATTCACGGCTTCACACGCAGTAGAATCGCAGCTCCAGATCTGATGATGGGATCCTGGAGGAATCTCGGTAACGAAATAAAATTTATTTATTTCGAGGATAAACATTAAAAATACGATTAACAAGTGTCGTCGGTTAAAATTTAGAGGCAGTTTTTTTACGTTGATAATTTATAAAAACAATGAAAAATTAATCGAAAATGAACTATTGCTATTTGCAAATGAATAATGCCTACTTGCTTATGTGAGTATTCCCATAATATCGCCAATTGCCATGATCACTGACTGATGACTAGAAAACCGGCATACTATCGTTTAGGCATAGTAATCAACCACTTTACTCAATCCGTCAGTGCGTTTAAACGGGTAACTACTTAACTCTTCTGTGTTTTTACTAGTTTCTTTGTTCGCTGAAGTTATTGATATTTGTGTCATAAAGATAATAATGAAAAGCGCGGTCATGGTCAAATAGCTACACAGCTCTTTTAGACACAGCAACGCTTAGATTCTATGATGTATTTATTTATTCTATTAAAAAAGATATATTTTGATGACTTTAGTAATTTTTTTAGGTGTGCAAAAAAATTACTGATCTTCGACTTACAATTTTTATGGGACCAACTTTATTGTACCCTTTTGAACAAAAAAGCATTTGAAGTGTACTTATATATAAAATATGTAGAGTTATCGACATTTCTCCAGGATCCTATCATCAAGATTTTGACCTGCAGTTATACCGCGTAACTGAAGCTCTGAATAATTGACAGATCAACTGGCGGTAGACCAATCAAGATCGGTCTGTCCAACAATCACGTGGAAGTGTACTCTTTTTGTAAACTAAAGAATATTTCCTAAATCAAATCAGGTTACTTAAATATGTTATCGCTGAAATATAAAAGGGGGTCTTATGTGAACACGGAACCTGCAAAGGGTCCGAAACGCAATAAAACGAAATACCAACGCGACGAAACCGCTTAAAAATTGTTTCATTCATTTATATAAAAGGATTTCAACGAATTGAGAATCTCCTCTTTTTTTAATTCAATCGAAAAATTAAATACTGCGCGTCCTTTTTATTTGTACGTACATCCAATAATAAATAAAAGTTCAGCGAGTTCTTTGAACTCAAATAATTTATTTTTAGAATACCAAATACGATCGTAAAATATTTGAAATTTTAGTTTTCAGTTTGTTATTTTTGAATGTATTTTTGTTTATCATTAATTAATACATGTTACCACAACCTTTACTAAGTTTGTTTGGAACTATTGTTTTTAATTAAATTAAACATTGGTAAGTCGAGTAAACTTTAATGTTTTACGAAACGCATACGCATACCTTGGCTTGAAGCCAGAGATTTCATTGAGCGATCCATAATAGTTAACCTATATTACTAAAATAATAAGAAAATCAGTAAATTGTCATAATGAAAACGAAACACTCGCAGTGTTAACTTGTTATACATATCGTGGTATGCAACAGATTGACGACATAAAAGGATAAATAACGATTCTACGTAATAGAATTTATAGATTTTATTAATAATGGCTGACGCGATGACGTTTACATAATTTAAAAATATATCTAAACAATTGACTAGATATATTTGTTAAATGCGACTTCATAATTTTCTAGTATTTTCTATAATTGGAAATATATTTTGTTTTTTCTTTAGATGTCTCCATCTTTCTTTCTATTTCTGTAAGTACTTTTATAGTTTTATAGGTACAAGGGATTTTAAACTTATGCGTTTGTTATTTTCAATTATTTTTCATATTCTGTGGTAAATCTACATTTTATTTCATTATTGAGTGACAATTAAACAATCATAAACAACACTTCATTATTTCATTCTAACAAAGTAATTAACATCAGTGTAGCTGTAGACTCATGAATCCTACATTTGGTCCTTCGAGTCAGATATGAACCAGTGATTTAGTTATAGTTTAGGCGTAGGTTGTGCAAATCAACATTTTTTGTCAAGTTCAACTAAAACATAAATGAACATTGACATTTAAGTAGGGTGATAAAATTCCAATGATATTGCTAAAGCTAACCTGATTAAAATACGCCATCGAGTAAACAAATATTGTAAGTGCCTATATCAAAAATACTATTTTCCTCATACTCGTAGGTATATTAAATAAGTAAGCGTAAGGTCTTACGACACGAATATTTTCTTTTTATCATAATAATGCAAATAGAATTCAAACCAACCATTTATAGATAACAACCCTAAAATAAATACAAATTTAGAATTTAAACATGAGTTCTGAATAGTAATATTATATTATTATTTTCTATTGCTACTACTTCCAATGAAGTAGGTATAAAAATTAATCGTACAACTCTTAATAATATTTCATATACAGAAATATACCTTTTTACATTTTAATAAACATAAATAATCAAATAATATATCGATTAAACATATATGTTTGTATACTTTACGTACTAAACTTGATAAGACTAGTAATGAATTGAATGAATACTAATTTTATTAGAAAGTCAAATGTGACACGGCTTGAGTAATTTATACTTATATGTAAGTGTTAGTCATTATTATAATGTTCAAGCATTTTTTCTCGGCAGCAAATGAAAACTTGCGTTTAATATTTTTTACCATATTAAAAAACATGATTTTCAACCCAATTGTCAAGGCTTTGTTCGATCGATCGTAAAGTGTTACAGACACACCTCCAAAAATTAAGACAAAACGTAAATAAATGTTGAAAAAACAGACGTCATTGCTTATTGTCTGATGCCAACTATTTTATTTTTATGCGTATTCTGTAAATAATACCTGTTGTCACATGAAGGACAAGACTGTGACTAACGTGCTCTCATTTCACTTCAAATTATATAATTGAATGTACTAACTAGTCTTCATGGATTGTGGTGCATATCCTCTTTAACGAATCAATGTTACAACTTTAATTCACAAAAATCTGAGGAAGCATTAAATTCTATATTCTGCTTAATTTACCTACCCCAAGAATCAAATCGTGTAGGTACGTACTTATTTTATAACTACTATATTGGGATATATAAATATTTTCATTTTTTTCCTTTCAACATACAAATATTTTTTTTTTTTTAATATAATTTCATGAAACAAAACCTTTTTGAATTGCAATAATATGCAACGTATTCTAATTTCAAAATCTAGATATCTTTATAATGCTATAAAGAGATACATAAAGTTTTTAACGTTGTTTATAGATGGTAATGTTCGGAAATACTCATCCGACTATGAAAATTCTTTTACATTCTACAATATACACGGGTGACATAGACTATAATTTACGCGGGCAAAGTTGTGGGAAAACCGCAATTTTTTTGTTTATAAAAGAAAATTTTTATATGTACAAATATTTTGTCCTACGGTTTAGCATAGTTTTATATTTTAATACATAGTTAATTAGATAATTATTTAAATGTTTATTTTAGAAGTAAATAAACTGTAGGTATGTTGATATAAATCGGTCATTAACCTGTTACAACACACGAGTGTGACACGTGTTTATTGACATCTTATATCTCCAAAGTACGTAAAAAAGGAAAGACGAAAAGGTGAATTTAATTCACTATAATGTAATGAATTCGATATTAAAACATGTGGCAGTGATTGCAAATCCTATGTGAATATTAAAATGTAGAGTTCAGTACTTATTTAGCATAACAAAAATATAACTTTCATTATTTTTGCATTATTATATTAAAATTCAATTAAAAGTTCTTACACATTTATTTAAGCCACTAGATAAATTTATCAGTTGGCATGTCGCAATTTTAAATAGCATTAATTATTATTAAACAAAATTTTAAATCGGTATATAATTATAATACCGGTTGGTCCAGTCAGGCAGTCAGGCTCCTACAGGCCATATGTATTTTGAGTAGATATGTGAAAGCAATGTCAACAAGATTGAGTTGAAATTAACAATTGAGAACCTATACACATAAAAAATTGCTCCACATTAACCAAGCAAGTAATAAAAAAATCACTATAAAGTATTTGGCATGACAGACGACAGAGAGAATCAAAAGAAGAAAAGATTTTTCTTTTACACCTAATAATAAACTTCCTAACCTTTTACATTGTTAAATCCGGTTTAAAATAACATATCATATTTTTCCGGAATCTGCCGATTTCCAGTCAACTTTTGTGTCAATCAATATTTACTATACAGGCATCCTTTGAGCAGAGCAGGTTTTCCCATTTTAATAAATCTAGGTTTAAAGAGCTCAAAAATATCTCATGTAACCAGTACGAGTTGAGGTCTTATCCGGACTATTATGAATATTAAATAGTAATAGCCAAATAACAGCCTGTAATTAAGTGCTTATTAATATAATGCATCTAAGTTTTATTTAGATATGTGTATAGTTATCTACACTCATTTCGTATCAAACACCCATTAACAAAATTTTTGATTAGTTTATAGCGCAAAACAATAAGTGCCTACTTTTAATTGTTTACTCGTATAAAACTAACATTGCTTTACTTGATTATTCGACAGGATGTTCTTTGACTGATGCTAACTCTACATATGCCATTGAAGTCATAAATGATGGATACTTGTTTACGGTTACTATCAAGTCCTCCTGATAGTTTAGTTTACAATATAGATACGAGGTAATTAATGAACTAATCACAAACTTCCACATATACTTCCTTCTAAGTAACTTCCCTTACCAGTTTTGTATGCAGTTATGAAATATAGATTAAAATTATTATGAATTTACTCTTTTATAACGATAAACGCATTAATATAATCGCAATTATAAGTCAATAATAAGTCGCAACCGTACCCACTACGCTAACAAAACTTTTGTACGGTGATTCCGCGATAAGCATTAAGATAATATTTGCGACAGTTTTATTGTTATAAGCTTAAATTTATTCTTCGAAATAATAAAAGCAAGTAATCGCATGAAAGGGATAGTTGCATCGTCTGCGGTATTATTGTGGACAGTTGCCCTAAGTGGAACTGATGGAAGTGGGCGAAGTGTCTCGTAAATATGAGTGAAAACAAAGCGTGGTCTCGTGCCACATCAATTATACTGTAATTAGGTTAGTGCTAATTAATGTTTATGCCAAAGACGATTGCGTACTTTCGCAAAAATATTAATTTGTTTTCGATAAAAAAAATATGTACACACGGTGACACGTCAGACAACTACAATATGTTAAATTTCCTCAATTGATTCTGACCTCCACAATGTATTAAGTTTAAAATCAAGTGGAAATATTCGATAGTTTTGTATAGGCCGACCTGATGTTGATTGTACACCAAATACGACGATTAGATTTAAATCAGTTTAAATTTTTATAAGCTTATTTCAAGGTATTCTAACGTTTCGATTGGTGATTTTTTAAACTTAGTAGTTTACAAACTTGTTCTTTTTAAATATTACTTATCTATATAAAATAAAAAACCAAGAAAAGGCAGCCCGTAATTTGTTTCTTGCAGGTTCTCAGTACAAGCACATAATATGCTGTGGTATGAGGCACTAAATACAGACTTAATTAATAAATCTGAGTTGCATTATGGATTCATACTAATGTTGCCTCTAATTTTTAATAATATATATTTGTAGTAATAGTGTTTAATATATTAAATTAAAGTTAATTATTACATTAAAAAGCTATTTGTTAATCACTTAGATTGAGAAACAAATATTTAAGTTATTAGTATTGTAAATAGCTTACTAGTTAAGTAAGTATTATCGATAAAAAATTGACCTGAGTTTTATTACTAACTAGTTAAATCTAGTATTCAACCTAGTAAATTATGAAATTTTGTTTTAAAGTTCTTCAGTGTGTGTAGGTAACGCAACTATAGGTACGTGAGTCGATGCCTTGTTTGTCATTCATTGTCAGTTTGTAATGTATTACGGCAAACACGGTGTAATCTATTAACGTTATGTTTAGATAAATATACAGATACCCCCTGCGTATTTACGATGCAATAGTGTAATATTATTGACGGCGGAAATATACAACAATTTATCATATTTCACGAATATATCATAATTCATAATCATAACATAAAGCAATCAATCAATTTGGAAATATCATTTGAAAAATACGAAGGATAAATATATGTAGTTATTACACATGTTTTGGGAGAGAATTAAATGAATATGAAAATATTAAATAAAATTTGAATTGAAACTTTATATTTTAGTATCAGATTTTTTTTAAAATCAGGTGCATATTGTTTTTTTTTAATCGATTTAACTTGATCAGAAGTAATAATATTAAATAAAAATTGTTTTCAGTTTTATACAGTACTATCTAAATTGAATCGAATTCAAACATTCGTGTGTTTTACTTATATATTATACAAACTGCTTCACCTGTTTCACCTCTTGAAAGGTTAATTTAAAAAACACGAATTTTTCGCCTTTGTATCCATCAAAGTTCCTAATCACATCTTCCAAAGTGGCTTTTTTAACAAAAACATATTTTTAAAATTCAATGTAGGTATAACTACGTTCCTGGCGATTACTACAAAAGTATTTAAACTGGTTGACTCATTTCTATTTTAAAAGTCAAACGGGTAAATTACCTACATACAAATATTACCGAGTCAATATGGTTGGATATTGAATAATTTAATGACTTGTGGCTACTAATTCTAGAAAGAATTTCAAAAACATATTCTATATCTATTATTATTACCTTATTAATCCGTACTTATTATGAGTGGGTGCACGACTAGTTTCTGCAGCAGTAATTAGGATCTTGTTACTGGTATATTTTAATTTTAGATTGAACAATGACTGTGTGGGGAGCCGAAAAATGAAGCACCATTTAGAGAGAAAAGAAGTCGCCGTTCCAAGCTTCAGACTTCAAAAAACCAGAGGCTCAGTGCTATGTTCAATAAAGTTCCACAAAATGTAATTGACCTACCCGTAAATAAATTTAAAATTCATGTTACTTATAAGTAAAGGCCCTTATTAGGTGGATGATTATTTTAAAAATAGCAAAACATGCCACCTTTAAGCAAACGGGAACATTTTTTCTTCGTTTCTACAATCTAAGGTTGAATGTGATGGTCTCCATAAATTGCATACATAATCACCTATCGTAGGTACTATATCGTTGGCTTTGTTTGCCGATCAATAATAAATTTCAGTCAAGTTATGATACGGAATACGGAATAATGTAGCAAAAGCTATTACGAAGTTGCTATTTAATTTTTTTCTTAATACATAACACTAGCTAGGTTATCTCTATAGAAACAGCAGTCAATGAAGAAATCCGATAAGCACTTAATTAATGTTTTATCGTTCACGAATTGTTTATCAGCGGCATATCAAAAAGTTACACAAATATTCTCGCTTACTCTTTTATTATATGAGTTGTTTTAAAGATAATTAATTATTATTAATTTGTAAAAATCATTGACACAATTTGGGTATCTGTAAAAAAATCGCCTACAACTCAATAATAGCTTAAAAGAGCTGAAATAACCTTTACACACGCTTACACTAGATTATTGAGCACCTACGAGCCTAAAAAGAATCCGCATGCAAAATTTTAAACATCTAGCACTTGTAGTAACCAAGTTTCATATAAACTTTTATCCCCTAATTTACCCCCTTAGAGGTTGAATTTCATAAAATTCCGTGTTAGTGAGCACCTACGTCCTAAAAAGAATCCGCATGCAAAATTTTAAACATCTAGCACTTGTAGTAACGAAGTTTCATATAAACTTTTATCCCCTAATTTACCCCCTTAGAGGTTGAATTTCATAAAATTCCGTGTTAGTGAGAACCTAAGTCCCAAAAAGAATCCGCATGAAAAATTTTAAACTCCTAGTACTTGCAGTTTTTGAGATTTCGTGATGAGTAAGTGACCTTTCGCTTTTATACATATAGACTAACTTTCGCCGGCGGCTTCGCCCACGCAGTCCCTAGGGAAGTGTTTTGTGGGATAAAAATAAGTCGGCTAATGTCCTATCTGTATATCAAATTTCATCAAAATCCATTCAGTATTTTCGGCGTGATTGACGGACAAACATCCAAACAAATAAACTTTCACATTTATAATATTCATTGGATTATTAAGTCTACGGATAATTTCTAAAAAAGAGAATAGGTACTCTGATTTTTTTTATGTGTATAAATTGTAGTGAAACTTAATACCAAAGTTAATTTAGATAATAAGTATATACCTACATATATTTGGTTAAACTATAACGCTAACTTAAACTCAGTCGATAATATTTTTTGCACAGATTATGAAAGTGTTTACAACGTTATTAAAATATTTCAGCCTTGCATGATAAAGTGATGAAGATAATCACATAATTGAGATTATAATCACAACAGCTAAGAACCAACACATTACGAAACACCATGATATAGATCTGGTAATTTATATATTTCTGGACGTTTATTAGATGATATACAACATTTGGAATCATAACGTGAATTTACATTGTTTCATTATCCCAATTTTCTTCATGACGTTGCAGAAATACTATGCACTTTAGTAACATTTTAATGTGACTTTAAACACGAGGTTTTAGTTTTTAATTCACGAACTGCGAAGGGTTATAAGTGATAAGTCCTTCAAAGAAACCTTACAGAAAGTAGGTCAGTGTTGTGTTAGGTAATGAATTTCGGTAATTTATCGACTGAAAGAACTCGGCTATTGTATAAAATTACATCATCGTACAATTACTTTACAACTGCAACACTCACTGTCTAATCGGTTATCTCATTTCGCATTAGGCCAGCATCTGTTTCTGACAAGTGCTTAAATGTAGTTCATGTTATATCCAGTTTTGACAGTTGTTAAAAAAAGTTGCTGCACGCCGTTGAACGATTGGAATTACTCTTGATTTTAATATTTATGTTAGTGACTTCGGCACCGTTATGTTTGTGAATAGGTTAAGTCGTGCTTCATTATGCGATGTTTTACATATGAGTTACATTTCCATTCTTTATTAAAATAGAAACCTATTTTACATTGCATCGCTACTTTTATAATTTTATAGTAAAGTTATAAATCAAAATTAAACTGGCATTTTCAACTTTAACTAACAAACATTTTAACTCTCCTTTATAAAAGTTTCCATCGTTCTATTCATATTTCCGAAAATTTAATCGAACTATAGAGTTCTCAGGAATACCGTAAGCTTCAAGTTATAAATTGACGAAACGAACGCGTGTCTGGTTTTGGTTTGTAAAAGTACCCAAAGAAGTTCCATATGTTTTGCACTCACCGAGTTTCCCCATCATTTCTTCTAACGCACGATCCTTGTCCATGATGTCGTCGGTGTTTGTATTTCTTGTTTTGTTTATATTCTGTAATGTTCACAAACACCATTGGTGATGGGAATATGTATTTAAGTTAGCGCGCGGACGCGTCCCGTGCGAGCGTGCCGCAAACGGGCGTTTGTGAGCCGGCTTAGGAGCGAATGTGAGGGATGTGTCTGCGTCGTGGCGCCGCCGCCGGTATCGGCACTCGCGGTTAGTTACCGCAATCGTGCGAAAAAAAACTTGTAACTCTCGCGTCTCTATTGGCTCGTCCCGTCCAGTCACTGCCGATATGCCACCGTCGATTCACTATAGAGTCAACCAACTGTCAGTATTTCTAAATTACTTAAATGCATCTTCCAACAGAGAAGAAATAGTTTGTTTTTCAATTAGATATTCTTGAATTAGATCTTTCCAGAGTTACTCCCAACTTGGTACTATTTTTTTTAGATTCCCAATATTTTTTGAAGCCGTATGAGCTCCTTTAGCATACTCTGGCGCCAGTGTACCCAGTCAAGTTTACGAACCGGCAGTTTTGGATATGGATGAAGTTCATTCATGAGCTATATTATCCAAACTTAACTTATTGTTAACTAAACTATTGTTGTTAAACCACTGCTAGCATAAATATTTATCCTGCCAGTGGGGAATGAGGCAATATTCTTTACCATGGAGCATTATTTGCAGTTAACATTTGTGTTGTAGGAAAGTAGGTACGTACATTTCAAGCTTTAAATCACAAGTTATCCTTATATAAAATTAAAATTCATGAGAATATTATAATGCAAATGAACTTAATCAACAAGTCTCACGACCCCATTTCCATTAAGGATAAATATGTTTATAATTTTAAAATCATTGATTATATAAAAAGTTAGTAATTAGATATATCGTTGATGTTTTTGTTTGAAAAACATTGGAGTGCCATAATTGGATATTTCAAATTAAATTACTTTAGTTGAATGAATAGATGTCAAGAAATTTTTATATGTTTTTAGTAAAAATCTGGCTTTAGAATGATATGAACCAGTGACCAATCATTTAATAATTCGGTAATACAATTTATAAATTTTTTTAAGTAATCGAGCTACTCACCATTTTTGTTCTGATAATTTATTATGCTAATACAGCACACTTCTTATTAATGAGATCAGATATACTATACTTAGGGGAATAACCAGCGTGTATTATCCTTGTTGAGATTTTACCTGCAGATGTATGGTAACGAAATATGATTTGATAGATATGTTTTTGTTCTATAAAAACACGAGCAACGTTTTCAATTATGATTAAATGAAGATATACTTGGCGCCTACATGTTTATTATAGAGTATAAGTATATATGTCTATACATGACATAAATATTTTCAAGGAAATCGATGGAGCTGCGCTTCTGACGTTTGAAGTTTATCTTTATGAGGAAAAGCAATGTCGATGTAAGATTAATTTTTTACACGTGCCTTCTAATTTAAAGTGTATTTCTAATTACCTTGCCTAATTTTACAGAATAGGTACAATTTATGAAGACGTGACTACAGATGTATTGGGTAAAGTTGGCGTTTGGCAATGGTTGGTGGTTATTGTGTCGTCAGTGTTGACTTTGTCTTCTCTATTTAACGGTTACGAAGATATGCTATTATTGAAGCCATCGAATGAGGTCTCATGTATTCCACCGGAAAGATACGAGGTGTTCAATTCCAGCTTGTGTAGGGTTATTTCAATTGTCAACGGAACTAACCATATTAAATGCAACAGGTGGCAATTGAAGCTATTTTGGGTGATTTGGTTTAAGAAATCTGTATGTATTATGATTTTGTTCGGTGCGTTATAAAATATGGGTTATTTCATTTTATTTCTAATAACAAATCCTCTTTGCAGTGGCTTGTGTTTTGTGAAAATAAGATTAAACTATTTTCAGTCACGATGATTTATCGGATGGGTTTGATGTTCGGATGCGTCATGTTTGGTGTTATTGCCGATAGGTTAGCTTAATTCATTAAATGATATAAAATATTCAGCTCTGGTAAAGCTTCATTTAAGATTAATATCATAAATCTAAGCTATTTTTAACATAATAACTATACTCATTATTTTAGTCTTAGGATGGAATCAGTATTTCCTACAATACCATTGACAATCAAATTACAATATTTCAGTGTTGGAAGAAGAACTGCATTTATGGTAGAGTTATGTGCTCAGTTGGTATTAGGAGTAATAATAACATTCTGCGATTCACTGGCCTGGTTCCAATTGCTCGTTTTCTTAAAGTCATTATTTGGAGGTGCTAACATTTTTGTTGGAATAATTTTAGGTAAGCATATCGAGAAAATTACTATATTTTAATTCAACACTGCAAGAACTGCTAGGTATGTAGGTATGTAGTTTTAGAAATTCATTTTTATTGCCTAGGTACAAAGCCCATTTGTTATCAAAGAAAGTGATTTCAGACAAGGGACAATGTTAAAATGTAGATTTTGTATTTGACTTGACCCTCTGAGATGGCGTCATCACTACGAATTTGAGTCACTCGACATGTATTTCATTTTAAGTTATCAAATTTAATCGTAATCGGACTAGCCGCGGTTTGCCCATGAAAGCATAACAGACAGACAACATTACTTTCGAATATACATATAGGTAATACTAGTAATGAAACTCGTCTGCCTTGAAAATTTAGAATAATTTAAACACTATGTACATAGGTTTAGAGTAAATCCATTTACTAATGTGATTAAAAATATCCTGGGAAGCTACTGAATCTCGGAAACCAACGTTTTTTTATAAAGTTTGCGGGGACTTTCGGCAGCGATAAATTGATCTAGCTAGGATTCTTGTACCACGAATACATACGTGAATAAATATTTGAGTACATCATACAAATTGATTATACTTTTGTCGAAGGCAAAGAATTGAATGCCGTCATCACAATGTTAGAATGCGAGCCACTCGACAACATATGCCATGTACTTGACTGACTGGCCGGTACAGTCAAACTTCCAGCATAGAATTTTATGTTTCCTTTTTTTGTATTTGTTAAGATTCTTTTAATATCTTTCCGTGTTTAAGTTATAGTTTAGCGAATTGGTAGTTTGTTTATTAATCGGTTAAGTTACTTATGTTTCTAACAATTGAGCTAACTATAATCATCATTCTATATATTTTCATCACATAATATTTTTCTTTTCTTTCCATAGCATGTGAGGTGGCAAGTAATCAGTGGCGTTCACGGTTTAATACAATTCTATCAACATCTAGATTAACAGCCATAATTTTTATGGTGCCCTTGGCAAACTCTTTGCCAAATTTTGAAACTCTCAGTTCCATCGGAACTCTTTTTACTTTATTATTAGTTATCACTATAAGGTAATGCATCTTAGAATAAATTATACCTATGAATAGTTACATATATTCAATCGAATGCAAAAATCAACTACTGATATCATGATGTGTGCGTAATAGTGTAGTAGTCCAGTAGCGCTACCATGAGTTGCTATCGAAAATTCTCATTACGTTACCGCAGTCGCTAGCGAATAAACGCACTTCGAATAGTATTCGATAGAAGTTGTACCATGAGTCACATTTACGTTTACTATACTCGCTAACGTTAACTCGAACATTCGAATAGTTTTTGTTACGTGACCGTGTTTGCGCCTAACTTCACTCCAAATGAAACTGTCTCGTTCTAATTATGCTCAATAGAGTGAGAAAGGATGACTTTGGGCTAAAAACCGACTATTTAGATCTTCAAATTTAAAAAGTAGATGAAACCCTACTAATTTTAAGCGTCATTGATCATTCTCATAACGCGAAGTGTAACTGATTATTGAATTGATTCGGTTATTTCCGTGTTGTGACAAATCATTGAGTATTTCTGTTTCTTGACTGACGGTTGTTTTGGTAAATTGTGCATAATATCTAAACATTAAATGCGGAGTGGTGTATCACAAATACAGTTATTGGTTGAATATATGGAAAGGAATGTACTTCAATACAATTCTATTATATTATTTAATACCTAGAATATACTTTGTACAGTAAAATGAAGTCCTCCAGTTTTTTTAGACGAAATATTTGTTTGAGTGTTCATATAAAGTTAAGGAATGCTGAGTGCTCTTTATTTGGTTAAGGTAAATTTTAGCGGGACTTTAATAATATAATACATTGTTTTTTGTAATTTATCAAACATAAAAATTTTAAAATAGACGCAGTTTATGAAATTTTTGAAATATAGTAAGAATATACAACCTAATCCAATGCTATCGATCTAACCCTGTTCATTTATTTAAACATTCATTTATTTATTTTTGTTGTTATCCGTATCACGTATCCCTTTTTAATGTTTTAACAGAAATGGTGACCTTAGTAAACCAAAAAACTCCTTATTAAGCCTATATTATTTGATAAAATTATTCTCACTAATATTTCTCATATCCGCTTCAAATTTTCTCTGTTCTCGTCGTTTGTCTTCATATACAGCTTATGATACATATAATGCCTAGTTGACATTATATGGGTCAATAATAACTGAAAATAATCTATTAAACAATACTCTAACAAGAGTAATAAGTTTTCACGCTACGTTTTGCAAGTGAGAGAGTTAACTACAGTCGCTACGGTATTTCTCGATGACGTTTGTCAAATTTGTAACTCATGGTACCGATGTTCTATGGGATAAGCTACGAAACGTAAAAAACGTTAGTCGCTAGCGATTGGCTTTCGATAGGTAAATTTACTATAGGACTCATACTAGCAATCTTTAGTTTCACAAGTGACCGCTAGGAGCGCTGTACAGTTCTCCATACAAATCATTTACGCAGTCGCTAGCGAGTACGGTCATTGTAATCTCATGGTAACGCTACTGTCTCTAAGTATTAAATGTTAAGCAATCAGCTTCGCTTTCGAAAAGGAATAAGTGTCTTGTTTGCGGTTTGATCAGATAACATAGATGAATTGATAGATATAGTTGTATATAGGTAGATATCTACCTGTGGTGCAAATGAAACAGGCAAATACTAAGAATGTGATGACACGTTTTGTGCGTGACTAGCAACGGAATCCTTTGTGACTTTACGAGTCGTTTATTACAGACGCTAGTGCCACCAAAAAGTAGACAAGTACAAGTAGTATACAATATGCCAATTTTGATAACCCATAAGTCTAAGGTATCAATGGGGCCATTCAAATTTAATGGAGTAGAATCGCGTGGGAATAATTTTTCAATTTAACTCAGTCTTTCGTTTTCTTTTTTTCATTCAAAATAATTCAATAAAATCAACACTGCGTATGCAAAACATCTTTATATGAAATATGAGAATGTCACATTTTTTTTATTTAATCACTTATCAATGAAAGTTAGACCATCCATATAATTGAAACTACGACTATACCTATATACCTACGATTTGGTGATTATACGGTTTTCATTGCGGTTATCTTGGATGGTTTGTGGATCAAATGTATTATTAATAAAAGCCATAGAATATATAACCTCATAGTTATAGGATACCAAAAAGTACAGATGGTATACATTGTATATACAAAGTATACCATCTGTACTTTTTGGTATATTCAAATGGTATTTGAATTCTACGCTATATAGCGTATATTAAGTACCTACTACCTAACTGTATTATTATAATAAAATTAATGGATTTGGCAGATGGGTTCCGGAATCACCACAATGGTTACTATATAACAGAAAAATATATGTAGCGGAAAAAATTATATATCATGCAGCTAAGAAAAATGGACTCCGTTTGTGTAGTCAATTTAAAATTAGACCTGTTAATCACAGAGTACGTCTGTAAGTTATTCATCCAAAAAAGTTTTTTTTAAGTACTTATAAAGCATTTCTGGCTCAAAAACTATTAAATTATTTTGAACGTATATGTGGGACAATGACGCGTACGTCGCGTTTAAATTTTAGAATATAGAAAATGATATAAGAAATCAATGCAATGTTAAATTGGTAACCTATTGGTAAATATTGGTAAACTATTTAGTACACTCACTTGTATGACATATTGAAGGATTGGGATGGCACTCCCGTATTTTAATAGAGTTTTAAAAATCTCACCAAGAACCCATCATGCGAGCCCATTGCAGATTGGTGTGTGTTAACGTATGCAGATGCAGCCCGGTCCAACAGCGAGATGTATTCCAAATCACGGAAGAGATCAATATAATAAATTTTTGATCACTTGCGAAAGTAGCTTAACTTCTGCATACTTTATTTTAATACTAAACTGTTACAGGCTTACAACGCACTAGATGAAACACGGACATGTGCTGAAATATTAATGACCTACAACATAAGGATGATGATTTTGGTGACACTAATAATGTGGTGTCTGTTTAACTTCCAATGGAGTTATTTATATGTTAAAATCTTCAATGTGAATGGGAAACAATTATTATCCACAGTGTTGTGTTTTATCAGTCTCTTTTGCGTCTTAACATTTATATTATCGAAAAAGCTAATACTTCGGCATTTGTTATTAGTAAACATATTAATGTTTGGTATATCTTCATTGTCCGAGATAGTGTTTGGTCATGTAAGTTGCTTTTGAATTCGTTATTGCGCATTTTGCATTTATTAAAATTGCTATTTTATAATCGCAGGCACTTTATTTAAATATTGGTTTTAATGGAAGATTTTATATCGATTTACAGTAGTTACTATAACAACCTGGCATATTCTATTCCTTTAATAAAATAACTTCGTAGATGATTCGTTCGTACACGGGCTTAAAAGTATCGCCTTTTCGAAGCGCCCGGGTTCAACAGCTATACACGGAGTTGCACAAACGTCCATTAAAGTTTTCATTAGTTTAAATTAACATTAAAGATATATAGAATATTCATTAGAACTTAAAGTCGCCATTAAACGATAATGGATGTAACATCAAATATTCATAAACATAATCAATAACAGTGGCGTAGCGTGCCTTGGCGGAGCCTCGTATAAAAATTTGTTTGTGGGCCCTTATGAAGGGTACAGATTTCTCACAAACAGAAAATAAATGTTTGATTAAATGATTATTATTATTATACAATAACAAAATGCGAACTCAATTATTTTCAAGGTAAATAGACAAAGGGTCAGGTGTAAAATTTCTTTTAAACCTAAATCCGCTTAGCTTTCTTTTGTTTGTGAATGAGAAAATTTTCGTGTCGTTACCTAAAATATTTTCGTTTCAGAGAGTGTCTAACTTATTTTCATCGATTGCTTTAGCTTCAGGCATAGTTGTGCATGGTCTCATATTGAATATTACGCCTCGTCTTTTCGCTTTAAGAATAAGAGCTACTTTATTCGGTTGTTGTAATGCATTCGGACAACTGAGCACAATGATCAGTTACCTTTTATTCACTTTCCAACCACTGAATAACATGACGTATCTGGCTGTGAACACTGCTATCACTATGGCTTTGGCGACATTAACATTTATGCTCTTCGATGTGGATGGAAGGGAGCTACCAGATTTGATTGATGATATGGACTACTTTTCTGAGTAAGTACCAATTCAGTTCACTGTTGCTACTCTGTTGAATATAGATGGTCAAACACTGCGCTGTCACAGCATAGAGGTTCAATCAAAGTAAACTTACTTCAAGATAATAAAGGTTTTATGCTGCGATGCTACGTTGGACACTGTATTTTTACAGAGTACCGAAGCATGCCCATTTTCCTCAACATTATTGATTATCGTAACCAGTGTCGGTTCAAACCGTAAGCAAACCAGCACAAAGCAGTAGGAAAGTCTGTTTTGATGATCCGCGAGTTTTTATACTCCACGTAGGTATTTCTTTAGATCTCTAAACATCCTCTCTTTCGTACGTTATGATCTATCTCGTTATATTAAATGTACTTTTATCTAACACTAGTATACTTATGTATTGGGAAGGATAGAGAGATAACGATTGCTGAATGGATTGGCCTTGCTGTTGGTGAAAAATTTCAATAGATAACCTATTGTACTTGTCGAGATATAGCAAATTGAACTATTCTTTATCTGAAATATCAATCAACTATTATAATTGATGAGTTTATAAATAAATTCAATAAAGAATTGTTATTTTTTAGATAAGAGTAAGTTTCTCAGAAGCGTCCAACTTATTCTTTAGGAATATTTTCTAAGCACAATTGACTAGTAAAGCCCGTTCACGTTTTGTTGTGATCGACCGATGAATTTCCACGGGAATAAAGCATTTACTATTTATTTAACTATATTTTAATAATCGATATTTGATATGTGCGAGGAGCGCGAAAGTGCAATGACTCGGCTATGCTGCGCTTAAGCAACTTTTGCCGATGGTAATAGGATGGGTGATCAATGACTTCTTATCTGGATTTCCTCTGTGTTGTGGAAGACACACCAAAAGGGCACCTAAACAAAAATCACCTTTTTGTGTTCAAATAAGTTTGTGATTGAAAACGAGAAACCATAGGCAGGATGTAGGTAGAGTACAATGTTTAATAAACATACATTAATTTAAAAAATACGTTATCTCTAAAATTGACCAGTTTGTTTATTTCTTCTCGTCATTAGTTTCTTTTTAAAGGGAAAATTGGTAAATATTTAGTTGGAGACGTTTTCTTTCAATCTTAATGGTTTGTAGAATAATTACCTATGTAATAGAAAATTTTGATTTTTGTCTCTATCTCATTGACGGCCGCGTGCATGTAGTCGTAATTTCTCTTTAATTGCCTTGCCGTAAGTTCCGGCAGCATTTGCAGTCGTTAATACCACTTAATACTCACCTCATTAGGACCTATTGGCCAGTTCTTTCATGATTCTATTTATAGCTAAGTCTTGGACATTAAAAGCACTGCCACTCAAGAATATAAAAACAAGTTTAAGTGGATATTAATGTTGATTTCTTTTCAGGTTATCGAAGCCAATCCGTTGGGCGACTCAAAAGACTAATTCTCCATCTAACGAAGAAGTCCAAATCAGGATATATTCCTTTGGTAGTGCACAGGATCGAGATTCTACATATTCCGAGATACATAGGCGTACACCCGCGCGTTATATACGGTTCAGCCAGTGTTGGAGGAGTCTCTATGAAAGATTCCGACGTATTATTCAAACGAAACATTGACAGTGGTCTCAAATGAAATTATAGTTTCTTTTTAAGAAAATTGCAATAAGTTTCTATATAAATTTTTTTCAGAAAGTTTTATTACATTGGAATGTGGTGTAATATGTTTTTATAAAGAAAAAGCCGGTAATTGCTTCGGGATTATTTATGAAAGCAAACTGTCAGTGACTTCAAAATTACAATAAAAATAAAACTTTGGAATCACAATTTATTACTTATCAACATCTCACTGATATATAGTAAATGCTTCAATTAGCAGATATAAACAAAGTACTTAGGTAATTAAGTAAAATTTATGATAACATAAACAATGAGGTAGAATATAAATTCGATCCTCAAAGTATAGGTATAATATAAAACCAAACAAAGACAATTAGCAATAAATTTGTACAAATTTATAATATTTCGTACCTATCTTAAAATGAATACAAACCCATTACATGTACTTTTAACACAGGTATTAAATATAAAAGGCCTATTATTTGAGCTTTTAAAAGTTAATTCTATAATAATGTATTGAACTTACAATGACGCCAAATTATTATTACATAAAAAAATATCTTATCTATATCTAGAGACTCTGGGGCGTATTGTACAAAAGAAAACTTAAGTTTACTAAATAAATTTAACATTAAAATTTAATATAAACTGTCAAACTCACTTATCAGTTTACATTTAGAGCCACCGATACAATTTTCTTATGAAAATAATTTAACAATTTTATTCAAACGTTAGAACGCGAATAACTAACACTTAATGTAGACTTAGGATACTAAGGGTAAAAAAACGTAATATAACTGCACATATTTTAAATGCATTAGTAATAAAAAGATTTATGGGCTTTGAAGGTTATTTTACACTTTCACACAAACGAAACTCTATAATTATATCAATTACATACTCCTTTGAATAACCTATTCGTAAGTTAGTAATAAGAGTTTCGATATGTTTGCTTATAACTCGTTCATCATCTTTATGTATGTCAAAGTTTTATATATTGACATAAAGTAAATCGTAGTAATAAGTAAGTTTATGTTAAATATAGCGGTCTTTGAGATTTTCAACACATAAAATTAACATCCAATACGAGGACACATACGCACATAGTCATTTTAAAAACAAAAATTAATTAAGGCATTAATACATTTTTAAATAGTTAATGTATTATTTCAAGATTATTATTGATAAAATTTCGCTTAAAATAAACACTATTACTTTATATAAACTACCTAATTGGCAATACGTAATAAATTCTTATTGTTATGGATAAAAATAAAAATAAAACAGTTATTGTAAATAATTTTCATTAGATTCTCGACGAGGGACATTAAATACATTTTTAGATGTAAAGTTAGTAACAAACTTGAGGATTATTAAACAAGCAGTAGTCATGGTGGTGCTTTACAGTTAAAAAATCATGGCCACTTTCAAATTGCACATTAACAATTGCATTTAAATTTAATTAAAAATTGCATTTAAATTTACATAAAAAATGAATTTAAATAAAAATTAAAATTGCATTTAAATTTAAATAAAAATTGCAAATGCAATTTTTAAATTTAAGCTTAGTATGAAACAAAAAGTAGCAAGCCGCCGTTGCCGCAGTACTTATATACGAATTCGGTGATATTCATGCTAAGACCAAAAAAAAGTATATACTCATCTTTATTCAGATTATGGAAACAACATTCACAGACGGATAATTGAGCCTTTATAATTCTATGTTATATTTTAAAATAAATATCCACTTAATTACACAAAATCAAATTATACACTATACCTATTTATTATAATTCATTCATAGAACCATTATGTTCATACAAAACTATAGAATCAACTAAATGCCATTGATTAATTTTAGTTAGGTGATTATACGAACTATGTTATATGATTAGGAACTCATTATGGTAACATATAATATATATCCACAATATAATAAATAAAGCAGGAAAACTTTATGTAATCTACTTCGTATACAAATATTGCACCACGGAAATAAATGTTTATATTTGCACATTTTAACCCACTATACATTTCCCTAGGGATCACGCGGGTAAAGTCGCTGTCGAAAGCTAGTATTATATAAACAAGACATCGACACTCAATCCGAAAAAAGAATAGTGCACATATGGTT
Source organism: Diatraea saccharalis (assembly GCA_918026875.4). NCBI lineage: Eukaryota > Metazoa > Arthropoda > Insecta > Lepidoptera > Crambidae > Diatraea > Diatraea saccharalis. The sequence continues at coordinate 7,675,928 of OU893349.1, forward strand.
ACTATAGAAACAAAATATTACCCACAAATTTTAGACTTAATCATAAATAAGCTTAACATAGATTGGAGAAATTAAGGGTTTTTATTAATCGATGTGTAGTCGTTTAATTTTGCGAATTGACAACAAATGTCAGTATTAGTAGTGTGATTAATATACTATTAAGACTTCCATAAAACGTTTTTTGTCAGATTTTGAACCTCTTCTTATTAGATGAAATCATAACGCAAGAATCAGAATGGAACAAAATTAATATCAATAGTTTTTTTTTTTCATATAATCTTAATTATTAGATTTGATCAACTTTGCATTCACAATGCTATACTGAAAAATATTTTTACTGTAAATTGCTTAAAAAATCCAATGGGTTCGACTTCTATATCAGAGTCAAAAAAAGGGATAAAATATATTTTTTAAGAATTTTTCATTTAGAATATTATCGCAACTTTGTAAGTTTTTTAAGGAGTTATATTATATATACAGTTAGAATTTTCAAAAAAAATTTTTTTTTAATTTACTTTTCTTAATGTACATATGTATATTTAAGAATACACACAGAAAATTTTATACCGTTCCGGTGAATATTTTCGAAGTTACACACAAATTTTAAAAGGCCTTTCAGAGCGGTTGGGAGTGCTTTTCAAACTTTAAACGCGTTTTTCTCAAAATGGTGTTTTCATAGTCGGTGAAATTTCAAATTTTGACACAAGCTTCTTAAATGCATATTTTTAGTAACTGATCGAAGATTTTATTTTAGCGGGTAATACTTTTTTTATAAACAATTTAAGGTCGAAATTTTGGGCGAAATATTTGTTCTAGAAACCGTCATTTTGTCAAAATAATTTTGCTCATTACTTCGATTAATTTTTTCGGCCGTCTAATTGTATATAACCCCTTAATCTTATGTAAGAACCACTAAGTATGTGATAAGGGAAATAAAAGCTACAGTGGCAAACGCCAGTTCAAAGCAGTATTTGTCAGTTGTTATCGTTATAGATGTCATTCATGTAGAGCTTTAAAGGTCAAGATGGAGGTCATTATTAAAATTGGCTAATCTTATATAATAAAGACGTGCTAAAATAAAATCTTATCTTGAGAACATGAAATAACCTTTTAAATATAGTACCGTACAAGTGGTATGTTCTGTCATAACCATCTTATTTTTGAGGTTAGGAACATTGTATAAAAAAAATTAAACTTAAAATTAGAATAGTTGTTATTAATGGGATTGTTACCGTGCACCTTGATTTTATCAAGTTATCTACATCGTGATCATGGCGTTTGCATCGTCGAGAATAGGTATATCCGGGACTCGATAAATCCTTTATTCCTACTATAGCCTGATAAAAATAAAAAGCCTGGAATATTTTTAATCAAGTTTGCGAACCAATTACAAGAGACTATATTTGAGAATCCATCTCATTTAAGCTACGGAAGGTATTAAAAAAAAAAGTCAAAAAACCTTCATTTCCTTCACGCAAAATTACTAACACGACTTTTTTCACATATTTTGGTTTTATTTATCATAGCGACAATGAAAATTACTAAAATTCAACTAAAAAATTCACAGGAAATAGTGATTTTTATCAAACTTTATTTTTTCCTTGTTTTTAGTAGGTGAATATGATAAAACTTTGTCTAAAGTATTTCTGAGTGGATTTTAATAATTTTTAGTAGTGTTTAACTCAAAAATCTTGCTCTATAAATAATTATAAGGCTATTGGTATGCAATATTCCCATGGAAATTTTCATTGGATTCAAAACAAAATATACTTAACGCAATATAGTAATATCAATTGAAGTCGTATTTTATTGTTAATATTATTGATTTTTACAAATATTTTTTACATATTTATAAAAATATGAGTTTCCAAATATAATATTAGGAAGATTTATGTAATTAATGGAAGTAACATAAGTAACATCGTGAAAATACGTAGAAGTCACTTTATATGTATTTTGCTTATCATTACCATTGAGAAATTAAAGGAATTTTGTTTTTTTTTTACTAATAATCTGAAAGAAAATGTCGTTAGATTATTCATATATTAAAAAGGAAATATATGATACCCTCATAATAAAAAAAAAACAGCTGTTATGTTTTAATGTTTGATCTCCTTACTGAAAGTTGGTATTTGTATCAGGCTACTAGTACACACTTGTGTTAGTCTATAAATTATTTTAACTTTAGTACATGGAAGCAATCCCATGAAAACACTAAACTAATGTAGGTATTATATGTGTAATTGCCATTATGGTAAACAACATAGCAATAATCAAATCACGCTCTTACTCAGGCCTCTTAAAAAGTTTTATGAAAATGCGTTTTTGAGGTTATAAGAGCCAGCCTATAATAAGCTTTTACTTCCGAAAACTTATTTGCAAAGAAACATTCTTCGGCTCTTAGTAGTGGCATCCACCCTAAGCCCGAAACGATAAGGTACTTAAAAAGAGGTGGCATTAATTCGTAACCTCTCACCTCTTTTTTATTTATGAATACATGACGGCTTAATCACGAAAATATAATGATCGTCATTTGTCTTTTTCTCCATTTTGTCTTGAAAAATGTATTGATCTGCAAATATCCGTATATTAGCAAAATTAGCAGATGTTTCAAGTCCCGGCGGTAGTCATAGTTTGGTTAGTACTCTTTATTGTGGGTATATCAGTTTTTTTGTTATGACATGGATCGACTTTCAATAAATGAATATTGTTATATTTGTTTATTATCTACTGAGGATTCGTACTAACTGCGTCGGAGTCAGTGTAGGACTTTCTAAATTCAAAAAAAATTTTTTTACAGGAAACGATAAAAGCTTTCTAACGCGAATGAACAACTTAAAACTACTCTTTACACATTATCAGTTGCAGTTACAAGGTCTTGTACTGACATCGATGATTGTAAAGATGAACAAATAACAGGCCTGCGAGAAGACATGACGTGATAACATTAGATATCTATGTCTGGGGTCACACGGAAAACTTGGTTTATATCACCAGTCATTTTTTTAGAAGAGGGGATAAGTAAACTCAGCTGAACAAATAAGGAGGTTTATATCAGAGATTATCAAAAACTGAAGTGCGCAAATGTGTCCGTATCTGCATTCGGTATCGAGGAGCCCACATTGTGCAAGATGTATAAAAAAAATAGTAATGGATTTTTTTTCTATACGGTTAAAATTAATGACAGGTTTTTAAGAATCAGTAGTTTTAATAAAAATATTGGCTTTTATATCTTTTTAGAAAGTTCATCGTATTGGCTATGAATGTTTTATTATAAATTTGCACGATCAAGGTCATAGTATTTTTAAGCTTTATAGAATTTAAGTACATGAAGCATTAAAATATAAATTGTTAGAGTGATTATTGGTATTGGGGACAGAAGCTGCCTTTGTGTTTTAAATTAAAATAAATATGAGATATCGTAAACATTTTGATGAACCTGCCAACCAATGGACGCTATACAATATATGGCATTATATTTTACAATTATTTCATATATCTCACAAAATCTGCACATTTTGGGGATGTTTTAGCTGTAAGTTAAAAGGTCATGGAAAATGTTGCATAGCCGCTTAAATTGTTTACCAACAATGCTTTAACGTCATTAAATTTTTATACTAAAGTATTGAAGACATAATTGCTGCCTGTAAGTTGAAATTTATGATCGCAATAAACTGTCTCTTTCTACTAACGCATTCATAGTAAAGGACAACTATACACAAATCTACAAATTTTTCCACCACTCCATTTATGCGTAATTATGCATGCGCGGGTATAACGAGATTACCATGATCCGAGTGTCTGAAGACCTGACTCACGTACTCAAGTATGAAAACTTGTTGATTAATATTCTTGACGTATCAATAAAAGCGTTATTAAATTATCCTATATAATTTCAGCGCTGAATCATTTATCAGAGTTTTCCAAGTTGTTTTTCTTTTTAATAAAACAAGTAATTTGAAATTTTGAAATAACGATAGCGCAATCATCTGTACTCGCAAAATAAATATTCAAATATGTATCCAACAAATTTTAGAACTTGTCCTTCAAAAAATGTTAGGATTAAAAGAGGTCTATATATGTCGAATAAATGGAATGGAATATTTGCTTGGCTTAATATAATAAAAATGCCTATCAAAATGCATTTATAATCGCCATAATGTGCGTAACAACTATAAAGCCTATAATATGATTATGCAGAACGTGTCTGACAGAAATGCTATATTAACACAAGATCGCTGTGATTCGCTTTGTATAATTTTATATTTGAAACGTTTATATTGAAGAAACACTCAAAAGATATTTTTATAATAATGATTTCATTTAAACCTATACATAAACATAAACTTAAAATTCAACTCAAAATTGTCACCTGAATAAATCGTTATATTTCATTGATAAAATAATTTAAAAAATAATATTTATGATCTTGCTATTATGTTGAAATCGTGTTCGAATGACATAAACCTTATTTTGAATTAGTACAAAAAACAAAAATCTTAACTTGTTTATAAGATTATGCCTATTATAAACGAAAACTGTCATCTTGCCGTCGATTGTTGTGGCAGTGTTAGTGCGATGAGATAAATTCCGCCACAGTTTCAACACAAAACCATACAAATAACAAATGTACCATAACTTTATTTATCATCTTTCAATACATCCGTTGTTTAACTAATTATATCGTAATTAAAGATCGAGATTCGTGTAAAACATTAACTAATTAACGATAACGTCATAAAACTATGAAAATTGACATAAAGTCTTTAATATTCCATGTCTTCATGAATATAATTTTAAAGTACGTAAACTATTTAACATTTTTTGATAATATTTCTACCAATTACTTGCTATTTAATGTCATAACCATCTCATTCTCAATTAATATTATTCAATATATCACACATCTCATACATTCATTATTAGGCACATTTTTATGATATACATCTCTAATCCTAGTAGCTGCTGCTAATAATTTACGTTTATCACATGTAAAATTTCCATAAAACTCATAATTTGAAAATAAATCTACATCTAGAGATTTTTTTTTTTTTTTTGTATACACGGATGAGTATTAAAAATATTATTTTTTAGTATGTACTATAACAAATCTCAATAATTTAATAGGATTATTGACAGTGATCAATATTAATATGAAACTTATATTTAATTAAAGATGTTCATTATTTATTACTGTTGAATAAGTAATTTTTAATAAAATATGTTCTAAATACGTATATTTTTGCAAAAAAAAAGAAACACTATTGAGCTGCGTGCTACAGAACAAAAATGTAAAGCGTCATAGCATATTTTAATAAGGATGACGACTGGGTAAAAAAAAAAATTTATTTAGTTCCTCAGTCAGAATATAGAAAAATATTAGATACGTATTTTTTTTAATTCAATTTATCAAGAAATAGCTTAGACAGCAGGCATTAAAGTTGAGGAGTCGGGTCTCGCTTCGTTACAGTTTTGTAGAAAATGTACGAAAGCGTGACGAAAAATTTTTTTTTATTTGTTTTATATTTTTCAATACTACCTGACGGACAAACTAACAAAAATTAGTCGTTATCATCCACGTTTACCCATATTCCTATTAAATAGTAAGACACGCTTTCAAAATAAGTATACAAAGGATTGACGTTAAAATATGGCGGACACTAATGGATGAGCGTTTTAGTGCCAAAATCAAAGTTATAATTTAACAAGAATATTGTTCTTATCTATATGTACTATGATTTGCGGAAACAACATTTTTTTAATGAAAATATACAGCTACACTCATTTTTTAAAATATTTTTGACAAATTGTCAATAACCCTATTGAAAATCATTTGATTAGCATCTTCCTGAATCACAATTGTATTAAAAACCAACTGAACTTCTTGCAGGAAAAAATCCAATACATACATATTTCTTTTGGCAATATCTCACGTAAACGATGAACGATGACGGTCCCTATTTACGACCGAGACGAGGATCCGTTGTATTCTCTGTAATAAAAATATAATTATTATTCGGTATATAGTACAATAAATATTAATAACTAATTCATCGATTAATGGATGATTTAAGCAATATTCTTTTTACAATAAAGTGCATTATTATCCAGAAACGCTAACAGTAGCGTTACCATGAGTTTACAATGACCGTACTCGCTAGCGACTGCGTAAATGATTTGTATGGAGAACTATACAGCGCTCCTAGCGGTCACTTGAGAAACTAAAGATTGCTAGTATGAGTCCTATAGTAAATTTACCTATCGAAAGCCAATCGCTAGCGACTAACGTTTTTTACGTTTCGTAGCTTATCCCATAGAACATCGGTACCATGAGTTACAAATTTGATAAACGTCATCGAGAAATACCGTAGCGACTGTAGTTAACTCTCTCACTTGCAAAACGTAGCGTGAAAACTTATAACTCTTTTTAGAGTATTGTTTAATGGATTATTTTCAGTTATTATTGACCCAAATAATGTCAACTAGGCATTATCTTGCGTGGAATATGTTATCATAAGCTGCATATGAAGACAAACGACGAGAACAGAGAAAATTTGAAGCGGATATGAGACATATCAGTGAGAATAATTTTATCAAAGAATATGGCTTAATAAGGAGTGTTTTGAACAATGGTGACTCTTCTGAGTGGTCCTTCAGTGGGTTTACTAAGGTCACCATTTCTGTTAAAACATTAAAAAGGGATACGTGATACGGATAACAACGATAATAAATAAATGAATGTAACCGGGTTAGATCTGATAGCATTGGATTAGGTTGTATATTCTTACTATATTTAAAAAATTTCATAAACTGCGTCTATTTTAAAAGTTTTATGTTTGATAAATAACAAAAAACAATGTATTATATTATTAAAGTCCCGCGTTAAATTTACCTTAACCAAATAAAGAGCACTCAGCATTCCTTAACTTTATCTGAACACTTAAACAAATATTTCATCTAAAAACTGGAGGACTACATTTTACTGTACAAAGTATATCCTACGTATTAAATAATATAATAGAAACGTATTGAAGTTCATTCCTTTCCATATACTCAACCAATAACTGTATTTGTGATACACTAGTCCGCATTTAATGTTTAGGTATTATACACAATTTACCAAAACAACCGCCAGTTAAGAAACAGAAATACTCAATGATTTGTCTCAACACGGAAATAACCGAATAAATTCAATAATCAGTTACACTTCGCGTTATGAGACTGATCAATGACGCTTAAAATTAGTAGGGTTTTATCTACATTTCAATTTGAAGATCTAAATAGCCAGTTTTTTGCCCAAAGTCATCCTTTCTCACTCTATTCAGCATAAATAGAACAAGACAGTTTCATTTGGAGTGAAGTTAGGCGCAATACACGGTCACGTAACAAAAACTATTCGAATGTTCGAGTTAACGTTAGCGAGTATAGTAAATATAAATGTGACTCATGGTACAACTTCTATCGAATACTAGAGTCTGGCTAATGAAAGTAGACACTGGGTTTATTTGCAAACTTTTGACATGGCAATACTAAATGTCAATATCAAAGTGGTAAGATGGTGGTTCGTTGTCATTTGTTGTGTTTTATCGTGATCTTGTTTTTGTGATTTACGTACATAAGGATGAATAAAACAATTAAAAGTGGTGTGCGGGAGTTATTGTTCCGTATGATTTCCAAATTTCAAGAACAAAAAGAAGAAAATGATGCTGTTTTTGAAGAAAAACAGGGTTGTTTACGCGTAATATTAAATTTTTTTGGTTAGTAAAACAATATTACTTTGATACTTTGTTATGTTTACTTTTTAATTTGAGTTAAAGAAATCATAAACAATTGCGTATTTACCATTTCTACAAGCACATTTATCATATAACGTATTAATATAATTAAAAAAAATAATGAAAGTATATTTATTTACAGAGAATTTGGAGGATGTTGCAGGGGTAAATAAAATAGTTGAAATTATCAAAAAACTTACTGATTTGGAGCAGAAAAACAGATTAACAAATCAAAACCAATACCTAGAAAAAATAGCTTCACTCACTGGTAACTTTACTATTGTAATTTGTATGTACATACATATTTCAAATAATTTTTAATTGTAAGTAAATACCATTTATTTTATTTATTTTTCACAGAGGTTAGTGTAACAACATTAAAACGAATAAAAAAGGAAGGTGCAGTAAATGATGGTGTCTGGAATACTCCAGGAAAAAAACGGCCACACAAACCCACAGTGTCAGAGTTAGATAGTTTTGATGTAGATGCTATTCGCAATAAAATTAATGAATTTTATATTGTGAGAAAACATGTTCCTACATTGAAAACACTTATGCTGGAATTACGGGAAAGTATTCAATTTAATGGATGCCGGGAAACTCTTCGCCGAATATTATTGGCAAATGGCTTTGAATTCAAAAGAAACAAAAGTGAACGTTCATTATTAGTTGAACGCTATGACATATCTGCCTGGAGACACCGTTTTTTAAGGGCCATAGGTATTAAACGTGCAGAAGGGAAACAAATAATTTACTTAGATGAGACCTATGTTCATAAAAACTACAAACCCAAAAAGTCTTGGCAAGGTCCTTCTACAAGTGGTGCGATTGAAAATATTTCAGCAGGAAAAAGGTACATAATTGTACATGCTGGCTCGGAAAGAGGCCCTGTACCAGACTCATTGATAGTTTACAGCTCTAAGTCAAAAATGGCTGACTACCACCATGACATGAATGCTACAAATTTTAATAAATGGCTACAAGAAAAACTTATACCTAATTTGAATGAGCCAAGTATAATAGTTATGGATAACGCTAGCTATCATTCAGTAATTGTAAATAAAGCTCCTACATTACAAAACCGCAAAAATGAAATAAAAGAATGGCTTAGTATAAATAATATTCCATTTGAAGACTACCACACGAAAGCAGAACTGCTATGTTTTGTAAAATTGCACAAACAAGAGCCAATATATGAAGCTGATGAACTTTTAAGGCAGAATGGTCATGAGGTGTTGAGACTTCCTCCTTACCACTGCGACTTAAATGCTATTGAATTGGTATGGAGTTTGGCTAAACGTAAAGTAGCGAGTAAAAATATAGCTCTGTCTGCAGTAGAGTTAGAAAAGGTGATAAAAGAGTCATTTGAAAACATAACACCTGTGGAATGGAAGAAAATGACAGATCATGTTATACATGTGGAGGATAAATACAAAGAAAGAGATTGTATTACAGAAGATAATTTGGAAAGTTTTATTATCAATGTTGGAGATAGTGATTCCAGTGACTCTGATAATGAATCCCTACATATGGAATTCTTAGATTCAGATTTTGATTATGGTGATTAAATATATATTTTCTTAATCAATACAAACATATTTTTTATTTATTTTATTTTTTTCTTTCTTACATCTCTCTATACTAATATAAAGAGTTGTTTGTTTGGTTGAACGCGCTAATCTCAGGAACTACTAGTTTGGATTCAAAATAATCTTTTTGTGTTGCACAGCCCCAGTCATTTATATTACTTGTGTATGTTATACATTATTGTATTATTAAATAATAATCTTATAAATTACTTATACCTTGTATTTTGCAAAAGTATCAAAATACTTTATTCCAAGAAATGCCTACTGTTTTTAGGGTGGTCATGCTTTTATTTTTTAAATTTGCCGCGCTTTTTCAGTGTCTACTTTCATTAGCCAGACTCTATTCGAAGTGCGTTTATTCGCTATCGACTGCGGTAAAGTAATGAGAATTTACGATAGCAACTCATGGTAGCGCTACTGAATTAGAAATGTAACGTAAACGAATACGACTATTCGCAATTGCTAAACAATTGTTATTATTTACTTAATAAAATCACGCATTTCAAAAATAACTTATCGAAAACCGATCATAAAACAAATTACTATTTGACCATGAACTTTTTATATGCGATCTCCACGCCGTATATTACCTATAATTTGGTCATTAAGGAGGATTGCTGTGACAGATGGCGAAGTGGCATGTCTAGACTTTGGGCTGATTATCCTGGAAATCATTGGTTGGTACATCGTATTTACATAAAAGAGAAATCAGTTCTAAAACTTAGTTTTATTATCATTTGACTTTGTACTAACAATGTATTTAAAAGCTCCTGGTGGCGTACTTCAGTTTTAGGTATATATTTACAAAAAAAAGCTCGACTTTCGGTCGGGACAATATAGCAAATTAATTCTCTATATTATCTCGGGTTTGGGTGTTCTTGTACAATCGTTGTCTCAGATAAGATGGGAGCTTAAGCTATTCATATTGAAATTTGAGCAATGTATGTGATGTCTAATATTAAAACTTAATTTAAAAAAATATATAGATATTAACATCTATAAACTCACCAATATCTAAAGCTTGGAGCGGTAAATGCCCGTTTGTGTTAGTCTCGTTTTCTTGATTGTCGACTGGATACATACGTATCAAAAACATCGACGTCGCACCGACCAATGGAGAGATACCCGCCAAAACGAAAGGCAAAGTGTAAGATTTATTTAAACTGTAAAGGTAGCCAGCTACCGGGGGCCCTATCGATAATGGAAAAGCTGCCAAACCAAACATATACCCTATAGCTTGAGCTGCATAAGCTCCTCCCACAATCTCAAAGGCGATAGGCCCAATTAATGAAATGAAAGCTCCATCAAAGAAACCCATCCCCATTGATATAGCTACTAAGAGCGGGAAAGATTGAACAAAAGGAAGTATAATAGTAAGGGTACCTATTACATAAAATGAAATTTGTTGTAATATTATTCTATCAATTCCTGGTTTGTCAGCTAAGAAACCAAATGTTAACCTTCCTATGCCCGAAGTAATAGCTATGCATTGTAAAGGTAAGTTTTTATTTGAAACTTCCTCAAACTGACCTTCTATATATGATTTAATATAAACATATGGAACGAAATAACCGAATAAAGCTATGGGCAAACATATAGCCCACATTCTGTACTTTTTGTTCTTCCATATACCAACATTGAAAACCGTTTTCAATATTGATTTCATACTATTGTCTTCTCTTATAGGTTTCTTGGTAATAGTAAGTGGTGTGGGATTGAACAACAATCCACAAAAAGCGATGCCACATGTAAACAAAGCTAATAATCGGAACATCCATGGAAGGCCATAGTTTTTTATCATGACATCCATTATAATAGGCATAAAAACTGTGAAGATAGAGCTGCCGATGGTGACAACACCGTTAACTAGGCCTAGATATCTTTTGAAGTAATGACCTAATATTGCTAAAGATGGTGTATATGCGAATGACGCTCCTAAGCCGTACATAATTCCGTAAGTGAAGTAAAGGGCATTTATGTGGTCAACGACGAAGGAAGTTACGAGCAAACCGGCAGTGGCAATTGTGCCTCCAACTACTGCGGTTAGACGGAGTCCCATAAGCCCCGTTAGCACTCCCGATATTGGTGATAGCAGAAAAGTTGTTCCCATCGTCAAAGCGCCAACCAGTGCTGAAAAAAAAAATATTTGGTTAACTATAAACTCTATTATCTTTTTTATTTCAGTATATTGGATAAAATTCCATGTTTATTAGACAACATATTACTTATAATATATCTTAATGAAATATCAACTTAAATCTAATTTATTATTAGAGTAAAACTAAGTGTCTGTAATCCCTTTTTCAAAATCGATACATCTGAGTGTTTATATTATGTGTAGAATATGATTTGTCTATGTCGATCTACAGGTGTCAGAAAAAATGGATAAAGGAGTTTCATTTTTTTTTAATTTCACATATAATCGGGTCTATTTCAACTCTTATAACTTTTTTGTGCTGCTATAATAATGCTTTTATTATTCTAAGAGTACTTTAGTTTTTCATGTTATTTGTTAATAAATGTAATTAATAGAGATGAAACGGATAGTTGTTTAGGCCAAATACCTGAAACCGGACATTCGTTCAATCTTTATGCCGCTTACTGGGATATCCGCCAGATATCCGATGGGACGTTCTGTTTTGGGCATCATAATAAACGAACTTGCATAGACTGGGCATAGGGACTCACAATAGCGTATTAAGCAAATAAAGAGAGTCAAAAATATTTTAAAATTTAATAAGCAGCAAGCCATTTAATAATTATATCATTTATCAACTTTCACTATAAAGTTTAAATTTTAGAAATAAAGTTTTTATTATTCTTTTAGAGAATAAAACGTTTTGGTCTAATTAGACCTTAGCAAAATATAGATAAGGTTAAGCGTCAGAGTAAATTTACGATAAAATTACAGTTTTAATATTAGTCCAAATTCATATTAGGTATACAGAGAATAAGCAAACCGACTACCTTTTAGGAGTAAATATTACTCCCGTAGGAATTCGGACTTGGTTAACCTTTGCTATAATCTCTGTTTATTAATATGATTTTTGACTAATACTAAGTACAGTCTCAGCGTAAATTTACTCCAAAGCTAAGCCTTGTTTAAAATTAACACTGTAGAAGTGAAATATAGTTTATTTCATTATTAATGATTGTTTACTAGGACTTTATTTACTTAAAAAAAAATGTATTTTCTAACTTGTACAATGAAAATTTTGTGATAGCCATTTACGTTTTAAGCTATTGAAAGCTAATGAAAGTATCCGACCGATTAGTAACTTGGCTGCCGGATATCAGTTTTAAAATAGTAGAAACGCCGACAAAAATTTCATTCACGTGTGACAATTCAATTTTATATCAAGTTGTGAAAATGGTCAAGTGGCACACAATGACTCGTGTTCGTGTCTAATTTAATCAGATCAGCGTATCTGCCGTGTGCTGATTGAACGTAAATATCAGTTTACAGACTTTGAGCATTATATATAAATTAAAAAACTATACCCACAGTAAATAAAAACTACAATTAAATACAACATATAAATTACGACATTTTTATGTACGCGATGAGGGAAAGGTCACATTGTTATTACAATGCCATAGAATAAATAAAAAAATACTTTTCAAAAATATACTTTTGAATAAGGTACATATATCATGTCAATCTCATGTAAATATTTGCCTTTGTAACAAATATAAAGTCATCATCAATAGGTAATTTAAAAAAAACTATGAGTGTAGAAATGTAGACTGAAATTTTATTTAATCAATTATCAAATCATATCATAGCATAACAGCTTATATTGAATATATACCAGTAATTGTGATTCAATAATATGGGATACCCTCAATGGTGCTTTCGGCGAGATTTTGGTATAAAATTTTGGATACTCCCGTTCACACAAAATAATATTCTCTTAATAAAATTTAAAAGCCATTAACGTTAAGATATTTGTGTTGCGGATTAACGAACGGTTTACTCCACTTTAAATACAGAATTTATTCTGCACTACACGTGGCAGACCGACCATGTAAAATATCTTTATGTTATATCGGGCTGCCATAAATAAATTTAAAATTCATGTAAAGAACATACTTATGAGTAAAGGCTATTATAAACTTAATGATAGTTTTAAGGACCGCAATGCATGGAATTAATAGCCTTCGCTTTGTTCTATAAAGACTAATTATATGTACAAACTATGACCTACAGACTTTGAAAGTTGTATTTATTATTGTGATAATACATATTATTTTGGTAACGATATGATTTTGTTAATGTGTTTACTTGTGATAAAAACAGCAAACAGATACAATTCCAGCTAAAATGGAATTGTATCGTATGTCACTTTGTAGAATAGGAAAACCATTAAAAACTGTAGTTTCGTTCGGTTTCGATCCGTTTTCGATTCAATTTAAACAAAATTTATTTAGTAGAATTTGCCCCTGGTAAGTTTCTTTCGCTTGTTATTCTAATCAGCTTAAAAACGTCCTGAACAAGTGGTAGGGGAATAAAAATTTTTGGACGATTCAAAAGTGCTTGTAACAAGTTTACTTGCATAAAGATATTTTCATTTCATTTAATTATTTCATTTCTTTAAAGGTGTATGGGGCACCTAACTTTTCCGTCAATTCTGTTAAGGTAAGTTTAGTGACCACTCGTCGGAGTCAGGTCAAGTTACCGAGACGCATTGTCAGTGGCGCCAGCCGGCCGTCGAGCCCGACCGGCAATCAGTACACATGAGGAATTTTATCATCATAGGTTAAAGTATTATTACTGGGACATTATTATTTATAAATTTTAAAAGGCAATCAGAATGAGTAACTAAGGAGATTGCGCTCACATACAATCGACTTTCATAGCGAGATGAAATCAATTAGGAACATACTCCTATAATCAACATGAAAAACAACTTAAAATCTTTCACATCTCCCTCGATCGGTTATATCCTTAACACTTTTTTATATTTTATTAACCACTAGCTGTTTTCGTTCTTATCCGTTTTCATCCGCGTATGATGTAGCTTCCCGTAGGTGAAAGAATGTTTAAAATCGGTCCAGTAGCTTCAGATCTTATTCGATGTAAACAAACAATCAAATCGTTTCCAAAAAAATATCTGTTAAAATTATATTTAATTAAAACGAATTCGGGTTAGGTGTTTGTCTTACTCGTTACGTGGTATAACATTTTTTCTAGTTTATGTATGCTATAATGTAGTATATCCGGACAGTGACAGATGAGATAAATGAGTAGTTTAGGTATTTAGTTAATTATGATTATACACTAATACACATAGAGACTTTATCCCTAATGATAAGGGGTTAAGAAGGTTAACCAGCTAATAGACAGTTAACATCATTAAGGAACACATTTCTCGTTTGTTAATGGGGTCATCGAGATATTGCAGATGATTGTCCGATTGTAGAACTATTCTACTACTTCAGTTTATATTAGCTTCGTTGGCGTAGCTAGGGATTTTTCCTTTTATTTTTCCCCATAGCTATGTCTATGATTAGCTTATAAGTTTAGTTAGGATTATTTTGATTATAAGCTTATTATTTATATGTTTAAATTTTTATTGTAGGTAGAAAATAGTTTTCATGATAGCAAAAACAATGCTCTAAAATGCATGTTATATTGTTATGAAGTGCAAACGAAAGGAGTTATCGGAATGTGCCGGGTTGTCAGCTAATTCTTTTTTTAATCGTTAATTCAAGATCATTTATAGTTAACATAAACAAAAATAAGAATCATGATTACACGAGATGTCCTAAAGGGTCACGTTCCAGAGTTTTATCTATATCACTGGCAAACGAAACTTGACGCTTTCGTAGTCATATTTTTTTTCGAGTTAATGTTTCCAATTTTTATTTTTGGCTATAATTTTGACAAAAATTACGAAAAGATCAAAAGAAAGTTCTAACAAAAGTTCTTATATAATAACTGTAACAAATAGTTACATTTAATTTATAATGCGGTGTAGAATATAAAAAGGGTACCAACTGTTGAAAACATACCGAAGTCTTATCGTAATGACTACTAGCCTTTACCCTGCCTGTTATCTGCATGACCTAAAAGTAAATGAACTGAACAATATATTTACGTATAATGCATTATACAATAATGTTTTGTAGGTACAATACATTATAATATCAATTTTGTAGAAAACATTAAACTTTTCTTATATTTTAGATTAGGTAATTGGTAAAAATTTAGAATACAGTTAGGGTTTGCCCCGTTTTATACCCCCGTTATATAACATTCTGGTAACGAAAATCGACATGAGGGTTTTTAGTTAAACCCCTTGAACACCCCACGTTTTTCTAGAACCAGCATATTGTATTCTAAATTCAACTTAAATATAAACATTTCTTTACTAATAATGTGATTGTGCAATGAACACAACTGAGGCCTACTAATTTTATGATATTTGTGGTTCTAATATGATTTAAATTCTCCACACTTTGGACTAGCCACCAGCCTAACAAAGTTGAAAAATTGAAAGCAGCATTCATTGAAACTTTTAATAAGGGAATGTAAACAAATGTGATTTGAAACTGACTGTTGTTTTTGACAAATATTGTGTCAGTAAAAGGATTAGTAAAAATATATGAGCAGATGTAAGGGTAACATGAATACCTAAAGCATAGCTAGATGCTAAAATGCATTTACGCAGCTCGGTTTTTTTATATCAACTCATGATATATGCAAGGGTTGCAAATACTTGTTTCAAGTAGAATAGCACAGGTAAAAAAACAAGTTGAAAATAAAGGTCCAATCAATAAATATAAAAAAAAGTGCTTGTTCTAGCAAAAATATCTGGATTCCCTTTTAGTAACTAAAAAATAAAAATCAACATTTTTTCTCTAAGCAGATGTACAATATAAATAATATTGGCAACCCTAGTGATCTTATCTGTTATAACCGCAATCACATATTTTAAATTTTATGCTTATCAATTGCAATTTCTGTTATTGTAGTTGCAGACGTAGTTGCATTATCAAATAAATTGAAAAATAAAAGTAATTTAGAACTAAAAATAGGTGTTGGTGCATAGTTATTAGTATCATACACTAATGGGTCTAAAGTCCCTTTTGATAAAAAAAAAATCAAGAGAATTTCGGGTGCAGCTGTTCTTGGACCCCTAATGATATGAAAATTTTAAAACAATAAAGGAAATTTTATGCAAGAACAAAAATTGTATGCAACAACAACTTTGATATTTTTTTGTTGTGTGGAGGATGCCATGTTATTTCTTTTCTTACTGTGATTAGGTAATATCTTAATTGATACAAAGTAGTTTTATATTTAAATATTAAAAAATCACACAAAGAGATAATTGTAAAGTAATAAATACAAAACAATTATATAAGTATGTAGATTATTCATATTTATAAAAATGGCAACAGTTAGCTCCAATATTGCTGTGTCCTTACAGTGCATCACTTGTACAATATTTATTTATAACATACACTGAATAAATTATTATTGATTTAATAAGACTATGACAAAACATAGAAACCATTTACAATTTTTATATAGCAGTGTTTAAATTAAAAATATGATAAATAAAGGTCAACAATTAATTTCTATGAACAATGGAGCCCAGAGTAGTTTCATATTTAATATGAAAATCAGGTGTGGCTTATTATTATGACCATAATGACAAGACAATTTATAATTATTTACATTATTAATCTACAATAATACTGAGTATGGGTTGTATACAGGTAAAATCTTCACAGAATTTGTATGAACAATATCCAAATATATACATAATAGTTTTATCATGATAAAATAGTGCAACATAAAATATATTTAACTTTAATAACACTACTAAAAGGAAATTGATTTTTTTAATGAGAAGCATAGACTTTTATTAGTGGGGTAAATTATGTATGGAGTGTGTTCTTTCAATTTTATTAGTCTAGTAGTTTTGGAGAAAGCTCGCAATGACCGAGGGATGGCCAGATAGACACAAGTGATACTTTTTTTCTTATAAGTCTTAGGGGTAACAACCATAAAAAGGTTGGAATATTTTTTTATTTTTAAAATATAAAACAAAAGGAGTGAAACTTATCTTCAAAAGTTGTACATATGTTCAAGAAACAAATATAATAGAGTGAAGTCTGTTCAGATCTTAAAATAACAATTCCTGACTACTATTGGTTTCTAGATTCAATTTTATGGTAATAAGCACACAGAAAGCAATTATTTTTACTTGATTTTGATTAATGTCTCATACATTGTCCATATCAGAATATTCAAAACAAAGAAAGTATTCAAAAATTACACTTATACTTGTTGTAAGTAAGACAACACTAAAGTCACAACACATCCCTAAGAGTTCTGTTTCCTGACCACCATTAACCTACTAAGTCTGTGACAATTACTATGTCTGTCTGTAATGTAATGTTATGTGTAAAATCTTATTTAAATAAACTAAGTCTAAAATACATTAATTATTTGATTGCACTAATCAACAATACTTACATGCGCGACTTTCAGGATTCGGAACATTTGCAGTTTTCAACTCTTTTACGAGTTCTGTATAAATAACACTGTAAGAATTGATCACACCAAATAAAAGGCCATTGGTCAAAAAAGATCCAACCAAAACTGCATAAGCTTTGAAACCCCCATCAGGTGGACCACTTTTCTGAACATTATTTATATTACCATTGGCTCCCCTTTTGTGATTATTTGTGAGTAAATCAGTGGCTTCATTTAACTTTGCTTCCATTTTCTTAAACATGTGTTAATTTCATTAAATCTACGATCTGTTTCACATACACGTGCTCGATAGATGATCACCGGAGTTTATTTAATTTAGTCATACAATATGGTTTTATGTTTCTGCTTATAATTTGTTCAACTTTTCTTTCAAACGAAACATGGTTAATAGAAACATAATAAATTAAAATTGAAAATAAAATTAACTGAAAAGCGTAACAAAACGGCTTAAAATGCCTATCTCTTTCGATTATGTTGACAGACTGAAACACAGAACACATTTAGACTTTGATTTAGACTGAATACGATATACGGAGTGTTTATTTTCTCTTTGAATTCGAATGAACTACTAGGCACGTTTTCGAAAAAAATAATCGATATGTAAAATATCGATTTTTTAAATCATTAATAGCTGAACAATTTAATAATAACTTTGAATATGTTTACTTACCTACTACCAACTAAAGATATATAGTGTTTGCAAAAAAAATATACATAAAATAGTATTAAGTTTGCATGTACATTATACGAGGGTCAAACTGAAAGTTCTTAGAAAATCAAAAACTGATTACATTAGCCAGTTATTAGTTTTATTATATCTTTTCAAAATATTGTCCATTCACGTCAATACACCGCTGCATGCGATGGAACCACTGGGAAAAGCACTTTGCCCACTCGTCCTTAGGGGTCTCTTCAATGGCATCGCGATACGCAGCCACCGCTTCTTCAGCATTCATAAACCGCTTTCCTTTAAGTTTTTCTTTAATTTTTGGAAATAAATAAAAATCACAAGGCGCGAGGTCGGGGCTATACGGCGGGTGACCCAGTAATTCAACGTTTGATGTCGCCAAATAGTCGATCGTTCGCTTGGCGGTGTGCGACGAGGCGTTGTCGTGGTGAAGGAGGATCCTACTGCGAGGTCGTTTCTCTCGAACTTTTTCCAAGACAAGTGGCAAACAATTGGTAGTGTACCATTCTGCAGAAACTGTTTTTTGATCCTCTAACACAATTGTTGCAAAATGACCTATCCTTCCAAAGAACGAGGCCACCATTTTTTTTCCCGCACTTCGATCTCTCTTCACTTTAGTTGGCAACTCCTCGAAAGGAAACACCCACTGAGCAGATTGTCTTTTGGTTTTAGGATCATAACAGTAAATCCAGCTTTCGTCACCTGTTAGTATGTCGAACACAGCATTTGAGTCACCTCCGTTAAATCTTTCAATCATTTTACGACACCAATCCACACGATGGAGTTTTTGAGCCTCAGTCAAATTATGAGGTATCCACCGGGCGCAAAGCTTCCTGACCGCTAAATGTTCGTGGAGGATTTTGTGCACTTGACTCATACCTATGCCTAAGCTTGTCCGAATCTGTTGATAGGTCACTCTTTTGTCAGTCTCTATCATACGCCGCACAACACAGATGTTATCTTCAGTCGTCGCCGTAGAAGGCCGTCCCTCACGTAAATCATCAGTGAGATTAGTGCGACCACGTTTAAACTCATTAAACCAGTTGTAAACAGTCGCACGAGATGGGGCTTCATCGTGAAAGGCCAATCGTAGTCTATCATAACTTTCTTGTTGACTTAAATGACATCGAAAGTCATAAAAAATCATTGCACGAAAATTTTCTCGTGTTAAATTCATGATGACGTGACACAGACAATTTTCAATTTGCCGCCAAATCGTAAAACAAATGACAAATGAATGAAATATATACTCAGTAATATTGGCAAAGAGTTATATTTTCAAATTTTAGAATTATTTTTTTATTATATTGTTTATAAGTGGCCAGTTCTAAGAACTTTCAGTTTGACCCTCGTAGATATAGGTATACAAAAGTTTTTACACCTTTCTACAATAATTAATGTTTACATAACACAAATTTTGTTAAAGATATTCTATTTTCATCATCATCATCATCATCACCAGCCCTTTTACGTCCCCACTGTAGGGGCTCAGGCCTTCCTTATGGATGGTTAAGGAGCAGGAATCCAATGCGGATTGGAGGGTATTAACGACTGCAAATGCAGCCGAGATTAACGGCTTAACGTGCGAAGCACGGAGTAGCTCGAGATAATATATTTTTTTTTTTGGTCACCCATCCCGTGACCGACCCTTGCGAAAGTTGCTTAACGACTACGATCGCGGGCCGCGGCGCTTATCCACTACGCCACCGAGCTACTCTCTATTCTATTTTAATAGCCGAGACTAACAGCTTAACGTGCTAAGCACGGAGTAGCTCGAGATAATATTTTTTTTTTGGTCACCCATCCCGTGACCGACCCTTGCGAAAGTTGCTTAACGACTACGATCGCGGGCCGCGGCGCTTATCCACTACGCCACCGAGCTACTCTCTATTCTATTTTAATAATACTTAAATTACGTCTTAGGCATGGACAAAATGTTGCAAAATAGTTATAAAATTAAAATAAAATAAATGGGTATTTTTAAAACTAAAGCTCTGGTTATTATGTACAGGTTCCCCACATTTTCCTAGGTCGAAGTTAGATTAGGTTAAGTTTAGTCTGCTAATATTATGTACATTTCCCGTTACCGTTACCCGTAACATAACATAATTTCAAGGCCAGCAAGGCCCAGATTCAAGATGTCACCACCTCTGAGCTCCTGGGTTCAAATTCCGTTCGAGTTAATATAGACAATAAACTGTTTTATATTTTCTCATTAAGTTCTATTTAGTACCTTTTAGTACCTAAATAGAACTTAATTTACCGTTACCGTTACCGTTTTGCAGAGGTGAATTTGCAGGCTTGATCGCTCTAGGCCTTATAGTGTAGTATAATCAACTCATCTGTGCACACGGCGATATGTGTGGGTAATCATTATACTCATACAATGACTTTTTGTGCATAATAATAAGAGATAGAGCCAAATACAAATAAACTAATTTAAACAAATTGAAAATAAATTAAAATAATTTCATTTATTTGAAAACAAGATTATAGTACCGTGCTGTTTGATAATATGGATTCTTAAAAATAACTTAATTTGTTAAATATATTTTGTTTTTAGTAAATATATTAAATAACAGTCGTTATTAAACATATTGAGATTGAGAATGACTTAAACTTTATCAACTGTTTATTTCTATTCTTATATTCCAGTATTAATTTAGGAGTTTGTTTTAGACAAACAAGTGAATACATAATTATCCGTATCAGGTATTTCCATTATTCATCTTTTGCCACAAAATATTTTATGCCATTATTTGCGTACCTAATATTAGGCCACCCTAGGTCCAGGTCTACTGTAGCCTTAGGGTTCTTAAATCCGTCACTCTTTATATATATATGCCTTCGACGAAAATGAAGATATATGCACTTACTTTCATTTATTTAATAAACATCGATACAACTCTAACTCACTTTTTATCGATTTATTTTATCACTTACGCATCTCTACACGAGGCATCATTTTTTTTCCTTTTGAGGCAAAGATCTAATAACCATGCAGCCTTGTCCTTAGTATTGAACTTTTCTAATTTATTTATAGAGCATGTCTTATTGCTTTCAAGTATTTAAAAATATGTGTATATATATCTTGGTTAGTCATCATTGCTTGAATGGAGCGCGGAACTTTGTCGGGTAATTTGTATATTTCCAAAAGTTTATCCAAATAGATGATTCGTTCTAGATTAAATCTTGGGCATTCTAATATTAAGTGATCCAAGTACAGACTAGTAAGGAGATACTACGTAGATCCAAAGTTTGATCTTCAAGATAACAGTAAGTACAGATTGCCGAAGGAATCATTTTCATTCTGTATAGATGTGCATTAAATTTTCCGTGTCCATTTCGAATTCTATTGATAATGGTCTAAAATTCTCTGCTCATCCTTGAAAACTTTGCGAACCAAAGTTTTTTTTTAACGTCCTGTCAATGTCAAAATTTTGTTCATAGCCTATTAAGCCTAGTTTTCCGTCTTGGTCGCCATTTAGATACTTTTATTAAAAAGTACACGCTGTCGCCAAAAATCTTTTATTATCATCATGTAGTTACAGGATATTTTGTATATTATCATACAGTGCCATATAAGCCCTGTCAGTGTACCGTTTTTAATATCTATTAATCTAATTTAAGATTATAAATAACTAAATAAACTGAAATAAGAAAAATAACATCACAGTAAATTACGTATTAAAATTTATTTTGATGTTATTTCAGTTGATTTAGGTATTTATACGTACAAGTTACGTGTTGCATGTTAAAAGCTTAAGTATATAATTCGGATTTGGTCTATCTGCTTTATTGGGAAATGAAGATAAAAAAAATAGCCTTTAAAACATTTTGCTCGAAATAAAATATATTAAGTTTTAATATATAAAAAAATACTTGTATAACATATAGGTTGTATGTTTGGTTAGTAATTCCCAGGACTCTTGTTTCCAAAATAACTTCAAAGCCTATATAAAATATTAGATATAAATTTAGTTTATTATACTCATCACCAGCCCTATTTTTGTTTTTTAATATCTTGTACGGTATCTTTTAAAGTTGGCAGAGTTTCTCTCAGTTTATTCTCCAAATCGTCTTTTTGTTCTTCAGGCGCAGTTAGATATTTTGTAACCAAGTCTGTAAAATTAATAATTCATCTTTATAAATAATAATATAATAATAATAAATAGTTAATGTTTTAATTAATATTATTAGTGCTAAATAACAATATATAATTGTACATTCATTTTCATTTAAAAAAATATCAATCATAAGACACTAGCGCCATCTAGTGACATCCAGTACAAAAGAATTATAATACAATAACTATTTTATCGCGATTTGTTTTTGTGTAAATTATAGCCTATGTTAGCCACATATGATTAAGCTTCTAGTAGGAGAAAATAAAAAAGAAAATCAGCAGTTTCGGAGCCGTTTAATGCAAACCAGTGATTGTTGGATATAACATTAGTACAGAAGTGTAGCTCATAAGTAGCCATCTGAAGCTTCATCTAACTAAATAATTGATTGAATTATGAAGAAATTGAGGGAGTACATAAATTTTTGTGCTTCAAAGCCATTTTTATAGGTTGATGATGCTGAATACAAAATAGTTCATGGTCTGCCTATTAATGTCCCCTGTAGTAGGTAGTAAACTGCTGGGGAACAGGCCTTCCCTTAGATTGGAATTGAAAAGGGAGAATGGACCATGAACCACCACATGATCTATTGAGAATGGCGTAACAACTGCAGATGCAGCCAGGACCAATGGCGCGGAAACAACTGCAAACAGAATGCGCTAACCACTACGCCAACAAAATAGTTATAAGTATGGTTTATAATATGAGTGTACCTTGACACGTTTGAAGTTGCAGAAAATGCTCTTCCTTAACATGAGACTTCAAATATGATGTAATTACAGGTACTTGTCTACCAGATGCATGCAACATGTTTTGTGTGACTATGGTGAATATTGCTAAGACAGCAATATGAAGGCTCAATGCTGGATCATCACAATTCTCCAATTCCGAAATCAGTTTTTCTCTGTGATTTTGAATCAAAAGTCTAAAAAACAAAATATTTTTTTAAATACTTGCAAAAAACATTTACACACAGCTACACATCAGGTTACTAATTATCACTAATAATACAACTTACTTGTCTTTCTTTTTATCTATTTTCTTTAAAATCATCCCACATGCTAGCAGACAATCATCAACAGCTACATAGAATGATTCAATATTTTGTTCACTCAATGTTGTGTTCAACAAAGACAGTGGCTTTTTGTATTCATCAGACAAATCATTGATGATTTTATTTCTCTGATCTACAGTTAATGTATCAACTTGCAGCGAAAGGCTGCATTGGTTTGCAGCATATTTGCAAAATTCAGCAAGTACATCACCACCTAAACTCTTCAGGAGATATTTTACAAAGTTTGGTTGATGCTCAGATGGCAATAATTTCAAACCTTTTTCATACAACTTTATATCATTCACTAAAATATTGATTTTATCTTGAGTTGATGTATGAGTCTGCTTTCTGTTCTGACTTGCATCTTGGAGAAGCTTCTCTGCTGTCTCTTTTGCTATTTTTAACGCAGTCTGGTTAAGGCTCCTAAAAATTATAGATTCATGAAAGACAAGTTATGAACAGCACATCATTCTTAAAAATGTAATGAAATCTCTTACCTTTGTAGATATTCTGTAACTTGAGCCAATAGATCATCAATACCTTCATTTTCCAAAGTTTCTTTGATTATACTTTCTACATCATCAATTGTAACAATTTCCAAGTCTGTTTGACTTTTCTTCACTATATTACTTGATTCTTCAGAATCTGAATCATTATTGACTTGTTTTGATCTTTGATGCTTCTTAACTGCCTTAGTTTTTGTTTCTCTACCTTGAGTACCACCTCCTCCCTTTCCAGATGCAGCTTTTCTTCTGCGCTCCTCACGTCTTTCAGCTTTGTGGTCTATGTGGCTTTGTTGTGTCATTTCAGATGATCTATTTAACTGTCTTTCCATATAAAACTGTTGATACTGTCCTGATTTAACTATGTTTTCAGCTTTTTTCTGCGTCATAGGCATGCAGTTTTGCTTCAAATGGTCAATATAATTATTGCTGAACACTGATAACAAAGGAAAAAGGGTTAGCAATTTTTTTGTGGTTAAATTAATATGTATACATGCAACTAAAATAGGTGCATAGATATGCCCTGTTTTAGTGCATATTATAAAAGTTGTTAGAAAGATCACTAACAAAATTACTTAATATATTCACCTGTATTATCAAATAAAATTGTTGATTTAGAATTGTTTTTCAAAAGAGATTCTAATATATTTTCAATATCTGTACTAGATAAAACAGATGGAAGCAATGTAACAACATCCAAATAGCTTTTGGAAGAGATACATTCTTCTAAAGCTGTCTCCAAATGCTGCTTTATTTGGGATCCAATAACACATGTACTGAGGAAACTTAAATCTTCATTTGTAAGGAGTCTTCTAACATAACCTTTAGGATCTGATATTCCTAATCTGGAGAGTGCATCATATTCAAGATAATTGTTTTGCTTGAAAAAGCTTACTACCCAGTCATTTTGGGATTTAGTGTAGCATGATGGCACATATAATGCACCTGCTTGACGACCAGTTAACACACCGGGTGCATTTAATTGATCAAATAAAGACATGAATAATCGGTCAGTGAGGTTGCAATGGTTGATAATGACAGTGACAGGTGTTGGCTTTAAAAGGCCTGTTATGGCACCTCGTATCTTTGCCTTTGTTCTTGTAATGTATTCTTCTGTGTAAAAAGTTCTAGGTTCTGAAGCATCTTGTTTGCCTATAATAATTTTTCCCAAATATTTCTCTAAAACACTATGTTGTAATAACTCTGCTGGTAAATCATATTGTAGAGTTAACTCCCCTACAGTTATTTGTCCTTGTAACTGCAACTTTTCATTTATTTCCCTAGCAATTTTTTCTAAATAGTAACTAGCTATCAAATAGCCAGATACCAATTGCACTTCTTTCCCTTTAACTATTTCAGCAACACCAGTGTTGATTTGATTCAAATCAACATTCAGTTCTTTAGCTAAGTCCACAGTGTTAATGCGTCCTCCATGCACATATAGTTCATCTCTGATTTCTTTTATAAGCTGTTGGGAAGTCAGATATTCTTTGCCATCTGTAGTAAAAATAACATCCAGTAGTTTCAATTCAATTAGTTTTGTGACAATTTCGATACAATTTCTCTCAGACAATCTGAAAATGATTAAGACAATTTAAAAGATTTGTACCAATATCTATAACGCCATATTTAACTCTTTTTAATTAAAAAGTTTGGATTTTTAAAAATAGCTACTTGGGATTTTTGTATAATTGTATAAATGAAGTTTGAAATTAACATTTATAACAAACATACCTTTGAGATGTGGAACTTAATTGTGCTTTTTGAAAATCGGCAGCCAATCTCTTTATTTCATCCCAATCTGTAGACGGAGCCATATCTACTACCGGCAAAACAATTCTATATACTCAATAATAACGAATTTAACTTAATTGCTGCTGTATATTTTTATAGTAACAACTAGTTCAGCAATGACTTTGATATTTAAATTTTGCTTGTAGAACTTTATTGATTATTTTACCTTTAATATTTATATAGATTCTTATTGTAAATCTAGTATCAATTCCATAAAATAACACTTATGTTATAGAACGACATACATTTTTTGAAACACTAAAATTATTTTAGTCTCTTTCATTGACTTTTGATCCAGTATCTGTCATGACGTGTTAAAATGACACTGACACGTACGTATAGAAGTAGTGTAGTAAACTTCGTCCTCTAAGACAGGCGAAGGTTGCTTGTTGTGTAAGCTTGAAAAAAATATATATTGTCATTATTATTATATATTAGATTTTAGATTTATGGATTCCAATTATTTTTTTATGAGATAGAATATTTTAATCATATTGTCATGAAACACTTAGAACAATTCCATTGCAGAAGTATTTAAATAAAGTGGATTTCAATATCAAACTACTTAGATGTAATGATGTATATTTAGGAACCCAAAGGTTGGAGGTTGGTGTTCCTATTGTGGCGATGGAGACAACTGGCCAGGGAGACTAAAGGATAATTGTCTCCCTCCGAGCTAGGTGTTGTTAGCCCGGGGACCGCGGTCCTCTCCCTCCGAGCTAGGTGTTGTTAGCCCGGGGACCGCGGTCCAACCGAAGTAGGTTGGACGTTCTATTTATGTTAATTGGTAATGAAACTTATTCTGTGCGATGTAGGTTTCTTTGTTCTAAATGTCTTGTAGTTATTAATTTATGTTGCTTGTATTGGTACAGCGCCATCTCGTTACTTGCTGTTGAAACTTATTGCAGTTCGTCTTGCTATCGATGGCTGTGACGATGCTAGTCTTCTCGCTATCGATTGTTGTGGCGATGTTACTGCGATGAATTAGATGTCGCTATGTATCAGTCGCCACATATACATAATTACTTACTTTTAAAAAATTACATTAAATCCAGTGTCAATGAAATTATAAAGTACTTTTATTTTATCTATAGTTTTATTGTAGTAAACGGAAATATGACCATGAAATATTAAAACATGGTCTTATTTAAACTACGGTGTAACGGAATCTTAATTAGATTATTTCTCTAGCATAATTTACGCTCAAGAAAGAGGAAGTATTTGTAAAAAAAAAATTGTCACGAAATCAAACTAGAGTCGCTACGGTACGGCCTTGATTTCTCCATGACAACCCTTCCGATTTTCTTTCATGTATAAAAAAAAAATATTCAAAGCTCAATAAACAACTCATATTCTATTTGTACTTTTTCGTTTTTGATATCTAAGATTCGAACTTTGCAAAGGACATTGCTCAACGTCCATATATTGGTGGCCCCATAACCAAAAAAATATAGGAAAATACTTATTTTATTGTGTGTCTCTAACTAATTTTCATTATGTATTTATTATACCGCGACCAAGTTGTAGAACTTATTATCACGCAAAATATAATTCATTTTGAGGTTATGATTTGTTTGGAAAACCACCAAGAGATGGCACTCTAAGTACATGATATTGATGTCTATATTGTAGAAGCAAAAAACTCAACTTTAAGAAAGTCGGTTTTTCGTTGTGACTTATAAAAGTTTGTAAGTCAATAGACAAATAAATCATACTAATAGTTAAATAAAATACCTATTGATAAGCTTAAAATTAAAAACCTATGTTTTTTGATGGTTTACATCAAAAGATGACGCTTTAAATACCTAAATGACATGATGTTAATATGTTTACGAGGAATATAAAGGTAACGTAATAGAAACAAAGTAGTTTTTAGGATATGTCGTATGAATATCAATCTTTCTGAATAAACAAGAGTGAATTATCAACATTAACAGTTAATGAATTTAGTTTGTATAATATTTAGTTTTTATGTCCTTATGTTTTATTTGGAAAACCACTGTTTAATTTGTGTTTATAAATTATATTAATATTTGCAACAACAGATGTCACTATCAAAAAGCTAGAACTCACTAAGGTTTCGATTTGTCAACTTTAATATATATATAGAACAATCTAAAATAAATGTCTACTGCCACAACAATCCGTGTTTTGTTCATGGTCCTTCGAGCCGGATATTTGAAAAACGAACCAAACTAGCTGTAGACCGGAGAACGACAGTGACGTCAACTAGCTGATATCGGAAAGTAAAGTACAGATAAACAAATAATAAAAGGGCCACAAAACTGTAAGTACTGTCTCAACCATATTATTAGAAACATAGAAGGTTTGAACGTAGCTGTCATAGACTTGTAAAAATTTTAGCTTATTTTGGTTGAGACGGGGAATCTATGCCCGATTTCGTCTAAGTCCATAAATAGCAAAGACTTAGAAAAATTTTGAACATTTGAGACTTAGAAAAATTTCAAGAAAAATACATTGGACTTAGAAAATTTTTTCAACTACGACTTTAAGAAATTTTTTTTCAACTTGAACACAGGATTTTTTAAATACAATATACTACAAAATGAATTCATTAATACGAATTCAAGTAAATATTCACAACAAAATTAACAATGGTTTTATTAATTTCAAAAAATCTCCAAAAGAAAAAATAACAGAATGTTACATTGAAACAAAAATGGAAACTTTAGAAAAACAATGGACATCGTTTGAAGAAAATCATGAAAAACTTATTTGCAAATATGATGAAGCTGAATTCATTACTTCTGAATACAATACCAAAAATCTTTATACAACAACTGAAGATTTGTATACTGATTATAAAACTGAAATGAAAGAATGTCTAAAGAAATTAGTAGGTCCGGAAAAACTAACATACCATTCTGGAGAATCTTCCCAAGCAGATAATGAACATGTCAATGTGAAGTTGCCTAGAATAGCAATACCTAACTTTTCCGGGAAGTACGCGGAGTGGACAACATTCCGTGATCTTTTTTTGTCTCTGATACACAATAATAAATCTTTACAAAATGTGCAGAAACTTCATTATCTCAAGAGTTACTTAACCGGTGAAGCTGAACAACTCCTGAGACATCTGACAATTTCAAATGAAAATTATACGATATGTTGGGAATTATTGGAGACTAGATTTAATAACAAAAAATTTATATCAAATTGTATTTTGAAGAAATTTTTCAGTCAAAAACATATTGTTAATGAATCTTCTAGTGCTTTGAAAGAGCTATTCGATACAACGAACGAATGTTTGAATGCCTTAAAAAATTTAGGAGTTGTAATTGATAACTGGGATATTATCATTATATATATTTTATCACTAAAATTAGATAATGAGTCTAGAAAACAATGGGAAGCAAATATTTGCAGCTCAATAAATGAGTTACCTAAATTAGATCAATTTATGAAATTTTTAGAACACAGATTCAGGTCACTTGAATTTTTAAATCCTAAACCAGTAAAATATATCCAGTCTAATCAAATTGTAACTAACACTGTTGATGTTAAAACTTCCTTATGCTCTTATTGTTCCGATTGTAGTCATAAACTAGGAAACTGTAAGAAGTTTGCTAATGAATCTACACTTTCCCGTCGTAATTTTGTCCAAATATCTAATTTGTGTTTTAACTGCTTAGGTGCAAATCATTCTGTTATGTCATGTCGTTTTCCTACTAGATGTAAAATTTGCAAAAAGAAGCATCATACTCTTTTGCATTCCAATGTACCCAACGTGTCAACTGATAACCGAAATGACAGTAAACAATCAGTTGGTAACAAAAATGTTGTAGCTATAGCAACAACTTCGAGATTTGAACCTGAAGAGAATAACATTACCACTTGTTTCTCTAACAACAAGAGTCAAGTGTTACTTGCAACTGCTTTAGTGAATGCTGAAAATGAACGAGATGGATCTTATATGACACTTAGGTCTTTGTTAGACCAGGGATCACAGGCTTCTTTTATCACGGAGTCTGCAGTTCAACAACTTGGGCTGAAGAAAATACCGAACATAAGTGTCATATCAGGGGTGGGGAGTGATAACAACATGTCACTCAACTCCAAACATGTAGTTTGTGAACAAAACACGGATTGTTGTGGCAGTAGACATTTATTTTAGATTGTTCTATATATATATTAAAGTTGACAAATCGAAATCTTAGTGAGTTCTAGCTTTTTGATAGTGACATCTGTTGTTGCAAATATTAATATAATTTATAAACACAAATTAAACATACCGCCCACTATAGACAGAATGTACATCATTCCCGTCCACCATAATACAAAATACAAAAGCAAGTGGACTGTAATAAGTTAATGTTAATAGTTATTTATAATGGTGGTTAAGAATGATAACGAGTAATACAAATAATGTTAATAGAATGTAAGCTACCATTGATAAATTATTACAATTAAACAAAATTAGTTACTTGCGATTGAAACAAAAATAATATTAGATGTGATTACATGTTGCTTTTTATTCGCAATAAATAATATTAACTAAAGTTTCTGTTATTTGAGTTAAATCACATATTGTGCAAATCAATAATTCATAACTTAATTCACTATTTACACATGTTCACTGTTGACTACAAAGTAAGTGGTTAAAATCGATACAATAACAAACACATTTAATGTTAGTAGAAAAGAAAATAAACTACAATAAATTAAACATTATATTTCAACAAAATAAGTTGTTCAAATAAAACAAATAGTTAATAAACATAACAAATTTCACATTCGTGTTCGTTCACGTTTCACCTTTGTGACAAAAAAAATAAACAAAACCAATAATTCTTAAATTATTTACATACGGGTAATATACATAATTTAGATATAGGCCGTTTTATCACAGCATCCTTACATTTTACACTTACTACCCTCGTAATGTTGTCCAAACCCTTGTGTTTGTCAGAAATAATACCCATAATCCATCTCGTTGGTGGAAGATTGTCCTCCTTAACGAGAACAACATCACCAATATTTGGTTCAAGTGTTTGGTTAGCCCACTTATAGCGATGCATAAATTGAACTAAATATTCCGTTGACCATCGGCGCCAAAAGTTTTGTAATGTTTTCTGTAATAATTGCCAACGTTTAAGTGAAGAAATAGATGATGCTTCGAAATTTTTGTCTGGAACTGATAAAATAGATTCGCCTATTAAAAAATGAGCAGGTGTGAGTGGCATCGGATCTTGTGCGTGGTTACTGATGTATGATATCGGTCTAGAATTCAAACATGCTTCTATTTGACTAGGGTTCGAAGTATCGGCTTCTGTTCACGATACTGAATATCGGTATCGGTATCGACCCTAGGTATCGATACCCGAAAAGTATCAATCTAAAAGAATCGATACTACTCAGTATCGATACTTTTTTGGAGGCATGATCACAGCATGATTTTGTTTTCGTGGAATGCAGTAATTTATATACTAAGTACGAGTATAACATTGTATAATATAATCATTTATTTAGAGAATAGAAGTAAAAACCTATGGATGTGTGGCATATCTGTGTAATGATCTTTATCACTCTGTGGCAACGTAATCTATGACTTTTGTAATTTGTAAGTGGCACTTCAACATCAAGGAGTCCGAAAGTAAACTCATACCTGCGAATACGTTTATTCATTTTACCGACCCTTCGTATTAATAGTCAGATAGTCAACTTATCAATAAGTTAAATATCATCATAATACCAATAAATAAATACCCAAAACACATTCGGTAAAGATGTAATGTACTTTACCTATAGAAAGTAAGGTTGAAATGAAAGACTATTAAATTTATTTAATTCGTTTTTTACCAAATAAACTACGCCTGGGCCGGCTGGCTTTAAAACATAATTTGCATTTTGCAGAGTTTTTACCCGTTTTCTCAAAGAATTTCCACACGGTACTAATACCACTTTTACCAGCGCTGCTCATTTTTTATCAAGATAATGAAATGAAAAAATCTTATCACAACACAAAATAGCACAATTGGGCGCGAAGAAAAAAGGAACGAAGGAAGAAATTTATTGAATGAACCATAGAGAAGACTATGAATTCACGAACTAAAAATCATTCATTCATTCCTTTCAGCTGCGCTGCGTTCAAGATTTTTAAGTCAAATCTGGGGATGCGATTTGCTAAAAATCGCTGGGTGCATTCCAGCAGACCAATTGCTAAGTCACCGATCTCCACCGTATACATTTTAACCATGGAAAGTAATTTGTTTTAAGTAGTGACAAAAAGTACTCGATATTTTAAAAACAGACTAGTCGATACCGCGATCCTGTCGATACCTTGATGTTCAAGTATCGATACTAAAATATCGAGTATCGAGTGTAAAGTATCGATACTTCATAAGTATCGAAAGTATCGTTCGATCCCTATATTTGACACAACAATGTTGACATTTCTTCATATGTGAGTGTCATTGATCCTATCACACGTTTCAAGTGGTGTTTTGTAGATTTTATTCCGGCCTCCCACAATCCACCAAAATGTGGAGCGTGTGGCGGAATGAAATGCCACGTAACGCCGTTATTGGCTAAACTCTCGGCTATCTCCTTTGTTAAGGTCGATTTTTCTTGAGTATATAAGATTTTGAGTTCACGTGCAGCCCCGACAAAGTTAGTTCCGTTATCACTATAAAGGTCTGCACACTGACCGCGCCTAGAGACAAAACGTTTAAAAGCAGCAAGAAACCCTTGCGACGTTAAATCCGATACGGCTTCTAAATGTACAGCTCTTGTTGCCATGCACACAAATAAGCAAATGTAACCTTTGTATGAGCGATGACCTCTGCCTTTTGCAGTTCTTATTTGAAAAGGTCCTGATAACAACATGTCACTCAACTCCAAACATGTAGTTTACATCAAACTACATTCACTGCAAAATCCGACTTTCATTATCAAAATTAAAGCTCATGTTCTCAACAAGTTAACTTCATTCCTCCCTGCAAGAAAATTCAACATTCAACTATGGCCAAATTTACCAAAAATGCAGTTAGCAGATCCAAAGTTCAACTTACCTGATAAAATAGATTTATTATTAGGTGCAGAGGTGTATTGTCAGATATTAACAGACGGTTTAATAAGGGGCCCACAAGGAACACCAATAGCACAGAATACGAAATTAGGTTGGATTATATCTGGCAAACTTATAGAAGAAACCAATCTCACCTCAAACTTTAACTCTGTAGTAACTTTACATACTCAAGTAAACAATGAAGAATTTGATTTGAAGAAATTTTGGGAACTTGAGTCTGAAACTATTTTATTTGGAACTAAACGTCAATTCACTCCTGAAGAGCAACTTTGTGAAGATTTTTTCAATCAAACTACCACACGCGATTCTTTAGGTCGATATATAGTTAAACTGCCATTCAAAAACACTGAACCTAAGTGCAGACTTGGAAACTCCCGTGAAATAGCAATTAGAAGATTCCTCATGCTAGAAAAACGTTTACTCAAAACACCGGAACTAAGAGTACAATATGCAGATGTTATATCAGAATATCTGAAGCTCGGACACATGAAGATAGTACCAATGTCTGAAATTAACAAATTTGGCAGTGTTTACTTGCCTCATCATGCGGTAGTGAAGGCTGAGAGAACAACAACAAAGGTAAGGGTTGTTTTTGATGCGTCTTGTAAGGACAATAATGGTATATCTCTCAACAGCGAATTAATGGTTGGTCCAAGATTACAGTCAGACTTACGTCACGCAGTGATGAAATGGAGGCTTCACCCAATATCCTTAGTCGCTGATATAGTAAAAATGTATCGTCAAATTAAGGTAGCCCATGAAGATGCTGACTATCAACGCATCGTGTGGCGAAACTCACCAAATGAAGAAATCAAACATTTCCGGTTGGTGAGAGTTACCTTTGGTACTGCATCTGCTCCGTATTTGGCAGTGCGATCTTTACAACAGGTAGCTCACGATGAAGGTGAACAATATCCTCTTGCATCTGAACGAGTCTTAAAAGATTTTTATGTCGATGATTTACTTACCGGTTGCCAAACTGTGTCTGAAGGAGAACAAATTTTTGAGCAATTAAATAAACTTTTAAACATGGGTGGATTCGAACTACAAAAATGGTCAAGTAGCAACGAAGATTTAATAAATGAAATAAGCAATCAAAATACAACAACAAAAAGCAATCTAGAACTAAAAACAGATGAAATTATCAAAATCTTAGGACTTACCTGGAACCGTCGAACTGATGATTTCAAATATTCTGTAACGCTGCCCCCGATAGATGAACCTGTAACAAAACGAAAGATTATTAGTGATATAGCAAAGTTATATGACCCTATGGGATGGATAGCACCAACAATTGTGAAAGCAAAAATATTTATACAGCAATTATGGTTAGCAGGAACTAGCTGGGATGAAGAGATACCGTCAAAGCTTATGAAAAATTGGATTACTTATAGAAATGAACTCGTAGAGCTTACCAAATTTCGACTTCCACGGTGGGTTGGTATTAAGAAAAATGATGTCAATTTAGAACTTCATGGATTCTGTGATGCTTCTACTGATGCTTATTCTGCTGTAGTATATGTTCGTGTTTTAGACGAATCTGGAAATATTCATGTTCATCTTGTAACATGCAAAACAAGAGTTGCTCCAATAAAACAAGTTTCCATACCAAGATTAGAGTTGTGTGGCGCTCTTCTTTTGACAAAACTATTACGTGAAGTCTCAGAGGTGAT
The DNA here is from genome assembly GCA_918026875.4 of Diatraea saccharalis. Lineage (NCBI taxonomy): Eukaryota > Metazoa > Arthropoda > Insecta > Lepidoptera > Crambidae > Diatraea > Diatraea saccharalis. Next base: position 7,710,688 of record OU893349.1, read on the forward strand.
GGAAATTCCCAAAAAAAATGTATATGCCTGGACTGACTCCACAGTTGTATTGGCTTGGCTCAGCAGTCATCCAAGTCGTTGGAAAACTTTTATCGCAAATCGAGTTTCAGAAATATTATCGAATTTGGACAGAGATCAATGGTCTCATGTCATATCTTTTGAAAACCCAGCGGATTGCGCATCTCGAGGAGTCAGCCCTACACAAATGAATGAACTAACATTATGGAAAACTGGTCCATCGTGGTTAAAAAATGTAACAATAAATTATGATAACATGAAGATCGAAGATACAAATCTAGAAGAAAAAGAAAAAAAGGCTTATCATAACATTATTAATGAAGAACAGTTTGATTTATGGACTAAATTTTCAACAATACGAAAACTAGTTAGGGTATTAACTTACTGTAGAAGATTCATATCTAAAGTCAAAAGAACCACTACAGATTACCCTAATTGGCTGACAGCCCCTGAACAAACTGAAGCTCTACATATGTGTATCAAGACCTGTCAAAAGAAGCACTTTTTTCAAGAAATAAAAGATATCAATGAAAAGGGAAATATTAACAAAAAAAGTAAACTTACCACTTTAAATCCTTTTCTTGATCACGAAAATTTATTAAGGGTAGGTGGTCGACTTGATAGAGCAAACATCCACATTGACGAGAAACATCCAATCATCTTACCTCCGAAATCACATTTCACTAATTTAATCATTTTTCAAGCTCACGAAAAAACGTTACACGGGGGTCCTCAGTTAATGATTAATTATCTAAGATCTAAATATTGGATTTTAAATATTAAGAACAGCGTCAAATTTTTTATTCGTCAATGTGTTGTCTGTGTGCGTCATGCAGCACAAACAAGAGACCAACTCATGGGCCAACTTCCTCCAGCACGAGTAACACCAGTACGTCCATTTTATCAAAGTGGGGTGGATTATGCAGGACCTTTTCAAATAAGAACTGCAAAAGGCAGAGGTCATCGCTCATACAAAGGTTACATTTGCTTATTTGTGTGCATGGCAACAAGAGCTGTACATTTAGAAGCCGTGTCGGATTTAACGTCGCAAGGGTTTCTTGCTGCTTTTAAACGTTTTGTCTCTAGGCGCGGTCAGTGTGCAGACCTTTATAGTGATAACGGAACTAACTTTGTCGGGGCTGCACGTGAACTCAATATCTTATATACTCAAGAAAAATCGACCTTAACAAAGGAGATAGCCGAGAGTTTAGCCAATAACGGCGTTACGTAGATTTTATTCCGCCACTGGTCGACTTGATAGAGCAAACATCCACATTGACGAGAAACATCCAGTCATCTTACCTCCGAAATCACATTTCACTAATTTAATCATTTTTCAAGCTCACGAAAAAACGTTACACGGGGGTCCTCAGTTAATGATTAATTATCTAAGATCTAAATATTGGATTTTAAATATTAAGAACAGCGTCAAATTTTTTATTCGTCAATGTGTTGTCTGTGTGCGTCATGCAGCACAAACAAGAGACCAACTCATGGGCCAACTTCCTCCAGCACGAGTAACACCAGTACGTCCATTTTATCAAAGTGGGGTGGATTATGCAGGACCTTTTCAAATAAGAACTGCAAAAGGCAGAGGTCATCGCTCATACAAAGGTTACATTTGCTTATTTGTGTGCATGGCAACAAGAGCTGTACATTTAGAAGCCGTATTGTATTGTTGTATTGTTTCGAGTTGCGGATTATCTTGGGTTTATGCAGCCCAGTATCACTGCGACCATTGCTGATCTATTGTGATCTCCACATACTACAGTTCACGGTCAAGATTACATTCTACAAGGAACTGTAGTATTTTCTTGGCCGTAAGTTCTTTAATATCGTCTGGGTGCATCACGTGCTTTCCCAGATAGATACATCGTTTTCGCATTAGTAACGGGCAATCGGTCAAAATGTGCAAAGGTGTTTCTTCTTCCTCCTTGCATCCTCTGCACATTCTACTGTCGCTGATCCCCATATTGTGCATGTGTCTGTTCAGTCCACAATGCCCTGTGAGTGCTCGTACTAGTGTGCGAAGGTGAGTTTTGGTTAAGTTTAAGGCCTCTGATGCCGCCTTTTTGTTGAAGGTTTTAATCAGGGTCTTAGAGTGTTTCATACCGGGAGTGTTTCTCCATAGTTGAATAGCTGCGTAGTGGCAGTAAGTTTTCAAGGTGAGCTGGGTTAGGCTTTGAGGGATGCCACAGAAAGGTTCTGGTCCGATAAGGGCGTCTTTAGCACCCTTTTTCGCCAGTTTGTCCGCCTGTTCATTGCCCTCGTGTCCAGCGTGCCCTGGAACCCATCGTAGAACTACTTTGTTGTTGTTGCCCAAAGAGTTCAGTGTCTGTTTGCAGTTCTCGACCAGCTTCGATCTAGTTATGTCGGAAGCTAGTGCTAAGAGTGCAGCTTGACTATCAGAGTGGATGTAGATAGTATGATTGAGGTAGTTATTTTGCAGATTGGCTGCCGCACATTCCAAAATGGCGTACACCTCTGCCTGGAATATTGAGGAGTACTTTCCCATGTTCAGACTTATAGCCTTCCTTGGGGCTTCTCCATGAATTCCACATCCTACCTCAGGACCGGATTTGGAGCCGTCAGTGTACCACTTTAGGCTTCCATTTTTCCATACTATACGATTGTTTGACCAGTCGTCCCTGGTGGGTATCTCCACAAGATATGACCTGTGTGAATCGATTCTCGGGGGCATGGTGTCAGTAGGCATCCCCAGGATTGGTATATTGCATATTGAGTCCTTCAAGTACCTCAAATTACCTGACAGCCATGTCTTCGCCTCCATGCTAGTAATCCTGTACATGCTAGCCCTCGCCACCATTTCAATGTGTAGATGTAGGGGCGGCAGGTTTAGCAGAGCCTCAAGGGCTGCAGTCGGGGTGGAAGACATAGCTCCTGTTACTATAAGACAAGCAGTCCTTTGCAGACTGTTAAGTCTTGATATGATAGTACTCTGTGTCGTTTTTCTACTCCAAACCACCGAGGCGTAAGACACCATCGGCCTTATGATGGCTGTGTAGAGCCAGAGGGCTATATTGGGTTTCAAGCCCCATCTATTTCCCGCTAGCCGACAACATATCATCAGAGCTGTTTTAGACTTCTGTATAATTCCGTCTACGTGTGCGTTCCAGGTAAGTTTCTGGTCCAGTGTTACCCCCAGATACTTGACCTCTGTCGAGAACGGAATGAGCCTCCCATTCATGGTCGGAGGCGAAAGCTTGTCCAGCTTTCGTTTCCTTGTGAATGGGACGACCACGGTTTTGCCTGCATTAATCGACAGATTATTGTTTTTACACCATGAGTTAATTGTGTTCAGCGCCCTCTGCATAAGGTGCGATAGCATACTTTGGCAGTTTCCTCTCACTATCACCACCAGGTCATCGGCATAGCCCAGGGTGTCAAAGCGGAGTTCAGCCATCTTATGGAGAAGCTGATCCACCGCAAGAGTCCACAGTAGCGGAGAGAGTACTCCACCTTGTGGGCATCCTCTTGTTGTTGCTAACTCTAGTGAATCATTGAGTAGTTCCATCCTCACTGTCCTACTCTCTAGCATGGTTCTTATCCATCTTACAGTAGTGGAGTCAATCTCTTTATGGACTAATCCTCTTACTAATGTCTCGGTGGGCGTGTTATCGAACGCTCCTTCCACATCAAGAAAAGCAACGAGTGCTATTTCTTTATCGTCCAGTGCCTTTTCAACCTTGTCTATAAGGTTTAGTAGGGCAGTCTCCGTAGATCTGCCGCTTCGGTAGGCGTGCTGGGTATCATGTATGGGTTTGTTGATAAGACTCCCTTGTCTGATATAATTGTCTAATACCTTCTCCATGGTCTTCAGAAGAAATGACGTGAGGCTGATTGGCCTGAAGGACTTTGGTGATGTATAGTCCTTCTTTCCAGCTTTAGGTATGAACACGACTTTCACCTTAGTCCACAGATCTGGAATATATCCCCAGGCGAAACTGGCTCTGAAGATTTTTACCAGATAAGGGATGAGATTGGCGGCACCCCGTTGTAAAAGCACAGGGACTACGCCGTCAATTCCACCAGATTTAAAAGGTTTAAACGAGTTAATGGCCCATTTCACTATTCCAGGCCTAATAACGAGAGCGGCTCTTCTCCAGTCCTCTGGTAGAGGCCTTCGAAGAGTGATCGCTACTGCATTATCAGTAGATCCCGGAAAATGGGTGATAGCCATTAGCTGCAAGGTTTCCTTCTCGTTAGTCGTGAAGGACCCGTTCGGTCTTTTAAGGAGACCTAAGGGATTACAGTGTGCCTTTGCCATGATCTTATGAAGTCTTGCTCCTTGAGGCGTGTTAGTTATCTCCTCGCAGAACTTCCTCCATGATGCACGCTTGGCTTTTCTAATTTGTTTACTGTATTCGTTTAGGGCCATCCTGTAGGCATCCCATTCATGGGTGATTTTAGCCCTATTGAATAACTTTCGTGTTTCCTCCCTAAGTTTTTTCAGCTTTGAGTTCCACCACGGTACTTTCCTTTTGGATGATTTGATTTTGGGTGTACAGCTAGCCTCGAAGGCATCTTTAATGCCATTAGAGACCGCCTCTACCGCGAATTCAATGTTCTCAACCGTTCTAATGCATTTAGGAATTACTTCTAAGTTCCGAACAAGGTGTTTGTTGTATTCATCCCAGTCGGTGCGCTTAGGGTCCCTAAATGCACTAGTATGTGTACTTAGTTCTGATGTTAGTTCTAAGCATATATGCCTATGGTCTGACACTGAGTTTTCGTTACTAACCCTCCAGTTTTCTACATGCCTGGCCAGGTTGTAAGTGGCGAAAGAAATATCTAGCACTTCTTGTCTCGTCCTAGTTACAAAAGTTGGTTCACAGCCATTGTTTAAAGTTTGAAGACAATTGGTTACTAGGTAATTGTTTAATAACTCACCTCTGTTATTAATGTTTGTACTTCCCCAGTCGGTGTGGTGGGCGTTCGCATCGCACCCCACAAGCAGCTCAGCATGGTGTCTCCGGGCGTAGTCGACCACGGGTGTGAGCTCAGCAGTCGGGTCAGCTTTATCTCCGGGCAGGTAGGCCGAGCACACGAGCACTCTGGGCCCGTGCCATCCCTTGAGATTGACAAATGCTGCTACAAGGTCATCTGTGCACAACTCTGTAACAGGCAAATAGTTAGTGTTTTTGCTGAAAACAATACACGCCCTGGGTTTCAAGCCATCAATGTTATAAAGTACCTTACCAGCGGCTTTGAGTCCCAGTATGGTTGAGTTATGCACCCAGGGTTCTTGAATCAGGGCAAGGTCGACCTTTCGTTCTGCAAAGCACTGTTCCACTACTGCGGATGCAGCAGCGGCGTGTTGGAGGTTTGCTTGCAGAACCCTTGCCCGAGCCCCCTGGTTGGCCATTTTATTTCCCCCGTTTGGCAGCTTTCGCGGCACCCCGTGATCCCCCCGCTAGAGGCGTTGGTCGCGCTTTAGCGTTCGGGTTTTGGGGTTTTGCCACTCCAGCTGCATGCTTACCCTTCCCTCGCCGGCCCCCGCCCACGACCACCGGCGCTCTTCCACCCCGAGGTTGTGAGCCCTGGGGTTTCTGTGTTCCGCTGGTCGACGGCGTTGGTTCGGCGGCAGGAGGGGGTTCGGAGGAAGACTGTAGATGCTGAGGGGCCTGATGGTCGCCCTTGATCTTGAAGTAAACCCTCTTAAATCCGAGGGTCACCCAGTAATCCTTCTCTTTGAGGGCTTCAACGGAAGGTTCGTCGATGGAGAAGGTGACAAGCCTTCCTCCTTCTTCCTCCTTCTCGTTTAGGACCCTCCAGAGTCCAGGATTTATGCCTTTATTCTGTACCCTCAACAGGGCTAATGCCTCAGTAACTGAGGCAGCCTCCGTCTTGGGTACAAACGTTGTTGCCGTAGATGGCCTTGGAAGCTCGCTCTCCGACATGGTGGTCAGCTGAGCTTCAGGCCATGGCTTCATTTTTGGTGTTACAGCCACAAGCCAGTCATGGCTATACTGGTTCGCGCAGGTTACCAGTATCCATCCCGTCCTGTGGCTGAAACCGACAAATTCAGGTCCATCGCCCTCCGCGTCCATTTTTGTTAGGGCCACGATGAGGTGACGATGTACGAGCGCCATCTGGGCTTCCGTCATGGGTTCCGAATTCCGGATCCCCACTCTGGAGGTCTCCGCCATCTCCCTATAGCTAAGGGGCTTTGGGCCGCCTGTGGCTGTAGGGCTTAACTTGGCGACTTTATTGATGTGCGCCTTAGGAGAGTCTTCCTCTGATCTGTCCCTCTTGAGGGTCTTCACAGAGGTCGGCTTCGGTATCGGAATGTCTTTCCATGGCTTGCGGCATAACACAAGGGCTTGCTCTGTAGCTACCCCTGCTTCTGCCACTAACTTCCGGAGACGCTTCCGTGCTGCTCCAGACAGTCGCTTGCGCTGACTGCCTTGGCTCGTATCCTCTACTTCGGATGGGGCGTCGGGCGATCCAGAGTTGCCTCCTTCGACCACGACTTCCACCTCCGTTGTAGGGGATAGACTGATGGGCGTTCCAGAGTCCTTTGCAGTCCTCTTCGCCTCATCACGGTTCATTCCGTCCTGGATGGATTCCAGAACGGAAGACATAGGGTTTAGGCTAATTTGATTATTTTTATCCTTTTCCATGTTGTACCCACGAGTAGCTAGGGAAATAAAAGGTCACGAACGACAGAGCCCCGCATGTCGCCCGAAGGGTTATTTACTACTCCGATTCACCCTGGTTTCGGAGAGACACCGTTTGAGACTGATACCCTCAGCCATTCATCCCTCGGCATGGTACGATTGACACCTTGGATTGGGGTTTTTGGAGTCGAGGTTGTCTCCTCCCGGAAAGATTAGAGATAGGATGGAAGGAAAGGTTAGGAGGGGAATGGGAGGGATGGGATTGTTGGAATTATGACGGGATTGAGGGTTCAGGACTGCCTGCAAGGTGGGACTGCCATTGCAGACATCGTCCCCATACTTGGCTGCTTTGGGGTCCGGGGTAGATGGTAAGTATGCGGCGCCCGTTGCGATCCCAAAACATTTCCAGGGTGTACGACGCGGACGTGTATGGTGGACTTGAGGGAAGAGTCTATAGCTCAGCGCCGCATACCAAAGCGTACTCAACCCTCCAACACCCCTTTTTTAGAAGCCGTATCGGATTTAACGTCGCAAGGGTTTCTTGCTGCTTTTAAACGTTTTGTCTCTAGGCGCGGTCAGTGTGCAGACCTTTATAGTGATAACGGAACTAACTTTGTCGGGGCTGCACGTGAACTCAAAATCTTATATACTCAAGAAAAATCGACCTTAACAAAGGAGATAGCCGAGAGTTTAGCCAATAACGGCGTTACGTGGCATTTCATTCCGCCACACGCTCCACATTTTGGTGGATTGTGGGAGGCCGGAATAAAATCTACAAAACACCACTTGAAACGTGTGATAGGATCAATGACACTCAAATCTTCTTCATGCATGCTTCTATTTGACTGTCATAGGATCAATGACAGTCAAATAGAAGCATGTTTGAATTCTAGACCGATATCATACATCAGTAACCACGCACAAGATCCGATGCCACTCACACCTGCTCATTTTTTAATAGGCGAATCTATTTTATCAGTTCCAGACAAAAATTTCGAAGCATCATCTATTTCTTCACTTAAACGTTGGCAATTATTACAGAAAACATTACAAAACTTTTGGCGCCGATGGTCAACGGAATATTTAGTTCAATTTATGCATCGCTATAAGTGGGCTAACCAAACACTTGAACCAAATATTGGTGATGTTGTTCTCGTTAAGGAGGACAATCTTCCACCAACGAGATGGATTATGGGTATAATTTCTGACAAACACAAGGGTTTGGACAACATTACGAGGGTAGTAAGTGTAAAATGTAAGGATGCTGTGATAAAACGGCCTATATCAAAATTATGTATATTACCCGTATGTAAATAATTTAAGAATTATTGGTTTTGTTTATTTTTTTTTGTCACAAAGGTGAAACGTGAACGAACACGAACGTGAAATTTGTTATGTTTATCAACTATTTGTTTTATTTGAACAACTTATTTTGTTGAAATATAATGTTTAATTTATTGTAGTTTATTTTCTTTTCTACTAACATTAAATGTGTTTGTTATTGTATCGATTTTAACCACTTACTTTGTAGTCAACAGTGAACATGTGTAAATAGTGAATTAAGTTATGAATTATTGATTTGCACAATATGTGATTTAACTCAAATAACAGAAACTTTAGTTAATATTATTTATTGCGAATAAAAAGCAACATGTAATCACATCTAATATTATTTTTGTTTCAATCGCAAGTAACTAATTTTGTTTAATTGTAATAATTTATCAATGGTAGCTTATATTCTATTAACATTATTTGTATTACTCGTTATCATTCTTAACCACCATTATAAATAACTATTAACATTAACTTATTACAGTCCACTTGCTTTTGTATTTTGTATTATGGTGGACGGGAATGATGTACATTCTGTCCATGGTGGGCGGTATGTTTAATTTGTGTTTATAAATTATATTAATATTTGCAACAACAGATGTCACTATCAAAAAGCTAGAACTCACTAAGGTTTCGATTTGTCAACTTTAATATATATATAGAACAATCTAAAATAAATGTCTACTGCCACAACAATCCGTGTTTTGTTCAACCACCAAGAGATGGCGCTTTTAGTAAATGATTTGAAGTTTATACTTAAGTTTATTTTCGGTCAATTTAATTAAATGTTTTTGTGTTCGATGATTTAAAGGTTATCTAATAAAAATAAATGATCTTCTTGATCTGACGTGTAAATTACATCCATCTGACTCAATAGAATTTAAGTGTATTGAATGTGAATATTTACGAATAAAAATGTTACTGTTAAAGTTCTTTTAAATACTAATTTTGGATCGCAGCTTGTCCGCATCAAATAAATATTTGATTCCAATTTAATAAATAAATTAATAATTATTACTGAAGTATTAATATTTACTGGAATTAGGGCCATTTTCGGCGATATCTTTTCAGTTTTTTAGTATGTTATTTAAAAGGAACGGAAATGACTATCTTTGGTCCATTCATTTCCTGCAAAGATCAACTTTTGGTAGAGTCGCTATCTATTGAGCAGACTTTATAGTTCTTTTCTTTTTTCTTAAAATACTTCCTCATTAAGAGAATATGATCCTAGCATCTATGTAAATTATAATCGAAATGAAGTGACTTATATTATATTTATGTAGTTTTTGTAGAACATTACCTCATAGAGTCTGGCAAGCGAAACGTGTCACAAGAAAAGGGCGGCAATTTCAAAAATTCTTAAGCAGTAAACACTGAATGTAGTACTGCAAAATAATTTTGATACTTTTATTAATTATATTTAATCTTAACATTTAGATATCAATTAAAATTATTTGTTTTGGAACATTTGACTAAAGCGTGACTGTTCTTAATTGTACAGTTAACAGCATATCAGTAGGCCTATTCACTAACTCAACTGACAACCAAGAATCGTCATCACCGTAAAAAATAGACACTTTGATTGTGTCAAAATCACTATTTCGTATTCTCTATCAATGATGAGCAATTTCGAAATGTCAATATCGGCATTCTCCACTGGACTCCATTTTGACACTTGATTTCGTATCGATAAACTGTATTAAAGTAACATTGTTGCAAAGCATATTTGAAGTCGTCGCATAGTACCTCTTAAGCCATTTGTTGTTAAATTAAAGCGAAAAAAAATACGTATCCAATATTTTTCTATTATCTGACTGACGGACTAAATCGAATCTTTTTTTTAACCCATTCGTTATACCTATTGGCTAACAGCACTTATAATATTAAAAATTCATATTTGTCATTAATTAAAAGGGTGTTTTTTGCAACGACTTCTTTGTTTTTTTGTAATGAATATGGGCGACTCTGGCCACATTTTTTTAATAAATGTGATGTTAGCCAATTTTGATTTCTGGCCCTTATATTTATAATGTGTTCATAACACATACATGTCTCCTAAGGGATTTTCATCACAACCTTTTGCTCTGATCCAGAACCACTATCTATCAAATTAAATTAGTCAATATAAACACCAGATTACAATAAAAAAAACATTTATTTTTGTTACAATTAAGTGCCATGGATAAATTACATAATACAGGTGTCACAAAATCATCATGTTAATCACAATAGAAAATTTAAGATAAGATTTTGACTATGAATCAGACTAAAAATACTTTAGTCTGATTCATAGTCAAAATCTGTTTCTAAATATTCTACACCTGATAACAATGACAAGGAATCATCAGAGTCACTCTCTTCACTACTGTCTGCACCAACAGATATAATAAATTTTTCAAGTTCGTTTTCAACAATGCCATCTTTTAATTTGTAATCATTTTCGACATTTAAAACATGATCAGTGTATTTCTTCCAGTCACTAGGGGTAATTAAGTTAAAACACTCTATTATTAAGTTTTCCATTTCCTTTCCTGGTATTCCAATGTTTCTGCTTGCAATTTTTCTTTTTGCTTGACTCCAAACCATCTCTATTGGGTTTAAGTCACAATGATACGGTGGCAGCAATAAAAGTTCATGATTATGTTCTTTTAAAATCTCTTCAGCTTCATATACAGGCAATGTTTTCTTATCATTAACCAAACACATTAACTCTGCCTTTGTCTGATATTCCTCAAAATGTATTCCATTATTTACAAGCCATTTACGGATATCTGCTTTGGTATTAGACATTATAGGCGGTTTATTGATTTGTTTTATATGGTAGCTGGCATTATCCATAACAATTACACTGGGCTTACTTAAATTTGGTATTAATTTTTCTCTGACCCATTTCATAAAGTTCGATGAGTTCATATCATCATGATAATCAGCAGATTTGGATTTACTACTGAACACTAATAATGCACCAGGCACAAAACCTTCCTCAGATCCAGCATGCACAACAATATGCCGTTTTCCAGAGGATATCTTTGTAGTGACACCAGTTGTTGAAGGTCCTTGCCAAGACTTTTTAAGTTTATAATTCTGATGTACATAAGTTTCATCAAGGTACACAATTTGCTTTCCTTCGTTTCGTTTTATATTTATTTCTCTCAAATACTTGTGCCTCCATGCAGAAATCTGGTATTTTTCTATAAGCATAGAACGTTCATTTTCATTGCTTTTAAAAGAAAATCCATTCTTAAGCATAATTTTTCGTAAAGTCTCACGGCTACCACTGAATCCTATTGCATCTTTTAATTCATTGTGAAGGCTTCTTAATGTTGGAACAATTTTTTTCACACAGTAAAATTCATTTACTTTATTCCGAATTGCACTTAAATCAAAATTATCTAAAGCAGACACTGTTGGTTGATGAGGTCGTTTTTTCCCAGGAGTGTCCCATTTTCCTTTATTAATTAATGCTTCATTTTTTATCCTTCTTAGTGTCCTTATACTTACATCTATAAAAGATTAAACACTTTGAAACAAAGATATGTTAAATGTATTTAAAAGCAAATAATGATAGACACATACATCAAAATAATTTAAATACCTATTCAACTATGAATGCAATTTATGTTTAATTTAGTTAAGTTTATGTGCATATTTAGCATGTATAACAATTACATGGTTTGATTAGTTTCATGAATTCTGTGAATTTCCTTGTTAAACAAAACATTCTTATGACATCATTGGATGTCAACAATAAAAACCAATACATCATAAAAAACCTATGTAAATATTATAGGAATACTATCAATCTATCTTAAATCAAAACAAGAAAAGAGACCTGTCATTGAAGAAATTTTTTGTAAGTACTGCGTTTCCGAATTCAGCATTTCTTGTTTTTCTAAAGTTTTTATTGCATTTATCTCCTCCATTATTGGTTGAATATCACCATCACAGTTATCTGAAATAGAGCAATATTTTATAAAAAATATCTGTTTAGTTAATTACAGAAAATTAAAACGAAAGTATCAAAATTATAATACAAAACTAACCTAAAAAAGATACAACTTTAACTAATCGTTGTAATTTCTCCATGAAATTTTTATTTAATTCAGTTTTCACTTCAGTAAACTTGTCAATCATGATGGAAAGAAGTTTCCTCGATGAACTTTTTATCGGCTTCGACATAATTTTTAACCAAAAACACAAGTTCAAATTCGCAAAAACAACAAAATTCAATATTCTTGAATTGTCTAACGTAGTGTCAAACTGACAGTTCTATGTTGTTGCCATATGAAAACGGAAAAATAGGTGGTGTCACGTTTCGCTTGCCAAACTTTATTGCACATCGGACGGCGAGTAAACTATATGTTTTTTTAATCAAAAAGTTAGGTTATTAAGTATTTTCAGATAAAAAAAAGTAGATCGATAGGCGAAACAATTAAATAAACATATTTATAAAATATCATATGAATAAAATATCATATGCTTACTTTCCATTTGTGAAATTAACATTTTACATTAACATTATAGATAAAATTGATAAAGACCCATGTCGATTTTAGCTGTATTCTCTAGTCTTCGAGTCTTTGTTATGTCCGGTTTTGTTATGGTATATAAGTCAACTGATCTCACCTCAGCAGTTATACTCCATTCATTATAGCATTAGACAGAAGTTAAATAAGGTTCTTTTATGGTATACTTTGGGATAAAATATCAATAATCATGTTACTCTTAAGACTGACGGCTTATTTGCTACATCTCCACTTAAATACCAGCTGCTATACTTAACTGTTGTCATTTAAGCTATCTATTAAACAAATTTATGAGTATTTGATGAACTTAAATGATTTAATAACTATTACAATAAAAAGTGTGCATCTTAAAGAACCTAAAGAAGCAGGGTTGGATAGTTTCGGCATGATTTTCATGTCACTATAACTCTACCAAATTTAAAACGTTGCCTCATCCCTTCAAACGTTTCGGTAGTACAGTTTTTTAATTTTGTCAGACTATATTGTATTCATAATTGTTAAAATACGTAATCTGGGATTGTCATCCGTTGTGAATGTTACTGCCTTTCTTGTTGTTTTGCCGTTTTCCGTGATTAAGTTATTATTGTTTTATTTTTATTTTGTTATAGTTTTGTTTTTGTTGTTAAGTTTTGTTAAATATCGACGATGCAGGTGCAGGCCCGAGTGGCCTACAACAATTAAGCTTTAATCCCCCATACCTACCTTCAACCTTTGACATTTCAGGAAGTTTTTCTAATATTTCATCTATAGTCTAACTAATGTCTGAATAAATGTTATAATAACAAATTCATTTTGTTTACCTTTCTTTCCTGGAAATAGATATAACTAAATTCTATTCTAATTATATGCACTTACAATTAGAATTTATCAAAACAACAGATAGTTAGTTTTAGTTCCATGTTGGCTTGAGAGTGAAAGATGAATTAAGAAAATGCTGGCCTCATCTCAACCCCGAGGTATCGTAAAATTTGAAAAATTGCCCAGCTCTTTCAGACTACCTAACGTTCAAAGTTCCAACAAAACTATAATATATATATTTTAAATTCATCTTTAAAATAAAATGTTCTGCGCTGCTGATTCTATGACCCTCTTTTTTCTAATGTTATAATGAATGGAGTATAGGTTATTTGGTGCCTCGATCGACAACTTCGAACCTAGAATCTTTTGTAGCACAACTAACGATAAGCTTGATTCGTGTGGGCCTATCGACACTATTTATACTCATATAAGCAAGGCTTTTGATACCGTTAACCATGGAACTCTTTTTCAAAGGTTCTCACAGTTTGGTTTTACTGGCAAGCTACTAGAATGGTTTGCCTTTTACCTGAAAATTCGCACTTTTAGAGTGGTCATGGGTGGTCTTTTGTCATCACCATTTGTATCTACATCCGGCGTTCCTCAGGGGTCACACCTCGGCCCAATCTTTTATATTTTATACTTTATAATATATCTGGAAACTACCTATGCCAACTTATGTAGTGAAGACGTTACTATAGGAAGATTTGAACAACCTGGCCAGGTAGTGTGACAATAACAAATTAATTTTGAATATTGATAAAAGTAAGCACATTTGGTTTACTAGATCACACTTATAAAATCAATGGTTGTGTGTTGGAGGAGGTATATTCAGTGCGTGATTTAGAAGTAATCTTAGATAAAAAAAATCTTTTTAATAAGCATGTGAATGCCATTATGACGAGAGTATTTCAGATGCTGGGTTTTGTGTTGAGAAACGCTAAAGATTTTCAAAGACCTTTCACTAAGATATTACTGTTTTCAACATTGGTGCGGTCAATTTTGGAGTATGTCAGGTGTGGAACTTACAATGTAGCATATATATATTAAGCATATAGAACGAATCCAGAAAATATTAATGTGGCATCATTCGTATCAGACCCGCAAAACTAAAGAACTGACTTCGTATCGAAATCGTCTTTCTTTTTTTGAACTGATGAGTCTGAAAGAGAGTCGTTTACCACTGGATCATATGTTTCCTTATAAAATCATAAGTGGAGCAATCGATTGCCCTTTTTTATTAACCTTCGGTTTAAATATCTAAAAAACTATCCGTTCTTGCTGCAATCCGTAGCATTTCCTACCGATGATGGTAGCTAAAAAGTGTTTCAATAACATACTATTGGTAGGTAAAGCTACCGACGGTGTGCTACTAACGGATGGATCTGATACTGATAATAAGTCGTTTGAACTTTAATATTCCTCTCAGGCTCCTCGTTTCGGTAGACATGTTCCGTTTTCTTATTATTGGTTTGTTACACTTGAGGGCTTCAAAATGAATTGTGATTCATTATTGTTAGTATGTGATTCAATAGTTTGCATTGACGTGTAATAGTGTTTTCGACATTCATGAACCGTATAATTTGTTCTATTACTTACATCCACATTTACATGCAAAATGTAGCATCGATCACTTTCACTTTCACTATGCAAATTCTTTTAAATCGGTTAAATATGAATTGGCTAAGGTACCTACTAGTAATATAAAAATTAAACACTTCTATCATCTGGCTGAGGCATTTATTAACATTTATTTTTGTTTTTCAATTTTTTATCTTAATACAACATACATAGTAATTAACAATACATAATAAATAGTCCAAAAGTATATTACGCCTACAAAATAGCGTAGTCGTTATAAGATTATCGCCATGAGTTGCTTTGCTTGCACGAGTTACGCAAACGCAACCCATCCATGACACGGTCGAGAAGAGGGAATATTCTCAGAGAGAATCGAAGACGTGTTAATAGTAAATACTGTAATACCATCATGAGTCATGAAATGTCAAACGTTAGCGCATGAATTTAATTATTTATTTCTATTATTGTTCTCTCGGAGTGTATCCCATTCCACTAGACCACATAATGCAGCATCGACCAGAACGGCGTTACATGCCAATTCATAATTGTGACAAAATTGCGAGTAGTTCCTAACAATTTTCCAGTTTGTGCGGTCAGAAAAGAGACTTTTTGTATTTTTGGCAAACATAACATTTGAGAAAATATACCTATTTTAATATCTATCTAGTATGGTAATCAATTAAATATATGTATCTACAAAAATAGTTTGCATTTTTAATTAATGTCATTAATGAAAACAGCAGAAATTACGGTTCCATTGTATAAGGGAAAAATGTCTAACATTAATTTTGACTGTGGAAAAAATGTTTACGAAAATTGAATATGTGTATTATATAATTGACCAAATAAAATTTTTGTGTGATAGATAATTCTACAAGTGTGACTTCTAAAAATATTATTCTTCAACCATAAAGGTGGTTGAAGCCGTTCTCTCCCATTTGAGCGAGGGTGTATGTGAATTTACGACAGATTAAGTCTTAATTTTAACTCGGTTCGGAAGATATAGTGAGCTTTCTTCTGATCTCTTTAATAAGAGAAGTTTCACATACCGCCTCTGTTGCAGTACACTGCAAGATATAAAAGTGTCTAGAAACGATTAATTATAAATGTTTAATAAATATTTAATACGTGTAGAGAAATTGTGCTCATAGTCTGTGCTTACATATATTGTATATTTACTAGATAAATATAATAATATTGTAAGGGTGGTGCAATGAAAGGGTGCGTGTGATAGGATACGGTGCCGATCGCCGATGGTAGCACTCGGCATCCGTATTTGACAATGATAGCTTTTTGTATTATAGGTACCTTATATAAAGGTACATAAATATACACATTTTTTTAATAAAATTGACCGTAATTGCTATAGGTTGTTATACCTAACCACAGGAGTGAAGAACACAAACTGGATTTATCTTAATAAAAGTGTAATTTATGCTCAAATTTGAAGCCCTGCAAGCAATCAACTTTCAAATTTTAGCAAACCAAAATAGATATAATTAAGCCCGTATTTAATACAGACCGATACTTTAATATAGGTACATAATACATAAATTAATAATAATCACATTGATAGGTACATAGTCTATTCTCGAGATCATGATTTGCATCTTACCCTAAAGTATTTAAAATATCACAATAAATTGCTGTGCACATACGAAACAGGCAAATTTTGAGTGCAATTACATTAATGTATTATAAATAGCATTACTTTCCATCCTAATAAAACATTTACACTTAGAAAATAATACACGTCATATTACAGTAATGAATAGATGATGCGAATAATGTTTATATGATGCTTAGGTATGTAATCATCAGTTATATAAAAAACAATGTAATAAAACATTATTATATTTAAATTATAATAAACCTAAAAAATAAAAAGCTTTAGAAACTGACTAAGATTTCATTGTTATGGTAATGGTTACCTTAAAAATTCGTAAATTAAAGTAGATGGACTTATAAAAACTAAGACATAATTTAATTTGATGTGTTATATATGAAAACAATATGTTTGATGAGTCTATTAAGTTTATCAATATTGAGTCTCAGAACATTTGTATTGGCGGGTAAAATTTTCAAATTCTTATCAAAACTACGACAGGTCTCTTGAAAGATAAACCACCAATGCGAATTTGTTATAATAAATATTATTTCTTTGCTATTTGTATCAACAATATTATAAATACCGTAGAGTCTGATGGCTCAAGAACTTAGTTCTAACAGACTACAGCGGTGTTTATTTAGTTTTTGGTATATTTTCCACATCGAATCATATTAATATTTTTCAATTAATCAATTGAATAAGTATTCGCCTTGATGTGCCTCCAAAATCTTTTATAAGAGCTGTCGTATAAGGTAATCTAAGTGTCCACTTCAAGATATCTTTATTAATACCTAACAAATACATATAATTTTATGCCTTTGACTATAATATCTCAATTATACGTTATACTAAAATTAGGTTTTAATTATGCGATAATTTAATTAATTTTAAGTACACAAAATTTTACCAAATAAGAAGAAGTTTAATCTAATTTTCTACTCACAAAAATATATATTACGCTGAAAATTATATTATTATTATATAATGTATGTGTATTTTGATTATACATTTTAATGTAATAAATAATGGAGTCATTGTGTCTTTCATATACTTTGAAGCTTACACAATAATAAATATGTACTAATAACCTACTTTAATAAAACTATGATTTACTTTTTATTATAATTATTATCGTATATCTAATTATTACTAATTTACAATTTTAGTATTTTAACTGCATTCTAATATTTAGGTATGCTATGCATATAAGTATGTAATATTCTAAATATATAATATCTTGATGCGGACGCTTGACGAATTATTGTAAAAGTTCTTTAAAAAAGTGTTGTAAAAATATTGTTATGGGTAGCTATTATTTAAGGTATGACATTTGTATAATATTATTGTTATTTAATGTTTAAAATTAAACGAGACTTTTCAAGTAAATGTACCTTGATTTTAAAATTCAACTTCTTTGGAGCTTTCAATAAAATGTTTTAAAGATTCTTTATATATTATTTCAACTTTGACAGTTAAAAACTAGCATTTAGTCTTTAATTGTCAAAGTTGAAATAATAGTAGCTAGTATAAGTAACGATTACGATAACAATGAATTCTTGATAATTTTCATTTAAAATATGACTAAATCTCTAATATCTGCTATGGAATGTCGTTCATAATTACCGTTATTTGTTAGACTTGTGTTGTAATCAATAATAAACAACATTATTTGATTTCAACGGCTTAGTAACATAACAAATAAAAAATATTTCTATTATAACAGGACTATGGTAATAAATTGAATTTAACTAGCTAATAAAATCGATCACAAGTAGTAAGTACACAAAGAATTAAACAAGGCTTAGGAACTGATCGATGACTAGAGCCGATAGAGAGAAATAGCCGCCAGACTTCTTCGACTTCCGTTAAATAATGATCAAATCACTTCAGTCGAAAATCTAACTTTGTGCTAATAGTATGAAAAATGACTTCGTTAGCATACTCTAAGAAAATAAGGTTTTTTTTACAATAATAACTGATTAATATTTTAACAATAATAGCTGCCTATAGTTGAAATTTATGTCATGCATAAAACATATTCATATTCCCTTAAATTAAGCGTTTTTGACTTGATACAATAATTTTAATTAATTGATTTAATAAGAAACAATCAAAACACTCGGCAGCCGCTATCAAGTGGGGTGCACATTGAATCCGACGCCCCGCTCGCTAAATATAGGCCGAACCATTAAATAATTATTACAAATAATTAAATATATCTATGTACATATTTTTAGAGTTCTCTTATTTTATTTTACAACCCTCATAGATAATGAATGTCGTAACTTAATGTAGAGTAATTACATAAAATGAATAAATATCTCAACAAACTTATATAAACATCTATTTTGTCAAATGAAGAATTTATAAATCTAAAATATTTATGTATATGTCTACGACTAACAATGTCGACTACCAGTCTCACATTTTAGTTTAATAAGTGCTAAGAGGTACGAAATATTTGGAAAATAAATCAGCTGCTGAGAAGTTTAATTGGGACGAAACCAGATCGCATCACTTCCTACGTCTCCAACGCATACGCTGCGCGCGCGCCACAAATCGAATTTGTATCGCGTCTGTTTACTGCCGAAACTACACTTTATACACTTTATGTGATCGAGGTTTCGGCGTATGCTGCACCACTACTTGATATGTTTCATTACGCTCAACGATTCTATGAGTAATACTGGACTGGTTGCGTCCGAATGTGTTAAAGGGTGTTCGCAGCTACCACTGATCGCAGGAGAGCACTTCGTCTAGTCGATCAAGTGTTAATAAAGTCCGTGTGAATTAGCGGAATGTTGGAGCACTAGGGTCAGGGTCCGGGGTTTATCTTTAACGGCCGCGCGCCCACCGCAAGAGCGCATCAGCCAGGACGTCTAGGTGAGCTTTCGTCTGAAAATAAACCACATACAAATTATATTTGAATAATTTCTTTCTAATTAATGAATGGATCTGATGAATTTCTTTCTTTTTATGGAATCTTATGTAGAATTAATGACCGGGAATGAAAAGCTATAAGTACTGGACTATACTGAAAACCAAAGTTCAGTAGATTTATGAAATGCTTTTAAGAGACACAAATCTAGGTACTTAAATGAAGGTCGCTCTTTTATTACTGTGACTGCAGAATAATATGCACAATTACAAATAGCAAAGAACGAACAATGCTATTAATTATTTTGCAAAATTATTAATATACTCGTATTTTTAATTTCGAGATCAAGAACGCTTATTTTACCCAAAAACTACAGTCGAGATGTAATGGAGGCCCTTAAGAATTAATTATTATTATACTTTTTACTGCATTCAAGATTTTACATTAGTCAAATAAGTAAATTTATTAAAAGGGTGGGCTTATCTCTACAAGAGATCTCTTCCAGCCAACCACGACGTCGTGGGAGAGTGATGTAAGCGGATAACAAAAGTGCAGTAAAATGATATTAGCGTTGAAAAAATATTACATTTAAAAGTAAAATAAACGATGAAAGCAGTGTGGTGAATACCACATAATATTCGTAGTTCTAGAAAATAGTCTAAAGTTTGGCTCTTCCATTGTTTAAAGGTCTGTTCTATAACTGAACATTACGAACATAAAAGAATTCGAGGAGAAAATTGGTGTTACATTTAGGCAGCTCAAGAGTTTTAGTGACGCAGGGACGTCTGGGATGGTAATGAGGAGGAATCTTCACTATTTAAGAATTAATTAACTTACCGTTTTATAGAACATACAGGCTTGCCGATCTTCATCTTCCCCGTTGGGGCAGTCAATGAAACCGTCGCAGAGTACGTGGTCGTCAATGCAGCGGTAACGGCCCTGCCGGTCCGGCGTTGGACATGCGAATCGCTCCATCCCGTCCGCGGCCGGCGGGCATTCTGAATTTAAAAACATTTGAAAATAAATAAGACTACTTTTATACGGTTTTACACCAACACAATCGCATGCGAAATGCGAAACATTTTCGAAACTTTGTCAGTTCAAATAGCTGCGTCCTTCTCATTACGGTTTCGCTGTCAACCGCGGAAACGCACATGTTGTGAATGCCTCGGTGTACTAACGGCGCTATCGTGTGTATTATTGAAAAAATATTTTTTATTTCATACGAGTTTCAAAAATTGTTTATAAAATAATGGTCGACTTTAAATAATTAAAAGTTTAAATAATACTTGTTGGACTGTAGAAAATGATGATAATTTTTAACAACAATTTAATTGCAATATTACAAATAGAAATTTGATTCTTTAGATTGTCTAGGCCCATTCAGAGTGTGCTCCGCCGAACCCTAGTATGTAATTAATTATTAATAATCACTACTGGTTATTCTTGGGCTCCGTGTAAACATTTGGTTTCCTAAAGTTTCAGAAACACTGGACTAGGCAATCGGACCCACTATGTTAAGATAAGCTAGATTGTAACTTTGATCCTAAGTTGGGAACCCTCGGGAGAATCCGAGGCAGTATTTTAGTACTAACTTTAATTTAATATAATATTTGCAATCTAAATTAGATGATGGTCTAACCGAATGCCATGACGTCCTAAATTGCTACTTTCTCCAAACAAATATTTTAGGGTATGACATTTAAAGAATTATTCTGTCCGCAATTTTCATGCGAATTGAGAGAGCATTACTCCTTGAACCTTTTGATGAAATAAAAGGTATCCTAAATGCTAATTTAGCCATGGACTTGTAGGTCAAATTTGTTGGCTAAGTTGTCAAAAGTTTTCACATTAATTTTATTAATAGAAGGTTTATTATTACAGGGATAACTATAGTCTCTAGAAAGCGTACATATTGTATTTAATATTGTTACTAATAAACTTATAGTTTGTTATCAAAATGTATAATGATACAAAAATATGTTTATAATTTTTATTCTACTTGTTCCATGCCGGTTCCGCTTGGAGATCTCGGCTTCGACACTCGAGTAAAATTTTTATTAATGTTCTCATTTTATATACTCGTATGTACAAAAATGACAGTAAACTGAATTCCGAAACACTTTAAAACTGTCTTTGTCGCAACATTGATACAGGACGGGTTGCCTCCGGTAGGGGGTTAAAAATTCAATGACCTTCAATATGTGACACTAACTTTTGACTTTAGATGTTGTTTCTAGTGCCAGGAGGGACTCTCGGAATGCGTTTAATGAGCTGTGTTTAACGCCTACACATTGTATAACAAAAAACGTTACACAGAAATAATTATGTATACGTTTTTTTTGTTCTGAGCGTATGGGTAAATGTTTGCGAATGTTTATTTCAGGTTGTGGATTCGTAACGGTCCGGTAACGATGATTAATACTCTCTCTACAGAATAAATGATTAGGTACCTACCGTTAAATAAAAGGAGAATGTAATTCGGTTAAATTAAGCGGTGAGGCGATATGATCAAACGAATATAAAGGAACGGTTTCATCAACTCGATTATGATTAAACATTTGATATATATGCAGATTTTCTTAGAAATATATAACAAATCGATGTACTTTTGAAGGGAGCTTCAGGAGTTTTTAAATAATGCGGTGTGCGATAAAAATGTTAGTATAAATATTAATCAGTCCTTATGAAGACCACATGACTTTGCATTGGTATATGTATAGAAATTGAACTGCACTTGATCATTTT
This sequence comes from Diatraea saccharalis, assembly GCA_918026875.4. Lineage (NCBI taxonomy): Eukaryota > Metazoa > Arthropoda > Insecta > Lepidoptera > Crambidae > Diatraea > Diatraea saccharalis. Next base: position 7,732,816 of record OU893349.1, read on the forward strand.
CGAAAAATTTTATTTAACTAAAAATTTCAAAAACAACGAACTAGGTGGAAATTCCAATAATCCATTTTTAGTTAAAATATCCTACGGAATCTTACAAGAAAAGTACTCCCCGAAATTCAAGTCTCCACGAACTGCGGTTTATACTATGTGTCAGTCAGTATGTCAGGACAAATATACTACTGTCTTCCGAAAAAGTGATAACACAAGTAAGAAAAAGGTTAAATAGACTCCCTCTGTATAAAAAATTAAAGGTTAAGTTAGCACTGCTGCATCAATCACACGAGTTGAGGAATACATTCAATTTAATTTAAAAATTACCAAAAATGTATCATAGCTATTATGTAAAATTATAGCCTCACCAGCATATAATGTAGCTGCCCGTAGGTGAAAGAATTTTAAAAATCGGTCCAATAGTTTTGGAGTTTATACAGTTTCAAACCTTTACCTTTTATAATATCAATAAAGATAAGATGAAAAAAAGTAAAATCCCGATCTAATATATTTATCACGAATTTAGATGATTACACTTAATGCATGAAAGAACATCTAGTGAGAGTATCGAATACCGTTAATTTAAGTAGCAATTAAAAGTAATTTAGGTAAATAACCATGACCTCAAGAGAAACTGTGTATGAAGAAAATAAAAATATGCACCTGATACAAAAAGTCATTAAATACTATAAATATAAAAATTCACCAGTCCCAAGTACCCCTACCGATTCGAACAGATTACCTTTCACAATCCGGACCGACTGCTCTGATGATTGAGCTACTCAAGACCCATTGGGACTAAAGAACCGCTTAGGCCCTTCTTACTTTCGCTACTAGTGAAAAAATAAATATGTTCTATACTAATATTATAAAGAGAAAAGATTTAATTGTTTGTTTATATTGAATAGACTTCGAAACTACTAGCCAGTTTTTAAAAATACTACGGGTAGCCACATCATACGGGGTCGACATAGGCTATAATTTACGTGCAAAGTCGCGGGACAACAGCTAGTATTATGAATGCAAAATTTATCAAATATAATTAACAAAAAAATTAATAGCTACTGATATTAAAACTTTACATTTAGGTATTTATTAATACTTGGGAAAACGCACAAAGATAGACTTAAAACCTTAGGCACGCCACCAGAATTTTAAATTAAATTTAAAGTTCATTGGCTGAAAGATCTTTTTACAGTCTGAATGAATATTTTATGCTAAAAACAAAATGAACGTTCTACTTTATGTTGGGCGTTAAACAATATTGAGTCGGATTTTTTTATTTATTTAACTTTAATATTCTTCATATTACTTTTTAAATTATCATTTAACTTTTAACGTTACCTACTAACTTGTAAATATATTTGTTTAATTATATCTGAAATTTATTATCTGTACTAATATTATAAAGACGAAAGATTTAATTGTTTGTTTGCAACGAATAGCCGAAACTACAAACCGATTTAAAAAATTCTTTCACCTACGGGAAGGTGTATCATACAGGAATATCATAAGCTATTTTACGCGAGCAAAGTCGCAAAAAACAGCTGGTCATGGATATATTTATATCATTTAGCGAAAATGATAAACTTTTTTAATGAAAATGGAACTAATTCTGATGTACAACTCGCTAAGCTAATTTGGATTGTTTTAACGTTAATCCGTAAAAAAGCAATAAAATAATAATACTCATTTACTTTAATAAGATTTATTTGATTGATTAATAGGTTTAGAATTGAAAACGCAGTTTGACATTATTAAAAATAAAAAGTAATCTAGTTTATGCGAGATAATTGCTAGCAATAGTTAATAACTATTTTTGTTTTATTTATATTTGGTATATATTCTTTGTAACTTTCAATATGCCTGCATTTATTTGAATATTAATGTCTGAGCAGCAAAAACATATAATTGTGTTTTAAGCTTATAATAGAAGTAATGTATAAAAACCACAATGCAAACAAAATTTTATAAATGAATAACTAGATTGTATTTACAATCAGATAAAAACCTCTAAAGTAACGTTTTAAGTATGGGCGATTATATTTGAATTAAACTTTCAAATCACCACAATAAAGCGCCATTAATTAATTACTTTAACTTGAGATCGAAAGAATGTTTTGTCAATGTTATCCAATATTTATTTATTTAACTATCACGAAGTCCAATTTTCGCTTGACCTGTACTTGTAATACTCAATACAAAATTCACATAACACTAATCTGAAAAGTTCTTCACTTAACGTAGGTACGCGCGATGTTCAACTTTTTGCAGACAACTTCCTTTTCTTTACTCACACTGCGATGGTTACTGAGCTTCTATTTTTAGCCGCGCCTGGGAACGCGGGGCCTCGTCGGCTCGATTGCCAACGCCCCCAAGCCCTATCCATTCACTTTGTGGGAGGCCGCGACGTATTGTGCATGCTTAAGCAGAGGACAGAATTGTACAGGTGGGCTTCGAGTTTACCGAATGTGTCTGTTATACCTATTAGGGAATGTCCTCATTCCATTACAGATTTGTACGAATAATCTTCTTAATCCGCAAAAAGGTGTTTTTTCTTAATAAAATCAACAAAGATTTATAGATGGGATAAGATAATGGGCACGTAAGCCGGTGAGAACATAGGTGTAAAACTAGATTCCTAATGAATTCTGTGGTAACATAGGAAATATGAATTTATTTTTTCAAACATTCTTTTAGACCAGAGATTTTGTAGTGAGCTAAAACTCAACGGAGTTGTGTTATTGGTTCCATAGGCAACATTCAGATCTATTATCGACCCGAGATATTGTGTTTATTTGAAATGATCTGGAAAAAATGAAAGGAAAATAAACACGTTTTATCGCCTTGAATATTTTTTTATCCGCAAAAGCACTTTGCGTCTTATTCATATTCAATCATGATATAAACAAAAAAATTGCTTCATGCAATTTTACGACTCAGAATTAGAACATCTAATTTAATTTCGATATGTATGAAATTTAAGTTTTGTGAAAATTCGTGATATTTTCACTATCGAAACTGACTTATTCAAATTCAAACGACCCTAAATTCGGTTCACTAGGTTTGCGACAAAGATCCTATAGCTACATTTCGGCTCCATCGTCGTCATTCGTCATTGTAAATTATAATTTATTTCGCGAGATAATAAACTATTGTAATAATGTAACATACTGCTTTTAATTGATAGTTTGAAGAATTTTGTGTATTTGGTACAAATTGTCGTCAAGTCGAATACAATAAAAACAAGTATTTTCGTAATCTTGAATTTCATAGTGGAATAAAATCTGCCATTAAGATTGATAAATTGTTTTATATTAATTTATACACTTTTCTCATGTATAGGTAAAATATTAACTCCATTACAATGTCAAACCGCACTTAATTTTGAATTCTCTTTTCTCTTTCCCAATCCAAAAGAAATCCAAGGATTAGAATTAATCTAATAAATTTATCAATTTTGTATAACCTCATTTGTGTGGTCAATAAATGTCAATAAGTTTTTTCTTATCTTACTAGGATTTCATAGCTTTTGAAAGTGTTATATTTGTGTTACATTTTACACCAACCAAAGGCCAAATTAAAGTTAAGGTAGTTCTCTAAGTCCACATCAGAAAGTATAAAACGATCTAGCAAATGTGCCCACTATAGATAAGCCTACATAATATATGTTAGGGAACTGCTTCAACTCTATTGCGACTCTACTGAAAGAAGTAACTACAAGGATCTCGTGTGAACCGACTTTCAGTATTACGTATTCAGAGCAGCACCGTATAACCCGCGTTGAGAATAATACACTACTTTTTTAACGGTTCACTGCGTCCTAAAAACGAAGTTACTTTAACTCGTGAATTGAAAGTATGTAGTATACTATACTGAATATACTAAGTTCTTTAAATGAACAATAAAGAGTAACACAGAATTTATTAATATTTGAACTCCTTAATGTCAGTTTATCTTATATTATAAAGATATATGATTTGATTGTTGGTTTGCATCGAAGAGGCTCCAAAACTACTGGACCTGTTTTAAAAATTCTTTCTTCTGCGGGAAGCTACATCATAGGCGGGTCACATAGGCTATAATTTAAGCGATCGAAGTCGCGAGAAAATACTTAGTATAAATATAAAAGGTTACTCAATTCAAATAGTAAATTGAATTAATGAATTATTTATTTTGCACAAACAAGAATAATATTGTTTGGTAACGCCAACATACATTTATTTTAATATTAATAATTAATTTGATTATTCGCGCCGCTTTACAATAAGTATCTCCATTTTGTATTTCTCGCTGGTTGACATTAGTACTTTTCCTGTCTTCCTCCCTCTTTGGCACTGCACAAAAATAAGAGAGAAAGAGCGAGACAGAACATATTCCCGCTGCATCTATGGCGTCTTCAGTAGGAGTCGCTAGTTGAAGAAATTCGCCCGCCGCGTCCGCATTGTAATCGTTCTTCTGTGTTTCGCCGTGTCATAAAACTATATAATTCCGCTTGAATTCCGCATATTGTACTGGTGAGAAGTGTTAGTGAAGAGGTGCTGATGTTCTGTGCTATTTTGAGTGTATAAAACTTAACCGCCACGCCGACGATTTTCTCAGTACGTTTCACTGAAGTTACCGAGGCGTTTTATTACGCCCATAACAGCGTTTAAGTATTTTGGAGGAGACAGGCCAGGTAAACAGGCCTGTCACGCCTGTTGGAGTCCACCTACAGCGCCGTGATACTGAGGAAGGAGACGCCGCTTATGCTCGAGAGCCGCCATTGCGCCATATTGACCACAAGTAAGTGCAGTGCCTCTCCCCTTATATTTCCATTTATTTCGTACTTGTCACCAGCTCTTACCTCGCGAAAACCCGCTAATTTATTTATTTATTTTTCTTGACCGCGCCTTACAGTCCACCCACGTTTTTAAGGAGATTTCGATCTCCCTCCCTGCGTAGCCTGCCTAAGGCCATAAAGGGCGCCTTCATAGTTTGGTCCGTACGAGACGGATTCCTTTTATCCTTCATAGTTTAGTCCATACAAAACGGACTCCTCTTATTCATCACAACCTTACTTTCTCGCTAATTATTGTAGGTAACATACCTATCTACTTCCTATTCGCTAGACACAGGCGTTACATAGATATCTCATATTTATCGCATCTATAATAAATAATAATAGTTTCAAAGAAAGTCATTGTGTACTTTTCTTAAATCCGCATCGCTTTAATAACATAACCCGCTTCTTTATTACTTGTATTTTACGGTCACTGCGTACCTAAACTGTCCTCTTATTAGTATACGCATTATCATAACTTAAAACTATCACCGCGTCATTTTTATTTACTAAATAACATTATTTCGATTGCCGCTGGTAGAACACAACTTATCTACCTATCGCTCGCTCGCAACCGCCATAGGTACCTACCTACCTACCTACTCAGTCGCGCCCCGCTGCACTGTTTTGTTGAACACATTTTTATTCATAATACTTTCGAGTAGGTATTTTTCCGTTTGAATTATTAAAAATGTCTAAAGACAACTCAAATAGTAAATTCGAAATAGATATTCAATTAGCATTATCTCGCCGTAATGCTATTTACGCTCGCCTACAAAATATTTTCGACCTGTATAAAAAGGTCACTTCGGGTCATGAACGACTTGAAGAATTTATGTGTACGTGTATCAATCTAGATACAATACGCGCTGAGTTCCGCGACGCTATAGAAACTTATAACACTTTTATTCTAAAACAGAATCCTAAAGCCACTGTTGATGTTGAGTCATGGTCCAACTTTGAAGACTTATACTGCCGCATCAAATATTATCATGATTCACAAAAATCTAAACTTTCATCCGCGTCTACTTCATGTAGTAATGATCTTGTTAAACAAAAGATACGTTTACCGCCTATTGAAATTATGTCTTTCGATGGCGACATTCGCAATTGGCCATTATTTTATGCTAATTTCAAAAGTATAGTTCATGAAAATAATTCACTGACAGATTCAGAAAAATTATATTATTTGCTCGGCAAATTATCTGATAAGGCTCAGACCGCATTTTCAGGTATTTCCCCAGACGGAGAAAATTATAAGATTATTTTCGATTCACTCATAGGAAAATATGAAGATAAACGTATGTTAGCTTCCGCTTATATAAACAAAATGTTTGAACATAAATCATTTAACAACGCATCTGTCAATAATTTCGAGTCTTTCACAGATAATTTTGTTTCAGCCGCAAACGCATTAAAAAACCTTAAAATCGATAATCTTGCAGATTTTATATTATTTCATATTGCTATAAAAAAGATTGATACTGAAACCGCTCGACTTTTTGAAATGAGTTGCTTGGATAAAATACCTAAGTTTGATAGTTTAGTACACTTTATTAGAGAACAATATCGTATATTGCAAAATACTAAAACCTTGAATAATTCAAGTTCCGCTAATCAATTAATAAATAAAAAAACGCATAATTTTAATAAACCTTTTAAAATTCCGCAACCGCAATCTTACACGGTTTTAGATAAACCTCAAAAATGTTTATGTAATAATTTTACACATGATCATTTATATAAATGTCCGTCATTTTCTAATATGTCGCCTGGCGATCGCTTTAAGTCCGTCAAGGAAAACGGAGTATGTATTAATTGTTTGAGTATAAAACATCGCGTTAGTCAGTGTAACTCTAATATTAAATGTAAGGTTTGTTTTAATAAACATCATACACTTTTACACTTTAATAATAATCCGCATAATAATAATTCAACTCGTATTTCGAGTGGTAATTGCATCACTCGTTCTAACGGTTCACAGTCGAGCACCTCACAGGGTCTGCGTGCGTCGACTCCAGTCGCGTCCCCTCTCGCGCCGCATTCTAGACAAATGAGCACCGATAAGGATAGTGCGAACGATTTGAACGCTCCGCAATGCAACGCGTCCATTGCCTCGCCGCTTTCGAGCGCTTATGATTCTCGCGCGTATGTGCAACAATGTAACGCAAATTTTACTGTGTTATTGTCGACCGCTGTAGTTATTGTTCGTGATGCACTCGATAATGAACATCAGGTACGTTGTTTGTTAGATAACGGCTCTCAAATAAACTTTATCACCGCAGACTGTTGCAAACGCTTAAATTTGAATAAATCCGCTTCTGATACGCCTTTAGTTAAAGGTATTGGTGGTGTAGAAAAACCTGTAAAGGGTCTTGTACATTTCCAATTTTACTCTCGCTTTAATCCGCATGTTAAATATAACGTTAATTCGCTAGTTGTCGATGACATAACCGACAATCTACCAACCGCATCTGTCGATACTTCTGCGTTACCACATTTACGGGGTTTACCGCTCGCCGATTCTTCGTTCAGCATCCCGGGTCGCATTGATATGTTGATTGGGGCTTCGCTTTTTCCGCATCTGTTGTTACCTCGTGTGGTTAATAGCCACTCCTCCGCACCGCCTGCTATACAAACCGTACTCGGTTACATAATTATGGGAACTGTTCCCGCGTTACCTTCACGTCCTAAAAATAAAATTTCGCTCGCTTGTTCTTCTCCAATTTCACCTCCGTCCGATGGAGACTCGATAGAAATAATATTTAAAAAATTCTGGCAAGTCGATGAAGCTCCCGTCGCTTGTCCGACGCCTAAATCGCTCGACGATCTCGAGTGTGAGAATTTCTATTCGGCTACTACCGTCCGCGATAAAGAGACCGGTAGATTTACCGTGGCCTTACCGTTTCGCACCGATGTGTTTTCTCTAGGAAATTCCTATGATATCGCAAAGAGACGTTTTTTCTCTCTCGAAAGAAAATTAGAATCTTCAATCGAATTACGCGTCGCCTACGATAATGTTATTCGTGAATATTTAGATAAAGGTTATCTATCCCCCGCACCGCTCGATAGTTCGAATGATATTTTTCCGGACTATGTTATTCCGCATCATGCAGTTATACGCTTAGATAAAACTACGACTAAATTACGTTCAGTTTTAGACGCCAGTTCTAAAACTAGTTCCGGCCTTTCGCTTAATGATATTTTACATAGTGGTCCTAATTTACAGGGCGATTTATTTACAATCATTTTAAATTTTCGCTTATTCGCTATCGCGCTTTCGGCTGATTGTCGTCAAATGTTCTTACAAATTTCGGTAAGAGAAAGCGACCGCCGCTTTCAACGCATTTTATATCGCTTCAATACGAACGATCCTTTGGTATTGTACCAATTTAATCGAGTATGTTTCGGTCTGAAATCTAGTCCGTATCACGCGCTCCGCACCATACAACAACTGATTGAAGAAGACGGTGATGACTATCCGCGCGCTCGCGCCGTCGCCTCCAACTCGTTGTATATGGACGATATCGTTACAAGTGAGAAATCAGAGTCATCCGCCATACAAGTTTCGCACGAATTGATACAACTTTTCAAACGAGGTCAATTCGACCTTGTCAAGTGGAGCAGTAATTCTAAAACTGTTTTAGATAGCATTCCCGCATCCCATAGATTGAATGAGTCTATAGAGTTCGACAAGTCGTCTGATCAGAAGGTTCTCGGCCTGCGCTGGTGTAAGTCTGACGACAATTTTGAGTTCCGAATTTCCTCGCCGACATTTACGTGTACTAAACGTGGTATACTTTCCACCGTAGCTCGTCTATGGGACATCATGGGCTTCGTTGCGCCCGTTGTTTTGTATGCGAAATTACTTATAAAAGAATTATGGCTTTTAAAGCTCGATTGGGACGAAGTTCCCCCGCATCGCATTGTATGTCTATGGCAATCGTTTTGCTCAACGCTCCCGCATTTAAATAATTTTAAGATTCCGCGTCATTTGGGTCTCTTTGAAGATTGTGTTTTTCGTTTAATTGGATTTTCTGACGCTAGTGAACGTGCTTATGGTGCCGTCATCTACGCTCATATAACTCGCGCCAGTGAAGTGACTGTTCAATTAGTTTGTGCAAAGTCTAAAGTTTCACCAGTGAAACCATTATCTATTGCCAGATTAGAGCTTTGCGCCGCTGAGTTACTGTCAAAGCTTCTTCGTCGTGTCTATGACACTTATAACTCACGTTATGATATATCCGCTATTTACGCATTTACTGATTCCAAGGTAACTCTTTGTTGGATTAATTCCGCCCCGCATCGCTGGCAAACGTTTGTCGCCAATCGCGTCGTTCGTATCATCGAAAACATTCCCGCGAAACACTTCTACCACGTAGCTGGTACTGAAAATCCCGCTGATTGTCTGTCACGGGGCCTAACTCCCGATCAACTCATCGCACACTCTTTGTGGTTGCATGGACCTTCTTGGGTGAAGAACGATCCTTCCGAATGGCCTATAAACAAAATTACTGTATTGGACACAGAAGTGATCCCAGAAGAGAAAAATCATTCTTACCCGGTTGTTTTAAACCCAGATTGTGACTCGCCGCTACTTGCGCTCGCCGAACGTACGTCGTCTTGGACGAAGTTACTTCGTGTTATCGTATTTATATATCGCTTTCTTAATAAGATCCCGCGTCGAATAAAATCTATAACTGTAAGCGACCTCGAATACGCTGAAAACGCTTTATTACGTCAAGTTCAAAATAAATATTTCTTTAAAGATTTCGCTAACTTAAAAAACGGCAAAGGTTGTTCGCCCGCTTTAGTTAAACTACAACCTTTCATTGAAAATGATATAATTCGAGTTGGTGGCCGATTATCTCGTTCGGTTGAGACTTATAATGTTAAACATCCCGCTATTTTACCGCGACGTGATCGCATAGTAGAGCTTCTAATCGATTATTATCATAAAAAATATTTCCATGCAGGTCCAGAACTCGTAATGTCTTTATTGCGTCATAGATATTGGATATTATCCGCTAGAGGAACTATCCGATTTATAATCCATAGGTGTAATGTTTGTCACAAATGGAAACCGCGTCCGCAGAATGCGCCGATCATGAGTGACCTTCCCGAACATAGAGTTAATGTTCCGCTTAAGGCCTTTTCACATACGGGCTGTGATTACGCCGGCCCGATATATTACGTGCCCATACGCACAAGAGGGGCAAAGAGTCGTAAGGGTTACTTATGTATTTTCACCTGTATGACTACTCGAGCTATTCACATCGAATTCGCTACCGATCTTACTACCGCTTGTTTTTTAGCCGCTTTAAAACGTTTTCTGTCGCGCCGCGGACCGATACATTGTTTATATTCCGACAACGGAACAAATTTCCGCGGAGCTTATTCATATTTACGCGACTTATATAATTTCATTGACAAAGAATATCGCCCTCGTTTGGAGGAGGAGCTAGCCGAAAATCGTATAGAGTGGAAATTTATTCCACCCGCTTCACCACACTTCGGAGGTTGTTGGGAGTCGATGGTGAAAGTTGTAAAAACGCATCTTTTCAAAACGATAGGTCAACAGCTTCTTTCTTACGAGGAATTAATTACTATTCTTACGCAAATAGAGTGCTTAATAAATTCTAGGCCTCTCACGGTTCTCAGTGCTGACCCATCGGAGCCTAGCGCCCTAACTCCTTCGCATTTTTTACATACTGTACCGCTTTATTCGCTGCCCGCCGCAGAGATAGAATCAAACGCTGTCAATCTACTCGAAAGACATTCGCTTATGGACAAAATGGTCCAATCATTTTGGAAAAGATGGCGATGCGAGTATCTCTATAATTTACAAACACGTCAAAAATGGAATACGTCTGATAATAACATGATACAGAAGGGTACGGTGGTAGTAGTAATGAATGATAATGCACCTCCTTTGTCATGGCCTTTGGGCGTTATTGAGAAAACGCACCCGTCTAAGGACGGCCGCATACGTGTCGTTTCTGTCCGCACTTCTAAAGGCATAATTGTGCGACCTGTGGTCCGCTTATGTCCTATTCCTACACAATAAATTAAAATACCCTTTTTTCCGTTTCCCTCGTAAGTTTCGCTTAATAAATTTTCTTTAAAGGTACCCTTTAAGGGCCGGGGGAAATGGTAACGCCAACATACATTTATTTTAATATTAATAATTAATTTGATTATTCGCGCCGCTTTACAATAAGTATCTCCATTTTGTATTTCTCGCTGGTTGACATTAGTACTTTTCCTGTCTTCCTCCCTCTTTGGCACTGCACAAAAATAAGAGAGAAAGAGCGAGACAGAACATATTCCCGCTGCATCTATGGCGTCTTCAGTAGGAGTCGCTAGTTGAAGAAATTCGCTCGCCGCGTCCGCATTGTAATCGTTCTTCTGTGTTTCGCCGTGTCATAAAACTATATAATTCCGCTTGAATTCCGCATATTGTACTGGTAAGAAGTGTTAGTGAAGAGGTGCTGATGTTCTGTACTATTTTGAGTGTATAAAACTTACCGCCACGCCGACGGTTTTCTCAGTACGTTTCACTGAAGCTACCGAGGCGTTTTATTACGCCCATAACAGCGTTTAAGTGTTTTGGAGGAGACAGGCCAGGTAAACAGGCCTGCCACGCCTGTCCACCTACAGCGCCGTGATACTGAGGAAGGAGTCGCCGCTTACGCTCGAAAGCCGCCATTGCGCCATATTGACCACAAGTAAGTGCAGTGCCTCTCCCCTTATATTTCCATTTATTTCGTACTTGTCACCAGCTCTTACCTCGCGAAAACCCGCTAATTTATTTATTTATTTTTCTTGACCGCGCCTTACAGTCCACCCACGTTTTTAAGGAGATTTCGATCTCCCTCCCTGCGTAGCCTGCCTAAGGCCATAAAGGGCGCCTTCAATTGTTTTTATTATAATGTTAACAACTTCCCCTATTTCAGGCAGCGGATAGTGCGGAATAAATAGTAAGATCGAAACTATCCGTTTAATTATTTCTATTCAATTTCATATTTATCTTCAATATTACACTTTCGTGTGCTAAACATCATCACCAGCCTGTTTATCTTCAAATTGCTGGGGCTCAGGGCTTTCTTATGGATGGAATCGGATCAAATCGAATACGGAAAAGAAAATCCCGCAATAGTCTTAGACCATGTTTATACTATGATAATAATTAAAATATCGGTGAATATTCTACGTATTGTATTTTTTTCGTTTAGAACAACATCAATAATAACATTCATTACACGACCGTTTCGTGTCTTAACATGCAATAAGCAATATCTAATAGGTGAAGTCTATTTTTATAATAATCGATCAACTATTGCGTAGATAGTACTACGTTACTTTAGAAAGGTTTAAAAATGTTTTACTTAAGGATTGTTAGAAACAGTTCTTCGATAGGTCAAAATTTAAAATATCTTTATTCAAATAAACTTATTTAAAGTGCTTTTGAATCTTCTAACATTTTTTATATACGTTAACCTTCAAAACATCTTATGGTTGATAAGAATGATATCTACAAAACCAAAATTATTAATGATATGAGTTAATTATGTGCAACAGGTATTTTATTATTATCAATGAATACTACCATTAAACATTAATACATTATTGCCGCTCTACACAATAACGATTGTAGCGATTAAACTGCGCAGTGCGTACCTTGTACAGATTATCGTAGGTCCATTGTAGCACTGCAACAATGCATCTAACATTTATACAAACATACTGCGTAAATAAATGCTACGATAAATCGTTGTCCATGGTCATGTGGCACATACCGTCAAAACGTACATGCCCTTACTGTACAAGCAATATATACCATTTACAACCTCTATACTTTAATCAATACATATGGTTTGACCATTTACAGGAAGTACTATTGGACTTATAACAGAGATGTAATGAATAGTTGTATAGTAACTTTACGATTTCACCTAAGGTGTAGAGTTTGTAAAGTTTAAGGCTTGTAGAGTTATGTTATATAGAGTGAGAAACTTGGCGCTGCATAAGATCTGAAAATCTTTTGACGATGCGAGTGACTCACCTTGGCAGCATTTTACATGAATTCTTTTCGGTAAGATAAATATCAAGCAACACGTGTCTGTTATAAATGAGAATAATGTTACTTTTCGAAATCCTAGGAAATGACAGTCAGCGTGGGCGTCAAATATCCTCTTTCCAGCAAATCTATACATAAAGTAATTGGATTTATTAAAGAGAATGTTAAAAAAAAGTAAAAAAGTATGTAGACTTATTGAGTAAAAACTTCTGCAAAATCTTTTGAACTTGGGAAAAAAGGCGAGCGATTATTGGAAATGAGAGTAAAATAAAAATAAAATCATTTAGGTTATTTGGTAATCATTATCTATTTTGCATTTCTGATGCTTAGATAAAAGATATACATATATATGATGATATAATTCTGATGTGACAAAATCACACTTTATTTTCTATAGAATACCTATGTATAATTTCAAAGTTTGATGGCAGTATAGTCAAAAATTATAAATCAAATTTCGAAGGTATAGTATTATTTCTTACCATACTTCGACAACTGAATTATATGTTTTACATTTATTTTGTTTTGACATTAAATAAAACTAAAGTTATATGATATTTAATTCAAATATATTCACCGGTCAGTTAACACGGTACTAAAGTTTGTATTGGATATTCGATGACACTTGACGGTCTTTCCAACCTGAAAAGTCCATCGCACTCGATACGATTTGACAGGTAAACTCTACAAACGTCGGTGATGCTATGGCCTATTAATTTCAATCATTGTGTTGTTAAATCAATTTGTGTTGTGAGTGAGCAACCGCACCGCAGTCAACATCGTTTCACCATTGGAGAATGAAGTTATCAATTTCTCTCTGGGAAATAGTCTAAGCTATTCACTGAAAATAGGTATATTGTGCGATAACCTATATTTTACACTTAGTTCTATAAAATAATGAAGGGGTTGTGAATGATTTCAAAGCAATTAGAGTTGAAAAAAATATATATTAGACAAAATACATTGCTCTGATTCCAAGATGAATAGCTAAAGCCCTAGTATAAAGGAGTATCTAAGATAACAAAGGAAAAGCAACACCCAGATCCGAGACAATATAGAAAATTTAATTTTCTACACTAACTCGACTGGGAGTCGAACCCGGGACCTCAGATTAAGTTCACGGATCACTATTCCCTAAATACATGTCTAATGATTATCTACTTTAAAACATCAGGGACCTGAGACTCGTTGTACTTACAAGGTACAATTACGATTTATTTTCAATCAAGAAGAAAATCTTTAATGCTGACCTGGAGACGAAAGCAAACAAACATAAAATGTAATAGAAATAAACTACTGGTAGTCCCACGCAAGTCGTATAAGTCAACTAAGAAAATGCGAGTTCCGTTTCTCTTTCTAGTATATAAAATACTGGTAAGCCTGCAATTTTCGAGGAAACAATATACAAAGATTACCATTTTATTTGTTGAATTTACCCTATCACTTGTTAATACTGATAATTATAATAAAAAAAAAGAAGAAATTTTTGGTTCCCTTGTATAAATATTTTGCAGTCTTGATCATTTCGACAGAACTTTTCGTTCTTTTTTTGTGAGTAATAAAACAATAATTGGTAACGGTTCTCTTATTCGATGAGTATGGAATCTAGGATTTTATTTTTATTTTCATTTTTTATTCGTTTTTAGTTCTCCTAATGCTATTCTATCATTAGGGTGGCCTTAATAACATTTTTTAGGTTACAGTTTATTTGTCGATGTTTAAGAAACGTAAGTATAACAATGATTATAGAGACTACGTAAGTGTTAATTAGTATTGCCCGTCGTCCCGTATTTTTTCGCCGAGACCAAATTTGTCCCTTTTATCAAATCGATTTCACAAATGGTGTCAAAGTGGGGTGATACACGAAATAAATGTACCTCCAAGTTAATAAAAATCAAAAACTACACCCGCTAACTAGTCACATTTAATTACACAATTGTATTAAATGTAAAAATTCCGTTGCAATTCGCGACGACTGCGTTTCATTTGGACAAACATAAATGTTCTCCATTTATAAGAGAACAACAATATTTACTGTTATTTTTACTTGACAATTTCATTTTTACACAAGTAAGCTCTTACTTTTTAAAGAAATTGATCCTATGGTCCCCGACATAAAGCGTAGGTACTTTAAACACGCAGACAACGCGCATGTTTTACGCTGTAAAACGCGCATATGAAGCGCGTTTGATGCGCATACAAAGGGCCAGAAGAGAAGCGCGCGTTCATGCCACCACACCCTTGGCACCGCAGTTGCAATGATATTTTTTGTGTGCTGCGTGTTTGTGCTGCGATTCACGATCACCCCAGGTTACAAGTCTGCGGTCAAATCTCGTTTGATGCGTGTATAAGCGTGTCGTCCTCGTCAGGGCGTTTAAAATACGCCATGTGCTTGGGATCTAAAAGCCTTTACATACGACGTTTTTCATAGGCGCCGATAACGCATGTTTTTAAAAAAGGCAATAAAAAAGGCATCTGCGCGTTAGTATCGTGACAAACGCGCGTTTACAGTGCGTATTCGTTGCGTATCAGCGCATTAAATATAAGTCGTGTGCAAAGGCTCTAACATTTGACTTTGAAATTATTTTTTAAGTTGAAAGCTACATTTATAAAAGCGTAAATAAAAGCCTATTTTAGCAACGCAGGTAAGATCAGAAGAAGCAGTGTCAGGAAGGTGATTTTTTTTTTTCGAAAATCGGTCGAATAGTTCCAAATTCTATCATGCAAACAAACCATAAAATCTTTTATCTTTAACTCTCTATACGGACCACCATCACTTGCCAATAGCACACACTTTAGTGGCTGACTAAAATATTCGTTTGAAAGAGAAAATAGTGCTTACATTCGTTAGCCATATGCATTTGTAGAGGCAAATATAACATTGACGCAGTTTCTGCTGCATTAAGTCCCAAGTTAAAATTTGTCCGAAAAATTTAATGTCTTTTTCTGTGTGAATAATCCTACATTTTTTTTTTTAACTAAAGAAAATTCATATTCATGCCCTTACTATTAAATAGAACATAAATGAATTTAAAAAATAGGCGCATAAATAAAGTTAATTTCCCATCAAATAATTATATACTTTTACTTATTATAGATACATATAATAGTATAATAATGTATAAAAATGTTGAAATACATATTGTTTTAATGAAAAATGCTTGAAAAACCATTTGTCCCTGGCACTCTGAGATGGGACTCGAGCCCATCTTTCGCAATCCGCGCGACTGCTTTAACTACCAAGCTACGCAAAACCTAACAGAACTGTCGAATTTTTTAAACACTTGTTTCTTTTTCGCTAATACTTTTTTTCAATATTTTTCATTGAGAATATTTTTCAGTAAACTGATCAAATATAAATGCGATTTGTTCTTTTTCTCAGTACCGTTTTTAGATCCCAATCGATGATATATTTGGGTCGTAGCAGTGAACTTTTCATAAATATTATTAAAAACATGTTTTCTTAAGACAAAGAAACTTTCCTAAATGTTTACCAACAAAGTTCAATACGTTACCTACTTTGAAAGTATACCAAGGAATATTTCCAAGTTGTCGTTTTAAATACTTTTAATGATTCACTTGAAAATATGAAAAAACCGACGTGAAGCAACGCTTGCGTTGTGTTTCGTCGTGTAAGTGAGGGTACCGGAGGCCCAACCCCTCCCTACTCCCTTCCCTCTACCCCTCAACCCTTCCCTCCCTATGATCATATTCGTCCCTCAAAGGCCGGCAGCGCTGTAGCTGTGTCAATGGGCGACGGTAATCAGTTACCATCAGGCGATCCGTCTGCTCGTCTGCCGCCTATCCCATAAAAAAAAAAACAACAATACGATATTGAAATAATTACAAACCGGTAGAGTATTATTAGGCATAGGTAAGTTCGGAATTTCTAAAGCTGGCTACGTGTAACTTATGCTTTTACAAAGTAAAAGCGTCCCCTTGAGTGTTTTGCTGTCATAAAAGTTAAGAACCTGTGACAGACAATAATCTGCTATCTTCAATAAAGTTTGGGTCTATTCAGTTTACATTTTACTGGGGTATCTAAAAAGGATTAGATCCCTAAAGGGTGAAGTAAACAAATTATTATAATAAATTTAAACAAAAGTAGAAGCACTTTTTGTTATAACTTCTGGTTTTCACAAAGAAAGCATTAAAATATAATTTAAACTGCATAATATGTGTCCTACTAAGAAACTGTCAAACATTTAAGTCAAGTAAAGGTTCATAAAATGTTGTTGGAGAGAACTAAAATCTGACATTTAACAAATATATGCAAAATAAAATATATGTAGGTAATTGAAATTCCAATGCAAGATTATTATGCGAATAAAAATAACCAGAATGATCATGTACAGGCATACGAATGTTCCAGTTAAATTTAGAATACGATAGATTCGTATGATAAAAAAAAATTGACCGCTAGGATAAGCAGTTCTGCTACGTTTTGTAGAGAATCAATTAAGGTATTTAACTAATATTTATGCCACTTCGATATCGAAGTCGAAGTAAATCTATCAAAAATAAGTAAGTGGAGGAATGTCACCACATACATATGTCTTAAGAACGATTCTAAATTTCATTACCTTATACAAAGGCCCTATAAAAGTTAATACAAATTATAAAGTACTATTTTTGTTTGTGTATATTGAGAGCTGCAATAAAACAGTATTTTATAAAACAGAAAAGAAAGTGAAAATAAAAAAGGGCGCTGTGTACGGTTATATCAAAGTTTCAAATAAAACTCAAGTCTCTACTTTATATGTTTTCCTGAACTTTTAATCTTTAATCCAAATTACCCGTTTGCAAGTTTGAAGTACTTACTTAAAAAGTTTTGAAAAGGTTACGAATCCGACTAACTGCCGCGAAGCCGGTACTCATTGTTAATACTTGCACGTTCCATGGCGAGCGACATACTGTAAATATTTATCGTC
Organism: Diatraea saccharalis; assembly: GCA_918026875.4. Lineage (NCBI taxonomy): Eukaryota > Metazoa > Arthropoda > Insecta > Lepidoptera > Crambidae > Diatraea > Diatraea saccharalis. The sequence continues at coordinate 7,750,640 of OU893349.1, forward strand.
CGCGAGTCTAGACCTTAGACCAGAACAACAACGTGAACCCACGTTTTACTACCTCATTCAACTTGATGAAATCTCTTCTTATTCACAAAGAAATTGTCAATATAAGTTTATACTAGGTAATCTTTGATAGGAATCGTGAGGCTCTCGGCGTTAGCGTAAAACAAACGCTGCAGACACCTGCGGCACCAGCACAGCATCTATATGGTTAACCTACAATGTAATACAAAATGTTAAGGTATACATAATATCACAACGCATATTTTTGTAAGATCAATTAAATATACGCATTACAGTTTACGCAGTATTTTTTAAGCATGACATCATAAAGTATAGTTTTATTAACTACTAGCTGACCCGACAGACTTCGTCCTGTCAAAAAGATTTGTAATGTGGCAGTTTTTTTGCCTACGTGTCACCCTGGTGATAGGGCGTTGTGAATAAAAAATAATTAAATAAAACATATATAAGGATTTAAAAGTAAGTAATCGCTTTATTGTTAATCATGTGAATCATAATTATTATTATTATCAGCATTTCTGGTTCTTCTACCTAAATTGCTTCGTCTTATAGGAGGCATATCAAATATAAATTATTTTTTCACTAATCACGAACTAAACAAACACTAACTAAGTAAACACTCTGCACAAAACACGATATATGAATTTGTTTCGTGTATCAGTTGACAAAAGCAAACTCAGTAGATTAGGTCACAGACAACTTTTTTTTTTTTAAATTTGATATGACTTGAAGTCAAATCCTTTTAAGCCGTACGAATTGTTTTATTGATTTAAAATTTGGATATTAAAAATAATAAAACACTGTTGGTAACGCGATTTTTGTTTGACTGATGTAATGACGTGGAAACTGATGCATTTTATCTCGCGTGCCGAAACTAATACAAAAGAAACGCGAGTTTCGGAACGCGACATTAAACTCCTCCAATTATGTATTCTGTGCTCCAACGCACACACGCACATTGTTTTGATAGATATGATCTTTGACGTTAGGAACACACCTACATTGCTTAGACAACAGTGAGTGCTTGTAATTTAATATGAACTTTATACCATAGCAATACAGCCCAAATTGACTACGTTTTAGTTACAAATCATTTGTATGGGAAAAAGAAAAGGGCTATTTTTAGGGTTTTTCCAGCAATAATTCTAATTTTTCTCCGTCCGCCGTAAAAACCATCCTTGAACTTCAACGAACATTTTAAAAAAAGATTTGGCCAAATTGGTCGAGGCGTTGTTGAGTTATGCGCTTACCAACACATTTTGCGATTCATTTTTATATATATAGATAAATTGCCGCTGCCGCTGCCACAACATGCTCGCTTCGCTCGCTCGCCTCGTTTTGTTTAACGCAAAATTCTAATCTATCCTAAACAATTGATTGGGTCTTTCATATTTAATAACATTATGCGAATTTGAATTATGTAAAATAGCTTAAAAGATTTTTATGTCAATGAGATTGCAGACCTTTTATTTCATGAAAATTGCATCTGGTGTAATTGGTTGTCCTGAATTAGTATCTAAAAATTTTCTTAGAACCACGACAAAGCCCCTGAGATTCAATCCACTTGTATATATCATTCTTGTTTCTACCAATTATAGGCAAAATGCATATCTAAGATGTCTTCGACACTAGCGAGGTTTTGGCTAAGCGTAGTTCTTCAACGATGTATGAGTACCATACAATATATTATTAATTACAGATTTTATCATAGCTACGGACTTGGTATACGTGTGCGTGATCACTATCATAGGTTGAAATGCATATTTAAAGTACTATGTTACTGAGGGTGGAGACAATTGACTATTATTTTTATTATAGTTTTATAATTAGTAGTACTATGTTACTGAGGGTTGAGACAATTGACTGTTATTTTTATTATAGTTTTATAAGTTTTTTCGTTATAAAGCTGTAAGTCTTCTAACAATTTTATTAAATAAATACAATAATTCGTATTCCGTTCGTACGTATTAAAATGCAATTAGCTAAAATTATTTTTAACGATTTAAATTAAATGAGGTAACTTAATTTTATATAAAAAAGGTCTATTACTCTGTTTATGTTAGAATTTGTAGCAATTTTCTCATTTAGCTCACATATTTATCAATTTTCTCAATAAAACACCACCCTCACCTTGCAGGTCGGCAAGGTGAGGGTGGCTAGTGCAGTACCTACGTACTGTTTTCACTAGCTGTCCTCGCGTTTGGACTACGCCTCCGCTTACCATCAGGTGGAGCGCAGTCATTTGCCCTCCGTTTCATAAAATTCGTAAAATAACAACGTTAAATTAAAAAATGGCGAATTTTAGGTTAGGTAATTCTTGTTATTTTTTCTACTGAAATTTCAAATTTCATAAGTTCTTGTGAAAGAACCTTAGAAATTAATTTAGTTTTCTCATTATTTACAGCTTATTTGGATATTATTTCGTAGCACAAAATGTATTGGAATAATCATGTTTTATATACGCGCCCTCTTAAACATGATTGATTGATTGATGTGCTATCGCAGAATAGGCTCGTTGTAATATTGAAACATTCCTATTGAAATAGTTGATGTTCAACTTGTACAAAAATGTAACATTTTATCGTTTCTAAAAATAAATAATGTGTATAAATGTTGGTGTAAATATGTCAAGAAAAGTTGTAGCTTCTTTGTAATTTTTAAATTGCTACTCAGATATTAGATATGTATGATATTGTTAATATCATGATAATTATATTTAATAAATAATTTAATTTAATTAATAAAAAAGTAAAAAATGAAAGAAATTTTAAAATTGATCTAGTAGTTTTGGAGTCTATTCAATGCAAACAAACAATCAAATTTTATAAGTATCAATATAGCATTGCAACAATAATAAATTAACTTATTAATTATAATCATCTATCATTTTTTTTTCATTCAACTAATTACATAGTTATACCTATAACTTCGTAATTAGTTGACGTTACTTCTATTTTCATAATTTATGAAATTGTAAGATAATCTAAAGAAAACAAAATCTAATACTATAATAATTAATATTATGAATATTATTCATTGGTGAATTACTAGTTGCCAGAAAAAAATATAAAATTAAAAATAAATTGCTTTTTCAATGCATAGGACAATGAACTAGATGTAGTTTTCATTTATGCAAAAGAGGTACGTGATGTGAATGAGAAGTTACAGCATTTGATTATAACAAAATCTAGCGGATAACTCTTTCCTCAGACCAACAACGTCTTACATTTGTTACGTATGTTGCTGACAGTAGCTATTTACGGTTAAAAAAATTGTCTGAGCATTCAGTATATACCTATAATTATATATATCAAGTTAATCTACACTACTATGGCTTATACTGAGGCCGAGTACTGATTGGCCACCACTTTTTAAGACATGTATTATCTTTAAGTTAAATCATTATTGTATCTACCCATGTGGTCAATGATTTTTTTTCCTTTCTTCCTAACGTATACTAATAACACTAACGGTTTAAGCTTAAACTTTTATTATAAATTGTTCATACTAATACAATCATACAAAGACAAGATATACCACGATTCAAACAGCCACTGCGCCATCTATAGAGAATGAGAGTAAGCGATGCATCTCACTGCAATTGTTTTAGAACGTTTTATATGATTTTAATACCAATAAAATAATAATAAACAACGTAGTTATTTTGGTCCTGTAGGTCACGTGATCACTACACTACGCTTGGTGATCGTCTTAAATTTCGAAGTTCTTTTTTAACAGATAATAAAATTAAATAAATGTTTTGGTGACTTTTAAATCAGCCGTCTTGCTGAACGGTGATTCAGCTAGAAAGTTTAGCGTGTAATTGAATGGTGCCAAAGTCAAAGTCAAAATAATCTTTATTCAAATAGACTTCTTAAAAGTATTTTCGAATCGTCCAACATTTTTTTCCCTACCACTCAGTTCAGGATGTCTTTTGGCTGATAAGAAGAACGAGCAAGAAACTCACCAGCTCTAATAAGAGTAACGACATTTACAAAAACCATGTCATTACCAGATCAATATATTATAAACAGAGAGGGAAAAAAAAATATAGCCTTATAATGATAACATAATCATTTAATAATAAAGGAAACAAGATAACGAAATGGCTAGTCGCCCAATGAAACGGCTGATTTAATCAATTGACTAAATAAAAGGAATAGTCCTGACATACGGACTAAGAGACAACGTACAGCCTAAACTGCTGGTCGTAGAGATTAGAGACTTGAAATTTAAAACATTCGTCTCATTAAGTAGAAGTGTACTAAGAACGGATTATAAATGATTGACTATATTTTATTTCGAAAACCATCATTTAATGAGAAAAGAAATGGGAGTGGAGTGGTTTTGGGGAATCAAAATATTACCATAACAATATTCTTTTTGAATGCTCTGTACACCTTCACCGGTTTGACTGGTAGAGAATGCCTTTTTGGCATTAAGTCCGCCATTGCTATGTTATAGGCATAAAGATTAAATAAATAAATAAATTCTTGACAATTTGATTTGTCACTGTAATAAATCTATCTTATATTATTTATAGAATTTCCTTAAATAGTAATGAAAATTGCTATTAAATACCTACAATATTTATAAGAAAATGAATGCGCTATCATTTGCTTCTCAGAAGTTTTCGATAAAGTTTTTACACAAAATTTTGATTTTTGAAAGATTTTTTTTTTAATAATCTATGAATTTATTATTTTATTTATGTAATAGACGTAATATGAAATAAAATATAAAATATGGTGCTGTTATAGAATAGATTTACAACACTATAAATCTAAGACTGTTATAGAGCTTAAAGATTAAGCGATAAAAATATTGACGATTCCAGCGACGTTATTTGCGTCTTTATCACCGCTAAGTTCCTTAAGACATTTATTTGTGTTGGTATTATGGACATGAATCACTATCTATATTATAAGTGAGTCACGATCAAGACCTACGAATCGGAATGGGTGGGCGTTGGGCGGAGGTTGCAAGTTGCCATTTATCATACCAAGGGTAGTTTATTGCTTGAATGGGGCGCAGATTTAAGAACCTCTCAATGTAGTTCAATGGGGCGAGCGTGAGTACAGTGTAATAAACCGTTGAGGTCTCTATACACGAATGTAATAGTCGTATTAGAAACAATACAAACTTTTACATCTCTGACGTGATAACATGTAGTAAACTGCGAATATTAAGTAGTACGACTTCCAACAGCTGCGAATGATCACGCCAGTAAAATTGACATTCGAAATATAGGGACGTTAAAATTGTTATTAGCGATGTGTGTGTTATTGGATGGGCAGTTTATGCTTTTATCGATTTTTAATGATTATTGCATATTCATCACAACACTCCAAGGTTAATTAAGAGATAATGTCTAAGGCATTAAGCGCGGGTACATTATATGCATGTTTATATAATATTGCGCTTAATGCCTTAATATTATATAAATTAATATTATATAAATATATTATAATTTATATAATGTTTGCACAATTATGTATTTTTATTTTCTCTCTTTCCCGGTATTTGTATTTGCTTATATATTCCATATTAATTTATTTAAGAGGTACACACTGACTACCTTATTGTATATTTTTTTCCTGAGGTGGGCCTGTTCCTAGAAATTTCAATTTGAAATAAGCAGTGCCCTTGTACTAATGTCTGTTACCTTTGTTGTGTGAAATTGTATGTGTGTACAAAATAGATAAAATAATATTATAAGGCAATATTATATGCATGTAATTGTCTATAAATATAAAATAAATATTAAAAAAAAATATATAAAATACAATAACCCAATGTCCTTTAAGTTTCGCTCATTAAACAACTAAGTAAAATTAAAGCAAAATCAACTTTTTCACAGCGACAATATAATATTCTTTGTAATTTAAAATGTTAAAACTAATGTTGTGACCCATGATTAAAGAAAATTGGTGATCTGTACTACAGGTTCTATATAAGAATCTCTATTAGGCATCGGTCTCTCTCTCTAATGAGGGCTTTGTACCGTTGTTTTTTAAAGTTTGTTATTATTATTTTTATAATAAAATACCATCGGCTCAACTATATACATAATTATGTAAACAATTATCTAAATATTTATGGACATAAATGTTAAAAGTTCATAACAAAACATACGACTACGCTGTCGTTTGGTTATCGATATTATTATATAGCTATAAAAAAAATCTTGTTTTGATTGTCGATTAGATTGTTTCAAATGTTTTTAAAGCATGATTTAGCTGTAGTCGGGTTTTAGTTTTGAATTTAGTTTCATTTAATTAATTTTTGGGTGTAATAAACTTAAATCGCAAGTGACAGCTATCTGTATACATATAAATATATTTGAAATGTGCTGTTTAAGCCCTTTCATTTGATACCCTATACGGAATGATTTATTAATATATTTTATACTTTATGCTATGGCTATAAAGCTATACTTTATGTCATGTAGCCTATATATAGCATGCGGACGACTTAGACGCTTCTAATGATGATACCTTATTTGTCCGATACGATAAGTAGTTTCGAAGTTATAAGGGAACAGATGAACATTCTTACATACACACAAACCTCATTGGTTTGAGCGGGTGTAATCTGATATTATCATTTACTTCTCATATTCAATATATTGGATTGATTTAAACGAAAACAAATCGAAGCTAATGTAATTAATTGTCGTTCTGTGTCGGCGCATCAGATATATTTAGAATTGCATCTCCTTAAAGCCGACATCTAATGCGCCGATGCTTTGGTTAAAAAATCGATTCCCTTAATTACCTTACAAATATATTATTCGCAATATTAAAGCAATAAAATACCTGCGCATCGTGTGCACAATGTGACAATGTACTTTTTTTGCTCGTTTGCTATTATATTTTTCCGTCTTATCATTATTTACATGAAATACCATTCGTTGAGTTAATTTTTCAAATTCCTACAGCTATTCAATTGCGGAAATAGGACATATTGCCTGATGTGCAGCCGTGTATACACCTTTATAATTTACTTAACTGAAGTAGTAATTTTAGGATATAATCCCATTCACTAAAAAAGAAATGATTTATTGATTCACTAAATACACAAAGGTGTTGATGATAGGGTTACGTAGTCCATTGCCATCGATCGACGAGCTACGTTCTAAATTATGTAGCTCGCCGTACAGCCACTTGGGGATATTTATACTAGCATTGACGAAGGGTTATGTTAAAAACAGAAAGGTCAATACCATAATAGCCGTATAGGAAATAACCCTTTTAACTTAGACAAATTATAGATAGACTCTTTAAAAAAAGTCTTCGTTTAAAAATTTCATTGTCATTTTATTATTAGTCTATGACAGAAATGTTTAATAGCACTTCCAAATTGCTTTTGTTTATCTACTTGTGTATATCATTCAAAACTGGTTTAGTTTATTTTTGGATCGAAATAACTTATTTTCTATTTCAATAAATTATGTTCAATGTGGGCGGTACAGAATTATACAACTATGTCAGGGTTTTTGGGTCTCTTACTCTTGGCGACTGGCTGGAAGGACACCATCCTTTTGGATAAGTTTGTGTCATATTATTATATTTGTTCTTTGCTCTTTGTTTTTGACTTTATTATTATCATTGTCGGTTCCCGTATTTCACTATTATTTGTGATCTATTATTTATTATTATATTTTATAATATATCCATCAGTTCTTATTTGCAGTCCTCATCTCCACTAGCTATCATTTTGGTCCATTTGTTCTGTACAGCAGTTTCATAATTTAACATTATTTTTTTTCACTAAATTTTCACACCACCGTTTATTTTGTCCTAAATTTCAGCATGCAAACGTTTTGTCTCTGATCTTCAACTCTCAAATGATCATTTAGTATTGCCCTTTACCACCTCGCAAACTTCAAGAGGTGCACCCTTCGTTGCAGGACAACCTACGCTCACGACACACCTCCCAACGCGGAACAACGACAATACTGAAACATTATCGTGCATCAAAAGTGTTTCCAGTCACAGCAAACGAACAACAATGGTATGGTTGTTTAAAGTCGAACTCAAGCTATTTCACGTACACAAGACATGAAGATTATTTTGGTCCACTCATTGTAACCGTCGGACTTCACCAAGAGACACTATATGTGGCTTTATACACGTGCCTAGCCACATAGACCTTCAAATGGTTTTATCTCTTTCTTAAGACGTCGCACTCACGAGTCTCTGACGATTTATTTCATGCCATCAGATAGTCATATCAGATATTTTCAGTCAATGGCACTAACTTTGCGGAAGGCAGCGATAGCTAACGTCCCTGTTTGACGATTCGGTTACGGAGTTTTCTAAAAACTACAAAATTATCTGGCGCTTTATTTCACCTGCTTCCCCCTTCATTGGTGGGTCCTGGGAACGACTAGTACGTATAATCAAGAACGCACGCCAGGCCTGCCTCAAAGATAAACCCACCCCAGGAAAAACAAATCGTTAACAACATTACATATCTTTATCGGAACATCGTCAGTCACTCCATGGACCACTAAGCTCAGCGATGCAGATTTGTTATAGCCATGCGACTGGCGCAAAGTCTTATGACTAGCTGACTGTTTTAGGCACGTTGCATGGAATAGTGTGCACAGTTCTGATGGTATACTAGTCATTCACCACCGATAGTTAGTGCCCCACGGGGGGTGGAATTGTTGGCGACTGGCTGGAACGTCACCTTCTTTTAGTTTATATCATATTTTTATATTTGTTCTTTTGATTTTGCTCTTTGTTTTTTACTCTATTATTGTCATTGTTGTTTCCCGTTCTTTGCTGTGATTTGTGGTCTATTATTTATTATTTTATATTATCATAAATCCTTTAGTTCTTATTCACAGTCCTCATTCACACTAGCTATCGCTCACACAATGTAAAACTCGTATAATTTATGATTTCGGTTCAGGTATAACTGAAATCTGATATCAAAATGTAAGTTTAAAATTACGTATTAATTATGGCTTATACGTAAAAAAGTTGTGTTGCAATATTTAAACAAAAAAAAAATAAACGTGATAATACTATAATACTCTCTCAAAAATAACAAAAAGATAGTCAAATACCAAGTTTATTCAAAACTAAAACTGAATAATTATTGTCTACGAAGTATTGAGTTGTAACACCGTTCTTTATGATTTTAAAACGTCGGAGCATTACTAATTTCATTGAAGGATAATAAACGAAACTCTTGTTTTTATGATTCAGACACGTTTAACACATTACATTGGCGAACCTGAAGCTTTTAAACGATAAAACAAAACAACGGAAAACTCCCAAATAGCTCGTAACACATAGGAATGTTCCCACAGAGTATTGCTCGATCGGAACACATGTAATTAAATCCGATAACATTTGTCAGCCAGAGACAGTTGAATGGCTCCATTTCGAAACTTATGTGTTAATATTCATACATTATAGGGTTAAAGTACTTAAGCTGACATGGCATTCGGTTGACTGTGTTGAAGTTGGATGCCAAGAGTGGGAGATGCCAAACAATAGGCAATACATGCATCCATGGGTTGGTAGTTGTATTATGATTCCGCTTATTGCCGGCTACAACAGCCGTGACGGAAGTCGTTCGCGTTTAGTATGTGACCCTTGCTTGTACTAACACTACATATTTTAGTTTAATTTTAAAGTTACCCAAACTTTTTTGAATTTTGAAATCATAATTGAATTTTAAATCTAAATTAATCACTGTAGCTCTTGTTATGTATCTGGTGTAGAGGTTAAGTATTACAATGATTTATGTTGAAGACAGCTTTGGTAACCTCGTAACTGCTATTATAGATTTTTTATTTATTCACTTGTTTTGCCATTAAGGCAAAGTGGTAAGCAAATATAAACTATATAATAGAACCACATCTTTTCTTATTCATTATCTATCTTTAAAATTTCGATTCATGTCTATCGTATTTATTTAAGTTACTTTATAAGACAATGGATTGACAGTCTTCGTTGTCAATTGGTTCACATGACGGTTTCAAGGTTTCGGCTTCTAAGGTTCCGAGTTCGATATCTGGCCGGCTAAATGTAGAAATTTTCTGTATATTGTCTTGGCTGTCTTTCTATATTATTTGGAATCTGAGCAATATATGTGATATTGTCTTATATTTTTTTATTATAATTCAAAGTCAAAGTCTCAGCAACAAAAGAGATTAAACTATTCAAATAACAAAGCAATTTTCTAATTAAGTAATTAGAACTATACCACCCCAATCCACTTTCTTTAATAATTTACGAAATGTAACTACTTAACCCAATACAATGTATTTTTGTACTGTTTGATCACCTATTACGGATAATGAATCCCTTTATTAAGGTCTCGTTTTAAATGTATTTGATATCACGTCCTACTACGTAACATATCCATTCAATGTATATAAACTACTTGCTTGTTTAAGTATAAAGTGATGCGTATGATGCTATTGCATGCCCAAACAGTGCTCGCACACACAAATACAATTGATGTTACGCCCCATTGTGCTTTATTGCTTTCCGAAAATTGGCCTTATGTTCAATCGTCACGTTTATCGTTTTATTATATTGCGTTCTCGTGAAACCCGAAACGGAGCCAACAATAACGTTAAGCTAAAAATGTGTTACAAATAAATTTCAATGACAGCTTTTAATAAACTGCTATGTATTGGTTTTTGTAGATTACTTTAACATCGAATGGTTTTGTTATGTATTGCTATTAGGCAAAGACTTTTTCTTTACTGTTGGGAACTTAATTATAATTAGGTGTTGTTTTATTTATATTAATATTCAATTAGTTGTGATGTTGTTGATGATGTTCGTAATAAATGGAATTGTATCTTTAATTTGAGATTTATACGATGCTGTACTTATCACATTTTATATCTATACTAATGTTATAAACAGATAATGGTTCTAACTTTTTTTTTGTTTGTAGGAGATAATTTTTGGACATATTTCTCTGATCATGAAAATTTTTTCTCCTACGGAAAACTATATCATACGCGTGTGACAGGCTATAATAATAATAATAAGTCATTTATTTAAAGCAATAACACTCATATTCACAATCATAAATTTAAAATAACTACAATTAAAATATGAATTAAATTAAAAATTTAAACAAAAATATATTCAAATCATCAACGCATAAAAGGACGGTTTCGATGATACGTATTGTGTAACTGGCTGTTTCCTTGCGACTTTGCCCGCGATAATTATAGCTTTTTCAAAGTCGCAAGAAAACAGCTAGTTACACATTACGTACCATCGAAACCATCCTCTTATGCGTTTTGCTTCTTGATCTTTTTCCTAGGTTATATATATTCAAACTTTTTATGTCTATCATTTTATATGTAATTGTAATTATTGTCACTCATGATCAAATATTTTTTATTTTATGTCAGCTCGTGATTTTCGTTTATCAATAATAATAGTGAATTAATTAGTAGCAATACGATACATCCTGAAGACCTATCTGTGGTAAAACTCACTACATCCTACTTACCTACTTATCATTGAACAAACACATTATTATTACTGTTAAAATAAAAAACATCGAGATTTTATATACGAACTAGCTTTTGCCAGCGGCTTCGCCTGCGTGGTCCCTAGGAAACTGTTTAGTGAGATAAATAATAGGCTATAAGTTAATCGACGCTCATAAATATCCGTATACCAAATTTCATCAAAATCCGTCTAATAATTTTTTCTTGAAAGACTAACAAACATACATATATACATCCATCCTCGCAAACCTTCGCATTTATAAAATTAGTAGGAATATTATTTACAAATAAAATCAACGAAATATAAGACGGATCTTATTTGATTTTATTAAATCTTTCGGCCTATTCAGTGAGGTGTTTTGTATGCGCGAATGGTAGCAGCAAATTAGGTTATGTAATTTGAAGTCTAAAGTTCGTTAGGGCGCTTTGAAATGTTCGCCTTTTTTTCGCGAGCTCTACTTGCTGCAAGGTCAAAACTGCTATACTCGGCATTCTAGTCGTCTTCAATTTGACTTCGTGCCGTTTTCATTTGCTTTTTTTTTATTTAAAAGCTCTTTACGTTATTGAAATATATCATTTTAATTACTATATATCTTTGAAATCAAAATCTTTAAAGGCCATTGGCGTTTCATTTGGCAAACATTTCTATATAAGTAGTATGTTTTTTTAGTTCTTACTGCTGTTCATATTCAGCATGGCTTTGATTAATAACAAAGATTCAACTGCACCGTAATCTATAATATGCACATTATTTCTTCTAAGTCAGTCGTATAATTTACCATCTACATCGTAGCAATGACCGCTACACCAAGATTCGTAGCACGCAACTACAATCCGTAGACTATTAGGATTTTAAAGTCGTAGACTAACTTTACACTGCATTGGATTGATAGACAATTAATTGCAGTTACATTATATTAAGATATATGTTTATGCTAATACCTAGGAATCAATCGGATATCGCAAATTTTCGCTTTTATGATTATTTTTTTACTGTGGTCGAATATTTATTATTTAAGTGGCTAGTTAACGTCTTCCGGCTGATGATGATGATGATGATGAAGTGGCTAATTGTACCCGAACATGCTTCATTACAACAAAGCATGATGCTACATATCGGATATGTAGGTTTTTCTGCATTTCATACCCGATAATTGAAAACCATTAAAACCATTAAAGATAATTGATAACCATATATTTAGCAATATATATATAAAACATTTTTAAATAAGATCAGAAATAAAAAAGTAGAAATAGGGTAGTCAAGCTGTATCTACATTCAACAGTATGAAAAAGAAGTGCTCGCTTTACTCTTGGTTCATACGAATGGGGGTGTTAGTGGGCGATTTCACTTTTCCGTGTCACGTTGCATAGGGCGGGCCGCTGAGTAGTGCTCAACCGCAAATTTATTCTGACCGTCTTTGGCATGGGGCCGACCCCGTCCAGGCATACTCGTTAGTCGCCGAAAGAGGAGGCTATTCTGTAAGCACGGAATTCTTTTTTTATTGCATACTTTTACTTAAAGTGAACTGCTAGTATGTTAGTGAGGGACAATTCTAAAACAGTTAACCTAGACCATCGAGTTGAATTATTTCACGCGTTTCATTCCAGAGATGACATGCATGATAATAAACTTTCATATATATTGTGTAAATATATCAAATGAAAGTGCTTCTTCTGGGAATGTCAAATTCATTCTAATATCATAAAGTTTATATTTTGATTGTTCGTAGAGCAATTTTCGGAAATATTAATCCGATTATGAAAATGCTATCACGTCAGGGAAATACATCATATGCGACCGACAAGGGCGAAGTCGCGGAAAAACAGAAAGCATATCATGTATATAATTTGTAAATAACATTACGTTAATATTTTCCTACTCTCTAAAACTACTAAGCCTAAAATATTGAAAAATGCAGATAATGTTTTTTTTTGTCTATAGATTCAAGGAAAACTTCAAGAAGTCTTATAAAAAACTAACTTTATACAGAACCCTCGATGAGTGCGTGCGTGAGTCCTAATCGTTCTTAGTAAATATTTTTCTATTACAATTTTCTGTTGAATTTTTGTTAACGCACACAGACGTTTGTGTAACAAACACGCTTTTTTAAAATAACTGTTAATTAAGTGTGTGGGAGCTGACGGGATTGTTAAATAAAAAATAGACAGGCGTAAAGCGAATAAATAAAACGTTGCTTTCAAAACTCCGAATACACTTGCTGAAAGAAAAATAAACATTTTTTTACAGCGTTGAAGTAGCAGCAAATATTTCAATATATTATTGGATAAGGGCATCTTTTTTTTCTAACAATGGCTGAATCGTTGTATATACAATTAAAATGAACTTGGTTTGGTTACCGTTTAAATTTATTTTTTAACTAACACTTTTACAGACTTCAAGAAGAAAAAGAGGGTTCTATATTCGACGGCGATGTATGTTTTTTTAAGTATGTTCACCGATTTTACTGCGAACTGTTGACCGAATATTTTTTTTATTGGACAGTTTTATAAACTGTTTAATTAGAAATAATTTTGCACAAATGGTCCCATTAAAATTTTATTAATTTATAGTTTATTTTTAAAACAAAACAAAATAAGCATTTTATAGAATAGAGATAAATATTTTTTGAATTAAGAAGGTTTTATTCTTTCAGTCAGTTTTCTTTAAAATACGGAGGTTGTTATACACCCCCTAAGTACTACTCTCTAACCACACTTTAGATAAATCAACTTTCAGAGGTCGATAAACATATTTGTTAATATTTTTTACTCCTACTGAATTTTAAAGTGATTTGTCAACAACAGTGTCATGTCATACAACCATGAAGTAATATTTCGAATTATAAAATGCATTTAAATGAATATAAGATAATTTAAAATTATCTTCATACATATATAAAGTCGCTTTCCACTGTCTGAACAGAGTGATTCAAGAGAAAGATTTATATCTATAATACACGAGTACGCTAACGAAGCCGCTGGCGGAAAGCTAGTTACCTATAACATTCAATTACCTACTTCTCATTTCATTACCTATGTAGCACAGATGCCTACGACTTCGTAGCAATGATTGAGCTACGAGATATCGTAGATTTCGATTAGACAATTCGCACGTTATCAAAGTCGTGCCTGCCCGTGTAACTATCCTTACATCGTGTTGTGGCTTTCAAACGTCCGCTAATCAATCAGGATTGGTGCGCCCAATCCCAAATCAATCCGGATTGATCAAATTGGTCAATCAGGACTTCATTTTGACATTTAAAAGTCAAAACACGATCTGTTTTACGATGTACGGGCAGTTTCGTGGTAGAAACGCTAAGCGTTAGAATTAAATAAGTAAAAATGATAAAATACAATTAAAGAGGAGCTCGGTAGCGCCATATGGTTGGTTAACGCAAGCAACTTTCGCTAAGGCCGGTCACCTTGTTGTCACACACCTTGAAATCCATCCGTAGGCTTGTGCCTAAGCAGTACGCAGCAGAATTCATTGATAGGTTGGTGATGTTGAATATCATAATTTTAAAATAACATAGTTTGTATACAAATAACATAATCAATAGAACAGTCAAATAAACAGAGGAAAGCTATCAAAGTTTGCCTAACTGACTCGAGCGCAAAAACTAATGTATGTTAAGTTATGCATGTAACTGGAATCATGTAAACAATATGGATAGTGAACGCTACTCATATATCGGAATAAATCTGGTGGACCCTCGTCAGGCAGCCGAGTGACACAATGAAGCGGACCGCAAACAAACCGTAGGTTAAATTATCCACATATAGGTTTTCGTCACAGTTTCTATTACAGTCCATTTATATCAACTCACACACCATATTTTAGTATATTACTCGTATATTGTAGGAAATAATAATTATGATTAATTAATAATAATAATACTTTATTGTCACACCATTTTACAGTTACAATTTTTTAATATAAAATTTACAAATAAAATATAACACGATGATGTAGCAATTGGCGGTCTTATCGCTAACAGCGATTTCTACCAGACGACCTTTGGATGGAGAAGGATGAATAGCAGTTATGAAAAACGGAGGTGTAGAGTAAGAGTACGTAAATTCAAGAAAATAAGTAACATTTAGTAAAGATGCATTAATACTTATAAGATACATAAATTTTGAAAATATATACATAAATACAAATAATATATACATACATAAGATATATACTAATAATATACTTTAGTGAAACGAGGAAGGGATTTAGCAACTTAGAATTACAAAGAGAAATAATGATTTTTTACCAGTTCTTTGAAGATAGTGATTGATTGTGCCTGTCTTATGGAAGCCGGAAGAGCATTCCAAAGGCGAACAGCTTGGACGGTAAATTAGCCATCATAAAAGGTAGTGTTATGGAGAGGAGTTTCAAGTTTCAGGTTTTCCGATGATCTCAAAGAATGTGTAGTGGAACAGTATAGAGGATTAAATCGTTCTTTCAAGTAGCGCGGGAAACAGGGATTAAACAGAATATTATACAGAAGAGATAATATGTGAGTATTCCGGCGAAGTCGAATAGGAAGCCACTTGAGCTGAGTACGAAATTGAAATATATGATCATATTTACGTAATCCAAATATAAATATGTATTCTATGCTGATTAAAGATTTCGAATACATTTGGTTTATGTCATATATTACATATTATTGTCAAATATAAGTTGCTTTATTGTTTGATACAATATATGAGAAATATAATAAAAAATAGTGTCTATTTATGTAATTCAAAATCATGAAATTCTAAAATTATAATAGAACAGAAGACCAAAACCATGGTATTATAAAATTATGACCTGATTTTGGTTAACGCAAAGTTTGACACATAACAGTTGCCATAACGCAACATTTTAAAAATCATTGACGGTAAAATAATTGGATCTTTGCCCCTAAATGAAAAAAAATAAGATCGCAGAGCTAGTTATTATTAGTCGGTTTGAAAAAATGGGATGTCAATCCCACCTTTCAACGTCTATTTGGACACAGGACGCGCCGGCCGTGTGTCCTTGACCACCACCATGTCCATGCACGCGCCATCTTGTTTCCATCTCCATTGCTTTTGTAGTTTTCCATTTTAAAGAGACTTAAGGATAAATGTGCACACTTGTCCCCGGGACTGTACCAAATATGTAAAACAAAATAATATTAAGGTCCATAAATATGAAAATTAAAAGAAACCAATTTAAATAATATAATCATAGTATATATATATATATATATATATATATATATATATATATATATATATATATATATGCTTTTGTCACGTTGGCTTTACGTATCGTGAAAACTTAAAATAAATAAAAGTGTGCAATGCTATTTGTTAGCTAATAACAGTTTGTTTCAACGCTAATTTTATTAGCCTCAATTATGCAGTGTGCTTGTTAGATGGGCGATAGTTAAATAGCCATTCCATGGATTACTCACAGAGAATGGAGTCTACACAATTAAACACCGCAGATCGCTCTGATTTAAGGCTATTCGGCTAAGCCTTAATTGGAGGTCAGATCTAATCGCCGATCGTCGGATACGTCCGAAACATTCTAAAAATAAATTTTATAGATCCGTGCGTAAGAAGGTTTCGAATAAACGCTAACGTTTGAAATGAGGTCATTTCCCTTTCGCGGCTATTCTTGTTGAATTTTATTTTTACCACTTAAGGAGGTTATAGACTGTTTGGAAGGTGTAAACAAGGTTGAATATTTTCGAAGAAGAAATAAATATTGAAGTTAACGCTGTTAGTACAAAGGATTGAACTGCGTGCGGATGTATACTAACTTACGTACATATAACATTACAGAAAAGCGGTCAATCAGAAATAGCCGACCTTTTACCTAAAAACACAGTTTCTTATCAAAATAATCAAAGCTTTACTTTATAATGGTACTTACTTTACTTTATAATGGTGTTATATTTATGAGATACAACACACGTGCGTGCAAAATGACGCCATAAAGCATTAGCGCGATTAAAATTTGCGTACGTCGCCGTGAGTGGGCATTAAGTAAATTTGTGTGAGACCATGCTATAGGTGCGTACCACGGTTTATAATTAGTGATTCCGTTTACAGGTATGTAATACTCCAAATTTCATGTTATTAAAAACGGCGACAACGGAAGAATAAATATGATTTTTATAGTGTTTATTGCAGTATCGTGTAGAAATAGCGTAGCTCTCTCATACATTTTTAAAGTATCATAAACTTTAATGAAGGTCGATTCATATATTTTTGGAAAAGACTTTCCGGATAACGGATAACGAATTAAAATAAAAAAAAAATAAAAAAATAAATAACGGAAAATCCGTCGTCTATTTAAACAAAGAATATATTATACGTTTTTGATACAATTTAATATACCTAACAATAAATATACGAACTTATATCATTTTGTTGAATATACCTAATCTAGAGACTTCTAAGAACCCCTTGACTTGACTTCACTTGGGTCAATGATATTATTATTCCATTTGAAATGGGACTCTAAATTCATTGTCGGCAGCTCATACGGAGAATTTGTACTATCTCACACTACTGTTTACGAGTCTCATAAAATAAAAAAATAGCAACTACATTTCATTTCATATATACATCTATACATAATTAATTTTTAATTAAGTCGCGGGAAAACATATGAAAATATTATAAATTAGCAGCGTGTTCAATTTTTGAGATTTAATTTATCTACGCGATTTACAGCCACGGCGTAATATTTGTTATAAATGTAAACCTTCTAATGAATTTTGAGTGGTAAGGAGCATGCGCCTAATTATCTGGTCTTATTTGATTATATTATCGTCTTAGCAACTTAACCCAACCAATTTAATAAAATAATCAATAAGAATAGAATTCTTTTTATATCTTCTAAAACTTTTATGTCTTTATAAATAAAAAAGGAATTGAAGGAGGTGATGAAATTCGCAGAAACTTTTAACTTTGTTATGGATTTCTTTATAGATGATAACCATTGCGATTTATTAGTTGACTACAGTTGTTCAACAAATAAAACAGCACGAGTGGATCATGAAATACTGCCGGCCGTCCTTTGTGGCGTTGTTTACTTCATCTGTCTCCGCGGCCAAAGTCAAACGTCGCCACCAAAATGAACCTGTTCCGCGATTTTATTTGTGTTTGTTATATTCTTTAAGTATATTACGAGTAAAAGTATATCTCTGATCTGTCACCGTCGAATACTTTGTAAACAGGTATTACCTTTCAAATTCAACTAAGTTAGAGATAGATTAGATTTTAAACATCCCTTGTTACGAACTTTAGACAGTTAAGAGAACTGACGCAGTTCTGTATAATTGTGTGGGTCATTATACAAAGAGACCAAATTTTAGCAATACTTTATAAAAGTAATGAAAGTACAGTTTACTCAGAGTACCTAACCTAAAATTTGTACGTTAATAATAATTCTGGAATCGAATGAAATACACACGTCAAGCCCATTCATGTCACCAATTCAAATCAAATCATTTATTGACCTTATAACAGAGTACGTCACACTACCCAAGTCTTTGTATATAAATTCGATAAATCATTAAAATAAAAATATTTCCAACAATTTCAATAATTACAAGTAAAAGACCCACAAAGCCATGTAAACATTTTGTCAGTAATAACAATAAA
This sequence comes from Diatraea saccharalis, assembly GCA_918026875.4. NCBI lineage: Eukaryota > Metazoa > Arthropoda > Insecta > Lepidoptera > Crambidae > Diatraea > Diatraea saccharalis. The sequence continues at coordinate 7,769,808 of OU893349.1, forward strand.
AATAGAAATAAACAGCATTCAAACATTTTGTCGATATAACTAATTTACAATAAAAATTTCCTACAGGTTTTCCAATAAATATACAAAAACTGTAAATTTCGAATAAAAGTAAAATGTTAGACAAACAAGGCAAAAGAGAACTTCATGTATTCATTTAATAAATTGAGTTTTAATTTTAACCCACTTAAAGAATAGTTTTTATGATTTAATTACAATTATTTTCACTTTTTTCTTTTGACTTGTTATTTATCAAATTTCTAAGTCGATTGGATTTACACATCAATTTTTATTTCCCTTGAGGGTGCTGAAATATGCGTTTTACGTGGTTTTTACACGATAATTCAAAAGTTTTTTTTTTTAATATTTTTATGGAATTTTACACGTATATCTGAATATGGTTTTATGATTTTCAACTCGATATGTCCGCGAGTTCCATACGAAGTACTCCCATAATAACGTTCGAGAGCATTCGCCCGGATTGCGAAAGGTCATGGTATAGCTTTTCTCAGCAAGCCTTTTTTATTAGGCATCACTGAAATGAAATTATTCAGCAGCAAATGAATTGATAGATACGTTAATAGCCGTAAGTTTATGGACTTTTTATGCGTAGGCGCGTGGCATTCAACATGTTTAATTGGATGGATCATGCATGACGTATCAGTGGTCGTGTGTTGAGGTGACGTCAGGTTGGAGTGTGGGGTGACGGCCCGGGTGGGGGGCGAGCACCTGCGCAGGATGCACCCGCATGCAGCCGCCAGCCCGTCTGGCGCCGTCCGTCACCCTACCCCCTCCACTCACCCCGCACACCCACGCCTGGGTTTGTTTTTAACTTTGATTGATAATTTGTTACTGAAGTGCGTGCGTACCGTTGCAAAAACATTACCATCCATTCGACTTCTGTTTATCTCAATTGTAATTCAGTTAAGCTTTTCATGTGATTATTTTGGTTATTTTTCTTTCGTTCTTGTTAGGATTCCGTACTTTTAAAGAAAGAAACGGATACTGTATGGTATCACTCGCGTGTCTGTTTGTCTTCTCTCTTTCTCTCTGTTACATGTAGTTTGATCCAAATTGAAATATGAGACCGATTGAACTGAAATTTGGTACATTTGGAATTTAAATTTGATCCTCAATTTTAGTGGTGTTAACAAAATAATGGCATTTAAATGGCGTCTCATTAATTGTATATTTTCACTACGCTATTCACCTAACGCGAGGCAAAAATGATGACAATTTTTTTGCTATTTTGCTATACAGTGACAAGGACTATTTAGGATTTATAAATTGCAATTGTCACGCCATTGATACGATATAATTACATTAATATAGCATAATCGAGCCCCTGACCAAATGGCTTGTAACTTTCAATAATTGAGTCACTCTGTATTCAGTGCTGTCACCTCGAGGTAACCAGTAACAACGAAAATAACCCCTAACAGACAAACAAAGTAAGAAACTGACTTTTTATATTAGTATAAATAACATGACAGATAAAAGCAAATGCTACGTATAATTATGCATTTGAATTACATAACAAATGTCACTCATTAAATCATGCACGCCTTACATGTGTAAAATGATTAGAACACATGATGTCATACTCGCGAACCGTGACACATGTAACATTAATATTATGTACTTATATAAAACCTTATACTAAAATGAATGAATGAACATGGCTCATTGTGTGCGCACATGGTCTAACTTCATGATGCCCTTTTATCGCGAATATATCTTCCTCAAAATAGTGGACTCACATCCAATCGTAACAAAAAAATATTAATACAGTGGAATCTGAATAATAGAGAACTGGGTAAGCGGAAAAACTCTATAGATGACAGTAACCCTTGTATTCGTAATAGTCGAGAGAGAAGTAATTACATATGAAAATGTCACAACTTAAGCAGATACCTATTTTAACCAATATACGAGCTAACAAAATTAGTATTCTTAATATTCTTGTTATTTGTAAAAATATCTGCTTATGTTCTCTCGACTATAGATACGAGTGTCTGGTATCTATAGTCGAGAGAACAAAAATCTTTATAAGAGAAAGTCGTATTTTCACTGGTGAACTTCTATAACTGAAACTTGCACTTACCTCTAGCTGTATAAATGACAGCCAAAAACAAACAAAGCCATTAAACATCTGCTATTTATGACCTGTATATTTTGAATTTAGAAAAATTAACCACTGTTTTTCATTCCTCAAATTTCGAGAAACCAATTAAAAATAAATAGTTGTTATTGTAAATTGTATTTAATGATTGCCTTGAAGTAGTAAACGCTTTCGAGTGCCCTGTTCACAGGACAGCTTCTACCACTTTACCTTCTCCCCGTTACCCAGGGACTGAGTCAGTGTCTCGACATGACCCAAGTTATCATTCCGCGGGTTAGAATATACATCGTGATAAATAAATATGTAACATTTGTATATTTGACTAGTCTTAAGTATTATAAAAAAACCACTACGTAAAACCGCTATCGAGTTCCTCCTCACTATAAATATAAACACGATTTCTTATTGTTCTTCAATCGTCAGCTAAAAGGCGTCCTGAACTTGTGATAGCGAAAAAATTGGACAATTCAAAAGAGCTTGCAATAAGCTTACTTGAATAAAACATTTTCAATTTCATACTATTTTATATAATGAGAAAACGGAAGTTATGACGGACAATGAACTAAGCTTAGATTAATGAAATATTTAATATCATTCTCATAATTTCGAAATGTTTCTGTAATAAAATATTCTTTTAGAAAATCTCAAGTTGTTTTAATTAGATACTATGTAATGAAATTACCGCAAATACTTAAGCAGTTTATATCACAAAAGTGCCTGTTACTCACTTAATGGACACCGTTAAGATTACAATTACAGTATAATGTGTTGTTATACGCATAATTAATTTACATGAAATAACACTGCACAACTAAAAGGCATGATATTTTAAGCGGCTACCTAATTGAAAATCTATCACGATGCCTTTCAAAAGTAGCGATTGTGCTGGTGATTTAGTTGGTGATTTTGGAACGAATAATGATGAACGAATAATGATTCGAATGATCAAAAACATGATAAAAACTTACTAAAGCGTATTGAGAGATTTTAGTTAGCATTCAACTTTCTCGTTTGACATCTCTCAATAGCTTTCGAAGATATGTGCATCTAAAAATAACCGATATCTTCCAAAAATGTCGCGATGGCAATCGATATCACATGTCAAATAGTTGTAGCGTGAAGTTCGTGAATATTTTTCAAATGTGAAATTGAAAGGCATTGCGATAAATTTGAAAAATTACCCAATTAGGCCCCGAGTAATGGTAAGCTTTGGTGTGACCTATATTTAAGTTTAAATATAACTATACAATTAACCTAAAATACTGATCCCGTAGTTTAATATTAGTCTTGTGCACTATTCATGACATGCAAATATCGCTCGTCGACAAACTTGCTCTAAATTTCCCGACCTCCCACACCATCTACTTAATTATTATTTAAGAGTTTGTGAACTCAAATTGCGGGGACAAGGTCAGAGCGTTTTGCAAATTAATAAAACTCTAAAATAAATAGACGAGTATCTCAATACATATGCCAGCAACTGGCAGCTTGACCAATTAGTCACATTTATCATCCGATTCAATCACAGGCATTTTTTGAACCTTGACTTAGGTCAGTACCTAACTCTAATCTATTTATTTATTTATTTATTTTTAGGAAGATTTACAGATAAATATCGACATTATGTCACAAGGTAAATTATTCCGATGCTAATTACAAATCTCCACAAATAGGGTAATATTATAAAGAGGAAAGATTTGATTGTTTATTTGTTTGAAACGAATGGACTCTGAATTAATTACCAGTCTTAAAAAAATCTTTCAACTACGGGAAGCTACATCATACGCGGTTATTTGTTCAACAAATCGATCCTACAATCATAAGACCCACACAGGATTTTACAAAACAAAGTTAATGTAACTTATCCTAACTTCGTACGCATTTTTTTCATTGCAGTCCTGAAAATATGCACGTACATACATTTTGACGATTCATTTTCTTCATCATCATCATCATCAGCCCTTTTACATCCCCACTGCAGGGGCTCAGGCCTTCCTTATGGATGGTTAAGGAGGATGGGCCATGACCCTCCACGCTGGCCCAATGCGGATTGGAGGATATTAACGACTGCAAATGCAGCCGGGACCAACGGCTTAACGTGCCTTCCGAATCACGGAGTACCTCGAAATAATATTTTTTGGTCACCCATCCCGTGACCGACCCTTGCGAAAGTTGCCTAACGACAATGATCGCGGGCCGCGGCGGTTATCCACTACGCCACCGAGATACTAGCGAGGCTTTCATGTTTATTTAAAATTATTATAAGTAATTAAGAAGCTACGCGGAAAATAATGGAAATTGCGATCAAGCAAATTTAATTTTCCAACGGATAAAGACATAAGACAAAATATTGTTTCGACATTTGCCTGTCTTTTATTACCTGCCGTAATCAAATTTTCATTAGATTTTAGTATCGTAATTTGAAGATATCTTTACAATGTGGAATTAATTAACCGGTTAGGTTAAATTCTCTGAGGAAATTTGAATAATGAAATATCCAGCCGTTAATTGCCTTATAAAAAAAAGTCGCAACAGAAAGTAGTACAGATGGAAATTGAGAAGTGAATGGCAAGTCCTTGAATGACCTCTATGTGGATCGTGCGTGGGTGTCGCAGACGCTTTGATTTTCTTAAAACGAATTTTCTGCGGTAAAACCACAGGCCAGACCATGAAATCAAGCATTTAACTCCAGATTAAGGAACTCGTTCAATTATTCTACGTTTTACGATTAAAGCGTAAAAGTCGTCTACTGGCAGGTCATTCCTAATCACTTACTATTTTTAGTCAAACAGATCATCGTCTTATAAATCGAGTTAAAGATTTTATTTTTAAAGTTATTTGGAAAAATTGCAATATGAAACTTTGCATAGAGAATATTAATAATATCTTCCTATCCTGGGCGTTTTTCATCCAGTTACATATTTATTTAAATCAGTGTAAGGTACATAGTTAGTATATATATATAATTTTTATATAAGAGGCTTTTTCGACAAGTTTAGGTTACTTTTATTATGTAGTTTAATCATTCAAATAATCATTATCATTCGCTCCAAAAGGCACCAAAACCAATATTAAAATTAGTTTCACCTACGAGTACTTAGCTGCATCATACACGGGTAACAATATTATAATAATTATTAACATTTGTTGATAAGTATAATTTATGTTGTCGAAGTCGCGAGTAATAAATATGATGACATATTTTAATAAATATTAGACAAAATCACATATATCAAAATTTCCTATTCAGTAAATATAATTATCATCATATACAAACCTACTATTGACTTATGATATCCCCGAAGTGAATTTAAATAAAATAATTTAAATTCACTTTAAAATAATTTGTCAGTTAAAGATTTCATTATGTAGTGTTGTTAAAACGATCGATCGATCTCAACACTCCTGGGGTGGGAATTCATTCATAAATCAATATTTTTTCTGAAGGAATCCAATAGGCTGCATTTATTTGTAAGAGTGTGAATATAATATTACCGCCTAAAACTCATTTCAAAAGAAAATTTTGTTGATAATGTTTACTTAACAATAATCAAACCAAATCATAAAATCTTTTATTCAAATTATTAAGAACTCAAAGTCAAAAAAACTTTTATTTTTAAATCTGTTTTAAATTTGTGCATGTTATGAAAATTATTTATCAAGTGTAATGATAGATTTTTCCATTTTTCCATTCCATCCTGTAATCAAAGTAATCGTTATGCAATTTTATAGCTATGATATTACGATGAGCTCACGCGACTGCTTCATGAAGTCGCATACCCCGGTTGGAACAATGTAGAAAATGAACTTTTCTATATTGTCTAGAGTCTGGTTTTTGTGGTATCTTCGTTGTTTCAAATTCTCATAATTTAAGTTGCCTAATATTAATCATTTTATTTGCTTGAAAATATGGTATATGTTTTCTTTTTTATTCGTTCACTTGAATATTTGTTTTGTATATAATGTCAAAATACGATCACGTCGCTAATTTACTAATTTATACTAAACACATAATATGTAAAAAAAAAACGACTTTTGAAATAGACGGCGATTTTATATATGTTAACCATTTTTTGCGAATTATAGACTTATTTTTAAAATTATCGTCGGCTTTTACAGCTCAATAAATGTTAATATTCCTCGCATAAATCCATGAACATATAATGAAAGGAATTTATTTTTTAGTTTTTAAGAATAATAAAGAAGAAAACAATTGTTTCATGTATTTATTAGTTTCTTTCTTTTTTTACTCTTTAAGCGTCAAGTTAGCAGGCACACTAATAATCAGAAATATCTCGAATTCTATTGGAACGAGTAAAATGAAAGTTAGTAGCATAGAAGTTACTATGTAGACAATGTTTTGTGACATGTAGTTGAAACTAATTCGAATCATATGTCTATTGTGCCTGCTATCTAGGCATCTAGTTAGATTAATGTGATAATTGACATTTCACGTGATTTAAAATCTACGTATTATTAGTTTATATAAACTATTCATATACTTTGATATTTTTGAGCAAAAACATAATTACATTTATGGTCGTACGTGGGTGCCGTATTTTCTATACCGCCGCCGCAAAGAAACCTAAGTGATCGTACGTAAGCCAAGGTCACAAAATGGAGCGTTTATTTCATAAAGATTTTTTTGTGTGATTTTTTTTTTGCATGTTCTTCGAAGGTGGTCTAGGTAATTTGTCGGTAACCAATCCGCATTGGGAACCTACACGTGGACCCAGTAACGATTACTGTTTGGATTGGTATCATCATACCATGTATAAGAAAGGCCTGTAGTTAGGCACCCAACACCCTACCTATCAGTACGGGGCCGCGTGATTGGCCCAACGCGGATTGGTTAGTTGCTGGGTATCTAACTACAGGCCCTTCTTATGCATTTATCAGCAAAACCACCACGTGTACTGGGACCACTACGCAAGCCCAATACTAATTGCTGGATCGATTGATTTCATCCATTAAGAAAAGCTGTGCTATTGACCATCAATCGCATTGTGACCTACACGCGGGCCCAACGGAACGAATGTTGGGTGGAATGGATCCATCCATCATGAAGACCTGTGATTTAGCACCACAAATTCTGATCGAGCCCACCATGCAGGTCCAGTACGGATTATCATCCATCAAAAAGACGTACCTTTGCGCCAATTCGCATTGGGCAATCTAAAGCAACGCAGGTATTAAAACACCCCGACCCAAGAAAATAAATATAGAAATTTTCGTTTTCTATATCAGCCCAACCGAACCCGGGACCTCAAAATGGCGAGATAAGCTTTGAAACTAGCATATAATCTACTCAGCCACGGATGTAGACAAATAAAAAAATTAATTTTGTTATACGACGCGAATTTCTCCGCAAAAATGACACATGCCCATCTTCTAACCCGCCTTAGCAGAGACTGATTACTAGACAGCGCGAGCCCATAATACGCATGCTTTAAAATTTTCTAATAAGTGGTAATTTGGCCCGAAATGGTTTCATATAAATGTTATCTAAAAAAAATGATTTCACATTATAGAACCGATTTCACTGTTTAAAAAAGTGAGAAATAATAATTTGCCTAAAAGGGAAGCTGTCACACATAACAACCGTCGATTTCAGCTAAAAATTAGATTTAACTTCACTTGTCAGAATTACATACTAAAAAGAAAAAAGTAATATTATTATATTGCGAAAAACAAGATCTATATACATTAATCCGGCAGTGTTGATTATGAAAAAAATCTTATTGAATAATTAATTTTCTCCATCTTCTTCAGAGCTCTAATTAATTAAAATATTGGTATCTATTAATCATCTAAGAGAGCACCTCACATCAACTTTCATGTTTATTCAAAGAAGCGTAGGTACTGCGTATTTACAAGGTATATTAAATCTAAATATATTTTATGTGTGCGATTTCGTTTTGCCGAACTTAATTTTATTTTAAAGATTTTTTAAAACTTTACAGAGTGATTTTTTGGTTCAAGATTTATATTTATATATTCTTATGATATAAATTTTATAAGAATAAATATGTACTAATTTGTAAATGATTCGGCGGATTACAAGATTATTTTGACGTCGATGATGATAGAATGCCAAGTGTGGCCTGTATTCGTAAACAAGTTTAATAATTAATAATAATTTATATGTCAATAAAGCGCGCTTCATTCAATTACGTATGTTATTGAATGAAGCGCGAAGAAGGTTACGATCAGTATTCTTATTCGCTCGCTTAAAATCTCTTTGGTACCTACGACTTACACGAAACACATGACACAATTTTTTTACAGTTATCATTTTGGTATTGGCAGTACCGATAATTTAAAAGTTTATTTTTACCCGAGGGATAAATATCAGTTGTTGCAGTCGAGGGAAACAAATTGTGAATTGCTTAGGTTGTATGTAAATTAGTCGTAAATGAGCGGTAGATACTAGACGAATGATTCAAAAATACGACTCGAGAATAAACAGATGTAAGCTGTTGTTTACCATATAAGTAAATATATCATTCATAATGTGTGTAAGTGCTTAATATTTTCAAATAAAATGAATTCAAATCCTAAAGAGAATTTACTTAACTGTTTATTATGATTAATTAGAGGACAATATTCGGAATTTCATTACTAAAATAAAACAATATTAAAAGCAGAGTCGGCTCGGTAAAATAACAATTACTTAATTTAAAATAAACGAGTAAGCTCCTTTGATGTGTACTCGACATTATTCGTAAAACAATCCATTAAGGTCACATTATCGCAGACATAAAAATATTCCATGACATTCAGATATTCTTTGTATTATATGAATTCAAACAACATAATGGCATTATACTGAGTGCCACATAATGCGTCACTGCGTTTTATGTAATGTAATAAAAGTTTATACGATTATTATTATATAAGTTATAGGAAGCAATGATTGATAAGACAAAATCTACAGGAATAAAGTGCTAAAATTATAAAATTATTATTTTGACAAATAGTTTGTCAGTGATAATAAAAACTCAGGAAACTGACACATTGAGCTGAGATACGCACACGGTGAGTGAGTTTCTAAGTGGAATCTGCAGTACCAATGTTCGATGGAAGCAGAAATGTTGAAAGAGATCGAATGGTCTAGTCCTAAATGGAAAAACATTGACACTGCTACAGTATACGGTCTCTGTTCAGAAAGCTAAGTGGTATCTACGTATGATACTTTTCCTATTTCTTTTTTTTGCAATTTTAGGCATTGGAATATTCAGTCACTATATATTAGTATAAAGTCAAGAGCTCACCTATAGACTAACTATATGTATAGCCATTACTTTGATCAACTGAACAGTTAAAGTAAATAAACAAAAAATGAAAGCCCTGTAGTTCGAGACAATGGCGGGATAAGCAGTCTCATTAAATGATCCTTCCCTACAATGTAAAGAATCTAATGTAAAGATAGGTAAATATCGTCAACTAGTAGTTAAATCCCGCAATAACACTACAGGACCATTGCGTTACGAAAATATATACTAACCTTTATGCTCATAACAAAATAATAAAAAAGGAACTGTCTCAGTCACCTCCGTAAGGTAAACGAACCTATGACCTACTACCTGAATAGTCAGGTGACTACTCCATCATCTGAGCTACCAGAGATCGTAAGTACCGAGAAAATCATTATCTCAAGTGCTTGTCACTTTCGCTACTAATGAGTGTACCCTTTCTATGAAATAAGAAAAAACTATATAATTATTGTGCATCTAGAATAACAGGTAAAAATAGCCTGGTAAATTGTTAATTTATACAAAAATACTTAATCCAATTTTTAAAACTCATCGGTTTTAGATTTTACAAAAACATCATTAAGCGTGAGTTACTACTACCTAAGATTACTACAAATATTATATTAATCACATGCCCTTCGGTTGTTCATATAAATAACCCTTGTATATTTTTTATTTCAATTATTTGTTCACATTTGCTTTTCAGTTACACATAATTATTTAATATTGTTATTATTGACTTGGTAATGAAATAATCTTTGTAAAACGAATTGTTGCTTCTGTGAGAGCTTTCGCTAGTTCTTGTTATCGGGCAAAAGGGTTTAGTCACAAAATGTCATCTCGAAAAAAAGGTCATATTTAAAAGTAATTTAAACTGTTTAAAAGTAATTTAATTTAATAAAAAGTGTGCTTGGAAATATAAGAAACACTGAAGTTCTAAGCTAATCGTAACTAATTCGCCAGTTACCATCTACTTACATATACGTAAATCTTATGTGGATATCACATGTTTATGTATAAAAAACTTTTGTCTTTTATATTTGTGTGAGAAAATAACTTATCGTGGTCGGTAAAAGTGAATCTATTCTGTGATAAATCTTGTTTGCATCGTAAATGTTGGTGAACATCCTGGCATTATTTCCTTCCCATTTGACTTCAAAAGATGTCATTGAAAGCGACAGCTGTATTCGCTCCGGATTACATTTATTAAGTACCATCTCGTCAGCATCATTTAAAGATATTTTTTTAGGCTCTCTGGCTCCCGAGTAAACAAAGAGAAACTATGACAACTGTTCTAATGAAACAACGATTGAGCAGAGAAAATGAATATATTTGTTTTTTATCATTGAACCATAAACATTTTTGTGACCACGGAACACAGGTTTTAATACTTTAAATACTAGACAGTATAATATTGATTGTTCATTTTGTTACATTAGTATAATATTTAATTCAACAATAACTATAATTTTAGCTATTTATTTAGTATTTATTCATTGTATGTACAAGCTAAGTTTATATTATAATCAATAATGTTAAAATAGAGCATGAAAAGACAATAAAATAAAATCACTGTTGACAAAACTAGTAGCTTCATCTAGGATCACGTAAATATAATAAATTACGTTGTCGTTTTTGTTTGGGGTAAGTTGGTGCGTATTGGGAAGGAGCCCAAAGTTGCCTATGTAAATCGCTAGCATTCTATTTCCAAACAAAACTAATCATATAACAATGCTCTATCTAACGACATAAAAGACATTTCACGGGAATGAAATGAGTTTTCGTGGTCAAAAAAAAAAAGAATTTGAATGAAATAAGAAATATTAGCTATTAATAGTTCAGATTTCATGAATATTCTTGTCATACGGATAAAAACATATGCTTGTAATTAATCAAGGACTCAAACTTCTACTCGACTATACATATTATACTCGTATAGCGTAAGAACCATTGAAACAATATCTGCGTAAGATACGATATCTTACTCTTGACCAGCGAAAAGTGACGTTTCAGCACGTGTAGCATGACAAACTCGAGAAACACATTGTCACCCAAATGGGCGAGAAAAGTGACATTTGAGTGTAGATAAAACGTTCTCGAGTTCGTCATGCGCTAGCGGTGGTTTTTGTTCTGTGTCACCACTGCGGACGATATGTCTACGGATTCTCGGATACATCGGTGATATAAGAAAAAAAATATACCTGTGATATCCGTCGAAAATAGAACCTCCTCCATTTTGATTTTAAAGAAGTTTAAAAAGAGTGCTTTCATTCGCAACCTCAAACTTTCTTAAAACCTTAATGAAGGAAAATATTGTAGTTGAGCGTAATATTTTTAACAAAATAGTAAACCAGTCCTATTTTTCTTCCATTCATGTTCTATTTATTTTCACCTTCATTACGGTTTTGCCCTCGTACGATGTTGGCGATGTATTTACACGTTCGCCTCACTTATTTATATTAGATATTATTATTTTATTTTAACGGCTATAGATTTGATTTTGTTTAATAATTTTCGAATGTAGGGTAACCCCTTATTATAACAAGGGGTTACCCTTATAAAGTTAACACTTTTGATAATGCTTATAATGTACCCTAAAAATGTCACTCGATATGAATAAATTATACTCAAAAAAGTATCTGTTTAGAAAATATATGTAAGAAGAAAATACGATCACACAATAAAAGATGAAAAACATTTTCCAGCTTAGCAATGTAGTATCAGTTATCACTTTGTTAGATCAGACTTATTATCAGATAGAGTCCAGATCTATTGAAAATAACGATGTTCTAAAGCATCATCTATTTAACGCTCCGATTCAACGATTTGTATCTGTGGAAATCTAGTCGGAGATTTCCCAAGATAATAAAGTCGCTGAAGTTTTCTCCAAAGAAAATAAAACTTATAGATTTACAATAAATTACTTTAAAGTATAATAATTTAAATATGTTGAAAAATATAGTTTAGCATTTCAATTATTTGTAATAATAATATACAGAAAAAGTAAATGCACTTTACTGATAATTTGCCTTTCTAATAAATAAATAATAGGATTCAGGATAATACTATACAATAAGAACAAAATGCTTGATGCGAAAAGGCAATCTAGGAAATCTTATGAATATTTATAAATGACATACTCTAACTGGTTTCACTTTAACAATTCTTTACCATACCTACCATAGATATGGAATTAGGTTATTTCAAATTCAGTATGTTGACAGCTTTGCCAGCCTCTTTAGTTTGATAAGTATTTTTTTATATTTTTAATCTGAATTTTATATGACTGTCACTTATAATTAATGTTTTTTGACAGTGTTTGCTGTCTATCTGTAGTCGTGTTTTCATACGTATTTTTAAATATATCTTTTTATGTAGTTAAATTATTATCTTTCTGTCCATAACACTTCGGATTTCAAAGATGGCTAAAGGTTGGTGTTTATGTTAAGTTTATATTTAAATAGAAATTTAAAAGAAGTGTACATTATTTATGGGTAATTTATATTATGGGTAAGGAATTTATTTTATGGGTAAGGTATGCATGTTTTCATCACTTTTCAGTTAATATTCGTCGAAATTATAAGGTTTTTGCAAGGTTGATTTATTCCGTTGTCTTACATGAAAACTGGGTATTTTTTAAAATCTCATTATTGGGAAGTAAAGGAACTTACACCAATACAGCCAACACGTCATCAAAATTTTCCGATTTCTTACAGAGAATATTACCATAATACAATTGAGATTGTCTTATCACTGTTCTTCACACAACTGAGAAAATTTGGATTTTTTTTTCAGACCTTAAAAATAGCATAGATTATCGTATAAAAATATTTTACGTTACATTTCAAAACTAATCTTCTCCCTTACTCACATTAACGACTACGTATTGAATTAAAATAAATAGATCGTCGGTACCTATTTTATGCTCTTGTTGTACATAACTGAATAAAAAATGTTTGTTTTTATAAAAGACACGTGTGTTTACTTTACCACCTACTTTTTATAGCTTGTGGTATTTTACCTCATTTACAAAAATCCGCTAAAGCCGACATTTGCTTAGATAGAGCGAAAAATGTTTTATAAAGTATTTGTTTTTCTAATATTAGAACGCAAAAACCTAAGGAAACTGTAGGTTGCGGCAATTTCGCACGGACGACAATAGAAGGGCCTCGTGGGGATTCCGTCGTGTCGGGCGTCGAGGGCGTCGGGCGACTCGGCAAGCGGTGGGCTAACGATTCCTGTACAATCACAATGAGCCCTTTACAACACTAGCCTATGCGACCCCTTACAATAGACTCTTTGAAAAATAAAATATTTTTGTTGTAATTCAATTTTTCTCCATTCCAAAGGTTCGAATGACGCACACGGTTCTTTATTTACTATATTGTGTTGGATGGTATCATTTTATAGACAGTTTTCTTAGCATTTTAAATGTTGCGAGTACTTTTTAGATTGTGTATACTTTTATAAGGTGAATGATGATATTTTTTTCTAGATTGTTTTTTTTGTATATTATGATTGATTTCGTATCTTTAAAGCCTCAATATTGTAAATATTTATTTTTATGATTTACATTTGAGGCTTCGTTGCTTTAATGTCTCTATCATTTAAAAGTAGCTAATATATGTATGTTAATTTAAATTAATAGAAATAGATGTGTTTTGTTAATATTTGTAGGTCAATATTGTAAAGAATTTTGATTGAGAAAAATGTTGAACTTTATAAAATATTGAAATTTTGAGTAAATTTGCAAGTTTACTAACCTGCGAGTCACACACCCGGCTGAGCAATGGACTATAACGATTATCGTTACATAATCGGGCAATATTTGTCCCTAGGAGATCCATCTATAACAGGGGTTTCCAAAGTAATTTTGTCTACCGCCTACTTTGAGAATAAACTATTTTTTAACTCTTCCATTTTTCACCTACTTAAAAACCACTATAATTTCAAATTAAATTAATTTATTGTTGTAAGCTATATTAGGGGAGATAAAGCTATATTAGGGGAGTTACTTTATTAAATCTGAGCGCATTACGTAGTACACGACGGCGTTCAGGTTTCAAGTTAACTCTTACTGGCTACAGCTGCCAATGAAAATGATTTTTGAAACACAACTTTATAGTATTCAGAGTATCTTTTATTCAAAATAAAACAATCATAATTGATTCTTATATAAATACTAATATGAAGGATGAATCTGATGCTGTTTAATAAGTCTGTTGATATGTGGTTCCAATTTACTCAAGAACAGTCTGAAGTCCCCACGTTCGGTTATATGCAAACGATTCCTCTTCTGAGTAAGCAGTGTTGCCACAGAACTAAATCCACGTTCACACAAATATGACGATGGGAATGCTATCAAGGATCATTGACGATTGACCACAATCCAGGGTACAATTGCGAGATCGGTTTAGGTAGCCAAAATTATCGGTAACCAGTTTTGAACTTGATTTTTATTTCCTCGTTTGTTGTCAATTCTATGAGTTCTTCTTCCAGCTGAGGTGACATTGCTGTGTTGACATTTGAAAACGGATCCAACACCCAATCCGGTATGTCCAAGTTTAAAATGTCCCGATATCATTCGGTGAAGACAATATGAATGTTTTCCAAAATTGGCAGTAGGCAAATAAATCGTCGTTACTGCAGGATATTGATAAATTTGGAAAATTGTGAAACTCACGTCTGCCTATACTCTTTTTGTGTAGAAGGAGTTTGGATGCGAAAGCAGCAACAACGTTTTTTTACAGAAGAAAATAATAATTGTTAATTGTTAATTGTTACTGGACATACATTAAAGGTACGTGTATAATCAGAGAATAGGAAAATTTAATCACCATCACAAATGTCAATTTCATTCTATTTATTGCATTACAAAATACATTACATTATATCTATCTATCTGTTACGTGGATTCACGTGCGTTAATTTATTACTGGTGTCGACCATTAACATTACAGACGTAGAATTAAAAAGGGGAAAAAATAAATAATCTAAATAAGTTCATTTTCAACTGGTAAACCTATGCCTGCAATTTTATATTGCTCATCTTTTAAGCGGCTTGATTTATATATATTTGAAAAGAAATAACTACTAATCGCAAGCATTCGCCGGGCTTGCACTATTAAAATTGTCTATTTACATATACTTTCCAAGGTTCTAAAGTGAAACAGAACCTTATAAAACTCACAATGTATCAAAAAATTGTATTAAGAGTAAAACTCTAGACCCACGGACCAAGCCGTAAAGAAAACAAATAAGAAACGATTACATGTGGCCGGGATAAAAGGTTGAAAATGGATGAAGTGCCACCAAGTGTGGACAATTTTTCATTACCTATAAGAAACCTTGATAATAGATAGCACCGATGACTACAATTTTAAAGTATCTTATTATACCTACACATTATATAACATACTATCAAACAGATGAAAAATAGAGAAGACATATAAATAGGAAACCGTTATACAGTGTATAATTGTATACTTAATCTAGTGGTCATCCATACGTTGAAATTCGACCATAATTCATATTTTTATGCTGTATTTCAATAATAACGCACAAGTATTTATTATATTACAGTGAAATTGAAGTATAACATTAAATAATATAGTATTTCCGAGAAAAAATACATAGGTAGTGTCCTTACGCTTTATTTTGCTCGTCGTCTTGTTGGCAACTTCCATGGCCTTAGATTATAATATGTATCTTAAAGATCAAAAATATTATTTTGTTCTCAGTTTCAGAGTAATAAACAAAAAAGTTATATTTGTGTGTGTGAGTTATTCATTTAGTTTATTTTAAAGCATAAACAAATAGCATACTTATTTCTCCGTCCGTGTAATTAAAAAGGATACTAAGTTTTATGTAGCACTAACATTTAAAAGTCCAATCTTCTAATACTTATATTATTAAATATTTTAATACAACGTGCAACGTGACAAGAACGTGCGCAAAGGTCGTGGTCCAAGGTCGGTCAGGCTTCACAGACTGTGGTGAAACACGGTTTAACTTGCAACAAGGTGATACTATGTGTATAGGTATAATAAAGATTGAAAGGGCACTATTCATTATGAGCTGTTACCGCTAGACGGGATCATCGATTCTGAACTCTACTGTGAACAACTGATGAGATTAAAGTAAGAAGTTGAGAGAAAGCGGCCAGAATTAATCAATAGAAGAGATGTGCTTTTTATCATGATAACGCTAGACCTCACACATCTTTTGCCACTCATGGCCCAGTAGTTAGCTCGCTCTGTATAGGATACGATTATTAAGCAACTTTCGCAATGGCCGTTCGCAGGATCGGTGACCAAAAATTTATTATATCGAGCTTCTGATTCTGATGTGTGCATTCGATTCAGTCCACAGGAAAGGCCTGAGCCCAAGCAATGGGGACTATAATTATATTAAGCGAAATTCAGTAAGAAAACATTAATAGACTAGTTATTATGGCCCAATATTACTATGGCCTAATTTATCTAGTGACAAAAATATACACTGCTAATAAATTAAAAAAAAACTTAATTCTACTAATAAACCTAAGTATTATATATTTATAATAATAAAGATAATTGCTACCTTATACCTTAAGAATTAAGTATATATTACCATCTACAATAATCATCTTATGAGCTGCCGTAGTTACTGGGATTTCTGTACAAACCAACTTCTTAGAATCGTTATTGAAGAAAAATGTAGGTAGCCGTTAAGGGCAAAAAGTACCTTAACTTTGAATAAATTATAAAAGAAAAGTGACTTTTCGTTTCCATCAGACTTCTAAAAATTTCCACTTTCTGTCTCGCTATTGTCTTCCTTCAATTGGCTTCCAAAATAGCTATACTATGTACATGTTTCATACAAACATTTTTGTATTTATAAAAGTTTTCTTTGAACTATTCTCTGAATAAAAATCAGAGTAGTGGTATTTCACTGCAAACGTATACCTTATTAAATAACGTCGAAACAGATTGTTGGTAAATAAAACGATGAGAAAGAAAAATCTGCTCGCGTAAATAATATGACATGCAAACAAGTGGAAGGTCGGGCTTTATGTTGAGGACGCATTAGTATTGGCGATGTGTAAACACTTGTGATTGAATCGCAGCCTGTCTGAAACGGATAAGCTCAAGGCTCGAGAGCTTTCTGGTGGTGTGACGCTTCAAATGTCATGTATGCTGTTCAATCTTACGCAGTAGTTTTGATTTTTAAATCAGCATTCTACACTCTCTCTCCATAACCCATGTAGACTTTAAGTGTGCCTACTATTTAATATAAAATAAAAAATAGTCACAGCTGACATAAATTCGTTTTATAAGATTTTTCATCCATACTATAATAAAAACGTAACCGATCGATGTCTGTACATTGAAGATATATGAAGAAAACTGTTATAAGGTACATTTATAAGCGTAATAGAATACAAAACAATGATTTTTAAATTTTTTGTCTGTTTGTCTGTTTGTCGGTTTGTCTTGTTTGTCTGTGCGTTTGTGCACGATAATCTCAGAAACGGCTGAACCTATTTAAATGCAGTTTTCACTATTATGTTGCGGCATTCTTCCGTTAACATTTAGTGTAAGATTTATTTCAATCGGTTAACAAATAAAAAAGTTATGTCAATTTGAAGTGACGTGGTCGCCAAAATTGCTATGAAATATTTACTGTTTTATTAAATTTTCGTCTTTGATATATTGATCATCATCATCAACTCTTTCACAGCCAAACTGCAGGGCCTCAGGCCTTTGTTTAATAATTTTTGGTCACCCATCCCGTACACAACTCTTGCGAAAATTGCTTAGCAATAGCGATCGTGCGCAGCGGCGCATATCCGTAGCGCCACCGAGCTACGAATTAATATTGTCTAAAAAATGAAAATTTGTATGAAGACAAATAAAAAAATAAGATTCCAAAATTTTGACTACTCGAAGTATGTTGACCTCATTTCTATATGGCCAATCATATTAAATAGGGTTCAGCTTATAATAGACGTGTGGTATACGATCACGCGAGTAGGAGAACAAGCGGAAAGAGCCTTCCGATGATGCAATTAAGCCTCGAGTAGTTTACAGTGAACGCATATTTTTATCAGATTAGGTTCACGTCGTCGTCGGGGCCAGCGGAGGTGGTTGGCAGCCGCCCCCGGATTGCACGGTTTCGTCTGTCTGGGAGAGGCACTCGATTTACCCAAGCCTCTCCAATTTCATCTGCAATGGGACCAATGGTCCAATACTTGAGTGTCCTGGTGGCTCGGCCATAGCTTGCCGGGTTTCGTCTCCCATGAGAGGGTGTAGCGTACGGGTTTTGGTGGGTAGGCCTCTGGGGACCTACTGGGCAGCTCACTGTCGGATTCACGGAGGAGAATCCTACTCACCCCTGTTGCTTGCCAGGTAACAGAGACAATGTCAGAAGTTTTTCCACGACGTTAAAAAAGTTAGATTCACGTCAACTGAAGTTAAGAACGTAAAGACAACTCGAGTTATATATTTTTTTTCTCTTATTACTATTTTTTTATGTTAATACTCTTTTTTTAACATACAAATTGCTGTAGATACGTACTTCAAAGTTGGTATTTTCAGTCTTCGCTGGAAACAATGGTTTATTCATTGGTCACAACACATATAATATTACGCGAGTCTGAGGATCGGTTCAGAGTAGCTCGGTGGCGTAGTGAATAAACGCCGAGGCTCACGATTGTAGTTGTTAAGCAACTTTCGCAAAGGTCTTTAACAGGATGGGTGACCAAAAAATATTATCTCAAGCAACTCCAAGCTTTGGAAGGCACGTAAAGTGATTGGTCCCGGTTGAATTTGCAGTCGTTAATATCCTCCAATTCGCATTGGGCCAACATGGAGGTCGTGGCCCATCCTCCTTAATCCATAAGGCTCCTGCAGTTGGTGACGTAAAAGAGCTGATGATGATGATGAGGGCCGTTCAAATCTGACGGAAGCTCAGTTAAGCACCTCTCGGAAGTATGTGTTAGTAGACGATTTCCTTCGAGTGTGGAAAGTCGAAATTAAAATATGTATATATTTTTTTATATCAATAAATAAAACTCCACGTATCTTCCTTCAGACATGTACCGACCGATTTTTATTGACAAAGAAAGAGATCGGACGGAAAGCGCTCGGTCTCGGAGATACCTGAAAAACGTGAAACGTATTTAACTGCCTATCGCCAGGCTCATGCACTATAAAGTTGAATCTGAAGCATTTACTGTCAGGGACAATCTCTTGAGCTCTCGGAGAACTCATACAACAAGCGTTTGATCTCAGAAAACTTCTGAAGATCGCATAGCGCGTCTAACTGCTGATCGTAATATACATGCAGTATGGTATGAGTATGAAACTTCCTTTCATAGAGAAATGCGCTTGGTCTCTGAAAGAGCTCGCAGTTTGCACAATAGAGATCGAGAAAGTAGTTTCGATTATCGCCAACCCGTGTTGCATTCATACTCCACAGGCGTACCGCAGATAAGTTTTCACAAGGATATAATGAACTAGCTGTCTTCCCGCGATTTTGCCGCAAAATTAAACTATGACATCCGTGATGTAACTTCCCGTAGATAGAATCGCTCTGAAACTATCGGTCCAGTAGTTTTTGGGCAAATGTTTGTTATTATTAGTATATCTTAGGTATAAGAGGTTCGATGGCGTAGTGGGTTAGCGCATTCGATTTAAATTGCAGTGAAATAAATAAGTAAAATACTGCACAACAAGGACATACATGAATACTTATTTTACGTAACTAAGTACAAACGACAAACTCATCGCTAGCAAGCGATTTCTTCCAGGCAACCTAGCATTACATGGAAAAAAGAACAATAAATAGCCGATTGTGCATACAACTAGACAAATAATAATAATTTAAAAAGATCAAAAACAAAAGAAGGACAGTTTCAAGGTATGAATAAAATTCTCAGACACAAACGACAACCAGAGCGCGAGAACAAGAAAAAAGATAGAAAATTACATTCGTAAGGACAGGATGGGTGACCAAAACATTATTATCCTGAGCACTGTGCACAACACTGGCACAATGTACGTTAAGCCGTTAGTCCTGGCTGCATCAGCAACGTTAACACCCACCGATCCGCATTAAGCCCGCATAGTGGGTTATGGCCCATTGATCTTATTCGATTCGACTCCATCCATAGGAATAAAAGAATTCTACCAAAATACTTCTCACGCAGACGAAGTTGCGGGCACAGCTAGTATAATATATATGTAGATGTTTATATAATTAAATTGAATCGTTAAATATAATTGAATAAATAAAAGAATTGAATCGTTTTTTCTTTATCTTTAAAAAGACGGTTTTCATCAAATATTTGTAGTCTGAATCTATTTTTTCAATTCTTCGATTTGTTATTTACTGATTGTGTGGTTTTAAAATTTTACCTGCTGACAAAATCTGAAGAAAGCCATTATATATAAAATTATTCATAAAAAATAAATCTCGTATCCACACAAGAAGGCTCGTTTACCAAACACACCATAAGAGTAATACTTTTTAAAATTTACAAGAAAAGTTTATAAGTTTTTGTTAAAGTTTTCTATCACTGTTTCAATTGTTATGCATTGTTTTACTTAATCGAATTCCTCATCGGCAATATAGCTGAACAATAGGCCATAAATTGTTATATCGACCATAAATTCAAGTTCTGCATTGCATTTTATTGAATGCAACTAGCATATCTGACTACGTCACCGTGACATCAGGAAGATCTGCGAATTAAATTAAATTGAAAAAGTTACATGAATACGTATATATCATCGTACCTGTGTAATTTGGATTTCGTAGACACCAAACCAAACTGATGTTCCCCAAGGGCATTAAACACGAAGGAAATTAGAAGTCCTCTCACGTTTGCTTGGGACGTTTTAGCTGGAAAGTTTTATTGATTGTGATTTGTTCCTTAATTGGATATTCACGATATTCTTGATGTCTGTATAAATCAGGTTAAATGAAATTAGGTCTTATTTAAATAAGTTCTGGTTCTTATGATATTGTGAATGTTCCATGGTGAAGAAAAAATACTGCAAACCAATACACACACTTCTATAATATTATATTCTACTAGCTTTTGCCCGCGACTTCGTCCGCGTGGTAAAGTTATTTTGAGCAGCATTTCTAAAGATTATTTATTCATTATATCTAATACATTTACATCCTCCATCATCCCTTATTTTATCACCATGGGGGCTGAATTTATCGAAATCCTATTTAAGCGGACGTCTTTATCATAGTAGCTCCAATCTTTTATTTCAGTTCAATCAGTCGAAAATCTAAGAAGATTTATACAAATTTTCATCCCCCATTTTATCCCCTTAGGGGTGGAATTTCTCTAAATCGTTTCTTAAGGAATGCTTACGTCATAGTAGCTTTATGTATGCAAAGTCTGAGCCCGATCGGTTTAAAAGTTACATTTTGCAACCTCTGCAGGCTCCATAGTGACTAAATTGGGAAGTTTGACGATTTCAATTAATATAATATTTATATTTTCTTCTTTTGACTTCAATAACATGCAAACTAACATTTAGTTTCTGTTATAGATATTGGAAGGAAAGGTCGTATAATAAGGCTCTTATACGACTTGATCCCATGCCCAAGAAATCTAGGGATCGCAAAGCTAGGACGTGGTTGGGCTTAAGCGATGGACTGCGTTTTCGAATTTATGATGATGTAGATACATATTTGGAACATAAGCGATATCTATAGCAGTGTACCTTAACTGTGGTGTGCAAACCACTAAGGCCCGCGAAGTTAAGGTATGTCTTCTGCAATTTGATCTTTGTATTTTTGTTTTGAATATTATTGTTTCAACGACTATTTACTTGAGTAAACCTATTTCACAGAAACATAATCAAATAATTCTATTTTTTTTTTAAATTTAACAAACTCATCAGAGAATACTCATACGAATTATTTTTTCAGAATATTTTATTTGATACAACGATATACTAGTTCTTTTTCCATGTAGAATTATTCAAATACTAATCGCTATCAGAAACGACTTGTTCCTAGAATATTAGGTTAGATTAAGTTATAACTACAACGCACTTCAGTCGCGGTGTTGTCGGGGTTCGACTGCCGCACACACCGTTCAGTGTGTGAGGTGACCGGGTGGGTATACCCCTGCTCTTTGACTAGCACTTCGGGGCTGGTCCGCAGAGGAGACTCCCACTCAACTCGTGGGTGAAGCGGGTATGCGTAACGCATTTCTTAGCGTAAAAAAAAAAGGTTATAACTGCAACTACAACAGAAACAAATCGCCATGCGCCACCAGCAGTATTTCTTCATTGCCACTACGCGTTAAGGTCAATAGCATGTCAGCCAAGATGCGTAAAACGAATTTCGCTATTTATTCTTTTTGTGATCGACACAATGCGTTGTGAGCGTTTTCATTAGAGCTATTACACGAATATCGCGTTGTGGCAATTTTACTGTGACCATAATTGTGATCAATGTATTATGGTCACGGTAGTATTTTCAGTAGTTTTTTTCGTTCAATGAACGGTTTCGGTTTTTTGTGAGTTACATAATCAATAGAAGAGAAGATTTTATTTACAATAAAGGTAAATAATAAGCTGTATTGTAATTTGATACAACGAAAGAACACAACACCCAGATCCGGTACATTTAGGAATAGCTTTCTTCGATGACTGACCCGGTTGACCAACCGAATTGAATCCAGGCCTTCACTAGTGGTAACATCTTGAAACATCCACTTGATCGCGGAGTTAAATTGATATACATTAAAGTTAAGGCTATTATGTATAATCGCTTGATATTTTGAATTATTTAATACTAGTGGACGCCCGCGACTTCGTCCGCGTGGAAGTCGGTATCCCGTGGGAGTGAGAAGTTTTCCCAGTAAAAAGTACCCTATGTGTTATTCTGATGTATAACCTATATTGCTGTAAAGTTTTATCCAAATCCGTCCAGTAGTTTTTTCGTGAAAGAGTAACAAACATCCATACATCCATACTTACAAACTTTCGCCTTTATAATATTAATAGGATGTGTAGCTAATGTGACAAATTGGCGAAATTGACATTTCGATTGTAATTTTTGCGTATAATGTTCATTGTAATTGCTCTTGATCTCTGAATCAAAAATATAACAACAATCAATTTTGACTTATTTATTATTGGCTTTGCTTTTTTTAATTGTGCTTACTTTGAAATATTATTGATTATTTGAAATACGAGTATAATAACTATAGAAAAAAATTCGCGCGCAGAGGCGCAACACATATTTTTATGTCTCGATGTTTGTTATTGTAGATTTAAATTAGAAAATGTTGCGTCCTTGTGTTCATATCAAAAATGTTAAGATAAAACTTAGAAAATGAATGAATTTTGGGGAAAAATGCAAAAATAACAATCTTTGGGCTTTTTAAGAATAAACGTGTATGAAAATACGATGAAAAGTATTGATTGTGCCGGATAGCGACCACCGGTACTTGGTTTTGATTATTCGTGGCTTTAGCTACTGGAAATTTTGCGTAATTTTGGGAGCGATAAATAAAAGATGTGTGTCGTTGCAAAACCGTTTAAAAAGTGAAAGTATAAATTGTTTCAAAAAATTACGTCTTTTTCTTGCAAGTTGCGTTTCGTTCGTTCATTAACATTGATGAAAACTTAAAGTACATATGCTTTGAAATATTTAAATACAGAATTTCATAGATGCGATCAAACTGAAATATAACTGCAATTGCGATGCACCGGGACATCCGAGCTCAGTTTTTTCGGCTGTGTAATGAGTTAATATTTGAAATAGGCCTCTCGAATGTGTCAGGAAAAGTCGCCCGCAGACAACATCCACCGAATAAATTGGTGACATTTATACACGGGTAACATTCTAAATAAAGCTCACGCCTGCAGCAATTGAAATATGTAGAGGAAGAAAAAGCGAAGGTACTCCGCAGCGGACATTATCACTAGTTGTTGGAGAGTCCTAATTTGAGGTATAAGGTGCATTTGCCCTGTATTAACAAAAACAGGTATTCCCGGACCATAGCGAGTGGAAATAAGAATTATTCCTCACTAGTATTTAATACTACAGACACAATAAACCTCACTCTCAATAGGACATAGGAAATCCAATATTTCTCAATCTTTGAGTAAACTTTTTATAGCAAGTAGCATTAACCAACCTGGGTTCTTAAAATACACGTAATTCAGTATTAGTTCCGTTTGGGTGAGTGCGTGTGTTTACGGTGATTCGTGGATGTAGGCGTGTGAATGGCGCGGGCAGGCGGGCGCCAGGGGGTCGGGGTGCGGTATCGACGCGCGCGCCGCGCCTGCGCTGGGCCTCGCACCTGTTGCCGTGAGGCCATGGAAAGATACTCTTTCAAATTAAACCAGACATCTGATACCTAAATAAAAGCAAAGTTTCGTTTCTCTAAAACCTCCTCCTAGAAAGTCTTCCTTTCTATTGTGAAACAAGTTTTAAAATTATTTTCACATTGACTGTAATTTTCTTGTTTCTTGTGTTTTAATTAACAGCTTTTGTTTTCACTGTTATTCTTGATGAAAAATGCTTAAAAAATCCACTTTGTCCCTAGTAATGTAAGATGTGATTCGAACCCACGCTCCTTTCGCAATCCTGGCGACCAATTTCACCAGGTAATTACAATATCCTATTTCATTTATATTTTTAATATTTTTTAATTGGAACCCTTCGTAGATCCTCTTATTCAAGCTTTATATATGTTGAGGAGGGCCTCTATTCAGATCAAAATATAATTATACAATGATAATTAAAGCAGTAAAAGGTAAGTAGTTCTTACCCCGACCTTGTGAATTAATCGGTTTCATTTGAGCCGTGCTATTGTACCCTTCGCCCTTAGAGAGTGGATTTAATAACAAGGTATTGAAGACGACGTTGTAAGGAAATCCTTCTCAAGTTACGACATAGCCGGAGGCCACACCGCCGGGTCATTTGCGCCAAATCAGCAATATTAAGGAAGAATTGGTATCGCACCAATTTTATAACATAGTGCGATAATAAATCGTTCGGAGTATATTTTCTTTCCCTTCGTTAAATTACTCCATTCTTATCAAAGTTATTTAGAAATACAATATGTAATTTTTATTTCGAGACAAACAGTTATCTTGTAAATGTTGTAAAGCAAATTAATAACAAGCACTGTCTTATAATTTATAAAGCTTTAATTTCTTGACTTTGGTCAAAATACCAAGAAGACACTTTTCTTTTTAATCATCATTTCATAATAATTTTCTTTTGGAAATTAAAGATCAAATAACATACAGTCACCTTCATTTGAATTATTAACATATAATAAATCTTATCAAAGAAAAATTGAGAAGTCAATTAACATTCTATGCAGACCCAATCTTACATTTAGTGTGCATTCATGAGCCTGATATCGGCACAGTGAATACTTATAAAAATGCAACCATTTATGATAAGTTATATAATAAGAATGTGATATTTTTAAATAATATTATATAATCTGAAAAAAATCGCCTCTTGCGTGATTTTTGACCGTTTTCAAAATCCAAAAGCAGATTATTCTATTAAACGAGTATGTCCAACGGTTATGTATTTCTCTACGTTTGTTCCACTCTGATCACCTAGATGCTCAAATTACCAATTTTTGTGTTCTTAAATCACCTACAGGCAAACCACCTGGGTGATCAAAGTCCACAAGATTTTAATAATTATTTTTTGTTTCCTTAAATCACCTCAGTAACTTTTATTGTGTGTCCATAAATAACATGCTTTGTTAAAAGTACTTTTTTATTTACCTATTTCTGGCTAATAATAACCCGATTAAAAAATCGATTTAATTTTTATAACATTACAAATTGATGTTAATAATATGGAAAATCATTTGTCAACATTTACAGTCGATATAAAATAACAGTTACGATCAAAGCGCAATTTTAAAGTACCGAACAGATAACTTTCACTGAGTACTTGTATTATAAAAAGTGGCACTACACTTAACAATTACTTAAATATAAACCGGAATCTTCAACAGTATCGTACACTCCGAACAGTTAAGAAACACGAGAAGTTCAAGCTTCAGAACATAATCTCACCTCCCTGTTCTCAAGTTTTTAAAGCCTTGGATAAACAGTTTTATCAAAACACCGTCTAGCTTTTTTACGGTTTTATACACCTACATATTATGTTTTCATTTTAAAGATTCGACTTTTTTGAAATATATTAATCTACATATATAGTGTTATCAAAGAAATGTAGTGTAATACATTATGTTTATTTATAGAAAAACTAGTTTTTGACCGCAATTTCTTCCGCGTGGTATAGACATTTTGAGTAGCAATTTCGAAAACGCTAAAACTGGTTTATTAATTGTATCATATAAAATGCCTAAATATATTATGGTTTTATCTTCGACAGTGAGGAAATTTTATATAAACTTTCATTCCGTTTCAACCCCTTTATCACAATAAAAAGTAACCTATCTCAAGGTCGATTAGATTAACATATGCATATTAAGACACTGTCTCATGTATAATATTAGTATGGAATAATTAAATCATTCTCTTTGTTCTCATTAGCATTATTTGTTTAATCGACTTTTAAGCTTACAGCTAAGTTTTCGAGATTAATTTGAGGAGATTTTGTGTAAATAAAGAAAAAATACAGTAAACAGGGTAAAAAAAGTGTAATTAAGCGGCTAGACTTAAATAATCTTAATTGAATTTCGTCATTCATATGTACGGCTAAACGTCTATCAGCTAAGTAAGCAACACAACGTCATTCTACAGTGTGGCTATGAGATACATGTGAAAAGAAAAATAAGACTAATGGTCCCTTCAAATTTGAAGTCCCTACGACCAGCGGTTAAGGCTGTGCCTTGTCTGTTAGTCAGTCAGGACATTTCCTTTTATATTTGGTTAGATAATAGCGACAAGCTTTTGTATATTAATACACTTGATTGATTAAATTATCTATATGGTTATTCTTTCTTTTATACCCGAATGATGTTCGTTTGATACCTAAATTATGAGAGCAATCAAAACATAACGAATACTCTATCTTTTATCGTCCGAAATATTTTTCATTATGTATTTTTTTATCATAACAGGAGTTACACAAAAATATAACTACGCCGCCATCTTAGGTCATCTGCATGTTAAGCAAATATAAATTACTAGTATGCTAAAAATCAAACTTAGATTTTTGTACCCAATTTTAATTAATCATCTTCTATTCATTGTGTGATGTTTCTTATAAGTTTTCTGTAATTAAAAGTAAAGTTCCTTAACACCGACCGACTTTATTACCTACAATATTTTCATCTATACTAATATTAAAAAGAGTAAAGGTTTAATTGTTTGTTTGCAACAAATAGGGTCCGAAACTACTGAACCTATTTTAAAAAATATTTTACCTACTAAGGGAAGCAACATCATATGCGGTGGACACTGACTATATTTTATCACTAAGTGCAGGGAATTAAAACATTATTATAGTAACCATTGTTTACTATTCAATTTGTCATCGTAATTATATTCATGTCACGATATAATCAATTATAAAATTATTTAGCTGTGTACACAGGAGTATATAATATTCTTACTATTTTATACCGCTAAACAATTGTCTAGGGATCACGCGCTCGAAGCCGCTGGCGGAAATCTAGTACAAATATAAGTAAACAATAAAAAATAATTATCAGCCAAAAATATTTGACAATGAAAAATCTTATAAATGAAACTACTAAAATATTGCATAAAATTGTATTCTTAATGACTAAAAAATTGAATGACAATTCTTATAATGATCTTTGATATAAATTCAACAGTTCATTAGATATTAATATAAATACTAAGTTAAAAATAGAGCTAGGTTTTTGAATTGAACATTAATTATAATACATAACTAACATTCAAGAAGTTTCAATTAATAATATCAAATGGAAATGTCAAAGTCAACTGTCCAATTATGATAAATAAATATCAAATATGAATGATTTTCCTTCCACAAAAATAGCTTCTATTTATCACCTTGTCACAAGGTGAAAACGAAATTTTAGTCAACCGTCATTCACAATAAAGGAGATTGGTGAATTAGTAAACGACTTTACGCTCAAAAAATTCACTTTTAGATTTACATCGTTAAACCATATTCAGCAATCATCATCATCAGCCCTTTTACGTCCCCGCTACAGGGGCTCAGGCCTTTCTCATGGATGGTTAAGGAGGATAGGCCACGGCCCAATGCGGATTGAAGGTATCAACGACTGCAAATACAACCGGGATCAACGTCTTAACGGGCCTTCCGACGGCCTGAGTATCTCGAGATAATAATTTTATGGTCACCCATCCCGTGACCGAATCTTCCGAAAATTGTTTAACAACAACGATCGCGGGCTGCGGCGCTTATCCCCTACACCACCGAGCTACTCACAGTAGAGCAATATTATTGTTAAATTTTATCTAAAAGAAAAATACTTAAAAACCATTCAAGCGACTAATGATTTCAAATGTACATATTTATGTTTGATAAAGTATTATTATATTCATGTTGACCTATATGACCACCCTTGCCTAACTGTTAGTCAACTAGGTTGAGATAACCTTAATATATTCGATTGAATACATCATTTCCACTTCGGTAGGATTCCATTTGGCTTATTTTTCGTATATGACAAAATATAATGTGCTGAATAAGGATGTAATAAAAACAAAGCCTCGCTATTTCTGTCTCTCCCCAGCTACGAGCCCAGAGGATCGTCACATTATTTTCCATCCCTGCTTTAATTTGGTATCATAATATTTTCTTGTATTAACAAACCGTGTCAAAACTTTAAATTTGCGTAATTCCCTGATGACACGAGATTAGGAATTACCCAATCATATACAGGTAATAATTCGTATTAGTAACATAACATTAAACAATTATATTCTTTACTGTAATATTATAAAGAGGAATTTTAAAAAATCTTTCTCTTACGAGAAACTACATTATATTCAGTTGAGATAGGCTATATTTTATCCCGAAAAACAGGATGAAAATAGGAGTGAAAGTTTGTCAATTAAGTTATATCCGTGGCACGATATGAAACCTTATCCAAATCTATACTAAATTATAAAGCTGAAGAGTTTGTTTGTTTGAACGCGCTAATCTCAGGAACTACTGGTAAAATTATTTTTGTGTTGAATAGACCATTTATCAAGGAAGGCTATATATATAACATCACGCTGCAACTATTAGGAGCTAAGAAATAATGGAAAACCGCTGGCGGAATGATAGTTCGATAAACTTTTTAAACAATAAGTTTTAACTATTTTATTAAGAAACTTCTTTCTTTCTTCTTTTACTGCCTGTTACTTTACTTACTTTCTATATTTTTTGATACCTCAATGATGCCTTTGATATCTTGATCGATATCCTTAGGAAATATTTAGTCATTATTAAAAGAACACTATTTTACTCGTATGTTGAGTTTACTTTATACTCTACATATTGATGACTTCCGTAGCCAAATGTTTCTATCTCTGAGATCTCGATTACGATTTCCGGTCAAGTTAATGCAGTAAATGAACATTTCTACATTGTCTAAACTTTAAACAAACAGACTCTCGTTTACAAATATTAGTAGGGGTATAATAGTGTTGAAATAAAAAAATAAAATATTAAATTAATTAAGACGACCTATCTCATTATCTCAGTCTGGTGAACAAAGATCCTGTGAAGGATCTCAAACGTCTGAAAAAATGTAATGTATTTTTTTTATAACTTAAAAAATAGCTTAAAACCTGCTGCTTTTTATTAAACGAGTATTGTGCATGAAAATATAAGACACAAGAATAAAAATATATTTATTAGAAGAGGAAACCGGCTTAACTAGACGTATTTATCTTTATTTTCTGAGTTTAATAATAATACGTACTTATACGTAGCATTCGTTGTCGTTCATGATATACATATATAATGCGTTCAACATTATGGAAAGATCTTGTTAGTTTGTTGGTGAATGAATATGGACGCCGTTCGTAAACGACTCTTTACGACCTACGTAAAGTGAGCATTCATCTTAGTCAAATTGTATTTTAGCTCTGATGGATCCATTTTGTGGGCTATAAATTTTAAGAAGGGAAGCATCATGTCCTTTTATGTGTTCTATGTAATAAATTTCTAGAAGGTGAATATATTGCACCTATATTCATAATAGCTTGCAGAAATATATTATTTTCAGTTACGTATTTGCCTCCAACTGGAATAATTTCAGGTGAGCGAAATATGAAATTGTCTCACCATAAATATAGGCGAGGGACACAGCTGTTTCAATATGAACTTCTATTTTAACTTTCAACACTCTCTTAGGCTAAAACCGTAGTGTCTGCTAATAATACCATGCAAGGTTATCCAAAAATAACAAATAAAACCACGACGACGATCTAAATGCCCGCAATTTATGGGCTTGATGCTTTGATATGAGGTAATTTATTATTTGCATTTTCTTTATTGTTTTTTTTTTAGTTATTTTATTAGACAACATCACATACATTGACTCAGATTCCAAGATGAATAACTAATGCCCCCGTATTATGGAGTATATGAGACAATGTAGGTACCACAACACCCAAGCACGAGAAAATGTAGAAAAGTCAATTTTCTACATTGATTCGACTGGGAATCGAACCCGGAACTTCAGAGATGGCGATTCTTTGAAAGCGAAGTGTTAACCACACTCGGCTACGGAGATTATTTATATTTTTTTTCAGAAGTATTTACATTTGTTTTATATGACTGATAGAAACTGCCACTCATTAAGTTAATTCGAATAATTATACTTGGGTAAGTTTCTAGAATATTCTATATGTACATTGTATTGTATATGCTTAGAATAGTTCTTACGGATTTGCAATGCTTACTTACACCGTTAGTTGTAGTATATAGGACTGAAATCATATTGTAAGTTATATTATTTAGTGCGAACACAGAAAGGAGCTCATAACAAAAATATTACACGTAGATTCGATCATTTCAATGGCATGGCCATATCTTATTATCAACCTTTACAAATAGAATTGTTTCCGTGAAGAAATGAATAACGATTTGTTTTGTGTGATTATGTGCGATATTAGGAAAATCTTCCTTTAGGGATATTACACAAATATGAAATGGTACCTAATTAGTATTAAATTATAGGGAATACGTTTCATTTACGTGGAAGTATAAGAAATTAATTTCTCAATCAACATTTCAATTATTGTTAGCTTTACAGAATATAGTAGGTATTGACTTTTAAAAGTTCTAAAAATCAGATTAATAACCCATTTGCATATAAAAATAAAGCTTATTCAAGAGGTACATCAACTGTCACATAAAATCAGAAGGTTCTTTTAACATTGTTACTAACATGAACTTTCATAACGTTTTTATGAATTGCGCAAATTCAACACCAAATAACGAAATAAAGATGGGATGGCCACAAAAACTGCATTACAATGCAAGCTACTCGAACACTATGGAATAAGCAACATGTAATGATCATAGTAATTAACTTAATTCTGAACTTAACATTACATGTTTTTATCGTAAACATAGTATTAACAATGCCATTATAGTACATTACGATATTAGTGCGTTATGATGGTTATAACATGCGAGGCGGAATTTCAGCCCGAGCCGAAGGCGAGGGCGTAATTGAGCCGAGCATGTTATAACCAATACGCACGTATATTGTACGACGTTTTTTAACACATTTGCGAGGAAACAGAAAAATAAACATTAAATAAACTCAATCTGTGAATGTACACTGTTGCTTTCCCGCCATTTTAACAGCGAGCAAGCGCTGCCTACTGACTGGCGCCGCGCGGCGATTAGTTCGAAATTTGAATAGCAACAGCGCGCGTTATGGAATTTGTATGGACTATAACTTAACTATTTGCTTTGGTAACACACGCGTTTTTTATGACCCGCTTTACATATATAAAACCGGTGGAATTACATCAGATTTACGAGCAAAGGTGTTAAAAAAATATATTTCACAGGCACGCATATCCTTGCCACGTAGTTACATAGAATTTAAAATCTTTACTGAGAAGGAAATGGCAAAACTGTCCCCAAAACAAACAACTTTGAATATACCTTTGGTCATATATTGATTGCATTTAGCACGAAATACTATACATATTCTGAATCAATATTAAATGGAAATCCTGTCTTACGTGAAATTTCGATTTACCAAAATAATGAGTGGGTATTTCGTTTCCTTTGCATATAAAATGAGTATAGAATTACTCATTATACAAATGTATGTGTTCGGTTGTGTAATATGTAAGCGCCGCGGCCCGCGATCGTTTCGGTGTTAAGTAACTTTCGCAAGGATCGGTCTCGGGATGGGTGATCAAAAATTGTTATCTCGAGATACTCAGTGCTGTGGAGGGCACGTTAAACCGTTGGTTGTGACTACATTTGCAGTTGTTAATACCCTGCAATCCACAGTGGGTTTATTAATTAAATGTTAGGAGCGACTTCAATAGCATTTTCTTTATTAAGTTTGTTTGAGTTAAGTATTATTTATCACTTTTTTTAAAGTTTGAAGTCGGTTATATTAAAAAAAAATGCTTTTTAGTGATATTAATATTTTTTACAAAATAGGTAAAACTAAAAATATCGAATATGTATATAAATAAAAATCTCAACATAGTGAAAGTCATTGAAAACGGAATTTTGTTAATGAAAAATACTTAAAAATCTCACAAAAAAAATACATTTAAAATTTGATTGTTTTAATAAATTAATATTCCAAATTGATATACCTACAATGGCGCCACTTATTTTTTAATATTTATTATCAAATAACGTAGTTACGTTATTTACTTTTATGATACAATAAAAAAGTTACTTTTGTTGTTCCACTGGAAATATTTTGAAATTTGATCAAGTCACTAGATTTGTTTAGGGAAATGTGAAAATCAAGTTGTTGTTTTAACATTCTCCGTGATTGGATCATGTTCCTGTAAGATTTCATCTTTGAAATCTCTGTTTTTATCGTTTTCCTACTGAATTTCTTCATCAAGTTAGATAAAAATATATATGTAATCTAACATATATCAAAGAAAGAGTAAATATTAATTTTTCGGAGTAAAAGCAAGATAAAATAATCCAATTACATTGGTCAGTTATGGTGCAGTTTTAAGTAAATTGCCTTTCACTTGAAACCGACCCCCTTGATCAAAATATAGAACTTCAAATTAATAGTTAGCTTTAATTATTAATTTATGCCATATTTAATGAGGTTACTCACCTAAATTTCGTTATTACGCTTTCGTTTAATGTGTCTTATAACGTTTTTTTTTGCTTGTTAAAACGCGAAATTTTATCTATTCTTTTATCAATATCGGCAAATTTCTGGTGCAATAACTATAATTTTAACTATCTCACGTAACTGTGAAATAAATTAGTGCAGACAATTTTTGCTACATATGTGGTAACGTGAAATTGCCCATTAACCGAGCGTTTAGAATTTGCTTACTTTAATTATTTATTTATACGTAGGGGTTCCCTACTAGGGTTTATTCATCATATCAATGATTGTTATTTTTGTCTGACATTTTTTTTTATTTTGGTTTGCATTTTCGTATTCAGTAACCTCAAATTAGTAAAATAACAAAGAATTTATTTTAAAAGCAAACATAAAGTAAAATCTTGGAGACCAATGTTATCAGTTTAATTATTACAAGAAATTGAAAAATGGTGATTTATTGATATAACTTAGTGATTTCGATGAGACAATTTAATAAATTCACGTTTGGATGTGATAAGACCCTTAGACATATGATTTGGTGTTGATAATATAGCTTATTTGGATGTTATTTCTTTGTACACAACCTCATGAAAGCTAGCGATTTAGTGTACGCGCCATCCCATTTTTTTTAATACTCAGACTACAAACTTCACTTCAATCTCTACTCTACAAGAACAATATCTACTTATCTATCAAATCTATATAAAAATATTAACTAGCCGCCAGTCACTTATGATTTATTTATTATTCTTAAGGCAATCTTGGCAAGCTTCGATTTAGGTCAAGGCAACTGTATGTGGTCCACAATTTGTCCTTAAATTAAAAGGAAAAAAAATGCCAGACCTTTATACGATCTGCCGTCTTATACATCCATGGCTGAATTTTTTTTATATTCGCTAAGGTGGATTTAGGTAGTAACGACGAAACGAAACTAATCGTCTTTTGGTGCCTATTATTTTATTTGGTCACCTAAGGGAAGCTACATCATACGTAGCTGATATAAACAATATAGCCGATTTATGATTTCTTCACATTCAGTAATAGTATTTACAAAAGAATATCCATACAGAGTTAATATAAATCACCAAAAATCTCGCTGGACCAACATAATAAATAACAACGCTTGATATAGTTTGTGTAACTATAAAACTTCCGACATTATATATATCTTGAAAAATATTTTTTTATCAAAGTATTAAGCTATAGTCAAAATCATAGATCAAACGTTGATGTTTATTTATGATACTAGTTATATAATCCTGCGAGTTTGATGATGTATACATAACTCTATATAGGTGTGTGTCAAATATATGGTAGTGTAAATAATTTATTTTAATTAATTATTAGCTTTCTACATTTTTTCTTTAATGTCAAATTTCACACTACCAAACTTGATAGTTCTGCGCCCGATGGTAATTTACACAACGCAGTACAAGTGATTAAAGAAAGCTAGAATACTGCAATCAAATTTTATCTCTATGGGACAACTTTGATCTTTTGTAGTAACTTCGTCAGGTTACTACAAAACGTCGAAGTTGTCCCGTCGACTACACGTCTGTAGTCATCGACCACACAGAGTATATTGTTATATTGACTTTTGAATATACAAAACATTACAATATACCGATCATTGATAACGATTATAATTTATCGGCTTTTCCCATCCCTAGTCGTAGTTAAAGAAACATAGTTTGCCCTTTTCGTTATGCGAGGGGTCACGGGGTGGATCTATTCATTTCGGCCTACGCACAACTTTATTTACTCACTGGATGTAATTTCATTTTATCAGTTTACTAAGAATATTAGTAGCATTACACGAAAGTCGTTTATATAATACTACCAACTCGCATAGCGGTTGAACTCCCAAAAACGAATTTGGACGTATCGTAATCATATACGATAGAGAACGAGAAGATGTACAAAATACTCAATGTCGATTTAGAGAATACAGTAGTTTCTGATAAAAAAAAAAAAAAACATACATAAAAAATATTTATTATAGGTTCAATCAAATAAAATCTACTTCAAAAGGTAATAAAAGATTTATTTTATTGAATCTCTAACCTCTGCTTCAGAGTTGACTTTGACGTTGATATTTTACAGCATACCAAAGCTGCGATTGGCTTCGTAATGTCAATTTCAACATGATTTTTTTCCAAAACCTTTAATAATTTTATTGAATTATGCAGGTTTAGTTTTAAATCAGTGCACAAATTTTTCATGCAGTTTAGTATTGAACAAATTTTGATGTAGTTTTCATTTGTGTATAAGTGATACGAAATAAGTATGATTAGTCAAATAAGACAACAAGACTTTTTTCCTCTCGAATTTATATTTGAGACTGAAATGTAAACGAATTTAAAATGAAATTTATACAATTTCCCAAAGTATAAAAATAGTATGTGAATATATTTGTAATAACCTAAACTAATATAATATGTATTAAAGTAACATACCTTAACTCAAAAATTAGTTAATTATTATCGCAATGCTTGGATAAAACTGCATGTAAACATTTCATAGTAACAATTAAACCCATCAATGTTATAAACTTATTCCAAAATGGCATTCTATAAACACGCTCGCTTGGTTGTATTCTAAGAATTTTCATAGCTGGGGTTTAAATTAGTCAAGCATAAAATTAGCGTCAGGAATCACTCTACAATTACCAGAATAAATAAAGGCTATATTAATTATGTGTATAAAGTTAATTACGGTCTAGGAATATTCTATTAATTAATTAAATCATTTCATTATTTTCCAAGGGTTTGTTGAAATAAGAATTTCATTTGGAAATATTCAACCAACAGAAACAAGTTTAGCAGATCTATTTAATTTGCGGCTTACCACAAAATAAGTTAGACAAAGCAAAAATATCTCGGGTGCCCAAGAAAAGAATACCTAATGGTTCTCATTTAAACTTGTTTCAACGTAAGCTCTGATTCTACCTGCGGCATTTTACTTAACAAATTAATTAATGCTGCCTGCTCTTCGTTATCATGTTACATTTGAATGTCCCTTTGAGGTTTTAAATGTATAGCTATTAAAACTAGAAAACATGACACTAAACAGGACTAAACCAATGTAACATACATATACCATTTTCAATTCTTTTTAAAGTTGAGTAAATCAGAACAGTGATTACTTTATTGTAATCATATATATATATCTACAAAAATATAAAAATAAACTTCGTAAGATTAATATCGACAAATTGGATATATTTAAAATGATAATGGATCACAATACATGTTGAAAATCTACGCTTTGTAATTTTACTAATACGATAAATTATACTAGTATAAAATCCGTTTAAAATAAGGCTCTAGAATTCTAAGGCTATTGCAACTGTAAAATTGTAGTCCACTATATTTTTTGGCTTATGTATAAAAATACCTATGTACATATATAAATTAAATTATATAAGATTTATAATTATTCCAAAAATAGAAACTTATGATTTATTTGATTTCATTTTTAGATCCCGAGCAACATATAAATACCAGTTATTGAAATTTGTTAATAAAATTAATTAAAATTATTATAAAACTAATTTACTCTTTATTCAAATACTAGCCGCCAGCGAATTCGCCCGTGTAGTTCTTTATTATATTCCTCTTGAATCACTCTGTATATTTATGAAAACCCTATTGAAATCCGCTGTGTTTGTAGTTTTAAAGATATAAGCATACAGACAATTGCACTTGAACCATTGAAATCTTTTACTTTTTCTCTTGTTTCTTTGCACTATTATAAAAGCGTAACAAGCAGTCACTTAGTGTTGAAAATTGTATTGTGTAGGAGAGGCAGTGGTTAATTTAGAGTCGTTAGTTGAGGTGAAGGGCGCTGACGGCGTCCGTCGGAAGCGGCTAATGTGCCTGTTGCGCTTGACTGATGGCCTGGGCTCGGCGCACCCCAGCACGCTTCACGGCTAGCACGGACCTGTCTGTCTACGTCGGAAATATTGGTTGTCATGACACGTTCAACGCCGATGACGACGACAAACTTTTTTCTAATACCTCATTGAAATGCAAAAACCCTTAGTGATGTTAAGTCGTTAAAAGTAATTGTACTTTTTTTTAAACACATCGAGAATCGCTTCATTTACGCGCAATGAATTTATTTCTATTATAGATGGCACAACTATCTAGTTGATGTCCTACATGTTTTACGTATAACTACAGAGTTGAAATATTGAAATAATTTGCAGTGTTTTCTATTGTATTTTAAAGATAGTCATGTGGGGCATGAGTACGCAAGTTGTGTATAATCTCTAGAAAATCGATAACGACGCAAGACAAAATAGAAAACCATTATGTTAAAGACACGTTCTGTGTCCAAAGAGATAATGGTTTGTGCTCTAATATTTTAAAAATAATTTGAACTGCGGACACTTACCCGATAAGGACATTTTACCCACTTGACCCTGAATTTATTCACACCAATTCAACCAATTAAGTTGAATTCATACCTCATTCTTTTTTTAAGTACCAAAGTTTTCCTAATTAGATGAAGATCTTATCTTAATTTTATTTAATGCATTACCTTGTATTAAATTATGCTGATTTATTGATAGTTTCAAATGCCTTTAGTAAAGAAATCATAGCATTTTGATTTATTGATTCACGGAATACAGTATAAAAAATTCAATAAACTTAATACAAAATAATTCAAACGGATTTTTAAATAATAAACTCATAATTCAATGTTAAATTCAATTCTTCACATGACAAAAACAAAGTCTGCCACGTCCTCTATGTGGAATTTCATACAGAGTGGTAAGTGTAAGTTTTACGCTAACGCGTTCACTAGTGAGCGCGTTAAGAATTTGTATGGAGATTTGTAGTTCTTGTTAGTTACCGCTAGGGGCGCTGTACCGGATTCTTAATGCGCTCACGATCGACAGTGAACGTAAACGTCAAAAAAACTTACACTAAGCGCTCAGCTCATTATTCAAATGAGTTAAGGAATTCAGCAATGATATTGATTCAAAGATAAACACTGTTTATTCAGTTTAGGCTTCATAAGCTCTAACTCCAGTAACTAGTGAGCCGAAAAATAAACTTCATTGAAGAAACTCATGAGTAATTCAGGTTTTAGACGAATCAACTGAGTACATAATTAGGTACAGTTTTATATCTTCAAATTAATACAAGAAGAATACGTCTAATAGATTTTCTGGGAAAAAGCTAATTTAAAATTGCCAGCTTGTAATAAAATAAACCGCAGTAATATGCCTTCCAGATGTAAAATTATATTTAAAATTGTTACTATAATTCAGATCTATATACAGTTATAAGATCTATATAAAATTATAAAGTTTATATTCTTTCCATTCCTATTTTAAAAACTTTCCTTGATTTTTTTTAAATTCCTTCTTTTTACAATTCGTTCTTTAAATATTATATCCTATTTAGTACCACAACAATGGGGTAACTACTGCAGATACAACCGGAACTAAAGGCATGTTAACTCGCCACTGTAGTTGCTGAAGTGTAAATTTAACGGATTGACATGTCTGCCGAAGCACAGAGGCATTCGTGTTAATAAATTTATAATCGCCCATCTGACCCTCCTTTGTGTAAGAAAATACTATAGCTATCATTGATCGCAAATGCAAACTCGAAATTTTATTGTGCTGATACATAAGATTATAATACGCTGCGCTCTTAAAAATAGTTCATGCAAAATTATAATGATAAATTACATTTGCCTTCTTATCATTTCGGTATTATTATTATGTCTATATTATTATTAATCGTAAATAACCTATTTTTAGAGGTCATTATAATGTGTATGTTACACTAAAATGTGTCGCAACCATTTAGCGTACAAAAACGATGTTTTAGTGACAACGTACTTAGCGATATTGTTTGACGAATAATTATAGCGTTAAGTATAATATACGCGCTATATTTATTTAACAGTAACATATTTCATAGGATTTATATATAACGTCGCAGAAATTCTAACGGAAACAATATTCAGATAAACATACTTTGATTATAATGTGGTAATAAAACCGCATTGTATGAATAAACACATAGTGCTCTAAGACTCGTGTAACTGTAAATTTACTAGTTATGGAAGGCTGAACAACGTTGTGTAACTATGCTCGGATGAGAGATGCGAGAAAATTTCTAGAGTGTGATCAAAATAATCAAATGTTGGGGTTGAGGGCAAACTAACCATTAGACCGGGCCCTGCAAACATGAATCGGAAGTCGGCCACACACAGCGGAAATGGCAACGCATACATGATTATCGACTACACTGACATTTTCGGAAAGAGCTAAAGTTTCTCTCAGTAACGATAGAAAATAGTTTCTGGTCTTATTAGTAGTGTAATTAGTAATTATTGACTTTCAAATAAATTTATTTTTTACTTAAACTCGAACCGATTTGGCTAATCGTAGTACAAAAATAAAGAATGAAAGTTCAAGGAATGTGGAAAAGATAATAAAATATGAATAAATTGCAAGGGAAACAGTAAAAGCAACAATTTTATTTTCCCATACAAAGTATTCATATCTGCCATAAAAGAGGCGTTCAGAAACTAAACATTATTTTAACTTGAGGCGATATTAAGTTATCCAGCCTTTTGCACATCAGTGTAAGTATCAAGCACTACCCCTGTTGCAAATATTATATTCGTTTCTGGCCTCTAGATCAGAAACTTAAGAAAATTAAGCTTTCTATATCAATTACATAAATTTCCTAATTCGTTATTGCATAGTTCGTTAATTTGATCCACGTTTTGTACTGATGGGATATATTTTTTCCTGCCTCAATGAAAAAAAAAACCTTTTCCTATTAATGGAGTAAGAGTTTTCATGATTCCGCACGAAAACCAACATTATTGACATCGTGATTACTATTCTATAGGATCGTTTGAACAAAACGAAAATATATTAATGAGCAAATAAAAGCGAAAACACATAGTCTATGATAAAACGGCATAACGTGTAAAGACGTCCCGGGTTATATTTAGAAAGTTTTGCGGACGAGTAGAGATAAATAAAAGCTGTGTGCATTAACAGGGGTAGCACGTACGACCTCCTCATGACACGAACCCGAGTGATGGAGCAAACCTTTGGAGACCAAGAGATTGTAGTGTCTTGACTCAGCAACTCTAGCGAGTCTATTAATATAATGAGCCATGGGAGTATAAAATAGAAAGGACAACGCGATCACAACGAAATATAAATCGAAATATTAGAAACAACATTTCGATTAAATTTTTAATAATTTTTTTTTAATTATGCTTGAATAAGAAGCAACAAAAATAAAATAAAGAAAACCGAAAGTCTCTACTTTAGATAATAATAATATTTTTCAAGTATCCTTAGTCAACTAAAACATAAAAGAGATTCTATATTAGATGGTCCGTTCATCTATCATACTCGTTCTATTCTGAACTAATAGAATTACATAGTTGAAACTACGTATTCTTTAATTTAAAAAAAATGTAAGTTCACGAATAGTTCGTAGCACTTGTTGTGTCTAGATAGACAGGATGGATTTATTGAAACGAGATCATCATTTACAAATAATATATTAGATCATTTATTGGTCTCTGAAAGCCGCAAAATGAGCACACACCATACGGTAAGTTTCATCTTTAACCCTTTAAATGATTATACTTTACCGCTTAACCATTAACGAGAACGACTTTTTTAAATGTTTGTACCGTTCAACTTTTTCATTTAATGTATATAGTAATACTTTTATAATTTTAATTTAAAATCACTTATACGTATACATACCTACCCCACTACATATTTATTAAACTATTTTGTTTAATTTTACAATTTAACTTAAACATTATTTCTGGAATCGATAAAGAAAATATACCCAAAAAATAAAATCGAATATTCCCAGAACAGTTTTTCTTGTGGTAAAACCTTCATATAATATTTAAAGGCCCATAATCGTGTTATGTTGGTTTTGTAGTAAGCCTTAGATTAGAGCTAGGAGACGGTTATTACAATATTGTTGATATGTACGCGAGCTTATTTCTAAGAAGGCGATTTATGACCGCACTTAACGGGCTTACCGTAGGTACAAAGTAAGAGCACTTGGATGCCCGAAAGTATTAACAAATTAATTTCATGCTCAGCAGGATTCTCAAATCATAATATTATATTATTTTAACTAACTAACCAAAGTAATGGTATATCGATCGAATCGCGAACACAAAAAAAAGTATTTTTTTACAATGGAAAGAAACTGCATATTCGTATTAAGACACTTTCTAGTGTATATTTGATTAAATTTACATTCACAATACTATACGGATAAATATTTTTAATGAAAAATTTTTCATTAAAAATCTTTTTATGAAATAAAAAAGGGAGAAAGAAGCAGCCCTTTGTGAGTTTCTAGCGGGTTTTTTTCAATACAAGGCCTCCCGCCGTATATTTACGAACCAATGGCATAGCTTTCGACGTTCACAAGTTGTAATAGGCTAGACTAAGGATGGCGAAAGAATGACACGTATTCCATTAATAGCACGATCACAAAATTAATTATGCACAAAGAAAAAGAGTCAAAATTATTTGACGTCACGTCAATTACATCATTAAACCTTTCATTTTATAACAATTAGAAAAAAGGCACGCTGATACGTAAAAGTTCACCATCCCTTGCCTAGACTGAATAAATAATATTGAATTTGAACTACCCTATAGATAAATTATTAATGAATAAAGTTTATTTATAACTCGTATGACACATTTGTGATGTCACTCAAATACACGACGTTCGATAAGTCGGGTGCTAATCGTGTCAACGCCAGAGGGTTCGCACGTGCTACGAACAATGCTTTACGTGTCATTGTCTCCACAATATGCGTAATCAACTAGAACTCAGTTGTGAATCAGGGTTAGACCGCATTATATTTTCAACCGAGGTGTTGC
Source organism: Diatraea saccharalis (assembly GCA_918026875.4). Classification (NCBI taxonomy): domain Eukaryota; kingdom Metazoa; phylum Arthropoda; class Insecta; order Lepidoptera; family Crambidae; genus Diatraea; species Diatraea saccharalis. The sequence goes on from OU893349.1 coordinate 7,812,365, forward strand.
CGACGTGGTTTGAATGCATTCGTTATCACTATTCATCGAACAGAGACATCGTGTATAAAGGAACTTGGTAATAATTGATAATTTATTTTTATAAATAAAATTACAAAATAAAAAATGTTAGCTAAGCAGAAAGCAAAAGCAGGTCCTCATAGATGGACTTAGTATGAAAGTAAACCGCTAACAATAAGTAACTCATAACAATCATAATCATGAATGTGGTACTTTCGTTGTCTCATATACTCCATAATACAGGGGCTTCAGCTACTCATATTGGAATCTGAGCAATATATGTGATGTTATTAATTATTAATATTTTAAAAATTGATGTTTCGCTAATGTTAAATAGATGGATGTTTATCCTCTTTGATACTTCATTGGATAATTTACACGCACGTCATACATAAGAATTTAATTTGAAGAAATAGGGGTAAACATAATAAAGAATCGAACCTGAGTTATTTTTTGTGAGCCTTTAAGAGAAAAAAATCATAGAATTGCACGATAATTGTGACAAGAGAAACCACTTCAGCGATCTCGCGTAGATTTTCTAAAAGGAGAGAGTGATGCTTCTAACGAATTTCCTCAAAACGATTCGAGACATAACGTTATCTGGCACGAAAGCAAATTTTATTAAATTTCATTGGAATTTTCTCTATTTCAAATAATAATAATAATAAAGTACCTTGTTTGTAACCAGTGTGTTAGTATTATTTGTCATATCTATATGTTTATTTGTTTTTAAATGACCCCCACCTGGGTGGGAGAAAAATGTGGAATTAAGAGAACTCCAACGATACACGAATCTCACAAATAGTTTGGTTTTTTTCGAATAAGAGAAATGTATGATACGAGTAAGAAGAAAATATTCAAATATTTTTTTCTAATTTAATCAGTAAATACAAATATTATAACTTACCTATTTGAGGTACGTCGTAGGGTCGGTTGGATCGCGAGGCGCGCAACATCATCTGGCTAGCGATCTCGGAGGGTAAGTGCGGAGTGCGCTTGGTGTTGCGCGAGCGGCGACGTTCAGTGCGCAGCGCGGGCGACAGCTGCGGCTGTTGGCGTTGTGCGTATACCGGCTCTGGCTCGAAGAGGTCTTGTAGTGGACGCGCATGCGCCACCTCGCGGCCACGCCACTCCGGGTACCGCCGTGGCGCCTCCGCGGCGGAGCGCAGCGCCAGCGCAGCGAGCACCGTTGTCACGCAGCACACCCGCATACTGACTCCCGCCCGCGCCCCCCACCACACGCACATCCCCCTCTACTAAGTACACCCAATGCGAGCGTACGTTGGGCGCATGCCCGACCACATTATTCGACCCCTCTCGTAGATCGGGTTTTTCTTTTTACGCCTTAACTCAATTATCCCCGAATGAGGAAAATGGTCGACGGATACGAGTCCTGAAACAAAGTTTGATTGCTATAAATATTTATTAGTATATGCAATAAATATACCTACATGCATGATATCAAAGTAACTTTTTTTACCTAAAATCATGAGCTTAACTCCAATATTAGAACATATGTGTTTTTTTAGGGATCAATAGATTCTTTCTTCTATTGACCACATCCATATTTAACTATCCATCTAAAATCTACGCTTTAATTTTATCTATGATATGGTTATAAGAAATATATACCCTCGTTCGTTATTTGATGTTGGATGGCATGATAAATTACAGAGGGGAGCCTAGCATGAGCTAAACCTGCTCATATGCTGAGCTAAACCTGCCCATATACATCTACATGTCATCTAAACTTTCGTTCCCGCTATCCCCCTTCTCCATACTTTGATGTTGTCCGACATTTTTCATTTCTTTTCTCTCAACCACCTCTCCCCTTTGTCTCTTCCAAGTTCAATCCTCCTTCCCCGGACCATTCAAGAGCTCTCGATCATACCAAATTCGAGATGCACCTCAACGCTTTCAGTAGAAATGTTTCGCAACTTTAATCCATAACAATTCCAAGGTACAACCAAACCAATACCGACATAACCAGGCTTATGACAATCAAAAAACGTATATAAAAAGAAATCAGTGGCTATCTCTTAATGATTAAAATCGGGAAAATAAAGATTACCTCTTTACTACCTTGGTTTATTTTCCTTTATGGATAAATATGATGATGGGGAAATAATAATAAACCCTCACATATTATTTCATTGAATTTTCCATGAATTTATTCCCTATCAAGGAGTATTGGATTGCTTTAAAATGTGGAATATGTATGATGATGATGATCTGATCTAGCTGATACAATGACAAAGCCTACTCAGCCATTGGATGTACCTGTAATCTAAAGGGAATAAATTAACTTTATATATGTTAAGAAATGCATTGCTAAGATTCAAACAAACTAAAAACGTTGTGCTGATAAAAATCGAAATAACAAACGAACTATATAACCAGACCAAACTTGAGACAATACAAATAATGACCCAACTTCATATACCGAGGTTTTATATAATAGTTTGCTGTTATTACAATCATACTAATAACCTAAATACGAACAATTTATAACGAAATATCCTGTAGGTATTGTAACAAGTAACGAGAATACAAATACGGACAAATAAAAATCACACATCCAAAAAGCTTCTTTCGTATTAGAACAAACGCCCTTAAACAAACTGGTTAATTGCCTGGCCCTATTTAGGGAATTATTTCACGCTTCGCTTGAATTTTTGATGGATGTGCGTGATGGTTACAAAAGTAAAAAGTACCACCAGTTCTTCCATATATTGGGATTGTTCACAGAACCGCTTGGGCAATTCAATGGGCATGTCAGTAAAAAAATATACTAAGTAACGGTAAACAAAACTAATTATTTTTCATCATTAAGTATTTTTAAATCTTTCAGTTAATTTGATTGATATAAGTAATACTGTAGATTTAAATATACAAGTCTGAAATTTTGATTTGATACATATGATCTGTGGTTGCGGTGTTAGAACCATTCAATTAAGTTATTAATTGAGATACAATTTTAAATAAGAAGACTATACAGGTAATCTTTGAAAAAACAGTTTTATAAAATTACTGAAACTATTATCCAAATCTTTCATTTCGTACGCAATAATAATTTGCATGATTACAAACAGCTTTAACTTAATAACTATTTTGACTTGAGGCATTACAGAAGTTTGTACGCTGTAAGTATAGCCAATAAAACACGTACAACGAATAATAACCGTTAAGGTTCAAAAATGTACAAAGTTTTTCAATAAAAACAAATTAGCTATGGTGTAGTCGTCTACGACGGGTTACTTCAAGAAACTTTCTCCTTAATATTATTTGTTAGTTAGATCGATTCTTTCAACTAAGATAACGTTAAACTGAACAAACAAAATCCATTGCGAGCCGTTAATTTAAAATAATTGTCAAAACACAATATAAAAATAAATATATTTCTCATTTTCGTAGTATATAGGTTTCATTAATTGTTTCTCAAAAAGTTGTAAACGACTTCAAACTTTTTAGGTGGCGGCTTTTGTATTGGAAAGAAAGGAGGTTTCATTTCTCAATAATTTCCTTATATTTTTTATTACAAAATAAGCAGAGTTAAAAAGTGTAACTTAGCGTTCAGATTTATTAGTATTTTTCACGGACTGTTTAATAGAAAATATCACATGCCACAGTTCTAAAATCATTAGTAAATAATAAAGGCAATCATATAGTACACAATATGGAAATGTTTTTATCGTCACATTTATTATAACCAAAATTTTATATAGTATAATAAATGAGGAATAAGTTTACATAAAGCATCTCAGTTATAGAGAGGGCGACCTATTATAGATAACCCTACCTTAAAATTGGTCAAGTATTCAAATAAAACCCTTATTAAAATATTATTGTACAGCGCAGCGGCGCGGTTCGTCTACACATTACTAGATGGCGTTGTTTATATATGTATGTAATGGGATGGCGAGAAAGGGTAATATTGTAGGTGCTTTCACCGGTAGTGTCGAGGAAACACCTAGAACGTTCTAGATCCTAACCTAAAACATTCTAGATGTGGTATAAGTCCCTATAAATACGCGGTGTACCTACTACCCGCCCCGGCATTCTTCAGTGAACAAGCGATCTGAAAGCAAGAGCGATCGAAAGTGAAACTCGAAGCGATAACTAGAGCGGTAAACGATCTAAATGTTGTTAGTGACGTGACATAATGAAGTTGAAGTGTGAATTTTGTTTTATTGAGCTAAATAAAGTCGGATTTGCAATAATTTTTATGCCGAACCCAAAGTCGTAACAATACTAAAGAGTATATTACGAGTAAATTACAAGGTCAGGGATGGTACTCTGAAAACCAATTTTCGACATATCAGCTTCACCGTGTTTTCCCACTCTATAACATTAAAAATACGTAAACAAGAGGAGAATAAACGACACAAATCGTCAATTTCTATCAAATGTCGATGTTAAGAGCACAGGGCTTGCGCACAACCCAAATTAATGAGTCTAGAAACTTTAAAATTTTCGCAGGCGTCCATTAATATTATTATTTTTATAGATTTTCTGGGGCATATGAACGACATGGGTTATAAATAAAAAAAAATTATATGTAAAATTTAAATGTAAATAAGTATATGTTTTGTAATAGCAACTCAATTTCACTTTTATGTTAGAAATCATATATTTCAATGGGCATTACTATAAACGGCATTTAAGCAATTCAGTGTGACAAATATTAACTTATTTTATCTATCTACATATAAACGGCAAAGGTGACGATCTATCACAGCCCAAACTAATAGAGAAGACGAGCTGAAATTTAAACTCTGTTGTTAAAATACTTATCGTAGAGTTTCGCTAAGAAACGATTTTGAAAAATGCACTGCTTAAATGGTATGGATATCAAGGAATTCTCGTGAACGAAGCAGCAGAACAGAGAGCCGGCAGTAAGTAAGGGAGATAATCAAATCTTTATGACTTTAAGTTCGAAAAGTAATGTTCATAAATTCCGCTCAATATTTTTTGTTGTAACCACTTTAACTCAGAATATGAAGTACTATTCTGTAAAACATCCAGCGTCTAACACCACTTCGAGAACGTTATCACAACATAAAGGTTCAATTAAGTAAAACCGAATTGTAAAGGTAATAAAGGTATAACAGTGATATGCTGGATGTCGATTTCAATGTTGATTTTGATACAGAATAAGAAAGCTGATCAACCTATTTTTTTAAATATTGTGTCAACTATTTTAAAACGTTTTGTATTAGAGTTAAATTAATATTGTTTACCTACATGATATAAACGATTTTCAATACGTAATAATAAAAAACCTTTTCTACAAATAATTCTTCTAAATCATGATGACGTACCGAAATAATTCAGTACTAACGATAGTGACGTATAATTTCATTTAAGTAAGACGTCTATCCATCATCGCTTATTAATAATTTCAGCAGAAACAGCGCTTAATGACTAGCCCATTTCAGGGATAGCTATGTACTTGTTATTTAAACATAAATCATACCTGGTGAATCCATATATTTAAACATTATTATTGTATATACGTACTTGTAATAATAAATAATAATTAGATATACGACATTTTATTACCAGATTTATTACAAGCACTTTATAATCTTAGTATAGATAATTAAAATGTGATACGAAAAACGCCATCTGCAGGCAAATGTTAATTCTCCATTTAATATACATACATAAGCAACTACTAAACCAAAGACTTGTGGTCAAATAAAGGAAAATAGGAAAATGACAATTTTCCATTTACTACGCCTTTGGTTTGCAGTTTGACAAAATATTATCAATGCACTCCACCACCCATAACTTTTTTCTATGTAACTTTTAAATATTTAAAAGAACCTATTCATACCTTTTTTTAAATAATTTAGATGGCACCGGTCTAGTTACACCTAATAATATGAATTATATCAGACTTCTGCGAAAATATAGATAACGGAATTCTGACGCTTAGTACATCTACATAATCAATTAATAATAAAATGCGCTCTAATTTACAGCTTAGTGTAGCGTGTTGTGATTTCTCTATTAAATGACGAACCTATCTATCTAGCAGTTGGTCAATAATATTTAACATATTGGGAGAGCGGTATGACATGTAACTTGTCATTTATACACTAAAATATACATATTGTTTGGGGCACTCGCTCACTATTTGCTTATTAATTAAATTTGAACAAAGTAAAAGCATTATTTTATTTAAATAAACTATGAGATATTTCAAGTACTTAAATAATTCATTTGAGACAAGAAGTACTTCATACATAATGTACTTACTACTTATTCATATTATATATATTAATTTTATTAATATTATTCGTAACAAAAAATCTTATGTTTCCCAAATATTTCCTTATCAAAGAAATTATAAATTAATTTTCTTTCTCACGATAAATTTATACCAATCACAATGTACCTAAGGAATGAAACTTCGCTTCGTGCTTCTTAGATATACCAAAAAAAAAAAAATAGTAAAACATCAAATAATTTCAAAAATATTTTTTATTTAAAGTTTATTATATTCAAAATCTTTAAATTTTAATTACCCTTTTTTATTTAATAATAAGAAAACACTTTTCAGTTCCTCAGACAAAAATGACTGCAAAGGCCCGAAACCTGTAGCGTGCTATCGGCATGACTATATTTATAATAGGGGGCGCGCGGTGGGCCGTTGACGTCATCACAGGGGGTAGGCGCGGACGGGCGGGCAGCCAGTGCGGCGCACCCTCCGCTACGCACTTGCAAATTCGCACATCCACTCAATGAAGGAATTATTATCTTCATCGGAATTTACAAAATTTGACCCTAAGCTACGTTTCTTACATATACCATTGTTGTATTTATTCAGATTATCAGATGAACTTTATAAACAAAAATGCTTAATAGTATTTTCAGTCTTTCAGTCTGTCCCTTTCTGTTGCTTACAAAGGGACAAAAAGTTTGAGTGTGACTAACGGATGTCCCGCTGCGAACTTTCCTTAATTGCTATAGAATTTGATAGATGGAGGGAAAAATACTATAGTAATCTATGACGTAAATGTGACGCTCTACACTTATATTAAAAGTTTTGTATTTTTTTTTATATCCCTAACGTTTAACTTCCCTAACGTTTTTATAATTATTAGGTTAGATTTGTGTATTAATATAATCACAACAGATTTTTTTCTCCTACAATATATAAGCAATTAAAAACTAATTATATTTTTGTTTTCAGCGAATAAAGAAAGGTGCTTAATTTATGTGAATTAAAATTTGATTAGTAGTTCTATATTTTACAGTACCACGAGCTGTTTCTATCTAGATGTGCGTGTGACCGTTATAATCGGTGTGTTCCGTGTCACAGGAATAATTCCACTTGATGCGGGTTTCAATTCAATTATACGTATCACGCAACAAACTGCTTATAATAATTGTCGAACGGCCAAGAAATATGCTTACCTTACACACTTGTCTAAACAAAGTTTTGATATTATCATGAAATTACTTTTATTATCTCGTTAGTTTTTCTTTTAGCCGGTTTCTGAATTGGGAAAAGCACAAAATCTCAACTGATTATTCTCAATAACTTAAGTTTTTTACGTTTCATATAGCAAAAAGTCTTAGTTTTATCAAATCGCTACCAACTGATCATTGAAAAATTATAAATCAATAATGAAAACCTGTTTAATTAACGTTTATAGTGGCTTAAGCACGGTTTGAGACATGCTCAACTTCAGATTCTCAATTCAGAAAACGAGTGTATGTCTTACACTTAAACAAAATCCAAAACAAAGGTCCTAAATTACAATTTTTAATACAAAATGAACAGTATCACATAACACTAACATTTCTCATTAATTTATTATTCGTTAAGACGAGTCCGACAATAAAAAGACTTTACTGTAAGCGCCTCTTGAATTATTAAGTAAACGATGAGCGCGTTATCTAAAGACGATATAGGTAAATAAACACGAAGGTAGTGCGGTGGGTAGTGTCAAAGAAATACTCAGCGATTTTTGTGATTTATGAGTGAGCGTTGGGTGACATCGTAAAACTGCTGAGCAATAACTATGAATATTCAGAAGTCAAAACTAGTGTCGTAACTTCAAGATTAAAATTGTTATTGCGCCTTATACGCTAAAGTATATTTTAATGAGCAAAAGAGATTTAAAAATACCGTTAATTTAATACGTCGAAGAACTTATGATTGTGTTAGCAGTGGCAAAAATAAAAATATTTTTTTTAGAACAAAAAGTTTAAAAAAGTTTGATTACATTATAAACATGAAATATAACACTCATTTTAAAACGGTTCATATATTTATGAGCCATCTATTATTTTAAATTTTTTGACGTCAGTTTTATTTTAATTCAATTTATTTCAGTGATATTTAACAAAATCACTATCTTTTGTTTTTAAACGATTTCAACGTCGAAAGGAGGGCGTTCTATCAAATAACAAAAATACTTAGAATGAAATGAGGAAAATATATACCCATTGAACATTGAAGTTCATCCGTTACGATTTTGAAGTCGGTTCAAAATGAAATGAGTTAAACTAATGATAGAAAATATTCTAAGATAATCAATACCTTAGTCTTTCCCTTATCATCATATTTTTTAATGAAAAACGATTAAACATTTGGTCATTGCCTGGTCAAATAAAAAGACTAATTAAATATAAATCATAAACGCCCTTACATAATCTGTCTCTTTTTTATGCACTTATTTTATATTTCAATCTAAAACAAATATTGAAACAGGTATTGTATCTGCCATTCCTAATAAAAACAAAAGTTACGCCAACTGTGAGCTTCCAACTTGGTCATACGAACGTGCGTAAACGTGAATTTTAATGGTGTTTGTGGAGCTCCGTCTAAGGAATACCTACTCGCATAACGTCGAAGCCAACCGTAAGATAAATGTGATTGTGAAATCAGATAAATATGCGAAAATTAAACAACTTTTGTAACGGCCGGACATAGGATGGGTGACCAAAAATTAATCATCTCAAGCTGCAGTCGTTAACAGCAATTAACACTGGGCCCGGCCCATTCTTGACTTCGTCTTTGAATCCATCTATAGGGAAATCATGTTCCTTAGCCAGAACTGGAGATATTGATAGGCTGATGCTGATTGTACCGAACTATAGAATATAATGGCTATCCAATAAATCTAAGAATAATTCATAACACCTCATAAGTCCATATTTTCTTTAAGACAAGACTCTAAAACCGATATCAATGATACGATATCATATGATTATATTTATTTTCTTTCAATATGAACTTAATCAAAATAAGTATTGGATATCACGGGTATACTTATTTTAGTGTTACCTAAAGCACAATATTATAAGAAAAGCAATGTGTCTCAAGAGACTAAATATACCAAATAGGATCTATATCACCTGAAGTGCCCTCGTCAATTCCGTTGGGATCTCGCAGCCATTTGGCTGGTTAAGTTGTAAATGTCATATACTAGCAAACAAGCAATACCCGTTATGAGTGGAACACTCGGGGACTAGTCCCAACCTCTTGGTCGAATTATCTTTCAATATACGGAAATAAAGAGATATTTCCCCCTACTGTATTGAATTAAGTATAATCCGTAGTTATTTCGAAACATTATATTGGTCCTACTACATCCCAACTATATCCCCATTTGGGGACTTCCTCTCCATTAATTTGTAAATTGAGTAAAATTATCATCGTTGAAACTTCTTGAGGTGATGAAAAAGGTATAGTTATGTGTATTTCATTATTATCTTGGCTTCTCACGGAAAGCCGCTGAACGCGAGTAGCGCAGGCCCCTTCGTCTTGGAGATTTATGGTGGAGGCCTATGCTCATTGCTCAGCAGTGTTCATCATACGGCTGTTTGTGATGATGACGATACAAATAACATTTCTGACTCTACCCTACATATGATATATATCCGTTTAATTCTTCTAAGAATAATATTATTATTTTAATTTATATTAAACTGGTTATCCGCCCGAATAACAAATTAAAATTATTAAATTTTTTGTCTGTGTGTTTGTTCCGGCTGATCTCTAAAACGGCTGGACCGATTTTGACGGGTCTTACACTGGCAGATAGCTTATGTAATAAAAAATAACTTAGGCTACTTTCCACGTGGACGAAGCCGAGGGCACAGCTAGTACTATAGGTATTATAGATGGTACAAAATTCCAAATGATTTCATTAAATAGTCAATATGCTTTTCATAAAATACATGTCACAAAGTGAGTTTGTAAAACTACTTAGCCTGTGTATATGTATAATGCAATTCATTATACTCTAACAAATAGATATTTCTTCTAGCTTACACTTTTAGAATATTATTCCTTTCTACAAAATAACATGAAAACCGGGAGGAATAAAGGCGCCCCATGAGTATAGCTTCACTTTGCTTCGGTTCAATTTATGATACATTACTCGCTTTTGAGTTGTTACTGAAGTTTTGGTATAGTAGCAACATTTTATCTATCCCTCCCTTTTAAACTACTCGCTATATTCTTATATATTCTTCGTCTCAGGGTGTCAGTGACCAAGCGGATTTTTTAACCTTTTTACATTGAGAACATTTTTCAGTATAGCATTGTGAAAACAAAATTGATTAAATACTCGCTTTATTGTTTAAAATTTAGTTGATACAAACGTTCAAATTGAATAACGTTTAAAGTCTCGACAATACTGTTTGCATTGAACTCTGAAATGTTCAACGCTCAAGTAATCTCACCTCTATAATAGCGTTCCTTTATATTGATTCAAATCAGAATTGTGGAAAAGTATTTATGAAATGATACTGATTATAGTGTAAGTATGTTTATATTTTTTTATGTCTTGGTACCAATTTTTATATCTGAAAAAGTTTATTTAATAACTTCAGTTAACGTACTGTGTAAAATTACTATTTTAAAAAAATAACTTACGGAGTCGACTATAGATACGACTGTGACCAATGGCTTAACGTGTCTTCTGAAGCAAGGAGAAGTTCAAGATACTAAATTTTTGGACATGCATCCTATGACCAGACTTTGTAAAAATTGTTTGACTTCCCAATTACAGACCGGATGTTCTTAATACTACGCTATCAAGCTCCGCTGAGAATTAGCAATATACTCAAACTAAGCTTACACGTATCTTTGAAAAAATAGTTTTCCAGGACAAGTGAAGAAGTATTCATGTTACTCCACTGTGATTGCTTTTTTACGTGATAATTTTTAATAGCCATATAAGTCATAAAAAAAATAGTTAAATTATGCATATTGCTTTACAAAGTCTCATTTTATTTGCGCTGCAGAAAACTCACTTTTACCAATTTCATAGCTTCCGGGCATGAACTATCTTCTGGCTCGAAAACAGAACAAAATTTCTATGATATCATATTATCAGATTAACCTATGAAACTAGTGCTTAAAATAACAATGCTTTAATATCGTAGGCCGGCCGTTAAAGGTTACGGAAGTTTTGCCCTTATCTCAGTCTGTTCCACACATCACATATTTATTAAGTGGGGGGAAAGGTCATTAGAAATGAGTTCATATAATACCAATTTGAATAAAGCAGTTTGCCGTCAAGACATACAATATTAAAAATTCTCTTTCATCCGAACCAACAACACACAGTATAAACATTGATTATTTGACATATTTAATGCAAATGAGACGAGGAGTTATGCCAACAGCCTTATATTGTTTGCAACCTACTTGGCACCAAATCTTTCTTTATGCAAAGCTACATGAAAGTAACGTCATCTTACCGACTTTTTCCGAATGCTTTCCATTTTCTCTATTGTTTACGTAAAAAGAAAAAAAGCTATGAGCTATTTTACTCACACTCATGCAGTTGTTATATTCATATTGTAGTAAAAATATCAAAATATAAATATATTTCTTTAATTTAATACATTTTTTATAAAATGTAGAAGTACTCGTTATTACCAAAATGATTATATTTGATAAATTTAGCATTCATGATGTCATATTTATAAACTTTTTAATTAAAAATGCTCGAAAAATCCACCAGCTCCAGCTGTCCCAAGAGGGGAGTACCATCTCAGGATACCTACTATGTGGGTTATTATTTTTATACAACCCATGTCACCCGGTGCTCGGTAACGTAGTGTAGTGTAGTGTAGTGGATAAGCGCTGCGGCCCGCGATCGTTAAAAAAATATTATCACGAGGTACTACGTGCATCGGAAGGCACGTTAAGCCGTTGGTCCCGGCTGCATTTGCAGTCGTTAATACCCTCCAATCCGCATTGGGCCAGAGTGGAAAGTCATGACCTATCCTCCTTAACCATCCATAAAGAAGGCCTGAGCCCCTGCAGTGGAGACGTAAAAGGGCCGATGATGTTGTTGATGATGATGTCACCCGCGTATGATGTAGCTTCCCGTAGGTGATAGAATTTTTCAATTGATTTCGGAGCCTATTCAAACAAAAAATTCAAACAAACTATCAAAATCTTTCCTGTGACATTTAAAAATAAATATTATGGTAAAACAACAATTATGTTACACGCGGACTATAGTGAAACTCGAAGTTGATCTAAGCCACCACATTGTATTTACAAAAAATATAATGGTTTGTTTTATTGATAAATATCACATAACATCACATAATATATTACATAGTTACTCAAAATAAGTATAATCATGAGTATGTAAATATTGGATCCGAGACAATATAAAATAATGTTATGCAAAATAAAATCATATTCAATGGATTCAATAAGACAAATTCAGGGACGAATATTTTCAGTATGCAAAATTGATCATATAATCACATCACCAGCCCTTTTACGTCCCAACTGCAGGGGCTCAGGCCTTCCTTATGGAATGTTAAGGAGGATGGGCCATGACCCTCCACGCTGGCCCAATGCGGATTGGAGGGTATTAACGACTGCAAATGCAGCCGGGACCAACGGCTAAACGTGCCTTCCGAAGCACGGAGTAGCTCGAGATAATAATTTTTTGGTCACCCATCCCGTGACCGACCCTTGCGAAAGTTGCTTAACGACTACGATCGCGGGCCGCGGCGCTTAACCACTACGCCACCGAGCTACTCATATAATAATAAGATTAATTCAATTATTTTGTAATAAGACAATATACCATATATCCTCTATTTCCTTACACATATTGTAAACGTGCATATGTTGAAATTTTGTACATTCATATTGCACTTTACTAGGTTGCTAGTTACTCATAGTCGATGAAGTAATTATGGCGATTACTCGCTGAGCTCGCAAAGTTTTAACGCGGAAAAATGGGATGATACTTAACGTTTGAAACGTTCAAGTTATTTTATCGGTCCGGTACATCGTTTCCCCTGTTGTTGTTTGTGCTCTACAATAATCGTCGTACGCCATTACGACCGGCTCTATCGTAAAAAAAAACAATTTAATAAATCGAATGGAGCGATGGTTTTAAATAAAATATCAGGCCCGAGGACGTTTGGTACACTTAGTATCACTTATGGTACACTTAGTATCACTACCTTAACCGTTTGTAATTTGGAATAGGCTAAAATAAAATCAACTTATATTTTCTATATTTGGAAGGATTTTTTAGTTTAAACAGCTGTTACATAATATAACATTAGCTATTAGATGGCCATGTGCATCATAGCTCAGATCCTCAAAAAAACACTTTTTTACTATGGTAATCTCAGGCAAACAAGATAAGATTAAAACCATGACAAAAGACAATTAATAACAGCTTAAAAAAAGTTATATTTTTAAATTAACTAGGCCGAGAAACCTCAGAGATACGGACACCTCGAAACCGGTATGCGAACAAACTGTCACGGTCGTTATTTTTCATATGTTCATAGCGAAATTTATATTAAAGACAGCACAACTGATAACATAAATAATATAAATTGAATATTAGTTTTTCATTTTTTCAAATAGCAATATACTCAAAGGTTTACTTAGTTAATACTTTAAGTGAATTTAGTAGTCACGATTCCATCTTAAAAATACTAGGTAAGTAATGACGTCTCAAGTTTATCTTAGGACAGATATTTTTTTTCGAGTATTTTTAAGACTGAAATATTTCTTAGGTTTGACTGATGTTAATGCATATTATCATTTGATATTATCGTTATCACTACCAATACATAACTTAATGATATTTTTGCTATATAAACGATCATTACCACCAAAACGCGTAGTAAAATATATTATCATTACGTTTATACAAAGAGATTATAATAGAGTGAAGTCACGTTTTCATAGCCGTTGAAACGAAGAGGCAACAGTGATAGGCTATAAAATTAACATTTTCCGAAGAACCATCGCCAATTAGGTTAGGGGCGCAATCCAGCCCGCCTCGTTGGCTGGACCACTAATGACTGGCTACAGAAGGTCATAATAACCAATGTTCTATTTAAGAAATACATTTCTAAGAAAATTGCATTAATATATTGCTTTAATATCTGTGAAAAGTTAATTATTAAAATAAACATATTCTTTATTTAGTGTCCCTGAAGCTACTCTTTCATGAAAAGCTATTGTTTAATATATGTAAAATACATTTGTCTCGTAAATCACTTATTATTTTCTTTAACTTTAAAAACTCTCGACAAATAGCTGTTTGATGTTATGGCATTTAAAAAAAATTATAACTTTTTTATTTTTAAATATATTGATCCGTTTATTAGCCCGAACTTCATTGTTAAGTTCACACATTTTATCAAAACTGCCAGTGGAAGTTTAGTTGAATTGTAGAGGCGCCAGCCTGCACAACTCGATTGTCTGCGATTTGATTCTCAAGAAATTCTCTCAATTTCTCAGTATTCCATTATATTGTATATTGGCTACAGTGTGCACGTTTCGCATTGGATTAAATAAAATGAATTTCAACTTTCATTTTCATTGAAGTCAATCGGGTTACGCAGTAGGCGCCCGTCGTGCAAAGATATATATGAATCAAAATGTTTTATCTTATCGTTTCGAAACAAAGGATAGTAATGAGAAAACGTATAAGTGCATCATCTAGTCTTTTGGACCAATTATTTTGATATTTCAGATCTGAAACTTGTAAGATAAGCCTAGATATTAATCTAGAATATAAGATAATATTCCTCATAGAAATTAAAATTAAAGTAAAGTACCAAAAACAAGTTCTCCAAATTAATAAAGAGCGACTCATTGATATAGGCTACGCAAAAAAAAATAAACAAGTCGACAGCAAGTCAGCCTTAACGTTACAAACAGTCAGATGTCTGTAATCGATTTAAAGCTTTCAACCAGTTGTGAGTTAAGTTGGAATTTAATTGAGGAAAACCCTTATGTAGATAGATAGATAGAATATTCTTTATTGCACACACAAAGACAATATACACTTATATGACAAAAACAGGAGACGTACAATTGGCGGCCTTATCACTAAAAGTGATTTCTTCCAGGCAACCTTGGGATGGAGTTAAATATAAAAGACCTAATGATGGGGTAGTGGATGGTGTACAAATAAACAATTTATAAATATACATAATTGATAATTGTTATATACTTGATGTAACCTGATGTACTCTTGTTCGTAAATTAATATATACTTGATGTAACCTGATGTACTCTTGTTCGTAAATTAAGTTATACATATATGAAGATTCTGAGAATATTTAATTAAATAAAATTGGACGGTGGGCGTAATTAAAGTAACACATTACAAACACGTTTAAACCTAGCCCTGACGCAATTACCTCATTTAGTTGAGAAAAATAATTAGATATTTAATATGAGATAATAATATTAAATATGTAAACTAACTTCAAGTTGAATATTTCAAAATTGTTATCTAGAAATTTTGTAGCTAAACGTAAACAAATAATAATATTGCAAACACATATTTGTCTATTTATGAACTATTTTGCTTATTGTATATGGAAGTGTGTATGTAAGCTAACGAAGGTCTCATAAGGCCTGCTAAAAATTTACTAATTAGAGATTCGTCACATAAAAAGTAATAAATACGTATTTATACCAAAAAAAAAAACAACACACAAAAACATATCCATAAAAATACATATAATTCAGAAAATAAACGCAAAAGACAACATTACCGCTAACAAGGCTGCTAATTTAATATTCATCAAATCTACCTAAGATCAGAATATAAAAATGATTACGTTTTAACGTATTCTATTTCACGCCAAATGCACTCAATTTTAATAATTGGCTATGGTAAACGCCCACAAGAAATTGCCTAAATGTCAAAGGTGGGCGTTTTGTTTCTTTTTTTTAACTCGTTGAAACTTAAGCGTGGTTTATTATTATAATTTTTATAACTTAATGTCTTTATTACTGTTTATATCGTTTCCAAAATAAATGGTATTTAATTGTCTATTGTTATTTTGAAATGTCAAACCGACTCTCTGTGTGGAAATATCATCCAGTGGGCTATGATCTAATTTCAAAATCTATCGCTAGCTTTATCAAAAATATATCGATTGCGATATTGATTTATAAAATTATATAACATTCAAGTCGCAAAATCACTTTCGTTCCAAATCGATTGCTACTTTAAAAGTTGTATAACTCCATATACCTTAAAAAGAATTGCGATAAATTTTAAAATTATACAATTAGCCCACTCTTATGCGTAAATATAATTAGGACAAATAAAAGTCAGAGTAAACGTCACTTTACATTATGCCTTAAAATTTTATACAAATTGATATGGAACGTCTCCTAGTATCATTGAAAAGAAATCAGATCATATGCGAATCGAACTCACACACTGATGGTTCCTCACTAATTTACTAAAATCTGTTATCCTTATTTCAAAAGTACAAAGGAGGGAGAATGGAATTTTCGTCAATCAATTAAATAACGTAAAACCAATTATTTAAAAATACCAAAAAAACATAAAGATAATTGAAATTCTCAAATCAAGCCGTTTCATTTAATAAATTTTATGGGCTAATATATAGTGATAAAAATTTTCTAAGAATGGATATACTCGTAGTTATCTACGCGGTTAGCACACGGTCACGACGCGGCAGCTGCACGAATACTCATCTAAACGCCCGCTGCACTCTGTGCACATATAACCATATTTGTATCAATTTCTAATCGAATTTTGAAATTTTAATTTTCAATATTTAATTTCATTTTATTTGCTCTTTCAAATTTCAACCTTACCGTAGGTAGCAAGAAATAATAATTAACACCACTACCCTACCCACACTCGAATAACACACGTAGTTTACTTCGCCAATTGAAGTATACTTCAATCATAAATTAGTATATAACGGAGTATGGCTTTAAATCTAACAATAGTTAAAAATTCTTTCTGTATTTTCGGTAATACATGTTATTAATGGCTTCAAAATTGTATTTTTGATTAAGGCTACCGAATGTTGAAGGGATGTAATAAATTATAAGTTTAAGCACCCACTAAAATTATTGAGATTCTAGGAACAAGGGTGTTATTGTATTACGTCTCACTCAACGTCATCTTTGGTCAGCTTATTAACTTATTCAGCTTATTATTATTAATAATTATTTATGTCATTTTTTATATAGAACAATGGGTACCTGTGATGCATGCCCATCTGAAGCTTGGCATTCGTTTCAGAGACGTAGTGTGTACTGAGCGTGTCCCAAGAATTCGTTATTTGTTCCCTTAATAGGATTTATTAATTATCATTTTATAACTCCAAACACCTAAATTAAAATAATTCAACATTGAATAAGTGTTCAATAATAATTGAGAAAAGTTATTAGCATTCGCTAGCTTTTCCATTTGCCCCTATGATGTTGTTCTATTATTATTTTATGTGATATTGTCTAAAATATACCTATACTAGCTTTTGCCCACGACTTTGTCCGCGTGGAATGGTTACTTAGGACGACATATATTTTCCAAAAACGCTGTTGTTTTTCGAGCTGATGATGAAATTATCTTGATGCTTAAGTTCGAAGATACTACAACAAAAAAAAAACTAACAAATATCCAACATGTTTTAGCACATTTATCTTTGAAAACTTTAGAGATATTAATTCAATCCAATCCAATTTCAAATACAGATGGAAAAAACAGTTATGAAGTTTATACAAAACTTAATAGAAAACGTTATCTATACAAAATTATTTGAAAGAAAAAGTTAGCGCAGGTTACTTTGGAATAAACGCCATCTAGTATAACAGAGCTTAAATTTCTTACAATTTATTTTAAAAACTCATTTTTGAGCAAAACATTGCGATGTAGAATACTTAACGCCATCTAGTACAGTTTAAAATATATAAAAATGTTTTTGCTTTCGTAAACGAAATTACTTCCATTTGAACATTATTAAGAAAACCAAATTTAAAATATTTTGAACTTGATATGAACTTTAACGGATGAGAATCTTTTCATAACACTTCTTTATCAACTATATTTTTGACTTGTCCGTCCGTAGGCACTAAGATGATTAGAGATCTTGAAGAGCTGACTCGAGAGCACGCCACGTAATATTAACCATACGAAACAGTCTTCCCTCAAGTCGACTCAAGCGTATTTTAAAGATTTTCTTTGCGACTTATTGATAGTTATTGCAAAACAAACCTCTAGAGAAAAACTGCAAGCGTTTAAATTAAAATGGAGGATCATTCGATATTTGGGGCGATATGCGCGGCATAAATACAGTCTCACCTCGTAACCCTTAAGTGGTGAATTATATAAAACTGAAGTTCAGTTCATATGTCAAAAACTTTTATATCCTCAAATATATTTTTAAAATCCACTGGAGCTGGGTTACAATCCTGTCTTTATTAAAACTTGCGACATATCCATAAAACCATCATAAAACTACATTTATCTCACTAAACTTAATCAAGTACCTAATTGTTTTCCGTTGTCACGCTACTTTGTTTAATTTGTTGTATAACCTAAAAATTAAAAGAAATATTGTATCATAAAAACAATGTGACATCAGTGCCTCTTTCTGAGACTTACGTAACTATTTTACGATATGACCACTTATTCTTGGCCATGATGAAGAAGTCATGCTACTAACCGCCTATATCGTTATACACAAATCTTTCTTTGATCTGGCCAGGCCACATCATGATGTGGGCAGCAAGATTTTCCATTTCGTGAAATACATACAAACATTTGATGAAATGGCTGGCCGCATCATAAATAGGTCAATTGTGCGATCTGGCCACGACATATATACTTGGAAACCAATATTTAAGCATCATATGAATGAACAAATGTAAAATAGGACATGTGAAATCTATCAACTGTAAAATCTTAGGTTAAGACCTAGCAATACTTATCCTCATTAAATTAATTACTGATGAAACGAAAAACACAAATTATTTCAATTTCTTTAATCTAAACTTGGAGCAACATTTTAATGTTTTTGTTGATTTAAAGCCTGCGTAAAGTTCTTTGATCAAAATAATATAGAATATATCAGGCAAAAAAAATTAAAATTTTTGTCCATTAAAATTTTAAAAATGTAATATTTACTCAAAAACCAATTTTCATCGCTATACAATAAAAATTATGTAAATAATATGAGGTAAATTTATTACAATGACAAATCAGATTGTTAACAATGGTTGCTATGGTAATATTTCGATTCCCATAAAATCTTTCACTCCCATTTTTATCCCTTTTAGTGCTAGTTTTCGGGATAAAATATAACCTATTACCTTTCTAAGATTATAAACTACCTAAATACCAATAGACATAGGTCCATAAACAAAAAAGTTTCATACAAACTGTTTCACCCTTTTTGACCACCTTCGGGATGGAATTTCTAAAAATCTGTTCTTAGTACACCTCTACGTATTAAGGGGAATGTTCCCTCCAAATTTCAAATATCTATGACCAGCGGTTTAGGCTATGCGTTGTCTGTAAGTCAGTTAGTCAGGACATATATATATATGTCGCATCATCTTTACGAAGATCGTTTGATTTAGTTTCTTTTGTTTTAATTGCTAGTTACTCGATTACTTAATTACTCGATTGTGGAGAGAGCGTGATCATCGATACTTATAATTTTATTAGAATGGTGACACTGACTTTGACAGTTCGTTAACAAAAACCAAATTGCCGCCATTTTCGCAGACATTCTGTTTCCGATCGCCGAGGAGTAAAGACATCCGACGAGATCACGCTCATCTCGTTATATTTTCGTACGAAAAGTGATAAAATGGAATAAATCCACGTTGGTATACACGCCTGCAGTGTTATTTTAAAGATAGTCCTCCGATATAGACTTTCTATTTGGGCTTCGCAATAGCACCTTGACTACCCGCCGTTATATAAACGTTATATGTTATATATATAAGTACCTATTTTGAATTGAAAAAGACCAAACTTCAACGAAGTGTTACTTTATTTATTTTGGAAATTATTTAATGTAATTATTAGATTGTAATATTAATCCTAGATAATTTAATGCTATGTTCCAATATATCTTAGTAACTCCCATAAGAAGGGCTGTTGTTTATCAAATTGAATTACAGAATAATGTTGACATTTCGAGAGTAATAACATCATAACAGTTTGATCTACAAATACATTTATCTATTATTTTAGATCATTACAATAACGCTACGTTCATCAACAAATGACAGACACATTTAGTTTCAGTTAGCAACCACAACTTTCAGAAAAATTAACATTCAAACTTAGGAAACTCAAGATCATTCAGATTAAACACAAGACGCAGTGATACTATAGTTTAGATTTAAGAACTAAAAGTGAATTTTTACACCCATGATTTTATGAGGACGCCTAAGAATCCAGACTCCAAATTTTACAGGTACATGTTCACAAGACGAAGATAATGATCGTCTTTTATTCAAATATAAGTCGATAAAACTATTTAAAAGTAGTAAATAAATGTGCACGAGAAAACATGAGAAACAAATAAGCATAAGTTGCTCTTACTTTATTTGATATATATAAAACAAAAAGTAAATATAATAATATATTCTTAAGACGTGCGTAGTAAACGACAAATCCTATTGCAGCCATTTTTATAATAATGACTAGCTTTCGCTTGGTTGCCCCGGGCTGCGAGCAGCCCGGGGAGGTCACGAATAGCTGGTGGTATCGGGGCGGTGGGGTTTCAAGTCCGCTTATTGTTATGTCGGGTTTACAGTTTGAAATTGCGTAGAAAAAGTCAGTAAGTTCTATCTTCAAATAAAAGGTGTTAAAGGACACAAAGCACCATACATCAAAGAAAAAGTGTTGCCTGTTGACACTTAATAGAAAAAGAAATATTCAGTCGACAAACGCAAGCAAAACTTAAAATAAATTTTGTATAGATACTTAAAATAAGTTTTGTCGTTCATTCTCTTATTATTCCATCAGTGTTACTATCATTAATTAATCAATTAAATGTCAAGAAATAGTATTTATTATATTTGCATTATTACATTACATTATTTATGTAAGATTTATTTATTATATGAAAAGGGTACCGATGTCATGGCCAGATATTAGAATAGATCAATTCACGACGCAATGGGGTTTTAAGTCCGCCTTCATTTCAGAATAGAAGCTTTCGCTTGGTTGCCCCGGGCTGCTCGCAGCCCGCGGAGGTCACGAGTAGCTAGTGGAATCGGGGCGGTGGGGTTTTAAGTCCGCCTTCGTTGCAGAATTTGAGTTTTTCGATTTTTTGTTGTTGTTTGTTTTATAGTTTGAAATCGCCTTCAAAAAGTTAGTAAATTCTGTCTTCAAATGAAAGGTGTTTAAGCACCATACATCAGTCGAAAGACGCAAGAAAAACTCTAAATAAATTATAGTCTCTTATTCTTATAAAATATATTAAGTATTAAATATAGTGTCAAAAATTGCATTTTCTTTTCTGCATACTTACCTATGTGAAAGTGTGAGTAAAGATACCTACACAAATGGTCCATATATACACGCTATAAAGATCCCGAATTTTCAAGTCCATCGAAATCAAAATTGAAATTGAAATGTTCACGATCATCTTTTAAACATTATAAACCAAATGTTACCATCAACAAAAGCGATTCGTTTCTGGCACTTCGCCGGCCGCTGCCGCGGCACGCTCGCTACGCTCGCTCGGCTCGTGCGTTGTTTTTCATACACTAACCTAACCTAACCCATATGTCATAATAAACCTATACAAGTTTTTGTTGCTTTACTTATTGTAAGGTTCTTGAGCATAAACGAGTCGCTTGTGGGATCGGAGCGGTGGGGTTTTAAGTCCGCCTCTTGTTATGTTTACAGTTTGAAATTGCCTAGAAAAAGTTAGTAAGTTCTATCTTCAAATAAAATATCTTTAATTACGCGATGTTTTGCGTTACATAAAAAAAAAGATTGCCAGTTTACACGCAATATAAAAAGAAATATTCAGTTGAAAAACGTAAGAAAACTTAAAATAAATGTTGTATACATCGCTTAAAAGTATAAAGTATTCTTATTCAATAGAAAATTTCCTAAAAATCACAGTATCAAAAAAAAACAATTTTTTATCATCCTTCAACTGACTAAATTTTATTTTCTGTAAGTAATCTGAAAAATTTTATCAATAACGCCAAAATAATACATTTTCTAGATAAAATGGAAGCTGTCTTAGCCGCCATCTTGAATTTTAAAATTTTTGATTCAGACCTAAATAGCACACTTATATGTGAATTGAAACCCTACCAATTAACCAAATATCTCTTAACAGTTACTCCTTATGGCTCGCTTCGCTCGCTTTTACTTTTTGTTTTTTCGCAGTTCTAATTTAACCAATTGACCAGGTCTCTATTGATGGTGTCCTTTATGGCTCGCTTCGCTCGCATTTTATTTAAGTCACAGTTCTAACCCTAGCAATTAACCAAATATCTCTTAACAGTTACTCCTTATGGCTCGCTTCGCTCGCTTTTTGTTTTATTGACAGTTCTAATCTAACTGATTGATCAGGCCTCTATTGATGGTGTTCTTTATGGCTCGCTTCGCTCGCATTTTATTTTAGTTACAGTTCTAACCTTACCAATTAACCAAATCTCTCTTAATGGTTACTCTTTATGGCTCGCTTCGCTCGCATTTTGTTTTAGTCACAGTGCTAACATAACCGATTGATCAGGTCTCTTTTAATGATCTCGCATTTTGGCTCGCTTTGCTCGCTCTTTATTTTGGTCACAGTCCCTTAAACGATTGACCAGGTCTCCATTTATTATGGCTCGCTTCGCTCGCCTTTTGTTTTATTCACAGTTCTAATCTAACTGATTGATCAGATTTCTATTGATGGTGTTCTTTAGGGCTCGCTTCGCTCGCATTTTATTTTAGTCACAATTCTAACCTTACCAATTAATCAAATCTCTCTAAATGGTCACCCTTCATGGCTCGCTTCGCTCGCTTATTGTTTTAGTCACAGTGCTAACATAACCGATTGATCAGGTCTCTTTTAATGGTCTCGCATTATGGCTCGCTTCGCTCGCCTTTTGTTTTATTCACAGTTCTAATCTAACTGGTTGATCAGATTTATAGTGATGGTGTTCTTTATGGCTCGCTTCGCTCGCATTTTATTTTAGTCACAGTTTTAACCTTACGAATTAATGAAATCTCTCTAAATGGTCACCTTTTATGGCTCGCTTCGCTCGCTTTTTGTTTTAGTCACAGTTCTAATCTAACCGAATGACAATGACTCGCTCGCTTTATTTTTCTGGCTAAAATAGTGGATTTTTTTTCTCACCACGTAAAGATTAGGTAAAGATACACAATCGGTCTTATATTACCTCATAATAAGAAAAATTTGTAAAGAGTTTAGGATTTATCGCCGATAAACTGTTACGCAGTTTGGCAAATTAATGTTTGTTATATTTTTTGTAATTTTTTTCTGGTCAATAAATAAAAAAAAATAAAAAAAAATGCTATAAAGCTCCCGAGTCGCCAACTCGGTCAGAATCATTCTGAAATTTATAGTGACTACTATCAGTGTTGCAAGTCGAGCACACAAATTATTCCATCAATTATGTTATAAATGCAACAGTAAAAATTTTGTTAAACAGTGAAATCATTCTAAAAAGATATTTAAATATTTTTCATAAATGACATACATGAAAGTTTCTCAAAAATCTCACTATATAAAAATTTACAGATTTTTTTTCGTCTGGCAACACTTCAGCTAAATACATATTTTCTGTTAGAAGTATTCTTAAAAATGTTACCAAAAACGCCAAAATCAGCTCTATAAAGTGAAAGTCATGAAAAATGATCAATTTTCTAGATAAAATGGTCGCTGTTTAAGCCGCCATCTTGAATTTTGAAATTTCAACCTCAAACCTATGTAGCCCACCTATTGGCGCATCCAACGCCGTTTCTACTATTTTCCTAGCGGCGATAATGACTGCGCTAGAGTTCAAAATGTGAATAGTGGGCATTAAATCTTCTAACCACCGTAACTGAGAGGGTTACCAGGTGTAGGCAATGAAAATGGTCAAATGTGATTTCGTAAGGCGCCCTCTATCGATGGATACCAATTTTGAAGTTCTCAAATTGTTCCTTTGACAGTTACAGTTTTTGGGGTAAATCTCAAAAACTACCCTAAAATCGGGTAAATTTTTTCCACCATATCAAAGCGTCTATAGTGATACACAATCGCTCCATACACGCCAAATACCTGCGGGGTTGCCAAGTCGGTCAAAATCGAGGTTGAATTTCAAACGTTGTTTGCTCTCAGTGTTGCCAGTCGATCGTTTTATTTTTGCTATCGGATATCTTGAAAAGTTAGAATTAAAATATTTGCATCGAAAAAAATGCAAAATTCGACAAAAAGTGTTTCCCCAAAAATCTCATAATTTATAAAAATTTTCAAGATTTTTTTTCACCTGGTAACACCTCAGCTACTTGCCTAAAAATTGTTTCCCCGGAAGTAGTCTGACAAATGTCGCCAAGTGCGTCAAAATCGGCTCGACATGGTGACGATACCCAATTTTTCGGATAAAACGGCCGCTGGTTTGGCCGCCATCTTGAATTTTGAAAATCCGGCTCCGTACCGATGTGGCCAACTCGATAGCGCATCCGATGCAGTTTTAACCATTTTCCTAGTGGCAATACCGACCGCGCTAGAGTCGACAAAGTAAAAAATGGGCAAAATTTTTCAAATCGCCGCAACCACCGGGGTTGCCAGGTGACGACGATGAAAATGGCCAAATGTCATTTCGGGGAGTGCCCTCCGTCGAGGAAATGCATTTTTGAAATCCCGAAACGGCTCCTTCTACTTTTCACCTTTTTGGGGTAAATCTCCGAAATTACCCTAAAATCGGGGAAAAATTTCACGTCATTCAAAAGAGCCAGCAGAGACTCACGACCGCTCCATACCAGGCGAAGAGCTCCGATGTTGTCATGTGTGCTAAAAGTGCGTTTGAATTTTTCGAAAAAGTGAAAAAATCACAAACGAGCCGCTGCCAGCGCCGCCATCTTGAATTTCCCGAGTTTCATAATTTTCCCATAGTCACGACTATATCAGACAAGGGACCTCATTCACAGATTTTCTCCGCTGGCCACCCAGGTTCCCAAACAATTCGGGTTATGAGGGCATGTCGAAAAACACGTTTTCTACCGTGGAGCCCAGGGTTGTCAGCTCGCGGAAACGAAAACTACCAAAAGTCATAGGGCTCCCCCGGCGCCACACCGCACCGAGTCTGTTTTCCGCGAAAAGTGCGTATTTCGAAATTTCACTTTTCTCCCAAAATCTCATAAACTACCACGAAAATGGTAGAAAACGGTAGTGAAGTAGAAAGATCCCACTGAGCCCTACGACCGGCCCATAGATAGCGAATCTGTCCGACGCCGCCATCTTGGAGAAAATCTCACTGAAAAATGGCGATTTTTCATTGCCGAAACAAAATGGCCGCCCCCGCCGCCGCCATGTTGACGCGCAAATGAAAACTCCCCGTACGTGAAAATCGACTATACTTTCGAGCTGAAGGAGCAAAAATCCCCTCCCCGAACCCACAGAAAAACAATTGACGATTGCCCGAACAGAGGTCGAAAAATGCCAAATTTCCAGGTGAAATATCTCGGCCGCCATTTTGTTTTTTTAATCAAACCCTTTTGCATTGCCATTTTTTTAGCCAAATCTACGACCATTTCGAATATCGTAACCGTAGAGTGAATAATGTAGAAACTAAAAAAATTATCTCGCCGCCATTTTGTTTTTTGGCTGAACCGATATGCCGTTTCAACTCATTTAAAAAAAATTTTATCAGTCTCCATACATGAAAATGTCATTTTCCTACTTTATCTACCCGAAAAAAGCATGGAGTGAGTCAGTCAGTCAGTGAGTGGTAATTAAGCTTTATATATTATAGACTAGCTTTCGCTTGGTTGCCCCGGGCTGCGAGCAGCCCGGGGAGGTAACGAGTAGCTAGTGGAATCGGGGCGGTGGGGTTTTAAGTCCGCCTCGTGTTTTGTCGGGTTTACAGTTTAAAATTGCCTAGAAAAGGTCAGTAAGTTCTATCTTCAAATAAAAGGTGTTAAAGGACACAAAGCACCATACATCAAAGAAAAAGTGTTGCCAGTTGAAACTTAATAGAAAATAAATATTCAGTCGAAAAACGCAAGCAAAACTTAAAATAAATTTTGTATAGATACTTCAAATAAGTTTTGCCTTTTATTCTCTTATAAATAAGAATTTATTAGTAAATTACTGTATAGTATTAAAAAACAATCGAACATATATTTCCATCAGTGTTACTATCATTAATTAATCAATTAAATGTCAAGAAATAGTATTTATTGTATTTGCATTATTACATTACATTATTTATGTAAGATTTATTTATTATATGAAAAGGGAACCGATATCGTGGCCAGATATTAGAATAGATCAATTCACGACGCGATTGGGTTTTAAGTTCGCCTTCGTTTCAGAATAAAAGCTTTCGCTTGGTTGCCCCGGGCTGCACGCAGCCCGGGGAGGTAACGAGTGGCTGGTGGAATCGGGGCGGTGGGGTTTCAAGTCCGCCTCCGTTGCAGAATTAGAGTCTTTCGATTTTTTTGTTATGTTTGTTTTATAGTTTGAAATCGCCTACAGAGTGTTAGTAAGTTCTGTCTTCAAATGGAAGGTGTTTAAGCACCATACATCAAAGAAAAAAGGTTGCCAGTTTACGCTTAACAGAAAAAGAAATATTTAGTCAAAAAACGCAAGCAAAACTCCAAATAAACTATAGTCTCTCACTATAAAGATCCCGAATTGTCAAGTCCATCGAAATCAAAATTGAAATTAAAATGGTCACGATCATCTTTTAAACATTATAAACCAAATGTTACCATCAACAAAAGCGATTCGTTTCTGGCACTTCGCCGGCCGCTGCCGCGGCACGCTCGCTACGCTCGCTGAGCTCGTGCGTTGTTTTTCATACACTAACCAAACCTAACCCATATGTCATAATAAACCTATACAGTTTTTTTTGCTTCACTTATTGTAAAATTCTTGAGCATAAACGAGTCGCTTGTGGAATCGGAGCGGTGGGATTTGAGGTCCGCCTCTTGTTGTGCTTACAGTTTGAAATTTCTCAGAAAAAGTTAGTGAGTTCTATCTTCAAATGAATTATGTTTAAGTACACACAGCACCATACGTCAAAGAAAAAGGGTTGCCGGCTTACACTAAATAGAAAAAGAAATATTCAATTGAAAAACGCAAGGAAAACTTAACTAAACTTAACTAAATAGATCGGCTTGTAGTCATTTATTTTCTTATTCTTATTCAAAAGTAAGTAAATATTTAGTTAATACAGATATTGGAGTTTTAAGACCGCCTCTTTTTATGTTGGGTTTACAGTATAAAATTGCCTAGAAAAAGTTAGTAAGTTCTATCTTGAAATAAAAGATCTTTAAGTACGCAAAACATCATACATAAAAAAAGGTTGCCAGTTTACACGCAATATAAAAAGAAATATTCAGTTGAAAAACGTAAGAAAAACTTAAAATAAATGTTGTATAAATCACCTTGTATTATTTTATTCTTATTCAATAGAAAATTTCCTAAAAATCACAGTAACAAAAAACAACAATTTTTTATCATCCGGCAACACTTCAACTGAATACATTTTTTTTCTGTAAGTAATCTGAAAAATGTTACCGATAACGCCAAAATCAGCTCTATGAAGTAAAAACCGTGAAAAATATATACATTTTTTAGATAAAATGGTCGCTGTCTTAGCCGCCATCTTGAATTTTAAAATTTCAGCCTCAGTCTTAAATAGCACACTTATAAGCACATTTCGTCACAGTTCCTTAACCGATTGACCAGGTCTCCATTTATTATGGCTCGCTTCACTCGCTTTTTCTTTTTGTTTTTTCGCAGTTCTAACCGATCGACCAGGTCTCTATTGATGGTGTCCTTTATGGCTCGCTTCACTCGCATTTTACTTTAGTCACAGTTCTAACCCTACCAATTAACCAAATCTCTCTTAACAGTTACTCCTTATGGCTCGCTTCGCGCGCTTTTTGTTTTAGACACAGTGCTAACATAATCCATTGATCAGGTCTCTCTTAATGGTCTAGCATTATGGCTCGCTTCGCTCGCTTAAGCAATTGACCAGGTCTCGATTTATTACGGCTCGCTTCGCTCGCTTTTTATTTTATTGACAGTTCTAATCTAACTGATTGACCAGGCCTCTATTGATGGTGTTCTTTATGGCTCGCTTCGCTCGCATTTTATTTTAGTTACAGTACTAACCTTACCAATTAACCAAATCTCTCTTAGTGATTACTCATTATGGCTCGCTTCGCTCGCTTTATGTTTTAGTCACAGTGCTAACATAAACGTTTTGTTTTATTCACAGTTCTAATCTAAATGATTGATCAGTTTTCTATTGATGGTGTTCTTTATGGCTCGCTTCGCTCGCATTTTATTTTAGTCACAGTTGTAACCTTACCAATGAATCAAATCTCTCGTAATGGTCACCCTATATGGCTCGCTTCGCTCGCTTTTTGTTTTAGTCACAGTTCTAATCTTACCCAATGACAATGTCTCGCTCGCTTTATTTTGCTGGCTAAAATAGTGGTTTTTTTTTTCTCACCACGTAAAGATTGAGTAAAGATACACAAACGGTCTATATATGCAAAGCTTCCGAGTCGCCAGCTCAGTCAGAATCATTCTGAAATTAATATGGTGACTACTATCAGTGTTGCTAGTCATAGTCATATAGATCACTCAAATTATTCCATCAATTATGTTATACTATATGCAACAGTAAAAAATTTGTTAAACAGTGAAATCATTGTAAAAAGATATTTAAATATTTTTCATAAAGACATACATGAAAGTTTCCTAAAAACCCGGTATCAAAAAATGTTCAGATTTTTTTTTTCATTTGGCAACACTTCAGCTGAATACATATTTTTTGTTAAAAGTATTCGGAAATATGTTATCAAAAACGCTAAAATCAGCTCTATAAAGTGAAAGTCGTGAAGAATGATCAATTTTCTAGATAAAATGGTCGCTGTTTAAGCCGCCATCTTGAATTTTGAAATTTCAACCTCACACCTATGTAGCCCACCTATTGGCGCATCCAATGCAGTTTCTATTATTTTCCTAGCGGCGATAATGACTGCGCTAGAGTCCAAAACGTGAATAGTGGGCATTGAACTTTCAAACCGCCGTAGGTGCCGGGGTTGCCAGGTGTAGGCAATGAAAATAGTCAAATGTGATTTCGTGATGCGCCCTCCATCGACGGATACCAATTTTCAAGTTATAACATTGTTCCTTTGACAGTTACACTTTTTGGGGTAAATCTCAAAAACTACCCTAAAATCGGGTAATTTTTTTCCACCATATGAAAGAGTCTATAGAGATGCACAATCGCTCCATACATGTCAAATACCTGCGGGGTTGCCAAGTCGGTCAAAATCGAGGTTGAATTTCAATCGTTGTTTGCTGTCAGTGTTGCCAGTCGATCGTTCTATTTTTTCCATCGGGTATCTTGAAAAGTTAAAATTAAAATATTTGCATCAAAAAAGTTCAAAAAATTGTTTCCTCAAAAATCTCATAAAGTTTCAAAAATTTTCGAGATTTTTTTTCACCTGGCAACACTTTAGTTACTTGCCTAAAAAATGTTTCCCCGGAAGTACTCTGACAAATGTCGCCAAGTGCGTCAAAATCGGCTCGACGTGGTGACGATACCCAATTTTTTGGATAAAATGACCGCTGGTTTGGCCGCCATCTTGAATTTTGAAAATCCGGCTCCGTACCGGTGTGGCCAACTCGATAGCGCATCCGATGCACTTTTTACCATTTTCCTAGTGGCAATACTGACCGCGCTAGAGTCGACAAAGTAAAAAATGGGCAAAATTTTTCAAATCGCCGCAACCACCGGGGTTGCCAGGTGACGATGATGAAAATGGCCAAATGTAATTTCGGGGAGTGCCCTCCCTCGAGGAAAAGCATTTTTAAAATTCCCAAACGGCTCCTTCTACTTTTCACCTTTTTGGGGTAAATCTCCGAAATTACCCTAAAATCGGGGAAAACATTCACGTCATTCGAAAGAGCCAGCGGAGACTCACGACCGGTCGATACAAGGCGAAGAGCTCCGATGTTGCCATGTAGGCTAAAAGTGCGTTTGAATTTTTCGAAAAAGTGAAAAAATCACAAAATGGCCGCTGCCGGCGCCGCCATATTGATTTTGCCGAGTTTCATAATTTTCCCATAGTCACGACTATATCAGGCAAGGGACCTCATTCACAGATTTTCTCCGCTGGCCACCCAGGTTCCCAAACAATTCGGGTTATGAGGGCATGTCGAAAAACACGTTTTCTACCGTGGAGCCCAGGGTTGTCAGCTCGCGGAAACGAAAACTACCAAAAATCATAGGGCTCCCCCGGCGCCGCGAAAAGTGCGTATTTCCAAAATTCACTTTTCTCCCAAAATCTCCTAAATTACCACGAAAATAGTAGAAATTATTACCAACGTGAAAAGTTAGCAGCAAGCCCCACGACCACCCCGTACAACGCAAACCCGTCCGATGCCGCCATCTTGGTGAAAATCTTACTGGAAAATGGCGATTTTTCATTGCCGAAACAAAATGGCCGCCCCCGCCGCCGCCATATTGATATGCAAGCGAAAACTTCCCATACGTAAAAATCGACTATATTTCCGAGTTGCCAGCGTAAAAATCCCCCCTCCGAACCCACCACAAAAGAAATGACGATCGCCCGAACAGAGGTCGAAAAATGCCAATTTCTCAGGTGAAATATCTCGGCCGCCATTTTATTTTTTTAATCAAACCTTTTTCCAGTCTCATTTTTTTAGCCAAATCTACAACATTTTCGAATATCGTAAGCGTAGAGTGAATAATGTAGAAACTAAAAAAAATATCTCGCCGCCATTTTGTTTTTTGGCTGTACCGATATGCCATTTCAACTCGAATTAAAAAAATATTATAAGTCGCCATACATGAAAACATCGATTTCCCACTCCTTCTAACCGAAAAAAGCATGGAGTGAGTGAGTGAGTCAGTCAGTGGTAATTAAGCTTTATATATTATAGATATTTATAAGCACATAATAAGAGGAGATATGATTTCGTTTTTCCGTGACTCGCTGACGTTCAACCCAAGAACGAAATTTAACAAATGTTATCGAAATACCGACAATTTTTTCCCCAGTATATGATTCAGCAATAATATGATAATACAATCAATCCTAGTAAAACGTAAATAGCAACCCCAGTTATACATATAGATAAATAAATAAATATTAGATAAATAAATATTACACAATATCACATACATTGTTCAGATTCCAAGATGAGTAGTCAAAGCCCCCGTATTATGGAGTATCTGAGACAACGAAAGTAGCACAACACCCAGACCCGACACAATATAGAAAAGTTCATTTTCTACATTGACCCGACCGGGGATCGAACCCGGGACCTCAACGAACACGGGAAATTTTACTTATCTCTACCGATAAGTAAAATTTTTGCCCTCATGAAAAAGGTCGTAATTTCATTGAGGCTTATTTATATTAAAAGGGAAAAATATGAACAGGTATATTGGCACTACGCTTTTATAATAAAGTGCCGTTTCCAAGACTAATGGAAGTACTACTGTAAAAGAATTCTGGTAACAAAATTTAATACGCCACCATTTTGTACGTCTTCGACACAGTTAATTTTTTAAGAACGTTTATAAGAATTCGCAAAATCTTAAGTGAAAATCTTACGGTCTGTTTTTTTTCTCGCAAATTGACAAAAATTTATTTATATTAAATGTAAGCGAATTTTCTAGAAGGTCGATATCAAGTTCGGGACTTAAGTATAGCCCTTTACTACCGTGACTACTACCTTGACTAACAAATTATAAGAGGTATAAAAGTGTAACATTTTTTAAAAGAAAAAATTGAGCTATGTTTCAAGCATGTTGTTTACGCTGTTCCCAAAGGCAGACGCGTATGAATCATCACCGCCTCACAGTTGTTTGTTTACGACTGGTTTCTCGTTAACAGAAAAGCGTAGCACTTGCTCTGTTGCAAAAGTTCTCACACTACACACATAGGTAGATATTGAGATATCAAGTGTCAGTTTAATATTCAAATAATGTTTATTTCTACAAAAACTAAAAAAATATTGTTATATTGTTCAGTAACAAAAATACAAAATGCGATATAGTCCTTAAACCTATTTGGACAGCATGTAGTAGTCTTTTTTCCGCACCGTTCCCTAACAAACTAATATGAATGGCTGACTAAATAACTTTAATTAAAATTCATTGATAAAAACGACACGAACTTATTCCCAAAACCAATAATGGAAATATAACATCATAGACTATCACTTAAGTGACAATAAAAAATAGTGAAACCTCCGAACTCTAGGCATATTTCTGTTGATCCTGATTTCACATTCCATATAATGTTTTTCTACATTTAGTTTTTTATTATATAACCAACCAACCAATATAAATCCTGTCAGCGAGTAATCATTCTTTCGTCTACCAACGTTAAATACTCATACTTAGTGAGTCATATGGGACAAGAGTGAGCATTTCTTTTAAGCCTCGGAAAAAAGAAAGTAAATGAAAGCAATATGAGTCAGATCAATAAATTACGACAATGACGTCGCGTCCTGTGTCAGAAGAGGTACTGAACGGTTGGGTTGGCTCTCCCGCGTTTTAAACCGTTTAGGAAATCACTACTATGTGTGCATATATAACGACTACTTTTGAAAATAGGCTTCAACATATAACAACGCAATTTGTAAAACAAATTGAATGAAAATTTAATCATTTATAGCCGGCTTTATCCGCTGTGAACCTCTTATTTACAAATGTAATCTGACAGAGGTTGTCTACACAGGACGATAAATCCTTAAAATCTGTTTAAAGACCTTATATAAAAAATAGATTATGTAGAAGACCTAAAATAGAACTCCGAGAAAAGTCTATTTTTGTACGAGACCCAGATTTCGCGCTACTTATTTGCTGTTTGATTCTAAAACTAAATAACGATATCATTAAAAATTACTATACTACCGAACTTGAATTGTAATCAATGTTTTATTTAATTGACCAGCAAACACTTTCAAAACATTATTAAATTTTTTTAATGTAAATCATTCTTGATAAAAATTGCTTGCCCCAGGCTCTGAGATAGGACTCGAACCAAGTGGATTTTTAAGCATTTTTCAATAAGAATGTTTAGCATCGTGAATGCAAAATTGATCAAATATAATAATTAGAACAAATTTTCTTCTTCATCGTAAAAATAAAATATTTGTAAAAAAAACATTCAGCCGTTTGGGTGGAATGCTTGAACACAGATGAAAATACGCTCACTGCTAGCGAAAAGTAACAAGCGTTTCAAAAGTTCGGCAGTCCTGTTGGGTCCTGAATAACTCAGTGTCTAAGGCAATCGCCCGGATTGCGAAAGAACGTGGGTTCGAGACCCACCTCATAGTTGGGGCACAGTGGCGGATTGACCAACAGGCTGAGTAGACCGGAGCCTAGGGCGACAGATTTTAAGGGGCGGCAAATATGTCCCAAATTTTTGGCTTACAGAAATAAAAAGACATTATTTCATCTAAATATTTAGGTAATATCTGATGAAAAGCGTAATAGAGATCTTATAAGTTTCCTACTGAAGGTATGGGCGGAAGAGAATTAATATTAATGTTTTAAAATCAATGTAAAAACTCTTTTAACGATTTTAATGTCTACAATCTTTGAAAATAATTGTAATTAAGAAAAGATTCTAGAAATTTTTTCTTATTATAATACTTGCTACAATTTTTCTTCATGTGTCTTGTTATGTTAATAAAACTTGTAATTATAATTTTAATTTAACTAGCAATGTATTTGTGTATTTTTAACCATCTTTTTGAATTTCAAATTATTTTTTTGAAGATTTATGGAAATTCTATATTATATAAAAAAAATAAGCAAGCATTTTCAGAGTTATTTGAGTAAAGAACGCATTACGTTATTATGTTGAAATTAAAAAGTCAGGTAATCCCTTAGAGCTATAAAAAAAACAAACTTCAAAAGAGAATTTAATCTCTTTTGATTAAATTCACTTTAGAAGTTGTACGGCAGTTTAAGCAAATTTTGAAACACCCAAAGAAAAATCAAAATTTATAACGATACTTTGAGTTTACCTACAGTAATGAAAATTATCATGAACCAGTTCTAAATAATAGAATAAGTAAAATAAAAAAATAATGATTAAAAATACCTCACGAGAAATATATATATTATTATCAATATAATTTATTTCTAGTTGGTGAAATTACCCCACCCTATGTCCTAAGTATACAGACAACTATTTTCCAACAAGAAAATTAAATTTGTCTTTTTGTAGAGTTACATAGAAAAATGTCGTTACTACGGTGACCCATTGAAACTCTTAGCTGAGCTCATAAGCTAGTATATAAATCTGTCAACCGTGTAGGTAAAATAAAGACATATTGAGATATGTGCTGTTAACTTCGTAAGCGAGCGTAGCTCCAAATACAGGCCAAAACAAATGGGAGAGCTTTTTCAAGATTTGTCGTAGGACACACATCAACTATTAGGGTCCACTGAAACTTGACCATCTAAAGGTGAACGTATACTGTCAACAACGGATGAACAGTACTCAATGTATGGTACGGATTTGCTGCTGTTATACGTATCGGTTTCAAAATAACGCTGTGATGTAATGTATATAGGTAGTAAGTAACTCTATGGGAGTAATCTAGGACGTCTTCGGTATGCATCGCATTCTCTTTGCTCAATAATGCGTACGATCAGTGCGGCTAGTACGGATAGTGGGCAGAGTTCTATATGAACTTATACAAAACTATAGACAATCCGTTGTGTGCCATACGTCCGTCGCGTACGTGCGGACACAGTGGGCGTTCACCTTATGAAACCACCTATAACTGATTGGGTTTGATGCCAGTTTAATGAAAGTAACTCTAAATTACGATTACCGATCGGGTCGATTTTGACAAAGACAACTTTTTATAGAATCGCATCTAGAAATTGTGACATCTCTGCTGTATCCATAATAAAAGAGTTGAAATCTGAAAAATTTTATTATATTATTTTTGCTTCCAAATCAATATAGAAAAATTCCAAACTAATATCATGAAACAATACCTATAATGAAAAAAAAAACAAATATTGATGAAACGACAAAATGGTCTAACAACGTAAGCAGATACTCCGTATTTTTCGCTAGATAGTTTAAGTGACTCCGGTCGGTCAATTCGTTACGAAATTCCCAAAAAGTAGCAAATAAAAATACGGACGTTTTTATTCCACTTTCTCTACAAATTTTATACACGGTAAATTGAAATGTCGTGTCTCATTAAAATGGATGTGTATCGGGAATCTGTACGATTTTAAATGTCACCTTTATAAAAAGAATAGATGGAAACGTTTTTTAATTGGAAACTGACACCAGACACTTTGAGTTCCTTTTTTAGCAAGAAGCAAGCAACCCAGAATAAGCGACAGAAATGATTAGATAAACAAAAAATGCTTTGATTAGAAATCATAATTGATTATCGACTCCTATATTATAACTGAATCCGTCCGTATGTTTTTTCGGACTATGTTATGAACGATCATTTAAGTTAGACCAAAATGACCAAACGAAGCACATAAGTTGAACAAAAAATGATGATTGAGCAGTAGCATATTTTCATGTAACGTTAGAGTCGTTTTATAAACAAAATTTAATAATTATTATCTATTTTATATTATCACTGAATAATCTGTAAGTATAATAAGATGATAACGTCACCCTAGAATACTATCATTCTTTTGAATTATCATTAAAACTAATAATTAGAACACCAATTACTCCAAATAACTAATTTAAACTTCTTGTATTTTAAATAAGTATCAATAAATCAATCTACAAGAGACAGTAGCAGTGTTATTTCTAACAGTTACCCAAACATATATACAATCCACTAAGAATGAGAGCAGAGCCTCAATTCCGCAAATTTTTAGTTAATAATTGCATCTCAATAGAGTCTCAACTGCATACATTGTGCCGTTGTACGAGTACTATCTTCCTGAGTCCAATGTCTTCCTCACAAATCAATAGTGACAGATATATTTATAATTTTGTGATCTCGTAACAAGAACTGTGTCATTAAGGGGTATCGTTGAAGCGCTACTGACTTACCATAATTACGCTAACAGAATTGCACTACAGACTACACTCTCCGACGGTGTTTATAGAGTGGATAGTATCACATTTAAGGGTTGTCTCGTTTATGAATGTGATACCACTGATAATCGCAGTGTGGCCAAAGACTCTACCTGCTCAGAAAATTTCAATTCATACTTAAATTTATGTTTGATATAGTGTTTATAGTGATATATGTTAAGTGAGTGAAAAACTGAAGGATATATGTACTTACCACGTTATTGTTCACTATCCACTTTCTTGCAGTTGTTGTAGACTTTTACTGCCTTTACCAGCACTACTTTTATCACTAGCCTAGTGTGTATTGTTATTATAGTGCTGAATAAGTAATGTTTATGTTAAAATTATTGCCTCTTTTTTTCTTTTTATTTAATTGCTGGCGTTGCCCGTGTCAGTCAATAGTAGTCAGATGAAATTTATTTTGTAAAGTGATTGCTCATTGTGCCATGCGTGCCACCTATGGACATCTTAGTAATACGTCATCACTATTATTTTCTTTATGGTGTCAAACTCAAAGACGGAGGGATTTTGACTAGTGGGGTGTTATTTTCTTTATTCACTGTTAGTGTACGTATGAATGTATTGTGTATTCTTTGTTTTATAGTGTTCCTACGTTCATTTTTGTGTTCGTTGATACATATATGTGTAGGTATGTCTTCTATTTGTTCTTGGTAATTAAATATTTTTTATGTCGAACGTTATAGGCCTCAGCAGTACACCAGTGCAATGGGTGTACCTATTGCTTACGAGGTCAGTTTTGACAGCACACAACATTACACTTTAAATTCTTGTATGTACTAACTGTTAATTAACTTGTTTGTTTTGTACTGGGTTGTGTTGTGTGTTGACAAAATAAATGCTTTATTATTATTATATATAACATGACGTTTTACTCTTAGTTATTTTTAATTTTATAGAGTAGAAAAATATAAGAATACGGACACTGTATTCAAAGATATTTCTTGATACTATTATATTTTCCCTATTAGACTCCATCCATATAGAAGGCCGGGGCCCCAGTATTAGAGGTTATTAATAGACCGGTGCTAATGATGACTAAATAGTTACTATTATCACCAGTGTTATAATTACCATGATACTATTTTCATATAATTTTCCTTCAAATAAATATTAAAACTTCTTAAAATATTACCTACTAGTTACGTTATAAGTCAGTAAAGTATAAATATAAATACCTCGTCAGTATAAATGCATTGTTTTGATATATGTTTTAGTGTCGTTAATAAAGGAGTTCTCTGAAAATGCCAATTAGTGTTTACGTAAGCGTCGTTACCCAGAACGCTACCACTAGTGTTTCTTTGTTATCAGTTTTTAATCAACTTTAAAACCGATTTTTGCGAACCATCGCACTAAAAATAAACCCCGCGACAGAAGTAATAAGATATTTTACATCAAATATAATGAATCGACTGTGTAAAATATTGCATATATGAATGAATATATTCCGATAAAACTTAGTAAACAACCAGTCATAAAGCAGTCGCAGCTTAAGCAAGTCACTCATGACTGTTTTAACTTAGAACTTTGCTTTTACATACATTAATCCAATGCCTGATGGTTTAAAAATAAAGAACAATCTTAACGGAAGTTGAATATGATTTAGCTATGATGTTTAAATATGCCACAGATAAAATAATATGCCAAGCAAAACTTGTAGTAATACGTAATGTATACACAAACCGTTTACATCGCATAATGCTAATACCTATATATGTTACGACTTAAGATAGAATATATACTAACCTAAGTTTAGCCGGCTAAACTTAATCATACGTTTATGTTCACGCATACCGCCATCGTAACATATACATCATATACGAGCTCCAAACGACGTTAATAGATATTTTTGATTTGATTATCTATTTCAATAAAATACAGAAACGATTTTTAAATTTCTTTCACATACAGAAAGCTATTATCAAATGTGATTGATATAGGCTAAAAGTTACGCGGTTGAATTTGATAAAATTTAACAAATTTTAAACTCAAAACTCAAAATTGAGAAACCTGAAACTAGCAAAAATTTCATGCAAAAAAGTATAATGGGAAAAGGTCTTAGCGTATAAATAACTAATAGAAATAATAATAATGTATTTTTATTAACTTTTTTTACAATAATTGATTAGCAAATTTACAAAAACTAATACAAGTTCCACCGTATACCGCTCATTCACTATCGCTGCTCTTTAATTTGTTCCATCTACGAGTACTATCAATAAAAATAAACGTAATAGTGGGTACATGAATCCACTGTCACCGCTGAACATTTCTGCGAGGACTCTTTGAATTATTTTCTTTCGATTTATTTCAAACAATAAATTATAAAGATACATCGACAGTAAGAACGAATCAACATAATTATAAGAGAAATCAAGTATTATAAGAGATAATAAGCAACCAAAATATAATTAATGTTTGAATAAAACACATCATTTCCAAAAACCGTATGAAAAGAAGAAGCTTTAATAAAAATGTAATGAACATTTGTATGAACTTTTTCACACTAAATCTTCGTTTATATGGAGTCAACTAACTAGTTCAGACTGTAACTATACGTACTATATTAAAATTTATAAAAAGATTTTTCTAAAATACAAGATTTTGATCTTACGATCATCGTTGGTAGATCCTCTCTGAATTGTCACCATGGACCACATTAGTAGGAAATTACTTACGTTTGTTCGGTTAGTAGGGCAGAAATTTTGACCAATTCCCCCCTTCTTGGCCATTTAAAACTGCAAAGCGTTCTAACTAACGCATAGACAAACTTAATCATTAACCGTGTACAGTTTTCAAAATATTTCATTATGGCAAAACTAATTTCGTTATCACCTATGATGTATCAAAGTTCGCATCGTCGTAACTCTCAAAGTGGCCAAAACTAGCTCATAATCTTAAAATATCCAAATCCCGGTCTTCTGCCCTATCTAATATTATTATATAACTTGTAGTGTTACTTCATAGCACTATCATCTCAAAGAAAGCTTATTTTTATTATTATTGTTAATGGGTTCACTCGTAATTTCAATCAATTAAAAGGCCTACGGTGACACGAGCTGGCCCAGAAAGAGCCTATTCACTCCCGCTTTGAATAGATTCGGGTTATATATACATAGGTACATAAAAGGAGATGTCCTGACTTACTGACTGACAGACAACGCACACAAATTCCTCTTATTATGTAGAGATGTACTAAGAGGGCTTTTTGGACATTCCTCTCGGAAGGGGGTTAAAAAGGGTGAAAACGTTTGTATGAAACTTCTTTATTTTTGGACCTATATCGATAAAAATTGGTATTTGGATAGTTTAAGATGTTATGCAGGTCATAAGTTATATCTTATCCCGAAAAGCCTGTGATCGTTGTTAAACAACTTTAGCAAGGGTCTGTCACGGGATGGGTGATCAAATTTTTTTTTATTTTAAGCTACTACATGATTCGGAAGACACGTTATACCGTTGTTCCGGCTGCATTTGCAATCGTTAATGCCATCCAATCCGCGTTTAACTAGCGTGGAGGGTCATGGCCCATCCTCTTTAACCAATCCATAAGAAAGGCCTGAGCCCCTGCAGTGGAGACATAAAAGGGCTGAAGATGGTGATACTAGATGGCGTTTATTCTTAAGTTTATGATTAAGTTTTGTGTGGAAATTAGATTTTTGTTTTTCTTTCTATCTGAATTTCAAATCGGTTAAATAGCTTAAATGTTTTCAGAGATAAAGTACTGTAACATA
This sequence comes from Diatraea saccharalis, assembly GCA_918026875.4. Taxonomy (NCBI): domain Eukaryota; kingdom Metazoa; phylum Arthropoda; class Insecta; order Lepidoptera; family Crambidae; genus Diatraea; species Diatraea saccharalis. The sequence continues at coordinate 7,852,716 of OU893349.1, forward strand.
TTAGATATTAGTCGTTTAATTGATGTTAATTGATGCTGTACCTTAAATAAACAAATACATATAGCTTTTTGCTGTAGTGTCTTTAAAGATGAACATCAAAGTAATTTTATTCGAATATCGCGGGCATTTTGCTATTAATACAATTAATAAGCATGTTTCGTATAGTCATATTTGACAGTTAACCAGTTCCCTGGGTACAGCCGCACTGTAGAAGAACGTTGTGATGGTTACTCATATTCTATAATAGGGCTAGCCTCCTAATTGGACGGATCTTTTACCCAGTTGGCTACGACATATCCATTATATATATTAACAGCTTCAATTTTTAATTTCCATTTTAACAGCTGTGAGATTAAAAGTCGACCAAGCAATCTTGATTTATTTTATTCTTAGTATATTTATTTTATGGTGATGTAATGAGCGACGAGGAGAATCGTTTAATTATTCCATATTAATATTATACATGCCAAAGTTTCGCAAATATATGTCAGATATGCTCTCACGCCTAACCTACTAAACAGAGTTTACTTGAGATACGACATAAGTTGCTATTATTGTGATAAATAGATTATACGGAAATTCGTCTTTGTCTAAAATGAAATCGTGATACTTTATTTCAAGTATTTAACACGATATAATAAATAAATATTCGTTTTAGAAATGCTGCGCAAAGTAACTATACCCCGCGGACGAAGTCGTGGGCAAAAGCTAGTATGTTATATTTTCTCATGAATGAAATTATTCTATCGCAACACAATATTTTTGAATACGAATAAAAAAACAGAAGCTAATAATATCTAGTTTAAAAATAGTGGTAAAAGCTCTTTGTATAGCGTTTCATTGTTTGTTGTATAAGTATCTAATAGCTTAAATTAAAATTCTTTTAAGTAATAAACTTATAAGCCATGACCCATCACGCGGGCCCGTGGAATTCGTGGGTGTTAACTACTACAGATGCAGCCAAGATGCCTTCCGAAGCATGGAGGACCTTAATATTAAAACACAATAAATCTTTATGGTAAATATATATGATCGTTTGATTTGACAAACCGAACTACTGGACTATCGAGCGAGGGAGTACCCATGCAGTGGGGAGATTAATAGGCTGATACTGAAAGTATTATTTTGAACTAGTATCGTTGCAAGGATTATCTTTCTCAAGATATCTCCGGTCCAACCACAGACTGTTTATTCAGTGAATTATATTATACAGAAACACGAAAATAATTATACAAGAAAACAACAGTGAATATCACATCGACATCTATTACGTTGTTTAGAAAAAGTTAAGAGTCTAATGCCAGTTTTTCACTAAACTTGGGAGTCGACCAAATCTGTAGCATAAATATTTAGGAATCGCCTAAGGTGAAAATGCATTTCGCCAATGACGAGGAAATACCTAACAGCATTAAGCAATGTCTAAAGTTAGGACATGCGCCGCCTTGCGCCAGACATTGCATAATATGACGCAAATGTGTCAAGGGGTAAAAGAAAAAACCCCATGACACAAATGCGTCAAGGGGTAAAAGAAAAAATGTGAATTTGGAATTAAAATAATCAGCTTAGTCGATTTTTAAGACTTAATCTTAATTCCTAGTTAAGCTATGCCTTATTTTAGGATAGTCAAACGGCTGGTAATAGGCCCAGGAAATAACCCAGGAGTGTAATTACAATTTACAGTGCGTAATCATTGTCCATATATGTATGTAAGTCGGTGATCCGAAGTCAGTCGGTAAGTGCTGTCAAGTCATCATGTAATCTCTGACTAGAGTTACACTATAAATAGAAACCATATTTACACTATAAATAGAAACCATATTTAAAATAGAAACTAAAGGTATTCTAAAGCTTTGATCTGAAAATCATGTTTTGAATAAAATTGAAAGACTTAACATAATCCTTACAGACATCAGAGATCTGTCATTATGATATAAAATAAATTGACAGTTATGGACATATAAAAGATGTTTGTAAAAACCCTGCCAAGGGCGAATCGGACTCGTGCACGACAAATTTCGTACCATAATCCATTAAAAATAGTGAAAAAAAAAATGTTTGTGGTTTTCTATGGAGTTGTTCGATAATTTTGAGTTAAACACAGTTGGTTGACTATTACTCTTAAACGTGTACAGTACACTTAAGTGCGATAGATTTCCTTTTAACATCATAATATATAGGTACTACTGCCGTAACGTTTGAATTTTTACCAACGACCATTTAGTTGGTAGAGGGGGGGGATACTTGCCTCTAACAACAATTAGCTCTTTAAAGCTTAATAAGTCACAAACGGTTTAGTAAATCGAAAATTAGCCTTCCCACACCCTCAACGTGTTTGAAAAACGTATCCAACGATGCACCACACTATGGAGAAGATGAAAAAAAAATCTCCACTTTACAAGTAGGGGAATTAAAAATGTTTTTCCGAAATTTTACTTTACCGTTTTGTAGGCGTGATTAACGCGTAAACCAATTTACAATTTTCTTGTACCAATAGTTTTTGAGCTAAGCCGTGGGCGAGACGAGCATGGCAAAACTATAAGGGTTCTTTGTTGAACTTGAACCATAAAAACGGATAGACGGTAGTTTTATTCTAGTATCTTGAATTTATGAATAAACAATTAATTATTAATGTAGCTTTTGTAGAAGCCTAAATAAACTTAAAAACATATAGTTTTCTTCCTTTATTAGTATACTATTTGCTTGAATAAAAATGTTCCGGCATTCTTTTCGTGTAATTATAATAGAATGTTTCACTCATTTATTACCGGTGATAAAGATAAAATTCCTTGTCAGGACATTAAATATAGCATTTGAGGTTTAATAACACCTTGTATTACTATTTAGGTCACCTTTCCAAAATACAAGATTAAATCGCACTAAAATTCAAATCTTCAATATATTATTATGAACTATTACAGCTTGGTTAAAATGGTGTATTGTTATAAAAATCAAAGTCGCTCATCATAATATACAGGAAAAATATTGTAATCAGTGCACAAATTCTGATATTGTAAATCGAATTCACGTTTATTCCTTTTTAACCTACTAACACTGAAGATAAAAAACCTTCTTAATGAAAATTGCTTAAAAAATCCACTTTATCCCTCGCACTCTGAGATGGGACCAATCTTTTTCAGTATACTCGTAGCATTATGAAAACAAAATTGATGAAATATAATAATAAAAAAATCTATTTTGCTGTTTACCCTATTGTACCAGGTTTTAATGATTTTTGTCGATATATCCACATAAATGTTTAAAACATATTAAAATATAACTAAATTAAAATTATATAAACATATATTAGAGACTGCAATAGTGCCTGGCAATATTGAAAGAAATATCACCTAAAAGATTGTCGAGAAAGAAAGACTCACGGAACTAGAAAAGGAAATAATAAAAAGAAATGAATGCAAATATCGCTATTTATTGTAAACCTTTGTTTCAAATTTCCATAAAACAAGAGTGTTAACTATATAATTTGGGAACAAAGCAATGTATTTTATGTTCAATAGTATATGTATATGTATTTATTATTGTGATATGTTTTATTATTAAAAAACTATTAGTACTAAAAATGTTAAATGCAATAGTGCCTGGCAATATCGAAAGAAATACCAGGCAGGTTGTGCAATATTACAGTTATATTACTGCCATACATATATAATATATACATTTTGATATGGCCGATATTGTTCAAAATATTTCTGGGATAGCCGGGCTAAAAATTTCCAAAACAATAACACAGAACCATTGGTTTAATTTGACATCCATCGGAGCTTAAAGCCGTCATTAAACTTTAATGGACGTTTATGTAAGTGACCGTGTATCTCTGTGTTTTGTGTATATTAAGTCTTAGTCAACGTGTAATAACCATTGTCTAACTGTACACTGATATGAAAAATAAACTTAATTTGATTTGATTTCACTAAGAGCCTTTTTAAACTTGTAATGTATATCATTCGTGTCTATTTGTATTGAGTAATGTACAAATTTGTCTTATGCAGACAACTCGACTCCAGCTAAGCGTCGATTTGCATTCGTTATACGAATTTTCAAATAACTCATTTGTATGTTAACCGATAGTGATATAGATGAATACATTTTAAAGTTCAAAAATATTTCGCGTCGCGTCGCTTCGTCTCTACATCAACGAGAAAGTATTTCTGAGGATGAACCAGATATACGCAACCATGTAATCTATTAGCTCCAACTTTTTTATCGAGATAATCGAGATAAATCTAAATTGGCGTCCAGTGCCGTAATGCAACATAATTAAATTATATAGTAAGTATTTTCTTAAAACTGTCTGTTTAGATTATAAACTATCGTCGCTTAGGGTAAGATTCATAATAGGTATTATGAGTGGGTAAAAAAGGAGATTCTATTTAGTCTGACAATATAAAAATTTTTGGATACGTATCAAAGTTTAGGAATGAGGGTTTGCTATGTCACAACTATCTAAAAATGTACAAAGGTGTGACCACCTTCGACATTTCAACTCATTGTATCGTCATAATATATTGATTACGCAAAAAATAAATAATACGTGTTTTATATTTAATCATTTACCCTGCGGACAGACAAAAAAATAGTCATCATTCCAGACAATGATTAAAATTATACTTGATATATATTAGTTATTACATAATTACTTTACCAAAGACGTATGTAATTAATATTAATGATCTCATAAAATATGAAACAAGGAAAATATGTTATTCTCTCGTAAGAGACAAAGTCGCTCGCAGCATCAGTGCTATTAATAAACAAGGTTTATAAGAATAAATTTACGCTAAAATTGCAATTTTTTTACATAAACGTTTTGACTGACCAGCCCCGTAACTTTCGAACGCAACCGCAAACGATCGACATTGCAATTGTGCCGTTTTGTACTCTTGATTGGGTACACTCTCGCCAGAGTATATGAACCAGTCAAGAGTGCGCAGCGGCACAATTGCAATGTCGATCGGTCGCGATTATGTTCGAGAGTAAAGGGACAGAAATGACTGACAACTTCTTTCGCATCAGTTTCTATCCTATTTGTAGCACCATGTAAAATAGTCGATGTAAGAAAAAAGATCTGAAATCTCAACGGATTACAGTTTTGAACCGAAGTCGCACCGCAGCATGGATTAGAGTGTCCCCCTATCGGTTCAAAAGTCATGGATGCAACGGTGGAGACCACCGCCCACCAAACAACCCCAAAATTGAATATGAACAAGAATGGAATGACAAATAGAGCGGATTACCCTATAGATACGAAAAGTGAAAATAGGCTGAAAGATAAAACGTAAAAGCTGTATATTGCGAATGCGAGATAGATATTTATAGATAAGAAACAAAATCTAAGACCTTTGTGATAGTCTTCATTGACAATGGTATCAAACCGGTTTTTCATGCTAACATGGGCATGGGTATCCTACTATCCTCTCGTTTAGCTTCAGGGGAGAAAGACTATGCTTCGATAGGTCCAGATATATTTGAATCCATATCAAACTAAAAGCGACTCGTGTGTTTCTGGTGACAGCGTAGGCTGTCAACCGTTAGCTCAAGAAACATCTAAGATCTAGATTAGTTTAGAAGGCCCCAATGGATATTCTAAATTTGTTTGAAGAATCTGAGAGAGTGAACGATGTCGTCATACTAAGTCTAAATGTATGCATAAAACGAAATCTCCTTGTGTCTAACATATTATTGCATCATGAGGACTTCAAATGTATTTTTTATTTGTGATGTTCACGGAACACTATAAAATTATATTCAATTCGTTTATATAATTAACTTATAACTTCGAAATGTTTTAATTTGGAAACCTACTAAATTCACATTCTTAAAACAAACCTTCGATTATATTGTTGTTAGTATTTTCAAGAAATAGGGACACTTGCAAATGTTTTCTCTTTTAAAAACGTTCACATGTAGACTACACCAACTTAAAAGATCCATTAGTTTGAAAAAAAACACTTAGAAGGTGAATGAAGATAAAAGATTACTATGGTATCCAAATTATTTATCATATAAAACTTATCATATTCAAATAACGAGATATTACAAATGACCGACCTGATTTTAGATGTCTATTTTATGTATAAATGCAGTGCAATGCAGTGATTGTAGAAAATCCATCTGATTCTGAGCTGAGAAAGGCTTACATTGAAAGTGAAGAAAAAAGATTTGAAAACGTAACTAAAAGAAACAATATTGGAAGGAACGTAAACATCAGAACGTAGTGTAATGAATACGTTCGTGACTTTAATGCGTCTCTAATTAAAAGGTAAGAGAGTTTACTTCAAAATTGTGTTGGTGTAAAGGTTAATAAAAGCAAGCACTGGAGATTTGCACATTTGGAGAGAAATGCGAAATTTTAGATAATCAACACGAATGTATATAAGTGAGTAAGTGTATGGTCTCACGGCTCTCTAACTATATAACCCTGGCGAGAAAATATGCTGACCATCAATATGATCACGTGTTGTCGGACGGTGACGTTAAAAGTCATAAAAGCGAGTATGAGAAGTTATAAAAATCAAAGAAGAATAACGTATAAAACAGACAAATGTCGCCAAACCTAAAACAATTCACCGATAACAATCATTAAACGAAAAATACTATATCACATTCAAGATCGTTTATAGAACTAGGTAAGATAATATGTAGAAAGGCTATGTAGTACCCCCTCTTCAATAAAAAAATCAACTGAGGTTCAAAAGACATATTGATATCATGTGCAATAATAATAAGAACCATGTTCCGATAACACTTTCAAAGTCTTAATATTCTACAATTAATTATAGAAGCTCTCATAGTAATTGTAAAAAAACTTGAAAATGGTAAATAGTTTTCTTTATCTATTCTACATTATTGGGAATGCAAAGTAACAAAATCAGATAAAGCAATATTTTTCTTGCCAGCTCAAAAAATTATGAATTAATGACACTTATGTGATACAAAATATTGTACTTTCGATAAAGTTTGATATTCAATAAATGTATTTTCATTTGTTCTCTTAAATTGCATCACAAGTTAACGAATAGATATCCAATCCAAAGCAAATTTATAACTTCTATTTCGTCAATTAAAATTTACTTTTGAACTGAAAAAATAAATAAGTTCCCTCTGTAATTTGTTAATAAACCGATTAATTTTTTTTTATATTTTTTAAACGCTACCGATACGAATGATGTTACTAATGACTACTCGCGTGTGTCCATCCAATCCATTTGCGTTTCTAAGTTTCATTGTTGGTTTACACTTTCACTACCTATAAAAAATGAAAATATTGATCCGAGTTATTTTTATCGATGAAACTGTCGTTACTTTAAAACCACAACAAGAATATATTTTAATAATAGGATACGCAATATTTGTGTGTCTACTATTTTTAATAAACTTTGATTCATGGTTAAATAAATCGTTACTAGTACAATTAAACGACCGTTTTGGTAAGTAGAATTTTGTTAGATAATAGATTTCCTCGCATCTTTATCGTGAGTTACGTAACAACGGAATTATATGAAATAATATCGGAAAGTACCTGAAATTTATCTCGCCACAGCTTATACTAGTCCATTACAAGAACGTAGGTAATATTTTTGAACTAAATTGTGTACCTACATAAATAGGTCTTATAAGCTTTTTTGGAAATCCTCGAAGGGTTTATCCTAAAATAACAATACTTACGTGCCTACATTGCAACGCTATGTAGAGAACAAACATCGATTTCGATCAATTTAATATCTACTACCGGAATTGCTATTTTATTACATTCCACAGCGCCTGCAATTGAAATGTTGAAATAAATTGGAACGAAAATAAAACAAACTTAAACTTTAAATATAATAAAATATAAAGGATATTAAATAAAAATATTTACATAAAAATAATATAAATAAAAATTTTAATTGTAGATTTTTTTTCAATTTTGAAAACTAAGACAAAGGCACAAGTTTGTATAGAGTGGTACTTACTTATAATATGGCTGGTGGTTGAAAGTGGGAGAACACAGGTATACAAGGGCACCGCGCGAGTTTGTTGTGCCGGCGGCGGCGCGCGGCTTGGCTGTGCTAGGCGAGGGTGCGTCGTAGGGACGTGCAGCGGACGCAAAGGCGGGCGGCTACTGAGGCGGCGCGCCCGCCCGTCGCGCAGCCCGCCCGCACACACCGTCACGCCACTTACCCCACAATCTTTACATCAAATCGTGTCGAATATTCACAATTATTATTATCCATCATTTCATCAATTTTAACATCGAGATGACGTTACACGTTACCCCATCCCACATGACACACTATAAATAAACAATTTTCAGGTTCGTTTTCGCTCCTCCCCTTGCCCCCACGCTAGAATCTCCCCTTAAGTGTCAAAGGTTGATGTTTACACAACAAGTTCTAATAATACATATATATGTATATCAGAAAATGTTTTGCCTTTATTATTTTGTTAGTTAGATGTATCTAAATTATAAAATGAAAAAAAAAAATTTAATGTCAACTCTTTTTCATATAGTAACATAACAAGTATGACCGTAGATGGGACTATATATAATTTTGCTCCATCCCATAATAGTTGACCTTAAGATAAAAATGTATCAACTTTCAATTATTGAAAGTTGATACATTTTTGTGACTGCGACCTACAATAACAAATTATCCGCCCAACCGGAGTACAACGCCGGGGGTGTTTATTCTTTTCTAAGAAGAATACAAATAGATAACATTATTTACCTGTTTACTGCAATAAGTAAGGTTTAAAAAACTTCGTGTTAGAGGAATCAGGGTTATGAAAACAATATCTCGTCACAGACCTCTCAAGGCGATCCGCTCATCGTCAGAATGTCATTTTATTTAATAAATTTAATACCGATTATGAAGAACATAGAAAACCTTATTCGTAATAAATTTTCCTAGTTTCCTAGTTTCTCATGCTTTTTGGTTGTGGCTCCATCTTCAGAATAGGAATAATGAAGAATATGAAACACGTTTTTATTTAATTTTGTGCGTAATTAAAAATTACGGCAATAAACTGAGTTTAAATATCACATTTGTACATTTTCTACATAATTATGACGAAGCGAGCCCCCACTCTTCAACTTTTAAGCCTATTCTAAGCCATTTCTTGTTAAATTGAAGTAAAAAGAAATATGTATAAAACTGACAGAAACCTATTTTTTTTTCTCAGGCAGCAACACTATTATATACTTCTAATATTTAAGAGTTAGTAATATGAATAAACACGAACATGAGATATGTAAAGCAAAGTAACCAAATATGGGATGTTGTTCCTAATAAGGAAAAATTGTAAATTTTAAAAAGTTCCAGCAGATCTACGTTGCATGCAGATTTTACTTGGCTTATTTAAAAGTTGTTTTTTTTTCTGAAAAGAAATAATTTAGGACATCATTTCTGTATTCCATCTCCATATTAGGGATAATATTCTATATTTGGTTACTTACCTCTATTAAAATGGTATATATACGAAATCTCCGTGAATAAAATAAAACAAGTAATTTTATTTTAACCTTAAACTGCTAATAACACCTACCTTGACGCAATTTCAATACAGTCGACGTGATTAAGAAGAATAAATTAATTTCAAAACCGATGACAAAAAAACTCTCTCTTTGCTAGTTAAGGAAGTACGAAAATTTTACGAATATCTTTAAAAGAAATGTTTTCCTTGTCGTCGAAATCGACCGTACTTTCGCACTTCACTTCGTCGTCGCTGAAAATATAATAGAAGCGACTTTTATTATTTTTTGGGAACATCGATGTTGATAAACCCTTGGAGCTAAATCTGAGAAATGGAATCAAAGATTTTTCCAAGGCCGTCCTTAAGTGGAGTGATTAACGCGTTCGATCTGCGATATGAAAGTTAAGCAAATTCCTCAAAATCGGTCATAGGATGGGTGACCATAATTGTATTATCTCGAGCTCTTCCGTGCTTTAAAAGGCATGTCAAGCCGTTTGATTCCGGTTACACTTGCAGTCGTTGACACCCACCAATCCGAACTGGGACCGCGCCCGCTCTTCTTATTCGATCCCATTTTGATCAATGCCTGTGATACAACAGTAGGATCATTAATAGGCAGATGATGATGATGACTTTTTACACTGACAGACCGCTATATATACCAATGCATTATCGTGGGAAATCAATTTTGGTTTATTTTCCCTCATAACAAATCACAATAATTTTTAATAAGATAAAGTAAACTAGTCATACACTAACACCCAGTTTCTGAATTGACTATTAAAAGTTAAATTCCGATTTTTTTTTATGGTCAGGGCAAAAAATCCCAGTTTCGTAAAACTGGGGCTTTTTGCCCTGTTATTGATAACAATTTAAGTTATTAATTTTTGTACTTTTCTCAATTCAGAAACCCGTGGTATTTTTGTAAACAGGATTTCTCTAAAAAATTGGTTCTATGAGTTTTCTAAGAGTTACAGAAACACCTTGTAGATATCCAAGTGCAGTTTGCTCTTTTGTGCTACTTGGGTATATAAGTGAAAATATCGAAAAAGGAGAATGTGCCATAATCCACTACGCAGGCCCAAAGGCTTCTCCTGAAAAACAGAAGAAAAGAAAGAAGATTTGATTAAATGTTTGTTTGTTTGCATTGAATGGGCTCCGAAATTACTGGACCGTTTTAAAAATCCTTTCACCTTTAGGAAACAACATCATACGCGGGTGATATAAGCTATAATTTATACGGACAAAGTCACAGGTAAACAGCTATAGCTAGTATAAAATTAGACCCGCCCAATTATTTAAGTGTTGAAAACCTAATTTTAACTAAATTAAAAAATATCAATGCCCACTATTAAATAATAATTCTTTAAACCTTTAAGTTTGGCGCCCCCTAACACTGGCGCCCAGAGCACGTGACCCCACTTGTCCTCCCCACCCCCCCCCCACCCCCAGATCTGAGCCTGATTAACTCAAAAGTTGCTTTTAAAAGTTATATTATTAGTCAAATTATAGTATTCTAATTTAGCAATTTTTAAGATGGTATAAATAGTAACATTTGAGTTTGAAGATACTGAAAATAAGCTTTAAATTCATAATCCACTCGATTACACTCTATACTTAACTGCTACCTATGCTAATATTGTCATTAGTAATTAGTAGTATAAGTGAATTGGAAATGTTGTCTGTATAATAGAATAACCTCTTTTCTTTCTGTGAGAATCACCGAATCAATTTGGGTACTCTGTTTTATTAAAAAATCATAAGGGCAGCTCCTGCAGTTGAATAAACAGACAATTCCGTTATTCAATAAAAACATAACTAAAACCATTTTTTTACATTATTTATAAAGTTCTTTTTTAAGATAATTTCTCCTTATAAAGAACTAAGTATTTTCCCGTGTTTTTCGCGCGTATAATATAGATTCCCGTTCGTGAATTTTGTTTACACTTCAGATGTTTTATTTTCACTTTTTATATTTTCATTGATTGGCTAGTTCACAATTTTTATGATCATAAATAAATATACATTAGCTATTACATCGTTTTTTTCTTGAAATCCTAGTTGATAGTGAACAGGTGAATTAGTTATATAATTTATAAGAAACGTCACAATATGCGTAAAGAAATTAAAAAAAATGCGGTAAAGTTGAAAACCACTGCAAGATTTCAAATTAATTTGTTATATTTCTAAATTGCTTTTCTAATTTAGAAGTATTAATTTTTATTTTATTTTTACCCGCATTTTCGTTCATGAAGTATGATTACTTTTAATAACCAACTTGCATAGAAGTTTTTATACCCTATTTATGAAACTATTTTTGCGATAAAAAATACTCTATATCTTTTCCTAATGCCAACTCTACCTCTGTCAAAATCTATTCAGTACATGCATGAAAGCTTCACAGGCAGACCTTAAAACAGACAGAGTCACTTTCTCAGATATAACATTTAGTGATAATAAGAATTTTTTACAGACTTTAACATACTTTTTTGGAAAACATTATGCCTACCGTCAACGTTAAATATATCTAAATATACTCGTACCATCAGATTTTTAAGCATTTAGTAATTAACGAAACCATTTCATAACGTTTACAAACACTCAATACTCAATAATTTTTTTATTGTCAACATATGTAACATAGAATAAACGGCATAAGTATAAACATGTGAACATATGACCCGGTAGGGCAAGACAATGTGGAACGACAGGCAGATGTTAAAAAAATATCAAATAGATCAATCAGTCAGTTTAAGGTTGTAACGGTGCGTCGTTCCACCGACCGTTTTATTTAGTCCTAGGTATCCGCAAGGAAACTTTTTGTCTTTGATCTTCAATATAATTTCTTTTTATTATTCACCTTTCGTAATTTGAAATTTTGACGAATCCAATATGCTCTTTTAAAATGTGAAAAATTCATCTGTTGTGAACATGATAATTTAATCATATAAGTTTAATAATAATAAAGTTATTATAATTTTAATAAGAAAAATGTAAATCTAAAAGTATATCTTCGTGAAATATCTACTAAGTTTTATCTATTATGAAAAATTCAGAAACGAGGTTTTTCTTATTACCCTCAAATAAATCAGAATTTCAAGCTTAGTCAGTCTTTAATTCATTTGCCTAAGTATCGAACCCGTCACAACTAGCGCCCAAAGTGGGGCATGAAATAGGCTGACTACACACTACAAAACAAGACCGGACTTCAAACTGCAATAGAAGACAATAGTGCATACATAACGACCAACACCTCAAACATATTTACTCACACAAATCAGACAATAGATAGTTCAGCGCTGATCACAAATGTGATCGATTCTGATGCCATTGTATCGAGGAACATAGAAACACGTACTCAACATAGTGGTATAAAACAAAACAATATTATTTAATAGTAAATAATTTTTAGATTCCGATTACATAAAGGTACGTAAGCCATTTTTTTCCGAAAAATTTTATGAGAATCTAATGATAAATAATATTATTTTTAATATTTATAAAATATATATTACAATTTTACATTCATTTGAAGTAATTAATTTTAACCATGCATATATCTTACCTGAATTTATGACCTTAAATTACCAAACGTGTTTTTTTTTCCAAATTCTTAAACAACACTTCTTTTAGTGTAATCATCCCTGTTTTTCTTTTTGGTTTACTCTTCACATATTCTACCTAAATAGTCTTCTAAATACTATATAGTACTCACTCGATACCTTTTTGAGCGGCTGACTACTCTTTAAATAAGCCTTAGGTCGGATTATCATCGCCATCTTTCATTCATTTAATTTTCACATTACATGTAGAAATTAATTTATTCACTTGACATTGGCAGAATTGTGCGAATGGACAGATAAGCTATTAATAAAAGAAGAAGGAACCTTATGTCTGAGCAGTTGACAACTCATAAAAATAAGCCTTAGGTTGGAGCGGTTGATTACTCCTTAAAAAAGCCTAGATCTTTATTTTTTTAAACTTAGATTAGTAATTAATTCATCTTAAGTTTACAAAGAAGGTCTAGAATCCAATGAGTGATATACCTGTCCTATATTTTACTCATTGTTTTGAGGTTATAATTTTTCCTTACACTTTTTGCTTACTATTATTTGATAATAAATTATTGTTTAACTCATTTTCTTTTTAATGATTACAAAAAGCATTAATTAACATTTTGCAATACATAGACATGTTTGACAGTGCGACAAATCCGTGATGATGTTAGTGCACCGCATTATGCTCCAGATAACCCCCACCCAGTTTCTTTACAGTACTGCCTGCCGCCGCTCGGACCTTTCTCTCAGACAGTGACACAGTGACCGTTTTGGCGGTCGAGGGCTCGGGCCATGCACCACTATCAAGTTTTAGTGCCGGTTGTGTTCGTACTCTACCATTTGGTTGTGGCATTCGCTAACACCACGCCGACTGTAACCACCGACAGTAACCTCAGTTTAGCCGAAACCGTTTATGCAAAACTTTCTAGTGCGTGTAAGTAAAACAACAACAGTTTAATTGTAACGGGTTATAAAATCGTACACTGATGTCTTCTTGTGTAATTCAAATTAAATTCTGGTCAATACACAATAATCAAAGCTTTCTATCCAATGCTAGACTTCCATATATACTTTTTTATTATCGTCTCACAGATTTGCCTTTTTACAGGTAGAGCATTAATGGACCTCCAATATAACTCAATGAATGACAAAAATGACTTGATAAAAACTATGAAGATCATATACCTAAAAGGCAATACAACTAAAACTTTCCCAATAGACACCGCCTATGTAGAACTCACACAACTTTATATATTTGATATCACTAAACAAACCAAAATTATTATACACGGATACAAGGATAATTCATTGTCTGCAGTTCCCATGGACTTAGCAAAAGCTTACAATGAAAAGAAAATGTTTAACGTGTTATTATTAGACGCAGAAGAAATGATTGGGAAGTGGTACGTTCCATCAGTCCATAACGCTCGCCTAGTTGGAAAAAGGCTGGGGAATCTAATAGCAAATTTAGAAAATTTCGGAGCAAACGCTGAAGATTTTCACATTATCGGCATAAGTCTCGGCGCTCACATAGCTGGATGGGCTGGAAAATACTTTCGACAATACAAAGGCCGCAGCATAGGACGGATAACAGGACTAGATCCCGCAGGGCCATGCTTCTCGTATGCGTTAAGTGATCAAAGACTTGATAAAACGGACGCAGTTTATGTTGATGTTATACACTCAAACAGATTAGTTCAAGGTATTATAGAAGCTTTGGGTCATGCTGATTTTTATATTAACGGAGGAGGACCAGGTCAACCCGGTTGTTTTATACCATCCTGTAGTCATTTAAGAGCAGCTGAAGTGTATATAGAAAGTATTCGTATACCTAAGTCATTTGTGGGTGTACAGTGCAAAAATTGGGAGCAATTTCAGAAGAACTCTTGTGATAAAAATGATTACGCCGTCCTCGGATATGGATCATCGAGCACCGCCCGGGGTCTTTATTATTTACGAACAGCGTCCAAATATCCTTTCGGGCTCGGTATCAAAGGCGTTACAAACGTGAAAAAGAAAGCTGTAGATCCCTGGTTAACAAATCTTAATGTTACTTAATTTTTGTTAAAATTTTAGCTTCTTTTTATTAAATTGTTGCCATACTGATAAGATATCCAAAGTTTTGCCTTTCATTGGAATTTATATGTCGCAAAGTGAGTGCTTATATAATTTTCACATATTATCTACACGAGTAACAAAACTTGGTAAGCGAATTTATTGCAATCAAATTTCCGGAAATTTCACAGCAGTTAATAATGTTTGGGAACTCGGAATCTTGCTAAATTACTTGAGTTTTTGTTGAAATATTTTTCTTGGTAAACGAATTTATAAAACAGCCGTGCTTATCATTACTTTATCTCATAAAAATGACTTTTACTTTAGAGGAACAAGTAGTTACACGTAATGACCATGATGATATGTCAATTTAAAGATAATTTTGTGGATGTTATTACATAGATTCGAATATTACAGTTTAAAATGTAGTTAATAAGAAGTCACAATTGCAAAAACCTATATTTTTTAATGTCGTAACAAATTGTACTGCACGTTTAGCGAACATTTTTTTGTCATAATAGTCGGCATAAAACAATGCAAAGATCTTATGTGTGTACATTAAAACATATGTTGCAGCATACGATTTAATATAAGCATTAAGAAACATGCAGTATGATGTTTTGTAAATGGAATTAAAGGTACAATGTTACTGTCATATTAATATATATAATTTTAATTATAAACTATATTATTATTCGACTATAGATGAAAGTCAGAGACTAATTTGCATCACATCTTACACAACTGACATCGAAATCATGTCAAATTTATAAAATGGCATTACAAAGCCGTTAAATTAGTCGGTAATTAATTTCTTTGCAAACTACAGCCTGTGACTCAATAAACTTTTGTCTGTGTAAAGGTATTTCTTGATATTACAATGTTGAAATTTGCTAGCGATTAAAAGAAAATATTTAAACTACAAATACTTTGACACTGAATACACAATTGATTTTGATTTCACATCAGTGAAAACTGCTTATTACAAAAGACGCTGTCCGAATTACTGCTGAGTTTCTTTAGACTTCATGGCCGCCACTTGGTTCATTAAGTAATTATTACCGAGTTAATTCTAAGTCTACACCATTATTGTAAATGTTGCAAATCCAAGATATTTCTTATCTTAATACTATTACATAATAATATGCTTTGTAATGTTCAAAGTATATTTTTCACTAGATGTAAACTTCGCCCACGTGGTGCGAGAGTACTGTGTACACACTGGCCTGTTATGCTGGAGTCTTAAGCTAACCTTAATTATAAATTTATCAGTAAGCATTCACCTTAATATTATCATCATTAAGCTAATTATTCAATAGATGGTTCCAAATAAAACATCTACCTGTATTTCTGTGAATTACGCGCATATCTTTAAAGAATAGCCAAGTTGCTATTCTCTCCATTTTACTGCGTAGTAGAATCAACACGCCTTACAAAAAATAAACAAACAAATGCTTTCTTTGAAAAATAGTTCTGTTATAAAAGTCGTTTGATAATTATACCTTGAACATTTTACTTGGACCCAGATATTTGACTACTGTTGTTATTCTGGACTTTCAAGGGCTTTCCTTTAAAAGGTTTAAAACAGCAACTTGACGGTCAGCTTGTTCTTGCTTTCCGAATTCAGCATTTTCAGTAAATTTAGCGCATGACGCGAAATTAAATTTTGCCAACAGATATTCTGCCATCTCTTCAATTTGTAGGTGTTGAACAAATCTAGTTTCGCCCACTCAGTGTTTTTTTCAAGTTTAGTAAATTTTCCCTCAAAGCGTTTCTTCAACATTATATGTTATTACAATTTCTTATATTCAAACGAGAAGAAAGTTTTTGATGGTTCAATAACATCGTAGTAGAAAGAAGAGTGAACTAAGACGCCGGTATGTGGTTCCTGAATACTAGTGAAAATACAAATCACGATATACTTAAAATTGAATGGCCATTACAATTATCTCAGTGTTCAGTTTACAAAATAAGGTTCTAGTTGTTGCGTCGTTGTGGTAGGTAAATTGGATTATTTGCAGCGTTTTTTATTGATACAACATCAGAACAGAAATTAAGATTTCTGTTCTGTTGTTGTATCAATAATACTAACTAATACTATAAATTAATTTCAAGCTAATTTGCTTAACTATTACTACTGCACACAACCTAGAAGTAGTACACGTATTAACAATAAATAGAATAATGATTAAATCAAATGAAAATGAAAAACAATTACAACGATTATGAGAATAAAATTAAATGATTGAAAAATAAGAAAAAAAAAACTAAAACAAAGTAGTTGTTAAGAAAATATAAAAAAGAGCATGAAAATTTAGAAGAAAAAAATTAGAAACTCAGTTGCTTATATTTCTGCTTACAGTATTCTATCCCTAGTCAACAGTAATCACAAAGTTAGCAATAGAAAATACATCTAAAATCTAGACATGTTAATAATATTCAAAATTCAATGAATGTTGTTCTAAACTTTCATGGTCATTTACATCATAATTATTTGTAAAAACTCCATGATCATGGCGCTTGCAACATCGGGAACTCGTAAAATATAAGGTACAAGGTTGCAATTTTCTTATCAAATACTGTTTTTTCGCCCTCTTAAATTATATCC
This sequence comes from Diatraea saccharalis, assembly GCA_918026875.4. NCBI lineage: Eukaryota > Metazoa > Arthropoda > Insecta > Lepidoptera > Crambidae > Diatraea > Diatraea saccharalis. The sequence continues at coordinate 7,870,407 of OU893349.1, forward strand.
CCCTTAAACTATATCACCAGCATATAATGTAGCTTCCCGTAGGTGAGGGAAATTTTAAAATGGCTCCAGTTGTTTCGGAGTCTTTTCGATGCAAACAAATAATCGAATCTTTTCGCTTTATCATATTGTTATTTGTATTGATGTCAAGCAAGTTGGTGGCTTAGATGAGGTTGGTGGTATGTAAATCGGTGACGGATGATAGTTTGTCATCGACGTGATCTACAACATGCCAGGACATTGGTGGCCGTCCAATATCCTATCCTAAAAATATATCGACGTCCATTTCCTTAAAAATTTCAATTAATTTATATCTTTACGATACGTGAAGCCAAAAGACAGTCTCTTTTGTTTATTTCATTTTTTTATCATTATTTTTTCGACTTAATACGTGCTTATGTTGTAACGGGATTAAGTGTTTAATAAAATTACGTTCATCATAAAAAAAGTTCACATTTAAAGTTATTAATCTTTCGTTATAGTAATATGGATGTTACGAACTGGCCAGCAGGCTGGTGAGATATTTTTTGAAGTACATTTCTTGTTGACGTTTTATTCCCCTTTTTTCTTTTTTTTTGTTCTTTCTGTTTTTATGTAAGTTAGCTGCGCGTTTTAGTTTGTATCTATTTTAATTATTATCTTTTTTATATTATTTCCTTGACTTTGAGCCCTTTCTTTTCTTCCAACTAACCAAAAAATAAAAAAGGAGAATAAGATGTCAACCAAAAATATACTTCTAAAAATATCTCATCGGCCTGCTGGCCAGTTCGTAACAAAAGTCATGAGCCCTTAGAAACTTACAGCCATTTAACTTGCTTACTTATAATTAATTGAAATTGCAAAAGTTTGGATAACGGTTAAAAATAATGACAACATTTTTTTTAATAAAATTAAATAAAAAAATTGAGAACTTTAAACGCCGGCATTGCTGACGCACATATTGTGACGTCAAAGTCTACGACTAAACGTGCCTTTCGATGAAAATCTATTTTTCTTGAAAACTAAATATTTTTGATAATGGACTTTATTCATATTGCCTTAATATATTCACGTTATATATTTTTAACCCTTTTCAATGCCGCGTCCATCGTCCACGTGGATTTTGGCCTGTGACAATTGCTAAAATTATTACAAAAACCGGGTAAAGAAATTAGTTCAATCGCCTTCTATATAAAACTAGTTCAGTAAGTGCATAGATCAGAACTCTTAAAGTAAGTGAAACTTACAACCTTAAACCAATAAAATATTCAAAAGTGCGCCGTAAAAACAATCGGTCATACTTCCCATTGTTATGTCACGTGATAATTGTACTATCATAAATGAAGCATGGAGACAACGAAACTCTGTAGTGTCAATGAACCGCTATTAACCATTATCCAACAGATTATGACGTAATATTTCCCATAAACCTCACAGTGGCCACTCTAAGACCTGCAGCTATTTTGAGTTAACAACCTCATTCTAGTTCTTGTAAATAATATATCACAAAATGACAGAATTTAGTTCTAAGATTGTAATAAAAAAAAAGATAGCGCGTTGTTTAACTCGTTCGGTCTGCGATGGAGGAAGAAAACTTTCGCAAGAGCCGGTCAAAAAATGGATGGTGAGTCATGTAGTGTTGCCAGATGTCCCGATTTGCGCGGGACATCCCGATTTTCAGGGGTCTAAAGATCCGTCCCGATTTGTACCAGGTCGGGACGATAAGTGTCCCGAACAATCGATGTCTTTACTAAATGTACTAAAGCTTGTATAAAACAAATAAATACTTTATTCAGTAATTTTAATATGTTCCTTAAACGAGAAACACTAAGTTCACGATAAAATTTTACCTACTTGTTTAAAAAACAAAGGCAACATAAAATGTTGGTGGATTTTTAATAATTTTTCTTTAGGAATATTACGTTTTTAATTTTGTCATCGTGAGCCACAATAGTTATAATAGTATCTAATAGCAGGCACGCAGTTGAAGTCATAAGAAGACGAATGAATAGATAAAAAATACTTCTGTAGAATAAACGAACGAATGTCAAATTACTGACTAAAGTAATTATTTGTTTTTTTACAAGATTTAGTACATTTACTTAAGACATCGATTGTTCGGGACATTTATCGTCCCGACCTGGTACAAATCGGGACGGATCTTTAGACCCCTGAAAATCGGGATGTCCCGCGCAAATCGGGACATCTGGCAACACTACCTGTGCCCCCAGAAATGGCGATGTTAACAGGCTGAAGAACATAAAAAATTTTGATATAATAATAAAACTTAATAAAAGCCCAAACAGAAATCTTACAAAAACACTATTCAATATATATTTGGATATTTTACTCGTGCATAATTTATGGGCAACACTTTAAAAACGGCTTAATTTTCTTCTTAGGCACTAATTAAAGTTCATTTTCCGATTTTTTTAGACCACTAAAATCCTTTCATAACGAATGTGACAAAAGTGATAACTTAACTAGACTCGTATTATCACGAACAGTAAACGAATCGATACAGATACTTTTAAGTTTTATTAGATTTTATACCAAGAAACTACGTTCGAAATAGCAGCATTTTCTTCAGCGGGCAGTTATATTTACTCCCTGGAGAGTGCTAGACCATGGCTAGACTTATTCATAGCAATGTCCTACCCGCACTATATTTTCCTGCTGCTCCCTTACGAGGGATTATTATAACAAATCACTTATATAGCAAAATTAATGAGAACATAAATCTAAATTAAACCATAAATAAACATGTTATATGATATCGAGAATCCTCGCTATCCTACTAGAAGGTAGCGACTATTTAAAGTTTCTCAGAAAAAATAAATTAACTACTTAATAACTACATCTGAAATTCAGTGATACTTATTTCTTCTGAAAAAATCTGCTTTTTTTACAACTAGACAAACTTTGTAATTGGGGCGTTACCAAGATCACTAACTTTCAACTGACTTTGTAGACACGGTTGTACTTCACGTTATCATAAAACGTCAAATTTTTACAGTTGAGTTTAAAATCTAACTTTACAACATTAAAGTTTAAAATCACACGGAGAAATTTAACAGATATTTATAACCTGACTGTACAAAAACATCGTGCAAATCAAAAATGAGTAAACTAGATCAGATCTGTAAAAGGTTTCTGTCAAAGCCAATACATGTCTTTATAAAATTTCATAGATAGAAAAAATAAAAATGAGCCGTATAATTAACCATATTTTCCATTTGTTATTGTAAAATTACAATCTATTATAATCTATTTGTAGAAGAAAAATTGATAAATTTGTGAGTCACTTTATAGCCGAGGGAATCATGCAGCACTTTTATAATCATCGTAATAGCTTGAGAGTAATTAATTAAAACAGTTTTTGCCGGCCCAGTGCGATAGACTGGGGTTATCTTTTGGCCAAAGAAACAAAGAAAGAAAGGGAGAAATAGATGATGGCGTATGGTGTGATTTACTTCTTTATTTCACACCATACGCCATCATCTATTTCTCTCTTTCTATCTGTCTTGTTGATTGGCTTCGCAGATTATAATATATACAAAATAAGTTTAATTTCACCACGTTGATCAAGAACCAAATAAATAATAGTGTCAGCTACTTGTTGTACCCTCAGATGAAGTTATATACTTTACTTTGGTCCAAGGTTTACGACTTTTCACGTAAGTCGTAAAGCCGACGAAGAATATGTGTTTTATATTGCCTTTTATACTACGTAATTGAAATAACCAAAACCCTGGACACCTCGAGTTTATTTATATTAATATAGTATTGTATAATCTAGGAAACCAATCATTTACTTTCATGAACTAAGTTTTCCAAAGGTTATTTGCATTCCTCTATATGTATATATCATCATTAATCTGTTCGATTGACAGCTCTATATTATTTCTAAGTAACATCCCTTGCTGGGTCTCGCTGGAGACCATATATTTTATTTATTGGAGGCACGTATTATCGTATCAGATATACTTTAATGGAAATTATATTACCTATTAATATATCTATACTAATATTATAAAGCTGAAGAGTTTGTTTTTTTGTTTGAACGCGCTAATCTCAGAAATCAGAATGATTTTTAACAAAATTATATATTGATTAATTGTACAGTTTATTGAAAACCTATTACCTGTTATAAAAATAATGTAATCGATTCTACTATCAATTTTGAAATTTTTTTACGCATGTAATTATAAGCACTCGCGAGTCGGACTTACGCACGAAGGATTCCGTACGATTAACCATTAAAAAAAAAACAAAAAATCACATTTGTGGTTTTCTATGGAGTTGTTCGAAATTTTCGAATTAAAGGTCGACTATTATTCGTAAACTAACCAACGTTATACATTGTTACTACTACCGTAACCTTTGAGTTTTTTTCAACGACCGTTTAGTTGGTAGTGGGGGAAGGACACTTGACGCAAATTACCTCTTTAAAACTTAATAAGTCACAAACGGTTTACTGAAACAAACATCGGCCTTCCCATACCAATTTTTTTGAAAGACCTATTCGACGAACACTTTATTATATTTTTAGGGCACCTTTTTTTTTCCAAACCTACTTCACCACTTTGTTGGCGTAATTAATGTGTATACTCATACCAAATTACAACATTCTAATACCAATAGTTTTTGGAAATGGAAATGGCGAACTTTTAAGGGTTCCTCGTTTGTCCAAACCACCCTATAATAATAGTATAATACTGGTCTTATACTGTTTATTGTCTTTGGTTTATCATATATAATATAAAACAAATTCGCTTCCCACTGTCTATACGCTGAGATCTTTTACACTGCACAATGGATTTAAGAGATTAAAATACACTGTGAAAATTTCAATGCCTTTAGGATCATCTACTGGAGATAAGAACGTTGCTGCTCTTATGGCTAATGAGATAATCTCTAATCTCTGTCGTGTTATATCCTGATTACACAAATAAGATGCGACAGCAACAACCGATACATGATGATACAAAAATGTGTTTCCGAATTAAACGAGATATCGTGGATCTTTTTATAGGTACAGGTACTAATGTTACCTATTTTTGGAGGAAAAAATGATATGGTTGGAGGTATAACAAACTGTAACTGAGTTATTAAAGTAAAAATAGTATCAGTCACTATTATTAAAGCTGAATTATATAATTGGTATAATTCTATTATTAGGTATTCCTCAAATAAGTTGTTCGATAAGCGTAGGCACCTAAGAGTAAAATTGACTAGGTTATAAACTATGTCGTTTTGATTGTGTCTTTTTCAATGTTCTAATGCAGCGGTCGAGCTGTAATATTTAGACAGAACTCTAAAATTAAAACAAAAACTAAGTTTGTGTGTATTGTTTATTAATAATGAATAACCATGATATATTTTACTTTAACTCACATCATTAGCTAAAATATGACCAATATATTGATTCCTTATATTTTCACGCGCACTATCCATAAATGACCAATATGTTCGTGCGCCCCATAATGCATACACGGGTTAAGACGGGAGATTGCACATATCATAGCTTATCTCCGGTCTTAGAAAGGGGACAGCCTGGTAGATTCGCGCGCTTACCGGGCATTGCACGTCCCTTGTCCTATCTGAGAGGTAGGGCTCAAGTAAATCTAAGTCTTGAGGGTATCTCAACCCGCACTGGGACCCGCTTTGCAAAAAGGTGGCGAAGCGCGCGGTAAGAGGCATACGCTGTTACCGTGCACCATCCGCCACAGAGAGGGATATCGCTTGGTTTTAGAGGGTATGCTTTTGCATTTCGACTAGCCCCATTCAAGAGGTCTTGTCACTTGGTCCATGGCATATATATCATCATTACAGTCTATTTATATATTTACCTAACACACAGATCTCTCCTACGGAACACAGATCTTTCCTACGGATGGAATTAAATAAGGAATGACCCACCACACGAGCCCAGAGCGGATTGGTGGGTGATAACGACTGTAATCTTTTTTTTATGGAATAGGGGGCAGACGAATAGACGGATCTTGAATTGAAGCTGGGACCGGTTTAATGTGCCTCCCGTAGCATGGAGGACCTCGAGAGAGTAAATGTTTGATCACCCATCCCATGGCGGTCCTTGCGAAAATTGTTGAACTTCTACAACGCAATGAGCAACGAACCCCTCAGATACCAACAAGAGTAAATATAGGTTTGGTTCTGTCAAACTGCGTTTTCAGTTGTGAAAATATGTAACTAAAATAAAAAATAAACTTATATCTATTTATTATAAAACGAGGACTAACTTTAGTCCCCGAGCAAAATTAGCATCTACAAAGTTTTTACCATACGATATTTCAAGTGTAAGGGCGCTTGTGCACTTGTGCTTGTGCAGTTGATTAATAATAAATAATAACAAAGACACAAAAATACATACAATCGAATTGGGAATTCTCCTTTTTTTTTGAAACTGTACAAAAATTTCAATAAAAAGTAACGTTTGGCAATTTATTTGAAGAGGGTTATCTATAGAAATACTGATTAGGTTATGAAAATGTTGTCACCTACTTACACCATAAGCGGTTGCTACTATAATTTAAGCAGAAAGCCGCAGGAAAACTGCTACTGCCTAATACAGCACTAGGAAAAGTCTTAAAAATGTTCATGTATATATTGAAATTTTAAATAAAATGTATATATTTCTATTCGTAAGCGTAGAACCTGAAAGTTGTCTGTGATGCTCTTAAACGTTCTTTTCGATCCACATGTACCAACATTACTTTTCTGAAATCTAAATAAAGCAACTGTTCCTTTTATTAACAAGTTGAACATTTTCACCTTGACTCGTATAAATAACTTTACAGTTATTTATTGCTTATATTTATATTATATATTTATTGCTTACGCAAAAAAAGGATTGATTTAGATGAAGTAGTTATCATCTATAACATATACCACAAGTCCAACAGCAAATAACAAGTATATTAAAGGCACATATATCAAAAACAAAATCAAAGCTTTCCTGTTTGCTATATGAGTATCTATAGATTATAGTCATAGAATTCGATGTTATTTAGGATCTTTATCAATATGAGTATATAATCAAACTGGTTCAAAATTCTTTGTTTGTAGTCTCTGTTGCGTTGCGAACCCTCTATGATTCATTTGACACACAGGCGACTGGTAGCGAATATCTTACAGCATTAAGTCCATCCTTTATTGTATTGCAATACAGAATTAATATAAATTAACTTTTTAAAAATTTAGCACCTATATTCTTAATGAACAATGCCTAAAAATCCACTTTGTTCCTGGCACTCTGCCCATGACCTTTCGCAATCCGGACTGCTCTAACTACTGAGCTACCCAGGACCTAACAGGACTGACAATTTTTTCAAGCACTTGTTAATTTTTCGCTGCTATAGAGCGTATTTTTATCAATGTTCAAGCAATCCACCCAAACATTTTTCATTAAGAATATTTTTCAGTAAAATAAAATTAACACGTTTATGTTAAGTAACTTAATATTTTATCAGTCGTAATCTTACACATTCAGAAATACAAACCTCTTTCTGCTAAAATAAACAAGCATTCCAACCACTAAAAAGAATCTCGGCATAAATACCTCTCAGAGATTTAACCCTTTGATTTTAACAAGATTTGGGATTTAATTTCATTACGGACAAGTATTACGCTCTTTTATAATATTAAAAGACATTTTTTATAACGAAGTCTTCCACCAGACTAATTTTCTTAAAAAATATACACACAAAATATTCGTGATTTAATATTTCAGTCTATTCAATGAGGGTTTTCCTTAATTATTCATAGATTTTACCTACTCATTGGAAAAAAACAAATCGCTGTGTAAAAATAAAGTAATTAATGTAAAGTATGCTAATTACGATTAGACGTAGACAGTGGCGTAGCTAGGCAACCTAGGGCCCTGGGGCAAATAAAAAAATGGGGCCCACTGCTATCAAAACTGGTAAGGTTTTTTGAAGTAAAATCATTAAATATTCAAATACTTTAAAAATGCTAAGCAACTTTATCATCAGCTCTTTTTCGTGCATGGGCAGGTAATAAACTATTAAACACTAACAACATAAATTACAATTATTTTTATACTTGGTGTAGGTATTGGGCAATAAAACGAAATAGAAAATATTCAAGGGTTTAATATATATTTATATATTCATAGATACGTTGTACCAGCTTACTGTTATTTAACCTATCGCCATGCAAGCTATTTACAAAAATATATGCATTTGCAGATGATTGACTAAAAAACATGTCAATTTTGGGCAATTTTTGTTTACTTTCTTCTCTTTCTTGGCGTTGTTTGCGACTGGGTTTCTTTTTTTTGTCCATAATATTAGTTTTCTAATTTATTTTACATGTAAAAGGAAAGCGAAACGTAATGATACGATACAAGACGTCGTTGGAGAATCCCCGGCAACCATTTTATCGCCGCCAGTGTTACCAAAATGACAAAAAAACATCACGTAATTAATGGACTGCCCCCTACCGCATGTGACTTGTATTTTTCACGGTATTTTGAGTTATATAGTGAGTAGCCGAAATCTATAGATTTCTTTACGTAACTATGTATACGTAATCAAATAAAATTGAACTTTTGTATGGACCAGTTCAAAAAATTTATTGACATACGCTAACTTACTCCTGATACATTAACTTTTTAACCATTCTCGAAAAAAAATCTTGACTCGAAGTTCACAATCGCGAATCACAAAACGCATATCGATAAATAATAATATGCAGATATTGATATCTGACAAATTGAAGAAAACGTTAATAACACTGTCAACCCACACAATTTAGGGGAATTCCCTTTTTATAACTTTGGAATTTCTCACAATTGAGTTGCCATGATTAAACTCGAGTTGTCACCTGTCATATTTATTTTGAATATGGGGGAAATTTTAAAAAGTTGAGTTCGTTTGAGATTTTCTGGTAAAGATTCGAGGGCCTTCTGAGCTTGAGGGCCCCGGGGCACTGCCCCGCCTAGCCTCTTGGTAGCTACGCCATTGGACGTAAATAAATAATCATATTCAATTTGTTACAATATCCACTACATACAAAAGTGCAAGCATATAATGACCTCGAACGGTTCCGGCGATGCAACGTGACCATTTTTGCTGACGGCGCGACCACCGTTCCACGAGGCAGCGCTTTACGCCAGCGAATGGAATTTTTATAATAATTATTATTCCATTCTGATTCTAACATCGGTCGGAGTTAGTTATAAATTTAATTTGTAATTTTTTATCTTTAAATAAATATACTAAAAGTAATTTTGGTTTTTTTTGGATCCTCCGGCTGAGTCCTCTATAACTGGCGCAGTCGGTAGGATACTCGAGGCGTCTCGAGATAAAATTGGATAGGGTTTTCTCGCATCGAATCCCGTCTTCCGATAAATCGCTACCGTCGTCGCAAGCGATCGCGCGTCCGAGTATCCTGCAAAAGAACCTGAGGTTCCTGGTCGGGGGAAAAATCAAGACATCGACTCCAGAGGTACCAAAATGCAATTTATGTAAGTACACTGAAATCATTTCTGTGTTGCTTTCCTTTTTCCTTGTAAGTTTTTATAAGTCGTAAAAATTTTTTATCCTAGGCAAACTACTCCTAGAGGGCCTGCTCGTAGTAGGGAGGCTCGTAGAATAGATTTAGATGTATATAGAGAGTTAAGTGATTTTTTTAATAATACTGTCGAATCATTAGAGGGGTCAGATACTCCCGAACCCCGAAAAATGGCAGACATGGATACCATTTTTAAAGCTTTACGTTTAGTGCCGGATTTCGATGGGAACCCACATATCCTGCCTAGATTTATTAACATATGCGATCAAATAGTGTCGGAATATATTAGTAATAACGAATTAAATAAAGTGTGTCTTATTAATGGAATTTTAAATAAGATTACTGGACCAGCTGCGCGAATAATCAATTCAAACGGGATAACCGAGAATTGGGAGTGTATTAGAACCACACTCATAAATAATTTTTCCGATCAAAGAGATGAGACCGCTCTTTATAACGATCTTATGTTAGCCACTCAAGGAAATAGTTCGCCACAGGAATTTTATGACCGCTGTGTTAACTTATTCAGCACTATCATGACCTATGTTAGACTCCATGAAATTATAGAAACAACTGTTGAGGCGAAACGTTCCTTATATAAAAAGTTAACAATGCAGGCATTTGTGCGCGGTTTGAAAGAGCCATTAGGCTCTCGTATACGATGCATGCGTCCTGATAGTGTTGAGAAAGCCTTAGAGTTCGTGCAAGAGGAATTGAACGTTATGTATCTTCAAAATCGCGTTGATCCGTCATCAGATAGAAAGCCACAGGCTCCAAAGATTGTTCCAATGAACCCCGTCGCTATGCCTACTTTCAAACCGTTCAATTTCCCTTCACAACCTCCACCTAGAAGTTATAATAACTGGCAGCCATTTGCGCCACAACCCATGTGGAAACAAAATGTTCAAGTTCATGCACCACCTCAATTTAGGCCTCCTGGTATGCCTTCACGTACGCAACAAATGTTCAGGGCACCTCCACCAAATTATAACTCTTACCAGAACCGTTTCCAAATGCCACCTAGGAACGAAACCCAGGGTCAAGGTCCCAAACCAATGAGTGGCGTCAGTCATTACGTGGTTAAGGAACGACCACAACTGTCAGGGCATGATTGGCGTAAGCACGGCAACCCACCGCCGTCTAATTATTTTAAGAGTAGAGAAATGAATATGAACGAAATTTCCAATTATAATGATTTTTACAGTGACGAATATTATAACTATAATGAACCACATGATTATTATTATTACGCGGGGAATTTAGAATATTATAACTCCGAACCTTATTTCAATATATGTGAGCCGACGTATGAATATGATCCAGTCAATGAAGGCTCCTCGAGTACGGTAGATGATTCCGAACCTAGCACTAGTTCAGCTAGCGATCAGGATTTTCGGAAACGCGGAAAGTCAGACAAGTCAAAATAGAGTTAAATTTGCAATCTCAAAGACAACTCCCATATATACAGATAGCTGAGCCACCCCTAAAATTCTTAATCGATACCGGCGCAAACCAATCATTTCTAAGTCCGGATGCTGTAGAGCGTTTTTATAATAATACATCTTTAACTTTCGATCCGTTTGAGGTAACTAATGTGCACGCTACTACTCGTAATAATTACTCTATAACTATTCCTTGCTTTACAGAGTTTAATGAACCTGAACACACAAAATTTTTTATCTATAATTTTCACGAATATTTTGATGGACTTATTGGGCTAGATCTTTTACAAAAATGGGAAGCTAAAATCGATTTAAAAGATAAATTATTAATAACACGCAATTCCGAAAATCCTATTCACATGTATAACTCGCGAAACCTTAACTTATATGAAGATATGATCCCAGCGAACTCAACGAAATTAGTTAGATTACCTATTAACATGTATGATGGTGACGCTTTTATTGAAGAACAGATTATATCTAATTGCATTATTAATCAATGTTTAACTACCGTTAAAGATAACCGTGGACTCTTAGAAGTCACAAACCCAACCTCACATGATTTAATTTTTTGTATGGACCATGCTGTTAGGGCCGAACTGTTTAATGTTGAGTGCACACGTACCGAACAATCACATACGCGAGCGCAGGAAGTACTATCACGTTTACGGACTAGTCATCTTAACCCGGAAGAGCGCGCTAATTTAGAAGCTTTATGTGAAAAATATGCTGATGTATTTTATCTGGACGGTGAATCTTTGACATTTACAAATAAGATAAAACATAAAATTAGAACGACCGACGAGATCCCGGTATATAGTAAAAATTATAGATATCCATATATACACCGCGACGAAGTTAGGGACCAGATAAATAAGATGTTATCTCAAGGTATTATCAGACCTTCGGAGTCTGCATGGAGCTCACCTATATGGATAGTTCCAAAGAAGGCCGATGCTTCGGGTAAAACAAAATGGCGATTGGTAGTAGATTTCCGTAAACTCAACGAAAAAACATATGATGATAAGTATCCGATACCCAATATTAACGATGTTTTAGATAAGTTAGGAAACTGCCAATATTTCTCAACACTAGATCTCGCTAGCGGGTTCTACCAGGTAGAAATGGATCCGGTAGACATTTCAAAAACAGCTTTTAACGTAGAGCATGGCCATTACGAATTTTTACGTATGCCAATGGGTTTGAAAAATTCGCCCTCCACGTTCCAACGAGTAATGGATAACGTTCTCAAAGATCTTCAGAACGTTGTCTGTCTCGTATATTTAGATGATATAATTGTGTTCAGTACCTCCCTTCAGGAGCACATGATAAATCTGGAAAAGGTGTTCACGAAATTGAGAGAATCAAACTTTAAGGTCCAGATGGACAAGTCGGAATTTTTAAAGTTAGAAACAGCGTATCTCGGTCATGTTATAACCAAAGAGGGTATCAAACCAAATCCTGACAAAATTTCAGCGATACAAAATTATCCATTACCACGAACACCCAAAGAGATTAAACAGTTTCTTGGACTTGTTGGATATTACAGGAAATTTATACCAGATTTTGCACGCATTACTAAACCGCTTACTCAATGTCTAAAAAAGGGTAGAAAGATTATTATTAATTCAGATTATACTAACTGTTTCGAGAAATGTAAACATCTTTTAACCAATGATCCAATTTTACAATACCCAGATTTTAATAAAGATTTCATCTTAACTACCGATGCTTCAAATGTAGCAATAGGCGCAATATTATCTCAGGGTACTATAGGATTAGACAAACCGGTATGCTACGCATCTCGCACCTTGAATGAGAGTGAGATGAATTACAGTACAATCGAGAAAGAGCTTCTTGCAATTGTTTGGGCGACTAAGTATTTTCGACCATATTTATATGGAAGAAAATTTAAAATTGTAACAGATCATAAACCACTCCAGTGGGTTATGAATTTGAAGGAGCCAAATTCACGTTTAACTAGATGGAGACTTAAATTATCCGAATATGATTTTACTGTAGTATATAAAAATGGAAAATCTAATACCAATGCCGATGCTCTTTCTCGTATCGAGATTAACAATGAGGAGACCGATTCTTTGATAGTTAATGCATCTGAACGTACAGCATCCGTAGCTGGCTCTTCAACAGAAACCGTTCACACTAGTAATGAGAATCCGATTCTCGAAGTACCAATCGTTGCCGAACCTTTAAATAAATTTCACCGACAAATATCTATTACGGTAGTAGGGGACATTAAAAAGCGGCCTACAGCATCCAAGCCTTTCGTTACGCATACTAGAATCGCAGTACAAGTATCTCGATCAAACTTAGAAAACGATGTCATAAGTGTTATAAAAGAATATGTCAACCCTAAAGTGAAAACTGCGTTACTGATAACTCCACCGTTAGCGATGTATGATATAATCCCCATAATTCAAAGTAAATTTAAATGTTCAGCTATGAATTTAGTATTAGCAAAAACAGAACTCGAAAATGTAAAGGAATATCTTAAGCAACAAGAAATAATAAAAAACTATCATGAAGGCAAAACAAACCATCGCGGCGCGAACGAATGTCACTTGTCTCTATCACAGCGTTATTATTGGCCTAAAATGAAGGATGAAATAACTAAATACATTAATAATTGTACGGTTTGCGGTCAAGCAAAATACGATCGAAATCCAATTAGACCACAGTTCAACGTAGTTCCACCGGCCACAAAACCGTTTGAGATTGTGCACATTGACTTGCTAACTATACAAAGCGAAAAATATTTAACCATAGTTGACGTATTTTCTAAGTATGCACAGGCATATCATATACGCGACGGTACAGCTATCAGTATCTTACAATCCTTTTTAAAATTTTGCTCTCATCACGGTTTACCATTAACTATAATCTCAGATAATGGTACGGAATTCACTAATCAGCTTTTCACCGAGTTTGTTAATTTGCATAAGATAAATCACAATAGAACTCTTCCACATTCACCTAGTGATAATGGTATCGTGGAAAGATTCCATTCGACTCTTTTAGAACACTTGCGCATCCTAAAATTAACTCATAAAAATGAAGATACAGTTAACTTAATACCATACGCGATCCTAGCATACAACAGCGCAGTCCATAGTTTTACTAAGTGTAGACCGTACGATATTATAACTGGACATTTCGATCCGCGAGATCCATTCGACATTGATCTTAGCAAACATTTGATGCAGCAATATGTAGAAAATCACCGCGAACAAATGAAATTAGTATATAACGCGATTAACGAAAATAGCCTCGCCACCCGCACACATATAATAGAGAACCGTAATAAAAATCGCGAACCGGAAATAGATTATGAACCCCAACAACGAATATTTGTTAATAATCCCCTTGCTAGTCGTCAAAAATTAGCACCGAGATATAGTCAGGATACAGTCCTTGCAAACTTGCCTATACATATATATACTTCACGTAAACGTGGTCCTGTCGCTAAAAATCGTCTCAAGAGAATTCCTAAGAGTGCCCAATTGTTACAGGGTGCTACTGGTCCTGATTGCTCCTTTGATAACGTCCCAAGGGACGAATCAGGAGATAACACTTGAGAGCCTCGACGAAGGTCCAGGGTTACTCCCATTTCGCCTAGGCGAAACCAGACTCATCAAACACCATCATGCATTCATACAATTCATTGATATTAAAGATATAGAAGATAAAATTAAGATTTTACGGGATCAATTAGAAGGGTTTCAACGTCAATTACGTAACGATACTTACCAGCTTTATGAGCTGCAAATAGGTTATCTTAATAATAAGTTAGGTATAGTTATAGGATACTTAGATACATTAAAACCAAGGCGTATAAAGAGAGGTCTCGTAGACGGTCTAGGGTCACTTATAAGAGGTATTACCGGCAATCTAGATCACTCAGATGCTATTAAATACGATAATGCAATCAAAATTTTAGAGAATAATAATGAAGCTATAGCACAGGAATTTAATAACCATGTAAGTCTTAGTAAAGAGTGGATGGTCCAGCATTCTAATATAATCACTAAATTAGTTGAAGATCAAGTTAAGATAAATGATACTTTGCAATTATTATTAGATCGCGATGCCTACAAAGAGTCAAGTCTTATAAAATATGCTAAATTTGCCCAGCATCTTGCAATTATAACCGAAAATATAGATGATGTATTAAGAGAACTAAATAGAATAGAAAATATGTTAGCGTTTATACATTCCTCAAGCCCACACCATTCTATGATAAGTGTTGAGGTCTTAAATCATATGATCCATAGATTAATGACAATCTACGGCGAGAATAGCATTTTGGAATTAGAATTAAGGGAATATTATGATCTTATCAAACCAGGTTATTACTATTCAGGTAATTTAATTGTTATAGTATTTAAGCTCCCTATATTCTCTACAGATATTTATGAATTATATAAATTAGCAATGGCTCCTAATAAAAATAGGCAGGCCCTCATCCCTCCTTATCCCTTTATAGCAACTAACAGGAAAGGTTACGTGTACATAGAGGCTGAATGCCCGAAGTACAATAATTGGTATCTCTGCGAAGAGAAGATGGACCACCAGCTTCAACAAGGAACAGACTGTGTTCAGAATCTCATCACTGCCCAGCATCTCGACAAATCTTGTGATTCTGTTACAGTAATCTTGACAAAGACAGCTATGGAAGAATTAGATGAGAAACATTATATCATCTCGTTCCCTAATGCCACCAAGATACATACATTATGCGGAAAGGAAGATTACAAAACGCTCCGTGGAAGTTACTTAGTTATAATCCCAGTCGGCTGTTTTATCTACACATCGGAGTTCACACTAACCAACACTAATGATCACGTGCAGGGACGACCATTGAAGATAACTTCGCTTCCTTTAGATGACGAAAAGATATCCGAAGAATTACCACATGTCAATCTTAATACCATTGATCTCAGGAGATTACATGATGTACAACACAAATTGATTACGCAGCCTCCACTCCAATTGAAGCATACATCAGAATATTTATATCACACAACGATACCAATGTACATCATACTTATAGCATGTGTGATTGCTGGCAGCATCTTCATTATCTTACGACATTATAAGAAAAAGCAATCATCTACAGAAATATCTCAAGAAGACAAAATTTATACTGAACCTGATAAATCTAGAAGTTTGAAATCTAACACAGCAATATTTTCTCAACTCAAACTTCAAAAATAATTGCTGATCTGAGGGGGGAGGTGTTACAATATCCACTACATACAAAAGTGCAAGCATATAATGACCTCGAACGGTTCCGGCGATGCAACGTGACCATTTTTGCTGACGGCGCGACCACCGTTCCACGAGGCAGCGCTTTACGCCAGCGAATGGAATTTTTATAATAATTATTATTCCATTCTGATTCTAACATCGGTCGGAGTTAGTTATAAATTTAATTTGTAATTTTTTATCTTTAAATAAATATACTAAAAGTAATTTTGGTTTTTTTTGGATCCTCCGGCTGAGTCCTCTATAACTAATTTTATTCAAAAGAAATATATTTCTTATTCCACTTTGTATTGTTTATATTCTATTTAATAAGTAGCCATAAAACAGGTAATCATTGTAGGATAAGCAAACTAGCATTATCGCAACACGGGGCGTACTTAGTTACCGCTATACCATGAGCTCATTTTTTTCACTCCGATGTTAAGAGTGATATACGAGATTATTATACCATCTTACAAAAAGGCGATAGTTTTATATTACAAATTATAATATTTTAAGTAGCTCGGTGGCGTAGAGGATAAGCGCTGCGGCCCGAGATCGTTGTTGTTAAGCAAGTTTCGTAACGGTCGGTCACGGGATGGGTGACCAAAAATTATTATCTCGAGCTACTTCGTGCTTCGAAAGGCACGTTAAGCCGTTGGTCCCAGCTGCATTTGCAGTCGTTAATACCCTCCAATCCGCATTGGGCCAGCACTTAAATTAAAATTTTAAATTCACATTTAAATTTTAACCCTGCCTAGTTATATTGTACTCGTAATTCTCGTGAAAAGGGGTCGAAGAGGTGATTGGAACACTGATCAAAATTTTGAAGTGCTACGGAAACTTGCTCGATGTAAAAAGTTATCGTGATTCTAAAAGGAATTAGATCGACTTTTACATGTGGAGCACTGATTTCATCAGTAAGTTTATATTTTAGAGGCCATTTATTAAGTAGCTAAACACCCAGTTGCACAAAGTAGCGATATTTAATGTTAAATAACGAAAAGATCTTATGAACGTTCAAAATTCTAGCTTTAAACTAATAACAATTTTAATGGACGTTGGTTTAACTGGGTGAAAGTCTTTAAGGCGTTTATAGCTCTACTACTATAAATAATTAAAGACTTTCACTTAATATTAGCTTAGAGGTAAGGAAACAATATATACAAGTATGTATATTGTAAGATTTTATCTGATTACTACGAGTGTGAGCTAATGGAAATGGACTGTATTTAATAATATGATATTATTAGAAAACAGAGAAAAACAAACTAATATTATATAAAAATAATACAACAAAATAGATCAAAACATATACAAACACACAATGATTTTGACAGACCATAATATTGTAATGAAAGTGTTGTATAAAATGCATTATGACCAGCTAGTTTATCATATTATCACTTCATGATAAAAACTACCACGTCGTAAAATGTGGTATTTCACCTCTGGACTATTCATTATTGTGTGAAGGTAGTTGAGAAGAACTAAGCACGCTAATAACTAATAAACCAATCATGGAACTGAACGAATAATAAGGACAAAGATTGGAGAGTCTGTTTTGAAAATCTGCAGCCCCAAAAAAGCAGAATATACGTTCTACGATTTTGGCGGTATCTGCAGACCTATACCCGTTACACTAGGTTACGTGCTTTTGCCAGTCTCTGCCATGTCTTCATTTGAGGAACAAAACAGTGATGTAAATCGAGACCTAAAGAAAGAATTAGCTCAGGATCATCACCAGCCCATTAAGTCCTCACTGCGGGGCCTCAAGCCTTCCCTATGGATGGAATCGAATCTAATAGGGAACATGAGCCACGACCCACCATACAGGCCCAGTACGTATTGGTAAGTATTAACGACTGCAGATGCAGCCGATACCGACCGCTTAACGTACCTCACGAAGCACGGAGGAATAGGAGATAATAAATTTTTTGTTACCCATCCTATGCGCAAGTTGCTTAACAATCATATCGCAGGCAAAGCGCGCTAGCCACTACGCCATCAAGCTCAAAGTGGAATCAGGAAAATATATGTAACCTCAGAATTCCCGAGGGGAAAATAAGATCATAATTAGACCTTTCCACCTGTACTGGGCGGTAAGACGAACAGGTGAACGTCGAATGCATGTGTCTGACGTACATATGCTAAAATGTGTGAATGTGTGGATTGACGAAAATGAAGAGGAAGTTTAAATTAACACAGTGTAAAGCAACAATTTTAGTATGGACCTATGATGAGAAAATATGATTTGCATTAAACAAAAATAGTATAGAATAAGCATTATGGAAGAAGAGTTCTAGTAGTATAATCAGAAAAAGGGCAAGCAAATAATGTTTACGAAATACATATACTTCATCTATAATTAGAAAATACAAGAATATTGTCATAAATCACAATAAATAGTTGACAAAGCAACCGGTTAAGATCTTATAGAAAGTTACACTATAAGCAACTTCAGCTAGTTGCTCCTTCGATAATGCTGTGGTCGTTTAAAACTCCATCCAGTTCTAGTAAACCGTCTCGAACGTGCCTTTCTATAACCCTCAAGAGATTGTACAAGTACAGCACTAACTATATACTAGAAACTAAACTATATTATTAATATTGTTGACCTACTTAAATATTGAAAAGTTTTAATATTTAACTAAATAATTAAATTATATAATTAATATCGAAACTATTCAAGAAACTGCTATTGATTTCGGGCGAAGGGTTTCTGTGGGTTATTAAATGATAACATTTCACTTGCAGTTTCTGAAATAATTATGTCGCTTTAAAAATAACTATTTTTCTCTCTTTTTGTAAAGTTTCACTTGATGTAAAAAAAAAACATGAATCGACGATTTTAAGTGACATTGATATTTTTATAGAGGTAACACTAAAATATTAAATATCCAAAAAAAATGTTTCAACATAGTGAAAGTAATTTGGCGAACATGCCTACTTACATATACATACTCATTGAACATAGAAAATTCTCCTTTCGGATTTTGAATGAATATAAATAAAATATTTATTGTGTTTTCCCTATCTTTTGTTTTTTCGCTAATTTAATATGTCGTATAAATATTTTTATGATGAATGAAAAGCATATATTTTTTTTTTATAAAAACCAATTCGATTTCGGATCACATGCCACAATCGGAAAACATGCCTAAAAACATACATCGCCGTTGAGCATAACTTCCTCCTTTACGATTTTTAAATCAATTAAATCAGAAAGACGTTTCTGTGTCGAAAAATAGTTTTTTTTTTTTAATAAAAGCTTTAAATGTTGTTTTATTTATATTTTTAGTGTTACATCTTATATAAAAAAAAAAATATCAATATCACTAAAAATCATGAAATAAAAACTTTTTCGAATATAGAACCGAATTCAAAGTTTTAAATGTACTAATGTGCAAGTGCAAAAACTGGGAATAGACACTAATACTATTTAATAAATAAACGAAAGTTCTCCTGATAGCGGGCAAAGGTTTATTCTAGATTATTAATATTAACCGAGCGACTTTAAAAAGAAGCTTCATGGATTATATTTCCCTTTTATATTTATGTTTTTCAATATTTTATATTTAGTCCTTTACTAAAGAGATATTTACCCCTTTGCAAATAGAGAAAATGATTGATAACCAAATAAATGTAATAAAGTAATATGCCGCTTCCGTTGCGGGTGTCCGCAGTATAGACTTTCGTGTAATACATATATAGCTTTTCCATTCTATAATAACATATTTATTGTAAGATACACTTAGGAACACAACCGATCACATATTAGTTAGCATTAAATTGTATTCAGTATAATATTAAGCTTTTCCTTTTAGATAATAACATATTTATTGAAACACTAAGGAATAGAATTGATTACATTATGATTGGTATTAAATTCTATTAACATTGTATTCAAATACGCAATAGAATTTATGAATATGAAATTGCCGACAGTTAATATAAGGATGATTTCTCAAGAGTACGGTTATAGTAGTTAGAACTTAATCACAACTCGGGAGAAAGTCTGGAGACACGAAGCCAAGTTTTGTTGTGCCGTAACCTCGACGACTACACGCCGCGTAAATATTATCTTCCGCTGTTGCCCTACCATCATTTGTTTTATTCAGATAAATATGTTTTCTCTGGCACTAATGCGAGGTTTATTACTGTTATTATTATCCATAGTCCTAATAATAAACATTTTATATCTTAAGCTTTAATAAAGACCATGTCGTGAAGCTCCAAAGAAAGAAGTATATGACCTGCCTAATTAAATAACTTACCTACATCTATGCGGAATAATATACCTTGTAATAATATACCATGTATTCGTGAAAATTTATAATAATTTCCACCACTTTCAGGTTCTTTATGGAGTTTCGATACCGTGTCGTTCATTATCGTGTTCACTAGATTGAGGTTTTGGTTATCTAAGACCAAAAGACATCAAAAATCAAAAAAATTAAAATTATAGGTATTCTCTGAAATGATAAAGACTCCAAAGTAAATAATCTCTGCTACATAATATATATAACATTAAAATATAAGTCAAGATAATATTTGAACACCGCAGTTAACAGCAAGGAAAAACTTACTGCATAATTATCTCAGACTAAGCTTAATTTAACATATAATAGGGGTAAAATTTCACTTACCAAGCGCTTACTGGTAGGTAACGCTACAATATAACTTTAGAAAAGAAAACTAAGATGTTGTAAGCAAAGCATATTCAAAGCCCTTGTTTGAAAATTTGTTATATTAATGAATATGCTGTCTACTATTACTAAATGATGTTTTATTTATAATTAACAGTTTGCAATTACAACACATATATTAATAAAAACTAAATATTACCTTAACAAACAAAAAGTACATGATAAGAGTAGAAAAAAAAGAAACACCTACGTTTTATTTTAGGGCTTTTAAAATTACATTTTTATTAATAAAATATGGTGTTCAATTTATTCCTTCTCACGGAAATAAATATGTCATTATTCAAAACTATACAAATAAAACTCTGTGTCTTGAATGACTGATCAACGTACAGTCTCAACCGCTGATCATAGAGGCCTGAACCTTAGAGAGTGTATTCTAAGTATGACAAGAGCATACAAATAAAAAGGATTTTCGGACATTCTACCCCTATGGAGGTGAAAACTGGGCTAAAGTTTGTGATTCCTTAGTCCAGTCTACTTAAAATTTCGCTGAAAAATTCTTTAAGTTTAAGTATTTTGTATTCTATAGAAACTATAAAATATAAAACTACAATCTATAAAATAAAAACTTATAACGTGGTTAAAAAAAGATTGATATCCCCTTGATATTAATTGGAGGGGAATAGTCTTTACTGCTTAGTTGCTTTTATTTAAATAAGCTACTGATATTAATTATTTTGATTTTATTAGATCGAGAAGTATCGAAGAAGAATACATATTGCACCAGCCTAAATAGATTATTGTGAAAAGGGTATGCAAATGTTGAAAAATCAAATATTTATAAAAATATTTTTAAAATTCACTAATATCATATGAAAGGGAAAGATTGTAAGGATAACGATGGTAATTCAAATTCAGTTACTCTTTTACATAAAAATTACTGAACTATTTTGGATAAAATTTGCTATAACTATAATGTTAAGTCTGAATTAATATACTAGCTATAAATTTATTGTAAAGACATCGTTTATACCAAACGTAAAGCCGCTGGCGGAAAGCTAGTAATAATATGAAATTTCGCCGTTAATATTATCTTTTTGAACACAGGTGACTTTAGTAATCTTTAGATTACTGGTGAATATGTACTTTTATAAAATAAAGTGCCTTCAGTTAACCTACATAAGTCAAAATGCAATCTCAATAGAGTTCATAAAACCCACTGATGAGTGCACGGGAGATGAAAATTATTTTGGTAGTTCGGCGCCTGGCACCGTTTCAATGGCACAACACGGATATTTGTCTCAAAAAGTTTGTATCTTGTGCGAACACACTAAGAACTGTTTTCAAACGAACATTTCTAGAAATATAATGCCACTACTGTACCGTGGATTCAGTTTTGAAGCGTGCCGTGTCGCCTACGTGTTCGATCTAGGCCTCTCGACACACTTATAAGTTATAACAATCCAAATATATAAATATTGTGTAATATTGACAGTGAAAAATTATTCTTTCAATCTTAAAAATAAGAAGTGTTTTCATTGTGTCGCCGTGGCACATTTAACCAGATTTATGTAACCGTAGCCCAGTCCTCTATAAATAAAATTTGAATCTCATATCAAAATAGACACTACGAGTAGATTCAACAAACTAGTATATATAAACTGTAAAATTATTTTGTATTGATACTGTAATAGAACTCCTAACACTTAGCATTTAATTTAAAGGGTTTTTGTAATAAAATAATATTATGTTGGACTTTCACTTTGATTATTTTGATTTTTCATAATATGAGTAAAAAAAGTTAATCATTATCATTACCATCATTAATGACCCCACTGATGGGGTACAGGATTTGCCTATTAATGAGAATCGAATAGGGAAAATGGGCCCTAAGCCAACACGCAAGTTCTATGTGGATTGGTGTCCGGGACCACTGGCCTCACTCTCCTTCCTAAGAATGTAGAAATTTAAAATAAATTTTTGATCACCCAATCACAGGTCCTTAAAAAATTGCTTAATCTTCACATCGCAGACCAAATGCGCTAGCCACCGCGCTATAGAGATACTCACGAGATCAATATTGTTAAGTAAGTTATTTTAAATTCATATAAAGAACCAAAAGGTATTTATTTAAGCAGAAAATAAAAAATTATTGTGGTACATTCGTTACTAGCTTTAAGATTAGCTGATTAAACTCGGGTTAATCTTCGAGAACAGCTTATGTTAATTTGCGTCGTGACGTGACATTTCATCTGGCGGGTAATGTCGCGGGGGCGAAACATATAGCGTGAGAATTAGGGTTTTATTATTTTATAGACTTGAATTTTTAAATTGATATAAATTATTTATTTTTATAAACTAATACCCAATAAATTTCATTTTGTTATATTAGATACTAAAATATCCCCAAAAAGTTTGTTTTCTTTCCTATTTTTTTAAGATTTGATATTGTTTTCAGAGGTAATTAATAAACATATAACACTAGCTTTCCACCAGCGGCTCTGTCCGCGCAGCTTATACGATGACTTGGCAGTACACTATCCTCATGGAATAAAAATCCTTTATGTTAATTAAGGCTTCAAATTAGCAGTAAACTAAATTTTATCCTAATCCGCACAATAGTTTTTGCGTGAAAGAGTAATAAACATAAATACCTACCTAGATCCTCACAAACTTTTGTGTATATAATATTTGTAAGATTGCAATATAATATTATTATACTTATGTG
The DNA here is from genome assembly GCA_918026875.4 of Diatraea saccharalis. Classification (NCBI taxonomy): domain Eukaryota; kingdom Metazoa; phylum Arthropoda; class Insecta; order Lepidoptera; family Crambidae; genus Diatraea; species Diatraea saccharalis. The sequence goes on from OU893349.1 coordinate 7,894,025, forward strand.
TCTACAACGAGATTGGTTGTTTACTTATCGCATTTTTCGTTAATTGATAGTTATTAATTCACGAAAAAAGGACATTACAATAGCATTATCGTATATTTTTCCATTTTCGTTTGCTTCTACATTTTTACATAAAGGGCTACTCACACTTTAATTTAACCGACTTAAGATAAAAATACTAAACCTCTCCTTGAACACCAGTTCAAATGTTTACACCTACTTTTAATCGCAAAATTAAGTTAATATGACCATCTACGAACGTTTTAAGGTTATATTCAACCAAAAAAGTAGTTCATATTCATCTAGCTTTGGCCAAATGAGAAAATTGTCACAAGAAATTTATCATTGATTCTCTCAGTAAGTAAATAGGAACATTCCGAAACAATGAATACCTATATGGCAGCAAAAACAGGCTCGTGTATTTGTCCAATTATATCTTACAAACCTACATCAAAGTAAATATTCAACATCATTAAATTATTTTATACGATTCTCTGAAATATAACGTCAACAATTCACGGTATATTCAATAAGTAAACGAGAAAATAACCAAATAGACAAAGTTATATTAAAATAACACAGTATTTATGTCTGTATTTCCGTACGATTATACGAGTAATGTGATTGTCTTCAAATCAAAAGTGAATAAGCTGTTTTTTCTAGGTTAATGCGCTATACCACCCAAGGCCTCATCACCACTTACCATCGGGTGAGATCGTAGTCAAGCGTAAACCTATAAAGTATAAAAAATATATACATAGTAAAATTTTCGAAATGCACTGCGGTCAGGAAATTGATATTGGAATCGAGTTAACCATGGGAGTCATACTTCGCCATTTCCGCCAAATACATGCGAATTTTAAAAACGATACGAGGTTTTTGTTTCTCGTTAGTGAATGTCTGCTTACCCACGTAACGTACGTTCAAGTTAAATATTTTTTTTGTTTTACTGAATACCTACTGTAAATGAAATAATTATTTATTAAATCCCCGTAATCGGGTTAATTGTACCAATATTTTTTTAATATAAGCTTTATTGTTAGTTCATAGCAAGTTATGTAGATACACACATCATCTATGAACTGGAAACCTAATCGCGCAACAAAGATAACAAATAATCACCTTCGTCTACAATGAAATTTCCAGAGAGCGCAAATTATGTATGTACATATAGTTTCTCTATCTTACCTTTTCTTTGCTGCCGCTGTCCTGCTATCCTGGGTGGTCACACCCCAATAGTCAAATGAAGTTAAATATCATAACATAGCTAAGATTTTGTATCCTAAGACTAATCATGGCTTATTCATGATTAGTCTTAGGATACAAATGTTCGCTTGCACAGGTCGCAGGAACAGGGGTTCCTGCATTCCTTTCCTCTAGATATTCACTTGAAATATCCGGTATTTATTTATCTCCAAATATGGTATCGGGTCACACTATCTGTACTTGTCATTTATAACAAATCAGAAACAAAACCCCAAAGACTAGTCAGGTCGTTAAAGTTTATTAATAAACTTATAAATTAACATATTTTATATTATACTTTTTCTCTATTATTGTATACTACATTACATTGTATTGTTTACCTAAGAGTTTGAATTATATTGCGCGTAAATAATCTCATATTAGCAATATATTGACTTGCAATAATCATTAAAATTACGATTGCAATCAGTTAGCGATGGAATTAGGTCTTATTCATATACCCTCCATGGTGCAGTGTTCCGACCAACAACTTGTGAGGCCTCCTTTGCCCGCACAAGGGATAAACGTTAGTTAACCGCTAACCCAAAGGCTCTGTATGTAGCAACCATCAAAGATCACGTTACAGTCTAGTCAAGAGACATAGGTTAATTTTATTTCATTACATTAAAATGTTTTCAAGCGGTTACACCTCTAAACTAATTCATTCATGATCCAATTTCCAAAAACACCGGCTCAGTGGTGAGAAGAAGCTTGTATTTCAAATAGTTAATTGAAATACATCACTTAATTAATATACATTCTAAGAACTACGTATATAATATATTTCACAAAAGTACGTACCTACTCCATCTGTAATTAACAAATATCTACATTACAAGCATACAAGAGCAGCGTTTTTCGAACACAACATTATTCATTGATTTTTATTTTTTTCGTAAATAGAAAAGAGAAATAATATTATCAAAACGATACTTAAGGCTTTTGCGGATAGTTGCTTTAGAGGAATCTACTAATCCTTTAACCAACACATAACAATTAAAGATTAACTATTGTAAAATAAATTTAAATTAATTAAAAAGTAATCAATAAAAATTAACTATGTAGTTTAATGAGAACGGATATGTGATTATTTTGATTTAATTTTTTTCAGTCATAATAACGTAGCAAGTCAGTCACGCCCAACACTAGTGTCTTATATGTTATACACCAAGGTATAACATATAAGACAATGTTATTCACAGAACGTCAATAGTAAATACTTATTACAAAATTTTGAAATTTCTGAATATGCAATATGTATCTACAAAGACAATGTTTTCAAAAAATTTAAAACTAGTTATTTAATAATTGTCGGTTTATTTGTAGTTATGCTTTATTTTACCATATGCATATACCTAGCAATCAATACACAATGCAAATAACAGAATGTTTCATATTACATGACATGCTAATGTATCCAAAACAAGTCTCTATCATGAAGGATTAAATAGGTTATTGTTTTGGAATTGAAAATAATAATGAAAATACCTATTACGCACACAAATTAAAGTTTTCAAAATTAAAATAATAGTCATATAAAATAAAATTATTTTTGAACGACGGATAAGAGAGCAGAACAAGATAACAGAGTTGACCTGAAAGATAGTGTCGATGTAAAAATTAACAAAACCATGTTTTGTCGGTTCGAAATAGTAACAAAACTGATATATACCGCGAATTTGGGAGGATAAGACACCTCTCAATATGAAATTGAAAGGGCGCGCCTACTGCGTACGTACTGATGGAAAGTAATGTAAGAGTAAAAGTAATTAAAGCCGAGAAGACGAAAGAGTCCGACACTCGATCCCCTTTACCTACTCCACGAGGGCTCTGGCGTGAAGTTATAGATATAACAAAATTTTAACATATTAGATTACTAAGCTTAACAAGTATGGGACATAAACAAATATAAGCTTAAATAAGTTTGGCTGCTAAGTTAAATCAGATTCCGATATAAGTTGTCATATTTATACCCGAAACACTTTCATTAACCGAATAGATAGTTGCTAAAGTGAATAAAGCTGAGATTATCTTTGAATGATATTATATTTTGGCTCCAGATACAAAACTTTTTTATGTATATTCACTGTCTGTTTTTGTTACTATTTCGAGATCTTTCAAGAGTATAAACTTTTTGGATATGTATTTTACTCCTGCAGAAGTTAATAGCGAAAGTACCTATAATATGAAAAAAAAAATATAAGTTAACTAAATTTAATCACATGAGATAAACAAACTAAGATTAAAATGCGAATACAATTGAAAGTGCAAATATTAAGGATAAATCACACCCGTATTCATTCGCATTTATAGAGTAGGTGTAGCACTATTGTTTTCAGGGAGTAATGAAGAAATTTAAGGAATTATTCTTCACACAAACGATAGTAAAAATATATTCTTTTATTTAATTTTATGTAGCTGTATACTACCTTCTACTCTCATTAAAAAAAAAAGTTTTTGATTATGATATTTTTTAGGTTTCACTTTTTGAACCTGTCGAATGCCATCAGTTGTTCATTGAGTCTATCTTTATCCAGAATTAATAATTTGCAGAAAATTTTATATCATTTTTCAATTTTTATGGAATATTTTGCTAAACTAAAAGTCATCTAAAGATGTTTGAGTTAACACTGAAAATCCCAATTTATCGAAAGCAATTGGACTGAAATGTGTATTTGACATAGCTTTAATAGTCGGTATTCGACTTATCGTCAACTTGAGCGAACGCAAAATCTTTAATCGTATTTTTTTTATGTTAAACCGGTCGTTATATTATATTATTACGCCAAATTTTTGTATTCCAAAATATATAAAAAAAGAGTCATTTGTGTTCAGCTTGATTTTAATAAAGTTTGAAAAATCTTTTTTATTAAATAACAAATTTAGATAATATACTGATTAGGATAAATAAGCAATAGCTTATTTATCCTCATCAGTAACAATGTTTTAACTAATTAGTTTTTTGGACATAAGTTACCAATCTCGAAGCTTTCAAAAGAAAAATTTACAGGTATTATAAAAAGATGCTAATCGTAGGTACAATCAAAGTAAAACAAAAATTTTAATTATTTTGAATATAAATAAATATTTAATCGAAATCCATTTAGTAAAACTACAAATTTTTAGTGGTGCGATGTTCTGCCAAAAAACATTCCCGTCTCACTTTGAGTAGGTATCTGACTGTACAATCTAGGCGAAAATGTGGCAATAAATAATAAAGTGCGTGTGTTAATTTTGGCGAGAGCCGGACGCCGGAGCTGGAACCGCAGTGAGCGATCGCCGACGACTCGCGAAGCCCGCGCCCGCGCATACGTCACAACCCTCACTAATGTAGGTTCACTGTACAACTAATGAACATACCTTTAATACGTATGTTTATTTAGTTTCAAAATCCGTTATTTACGTGTTTTGGAGCCGGCTTTCATACCGTCGGAAAGTTGCATCTGGAATATCAAAGTTTTCAAGTCAGTGAAAATTAGAGTTTAAAACAAGTGCCGGATTCTTTTTTTTCATTAACTCTCAGTGTTTTTAGTCTTAAAATTATGTACCTACCACTTCTCCAAGGGAATACAGTTTTTGTTATATTTTTCATCATTTTTACAATTTCAGTACCGGGTGATTACAATATATCAGTCACACAATATTACTTCAACAATACTTAGCTATATTCTAGTGCAAGTTATCTATGCTCAATTATCACTGTTTTCATTGCAGTTTTATACCATGAGTATTGTGTAATTGCAAATCTTTTGTTGAATCAAAGTAGGTAATCAAAGACGATAAGACATCAATTTTATTATTTAAATGAATGTCACTGTAAAAAGATATATTATCAAATAATAAATATATCAAAGTATATTGATAGTCTATGAAAATCAATATTATACCAAAATCATGACGTGATTATCATATTTTATGATTCCCAGTGTTGTTGTTACATATTCCTTTAATGATAATTGAATTTTGATTAAACTTTAGTTGATCAGCAAACTTTGAAAAACTATTACACTACTGAATGTGAAGTATTTAAAAAATAATATTGCGAGAAAGAAAATATTTCAAAGATCAATGATTTAATTCAAATTTTCTCTCTGTTTATCTTTGTTAATTAATTAACTAGCTTTTCCCGCGACTTCGACCTGCGTATGATGCAGCTTCCCGTAGGTGGAATAATTTATAAAATCAGTTCAGTAGTTTCGGAGTCTATTCAATGCCAACAAATATACAATTAAAAAAAATCTCTATATAATATTAGTATAGACAATATACTTTAGTATAAACTTTTTGCTCTCAAATTAATGTCATTCAGTGTACGAAAACGGTATCATATTTTATGTATACGAAAAAACAAACGTAATTCATTTGTTGTTCAAAATTGCTTTATGCTTTTAAATAATGCTAAACGAATCAGTTGATAACTACTAGAGCGAGGACTTTATAATGAAATGCTAAATAAAATGAATTAAATAATATAATATTACTACACAAGTTTATAAGTTTATAAGTCGGTTACAGAACAATAATTTTAAGCTACTGATGACAAAATCAAAGAATATACTAAAAGTCAAAAAACTATATAAAAGGAACATGTCATAAAAACTTCTTAAATATGTACACTATGCCAACTGCCAGCTAGTTTCTAACATCCCCGCCCCCAGTGGAACACTAACATTCGTTGGAAAGTGGCTGGCAGTCAGCGCTTATAGGTATAAGCTTCCGGATTGGGCGGCGCAAGGTACCCCCTTTAGTAAATATATCGGCAACGCGCACAATTCCGTCAGCTCCTCTAAATATTCTAGTGACTCTTCCCAGTGGCCACAAGCCCCTCGGCAGGGAAGAGTCCGCGATAAGCACGACGTCCCCCTCTGAAATCGTCAGTGAGCTGCTGCGTCGTCCTCTCGGAGTCAGTGTAGGCAGGTACTCTCGAAGCCATCGTGACCAAAAGTGATCCGCCAAGCAAAGTGTGTGCCGCCAGTCACATCGCCCTATCAAATCCGAATCCCCGAGTGAATGAGTCCATGGGTTGGTGGACGAAGACCCAAGAATAAAGTGAAAAGGCGTTAAAGCTTCCGGGGCCTGCGGCGAGGCTGATATATAGGTCAGGGGTCTGGAGTTTACTATTCCCTCGACTTCGGCTAGCAAGGTGGTTAAAATTTCTTCTTTGGGAGCCTTTGTTTTCAATATGTATCTTAATGCGGTCTTTACTGTTCGGACAAGGCGCTCCCAGGCTCCTCCCATGAAGGGCGACGCAGGGGGAATGAACCGCCACTCGATCTTGTGGTTTGTGGCAAAATCGTGGACGTTGTCGCCGTGTAACGCTCTCAGTATCCGGTTAGCGCCGACGAAGTTGGTCCCGTTGTCCGAAATGATAACAGATGGGGATCCTCTACGGGCTATAAAGCGTCTTAAGCTCAGGAGTGCAGAATTCGATGATAGCGATCCGACGACTTCGAGGTGTATCGCTCTGGTAACGAGACAGGTGTATAAGGCTACATAGCGCTTCTCATGCCTACGATTCACAGTTACATCCACTGGGCCAAAATAGTCGAGTCCAACATTGGTAAATGGTCTCTTGTGGTGTTCGAGACGTACCGATGGCAGATTCCCGGATTGTGGCACCGTAGGCTGGACTTTGTACCGCTTGCATTCGTTACAGCTGTTGGCGATGCTACGTATAGTTCCCCGTGCTTTGAGTATCCAAAATCTTTGTCGGAGTTCATTCAGAACAAGTTCATTGAAAGAATGAGCCATCTGGTAGTGGTAGTGAAGTATTAGAAGGCGAACAATGTGATGGCGGCCATCCAGGACTATCGGACGTTTGACACTCTCACTTACCCCAGGAGCAAATTTAATACGTGAGTCGAGTGTAATTAACCCATCGGTGTCCAATACTGGGGAAAGTGCAGCTATCCTGCTATTTTTGGCAACTGGCTGTGATGACTGTAAGGCCTTATATTCTTCAGGAAAGCTGTCGACTTGCGCACGATGTAGAAGAAGATGCTCGGCGCGGGAGATGTCCATAACCGACAATCCAGAGGGGGAGGTAGTGCCATCTGTATACAAAAAAGAAGATTGAACAATACATCGTGATATAAATGATCTAAAAATACGCGCTGCCTGTATAAATCGTGCTGTTGCTCTCACTAAGCGTAACCATTTACTAAAATGCGTAAAACCAGGAACAGGTAAAGAAGGCAACGGTGCCTCGGAGAGTAGTCCCACCAGTTCGGATTGACCTTCGGACGCTGGAGGGGCTTCAGAATCGCAACTCGATTCAATAGGCCACTCCGAATCTGGAGACAAAAGAAAGGACGGACCGGAAAACCAACGGTGCGACAAATCCAGTTTCAATGCTTTAGGTTTTGTGGCATCGTCGGCGTTATTAAAGTTACTAGGAACCCACCGCCAATTAGAAGGATTCGTGGTTTCCAGTATTTCACCAAGACGATGGGCTACAAACGGCTTAAATGCTCTAGCATCACCTCTTAACCACTTAAGGACCGTAGTTGAGTCAGTCCAGTAAACAATTATGGACGGTTTTATGCGGTGTGCTTTCAAAATTGTTTGAGCGAACCTAGATGCTATTAAAGCCGCTTGTAGCTCTAATCTCGGAATTGAGATTGGTTTTAAAGGTGCGACTCTCGCCTTACTACCTATTAGTGCCAAGGACGTCTCTCTATTAACGTAAGTGAAGCGCCAGTAGGCAACACATGCGTACGCCTGCTCTCCACCATCAGCGAATATGTGTAGCTGGACGTCAGAAAATGTCGGCTGACTCATGTAATATCGTGGAATACTAATATTTGACGTGGTTTCTAACAGGTGAAACCAATTTTCACACTCAGGTATAAACTTTTCGGGAATGGGCGTATCCCAATTCACTCCTTCCCTCCACAGCCTTTGAAGGATTATCCGACCCTCAATGATAATAGGCATCAATAGACCTAGAGGATCGTATATCTTCATAACCTTGGACAGAATGTAACGTTTCGTCAGTGATGTTGAAGGATCATGTTGAACTATGCGGAAGCTCAAATGGTCACTACGTGGATTCCATTTGACTCCTAAAACACCTACGTTGTCATTAGGGGGTAGGTTGACATCCGAACCACTGTCGCTCCGCAGTTCAGCTGGGATTAAGGATAGCGCTTCCGGGTGATTAGAAACCCAGGAACGCATCTCAAAGCAACCAGCTTTATGAACCTCCACGATGTCAGAGGCGATTTTCGAAGCTCGTGAAACATCAGAGTGGCTTCCTAGATAGTCATCCATGTAATGGTCGTATATAATTGCGTGACTAGCATCTGGGTATCTATCGCTCATGTCTTCAGCGTTCTTGTTTTTTAGTGCAAGAGCAATAAAGGGACTAGAAATTGCGCCAAACATCATCGACGACATGCGATACTCTGTTAGTTTCCCGTCTTTGTTCCGCCACAGGAAACGTTGTGCATCCCTATCCACTGTTGCAATTTTAATTTGGGGAAACATCTCCTTTATATCCGCGTTCAGGGCAACAGCACCCTCTCGGAAACGGAAAAGAATATCTAGCAATGGTTGTAGCAAATCTGGCCCTTTTAATAATAAACTATTGAGACATACACCTCTAGTCTTTGCTGCCGCGTCATGTACCACCCGAAGCTTACGTTTTTGTGGATGCATCACACCAAATGTTGGCAAGTACCATCTAATGGAGTCACCAGAATAAAATTCGTGGTAGGTATCTGCCTCACATTCTTCGGCGTAACCCTTCTCAATTATGCCAGTAATGAAGGTTTCATAACCAGTTTTAAAGGCTGAATCTTTTAACAACTGTCTCTCAAGAGACATGAATCGCGATAGTGCTAAAAAGTATGAGTCCGGCAGGGGTTTAGGTATGTTATTACGCCATGGTAACCTTACTTCAAATCGACCAGTATCAAGTCTTCGAGTTGATGTTCTAATGATGTCGAGTGCGCGTTGATCTTCGACATTTTCTTTCGGTAATTTCTTGCTAATGCCTAAAGAATCAATCTCGTACTGTCGTTTAATTAAATATTCCAATTCGTCGTATTGGCGTTGCATAAACTCTTCAGTGGAATTTTTTTGAGGTTCGTATTCGTCGTCGCTGTTCGAGTAGTCGTTTGTGGTGTTGACGAAGTCGATAGGTTTGGATGACGTCGAAATTGCACCGTGTAACACCCAACCCAATAAGGTGCGTGAGGCGACGGGTTCGTTCTTTTTGCCTACTCGGATGTCTCGACTCAATGATAAATCCCAATTTGAAGCACCAATGAGTACAGTCGGACTCACGTCATTATTTGACAACTCTTCTGAAAGATCAGCGAGGTGCTCGAACTCATTAAAGCAAATTTTGCCTATACTTTGTGATCGTAATCCAAGCGGCGTAATAGCCCGAGCGTTTTCTATAAAATAACGTCTTGATTGGTTTCGTCCCCTTATAAAAAAGTTGACGTAACTAGCGTTTACCTCTTTGTACATGTTGCCGACACCTTCTATGCGTAGGCGGCTTGGGCACGCTGACGTGCTAGCTCCAATATGCGCGGCCACGTCACCATCAATAAGTGTGGCAGTACTACCTTCGTCAAGGAGGGCAGTCGTAGTCAATTGACCTTTGGGTCCCTCTATCACCACAGGTAGCACTTTCAGGATACCTCGTGAAAGAGCTCTCGGTCGTAGCAGTTCTGTAGTATTGAAGGGAATATCTGAAACATTTGCCACTTGCACATTAGGCTGATCTGTGGTGACATGTGAGGAATCTAAATTCGTTATGGCCACTTTTTGTCTTGATATAGAACCTTCTTGAGTATTTCTGTCAAGTTGCGAAGGAGTTTCTCCTACGCCATGGAGAAGAGAGTGATGACGCCGCGTGCAGCCACTGTTACCACAAGGTTTTGCTCGACAGAAATTCCATCGATGTGGATTTGACTTTAGGCATCTATAGCAAATTTTAAATTGCCGAATCCACTGCCAACGATTGTCAATGGTAAGAAGTTGAAATGCTTTGCACTTTACGATGGAGTGTGAACCTTGCTTACAATAGATACACTGTATGTCATCACTCTTTGAAACCGTGGCGTGTACGGTTTCCTTTATTATCGGTCTAGGATAACTTATTTGAAGGGTTAGCGATTACTGACTCGGGTACAAAATTATATTTTAATTGTCGGTCCGCTTCCTCTAATAAAAAATTTGATAACATCAACAATCGTGGTGTCTCGTGAAGTGTCTGCGTAGCCGCGTAGTCGGCAAATCGACTACGGGTATGTTCACTTAATTTAAGTAAAATGATACGAAAGAGTTCTGGCGAGTAAAGATGTTCGTATTGTTTCAGATACTTAATGGTTGACACTAAGTTGCGTAATTTATTAGCTAACATATTTAAATGCTCTGCGCTACTTATCTTTATATTTCGGAGTGCTCCGATCTCTCGTGCCACCAAAATCTCCGGCCGAGCGAAGCTCTGTTCCAATGTACGGATGACGTCATCTGGATCGCTTGAGTCCCATAAGAGCGACGCCACCGCTTGGTATGCTGGGCCGCGAATAGCGTTGCCCAAACGTACCAAATTCTCAGCTGGGGAAAAAAAGTTTTTCGTTTTATCATAACTAGACTTAAAGGTCATCCATTGACTGATATCACCTGAGAATACAACTAGCTCGGGCCTCTTGGGCCGTACGGAAGCATCCATGATGGCTTTTGTGAGCTGTGACACTGAGTCGACGTTATTGTTATTCGGTGGTAGTACGGCATCCGTTGTGGGTTGGATCGGCATAGAGAAGTTCTCGTTTACTGTCGGAATGGGCATCGCTGAGAAAGCCGGCCGTGGTAGGGTGCCCAGCGGCTTGTGCTGGGTGACGGTCAGCGGTGGCGACACTTCGATGATCTTTTCCAATGGTGGTTTCGGCATCGAAACCGTTGGAAGCATCGACTGTTGAACAGTATGATGAGTGTTGGCTTCCGATTGCCAGTCCGGGGCTAAATGTGCCACACCGGATGGTAAGTTTGCGCCTGCGAAGAATGTGTCATGGTGTGATCTGACCCAAGACTGTGTACGTCTAGCTGATGTACGGGAGGTTCGAGAAGAACCTCGAGAATAAGATGACTTATCTTTAGCATCCAGAGAGGCGAGTTGAGCCTGCAGTCCTGCTTGCTCAGCTTCGAGTTGTAGACGGGTGAGCTCACGCTCACGCTCCGCCTGCTCCGTAGCCAGTTGTGCGCGACGACGAAGATGCTCCGCTTCGGCTGCTAGTTTCTTCGCGCGCACGGTAGCTGATGAGTGGGATGACTGTGAACGTTCACCCTTAGAACTACTGCAAACAGAATAATCTTTTGATTTTGCGACACTACCATCAAAAGATTCGGGGCGCTGTGTGAGACCTGCTTGCAGGCTCGCGCTCGATGGTTGTATTGCAACATCGATATTATCAGCGCTAGGAGTTGGTTGCGAATTGACATCGTCAGTTCGTGGATGCGTGGAGCCATCATTGTGCTGCATCCGATCGACTCCGAACGCTGAAATATCTGCAACCGACTTACTTTTACTACAAGTCTGCATGATTGACGTGAAATGAACAAATTAACAAATATGAAGTATGAATATTAACTACGAAAAAATAGGATGAAATGATATGAATTATGCTGGCTAAATAATTTTAACTAACGAAGGACCAAAATGATAACTACTAGAGCGAGGACTTTATAATGAAATGCTAAATAAAATGAATTAAATAATATAATATTACTACACAAGTTTATAAGTTTATAAGTCGGTTACAGAACAATAATTTTAAGCTACTGATGACAAAATCAAAGAATATACTAAAAGTCAAAAAACTATATAAAAGGAACATGTCATAAAAACTTCTTAAATATGTACACTATGCCAACTGCCAGCTAGTTTCTAACATCAGTCTTCCTACAGTTTCTAGAAAAATGTCTTCACAAGTTTATAAATAGACATCAGATTTAGTATCAATAATTTTTTAGATATCGTATCATTTGACGTGATTGAATTTAATACAGGGCAGTAAAACTCATTTAATAGCTCACTAACATCCTGCAAAATACCTATGTACCGTGCCTACTTTAATGTTTTTTATAAAATAAAAAACTGTTATCATAATTTCAATTTATATATTATAACAATATAAATAGTACTTAATGATGCTGTCTTCATACAGTCAAAATATTTACTCGGAACACTTTAGACTTCAAAATAGATCAACAGGAATGAAAAATAATTGAAGAAAGTACTGCTGGTTTTGTAAAGGCTATTAATATTGAACGCCGGTGTTATTTTTCAGTGACTTGAATTATTTTTCACTTTTATGAAACTTTTTTGAAATCGAGTTCTTTTAGAAAAAGTATTTAATGTTTCCTTTTTTAAGCTGGCTGTCAAATAAAAGTAATTCGACAGATTATGTCTTCAAAATCCTAAAAACGATTTTGATGAATTTTGTGGTATTCCTTAAGATCAAAGCTTAATTAATTAGAACAAAAGAGTAATTTTGATCCGATGTCCAATTTCTGGATAAACATTCTGACATACATAGATGTATAAAGTTACAAAATTTAGCTCACATCTATAGAGCCCGATATAGATATTCCTAAAAAACAAATGAGTGCATAAAAGTTATTTATATGTTTATATTTATGTTTCAAGTTTAGTAGTCTATAATTATACGAGCTTTTTTGTTACTCGTGATGTATGTACGTACATTCGCCAAATCTTACGTAGGTACGAAATTCTAAGGTATTTATTTTCGATCGAGTAAGTTAAAATTTGGCACATGATTTTAGCTTATATGACAAAACATGGTTAGCTAAGATAAAAGCTAATACGGCGGAGAGCCTAAGATGGTAGCCTAATCTTTTTGTTAGATTTGTTAGTTTATATTGGAAAGATAATAATAAAATTGTATTTATCTTAAAGAAAACTGCTGAAATTTTTTACCAATTTCAGCCCGGATTGGGAACACTATTTCGGAGTACGTGGAAATGATGAATTTTTGAAGCATATTTATTTGAGATAAATATCGATGTAGCGTTGTGTATGCTAAATTGATCAAATATATGTTAATAATGAAATTACTTAATTTCTAACCAAATACGGTGCGCCACTCAAGATGTTGTATCAACTTTCATAATATAAGTATCATATGGTAGGGGAAAAAAATTTTTGGTCGATTCCAAAGTGCTTGAACTAAGCTTACTTGAATAAAGATATTTTCATTTCATTTCAAATGAAATGGTTCGCTGAAAATATTTAAAAATAAGTCAAGAAATAAGATTTAAATACATGCATTTAATTTAGCTACTGCTTTAAACAGAAGTAAAGTATAGCCATATACATTCTTATACAAAAGCTTGGCGCTAATTTTTTATAATCACGAGACAAAAAGGTTTGTTTGCGGAGTAAAAAAAGAACAGTTGTCGATGTAAGATAAATACTCTGTATTGTTCCTAGTGGACATATTATGAGATGGATGGATGGATGGAAAATAATATTACTTACAATATTTTCATCTTGCAAAGCTTCAATTCAAGTTCATATTAATAATGTTAATAAAATAGCAAGCAAGACTTATTCTAATTTAAACTTAATTCCTTAAGCGGTCATTAAATAAGAACAAAAAATTATAACAAAATATGAAAAGCAATTTTCAAGTTCGAGTAATTAATTACAATTTTTTAAATTGTGTTAACCAAGCATTATGTTATGCTTACTACTACCTACCAATGGCACCAAATACAAATTAAGCAGCTGAAACTATTATTTTATCGAAATCTTAAAAAAAACCATAGTTCTTTATAACAAATATTGCTCAGTTTACTCTAAGCTTAGAATAGCCAAACGCTACATAAATACCACGGTCGAGTACATTAAATCGAAAACCGCGGCGATGTCTATCAAAAATCATAATTTTGGCACGAGTTTATTTCAGGTCATGGCATAGTGCATACAGTATGATCAGTATGTTCATTTAGATAATAAATTTAGATATATTATATGACTTAAAACTTAAGTCATGAAATATTATAACCACTCATAAAATATAATAGAATTATGAGCAATTCATAATATTATGAGCGATAAATAATTATGCGATTTGAAGTGATCTACTGTTCCGTTACGAAGTGACCATTCGAAACCTAAAAATAAACGTCCCGGCCGCCGTTGAAAACGATTCGCGACATTTAAATCGGTTGCACTTTCTATTTATGACGCAGCAGCCAGCCCAGGGACCGATCAAACCTATACGTGACCCCTTCGACTTTATTGTATTACTTACAACAGTACGCTCGAAAATTTTATTGTTAAATATAAAAAAATTGACTAGACTTGACTTGATTGACAGAGATCGCCGATATCAATTGAATTATTGTACCTGTAACTCTTACCTACTCGTAGTCTAAAAATAGCTGACTATAAAGTATGAAAAATGAAAACATAGATTGACACTTTAATGCTGCTCACTGACGTTTTGAATATATTCTATGTTCATCAGTAATAATATAGGATTTTAATGGCAAAATATTTTTTTCAAATCAGTCAATAATGATTCTTTGCTCTTTATGATATTAGTAAGTCTTGTTGAAGATTTCTTGTTTGTTTGTTATGCACAAACTCAGTAGCTACTGTACTTATTAAAAAAAAAACTATCACCAATCTAAAGCTACAATATGAGCAACGCAAAAGTAATATAGGCTATCGAAATATATTGCTGAACAAATGTAAAAATGTTGAAATGCGGTAGGTACGAAGTTCGCCGTTTAAAGTTGTCTGTCTTACCTAAAATTATTTCTATTGAAATGTCATGTATTTATATATTTTAGTTAAATAAAAGTGGTGTTTTCTAAAAGGAAAACTTGTGTTACTATATACAGTGTTGTGGAGTGAGTTATTAAACTATGGCGGCGGGCGACGTGACGCGGCGTGCCTCTATTACCGCGCCCTCCATGCACAGGCGACCCTCGGCGCGGCGGGGTTCCCTCATTAAGAATCCACAGTCTCAGTCTCAGGTTAGTCTTAATCTTATTAACTGTCCTCCCTACACAATATTGCAATTAATATTTGAGTCAACCCGGAATATAATCCTCGCGAATCACTACCCCAGTTGCATTCCAGTCACGAGGATTTCCGGATTATGACTGACAAATCTCAGGATTTCCGGTATTAGTAAAAAATATGAAAATGCAACTTTCACTGAAAATTTTCTTCAGACACTTCATAGAGTAAGTCGACTTGATTAGTTTACATTTGCAATATTTGACGACGATTAGATAATTTATAGTTGCCAACTTAGACTAAATAGCTTAAGCCACTATTGTGATTATTCCATCGATGTTTAGGCAAGTTATCCAAAGAAAAAATGATTTGCAAATATCTTTGAAGTCGTCACTTATTACTTGTATTTATGACGTTACATTATTGTATTTATTTTTAAAAACAATCGCTAAGATTCCATTGAACGAACTGTCACTCGGTTAACGAAAGATTAGTGCAGGCCAGTGTGATTCCCGATATAATTGATTTTATCAAGTATCTATATATTTCAAAATATACATTTTATGCTAATCAAACACGTAATTATCAATCTTTTCTTTAATATTAATAATTTAGTTTATATATGACTTTTAATACTATTATGGTACTAAAAAATTCACCATCATAATGTTATTAGTACATACTATACAGTCTAGAGAGGGAGTTTCAAAGCTCATTAATCGTGAGCGAGCGTTAAACACGTTATGTGTAGGTACCGTCAGCTGCAGGATAAGATACACATATTTATGGCCAAATAATTCTCACTGCAAATGTAAACGTTTAAAACTGAACCAAGAAAAAACTACGTGATACAATGGAGATTAAAGTTCTTTGTAGGAAGCAACAGCATTTCTGCGACTAATAGTGTATTATTCAATATGACTGCTTTATCTTATTTATAGAGCCTTAAGATAATAGAGATGTCCTCAAAAAAATGTAATCTGGGTTAACTGTACTCCAAACTAAAAAACAATTTGAAATGTCCTAGGATCATACATAAAGGACATTGCTCAACGTCATTGACGTATGAAAGTCGGGTTTTCGTTGTTATGTATAAACGTTTTTAAGTCGATAGAAAATCTATAGGGATGTGTAGTCGCGCTTACGGCAACATCACGAGTGGAATAAAATATCTGACGAAGAGGTAAGAAAGGTCATTGGCAATTTCATAAGTAAATTTGAGTTAACATAAACAATGCTATATTTCTGTTCTTCAATCTTTTAAATTAATCATAATTAAAATTGTTTTTCAGCGTAAATTAGAATCACATTGATAATCCATTAAAAATAAAGAAAGTCATAAAGTTGTCAATTATAATAAGTGTAGAAAATTAATTATAGTTTTCGTAATATATAAACTTTACTTCCGTGTACCTAATAGGGATGACGACTAAGTTTTGTTTGTTTGTCCGTCAGGTAGAGTATTAAAAAAATATTAAACACGTATTTTTTTCGTAATCATAAAATTACGGCGTTACGTGGAGTTGAAATTTTGCATGACGTCACGTTATTGTACGTTTTCTACTAAACTGTGACGTAGCGAGCCCCCACTCTTTAACTTTAATGCCTGTTATCTAAGCTATTTCTTGTTAAATTGAAGTAAAAAAAAATACGTGTTTAAAATTTTTCTATTATCTGACTGATGGACTTAATAGAGTTGCACTTTTTTTACCCAGTCGTCATACCTATTGTATCTAAAATATCCCCTTGCATCAAAGGTATTTCACAAAAATAAATATATTTATATCTCCTAAGCTTTCAAAAGTTCAAAGATTATTTTTAAAATATTTTACCATAAAAATAAGCGATAAGTTGTTATTCATTGATATTGAAATAATTCGCCACAGGCAAGAAACGAAAGTGCGTGTTCCGCGCCATCTTTTATGAAATCACAATAGAAATCAATTGCTTATGAAGCTAAAAATGTTTTATTGTTATAGTTTACATCCTTTTTATATCAAATATATTATCACAAGTTTGCATTTCAATATTAATATTATGATTTAAATATTATTAGCTATGTGAATAAAAAATATCAACAATATTAATTGTTTGAAATTTATTGACAATTTATTGACAAAATATATAGAATTAAAAAAAATAGATTATGTTACTTATATATTTAGTTGTCGATCATTAATATTTGACGTCTTATGGCGGTAACCCTTAATATTAACCAAATTTGTAAATTAAACATTCAGTTTTATAGTATTGAAATTTTGAACAAATTTCTAATAATGCAGTAATGAAATTAAAAAAACAGACATCCATCTGATATTTGTTATGGTGCATAACTTATAGACCAAGTGTTAAATTAAGGCAAAATACATAATATGGTTAGAATTTCCTTATTTATCACATTGCCCTGATATAAAGAATATTGCTGTGAGGTCTTCAGGTAATCTGATAACATGGGGCGCAGAGAGGAAAACAACATGGGAATGGCAGCAATTGATTCTACGATAGACTCGTTGTTAGGGTATAAAAGAACTTTAAACCAATATTACGTTTACTATTTTTATAGGCCAAATATTTTTTGTGTCCTGAAATACCCATTCTTGCTATTTCATTGATTATATCGTCAGTCTGTGCCTAACAATGTGAATATGATAATGCTTTTTTTTTCTTCAAATTAGTTAATATTATTATTAGGTATTTTTTGATTTATCGTGTTGTGAAATGAAATTTAATTTTCATATTTCATACTTGCAGTATTTTCAAAATTAGGTACTCTACTACCTTTATCTACTTACTTACATACATATTTTCTTCATAAATATTTTCATTTACACAATATTTATTTTTCACAGGAGGTGCCATGGGACATAATTGATCGGTGCGCGCTGCCAATAGTGTTGTGTCACGCACTAGCCGTGGTACTGTCCACGCTGCTCAATGCGCTGCACCTCAGCCACGTTTCCGTCTTCACACTATTCCTCTGGTTCTCCATTTCCGTTGTTGGTTCTCTTTGGTTTTATCACAATCTCCAGGTAATAAAACACAGTATAATATTAATAAACATTAAACTGCGATGTCGTTACAAAAAAAAAACAAAGGATGTCTATGCTCTAAGTCAAAGTACGTGATCTTGAAAATTCTAGTCCACTAATAATATAAAGATTTGATAGTTTACAGCGAATAGGCTCCAAAATTACTGGGCCGATTTCAAAAATTCACTTACAGGAAGCTACATCATACACGGCTGACATGGGCTATAAAACCGCTAGAAAATTATGATAGGTAGTAACAATTTTATGAAATATAAGAATTTATATAGCATTTATGAAACGTCAGATATTGTCTTGACAATATAACGTAAAGAAAAGTAATTGAGTCCCTGTTATTAAGCTAATATTCTAAGTATAATATTTGTAATATTATGAAGTGTAAACACAACTCTTCTTAGTTATAGATTTTGCGATTGTGTGGGACGAAGCAGTAGAGTCGGACAAAATAGCCATTCTAACAAATCAACACTGCTATTACAGAGTAAAGAAGTTTATTTGTTTGTTTGTTGCCACGATCCTGATTTACATCACCCACAGGACCTTACTGTTATGAGACGTCTACTCAAAAATATGGTTCCCTATCCGATTGCATAATATACTAAGACATAACACGGCATAGGTACTTAAGTATCATTATACATATGCTTATCAATATTTTTTAAAGAATAATTTCTCTGTCATAATAAAATTAACTCACTATGATTGCTCTGCTCAATATTTGTTTTATCTATTTAATTCTATTCTAACTTAACCTAATTGATGGATCGGTAATTTCATATCTAGGAAAATGTTGAAAGTTAAAATCCGAAACATATACTGTAACTGAAACAACAATTATATCAAAGTATTATTTTTCAAAAACTGTTGTGCCAGAGTGTATTAGGAATAAGAACATTATGCCATTGTAAATTATGTGTTTAAAACTTTTTCTATCTAGTCTATATATCACAGCGCAGTTTGTAAATTAACATTATTATTAAATACACGTATTATTACAACAAGAAATAACGTAAATGACAGCCAAATATTAACATATTAAAACTGTTATACCAAATCTATGATTATACCTATACTAACTTTTTTTATGATCCGATTTGTATTTAAATGGACTAACAAAAGAGAGCCTTTAAAAGAAACTTCATCAAAGTAAAAGGTTGTTGAATTAACGAGGATGCATGAAGCAACGCCTCGTGTGGAATATTTTACAAAAGAGAATCATATGCTGTGTATCAACCCCGCATCTTATTTCCATAACAAACTTACTTAGATCGCGTAGAAAAAGAAATTAGGTTACTTCGTATAGCTAATTTACGGTTATTACGAGTATGTGTTCGTAGTATATTTAACAAAACAATAAATATTAGATAACATCACATACGTTGCTCAGATTCCAAGATGTGTAAGAGCCCGTATCTGTATCTGAGTCATCGAAGGTACCACCACACCCAGACGCAGACAATGACTAACATTAGCGCTGTGTAAAATACCTACGCAAAGCTTTGTTTACTTAATCAGAATATAAATGATTATGTCACTTATCACGTAAAAATGACACAACATTCCAACTTCTTATATCTAGTTTCTCATCGATACTATTTCTATAAAGACTTTTGTTTGTTTGATTGCCTTAAATATGTAACTACAAGCCTGATTTTTTAAAAATTCTTTGACCCACTCGAAACTACAAATGCGAATGACATAGGCTATTAGTTTAGGAGGCTGAAGTCACGAGAAAACAGCTAGTACTAAATAAAATCTTATAATAAACTGGAAAAAATATTTTTTTACAATCGATCCAATAGTTTCAGAGAATAGTTTAGAATAGTTTTTGTAGTATTCATGACCAACCAACGGATATTCAACGTAAAAAATTAAAACATGATATCAACTTACAGCAAGTTGGTTTAGATAATTGGTACCAAATAATGGCAATCATCGCTTCTCTATCAAATTACCACTCACCAGAAGGGCGTCTCCATTTACCAATTAAAATGGTTGCGTAGATTCGTTAAAACTTGTCAGCATCTTATAAAGTGAAGTTAAACCAGATATGCATAATGAAATAGAAAAGAAACTTTGGCACTATCTTTCTAGAGTTATGGTGAAATTCATTTTTATTTGCATATTCTTTAAATTTGCCATTTTTTGCTTAAAAATATTATCCCTAATTCCGTTGAAATTCTCAAAAAATCAATGAATGTCATATGAGACATACGGTCAGTTGCACAAACGTCCATTAAGGTTTAAGGATGCCTTAAAGCTCTAATGAATGTCAATTTTGTATGGGTAATGTCGCTTAAAACTAATAAAATTTTTAATGGACGTTTGTGCAACCGGCTGTTACATACGGTTAGTTGTATAAACGTCCATTAAAACCAGATTAGCAATTTTAAATAGCTATAAACATTCTGCCGGATACAGAAACAGAAATTATTTATTTCATCGAAGGAAATAAAATTAGCATCAAATTTTTATATAACCTTAAAAATAATGAAATAAAATTTAATATTAACTGCCAACTACACTTTAATTTTCATGAATATATGAACAGCCTTTAAGTTGACTATTGTTTTTCACGTCTTTAAAGTCGTGTTTACTTCAACTTCGAATTTGACACTTATATTGATTTCAAAGCACCATCTCTTTGTTTTGTCTATATGTAAATTATCTCTCTCATAAAAGTACAATCATCTCTACTATTTTATTTTTTTCTATAACAAATTTTCCTGAAAGTCTATTATGACAGTAAGACTCTCGTAAAGTTCTGATTTGGACTCAATCTGCGTAAAAAAAGTTAATAGCTCTTAACATTTATTTAATACAAACTACAGTTAATCGATTAGTGCGTCGAATCCACTTTGTTTTCTTAAAGAAGGCTTAATTAACTAAAATAGCATGTAATATGTGTCAAATAAACTTGTGTTTATAGAAAGTAGTTCGCCATTAAAACTCCGTAGCGCAGTAAATTAAAATAACTTGACATGAAAGAAATCTCGTGAGCGTCGTTAGTTAACACCCACGCGGGTATCATCTGGGGTAGATACAAGATACACCCACAACGTTTGAGATTAAATGCCAAAACAAGCCAGGGTGAGTAAGCGAGCGTAGCTCCAGTAACAATCGCGTTATGTTGACGTAGACTGGCTGGCGGCGCGGCGTCGACCGCGACGCAGGGCGTGGGCACCTCAGCCATCCTATCCGGTTCAGAAACGAGTCGCATGAATCGTCTCTCCACGCTATAAAGGCCGGCTTCATCCCAATGTCATGTCGCATTACATCACACAACTTCGGAACTCATTTTAGGGCAATAAATCCGATTATTATTTGCCAACAATAAATATACCTAATTTAATGTTGTTTCTCATCGAAGCGTGGACATAAATGCTTCTAAGATATACCAAATCGAAATAAAAACATTTCATAATAAATATATAACTCACACTCGAACATAAAAATATTTATAATATTAAATATTTAAAGTCCTTTAACCATCTCTATCCAAAATAAAAATACGGTACACAAACATTTACTAACTACGTTCATACACCAATTAGTGTTTCTTGATGATCAAATCATTAAAAAGGGGGAGTCATGCCTATATTATAAGACATTTATCTACATTTTAAATGCACTAATTAAGTAATTAGTGCATCTAAAATTACGTGAAGGCAATTAGCAGAAATAGAGTAAGTATATTGTATTATACACTTTCTCTGTAACGATTCTGTAGGCACAAATTTCATTTACCTACCATGGCTATTTAGAGAGATCGCTTAGGAACCTAAATACCAACCTTTGAATGATTCTATTATTTAGTCTTATTTTCATGGTCTTGTTTAGTAGTCTTTATTTTACTATTTTTTATTATACAATTTAAAAAGTATTTGTCTACTAGTTTTCCGTGATATAAGGATCAAAGTATATGTCGCTTATATCAGATTTAATATATGTAGAAAAAACTGTTTACAAACATAACGCAGAATGACAACTTTGAGATTTATATAGAGAAAAAAATTGTAAAAAGGTTAATAATTTATAATGATTCTTAAAAATACCTCGATTTAATAAAAAAAAGCGTTACACGACACCTTTTTTTGACACTTTTGTATGTATTGAATGTCAAAATCAAAAAGTTTTCTATACTAATATTATAAAGAACATTCATATTTGATTATTTGTTTGCATCGAATACGCCCGAAACATCTAGACGGATTTTAAAAATTCTTTCAGCTACGAGAAGATACATCATACGCATGCATCATGACATAGGTCATAATATGCGCGCGCGAGGTCGCAGGACATCTAGTTGGTAATAAAACTTAACGGTCGACTCGTACGTATTTACATGACACCTGAGGCCCTATTCTATGTGTCCTTCGACCAAAATTCGGAAAATCCTTGTTATAATTTTGTTAAAATGGTATCCGTGAAGATTGTCTGTGCATCAAAAGCGGTGTAAAGTTCTACCTCCGTTGCGTTATAAATTATCAATAAATACATTTCTTTGGAGTCGTATTAGCATTTCGAAATTAGACAAAATAACGTTTTTTAAGAAACACAATAGGTCTTATGTTAATACATACGAGTAGTATAAATATTTTATAATGAAACATGAGAAACAAATACACACGAGGTCTAGGATCAACCAGAGCTCAGGCTCTGTTGAAAACTATCTCTGTAGTCGGTCCCTCATTACTGAGGATCGTGGTCACTGGAACTCGTCAAACGAACAATCCTCCTCCATCGATTCCGGTCGGAAGCAGCCCTCACCACCTCGCCGATCTTGGGTAGGGATGTAGCTCCTTTCAGCTGGTCAGACCATCGTGTCGGTGACCGACCTCGTGATTTTTTTCCTTCTGTATTTCCAACAATGTTTTTCAAGGCTATCATCTCCTTTTTTTTGTTGAAAACTAAATAACACAAAAATTTTACTCGGATTCAATTAATAAATGCCACCAAATAAATTAATAATACGCTAAAATTGGTGTCAGTTAATACACCATAAAAATTAAATGTAGTCAAGTTATAGGCCTTAAGTAAGTAAGACAACGTCATATATATTGGTCTGATGCCAAAATAACAATATAAATACATGTATGGATAATAGCACGTATTATGGAAATCGTAAACAAAGACGGACATTACCATTACCACCCACACACTAAGAAAATAAATCATTTTCTATATTTAAAAATTATTATTTAACCGGAGCCTTCAATAATGGCTATTTAGTTAGTTTAACTTGTTTAAAAAAATGTTATTTCCTTTAGTTGCAAATTTGCAATACAAAACTAATAACATTCTTCACATTTGGTATAAAGTGTAATAAGAAACGCTTTTGTTAAAAAAAGAAAATGTCTTGCTTACAAGGAAACTTTTACACCAAGTCCCATAAAGCCAGAAAAACAAATCACTCATTCAAATAACTCGACATGCCTTTACAAACCCAGATACAGCAGAACAAGTATCTCAACACATTTTATTATTGTCTAAAGGTAATTGGCGACAATATACGACATAGAATACCTACCCCTTTCATAATTTTAAATACTCACAAAGGGTATATATAATATAGTATATAGTATTAATGTATGTTATGTTACGGTTGACAATAAAGCTATACTTTGTATTTAAATTTATAACAATTCAAATTTATTCAGTCTCCAAATTAAATTACTGACTAAAGATATATTACCTTAGACTACATGTTAGATACATTACTTATGTATACTTGAAGACCTGAACTTTACTTGATTTCTAGAAACAACAATATATTTTTGTCTTTTACATAGTTTCTTATAATACCTATACCTATTTCAGTAAGAGATCACGATTCATTCGAGGTTACGAGAGAATTTATAAAGAAATTTAATATATATACGTATACATGTTTACGAGAGAATTTAATTTAACTAACATGATTTATAAAGAACTAAATATGTATGTATATATATATAGAAGTGTTTTAGATATCATAATATTAACCAATGCTAAGAGACTGCCAGGGTGCCAACGGAGTACTCACTTGCGTCATCAATTCATTCGAAAGTCCGATTTAAAATAGGTTAATGGCTCTATTTTTACTGAATAGAGACTACTAAATAAAATTATTCATACGTACTGTTTTGTATTTCGAAAAATCGGGATAACACTCAAGTTGACCCAAGTTTTATAGGTCAAATACATAAACGAGATTAAAAGAATAAAACAATGCTATGTATTTAATTACGCGATAAATTTTCCTCAAACATTTTTTTAAGTCTTTCCCGTTCGCGTAATTTGTTATTTACCAATCGAAAAGTTTTCAAATATTGTCTTGTTACAATTTGTAATTTTATTGAATATATATTGCTACGATATGTAAATGTAGGCATGAGTTCAGAGAAACTGTATTAACTCATAAAACACTTCACTGAACTTCAATTTGATATAATAAAATGTACATACATTTATAATCATTTATTTTATTTTTAGATTTAAGCACAACCCTCGTGTAGAATTAAGCATTGATATTTTGAAGTTCTGTAATCGAAATCTATGTTTTTTAAAAATCAGTTCTTACAACGCACTATTCAAACGTAGAATGAGTGGTGTGTTAAATATAATCGGTACGACAGAATCCTCTCCAAATTCTCATAAAGTAACAATTTACCGGTTATGCAAACATGGTTTTTGATTGGTGCGTGACTTTAAACAGTGAGAATACTAGAAGATTAAGAATTAACGATCAGGCAACCCTGAAATAGTTAACCTCGAACGTCACTGCGTCACGCATAGGTGGGTAACCAACAATTGCCCGGATAAAATATTCACTCAGCAGTTATTATAATGGACATCAATCAACCTGTCGCCGTCTATTTTCAACAAAAACTTAATTTCGTCGCAACACATTAATGAGTAATTAGTTAACTTTTATTTGCAGATAAGGACTGATTAATTCATTGTTACGAAAATTTCATATTTCGTTAAACAGGATCTGCGGATAAAATATATTCTTGGGATAACACGAATCTCTTAGCCATATCATATCTCACATAAACTAAGATCTATCTTTTCCTCATCTCGACTTCCCGTACTCCATCTATATTCATGATCGTAACTTTGAGTAACATCAAAATAACATTTTTAATTATAATAACTCAGGTATACAGGAAAAATATTATTGTTAGTCTTCTGCTTCCAACTTTAAATTAAATTACATATTTAAAATACAGCCTATAATTAAGACAACACCAATGAAGTACAAATATTGTAGGGTGTATGTCGGTGTTGGGTTGTCCAAATACATATATGAATAATTAGTAAACACATTTTACTATGGTTTATTACTACATATTAAAGATTTTTTTTTTTATTTTATATTTAAATAATAATATGATATATAATATTGGGTTGGCACAAAAGTAATGAGACACACTAGAAAAATCTATAACATTTCCTTTTTAAAATCAATTTTTTCGATAATATTCTAGAATGTTGTAGAACATTCTAGGTACTTCTGGTGTAGAGTATATAAAGCCGCGCTCGCGATTTGTTTAGTCAGTTTGAAGAAAAATGGACGAGCGACAAGTTCGAACACTATACTTATACGAGTACTTGTTAGGCCACAGTGCGCGGGCTGCGGCTGACAATATCAACAATGCATTAGGCGCTGGAAGTACAAGCCATGCGACGGTGTCCCGATGGTTTGACCGTTTTAAATCAGGAGACAGGAGCCTTGAAAGTCAGCCACGCTCAGGGCGACCACCCGCAGTGAATGATGACGATTTGCGCCGCAAACTGCAGTTGAATCCGAATGCTACCACTCGTGAATTAGCGGAAGCACTTAAATGCAGTCACCACGCCGTGGAACACCATCTGCATGAGCTTGGTTATCGAAAAGTTTTGGCTCGGTGGGTACCGCACATCCTTACAGACGCCAGTCGTGCAGTCCGTGTCGCTATCTGTCAGTCACTTTTGCTGCGACCCCGACGTAAAGAGTTTTTGTCAGATCTGGTTACTGGAAATGAATCATGGATTTATTACGAGAACGATACACGTCGTGCTTTTTGGCTGCCTCGAGAAGAAACGCCACCAACGCAACCGAAGCCGAGTCAAAAGAACCGCCGAAAAATTCTGCTTTGCTGTTTCTGGGATGCGCAAGGCATACTGTTTTATGAGCTATTATTACACAATGAAACTATAAACGCTGACAAATATTCAAACCAGCTTACCAAATTATCTGCCGCTATCAAAAAAAAAACGACGAAGACGAGTCAATGTAGTTTTACTGCACGATAACGCTCGACCTCACGTCGCATCTGTGGTTCGCCGGCAGTTGGAGAACTTGGGCTGTGAGACGATACCCCACCCACCTTATTCCCCAGACCTCGGCCCATCAGACTATCATTTGTTTAGAGCCCTGAAACAGCATTTGCGGGGTAAACAATTTAATGATTTCTCTGACATAGAGGCGGAGTTGAACAACTTTTTCGAGGTACAGCCATCAGAGTTCTGAGCAAAAGGCATTCAAACTTTGCCGAATCGTTGGCAAGAAGTCTTAGATACTAATGGTAATTACATCATTGACTAAACTCTTTTTATTGTAATAATAATAAAAAAGTAAAAACTTAAACCAAGTGTCTCATTACTTTTGTGCCAACCCGATAATAGCTATTTTCCTGTGACTTCGCCTGCGTCAATTATAGCCTATGTCACGCGCATATAATGGAGCTTCCCGTAGATGAAGAAGTTTTAAAATAGGTTCAATAGTAACAGAGCCTATTTAATGCAAACTTTTATTTCAAGTTTACTGTTATCTGTGTAGACTTATATAACATGCTCTTCATAAAATCTATCTTAGTCAAATGTGTAATTAAAGTATTTAGCGCCCCCAAATAAATTAAATTAATTAATTCGATTAAAAATTACTTAGGTGAAGTTGTCTATAAATAAAATAGGCAATGCATGTAAAACTGATAATTAACTGGCACTGGCAAATATTAAATTGGAACCCTGTAATACATTTCGCTGGATATGTACTTTGCCAGTTTTTATTTACTATAACTTTACGGACGGACTTAACTTCTGTTTCACGGACCTTCTTTTGACAATCGACTTCGTCATTGCAAAATTAATTCGTTACTGAGTGACTGACTGACTGACAGACAACGGTTCTTTTTAGGACGTAGGTGCTCATTAAAATGGGATGTTACGAAATTCGAACCGTAAGGGATAAATTAGGGGATGAAAGTTATTATAGAATTTTCTCATTACGCACTAGATCACGCAGGCGAAGTCGCGGACAAAAGGTAGTGTATTAATATACTATTATGACAGGTGACAGCGGCGGGGAAAGCAGTGTTGGTGACAGGATGCGACAATGTACTTGGCAATGCCCTCGCACGGCGACTAGACGACATGGGTTATCACGTGTTTGCTGGATTCCAAACCAAAGCTGGCAACATTGACGCTGACATGCTAAAAGAAGATTGCTCCGGAAGACTTCACACCTTACAACTCGATGTCACTTCTGAAACACAAGTGAGTAAAATAATAATAGGTATTGGATTATATTACAGAATGAAATTTCTAAAATCCAAGTAATATTAATTTTAAAAAGAGTTTGAATATGCGGTACATATCAGCAATTTCATACTTTAATCCTTAATATTAACAGTTTTTTGAAAGCACCTTATAATTCTGATGAAAAAATCTCACATATCTCTCATCAAAGAATACTACAAATTAAATTCTGTAATAACGGACCAACAATTATAACATATTTTTTACAAAAATATTAATCTCTTGTGCAAAAACTTTTCGAACAAAATCAGTTGCCCCCGTTTCCTTGATGTATTGTGTCTTAATAAATTTAGATATACCAGTTCTCTCTAAATTTTATTTTAGATTAATTGTACTTGTACCGCTCCTGGCAAACATCACCTTGAACATTTACATGACGCTAAATTAATTCAGGCCGCTAACGAAAGAGAAAATATAAAATCACAAGGTCCTAGCCGCCTACACATTCACGATATCGAATATTTATAGTGTAATTCTTTAATTACCTTGCATTTTTTCATGACACTAATTTATGATGATTTTCTCTCTATATCTCTTTAACATAAAACAGACTAGTTGAGATAATTATTTTCAAAAGTAGGATACAAAATAGACAATAATTTCTACATCAACTTTTAGCTAGAATTTACCTTAAATTTAACTCGTATAAATACATCTAGCAGAAAGTTTCAGTAGTATCTTATAATGTTTCTCGTCAGATTTTGTCGGCGTCTCTATACATCGTCGACCATCTCCCAGAGGGCGCGCAAGGGCTCTGGGCCATTGTCAACTGCGAGTCGTGGTGTGCACTCGGCGAACTAGAATGGGTTCCTTTTTCAGTCTTCAAACGAGCCATGGATGTCAACCTTTTAGGTAAGCTTTCCCTACGATGCTACAAAGTCGTAGCGTGCATGATGCTACGACCGGTGTGTAGCATAGCAAAGTTATGGTTCTACGACACCCTTCGTCCGATTAGGGCATGATTCTTATAACTTTCAACAGATGGCACTACACAGAACCAAGTTTAATGCCTGCTATATTATTATTTTTTTTATTATTTAATATTTAACCAAACATTTTGAATTATTTTTCTTTTCGAAATAGCTTCTTTTGCTTAAACTTATTCACTGACAAAACCAATAAAATGTTTTTTATGACTATAGCTAGAGTTATGGCGATTGAGTTTGGCGTTCGCTTTGTTGGGATACAACCGACTATCTTTCTAGTCATAAGGTACAATATTTGAGAGATGTTACCCTTAAATAAATAAAATAAAAAAACTATTGCTATAATTATGGCTACAGAGTTTGGCCGTCGCTATCCTGGGTATATGCTTTTAATTTTAACTCCATATCGCCACGCATTCCCGAAATTGGAACCCTAAAAATACAAGAATAAATATATTTCTTTGACTTTTATATAAAAAGAACATCAAGGCAAGCAAAGGAAATTCCAATGATGCTCATCAAGCCGCTGGGATCTATTTTGCATATTGAATTAAGTTTGATCATTAGTTTGTAATTTAGGACACTAAGGAGAACAATAACCTTTACTTCCTAAGTTGTAAACACCAACATACTTTATAAAGGGTTCGGTTTTGTATTTCTCTTTAAAACTTTATTAAAAGTCGTCTTTGTATTCCACACCCTATTTTACAGGGCAATTTTAATCGTATAATATTAAAATATATCGTAATCCCTTTCAATGTTACATTTGAAAGTTATTCACGAGCTTCACTCTACATCTATTTGACTTTTAACAGCGATTGCGAACATGGCCTTTTCTCAAAAGATATTCAATGAACGATACCGCTAATTTGACGTTAATTATAATAGTATAAAACGGCTGTCAAATGGACGCTAACTACAATCTTTCAACGAAGAGTTTTGTAAAAATTTTATTATATATCTTGATCATTCAAATCATCATTCGTTCCAAAAGCGATAGCTACTTAATACCATAAATGGTTATCATAATAGCTATAATTTTGAAAATAATTGCGATAGATTTTGAATATAGTTAATTAGCCAACAGTTTTACTATTGGTACTTTATGGCATAGACTTTTACAATACGTTTGCATTTTCATATAGGCCCAGCCCGCCTAGTGCAGGTGATGTTACCGCTAGTGAGACGCGCTCGAGGGCGTATCGTGCTGACGTCATCAATTCTGACGCATGTGGCAGCGCCAGTACGCGGCGTACACGCAGCCTCGCTCGCCGCCCTCGACGCGATGGCAGCATGTTTGCGTCGTGAGCTAAAACCCAGGGGGGTCGATGTCGTGAGTGGCCCTACAATATATTCATTTGACTGATCATCATCATCATCACGAACCTGTTAATGTCGATACTGCCAGGGCTCAGGCCTTCCACATGGATGAAAACGAATAAGGAGATTGAGCCATAAAGCACATAAAGCCTTTTATAAATAAAATATAGTCCTGAAGTCGATCGAACATGAAGTTGCATCGAATTTGACTTTCCGTGTTACCCCAAACATCCCCTTTTTTATATATTATGGGTCCAAATTACATCTAGAGCATCTGAAACTATCGATATTTTTAAGTATTTTCTCACGTTAAAGCGTTAAAGTAATATGCGCAGAATTGATTACAAACCGCCATTAGGTATTTTAAATGCAATAAAAAATAATCTATAGCAGGTATTCCGGTTTTCTTTAATTATGAGCCCATAAGACAGGGCTTTAGGCATGTTGGTAAACCGGCTTTACAGTTGTGATAGTCTACTGAATAAATAATAAGCTCATACCATCATCCGCCTGAACTTAGTAGAATATGTTAATTTTATAACAACAAACCGTACACAGATTCCATTACAGTAATTCATTTTTAATTGTTATTCTGTTCGAAAATAAAATGAAATTAAATGTTACTAGTAGATATGAATAATACCTACTTTTAAGTAAAGTAATAACTTTCAGCCTTTACTGGAGGCAGTGAATAACGACCTTAATTTGCATCTGTTACCACATGTAAAATAGTATGTAATTACTTTTGTTTGAAATCCTAGCTTTTGACATTTTGTCCTTCGTGAGTACCTACTGTCCACTTTATATTTATTTATGAGTGTGCATATTTACATAAAGCCTTCTGGAGGACATAACTTTATCCAAATACCAATATCAGTACCGGTTCACGTGTTATTTTAATTGAACGTGATAAAATAAAAAAAAAAACTATTTTGAACAGGTATAGCGCATTTCATGACGTTTCGGATGCTTTACAGTTTCATTTAAGACTTAATTTATGAAAATGGTTGAAATAGGGATTTAAAGTTTGTATGGAAGTTCGTCATTTTCAAAGATAAAATCATGAAACTTTATATTCAGGTATGAATAATGTTTGTTTTAGCGTTTTTAGAAATATATCGTACATAGTAACGATACTACGCAGGACGAAGTCGCGGACAAAAGCTAGTTTATTATATTTGGATTGCACAGTTGGATCAAAATTACACCACACAGTTTATGTGTATCTTTGACTATACACAATAATTTAAATAACTAAAAATTTAAAGTAAAGCGAGATAAAAACAGCAGCAGCGTATAGAGTGAAGCCAAACCTGAATATCTATTGTCAGGTGATAGTAGCAGCTGGTGAATACACAACAGGCAGTGCTTGGCTTTCTGAGGAGAAACTCCTGGAACAAGCTCGTGACATGTGGAAGAGATTAAGTGATGAACAAAAAGGCGCCTATGGTGAAGACTACTTTGAACAAGCACTCCGCAGTCTCGAGAAATACACAAAAAGCGCTGTGAGTAATGAACGCGTGACGTGACGATGCTTAATTTCCCTAGGTTATTCAATTAACAGACACCCTATTCATAATATTAAATGTGTTAATTAATAAAGCCGGCACCCACTTTTTGTTCTAAAACTTAATTATAACAAAACGAACATGCTTCAACGAACTGAGCAGGCCTCGACAATGAGCCTTCATTATTATCTAAAAATAAACGTTACATTTTCATCTGCTTTTAAACCAAATTGAAAGTTAAATAGCATAAATCATTAAAATTTTTCCATTATTCCTTTTCGGAGAAGTCTCATTATAAAGATAAATATATATATATATATATATATATATATATATATATATATATATATATATATATATATATATATATATATATATATATATATATATATATATATATATATATGTTGTAGTAAAAATCTTTTAGTAACAAAAGACTGCCTGTTTAATAACGCTACAGAACTTTATTACTTTTAACAAAAACTTGTAAGAACAATCACATCTTACCTTAGGGCTTTCTATAATAGATAGTTATTTTATATCCAAATTCGACATTAAATTTTAATGAATTGATTCATTAATTTACATATTGAGTATGTTCTTTGATTACTTATATAATCAAAGTTAAATACTGTGAGTTGTAGAACGTTTTTAATTTCATAAATTGTACACAAAAGAGTACAAACATGTTAACGCATCGGAAGCGTTTGTGAATTGTTTTGTTTATTGATTAAAAAGTGACACCAACCGAATTGGCTACAAATGATTATAAACCTACACACCAAGTTAATGTTGAGTTATTTAAATGTGCCACTACTGAGGCACAGACCTATACTATGGATATAATTAATCACATAGTATGTAGATGAGCCCATAACTCACCGAGTCGTACTGGATCGTATTGCTCGCCGTAAAGATAAAAGACTATTTTTAATTAACTACTTGCAAACCATTATGATTATTGTAAAATTGTTGCCTCGCCTCAAACTCACATATAATTATTTACACAACAAAAAGGGTACATAACTTTGTGATTATTTTCTAACAAGAAAACCATTAAAAATATCATGTTGTTTTCTTATTTTCAATAATTTAGGTTCGTTTTTTGCTACAAAAGTAAATGAAAGATGTCAATTTTCTCGCATCGAATTTGAAATAATCATAACTTGATAGTTAATAATTTATAAATTAAATAATTATAATTTATAGAAAATAAATAAAAAAAACAAAACACCCACTTGCTTGAAAAACAACTAACTGAAGAATGATTTGACTTATTATGCAGTTCATGTATAATGTTGCATAAATTTTGTATCTTGTTCCAGCCTTTTCAATTAGTCGTTTTTCGCGCAGGGGCTTTGGTGTTTTTATTTAAATTATTATTTCATTTATGTCCTTTTAGTTAAACAAGTTACCAGGTTGGTTCAGAAGAGGGTATAAGTGGACCAAAGTGAACCGACCTGGTAATTTGTCTAACCGAAAGGAAAATAAAATTTAAATTTAAAGAAGAACATCTAAACGACCAAAGTTCATATTTTTAAACTTTATCATTGTTATTTTTATTAGTATTACGATAATGATATAAGTTTTTGGAATCATTTTATTGAGCCCTTTAATTTAATACCCATATTGCAGTAAAAATATTTTTTTTAATCTTAATTGTTTGATTTTTTTAACGTTGCCTATTTGAGAATACGATATCTCACAAATCCGTTTCCGGATTTAGATATTTGAAACCTTATATCAAGGTCATGAAGAATATATTAGATATGCGCGTAAAACGTTAAAAGTAAACGTAACGTCGGAGACCGTTCTATGGAACATTTGCAATGAGAAAATTTGTTTAGCCTAGCCATAATAAACTATAATTGTACATTCACCATGTTGAAAATTGTTATAATTTATAGCCGGTGTCACTCAGATGATAAAACGTTTCTAATGATACCCTATACATTAAATATCCGATGATATTTTTAAAGTTAAACATAGTACATTAAAAAAGTACATCAACCTCAAACACAAAAACACTCCTTTTTACGGTAATCGTATATAAATTGCATTGCAAAGAGAAAAAAAGATCTATTGAAATACATATATCTTTAGCCGTAACTTATCCGTTAGAATATAAAAACACACAGAGACCTACCTATAGTGTAGTTACACTATAGATAAACATTTAAAGAATTCGCATCTGCTCATCTGTAAACAAACATTTGCCTTTGATTTTTATCAGATTTAGATCTG
Organism: Diatraea saccharalis; assembly: GCA_918026875.4. Lineage (NCBI taxonomy): Eukaryota > Metazoa > Arthropoda > Insecta > Lepidoptera > Crambidae > Diatraea > Diatraea saccharalis. The sequence continues at coordinate 7,927,884 of OU893349.1, forward strand.
TATTTTCCGGTGAGAGAATAAATGGGTATAGGTATATCTTTCATTAGTACTTCAAAGTTATAAAAGCGTCTGCGTTGGTTTTGCATACGTTTTATGAGTATACAGACGATATTGTATTTGATTTTTCATTACAATCCTTAATAATTTTGTCACAGAACACAAAGAACAACTAATTTTATGCGTTACAAAATTATTTATACTTACAAACATTAAATTTCAAATTACATTAGGGCCAAATATTTTCCACGCCCCAGGGTATCACAAATCTAAACCAGGGGTTTTGCGGACAAAACTACCTAATGATGTTTGCAAGTAACTAACTAGGTATTTACACATTTTATGTAAATACTCATGTGAATACGTCTTTAGCAAACTTTCTAACACAATTAACTAGGATACAATATAGGAACACTATAGGATATTGAATCCAAAAATACTATGAATTCGATAACTATAGAAATAACCACGTTATTGATGGCCTGCTTTTTCTAACAGCTTATATCAATGGCATCATGTCTATTTGTTTTCGGACTTTCAATCTACACAGCTATGCTATTCTTTTAAAAAACAACCACGAACTCAGCTCTGTCACACATACGGCTTCAATGAAATTAAATCTTTTTTCCCTTTTCAAGTAAATTTTATATGATTGAACCCTCTATGTAGTGACAGCACTACACTCGTTGTTGAGTTCTAGGCTGTTTTTATAACAGAATAGCAGAAAATCATGCGATGAATAGATAAGTAAGATTTTTTGTAGTCCGTTGATATATTTTCATATAACACACAATTTATTTTTGCTTGTTGCTATGAGAATAAATTTTAATATTATTTTTCTAGGATGCAGACTTAACAGCGGTAACTCGATCTTTGAGTGACGGCGTGACGCGCACTTTCCCGCTGTCACGCTACACACCTGTGTCTCCCAGAGAAAAGCTCAAGTCGCTTCTAGCCGAGCACTTGCCCCGCTCGCTCTACGAGGGCCTTTATACCGATTAAATAAAGACAGTCGTATCTTGTACCTACCGTCTTATACTCTATAACTTTAGTAATAATCATAAAGGTACTGATATGTTTCTTTATAAAATTTAACCTCTACACTACATATGAACAGGTTTCTTTAGACTTTTTAAATATTTCACCTTCCACTCTCAACTATGTCATTCCTTACTATCATATTGTAGACGGTAGGAACAACCCCTATAACCTTATGAAGAAATTCGAATCATTATTATTAAGCTTGTTCTTTTACTCTCACAGCTTGAATTCGTCTCTATCAACAAGGTCGGGCAACATTCAAAAATTTAACTTCGCTATATTTATAACATATCATCTGAGATCTACAGCAAATTTAAAAGACGAATTCAACACTGTGGAGCGTTGTAGAGTGAATTCAATTGCGTCATCAATGCCGAAATACATCGCAAGGTAATATTGAATGTCGACAAGTCGTATCTGTTTAAGTTTCATCACTAATTTTAGATTGGAAATGTAAAATGTTATATGTTGAATTCGTATGACAATCAAATTGTATTGTTAAGAATGCAATAAATAATATAATTTGTTCCCGAATAAGACAATGTCATTTAATGTTTAGTTTTAGTAAATTATTTAACTATATAAAACGTGTGGTAGAATTTCCGTCAAGTCTGATATTGTATTTATTATCAAAACTATGCTGAAAGTGTGACTTAATCGATATACCATACTAAAGTGTCCATTTGGCAAATGAGCCTCGGGCGGCCCGCATAAGTTACATAAGCTTTTCAGTCTGTGCAAGTTTGAAATGATCATTTAAGCACACCAGCTTTCCACTTGAACACGTTCCCGGTGCTTTGTTAGTGAAAATTTTATGCTACAAACGCAATATCAACGGTTAAATATATTTTTTACCAAGGACAGACCGTCTTCAAAGATGTAAGGAGATTAGATCAATAAAACCGCTATACCAGAAACATAAAATATAAACAGTGCCCGCAAATAGGAAGCTTTTGTGTTTCCAATTAATATTCATAGCATTCGAATTAAAAATTCGTGATAGTAATTCATAATTTAAACTGTCTGTTTTCTTTTAATCAACCGCTAATGTCTTGCTATTATACTGTCACTACTCCTGAAAGATTAGTATATTGTTGTAACTTCCAGACTGAATATAAATAACGTACTATATATATATACAGCTGACGTGTTCGTTTGTGTAGCTATAATACTGATTTTATTGGCACTCGACCAAATTCACCAACACAAAATGCCACTGATCCATTTTCGCATTTAAATACATGTTTATAAAAAAATATATTATTTACGTATTTATTATTTGATAACATGATGTAATTGAACACAGTTATTCCTTCTTTCTTGCATGTATTAAAGTAATACTTTTGTAATATCTTCGTAACTATGTAAGTTGCATTGAATTTTTTAATTAGTTAGTATTTATATTATTATATAATGGGGCACCATTTTTTGACCATTTCTAATACTCCAGTCTAACATGGTTACCTGGAAGAAATATTTATTAGCTATAAGATCGCCCGTTTTACTATTATTTATTGAATAATAATTCTCGTGCTAATGATTGTGTATAACGAAGAACATAGTAAATCATTAATTTATGATGAAATTGTATCAAAATGGAAGCACCACTGTCTATACCTGTGTAGGTTATACTTGCTTAATATTATGTAACAGTATGTTACGACTTACTTGTACGAATTATGTATGAATACATAAATTGTTGAACATGTCAGTGTGTTTAATATATAATAAATATAATTAGCTAAATAGATAATCTTCTAATTTCCTCTCTGCAATATACTTTGAACGTGACTTAACTACCTTAACTTTCAAACAGGATTTTTAATTAATTCGTAATGAAAAGTCCTGAAGGATTTGTAATAGTGTGTACACTTCTGAAAGAACTATATTTTTAGAAGATAATTCTGTTAATTTACGTACGTAAAGTAAAAGTTCAAATTTGCACAAATAAATAGATTATATTAAACCCGTTCATTATTTAGATAGAACGTTTGTCAAACGCGGTCGAAGTTTAGTATACGAACGAGATGTCACATAACGCACGCGCTTCTTCATTTTTAACGCTAAAAAATAAAAATTCTTGGTGTAGTCAAAATTTTGTTGACAACTTTGACCGAGGTACATAATATTATAAGAAATTTAAATAATAATAAATTTCTCGTTAAATGAGACATTGATGAAAAATAACCAATCATCGTTATTCATACAATAAACACTAATTTTTATTTGGTTTATATACAATATATTATTTTCCTATTATATTACTTTATAATTTGAAAAATTAGTTTGTATAACAGTAACCAATATTGGATGCACTTTGTAGACGTGGACTTGTTGTTGACTAGATGCGTTTAAAATATCACACGAGTTGAGTTCTATAACCGTCTTCAAAGGCGATTCTTATGCATGAAACTTGTATTAAATTTGGTCAGAGGTAAAAATACATGATGAATAGTGCTTAAAAAATCCTCTTGGTCCCTGGCACCCTGAGATGGGATGCGAACCCATGACCTTTCGCAATCCTGCACTGCTCTAACCACTGAGCGTGGACCTGACCCAGGACCTAACAGGACCTATGAATCTTTCAAGTACTTGCTGCTTTTTCGCTACTACAGAGCGTATTATCATCAATCTTCAGGCAATCCACCCAAACAGCCGAAAGAAATATTTTTACAAATATTTAAACTTTTAGAAAAAGATGAAAAATTTGTTCTAATTATTATCAAATATTATAACATTTCATGATTTTTTTAATATAGTTGGCAACCCTACGGACCAAACTTATACGCTCTTTGTATACTAAACAATATTACAAAAAAATATATTTCAGACAACATCATACAGCCATCACCTTCTATATATTTCTAGCTTACATCCAGCATATTTTAGTTTTTTCATTAAATTGTTGACTTCCATCGAGAGAGCTACTTAAGCCCGTTACATTTACACCTGAACGTTTTTACCAAAACCGTGAATTATAGAAAAAGTCATTAAAGCCTTTTTATGATAATGCAACGGAGTTACATTTGATTTTAAAATTATTAATGTACGTCAACGGGTACGAAATTATAGTGTCATTAATGTAAAAAAAAAGTTTCATGACAATAATTTATCATTTTTTTAAGTTTCGAAAAGTAACACGTACTCGAAAAAATCGGGTAGCTCAATGGCTAGAGCTAAAATAGAATAGAATATGGATAGAGATAAGAATAAAATAGACAGAACAAAGATAGGCTGAATTGCAAAACGTTTTGGGTTCGAGTCCTATCTCGGGGTACCTGGGGCTGGTAGATTTTGTAAGCATTTTTCATTTAAGACTAAAAAGACAAGGCCATCACTAATCTCAGTAGTTTCAGCACATGTGAAACTATTCCGTCATTACGTGAAATCAATAGTTTCTCTGAACAATAGCTTTGTAAGCATCAAAGCTTTATTTTACGATTCAAAATGGTGTAATACATATGATATCTATATATATAGTATACAAAGTCGCTTCCTGCTGTCTGTACGCTGAGATCTTTTACCACACAACGGATATCAATGCGCCTTTAATCAATATACAAGGTCATTCAAGAGGAAGGTTTATATGTAGAGTCACAGAGTTCGCCGATAAATATAACACTATAACATTAACACTATTGATATTTATAATATTTGTTGTTAGTTTGAGTATTGAGTATCGAGTCTCAGCTAGAAAATTAAGCAACACGGCAACTTTGGCCCGAAATAGCAACCTTACTAGTAAATTCGAAAAGAATCGAATTATAAATAAAGCTTAAAAAACACAGTTTTTCATATGCATGATATATATCCGATGTATATCGGATAAGTATCAAATATCGGATATTTTACTGTTTATTGTAAATATCGATTTTTGCTAACCCTGATAAATACAGAACCACGCGGGAGAAGCCGCTGGTAGAAAACATGTTATAGTTAGGTACACAATATAATTAAAAAGAGATTATCCCAGAAGAAAACACATTTAAAGGTCGTAAATATGTCTCCATGTCTTGGTCTTTATGGCTTTCTAGTGAATGAAATTGTTTGTGTGACATAAATATGCGCATGCAACGAAACTACCCGAATGCAATAAACTTAATATTAATGTCATAAAAGTAATGGAAACATTGTGAAATTGGACGTGCATCTACACGTGGAGGTGCTAGTGAAATTAAAAACTAATTTCTTGATGTAAATTTGGTATAAGTTTACGTGAAAATACATACCTAATTTTGCCAAAAGTAAAATCTAAATTGCATTATTTTTCGAATAGCTTGGTTAAAAATATGCCGATAAACAACTACCTACATGCCCAATTGAAAAAAAATCGCTTTCGACTAGATTTAAGTACGTCATCTGGCAAACCAAGCCACCAATTTCAATGGAGTTGGGAATAGCTTATATTAACCCTAATAATGTCATCTCAATCGAATGAACCTAAAATTGTCTGTAAATGTTTCTAATAATTTAATTTCAATTAAATTTATATGTAAAAATATGAATATATATGAATATAAAATTAATTAATAAATTAATTATATGAATATAAAATTTTTTATATTCCAATTTCATTCAAATTTGTTGAGTTAAAATATTTCTTCAAAGTGTAATAAGTAGAAAAGTTAAAAGGTAATATAATAAGATAATATTTACCAGAAGCGTTAGTATACAAAGCTTTGACAAATTTCAACTGCGAAAGCCCAAATCGCGAAAGCTCCGATTGGATTCCCAAGGGATTGTAGGGGTAATAAACTTTTAATACAAGTTCATTTTATTTAGTATCATATTTTTAACATTAACAAAACAAGCTTATACGTTTTTTATTTTATTATAGCCGTTTACATATACTTATAAAAATAATGCGAGAATTGGGAAAATATTGTAGAAAATAGGAAAAATTCATTTGTTTCAAACAATGTTTCAAACGATCAAATCAATTTGTTTGTTTATTTTAAATAAGCTCCAAATCCACACGAACGATTAAAAAAAAAATATAATTATGATAAATAGATCCATACTTTTATCGTACAAAAATGATGCTATGAACTAGGTTTAAAAATCCTGAGTTCATACGGATGTGTCATTAGCTTAAAGCTTTATTATAAGTTGATAAATACCGTGTGGCACGAATTTTAACGTATTTGTGATGTACATATGTACATACTGATCAAAGTCATGGGCGATTATTCAATTAGACTCTGTCACTTTATGCGGCGCTAAAGTTATTTTTTTAGAATATTTAATAAAAACAAGTTAGTCACCTGCCATAGAATCGCGTACAATAATGAAAAGGACATTTTGCTTTGGAAAGCTTAAGTAAATGTAAGAGAGGCTATTTAATTTCAATCTGCTAACAAAAGCACAATGAACCATGACATGAACTTATTCTTTGCTTATTTATATCTATTGTTGTCTTACTAAAGATTGTAAAGGTGAATAGCCAAAGTTACTCATATCATTAGGTATAGGGCTTACATTTTTGGTGATCATTTACCTTAATTAAGTGTTAGTATCTTAAAATGACATAATAGGACATATATGATCACACAAAGGGGATTTGATGACCTACCTACTTCATATGATAGACCTTTTGCGCCTTAGTATTTTACCTAAAAGTGTACCTACTCTTATAATTATTTTGATATTAATGTATAGGTATTATTTAAAATCTTTAATACGGTATTATAAACATACGTATACCTATTTGGATTATTAACAATATTAAACACAAACAATTTAACCAACCAGACCCTAGACAAAGCTGATATTATTATTTCTAAATATATGTCAGTTCAAGTATTTATATTTCTGGAATTGTTTTATTAAACAGAAGTATGTTCGCACCAAACCAAATTTCACGATAAAATATTTTTACATTTAAACGCAGAGGACACTGTGACTTTGAAACCCATTAACGTGATACTGCTGATGCGCGACCGTATGACATAACAAAGTTGCCCGTTCAAGTAATAAACGACACGCGTAATGGATGTCACGTCAGCGTCTCACTCCATTTTCAAAGAGTTAATGTCACCAACAAGAAGTTATAATGGTCCACTCACACACTCAGTGCAGTCTCTCATAATAAAATATTTAATAGGTTATATCAACAAAACGCAATCCCGATAATGTAAAGTCTAATATTAAATTATGATCAAATCTTAACGTAGAATGCTATTTGGCAACGTGTGTTTCGTATTGACTAATTGCCGGTTTCAATAACTTACTATATCCGTAACTGGAGATTTAAAGTATACCTGTCTTTGTTGTTTACAATGTAAAAGACAGTGACAGATATACTGTCAAATCTCCAGTTACGGATATAGTAAGTTATTGAAACCGACCGTAAATTCATCGTATATACAATAGTTCAATATTTCGTCTGAAAGAAAATCTTGCCCAGATCAATGAATATTATAATTAAAATGCTTCTTAAGTGACCATTTCAAAATCTATATTAAAATAATACATCAAATTAAAATGAAGACCCAGCGTAAGTACGTAAATCAGTAAATTAATCAAATAAGTTTTTTTCTCTATTTTGGTACAAACAGTCATTACAATAAAGTGAATATTAAGTTTACACTATTATCTTATACAAAACTCGTATTAATAAATAAGAAGGAAGAAAATGTGTGAATTAAAAAAGCGTCAATTAAATTTCTTTATAGTATGTGATTTGAAACTAGCGATAGTGTTAATAAGTCAAGTCCGAGAATTCGAAGTTGTATGTATGAAGACAGCGGGTAAGTAATTGTTGCGAGTGTAGTTTTTGCGGCATTGAGGTGGCACTAATGTATTTAGAGAATGTGGGAAACGAACGGGCTGGCAAGCTTTAATAATAAATTTATTGTTTGATAAATGGATAGGGGAAAACTATGTGATAATTTAAGAGTTTATAGAGAAACACTAAGTCAAATTGCTTTCGACGGTCTTTCAAAGGTATACCTAAGTTTGTGATGTTTTAAAGAGTCTATATACGGTTCGTCGTAATTATGAATAATATTAAAAAAATTGCCGCTGTTTTTTTTCGATTCGATCAACATCCACTTTATAATAAGGGTTCCATATAATACTACCGAAATCTAAAATTGAGCGTACAAAAGAATAATAAAGTATTTTGCGAGTTTTATTTTTTTGAAAAGGTTTAGAAACCCGATTAATGCAACCTAAGTTGCGAAATGATTTTGTACAATTGACTCTATGTGTAATTTAAACGAAAGCTTATTGTCCATTATTATATCTAAATCACGAATATTATCTACTCTTTTTAAAGTTGTATTATTGGTTTAGTATTCAAAAAATTCCGGCTTGTGTTTCTCGTATATGATGCAAATCAACATTTATCAGTGTTTATAAATAATTGATTTTCAGCGCAATAAAAAGATAACACAGGATCCAAGCTGGATCCCGCAAACTACAACAATCACCTAAACTAAAAATAGTTAAAAAAAAAATGTGTCGTCTGCATATTGCAGATAACTGCTATTGCTCAACGAGTTATTAATATCGTTAATTTATAAGGAAAATAATACTGGACCAAGATGTGAGCCCTAAGGAACTCCAGATAGTATAAGTAAATAAGTTGAACAATAGCCCTTCAGACTAATAGCTTGGCAACGATTCCTTATATAAGACTTGAACCATCTTAGTAAATTTGCATGTATACCTAATCTCCAAAGTTTGTGTATTAATAGGTTCTAATTAATTTTATCCAATTCTTTGGAGTAATCGGTATACACAGTGTCGACTTTTTTGTTTTCATTCATTGCTTCGAGAACAAAATCTGTAAAAGCCACATATATTTGTACTAACGCAGCGTGATTTTATGAACCCGTGTTGATTTTCTGAAAATAAATGTTCTATAGAACTATATAGATAGTTAAATTACTACTTTTTCCAATAGTTTGCCGTAGACACTTTGAAATAGGACGGTGTTGTGTTATGTTACCCTTATCTTTGTTTTTAGGTATAGGTGTTATAAGAGCTTTTTTCCTACACTATCTTTATATAGTTATCACAAAGTTCAATACACAATCTCATACTCATTCATAACACGAGCGTATGTACTATCAAATAATCATGTAGTACGAATTATTATACTCAACGATACCATCAAGAAGCTTTAGATCATTAACCCAAACCTCATTATAATATACAAATGTCCCGCAAGGGTATCGTAATGATGCAATTTATATGTAGAACGCTTCTAGTTGACATAATTTATCCAATATTTTGATAAATTATGTCAACTAGAAGCGTTCTTTTGACACTATCGTCCTACATAATAAATTATCCATTAACAGAAGTTGCAGAAAAATCTATTCCTTCATTTTTGAGTTTGTCCCTGTCAAATAAACAGACAAACGAGACGTAAGAAATTCGTTTCATAATAGGTATATAGGGACGGTAATCCTACAGAGGTCGGTGAATACGACCTCGACCTAAATATCACAGACAAAGGTCACACTAGCCTACACTGCAATGTACCTACTCTCTGCAAAACAGTGTGGAAATGGAAAGGGTAAAATAAAAATTTCATAGCTACTATAAACCTTCGTTCATAAAACTTAGTACTTGGTATTCCAAAAAATAATTACACTTGTTTGAACTGTAAATAAAAGCCCTCTGTAAGTACTCCATCAATAACACAACTATAATAAAACATCATTGATGATAACAATTTTTATTAAGTATCTACTGTTCATATCTCATCATAGAAAGTTATGATTAGGAGATTAAAAAGTGAAGATTTCACCAGTACATTCACATCTGTCTTGCCTTTGCACACAGACATCTTATTTTATATATTATAACTGGCTGTTTTCCCGCGACGCCTGCATAAATTATATGATAGAACTACTCGTAGGTAAAAGAATTTTTAAAATTGATTTAGTAGTTCCAGAGCCTATTTGATGCAAACAAACAATCAAATATTCCTCTTTATAATATGAGCATAGATTTAGATCCCTAATAGCAAAGCATTTTCAAAATTCTCAAATAGATAGAACAGTATTAAAAAAAGCAAAATAAGGTAAGTGAGAAGAAAGTAGTAAAAAACATCACATAAATAATTTTGTTCTAAAAAAACAAAAAGCAATGAGAATAAACATGGTCTCTGCTACGACGATCAAGATAGTGTTTACATACGGAACGCATTTTTTCTGCAATTTTGACAGAGAAGTGTGAAAGAAGCTTTGAAGCGTATTGCAGTGTGGTCACACTGTCCATATCTTTGCAATATGCTCTTAGTAACGGTAGCAGGACAAACTCATGAAGGTTTTGTCCACATCCAAATGTTACTTTTTTCGGATGTGCCCATAGGATATCCCACTCTCGACTCAAGATAAGTGCAGCAATCAATTACAGAAAATACACCACTAAAACATAAAGAAAAGTACCCAGGATTACAACTACACCAATGATAATAGGGGTTAAAGTATGAAATTGCCGATTTGTACTGAAAATCTAAAAGTTATTTTTTAATTTTTAACAATTTTATTTAATCAAAATAGTAACCATTATTATCTATACATTGTTGCCATCTTACAGGAAGGTCATGTATGCCTTTGCGATAGAACTCTAAGGATCTAGACCGCATCAACTGTGTGAAAGTATTTTGTACTGTCTCTTTCTTTTACTGTTATCATAAAGAATCCTCTTATCATTACAAGTCACAATTCGATCCAATATTCCTTCATTTCTGTACCGATTCAACAAGGCAACAAAAGTTTCAACATGCGTTTCTTTCTGCAGATCAGTCAAAACATGAGACAACAATATTTACTTTATTGATTTGACGCAAATGAATCAATATTGTGGGTAAGGTAACGTTAATTTTTTATTTTAATTCCTGGGTAGTTTGACTAGGATCGGCTTCCACCATCTCTCTTAATTCATGGTTATTCACCTGTGTGGGGGTCTTCCTCGTGGCTCGTTCTTCAAGTCAAAGTTTCCATCACGAAAGCGTTTAAACCAATATCGGTGCGTTCATTAGCAGACCCCTCTCCTCACATAGCAGAATTATGTATTATATTAAAACTCAAATACAAGTAAGTATTTTAATGTATTTTCCATTCATAAATGTAATTATTTTAAAACCGCTAAATTATTGAACTACATGTTATGGTAGGAAATAAATATTATTATTAATATTTCCATCTACAGGATAAATTATTTATCACAATTAACTTACTTAAAAAATCAACTATGATAAACGGACATAATATTTACCAAGTGATCCGGCAATGGGGAAGTATTTAATAAAATAAAAAGCACCTCAGCAAAGCACGGGCTTCTTATATATTTTTTGGGTCAGGTATAAATCTTGAAAACCGCTTCTTTGTGTTTTAAAAAATATTCTTCTAAATCGATTCTCACACGATGTAGATGAATGATAATAATCGATTTTTAATGAATAAACGAATGAAAATACTTTATTGCACAGTCAAACATATACATATAAACACATATAATTAGAAACATAGAATGAAATTTGATTAAAAGGAAAACGAAGTTTATCGCATTTAGATACAGCATGCCCGTAGGTACGGTGGGCTACGGAGTAGGTGGTTAGAAAGTTGCAATTGCATTACCCGGTAGCAATATAATGGGTGTTGTGGAGGTGGGGCAATCCAAGCTATTCTATTGATTTCATCCCGTCGCGTCGTGCCGTGATCGCACGTGACCCTGCGCCCTTGTCTGCCACCTGGATCATGATTTTGCAGTACATCGACAACGCCATATTAGTTGCCATAGATTAGATACCGTTTCATGTTTTTAAATTAATAAGATATTTAAAATGGAAAAAGAATGAGATTCTATGTTCGTCATATTTATGTGTATGTCCATTAACCGATTTCACCGCGAATTCCGATCAGCCATTTTGATTAAATAAAATTCTTGCAAAAAAGAAATAATTTTAATAACATATTTAAATTATTCTTAATACAAATTGCTTAAAAAATCCACTGGTCCACTGGTCCCATGACCGACCCTTGCGAAAGTTGCTTAACAACAACGATTGTAGGCCGCGGCGCTTATCCACTACGCCACCGAGCTACTCTTAATTTTTTAAATATTATGAACCGCCTTTAAGACACCAATTATTTTTGGCTTTTTTAAATCAGTTTGATAAAATAATCTATTTTTAGGTAATATCATAAATTTTAATGAAGTAATTTGAATAATTCTTCCAATTGATTTAAAATAAAAACGACCCTGCTGATCCCATTTTGATGAAACTTTTATAAGACTACCTATATCCGAAGTAAAGCCTTTCGAATTAAAAATAATTTTGAAAATCGATACAGTCCAACATAAAAACTACTTTTGAAATTGTATGTACGACTTCGAATTTACATCTTGTCTGATCTCAATTCCCACTTTAACACGCATCCGTAGGTAGTAAACAGAATTAGGGGATTACATCTATTGGTGTATTGATATAAGTTGAAAAAACTGTTTTAAGATGTCGCCATGTCTGAGGTCCCGGGTTCGATTCCCGCGATTCTATCGTGCAACAACGTCTCAATTTATCTGTCAACTTGATCAATTGATCTAACGTGAACGATCTCCATCAGCGGACCAATCAGGATTGATCTCAAATTGGACAGTATGCTTTATTATGCTTATACTTTGAAAATTTATTCCAAAAGATCAGCCCGCGTAGCATAGCATGACGTAGTTGACCCGGTTCTCAAGCCTCTAAAGTTCGTCATGCTATGTGTAGCCCGTGAGCTACATTCTAAAAAGGACTTGAAATTCTGAAAGTCTTTTAAATCAATATGTTCTTATTCATTTTGTTTGATTACCTATAGTACGACAGTTTACTAATACGTTCATAAGTATTTACTTAAAAAAAGACAGATTTTACTTTATTGTGAGATATTACTTAAGTGGAATACTATCAGTGACACAAAATTTAAATTGCTGGATCGAAGTCTCGAAAGTATCTATAGAAAATCTCAGTAATTTTGATTTGAGTATCAGTACTTGATAAGGATAAAAGTTTCTCCAGTCAATAGAGTATAGAAACCGGTGACTTTAACCTTGGAGGAAACTGTTGAGGGAGACCTCCTTCTTAGTTTAAGATCTTTTTAATTTTAATTTAAATATTGACAATCTGTTCTGCACATGCGCGTCTATTGTTTATATATATTAATGTCTCTCTTCGTAAAGCTGTTGTCGGTGCTGTTTATATTTTATAAAGTACATATTTTTGGTGGTAAATAAACTCATGTAATCTAAAAGCTCCCTGGTCTTTCTCTATACCCGTTTTACCATCGGGTATCAGAAACAATCTATCACTTTGATGTATCTTCTGTCGTAGATCACTCTTCATTGTAGGTACTCGTATTTTCAACTTTTTAGACGACGAATACCTTATAATAAATATTACATTTATATTAACTATTTATTACTTAGTACAAAGTAATAAATAGACACTGCTGTGCTCTCTTACTAACTAATATACCTACCTGCCTACAATACAAACCGCCAGACGATGCGCTTAAAATACGGCTAGCCTATTGGGCGGGAGTTATATTCCGAAGCTCATAGGAAACAGTTGTCCATACACAGTTGTCAATAAAACTTAGCCTTCTCGTCAAAAAATTGTAAACAATAGAATCCTGTTAGTAAAATAATCAATATTCTGAAATTTTGTAATAAGTAGTAGTTGTGTTTTTTTTAGTGTGGCAATTTGTTAACCAAAACGTCAACATTTTTAACCCAATACAGTGCAAGTAAACGTCTGTGTATGAAAATTAAACGATAGAGTAGTTAGTATATTTTGTGAACGTTACGATCACTTGCATAAAATATATCTCCAATTAAAAAGCCGCCTAATCGATAGTAAATAAGAAGTAATTTGCACCTGTCCAAATTTACTTCAATCATGGACAACGAAAACAACAAGCCGTATAAAATATGCGACGTAAATCGAGACAAAAAGAAAGGAATTGTTGCATCTTCATTGGAAGATTTGTTGACAAAAGTGCCAGATAAATTGGGTTTACCTTCAGAAAATTTAACTGTTGTCTTAGAGTCAGATGGTACTGAAGTAGATGATGAAGAATATTTTTCCACTCTAGAACCCGACACTTCTCTTATGATCTTACATGGTAATGAAAAGTGGGCACCTAATATGCCTAAATGTCAAGTATCTTTAGACCAAACTGATGAAGTGTCCCTTGGAGATAAAAGTCAAGTTGCTAACCTTGTTGGACGTTTACAACATAATCTTTGTCACATTTCATTACTTGGTGGGCAGGATCTTGAACTACTCTCCGATATGGATCCAGATAGTCTAGCTGATATTGTTACAGACCGAGACAATAGAATTATTTTGGAACACATCAAAGAAGCCTCTGGAAGGTAAGGAGCTTTTCACCAAATCTAATAAAATTATCTTTATTTTATTTCATTTATGTAACAATTTTCAATTTCATAAACTTTATAGTAATGCCTTGTATTACATTAAGCTCTCAGAGAATATATATCATCTAAATATATTTTAATTAATATATGTGAAAACTATTAACAGGATTTTATTAGAAAAACGCCAAGCTCAAGATGCAATGGAACTGTTAAAACTGTATCATCAGAGTGTTGCTAATGGTTCAGAAGATGTATCATCACCTAAACAGGAAAGAGTCTAAGAACATCACCAAAGCATCCATAGTAATTGATGGTCAATGGTAACTTATTAATGTAACCCTCAATTTATTTTAAGGGATGGTAGGTACATCTCAAAAGTTTACAAAGATTATTTTACACTGTATTTTCCAAGGTTTTCATATGGAATTCATGTTACTGCTTATTTATTGATCTTACAACAAAAAATAACCATAAAAAAATGGGATCCTTTATTTAATTTAAGCAATAATAATTTATAAATTATATTGTACACCAAGTGAATGAGGCCTTTTTTATAGTTGAAGTTTCGTAATATTGAATTATTGAAAAAGTATAACATGTATACATTATTAGAACTTCACATAACTAGCCATTAAAAAATAATGTATGTCCTTTAGTACTTAAACATATACATAACTACAGCAAAACCCTTAACAAATAGTTGCCTATATGAAGTAAAAATAAAATATTATATTTGCTGTGATTCTGTCTCTCTTTATGAAATATGTAAGAATGCCGATGTGTAAGCAGGTAGTTATGTGATGATGAAATAGATCATAGTTATTATAAGACGCTAATCTTATGAATATGAGCTGATAACGAATGTTATTCATATTTAATACTAATTGTAAGATTGATCTAAGTATCATGTACAATGTGGATAAATGTTTTGTGTATAAAAAATCTTAATTTAATATTTGATATACACCACTGAAAATATTTGAAAACCTTTTATATTGAAACAATCAACCCACATTTGTTGTATAGTTTCAATATAAAATTTTATATATTATTAATGACTTGATTCATGATAAAATTGAAATGTAATGGAACCATGTAAAATGTGGCAATCTTAAAGTTATTTAATGGCACAACAACTTCTTAAAATATAACTTGAAGTTTACTTACTCTGTGCTAAGGAAAATCATTTATTTTTCATTTCATATAATGCACTTCAAAAACAGTCTGTTGTGAATTCAGACCAACATATTTGTTTTATTTTGATATATTTTACTAATATTTTTATTCTCAGTTTTATTTAACTACATTTTTAGCATTATTTTCTTTGAATTAATTTAAATTCATTTTGTGTATTGATTATTAGTGTAAAGAGTGACAATAGATAATGGTAGTAAATAGGTATTATAAAAAAAGTGATAAATGTTATTTTAGCACTCCTTTTCACCATTTTGTAAACTTTTGAGGGATTAATTGCCGCAAGGTTGACAACAACATCAATTCAAAAGACTGATAGTTGGTAAACTTATTTTTTTTTATATAGTTTTACCCCTAGAATAAGGTTTTATTCATTTTGTTAAAAAAGTTGCTCAATCAATTTATAAAAATATCATATAAGTTACCCTCATTTAATTCCACTGCCAATGAATTACTCTCATTACAATTTAAAACTGAGAGTGGAGTAAATTTAAACATTCTTGTCAAAAATAACATTTGTTTCATTGATACATTTATCTTACAATAAGTAGGTGGCCTTAATTATTATTAAAATCTACCTACTTCTGTATTTTTATGTAGCATAATAGCATACTAGTTTGATTGCTACTGAAATAGTACCTAACTATTCAAGTTTTGAAATCTTTTCCAATAATTTATAAATAATATGCACCTGTTATATTCAGTAGATGATGTGTCAATAAGCACAACATACATATTTGAACTTGGGCCCTTATTTGCTCTTATATTGTAGAATCAAATTATATTCTCTAATGTTTAGAAAATATCACAGCCATTATAAAATTCCAGTAATTAAGTTTATGTTAATTCAGCTGCACCAATAAAATATGATTCAATGTGATGTCTACATGCAATCAGTGCATTATTCATATTTTGTGGAATTGTAATAAATTATTTCAAATTTCCTATTAGTGGAATTGACATATACCTATAACTAGCTACCATTTATTATAAAGTGCACAAATATACATAAAAATAAACACTGATTTTTATTTATTACTCCAAAACAAAAATTAAAACAACTATGAGGTTTTAAAATACATCTTTATTGATTATATGATTTTAAAGATACACATCTGCAGTAAAATAGGTACATCACATAAGGAATATGCAGTAATTTTTATATCCATGTATTATACCTAACTGAGAAAAAATCAGTTTTGAATGAAATGCAAGTTTAAAAATATAACAGATTCAATTTGATTTTACATAACATATATCAAACATGTTAATGATAGAACAAAGTAACATTTAAATTTACGGCATTCTGCAAAATAACTAGTTTAAAGAACAGTGCAAGAGCTCTTTTCACGGAACGGATTGACTTTCTGACTTGAAAATCCAACGAGCAAGCAATCCTCTTGTTCGTGTTCATTGATATATTTCACAATATCAGACACTGCCACTGAAACAGGAACACGTTTAATGGCAGCTTCTCGTCTCAATTGTTCAGTAACAGCACGCTGCTGTTGCAGTGTCGACACCATCATATCCATAACGGCAGTATCTGATAGGCCTATGTTGAAAGCAAAGTCAAACAATCAGGAAGACAAGTGGGCGTAGCCGTAGAATGAGTAAAGCCTGAAACAAGTTATTAGTAAACATCAAACAAGGAACGCATATTTATTTATTCAAGACATAAATTTGTTTTACCTACTAAAATAACGGTGATTTTATAAAAATTCGCAGAAAATTAGATTTTCTTTCCCAAAAATGAAATTCACAACAAACGTTCTACCTATATACCATTAACTAGTGATGCGACTCAAAACCTGTTTTTACTCGAATCAATCAAGTGAATAGTTCAAACTCGTCCTCGAGTGAAAAAATATATCACTCGTTCTCTATGCAATCGAGTTATCGAGTCAATTCGCATCAAGTTGATTTTCATGCCACTAGATGTCACTTTGTTGCTCTAATTTATTAATCTAAAAATATGTCAAAACTCTTTTATTTTGCATTTTATTTATATTATGTATGTGTACGAAGCGATTGGACGAAAGTAAGTAATTTCCGTTCCTTTTAACTAACGTATTAAAAAACTGAAATTCGCAAAGTTCGAAACATAGACATCAATACTAATACGAATAAGTTACTTTCCAATTCCGCTCGTAACTCTTCAGCCATGATGTGGAACTGGGACACTGATCAAGAAGACAAGGCTAAGAATATGCAACCAAAAATAAACTGAAAATAATATTGAAGTTGACGTGGAGTGACGGTATTAACAGTTCGAAACAAAATACATGCAACTTAATAAGAAATAAAATAACAATTTAAATCAAATAAAACTTAATACAAAATTGCTGAACTAAAAAGATATAAAACACCATGCATCTGTTCTTATAAATTGCGAAAATTCTGTCAGACCGTCTTTTGTTTTTCCTGTTGACCGACGTAGCTGGAAAAATCCGAAGCAGAAGCAGTAATGCAGTGTCGGGAATCCAATGCTCGATGTGTCGCTTTCGACGGGGTCGCAGGTTACAATAACAAACTGAAGAAAACTAGTCCTTGAAATTTCGATGAAAATAAAAATTTCCTTTAGTACTTTTCGTTCGGGGTCACCAATTTGGGAGTTGCGTACTGTGTTCTATTCACCAGAATATTCATTGAAACTTCAACTTGGATGGTTTGGATGTAGAAAGTTAAACGCTTCTTGAATTCTTAATCAAATTTATAATTATCAGCCCTGCGATTCTGTAAAACTTCAAACCCGATTTCGAAATCACTCGGGTGTCCGAATTCACTTCAAAAAGCGGCATCCGCTCAAACTTGAATTGGTAATAATGTTTCGTGAAATAAGTGAATTGAGTTTCGAAATGAAATAGGATTAAAATATCTATGACACGTTTAATCAATCAATTTTGTTTAGTATTTTTATACAAAAAATGGAATCAATAGGATTTCTTTACTAAATGACTAGAATTCGGACACATGAGTGAATTCGAATTTGGGTCTGGATTGTTACAGAATCGCAGGGCAGACCATTGAAAATTATCTTCTTGCGTTTGCTACTACTCGCTGAGAATATATAATAATCATTGTCCACCAGTGACATAAACAATATGAAAACTATAAAGAGTATAATTTCTAGGTAAATAATTTCGCTACATATTTATGGAACTAGGTATAAAAACCTCTGTTATTCCTAGGCTCTAACAAACATCGATTGTAATCGACTTTTATTGACTAAGCTGAACAATAGACTCATTCGATTTTTTTAAATAATAATCACCCATCGCTAATTTGCATCACTAAAAAGAAATATAGGGTTGATCGTGAGTTTAATTTTAGTTATATATTAATTTAAGTATTATCTAAATTGTTAAAAAACATTAGTGTATTTCAACTTACTTTTAGCTCTTATTGTTAAATTTATTTAGGGTTTCACTTTGTAGATTTCACCAACCACTCATAATGGAAGGAGACGGTACTGAAAATTCAAACTCTAAAGATTCCAAGTCTTTTTCGGGAATTCCTGAAGCAATATTTGTTGTAAGTATCCAGACTGAACAGCATTTATTCTACAAATACGAGACCACAGAAATAATAATAAAAGTCATAAATATCTAGTTTGGAGGTTATAAATCAGTTCACATCTGGTTTATTAATTTACACCAATTTAAAGAATTATTTATTTCTTTACAATTTTTTCAATACCATTCTTATTGCTTATGTAATGTACACTGAAACTTGTATATTTCTATCATACTTTAAATCAATTTTAATGTGTTTCTTTAAAGGATAATGTTGATAAATTTATGAGTCTACCTGAGAATTCCGGAGGAGTTGATAAAGTGCTTCGGAAGTTGGATGAACAACATGGCAAATATAAGTTTATGGAATATACTTTAGCTACAAAAAGGAGACGTCTTCGTCAGCAAATACCAGATTTAGATAGATCACTAGAAATGATTGAAAAATTAAAAACTCAATCCGAGGCAATGAACACACAATTTTTACTTAGTGACCTGGTTTTTGTTAAGGTAAGACTGATATATTATAATTTCAGTTACATGCTATAACTCTGCAATATACAATTTAAAAAATGTTTTTAAAGGCTAATATTCCACCAACAAAGACAGTATATTTATGGCTTGGTGCTAATGTTATGCTGGAGTATTCACTAGAAGATGCTGAGATATTACTGACCTCTAATATGGCTACTGCAAAAAAGAACTTGGAATGTGTGGAACATGATTTAGACTTCCTTAGGTAATGTATTTGTTTTTTACATAATTATAACCCATACAATTATAAACTGAAATTTTAAATGGAAATTTCATGCTTGAGCTGCTCCAAAGGACCTTTAATGAAAAGAATGCAATAAATTTCAAACCACTATATGTAGACTGTATTTCAAAAAGTAGTCATAAGCTATTTTATTTTTAGTATATATAGAGAAGTTAGTGAAGAATTGTGGTGTTTTTTGCAACTAGATTTGTGGTATTTGCTAAGGACTAAGGTCTACAAACCGCCCAATATTAAACTCCTAGAGGTTTGTTGGTGATGCTGCTTTAGTCTATACTATGTGTATATCAGCTCATTTAGTTTGGTTCATAGTGTCTGAAAGTCTGAAAGTCTTCAGTCTTCAATTTATCTTCAAATAAAATGGCCCCATAGAAATCACTCAATCTTCATGTGGGCCCAGTCAACCAATGTAAATTAGCATAAAAACTTACTCAAATGATAACTCTATCATGTTTCATTACTATGTATTGTTACAGGGATCAATGGACTACTACAGAAGTCAATATGGCAAGAGTTTATAACTGGGATGTAAAAAGGAGACAGGCTGCCAAAGCATCTAGCAAATAAACATTACATATGTAGCACAATAACACAACACAGTATGCTATTTTAATCTGCCGGGCTTTAATAATAATTTTATACTCAATAATATAATAACAAATTCTGATAACAATTAAACCCTTTTTATTTCTTGGTTTTACAAATTCCACATATTAAAATTCACTCACTAAACAAGGCAGGTTGTATGTGTGTGCAATCAAATGAACAACACAATTATTTGTGAAAGCTTCTAAAAGATGTGAAACAACATATGTAGGTACTACAACATCCAGACTTGAGAAAATATAGAAAAAATCATTATCAACCCAACTTCGAATTTAACATCAGAGTTCTCGATTTTTAAATGAATTGTTGACCAAAAGTCTCTAATTTATCAGTCAGTTGTGAAATAGAGACAACGAGGTAAATTACATAGTATCACATCGTTTCAGAAATAAATGAGACTATTTTTCTTCAAAAGAGAGATAAATATTGTATTAATTTTATTATCATGTATTAATTGTTAAAATTCACAATAATTCCAGCACGCGTAGCATGACAAACTCGAGAAACCCTTTGTCTACAGTATATAGTATGGGCGCATTTCTCGGGTGCGCCCATACAATATCTCACTCTCGACCCGAGAAACTGACAAATGAGTGTAGACAAAGCGTTTCTCGCGTTTGCCATGCTACGCGTGCTGGTCATCATTTAATCCTCTATTTATCACAGATGCAATGAGTAAATATTTTTGGAGATAATTAAGAAATTATTTAGCCACAAATATAGTGTCTAAATCCCAATACTTTATTAAGAAGTGTAGAAAATGAGAAAAATATCTTGTGAGCCATCTCCGCTACTTTCTAGAAACATATTTTCAAGGTTTTTTTCTGGCACAAAAAAACCATGGATCGTATACACTTTGTTTAATATGCTGTACTTACCTAAGTCTAAATAAATAAATTATTATTTTACATTTCATGAATTTTAAGCGTAAAATACCCAAAATTATTATGTACTAACTGTTTTCACGCGAATTCGCCCTCATAAATTATAGCCTATGTCCACCCATAGGTGAAAGAATTTTCATAATTGGCCCAGTATTTCCGAAGATTATACTCTACAAAGTTAAGAACTACCTCTTTATAATATTATTATTATATGCCTATTACTGGTTACTATTATAGTAATAAATTTGAGGTTCCACGGACCACTTCCATGGATCATCAATGGTTCGCAGACGACCGAAACTAAATAATTTAAGTATAACTATAAAATATTAATTAAATTCTCTTTGTAAATGATTGAAGTATATAACTCTAAAGCGGGAAATTCACTAGACAGGCATGCCCGCGTAAGACAGCCATTGTTTGGAACAAAATTCGGGACATTCGAACTTCAATCAAATATTATCATCAAGTCTGCGGGAAATTACTATTTAACCGTATATTGTATGGAATCACCAATTTACTGAATTTTATGTATTTATTTATTGGTATATAGGGTGATATATTTAACTTATTGGTAAGTTGACGATCTGACTATACGAAAGGTCGGTAAAATGAATAAACGTGATCACAGGTATGAGCATAGATTATACATAAGGTATGAGTTTAATTTAAGACTGATATTGAATGGCCACTTACAAATGCATTATTGTTTATCACAGACTTAGTAGGTATCATGGTAGGTATGTTGTTTATAGGTATTACAAATATCACAGATTACGTCGCCACAGAGTGGACGACAAAGATCATTAAACAGTTGTGCCAATGTCCTCCCCCCTTAGACAAATCATAGGAACTAATGGAAAAACAATAGTGATTTTATATAAAAATAATTTGAACAACAAAAGATATAACTATAACGTTGTAAAAAAAACGAATCTATTACTTATTAGTACTGACGTGGAGTCCACATTGCGTTTGAGTTTCTAGGGAAGTCTATTTTTAGAATAAAGGTATGCTATAACTTGTGTACGATATTAGTCTCTCTTGTGGGACGATATTAACATGATTTGATATAAAGTAAAACTACGGTTATGAACAGAGATTCTTTATCTGAAAACCTTACCAACAGTTGTCATCATCATCATCATCATCATCAGCCAGAAGACGTCCACTGCTGAACATAGGCCTCCCCCTTTGAACACCACGACGGACGACATTGCGCCAGCTGCATCCAGCGGCCGCCCGCGACTCGGACGATGTCGTCCGTCCTTCTAGTCGGGGGTCGACCCACGCTGCGTCTTCCGGTTCGTGGTCTCCACTCGAGAACCTTTCGTCCCCATCGATTATCGGTTCGTCGAGCGATGTGGCCTGCCCACTGCCACTTCAGCTTACAAACTCTGCGAGCTATGTCGGTCACTCTAGTTCTTTGGCGAATATCCACGTTTCGGATCCTATCGCGCAAAGAAACCCCTAACATAGCTCTCTCCATGCCTCGCTGAGCGACTCTGAGCTTCTCTAAGAGGCCAGCAGTTAAGGACCACGTTTCAGTGCCATCCCAAGTAGCACAAAACACCATTATATCAAACTTATGATAGCACGAGTCCAAGCGTTAAGCATTATAATAAAATCGTATATCAACCGTATTTCTTTTAAACGACTCTTATACGTAAAATTTGGGCCCTTGTACGACTTTAAGCTTTATAAAAGCTGTGCAATAGCACTACAACTTTTGTATAATAGCATTAATAAAGTCGGGTAAAAGCATTCTAATAACCACAAAAAGTTCAATTAGCACCTTAAAGTGCTAATTGAACTTTTTGTGACTATATTACAATAGTTATGCGTAAATCAAAATTATAATACGTTAATTTAATATTATAAAAATGCTTACTGTTTTATTTCCTTTGTAAAAAAAGTATATTTAATAGATTTTAAAAATATATAATCGGTTTAAGTTATTTTTTTGTGTAAGTGTCATGACATGTTCTCTTAGCTGATCTTTTAAGTATTTTTAATATTGATTTAAACAGCTCGTTATGTGTGAAATAAGCTGCAAACATCAGTTTGTGGAGTAAAATATACAAGTTTATGGTGTAAAATACACGCGCCTTCGCAAACTTCCTTTAATATAATAAAAATAATAGAAAATTTAACCTAGTAGCAAAAATTTTTGTTGAATTTTAGGCTTTTTAGCATTGTTTTAACAACATAATTGCTTTTATAGGCATCTGTGCACACAATCAATGATTATTTACCCCTTTTCATCTGACACAGTTGACTTTAAATATTTTGTAAGAATTGGAAAAAGAAAGCAAATGGCGACTCGTAAAATTAAAGCGTTAGGTATTCAAATATAGTGTAGTAGAACTGTTAATCGTATTATGGTTAGACACAAAACTAAGAGCTCGTAATTCATCGTATAACACACTCCCATTTTAGGTACAGCCGTATTTTAACACTTCAGATTCTATCTTATAGTGCTTGTAATCATCAAACGATTATTTCTTTTTTATTTTGATTTTTAAAAGTTTCAATTAAACTAGTTTACCCTTTTTTCAGTTTTCTTTTATATCCACCTGTTTTCTTTGTTTTTCTCAACGTTTTTTGTCCATGGCGCCATCGATGCGTAAAAAATGCCACCATTACAATACAATACATAAAATAATTTTACATTTTAATTTCACATAAAAAATAATTACGATCTATTTATTACTTGTATCTCTATAAATAACTTAATATTGATCAAAATATAGCCTAATGTTTTATAAAAGTATAGATTAAGAAGATAAAGGAGCTTGAGCTTGATTAAAGAATACTTTAAGAACAAATCGGTGCTAAACTTTTACTTGTTCTTTATTCAATGTATATATAGGATAAGCATTAAATCGATACAACCATAGGCCATTAGAAAACCTTTGTTTCTAGAAAATGACTAAATACAACTAAGTGCACTAAATAATATTACGTTAATGCTTATATAATATATAATGTTTTTCATATCACCGAAATACGATAACAGCTTTATATTAATATTACCCAATACTTAAATAGGAGTTTTGACATTGGTATACTTTTTTTATTAACCATAATATGGCATTAAGCATTATTAGATAAAATAAATGCCTTTAAACAGATTCGAAACTTGACCAGTGCTGATTAAAAATGTTAGTATGACTTTAGGACATAAATCGGTACTTATTTTAGTTAATATATTATTTATGTGCTACTTGGGATAGGTCATCACTGGCAACACACACTGGTTATACGCCTTCGTCTTTAGGCACTGTGGTAATTTGGACGTGAAGATATCGTGTAGCTTCCCGAACGCTGCCCAGCCGAGTTGGATTCTTCGAGCGACCTCTTTGTCGAAATTGGATCTACCTAACTGGATTGTCTGTCCAAGGTACACGTAGTGATCGACAACTTCGAGAGTATCAGTTCCAATGACTACCGGTACGGGTGCAACATGGACATTCGACATGATTTTCGTCTTGTTCATGTTCATTTTAAGACCCACCTGTTTGGAAACGATACTCAGGTCGCTGAGCATTGTACTGATGTGCTCCATCGATCTTGCCAAGATGACTATATCATCGGCGAAACGAAGGTGAGTGATGTATTCGCCATTGATGTTGATGCCGTATTCGTCCCATTCCAAGAGCTTGAAGACGTCCTCCAATGCATTCGTGAACAGTTTCGGAGAAATTACATCTCCCTGTCTCACGCCTCTGCGCAATTGGATTGGTTTCGTGCTCTCTTCCTGGTAGCGAATCGACATTGTGGCGTTGCTATACAAACGCTTCAACACTTCGACGTACCTATAGTCGATTTGGCATCGTTGGAGGGACTGCAGTACTGCCCAGGTTTCGATTGAATCGAAGGCTTTCTCATAGTCCACAAACGCTAAGCAAAGTGGCAAATTATACTCCTCGGTCTTCTGTATAATCTGCCGCAGCGTATGTATGTGGTCTATGGTGCTAAAGCCTTTTCGGAAACCGGCTTGTTCGGGAGGCTGGAAGTCATCAAACCGGCGTTCGAGACGATTCGTAATGACCCTCGAAAACAGCTTATAAACGTGGCTCAGAAGCGAGATTGGTCTATAATTCTTCAACAAGGTCTTGTCACCTTTTTTGAAGAAGAGCACAACCACGCCTCTGTGCCACGCTTCTGGCGTCGTACCCTCGAGAATGACGGAATTGAACAATTTCTGGAGGACTAAGAGTACCGGTTTTCCACCCGCTCGCAAAAGTTCAGTAGTGATTCCGTCATCCCCCGGTGCCTTGTTCTTCAGCTGTTTGAGTGCCATTCTAATCTCGTACAGGCTGATGTCTGGGATATCCTCGGTGTGATGTCGGGTCAGCTTTGCTCTGGTGTCCTGAGCATTGCTTTCCAACAGTTGTAAGAGATAACAATAGAATTGTAGCATAAATCTATAATGTTCAATAGTATAATTAATACTGGGAGGAACAAAATGACCGACACAGCCGAATGTTTCAAATTAGGTTACATGCAAACGTTCATTTTATTTGACAAATATTTAAAAATAGAGGTGTAAAAATGGAGTAAAAATTTTAAATTTCTAAGTGTTAACAGCCCTATAACGCGCATGCGCAATATCGATTGTGTGCAGATTACAACGAACCGCGAAATACACTAATTTAATTTAATTATTTACCGATATCTTAATGATAGTCGATGCTGAAAATGTCCACTTCCTCTCTGAAGACTGAGCTAAGCACGCTCTTTTCAATGCCGGTGCATGCACGCCCAAAACCATCACATTTCATACATAACTAAACACAATTTTCACTAAACTTAACTTAACACTCAAGACGAACAATTGAAAAAATTCAATTAAAAATACACTAGAACAAAACAAAAATCGACAAAAAAGACGCTTCGCAGCGGTGCGTCGGCGGCGATGCTCAGCGACACTCCAGCGCAAAAGGTCGATGGCGACTGATCGGCCGGAAAATATCGACAGAATAATGAAGCCGCCTGGCGGCTGGCGAGTGGGTGGGGCTTTGATATCGAGGGACGAACTCGGTTCACAATTTTTTTTCGTCTTTTGATATCACGCATTTTTTAATGTTCTTTTTAAATGCTATTTTAATAACAAATTCCTCAATGATTTTAAAACAAAGTTCATTTGTGTTAATGGTGAATCGCTGGAAGATTTGTGAGTTTATCGAGTTTAATTAACGATCCCATTGTTAAAGGAGTATTACCCCATTCAAACAATTTTTTTGGAGAATTGCTCTTTTAAAATAACGTAGGTTAATGTTAGACTGATCTCTCTACAATAATTTAGGAAATTTTACACTCGGTTTCTTAATTGAGAATTTAAAGTTAAACGTCTCAAACTAACATCACTTAGTTTTCGTTTTCGATTTTAGTTTTTTGATGATCAGTTGATAGCAGTTTGATAAAACTAGGACTATTTGACTTGTGAAATTAAAAAAAACTTAGGTTATTGAGAATAAGCAGTAGAAATTTTCTACTTTTTTCAAATCAGAAAGCGGCTCTTAGTCTGTAAATCGATTTAAGCATTTTGACTGCCTTGTTTATTGATTGTCTGGTAAAATTTGCATGAAAGCAGTCTTATAAATCACAAACTAGTTTATTTCGTTTTTAGAAATGAAGAAGTCAAAGACCGATTTAAAACTTTTCCTTACTACGTCCCAAAAACAGCTGACTCAGGGTTGAAAATAATTAATTTTTTTTCAAAAACTTTGTAATTTAATATCTCCGAAACTATTTGACCTAGACTTATAATTTTTTTTA
Source organism: Diatraea saccharalis (assembly GCA_918026875.4). Lineage (NCBI taxonomy): Eukaryota > Metazoa > Arthropoda > Insecta > Lepidoptera > Crambidae > Diatraea > Diatraea saccharalis. Next base: position 7,955,063 of record OU893349.1, read on the forward strand.
CATCATATTAAAGACAAATGGTACTCTCCAGGAACCTCGGGAGTGTCGGTCGTTCTGTTCCACCGAGTATACAAGGTGTTAGGAAAACGCTTCCGAATCTTTAACATGGTTATTATACCATATTAATGGAGTCCTACAAAAATATTTGTTTACTTGAATAACTTGTATTTAACGAAATCGTATTTTCTAAGCACGCAATGTAAAACGTACAAATACACAGGTGAACGACCGCGCGGCGCGAGCGCTTTTGATAGTTGCACACATGCATAAACGAGCTCACACAAACACACACAGAGACGATCGTAAGTACTACGTACTACGTAAAGTAATTTATTACAATAACCTTTAATTTTATTATAAATAACGATTAATTTAACCAGTTAAACTTAACATCATGATTTTTATTTTAATGCAAAAACGTACTTACCTGTTCATGTTCTCCGCGGTCTAACTAAGTGTGGCTCGAATTGTGCCCCATTCATCTCAACACAAATTCGAGCCCGTCGCCGCGTCTCTTCGTGAAGTCGAGGCATGAGAGTTGAGTCCTCGATACAACTCGTTCTTATTGTCTCGAATGCACTCACAATTCTTGCCCGCATTTCCTCAGCACTGTCACAAACTCTATTGAACACTTTTTCTTTAACACACACCCACAAAAAAAAGTCCAAAGGTGTCAAATCAGGAGATCGTGGTGGCCAGGCTTGCGGTCCTAATCGCCCGATCCAACGGTCACCAAATAGTTCAGTGAGACGCTCACGTACCGGCCGTACCACATGCGGCGGTGCGACATCGTGTTGAAACCAAGCCCTTCTTAGCTCAGCTAATGATATGCCTTCAAGAATTTCATCAAGGCTCTCATTAATGAACCTAAGATACCCAGCTCCGTCAAGTCGTTGTGGTAGAAACATCGGCCCAAAGATAACATTGTTGAAGACGCCAGCCCAAAAGTTGACCGACCATCGGGTTTGGTGGCCAGTCTCTTGAGTGGCACGTGGATTGGTTTCAGACCATAAATGTGAATTTCGTCTATTCCACATGCCGTTCCTTGTGAATGTAGATTCATCTGTCCAGATAACATGCTGAATAAATCCTGGAAGACGCTGTTGTTGATCCAGCAACCAACGGCAGAAAGTGCGACGACGGGGTAGGTCTTCGGGTATCAAAGCTTGCACTTTATGAATTTTGTAAGGCCGCATTCTGTTTCTTCGCAAAACTTTGTACACCGTCCAATGCGAAACTGAGGGCCCATTTGGCCGCTGCAGTAACTTCGCAGCAGTCCTCGTGCCCAAACGGGGGTTGCGTTGGATCACATCGAGAATACGCTCCTCGGCTGCAATGTCTATTGGTCGCCCATCGCCGACCGCCACCGGAACGATCGGTTGATTCTCCAACAGTCGTTGAAACGCAGCAGTAATGGTTCGAGAGTCTCCTGGATGATGCACATTAGGAAATCTTTCCCGGTAAATTCTCAAAGCTAGAGAAGCATTGCCACGTGCTTCTCCTAAACACATAACCATGTTCCCATACTCACGAGCACTGTACACTTACGCATTAGGCATGATGAGATGCACTTATTGTCTAATAAAACTTAAAATAAATACTAAATAAATAAACCTAAAACGCTCAACTAAAAACTATGATAACTAATTTAACGAAATAAACTTTAAAATACGCATTCGCCAACCGAGATGGAAAGTTTTTTGCCACTGGTCGGCCACATGCCTCGCTCATATCAAAGAAGCCGCGATCATTCGTTCTTCGGTTCTTCCTACTGAATATTCGAGTGTTGCAACTTTTTTCACCAAATTCCCAAAATTGTTTTAGAAATGAAATCTGCAATTGAATGGATTGTGCATTACGTGTTCGATCAAATTTATGTTTTAACATTGTGAATTATTACAAGAACTGATATCGTAAGTAATTTTTAATAATACCGAAATAAATCAAATGAAAATTGACTGAAAGTGTACGCTATACTAAATTATTTTTATGACAAAATAAGTAAAATGTTTGAAAGAATGTTGTGCATCATTAATAATTGTTTTCACCGTATCCTAATAAATAAAAGTAAGACAGAGAAATTATTATCCGGGTACCGTTTTTGTTAACCGATTGGCAGGAAAATTGGCTAACGTAACTTAACTAACCTTATTTGCGACGCTCTTAACTTATTGTTATACGAATAAATTTTTAAGAGTGATTAATGTTATTTCAATAACATCAACTTCAATTTAAAAAAAAATATTTTAATAATACCATGTAATCAAAAATATTAAAAAGATAGATAGATATTTAAAAGATAGCTTACCTTTCTTTAATATCATACAATTTTTATGAGATTTATCCCGTAAAAAAATTACCCAATTAAGGGAAAAAATTAGAGCTGGCAGCACGTGTAGCGGCAGCATGTCTCAGAAACCGGAAGCGGACGGACCGGAAAAGTGAAGCGGCATCTTTTATAAACACACTCACCGGTCACTGCAGTTCGCAATGATATCTAGGGCTGCCACGCATTTCACTTAGCAACTTTAATAGTAATTAATTATGTGTTTAGATTTATAAATAAAGTTTGTCGTAAAAGTACTAAGTGAAGTTTTACAATTCAACATCGCGTTTAATCATGAATAACCCGATAGGATTATACTATTGGGTTAGTCATGCAAAGTAAGTATTTATTAAGAGAAACAACTATTCCGCTTTTTTATAGTTTTCAAATTGAAACAAGAGAAATAATTATGCTAAAATTGAATCGGGAAAAAATTCAATTGGGACTCCCAATAGTTTTTCATAAAGTTTACTTTTTTAATGATTTCACACACACACACACACAAACACACACACACACACACACACACACACACACACACACACTTCTGGAGAAATGAAGTTTCTTATACATTTAGATTTTGATGAAATAAAAATGATTTAACACCTTGCCCTCATTTTAATGAAATGTATTTATCTGATCTTTTTGTGTTTTATAAAACCTAAATAAATTACTATGCGAGTTAAAAGATATCGTTATTAGTTACATGCTCTGAATAAAATCAAATGATTTTTGTCTTAAACTTTTCTGCGCTATCGTAAAAAAAACTCATTAAAATAAAGCTCACATTTTAAAGACAAGTAAATAAAAAAGTGCACTTATCAAAATCATGTAATGTAAGTTTTATTTTTAAAAATTTACAAAGATAAAAATTTTGTAAATACTAGAGTTACTAAACCGTTTTGAAATGTTTAGTCGAAACAAATGTTTTCCAGAAGAACATGCATTTTATCTAGTAGGTTATTCAAACACGATATTTACTCATTAAAAAGTGGCACCCCTTAACACGGAAACACTACCGATTGATTTTACTTTACACTACTAGATGGCGCTGCATCTATCATTCTCATTCGCTATATCATCAAAACCGCCGCGATTTGCCGCTAGATGTATCTAGAAGTTTACGAGCTTGGCCTGCAGTATCTTCGCTCTCGTTTTTACTTATTGTTATTGCGTGAAAGGGAATGATCATCAATAAATAACAATTTGAAAAAATAACAAAACGCCGTTTTAAAACTACTTTTAGTAATTGCGTTTTCATTGCATTTTCTTAATAAAACAGGAAAATGGGTACCTAAACTAGCAACGTAGAGAACTAAGAGCTTTTCGTCGCTAGATGTCGCTGAAGTTACTCACTCGTATCTTCTGTCTCTTTTCATTCTACCAGTGGTGAAGGAAAAAGAATGAAAGTGCCCTTTGAATGTACCAAAGGTTATTGAACTCTCGGGGTCGTCTACCGCCGATCAGCTGATTTTTTCGAGTTTTAATTACATTGCGTTTTTATGGAAAATCAATAAATAGACAAATTTATTGATAAAAATAGTAATACTTAACTTATTTTACATCGCTAAAAATGAAAAAAAAATAAAAATAACATATTTTTTTTGAAAAATAAAGTAATAATTTTTTCATTGCAATGTATCCAGAATCACTTACTCTATCACTGGTTTTCGTTTTCGGAAGCGTTCCCCTAACACCCAGTATATAATTGAAGCACTTTAAAATCGGCGACTACACAACGTGTGCCAAAGGGGATGGGAATGGGAACGCACCTTCCCCTACATGCCAAAGAGCAGAGAAGCATCATTATCATCATAATCAGCCTTCCTTATGGATGGTTAAGGAGGATGGGCCATGACCCTCCACTCTGGCCCAATGGGATTGGAGGGTATTAACGACTGGAAATGCAGCCGGGACCTTCCGGGCCTTCTGAAGCTCGGAGTAGCTCGAGATAATAATTTTTTGGTCACCAATCCCGTGACCGTCCTTTACGAAAGTTGCTTAACGACAATGATCGCGGGCCGCGGCACTTATCCACTACGCCACGAGCTACTCTTACTCTCGAGAAGCATAGTTAAGAATAAAAAGAAAAATAATATTTTACTACTATACAACCCAGATAATAAAAATTTTGACCTTATTTTATACCTTAGTTTTGTTTTCTTTTGAAATGTGATATACGAAAGTAGGAAGACTAAAAAAACTTTACTTTTATTTAATTTGATAAAAATAACTTCGCTTTTATAATTTTTTTTGTTGTCTGTTTAAAAAAACAATCACGAAAGTAAGCTGCTTTTCGATGAAGTCAGTGTTTAAAAAAAACATTCGTCAAAGTTGTGAAGTATATACATACCAAAGACAAGTATATGAAGATTCTTGTTTCTAGTTCTAAGTTTTAAACATGTTTGAGTTGCATAGTAACTTGTTGTTGTTTTTTTTAAGAAGAGTTTCTGTTATGTTTTCTTTAGTCAGTAAATATTTTATTCGAATTCAATAGATATTCTCATTTACTCTTAACAAAAGTTCATAAAATGTCTAACAAAAGTTAAATTTTACGTGCTTTCCAAAAGTCGTATCTCGAAAACTAACGAACACTTTAAAAAATAAACCACTTAGCATTTGTGTGCTCCCATAAAGTTGGGAAAATTGAAAGTGAATAGCAGTGGCAACTCTTACGACAAAATGTCAAAATTTTATTTGATATAATTAAATATTTTTATTTTCTGATACAAGCTTTAATATTGTTTTTATTACTAAAACTAAGATAAACGTCTTAGTTTTAGTAGTTTCATATTTTTGGTATGTATTGCATATCTAGACATATTATTATGATAGCCCAAAACAAAGAGTAGTATAATATGCCCAAAATTTACGCATAAACGGCGACTCGGAGGACGTGACGTCATGTGACGTTGTGGTGTAAACAAAAGATATGTTCAGTGAAATGAAGCCCGTTACACTCATAGCTATAATATATATATATATGAATATGCCGTGCTATAATATACATAATTTGCCCTCATTCATTGATGGTCAACCTATATTAATATGCATTAATGTATTCGTTGGTGAAGTCATAGAAATATATATTATAGCTGCGTGTGCGGTCATTGAATATTTGTATAAAAAATATATCGTAATATGCCTTGCTACAATTTAGATTAATATGTATTATAGCTACGTGTGTGACGGATTTTAATGAATTATCATATGCAGCTCTTATATTTAAACCCACAAATAAATAAAACTCAAATCTGACTCTTGTAAATTGTTAAGAATCCAATAATTATTTTGTACTTTGGAATATTTTTTTCCAGTGCAAAATTTTTTTTGATGATTCTGTATTAGTAATAGAACACTTTTCCATAATTTGTTTAAATAATTTTATAAACGGTAGAATATAGACACATTTTTTAAAATAAAACTTCAATGAAAACGTATCCTCTTGCGTATGCCACCGTGCATCCCCGCCCCGCCCGGCAGCGGAAAATTGGAATTACTCTTACAAATCACCTCATATCATGGCATAAATTCTAGTTCGAATCTTACAAAATGAGCGGTTAGTGACCCGTGTAGATACCGAAATACTTATCTACGGTGTCCATTCTAAAGTCTCGATCTTTGGTAAGCGATAACTTTATTTTTTAGTATAAGAACATATCAAAATAAAAAATACGTGTTTGTTTAAATTACTTAAAGTTTATTTTCACGAAATCTTCGCAGTGGTTTTAAATTATTCCTGTATATGTCATACCATAGATGGATAATAATGGTGGTCGTTACTTATTTATTACAGGACAGAGTACTCCCAGCTGAAAAGCGAGCCGAGCGAGATATCAAGTACAGAGGCTATTTGTCACTAATAGAGTGTCAATACCATTTTAATTAAATCAGACTTTTCATATTATGATTCAGTTTTTAACTGCTGCCGCTATTATCGTACACAATAATTTTATTAAACTTTTTATAGGCTTTTCGTGCAATTTGATATCGACGAGCGATATCGCACGAATCGCGCGCCCATATAATATGTATCGCATCGCAGACCTCCTTGGTTTAAGATCTTTTTAATTTTAATTTAAATATTGACAATCTGTTCTGCACATGCGCGTCTATTGTTTATATATATTAATGTCTCTCTTCGTAAAGCTGTTGTCGGTGCTGTTTATGTTTTTATAAAGTACATATATAGGTATAATTTTGGTGGTAAATAAACTCGTGTGATCTAAAAGCTCCCTGGTCTTTCTCTATACCCGTTTTACCATCGGGTATCAGGTTATGGGCCCTTAAAGAGAGGCCAGAGTTGAAGATAAAATAAAATACAAAATGCGGTGTTTATTGTGCTAAAAGAATGGATATGCCAGAGTCCGGATAAGCATAGCAACGAATGATAAACATAGCAACGGATGTTTATCAAAAACAAAGTCGGTAATATTTAAATTTATTAGAAAAAGTTTGGTTTTATTGATCATGGAGAATATTAACAAATTGAAAGATCAGAGTAATTACAAAAATTGGAGAAATATTACGAAATTATTTTTGGAATCGAAGGGACTTGTAGAGGGTGTAAAGGACTATAATGATGCGAAAGCAAGATTTCTAGTTTTAACAAATATTGATGAAAAATTCCTACATTACGTCATAAACTGTACTTCAACTAAAGAAATTTTTGAAAAACTAGATTTGATCTTTCAATATGGCCGAAAAGAAGACAATCATGAAAAAATTATTAAATTCTACAGCTACATTTCTACCGGTAATATTATTGAATATATTAGCAATTTGGAAAATCTGTATTTAGAAATTAATTTATTAGAAACAAAAAGTATTTCAGAAGAAATGTCAATAAATAAAATTTTAAATATATTACCAGAAAGCCTAAATTATTTTAAAACAATTTGGGATATAACTCCAATAACAGATAAAACATTTTTTAACCTGGTTAATAAAATACAAAAACAGATAAACAGTTTAAACATACCTAGCACATCAAGATGGTGTAATGAAGCATTTAAATCCGATGAAATAAAATGCTACAACTGTGGAAGAATAGGACACATTGCTAGGGTATGTAAAGAAAGTTGTACTGTTTGCCATAAGGTAGGTCACACGACTAGAAATTGTTTTTCTACAAAAATTTGTAGAAAATGCAACAAGAAGGGTCATATTGAAAAATTCTGCCGTAGTAATGATCAAAGTAACCGGGTAAGTAATAAATTTCAAACTCGAGTCAAAGCAGTTATTGATTCTGGCGCCACATCACATTTTTTCAGTAATAAAAACATAATACAAATTACAGAGAAGATAGAAGTGCAAATTAGCTGTGCCAATGCGGAGAATTTGATAGCGCAAGGGACTGGAATTGAGACTGATTTCGGACGACTTAAAAATGTATTATTTGTGCCGGGAATCTCAAGAAATCTAATTTCAGTCAGTGCTATAACCGATAATGGAGGCACGGTACATTTCTCTGGAGATGAGGTATTTATAAAATTTTTCAATAGAACAGTTTTGATAGGAAACAAAACTAAAACCGGACTTTATGAAACAGAATTTTTGGCTAATTATACTAGTGAAGCTCTAATTACTGAGAGCGTCAACATCTGGCATCGGAGACTAGGTCATGTATCCGACGTACCTCGTCTAGCGAAAATGGTAAATGGCATCGAAATTAAGGGGGGACATTCGAACAAATTTTGCGAAATCTGTACAAAAGCCAAAATGACTCGAAAACCGTTTGGAAACAACAGAATTAAAGCTAAATTCCCTTTAGAAATTATTCACACAGACATTTGCGGTCCTATTGAAGTTCCAACTTGGGACAACAAGAAATATTTCATTACATTTTTAGATGAGTTTACGCATTTCTGTGTCGTTTACTTGATTACCTTCAAAAGTGAATGCCTTGATAAAATTAAAGAATTTGTGTGTTTGGCTGAAAATCATTTTAATAAAAAAGTTAAGAAAATTAGATGCGATAATGGGGGTGAATACTCGAGCAATAGCCTACATGTGTGGTGTAAGTCAAAAGGGATAGTGCTGGATGTAACAATACCTTACACGCCTCAACTGAATGGAAAAGCGGAAAGATTAAATAGAACGCTGATGGAGCGCACAAGAGCCCTAATTTTTGACGGCAGGGTTCCAAACTATTTGTGGGGTGAAGCATTACTAACAGCTAGCTATCTCATCAACAGAAGTCCAACAGAGGGGCGAGACAAGACGCCTGCAGAAATGTGGTTCAATATAAAACCCGATTTATCGAACATCAGAAGATTTGGATCTACGGCTTATTTTAAAACAAATTTTGGATTACGAAAACTTGATGAAAGATGCAGCAAAGGAATACTCATCGGCTATGTTAGAAACGGCTATAAAATTTGGATGGATATTGAGAAACGAATAATAAGAGCAAGGGATGTAAAAATAAATGAAGAAGAACAAGGTATATATTTAGATGATGAAGAAAATATGGTTAAAATAAATGGACTCTGGCAGATGGATGAAAATGATCAAACAGAAAAAGATGAAATAAGTCAAAATTCAACAGAAAGCAATGAAGGGCGTCGAGGAGTTGAAGATAGGAGAGGTAGAATTTCTAGAGAAACAAATGATTGTCAAACATGTGAAGATAGAAGAAAATATGGTGAAATAAATGACAATCGAACAAATGAAGAGAGAACAAATGATGGTCGAATAAATGAAGTAAATAGAAAAAATGTGAATAATGGCAATAGTTTTGAAAGTGGTTTTATTTTTGATAACGTTATACAACATGAAGAAAATGAAGAAGTTTTTGATAATGAACAAATGGAAGAAAATTGGAGTCGAGAGGTAGTAAATATTGAAGAAAATCATAGTCGAAAGAATGTAGAGACTGAAGCAGATAATAGAAAAAGTTGTGAAATTGAGGGAAGTCGAGCGGTGGAAAATAATAGTAGAAGAAAACAACCTGAAATTGATAAAAGATTACCAGAAAGATACAAAGATTATATAATGGAATATGGAATGGAAATGTCTATGTTAACGTATGAGGAGGCTTTAGAATCAAGAGAAAAAGATAAATGGAAAAAAGCAATAGAGGAAGAAATCAAGTCTTTGGAAGACAATAATACGTGGACATTCGTGGATAAAAAAGAAGCAGAAGGAAGAAAATTAGTAACAAGCAAATGGATTTTTACGGTGAAACCGGATGGTAGATACAAAGCAAGATTAGTCGCAAGAGGATTTCAACAAAAATATAAAATAGATTATGATGAAACATATAGTCCTGTTGTAAACACAAATTCCCTGAGAGTACTTTTATCAATTGTTGCAAATAAAAAATTAAAAATGAAACAATTTGATATTAAAACAGCCTTTTTAAATGGAGATTTGAAGGAATGCATTTATTTAAAAGTTCCAAAAGGTTATAACAATAAAGAAGATAAAGTATGCAAACTGAATAAGAGTTTATATGGGTTAAAACAAGCTCCATTAATGTGGAACATTAAATTTACAGAATTCTTACTTAAAATGGGGTTTAAACAATTAAAAAATCTGCGAAGAAGTATCAAACTATATCGGGCTGGAAATAAAACAAGAAGAGAAAGGAGTAAAAATTTGTCAAGAAATGTATATCGAAAAACTTTTGAAGAGATTTAATTTAAATGAAGCAAGAGAGTGCAAAACCCCAACAGTCTTAATAGAACAACATCCTAAAGTGAAAGTAGATACAGAGAGTCATGAACTATACAGGGAAATGATAGGATCATTGTTATATCTGGCCAACAAAACGAGGCCAGACATTAGCTTCCATGTAGGGTATTGCTCGCGCCAACAAAGTGCTCCAAATTTAAATGATTTAAATAATGCAAAAACTATTTTAAAATTTTTAAAAGGTTCGATAAAGAAAGGCATTCACTATGCTGAAGGTGATAAAGTGCTTCGTGGTTACTGTGATTCAGATTTCGCGGGGGATCCAGACACTAGACGTAGTACATCGGGTTATGTGATTTGGTTGAACGGTGGACCAGTGGCATGGAGTTCAAGAAAACAGCCGATTGTAGCTTTATCGAGTACGGAAGCAGAATTTATAGCCGCAGCAAAATGTTGCAAAGAACTTTTATTTATTAGAGATTTGATATTTGAAATGACCAATGAAAAATTAGAAATAGAAATGAAAGTGGACAACCAGTCAGCTATTTGGCTTATGAAGAAAGGTATTATGAATAAAAGAAGCAAACACATAGACGTAAGATACTACTATCTAAAAGATCAGATTGATAACAACAGAATATCGGTCAAATATTGTCCAACGGGTTCACAGTTGGCAGATATACTTACTAAGTGTTTGCCACCAGTGAAGTTTGAGAGGTGTCAAAGAAAACTCGTATCAGAGTGATGTTAGGTAGTGTTAAGTGTGGGCAAAAGTGAACTAAGTACGCTTTCGGTTAATATGTGGGGTATTAGAATATAAGTTTTTATAGGGGTGTGTAATATTTGTAGAAGTGATATAAAGGCGTGATGTAAACTTAAGGTTCCTATTCAATTCTTAGTCAGTTAAAATATTAAGGGGGTGCGTATATTAAGGAAGTTTTTTTTTTCTTGGTTAATAATGATTCATTTAAGGGGGTGAGAAATTAATGAAGTTTTTAAATATTTTTTAAGAAAATAAATGAATCATTATATAATGGCAATAGAAGAGTTACAAACTAATTCTTAAAAAAAAAAAAAAATTACAAATATTTGGAGAGTAATTGGCCTTAAGTTTTGTAATCATGTTTGTTTGTATTATTTATCATGTTTGTTATTATTAATATTTTTTTTAAAACTAATGCATTTGATAGAGTTGATATAGAATATGAGTTTAAATTATGTTAGTAAAGATTTTCTGTATTGTCGCAATGAGGTAGTAGGGTAGGTAGTGTATTTAATTATTTTGTGTATTGAAAGACGGTTTTTATAATTAAGTGGGTTCGAGTAGGAGTTAATTGTTTGAGGTTTTTTATGATAAGTGGGATCGAGTAGGAGTTAATTGTTTGAAGTGTTTATGGTAAGTGGGATCGAGTAGAAGTTAATTGTTTGAAGTTTTTTATGATAAAGTAAGTCGAGTAGGAGATGAGTTAGGTAAATGATTTTATATAGCTGAAGTTTTGTCGAGAAGAAGATAAGAAAGTTTGTTTTAAGATATTAGTTTAAGAGACAGTTAGGGATTTATATTGTGAAATGTAAAGGGATATATAGGAGTTTATAGAGGTAAGGTAAAATGGATCTGAGAGATCGGGAATAAGAAATATATCTACGGTAGTTCTTGGTTGTCATTCTAAATTAATATTTGTAATGGCAGGTAGAAGTCTAAGTTAGGACAGTCAGCATGTGCAACAGATTGAGGGGGTGTGTTGAGGGAGACCTCCTTGGTTTAAGATCTTTTTAATTTTCATTTAAATATTGACAATCTGTTCTGCACATGCGCGTCTATTATTTATATATATTAATGTCTCTCTTCGTAAAGCTGTTGTCGGTGCTGTTTATGTTTTTATAAAGTACATATATATAATTTTGGTGGTAAATAAACTCATGTGATCTAAAAGCTCCCTAGTCTTTCTCTATACCCGTTTTACCATCGGGTATCATCGCAAATGTTTGTTTATTCATGAGATTGCACAATCTGTCAATATCCTATTAATATTATAAAGGCGAAAGTTTGTAAGTATGGATGTATGGATGTTTGTTACTCTTTCACGAAAAAACTACTGGACGGATTTGGATAAAACTTTACAGCAATATAGGTTATACATCAGAATAACACATAGGGTACTTTTTACTGGGAAAACTTCTCACTCCCACGGGATACCGACTTCCACGCGGACGAAGTCGCGGGCGTCCACTAGTCGATTATAAATCTTCTCTACATCGAATTGCATGTGCGTACTCATAGTCTGTGATATCACTTATAACATCAATTGTATGAGGTCTCGACCGGCTCGATCTACTTTTCGCAATCTCATATGCACGGGTATACTAATATTACCAAATCAACAAAATATATTCAATTTGACAAAATAATATGGCAATATCCCTGCTATATAAATATTCACCTATTTATATAGCAGGGATATTGCCATATTTTTCTCGAACTCGATGGTATAGTAGTTAGCATGTTTGATCTGCGATTGCAGAGTTTAAGCGACGATCGCAAACCCCGGTAATAGGATGGATGCTCAAATTTTTTTCGGAACGTTTTAGGACGACCGTCGTCCCAGCACGATTTATTGGGTACATTGATTTCATCCATTAAGAATACTTGTGCTTTAGAACCACCAAACCGCATTGGGTCTTCCACATGGGCCTAATGAGGAATGCCAGGTGGTCAGCGCGCATAAACTGCGAATTGGATGGGTGACCAAATTTTTTTACATTTTACTAAGTATAAAAGAAGAAAAGAGAGCAAAAACCCGCAAAAAACCTCATCTAGCAACGCTTATCCTAATTCACTATACTAAACCAATTAGAAAAAAAATAAACTTGGCAATCGCAGATCAAACGCACCTATATATAGGATATAAATAAACGATTATTCATTCAGAGGTAATCTATTTATGACGTTGATAACAATTCAAGGCAGTACCAATGTTCTAATTAACATTTCTTTTGAAATTGTGTAATACACTAAAAAAATAAATTGTGAAATTTCTAAGTCCAATTTTGCCGTCAAAATTTCGTTACGAATTAAATTTAATTTCGTTTGTTGAAATATTTTATAACCCTTTCAGAGTGACAACTGCATACAAGTACTGAGTTTTCTCCTTCACGTATCAGCACCTTACTGTTACGATATTTTTGTCACATTTCTTCATTTTACGAAAACCTGTTTTATAACCACATATACATCATCCATATATTACAAGGATTCATGGCAAACATAGTTGTTAGAATAACAATGTTAATGTTAATCATAATCGTTAAAAAATGAATTGCTACCACTACAAGATTCACTTAGACAAACATAAACGCAACACTTTTCACCATTTTAATAGTTGTTAATAGTTTGGTTCGACTTTCACAAGTGCTCTGTAAAAGCCTAAACTGAACTACTTAAATAAAAATACCCATGACACTTCACAGGGAAATCAGTAAAAAGAAATGAACAAATAGCCTTGTTTTGATAATTAGTACATTTTTTTTATTATATTATAATATTAACGAAATTAATGTACTTATATAATAACTTAAAAATTTAAAAACATTGTCCATTAAAAATCTAAGTTTTCCACTAAGGTTATTTTAGTTTTAATTTTTAATGAACGATATTTTTACAATGGCCATTTTAAATGAGCGAGACACATGGCCCCTGTTGTGACTATCTTTTACAGCTCGGATTAGCTTTTATACAAAGAGCAATCAAAAGTAAACTTTAAATAATAACAATGAGGTTCATTTTTGTGTATATAAATTTTCGGAGTAAATCCCGGAGTCCCATAGAATTAATAAGTACCACTACGTACAACGTACTTATAAATTCTATGCGTACCACCTGTCCGCCATTTGCAAAGTTGCAGTGTGTATTCTCGAAAGTAGTTCAGCTGTCGGTGTTATAAGTTTTGTGGTTATTTTCATTTATAACTTTAATTTATATAACTTTCATGGCAGAAAATTGTAAATTATTTATGCAAAACAATGCCTAGGTGCAGTGTAATTGGTTGTGCGTCATCGATATCCCGCAAACCGAGCAATATTACGTTTCACCGGTAAGTTAAACAATTTCTTAGAAAAACAGTATTTAAAACGTAAGTTATTCTGAAAAAAATAATCGTATATATCGTATAAATCGATACATATCGTATTTTGGCGTGTTCTATTTATGTTATATTGCTCTTTTCGTTTATATTTTTATAATATTTTGGTCCGTAAATAATGTTGTTTACATGGCTAGTGTTGTTACTTTAACATTTGGTTTATATAGATAATTTTATTATTTAAAAATATATTTATTATTTTAGATTACCAAAAGATAAAACAAAAAGAGGAATATGGCTGAGTTCCATTGGAGCAGAAAATATTAAATATAATGAAAAAGTTACTTTTATCTGCTCACTTCATTTTAGGGAAAGTTGTTTGGATCGAACTTTAAATATAATAAAATTACGAGATGATGCATTGCCAATTAAATACGCTGGTAAGAATTTTGACAATTGCTTTAAACTTAATTTTACAATATTTTTGTCTATTACACTTAGTTAATTTTCATTTGATTTTACTGATTTATTTATTTAGTTTTTTATATAGTAATTTTGTTATTCTATAAATGTGCCTTATTTTAGTCTTGCGGCCATATGGCAACTATTTTAATTGAAAAATATCAGAATGCAATATATAATAATATTAAAATATAAAATTCTGATCATAATATACTCCCAGTAAAATAACAATAAAATGAGTTAAATAATTCTGATATATACCTTTTTACTAAGTACTATAGACGAAACAAGGAGCCTTGATTGATCTGACATTATGTCAATCTATATAAAAATCCTCTTCCCCCGGACCACCGCATTAGGTGAACGTGTCTCTAAATCTGTGCTAAAATTATTTAGAAAATAGTTCAAATTTAAATAAATTTAAAAGAACAAAAATAATAGGGCTGCATAAGACTAGAAGAGTCAAATCAAGACTACATGTGAGTACCTCCTATATTCTGTTGCCCTGGTACTTTCTACTACTTGAACAACGAATCAACGCACGCGCAACAAATACAGTGCCCACCCCTTTTACACTAATTGCGGTAAGTGGACACGCCCGGTTACTCGACTGGCCACTCACTTATACTAGGTGCCACCCACTTTTCGTGGTTGCGAGTCCATTGCTGCTTTTGAGAAAAAATTTAAAGTGCATTGATAAGTTAGTAAAGGTCACCTCTTTCTGGTTTATGCAAACCTAATCACCAGCATGATGGACAAATCCTTCTCCGACTCAAATTTAAATGTAACTGCAACTGACTCTAACAAGACACCGCCTAACTTCATATCTCAGCGAATAAAAAGAAAAAGAGATGATGACTTTTTTGAAGAAATGGACAAATTCAGAGAGGAAATAAAATTGATGATTCATTCAATGTTAGCACCACAAAATACTGAACTAAGTAAGATTTCTCCCACATTGATTGAAATACAGCAAATTAACAAAAATATTGAAAATTCGATTACCTTCTTAACGTCGCAAAATAAAGAACTGCAAGGGAAAATAGAACAGTATGAAATACAAGCTAAAAGAGACCGAGAACATATTACTTTGCTTGAAGATAAAATCGAGGAGCTACAGAGACTGGACAGGAAAAATAATTTGGAGATAAAAAATGTCCCAAAAGCGAAGAATGAAACAAAGGATGGACTAGTGAATATGGTACTCTCTCTATCTAAGAATGTTGGCTGTGAATTATCTAAGTCTGATATAAAGGACATCTACCGAATAAAGAGTAAGAAAGAGGGTCCAAATAATATGCCCATAATAGTAGAGACTGGATCGACGCTATTGAAAAATGATTTATTAAAATCATGTAAATCGTTTAATGTGAAACATAGAGGGAAATTATGTGCCAAAAATATGGGATTCACTGTAAATGAAGATACTCCCATATTTATTTTGGAGCAACTAACTGCCAAAGGCTCTAGACTCTTCTTCTTAGCAAGAGACCTCGTCAAGACAAAGTCCTACAAATTTTGTTGGACTAGCTTTGGTCGGGTTTTCGTCAGAAAAAACGAGCAAACACCAATCATTCTAATTAAAAGTGAATCGCAAGTTCATCATCTGTTGCAAGTAGCATGACTAGTTAATTTCCTAATTTTGTTTAAGAATGTTAGCCTGCTTAGTCTTAGTCTTTTAGTCTTAATATATTTTATTTGTTTGTATGGATTTTGTGAGCTCATGTGCATACAAAAACATCACATTATGCCATTTTTCTCATATACACTTAAAAAAAAGAACTTCACACACACCTATGCATTAGTGAGGGATGTTAATATTAAAACTCCGTTAAGTAATCTACCTTGTTATATTCAAATAATTTACGCACTGTCTTCGTTGTTAAGAATGTTTTATACTCAGGTTTCTATCTGTTCGCACTTTTATTTTTTACAGATAACACTGACTTAACAATAAAATATTTAATAAAATAATCAAATTGCTATGAACAGATCTTTTACTAACGAAAGCGAATTAGACAACATTGCAACAGCACACGCTGTAAAATGTGAAATTGATGAAGTGATGAAATATATACACATAAGCGATCGAGATGTAACAATTGTGACACAAAACATTCGCAGTATTTATAATAACTTGGACGATTTACAGGTTACACTTGAGCAATTAAATTTTGAAATTGATGTCCAAATACTAACAGAGTGCCGTCTAAGCTCTAACAAAAACATTCCATGCATAACTAATTATGATTCATTTGCTACAACAAATCATATAAATCAGAATGACGGAGTAGTTGCATTTGTTAGAAAAGCACACGAAGTTAATTTTGTAGAGATACAACTTGTACATGCATCTTGCCTTCAAATTTCCTTTCGAGATATTGTAATAATAGGCATATATCGTTCTCCATCGAATGTCAATGCTGAAAGCTTTATAGATTCCCTTAATTCATATTTAAATAAACTGCATGGTTATAGAAATATTATATTGACGGGGGACATAAATATAAATTTGATAGAAAAAGAAAATGAACCAACTCAAGAGCGTAACAACCGAATAAACTATCTTAACATGCTCTCGGTGCATGGTTTTCTCCCTGGACATCTTTTTCCAACTAGAGGAAATAACTGCCTGGATCACTTCATGTTAAACGTCGACACAAATAAAAAGCAAGCTTTTGTCGCCGTAATTGAGACAACGGTAACAGATCATGAAATGGTTCTACTAAAGCTTTTGAATAGTTCAAATCCAAAAAGTTCATATGTGAAAACTACTCAAACTCTTGATTATGAGCAAGCTGTAAAAGAGTTGAACAACATAAATCTCCTTTTGGAATGTACTGACCCAAATGAATTAACTAATAAATTAATTGACAATATAAAAGTTGTAATACAAAGAAACACCAAAATAATTAAATTAAAGAGAAAAAATCGTACAAGTAAACCGTGGATTACCCCGGGTATTCTAAGATGCATCACAAACAGAAATAAGATGCAAAAAAAGTTGCGACAAGATCCTACAAATGAAACTCTAATAATAACTTATAGGAGATATCGTAATTATATCAATAATTTAATAAAAAAGTTAAAACGTAACTATGAGCGAGAACTACTGGCTAAATCAAAAGATAATAACAAGAAATTATGGCAATGCATAAATTGTATGGCAAACATAAAACCTAAGAAAACTCCAAATATAAATTTGTTTAACCTTAAACCTCCTCCTGTGGATTCTGTTAATGCAGTAAATGAGTACTTTGCTAATATTGGTAGTGATTTGGCTAAAAATATCTCGACGGCTGATTTTGGATGCGAGTACAATGAACATAAATCAGGAACACAATTAAACTCATTCGTATTACTAGAAGCTGATGAAGGTGAGGTAGAAGATATTATAATGAACCTTAAGACAGACAGTGCACCTGGATGGGACAATATACCCACCAGATCTTTAAAAATAGCTCATACACAAATCGTACCTGTCATAACCCGTCTGGCTAATTTATGCGTCCAAACTGGTATTTTCCCAATGGTCCTTAAGGAGGCTATAGTAACACCAGTGCATAAGAGTGGAAGTGCAGATTGCGTCAGCAACTATCGCCCTATATCAGTCCTGACATCCATCACAAAGATTATGGAAAAGCTCATTAACACTAGACTTAAAAACTACTTAGATGGGACACAAATTCTTTCTGATTCACAATATGGCTTTAGACGCGGTCGATCTACTGAAGACGCTGTTACTGAGTTGACTTCTTTAATAGTTCAACATGTTGACAATCATCAAAAAAGTCTAGGAGTGTTTCTTGACATAAAAAAAGTCTTTGATGTGGTTTCTGTTCCGATCCTTTTACAAAGACTGGAAGCATATGGGATTCGTGGTATTCCACTTGCATTATTAACTAGCTACCTAGAAAACAGAAAGCAGCGAGTTAAGCTGGGTGATCACATAAGTGATCAAGCTGTAATATCATATGGTGTACCTCAAGGGAGCGTACTCGGTCCAACGCTATTTTTGATATATATAAATGAGTTATGTAATCTTAAATTACATAATGCAAAGATATTCTCATATGCGGATGACACAGCCATAATATTTAGAGGGAATTCATGGAACGAAGTCAAAAAAATCACTCAGGAGGGATTGTGTAAAGTGACACGCTGGCTCAATGCGTATCTTCTCACTCTAAATATTGGTAAAACAAAGTATTTGTGTTTTACTATTGATAAGAGAACGCAACCTAAAGAAGACTTTCAAATAAGAATGCATGAGTGCGGAAATGCAAGTAACTTAACCTGTCCCTGCAAATTTATCGAAAAAGTTTCATTTATCAAATATCTAGGTGTTGTAATAGATGAACGCCTATCGTGGCACTTACATATAGACATGATCATGGGCCGGTTAAGGAAACTTATATGGGTATTTAAAAAATTGAGACATATAGCTTCTAAGGCCTTACTGAGCAAAATTTATATCGCATTAGCCCAATCCATAATTTGCTACTGTATTCCTGTTTGGGGAGGAGCTGGTAAAGTCAAATTTTTGGAATTGGAAAGAACACAAAGATGCCTGCTCAAGGTCATGTATTTTTTACCTTACAGATTTTCTTCTGATGAACTTTATAACCTTAGTAGTGTACTGTCTGTAAGAAAATTATATATTCTAAATTCTACACTTAAATTGCATAAGTCACTGTCATATGACCCCACTATTTTAAATAAAAGAAGAAAGTACAAAGTTATCCCGACCTTAATTACTCACACTGCTTTTGCTGCTATACAATACGACAATCAGGTTAACATTTTATATAATAACCTGAATAAAAAATTGGATATATACCCTATGAATCATTATCGCTGTAAAGAAACCCTAATCGATTGGCTAAAGACACTCAATTATACAGAGACAGAAAGACTAATAAAATCTATTCGATAATGCTTTAGATTGGAGTATGTATTAACAACCTTGAATTAACACATTTTTCCTCACATACACTCACACACACATACAGTTACTCTCACTCACACATATATATACATACACACTGACAAATGCACAAGCACTTAGTAAGATGGGCATTGAATAATAATGTTAGTATTGTTTTCCTTATTGAATCGGTAATGCTATTGTCTCTTTCTTTTCATTATTTATCATAAAATTTATAAGTATACTTCTATATAACGACTGGAAGAGCGGTGGCCTCCTGATACAGGTATTATATGTACTTAAAAGGAGGCACACCATGATGTTCGTTATTGTAAATTGTGGAGAGATAAAAAAGTATTATTATTATTATTATTTAAATATATTTATAATTTACTCTTCCCGACCCCTCGACGATTCGAGGGGGGGGAGGATTCCCCCCGGCAGAGGAGGCCAGACGGCCGGGGGTCAGGGCGACAAAGAGAGAAAACGGCGGACGATCCTTGCGTTATCGAGCAAGATCGCCCGCTGGAGCCTCGCAATCATTGGTCCGTCACGGAGTCCCAACCTCTTCAGATGGTCGTGAAGAGAAGTCGGGACTAGGCCATTCGTTGACACTACGACTGGGATGATCTCAGTGGATGACACTCGCCACATATCGGTAACCTCGTGCGCCAGGTTCAGATATTTAAGTTTTTTATCTGATTCGGCTTTCACGAGGTTTTCATCGAATGGGACGGTGACATCCACTAAGAACACCCGAGATTCCGCCCGGTCCATCAGTACGATATCAGGCTTGTTCGCAGGAACAGTCCTGTCCGTAATGACGGACCGGTCCCAGTATAATCGAGCGCGGTCATTTTCAAGAACTGGCTCCGGCACATACTTATAGTACGGCACCTTTTCGCCTATGAGGCCGTATTTGAAGGCTAGCTCGAGATGGAGTATTTTGGCTGCTTGGTCATGTCTGTGCAAATACTCGGTATTAGCCAGTACAGGACAACCGGAAGTAATATGCCTGAGTGACTCACCGGGCTGGTGACAGGCTCTACAAACATCCTCTGTCCCATCCTTCAGGATATACTTCCGGTAGTTTCGGGTCATAATGACCTGGATTATTATTATTTATTATTATTATTATTATTATTATTATAAATAAATGAAATGCTGTAAATACATATAATTTTTTAATTCAATATAGATATATAACAAATTGGCGACGAGATGTCGGAAAATATAAAAAAACTAAAGAAAGTACGCGCTTCTTTACGAGGATTACTAACAAGAAGTGAAAATTATGTAAGTCAATTGGAAAATTTGCCTAATGAAGAAATCGATTCTAGGTTGAATTCCTTACAAGATCTATTACAAAAGTTACAAAATTTGCAAAAAGATATAGAATTTGAAATAGATGACACCAATTTAGACGAGGAAATACAATACAGATTTGATTTTGAAGAGACTTACATTAAAATTAGAACAAAATATTTGACCTAAATGAAAGGTTACTTCAAATCAAATACTGTCTACGGCGCACTCCTATTAGAGAAAATCGGTCACCATATCAGTTGATGTTTGGAAGAGTTATTCGTACAAAATTACAGGCGATGGTTCATAAGCCGAAGCAAAATCAGGGTCGAAATGCAAGTAGAATCAGCCCTGATTCTACTTGCATTTCGACCCTGATTTTGAAAAATGAAATGCTGTAAATACATATAATTTTTAATTCAATATAGAAATATAACAAATTCTAGTAAAAATTTAAAGGTTTTCTTTGCTGTTCAATAGTATAATCTTAATACCCAAATAAATATTTTGCGGCGTGGCTGTTTATTTTGCTGATGCATCATAAAATACGCTACCTTTTTGTATTTAAATTGCTGACCGTTATCATGATTGTTTACAGAACATGAATTGCAGACAGTTTTAGTGCTGAGAAAGTATTTGTATGCTTGCCCATTGATTTATCGGCTGTTTTCTTTTTGCTAACCAAATTTTTAAATAAAATGCCAATTGTTACTTTTTTAATAAATTATATCACTTTTTCATCTACCAACCTTGTTTTCTTTATTTTCTCTTGTTTATTCATCAAAGTTTCTTTTACAAATAATATAATACAAAGATTATGTAGGTATTTCAAGTTTTCTATGTTTACTACTAAACAAGATGCTCTGAACTAAAATTGTGATACAGTACGCACGGTATCTCACTTAATGAGGAGTAAGCGAAATTTATTAAAGTTTGTGAGGATGAATGTTGGTTACTCTCATGCAAAAACTACTGAACGGATTTTGATGAAATTTGGAATACGAATAATCTTTTACCGGTGGGAAGCGCCATCATACGCTGGTAACATAGGTTATAATTACTATACTGACGCAACGGAGTCGCAAGAACAATGAGACTTTTAGATGTCCAACAAAACACGATCAAAAGATTGCTTAAATATTTACAAATAATTGATAAATTCACGCCACTTTTAACAAAATATTATTTTCTTAAAACTGGCGTGAATTTATCTATTTAATTAATAATAATCATAAATAGGATTGGTACGTAAGTGTGAAACGAATAGAAGTTTAATAGGTAATAGTTTAGCCATGCCCCTAACAATGGAAATTATATTACTTTATTTATAAGTAGTTGTTTTGTAGCAGTTTCACGAAATACTAACTTTTATTTAATATGACTTCAATGTCGATACAAATATCGATATCATGGGTCGCGCCCTATGACAGTCCGCCATCGAAGAATTTGCATTTCAAGTTTAGGCATATACACTTATTTCGTAGGTATGGCCGGTCCTCTTCTTTAATGTCTATGGTCTGTATTTAACCCTGGAATAATGTAGAATATAAAAGGATATTTTACCTTTATAAAGAACAATGTACTAAAGATGTGGCTGTATGGATATTTCCAAAGCCGTTAATAAATAAACAAAAAAAAAATCCTGGGATAATGGAAATATGACAGCCAAGACCAGACAAAGCAGAGTTTGATAAACAACTTTGTTTATTGTTAAACTTTTGAGATTTCTTTCAGTGAAAGTGTTGATACGTTAGTTTTATATCATGTCAGACTGTGACTCTCAAAAACCAGAATGCTCTAAAGATAACATTTCCACTAACTCAATTGACGAAGGTTTACCAAGAGAGCTCAGTCAGCTGAGTCTTTCCAGTGCATCGAGTCAAGATGAATTTTATTGTGATAAGGGACATTCCGAAACAGCTCTTAAGAATATATTTCAATATTTCCAATCCCAAAAGCTATGCGACGTGACTCTAATTGCTGGAGGGTGTAGGTAAGTGGTTTAAAAATAAAAAAATATTGGCGCATTTTACAATTTATAGCTGGCCTCGTTTAAAACTTCAAAGGACAAAATGTATAGTTTTATGAATGCTTTTTTAGGATTCCAGCTCACAAAGTGATGCTGGCCTCATGCAGTGAGTACTTTGCGGCTATGTTCACTGGATCTCTAAAAGAATCACAATTAACAGAAATAACTTTAGAACGTGTTGATTCACAAGCACTCCAAGCTCTTATACGATATTGTTATACTGGTACTATAGGTATGTTATAAATCTCATTTAGATTGCATAATATTTTAGTATTTTATTACTGCCTTGTTTTTAACTTTGATAATAAAAATAACTCATTGCAGAATTGAGAGAAGAAACTGTGGAGATACTTTTATCAACTGCCAATCTACTACAATTAAACACAGTGATAGAAGCCTGTTGCACTTTTTTAAAGAAGCAGCTTGACCCATGCAATAGTTTAGGGATTGCTTTGTTTGCTGAACAACAATCTTGTATGAATTTACATAAAAGTGCAATGGAGTATACATATCAACATTTCATGCAGGTAAACATCATCGGTTTCTGGGAGCGTAATTTTGGCTTATAGAGCCATTATATTATAATTAAATTATACTAATTGACACATTCTAAAATTGTTCTATGGTACAGACTGAAAAAAATTTGAGAGCTCTGCAGATTAATATGAAGAAAGTTACAGGTTATTCCTTTTTTTTTTTATTTGTTAGGTTATGCTAACTTGCATATTAACAGAATTCAGGGGCCGTCCATTAATTACATTAATCACAAGGGGGAAAGGAGGTCCATAAAAAAATCATGAAATATCACAAGGGGAAGGGGGATGTAGTACCATATCATATGTATTTATTTTTTTCTCAAACATGTGATTACTAAACCAAAAAGCAGTG
Source organism: Diatraea saccharalis (assembly GCA_918026875.4). Lineage (NCBI taxonomy): Eukaryota > Metazoa > Arthropoda > Insecta > Lepidoptera > Crambidae > Diatraea > Diatraea saccharalis. Next base: position 7,978,717 of record OU893349.1, read on the forward strand.
TCAAAAATTAAGATTTTTTTGTAGGTATTAAAAATAATTAATTGACAGACCCTGAGCAAAGCTACACTACCTATCAGTTTAAATTGAAGAAATATTGCTATAGAAATATACCTGGTACAAGAACAAAATATTAAAAAAAGACAAGACTATAATATTTTACTAAAATAAATTTCAACTTAAAACTTTCCAAAAAAAAATGAGAAGAATAATAGATGAAATAAAAAAAATAAAACAGACTTCAAAAAGATTTCAAAAAGTTAATTGAAGTATGACCAAAGTTTTAAACAGATTATTAATATTATCTACAAGATTTGACTTTAGTTAGAGGTTCTTAAATATTTTTTGTATAAATGTCACCAAAATTACAAATACCAAATAAGTAACTTGATGTTAAAATAGCAAAAAAAACATTATTTTTGTGTTGAGATGCAAGATCTATCCGTTGAATACTATTTTATTCCCTTTATAATATTTATCTTCTGTCATTCTTACATAAAGTTTGGTCTTTTTATTTAAATTCATTGATATTGGGCCTAAAATGCAGAACAAATTGATGAGGTGCTATCTTTTACTTACTCAACAAAATTCAACACACTAGAAGCCAAAAATTGAGAAACATTAAAAATATTGTAATACCACTTACCACTTATTCGCCAGAGGGTGTCAAATTGCATGAACATTTATAAGTATTCCTTCAGTTGTTACTGTTGCTCTCAGCATTAATGTTATTCATGGGCTGATTTATGGTATCCAGTGTTCACCCCAGGTACACTAATAAATGAGATGTTGTAAAAATTACAAATAATAAAATTATATAGCAAAAGTCTTTGTACTATGGAAATCTGGAACAGCAAAGAATAACCTTATAAATGATGATAACTTAAAAACAGCATCCAAGACACCTGTATGTAGAAGTTATCAAATTATTCCCTATTCTTTCGATAGCATATAAGATTTTAAATTTTATTAATAGTGATTAAATAATATCTGGAACACTAATAATTCAATTCAATCATTTTTAGGTTGTAAAACATCAAGAATTTTTATCACTTCAAACTGAACAGCTATCAAGTTTACTTAAGTCAGATGACCTAAATGTCATTACTGAAGAAAATGTGTTTGAGAGCATGATGACATGGGTGCAACATGATATTGCCAATAGAGAACATCACTTGGCAACATTACTTAAATTGATCAAGTTACCTTTGCTCTCATCAGAGGTATGAATTTTGTCTTTTAATAATAGAAAAAAAAATTGTTTTCTTTTTCTGAATTATATCAGTCATGCACAGATATGCTAGCCATAATCATGCTGCCTCTGAATATATAATAATAATAATAAATATTAACAATACATAATAATTAACTTTTGACTTAGTTATTTTTAAATAATAAAATTGACTGTGAAAAATAATTGCATTTTTTGAAGTTGGATTTATTTCAAATAATGATGATAATCTTCTGTTTTTTGTGAATGACACGAATTTAAGATATATTTATAAGAATATTTTTTTTTTTTGTGAAAACAAAAACCTTCTTTGAAAAAGTTGAACCCATAAGCTATTGAATAAAAAAGAATTTAGAAAATATGCCTGCAATTCATAGAGAAATTGGTGAATGAATATATAAAAAAATACATAGGAGATACCTCCTATCAAATATATAACTGTCTCCTTTTGGTTTTATAGTTTATTAAAAAAGGATGAGATAAAGGAGAGAATATGTTTAAAATGTAATGACTAACTGACTGATGTGATGATAATTACCTATTTTGTTTATTATACATCTCTTATTTTTAGTATTTAATAGACATAGTAGAGCAAGCTTGTGGTAATGTGCCTGAATGCCAACCGTTAATAATGGAAGCAGTGAAATGGCATCTTCTTCCTGAACGCCGAGCCCTTCTCTTCTCACACAGAACACGGCCAAGAACTTCAACAATAGGACGCCTTCTAGCTATTGGTGGTATGGACTGCATAAAGGTTAGTATTTTTACATCCATTTATTTCAAAAACTATTTATTGTCAATACTAAGATTACAATGTAATTATTAATTTAGGGAGCCAGTAATATGGAGATGTATGATCCACGGACTAATACCTGGACGCCCTTTATGAGAATGGGTGCGAGAAGACTTCAATTCGGCGTCGCTGTGATACAAAACAAACTCATAGTTGTAGGAGGACGAGACGGACTTAAGACTTTGAATACGGTATTTATTTGTAATTGCCTTGAACAAAGTGTTTATAAATTACATAGTTATGTTTCAATAATCATTTAATTTGTCAACAGGTGGAATGCTTTGATCTTACATCTCAGACCTGGAACACTTTAGCTCCAATGAATACTCATCGTCACGGTTTAGGCGTCGCCGTATTGGGAGACGGACCAAACTCGCCCGTTTATGCAGTAGGTGGACATGACGGCTGGATATATTTGAATTCTGTTGAACGGTAAGTGAATCATTTGAATAAATACTTTTCAAACTGTATTTTCATTTTGACTTGTTTCGAAGTATTATCACAGATATTTTAATAAATACAATACTAGTAGTATTATGAAGTAGTAAGTATTATTTCAACAGAGAAGCACTAGCACATAGAATAAAGAAACCGGCGGCGTGATGCTGTTTTATATATAATAAGGATGATGAATAGGTAAAAAAAAAGAGTCCATCAGTCAATAATAGAAAAATATTAGATACATATTTTTAGCTTAAATTTAACAAGACTAAATGTACAAAAGCGTGACTTTAAGTGAATTTTCACTCAATGTATCGCCGTAAAATACAGGCAGTCCTCGACTAACGTCGTTTCTATTTACGTCGTTTCAAGTTACGTCAAACAATGTTTTAACACTTCCTCAAGCATATGTCAATTGTTTCGATTTCCGGCATAGGAGAATTCACTTGTCGCGAGGTCGATGACCGTGGGGTTTTAATGTTAATAACAAAATTTGTGAAGCCTATCAGTGTTACCAAGACCTGTATGATAGCGAGAAGAAAGATGCGAAGCAATTAAGAATTTATAGTTTGTTTAAGCCGAAAGTTTAATTTATTATTTCTCATTGCATATATTGATTATTAAAGTTTTATTATTATTATTGAAATATTAAAAAAAAAAACTAGCAATTTCATAAGTACATTTATAATTATTTTAAGTTTAATTATTTACTTTTTGATAATAAAGTATGTATATCCTTTGTTATAAATGTAGTTTTTTGTTTATTTTGAATCCGTTTGGAACCTAACCCTTGAGTTTTACATGTAAACATATGAAAACACATGTCTCGACTTACGTTTCGCTTTACGTCGCGTATTTCGAGAACCTAACATGCCGTAAGTACGAGGACTGCCTATATTGATTATGCAAAATATAAAAAAATACTTTCATATTCTTCAATAATCTTCCTGATTGAAAAAAAACATCCCTATGGTATTTAATTTATCTGCAAAAACGTATCGAATTATAATAGTTTTATTAATAACCATGTATAAAATCATGTACCATATTAGTATAGTAATCATTCCAATGCCAATATTAATAAGATGTGTTCAAAGCAAAATTTTAAGGTGTCTTATGTGATATAAAAGTTAGATTTTTACTAAGTATAGGTAATACATATATGTTCTTACAATTTTTTTTATTTGGGGTTAAAAAAATACTCATGCATTATTCCTATTGGTATAGTTGGGACGCATGCTCTCGTACTTGGACTATCGTGTCGCCTATGACGGGCGCTCGTAGCACATGCGGCGTAGCTGCGTTACGCGGGCGACTGTACGCGGTGGGCGGCCGCGATGGTGCCGCTTGTCTACGTTCCGTAGAGTGCTACGATCCTACTACCAACCACTGGACGAATTGCGCGCCAATGACACGTAGACGCGGTGGCGTCAGTGTGAGTATATCTGTATATCTACATAGTCATACTCATTCTACATAACCGAATCTCATAGAATATTTCTTCTGTATAGCTGTTAATTTCTCTCATTATCCTATCAAACAGAATAGGGCCATTTCAGTATAATATAATTATGCATGATCATATCGCCATAGATTTCAATTATGCCCTTGGGCTGGATTGAGATTAAGATTGAGTTCATTATAAATTAAAAAACATATATAATTATGTTAGTATTTGTTCATAACGTAATTTATGAAGCAAATCAATTGTACTTAATAAATTATTACAAATGCACTTAATGATAAAAAGATTGATATTAAAGATCTAGCTTTTTTATTCAACGATTATTATATGTTATGTGTTAACTGCACATCATGTTATACCAAGCTGTCAAATGTCTATGTAAAATCATTACGAAAATTTTGAAAATTTGCTAATCAAATTTGTTGCTTTCTGATCTGTAGTAAGTAATGAGGAAGTATTTAAAAAAAACGAAAGCACTAAAAAAGACACATCTTATTCAGTTTCTTGAAATGTGACATTACACGATGCTTCGTCACGGTCGGCGTTTACATTCTTGTAATTCACATATTATAAATTTTATAATTGGTATTAATACAAAAAATACTACATTGCTATGGTTTACATATAGGTTACCATCATATTTATTATCCCATTAATAGGTTCATGATGAAATTGTCTCTAAAATTAGGTATGTGCATCAACTGGCTACTTATACGCGTTGGGTGGACATGAAGCACCAGCTAACATAGTAGGGGGGCGACTTGCGTGTGTTGAGCGATACGATCCCGTTACCGACACCTGGGTACTACTCGCCAGGCTCTCCTATGGCAGGGACGCCATCGGCTCCTGTCTCCTCGGTGATCGGATTGTCGCTGTCGGTTAGTTTACTTACATATATTTATTAGATATACATATATGTTTTACATGTAAGCCGTGGAAGGTCTACCCCGATCAAATTGCTCGTATGTTATCAATATTGTAAATTATCGATAACACACATCACTAATGTAAATTCTTTTATTGAATTATTAAAAAACAACTCACTACAATGAAGACACACCCAGCCAAACTGAGATATAGAAAAGAATTTTCCCAGCCATCAAATGATTATGAGATCTCTAAGATATATCATTATATGAGTAACAGTATAACATATACATATAATAATGTCTTTTAGAACGTAAGTATCCATGTTACCACATCGTTATAAGATCAGTATATACTTTCAATCAATTTAGAAGCTAGTGGCACAAACGTCCATTTAAATTGTCATTCATTCATTAGAGCTTAAAGTCATTAAACATTAAATGGAAGTTTGAGCAACTCACCGTAAATCTACAATTAAAAAAATAATAGGGTAAAATTTTTTAATTGGCTATCTGATTACATAACTGATAGGAATGCTTGCACTTATTGATGTAGCAGCCATCACACAGAAAATGTGATTATTTTTCGAAATATTTGTTATATATAATTAAAATAAAAAGTTGCAATGCTCGTTCTGCTCATCAAAAGACGTCCTGAGTTTTTGACTTTAACTTACCATGAATATAACAGAATATATTTGAATTTACCATCTCAAAGTACCTGGGGCTGATGGATGTTAGTACGCCGTCGCAATCACATGCGAATGGGAAACAGTTGCAAAATCTTGCCAGTTGTATGTCAAAGTTTCGCATGTGCTGTGTCTCGCTCTATTATTAGCTCGAAGAAATAACTAACTAAAATAATAACTGCCAATAAGGTGCCAATAATTACACAGACGGCGTAGTGGATAAGCGCCGTTAAGCAACTTTCGCAAAGGTCGGTCAAGGGATGTGTGACCAAAAAATTATTATCTCGGGCTACTCCGTGCTTCGGAAGGCACGTTAAGCCGTTTGTCCCGGCTGCATTTGCATTCGTTAATACCCTCCAATCCGCATTGGGCAAAATCAAAGTCAAAATAATCTTTATTCAAATAGACTTCTTAAAAGTACTTTTGATTCGTCCAACATTTTTTCCCCTACCACTCGTTCAGGGCGTCTTTTGGCTGATAAGAAGAACGAGCAAGGAACTCACCAGCTCTAATAAGAGTAATGACATTTACAAAAACCATGTCATTACCAGATCAATACATTATAAACAGAGAGAAAAAAAAAACTATGGTCTTATAATGATAACATAACCATTTAATAAAAATGGAAACAAGATAATGAGTTTAGAAGTAATCAGCTATCCAGTTGCTGGATCATCTCAAGTCCAAGCGTTCTTATTTGTTATATAATCGGATACCTTATAATAAACTTTTTAAATAAGTATTTTTTTAATGGTAGATTTAAACTGCATGATATCTAATTGTTGTATTTTGCTTGGGACCTTATTGTAGAAGCGCACACAAAGACCCTTAAATGAGTTATAAACTTTTTGCAGTCTAGTGACAGGCACCATTCATTTATTTTTATTTCTTGTATTAAAAATGTGTACAAAGGGCATACTCCTTATCCATCCATAAGGAAGGCCTGAACCCCTGCAGTGGGGACGTAAAAGGGCTGATGATGATGATGACACACGCACACGTTTCGCATTCAGGATTGCACCCCGTCCCGATTTCGTGTGACAATTTCTCGAAATTTGACAACCCTGTTCACATTCGCATGCGTTTGCGTCGGTGTACTACCACATTAAGAATATATTTGTATGCCAGGCGGTTACGATGGCATGCAATACTTACACGTGGTGGAGGTGTACGACTCCGAGTCGAACTGTTGGCGTCAACTGGCGCCGCTTACTATGGGACGGGCGGGCGCGGCCGTCGTCGCGATACCGCAACCGAAGAGTGTGTTCTGATATCGTGTGTACCAGTTGCACGTCTTCGTGCTTGCGTGACGTCACCACACATCTAACGTGAGTTTAGCCTTACCAACTCTATTTTATATATATACATATAATAAGTTGAGATCTAAAAATAAATTTAATTATCAAAATTTCCCGCGAAAACGCCATCTTTTGTCATGGCGTCGCTATAACGTCACGCCCCTCTGATAATGTTCTATAAATGCATTCTCTAAGTTCTGATGTGAGTAGGAGGAGCGTGACGTCACCCGCTATTTGCGCGTGACAACCAGTATCAAATATTTGAGTTTTCATAATTAAGTAATATTATAAATATAATAAGCATAAAAGTTTGATTCTCGGTAATAGTATATTGAAGAATACCCGAAAAAAATAATAATATGTATTTATTTTTGTTTACTGTCTACACACGTATTTCTACAAGACAATTGCCTACTTGATTGTTTTAAGAAGAGTATTTAATAACTTTAATATCAGATTTATTTCCCTCCGACAAGCGTTATTAAATTAAGGAATAACATATTTTTATTTTATTCATTTAAATTGACCAGCGAAAACAATATATTACGTGACATTTCGAGTTGTGAGGTCACATACCAATAAACATAAGTAATGGGTGCACCCGCAACAAAGACGTTAAGTTTTAGTTTATTGAAATATGATGTCGCACGATGCTTCGTCATAGCCGCCCGCGTTTCGGCTCTTGTAATCCACATTATAAATTAAGTAAGTTAATATTGCAATAAGAAAGTACACTTACGATTTATATTTAAAAAAAACTATAATTATTGTGTACATATAAATTGCCATTTCCAACATATTTAATAATTTAATAAAGTAACTGTTAGTTAGCCAATTTCCACTATTCAATTAAGTTTGATATAAATAAATACCTCTTTAGTATCTCTATCTATAAAAAATCAGCAAAAAACTAAAGGTTGCTTATCCTAAAGCTTAGCAGATTATACTGTTGAAATGAAAATAATACTGTAATAAAACCTCGTTTCGATTCTTTTGACCGATGAGTGACAAGCATTATAAATAGTTTTTCATTTCTATAGTTTTAGTCACATTGCTCTGTCATTGAATACTGTGCGGGCATTTTTCATTAATTTCCATATTAATCGTTTGATCAACCTAACAACCCATTAAACCGAACCGGACCAGACCGGCAGAAATCCACACCACGGAACCGATTTCCAGTTCACTAAGCTTTACTAAAGATATAAAATGGCATAAATCTGCATTATTTTTGTAATAACGACTTACAACCAGAGATGTTCATTGAAATAGATTGAAGTGCTTCAAAGTGCAAAAAAAACAATATAGTTCAATAGGTCATCGAAGTCTATTGAAGGCCAATGAAGTTAAATAGTCCATTAAATTCATTCTACTGTCGGCGGTATCGTATACAGATTTTATCTTTACACGCTCGGGATAGACTTGCTTGTCGTGTCTGGTCCGGTGTCTCATGTAAAAAGTATTTTATTTAAATTCAATAATGTTAATAACATTATTCATTTTGTTCACAGAGTTTTGAGTGATCGTCAAGTTTACCAAAATAAAAGAATCCACGTTTACAACCATTCTTGGCATACTGATCTCATTAACTTGAAAAAGAAATCATTAGGATAATTATACTTATGGTAGAATCCTTTTATTTGGAAATTTTAATTGTGTTTATACTGATTTACATATTTGTAGACTGCTAGTGTAATTTTACCTATGTACTCTCTTAGATATAATGCGTATTCGGATTATTTTTATTTAAGAATATAGACTTTTATAATGTTTTAAGAAAATTATATGTAGATTGGCAAATTGTATAATCATTTTAAATTAAAATAAGACAAATTTAAATTTATTTTATGTAATTTCAAGAAAAGTTGAATCTTTTTTTATAAAGCTACAAGATATACTGTTTAAGACACCATATTCCAGTTGTATAGTAGTTGGATTATGACTTCACGGATTTAATAAACACGTAAGTGTCAAAAAATATATAAAGAAAAAACCAAGGTATTTGACTTTAACGGTGCTAGGTCGTTAAGGGATCATCCAATTTTCTCACATAAGCCTCGAAAGGAAGGAAGGGAGGCGGGAAAAAAATCACGAAATATCTTAGGGACTGTAGTGAAATATCACGTTTTTTCCCCAATGGGCAATGGATTCGGAATCACGGCAGTATGCACCGGTCTCTTGTAATCACGCCAATACAATGTCGTCCGCCAGATCGAAATATATATTCAAATGTTGACCCTGAATGGCTTTGTAAAACCGACATAGATATATACAAAAAAGCACATTGTTAACAACTGACTAGCAATCAAAATATCACGTGATTAATGGACGAACCTTACATATATGCAAAGAAATTGAGTGGCTTTATCGCACGAGCAAGCGATGCGATTACTTGCACAATGAAGTTACCCTGAAAGTAGAATTTTAACTGTATTCACATCAGAGGCGTAGCGGCCGGACCCCGTAAAAAAAATTGTTTGGGGGGCCCCTATGAAGGGTAAAGATTTCTCACAAAAGAAAAAAATGAACTTTAATCGTTTGTACATCGATTATTGTGGCATTCCCCCGTTGAAGTAAATGACTTAAACGGAGAATTTCCGCAGCCCGCGAAAACGATATAGGTGTTGCCAACTTTGAAAAACAATTTACGCGGAATTTGTTTTTACTTTTGTCACTTTTGAAATAAAAAGAAATTTGGGAAGTTCTTATTAATTATTGAATATACAGTTACGGCTGTAGCTACGCCCCTGATTTTCATAATCACAAGATAAATACCCATCATAGCAATATTATAGATAGTATTTTTGTGCTCGCTGAATTCAAAATCACACACATTCTAGGTCTAAAGAAATTTGTGTGTTTAATCCAGTCGTACGCTGAAATCGCACCGTTTCCTCGTACGATCGCAAACAATTTGAATATATTAGGCGTCCGCTTCGAGTTGTCTGTCGACGACAGTCACTGAACGACGTCATAGGTAAATAAACTGGTACAAAAAACTTACTCGACTTAATTTTCCATCAATTAAAAACGAGTTGGGAGTTAACAAATAATTCATCGTCATCAATCATCACATGTTATGTGAAAACAATACCTGATGCATAAAAAACAGGAGCGATAATAGTGACCGATTATGACAGATGTAATTGTTGAAGCTAGCGGTACGGTTAGGGAATCTGTCTAGTTATGCGGTACGGTGAAGCGTGGCAGGCTAGCTCGAAGTGAACAGCTACCAACACCCACCCAAAGATTATTTTATTATTGTATCTATAATCAGAATTTATGATTATGGCCAAGATCCTTCTGCTATACAAAATTTAGTAAAGTTATAAAGTATATGTGCTTTTCCGATTTTGTTATACTTAAAAACAGTATTAATTTTGTATTATTTACTTTTATTTGTGTGCTATTTTATATCCACTATTTTTATGTTATAATATAAAAACAATAGGTATTCAGCGGACTATCATAATCATACGAATGAGTTTTTGTATGGGATTGCCCTGTGATGTTAAAACTGTATAGGAATGTCAATTTCAAATGCAGGATAAATTGTATTCTTGTCTTATATCCTACCTTCCAAGTAAAGTAATTGGGAGGTTTAAGTAACTATAGTAAATGTATTTAAGTAACAATAGCAAGTCGCATTTTTTATAAAAAAAAAATACAGTAATAAAATGAAATGAAAAATACTTTGTTTCGACTTTGACATATATTTTACCTTAGTAGCCTCGATAGCGCACAGGATAGTGATACCCGGGGCCGACATGAGGTGACATGCTTCTATACGGTTAGTCTTATGCTAGTGGCTTGCAATCCTATTTTTCCTTGCCACAGTAACTGCCTAACTCTCGCTTTATCTCGCGCCATAACTATATAAACATTTTATTGATATAATCAATGAATGTTAATGTTCTGTAAAATGTTCATATTTTATTATTTACATATTTAATCAATGACTTTAGCGTTTTAGTTTTTTTTTTTAATATAAAATTTAAAAAAGTATAATCATTTCGAAAAGATAAATAAACCAAAGTATTTATTAAATATTGACATAATATAAAACATATCATTGTTAAAGAATATTAACAGATTAATTGATAAAATCAATAAAACGTATTTATACGGCTATGACTACAGTTATAGCGAGAATTGAACAATCTAATAAAGGTCGGGGAAAGTCGCTAGATGTCCTACATCTGCCTACAGCGCAGGATTCATCGGCGTAGAGATCTATGGGCAAGGTCTATACCAGCAATGGATTCAGCAGCAATACTTCAGTATGTGGAAGTACTAAAAGTGTATGTATATCAGTCAGTATACAGTGCGAATGTCAGGTGCTTGGAATGTATCAACTCTTAAAGTCGATCAAGTTTTTGTATTCCTTATCCTACCGCCATCAGGTGTTCCATTACTTCTGTCTGCACTGGGTGATTATACCCTTTTAAGGTAACGCAGGGGAAATGTACCTTAAGCCTTAAACCAGAGTTCTCAAATCTTCATGTCCTGAGGACAGATTGAAGCGTGTTTGGATCCGGTATCTAGCAAGGGGGAATCCGGCCCCATAGGCAGTGGCGTAACTATACCGTTTGAGGCCCGTGACAAATTCATCGGACATTAAATTTTTTTCAGGAGTCAGGAGTAAGGAGTCTCCTCTGACCGGGGACCCTTCCAGCTGTGGCCCATGGCATTTTGCCGACTTTGCCACTCTGTAGTTACGCCACTGCCCATAGGGTATACTCTTAGTACTTCAACATACTGAAACATTATGCTTTAAAAAGCTCTTGCACATTTTGTCATGAGTTCGCAGACTATCAGAAATAGCAGGACCGCCAGAAACTATAGGTAGATTATTCTTGTTACTTTTATGAAGGGAATTTGCCATAATCGCCAAGTTGGCAGGTGGGCCAAAGATCCCAAGAAACAGCAGTTCTATCTCAGTTGCGTATGACTGTGTACTCAATAAAACCATTATTTATTTGTTAGAAGTGTATTAATAATATATATAAAGAGTCACTGGCCAATATTACATCAGTGGACAAATAAATTCCTGTTGTTACTCACATGAACAAATTATTCAAGCTGGTTTAAACTAAATTTTATATCAGTCACTTATGTTAGTAAAGGCACATGAGCCAAGTTTTTAACTAAAAAGAAGTGTACAAATAAAAATTATTACCTCTGTAACACTAAATACTGAGTAAGAAAGCCTTGGTTTTAAAATAAATATTAAACTTAAGCTTCATCATCACTGCCCGCTTGCTGTTTAGGCTTAGGTCCGCCTGCCCTCTTTGCCATTATAATTTGGTCAACTTTCAATATTGTTGTGGCAGCACCAACTGCATACTTAAGTCCCCAACTCTTTAAGACATATAAATCCAAAATTCCTTTTTCATTTGCATCTATGACGCCACTGTTTTCAGAATCAATATCATAACCAGCATTTTTATTGCCATTCTGTAAAAAAAAATATTAATATCAATAATATATTGGTATAAAAATGTGAATGAAAAAGTGGTGTGGTGATTAATAGTTATTTTATGGAACATGTGCTAGGTTATAATATATATATCAGGGGTGGACAACTTGTTTAGACCCAAGAATGACTTTTCACTGACACACCCAGTACGATCTACAAATTACTTTACTTATTAAAATCTTAAATGAAACAGCATAGTGTGTACACAATTATGTAGCATTTTTATTTTATTTATATTTTATGAATTGCCACAATTGACTGGTCTATCGTGATCAACCATGATATATGTATTTATGTAAAGATAAGTCTGATAGATTTATCTTTTGTCTCAATATTGGATCTGTAGAAAATATGCAGACAAATACTGATTAAAGTATTTTTTATATTCAAACCTTGATAACACATCTTTTCCATAACTTATCTTACCTTGTGTGCTTTGTAGATATTGTTGATTACTTCTGTAGCATTTGCCCCTGAGTTGTCTGCCAAAGCACGAGGGATACTTTCTAAAACTACTGCAAATTTTCTCACAGCATATTGTTCCAGCCCTGGTAATGTATCTGCATACTCAAGAAGCCTTTGTGCCAATTCAATTTCTGTTGCTCCAGCACCAGGTAAGAAACTAGCAAAAAAAACAGCATTCAGTGTCGAAGTATACAGCATTTTTTAATTGCATTGTTTTATAGAAGACATTGTAAAAACTTACCGTCCATCTCTAGAAATACCCTTGAATGTATTAACACCGTCATCAATAGCTCTTTCAATATCATCCATATAGTTGTCAGTGGAGCCCCTAATAACTACAGTAGATATGCGGGATTCAACACTTTGCATTTGGAATACTACAACCCTTGTATCTCCCAATTCTTCCACTTTAACAGTGTCGCAGTAACCAAGCTCTTGAGAAGTAGGGGTAGTCAGCCGTGGTAGCACCTTGGAGATGAGTTTATAATTATATCACATTACATTAACTACATATTTATTACTATTAAAATTTTTATACTTACAGTGGCATTTACTGTTCGAGCAAGGCGGCGAAGATCAAATTTGGAATTAAGACGAACAGCCATAACTCCAAATTTATTTAAGAAATGCAAAGCCATATCTCCAAATTTAGCTCCAGCAACAATAACTTTAACTCCAGCATCTGCTATGTCTTTAATCTGCTTTTCCAGAAGAGACTCTTCACCCCTACTGAAATTGAGAAGCTCATCTGCTGTTTTGATAAGAACTGTGCCCTTTGTTTCAGTTTGTGTAATATCTACTTGACAAGAGTAAACAGCTACTTTAGCTTGGTTTACTGAACTTATATCTCCTTCCACTTCACGCTTGAATACCATGCCAGATAGAACTTCAGATTGCAAAAGACCAGAACCCAGGATCTGAAAAGTTAAGGAAATTAATATGAATTTGTTACAATAATAATGTTTATTGATACAAATAAAAATGTTAAATGTCCATCTTAAGACTATAATTCCTACCTTGCATATTCTGACATTGTCCACATTGAATGTTGTTTTTTCAGGCAAAATGGCTACACATGCTTTCGCCACTAGTTCAGCAATAAAATCTTCATTTCCATACTGCTTGGACATTATCGATGGTCTGACACCTTTTACAACAGCTGCAACATCTTTATAGTCATTTATTTTATGGCATACTAGTTCCGGTAGTATTTCTAAGCACTTGTCCAAAGCTTTTTCATATCCTTCAGCTATTTCACTTGTGGTTACGCCTAAACGCAACAATTCTTCAGCAGCTTCCAAAAGAGCACCTGATAGTACAATCACAAAATTTGTACCATCACCAACTTCAGTATCTTGCATTTGGCTTGCAAGAACCATTAACTTGGCAGCAGGATGCTCAACATCTAGTTCTCGAATGATAGTGCCTGCATCACTAGTGACAAACTGTTTGTCAATGTGATTGATTATCATTTTATTCATACCATTTGGACCATAGGCAGAACGTACACTCTGAGCAAATTGTTTACAAGCATTAATGTTTCTATAGACAGCTTCTTCTAATCCAGAAAACATCTAAGAGAAGAAAAAAATAAAAATCGGTAAAAAGCGCACATAAAATAAATGACGAAAAGTTGGGAATTTGACGTTAAAAGACCTAAACACATTTTTTTTTTCAGTATTCATATAGTATTTCACATCGGTGTTATGAATTATCGAAAACATAGTTATAAATCGTAAGTTTTAAAAACATTTGTTCCTTTCACAACAGCCATGTAAAATCACTCTTTGGTTATGTATGGTGGAACTTACCCGTGCACCATCTTTCAACATTTGGGGTACCCCAGGAGCTTTTGGAACATGCAGAGCCATTTTTGATGTTTTCAAAGAAATTAATGTTAAATTTATGAAATAAAATGTATCGAAACTGTTCCTTGACACAAACTCGAGCACGCGCTTTATCACAGACTACAAAAGTACTCTTTGCAGACTAAGAAAGAAGAAGGTACCAATACCAGACCAAAGAGAATTTAAACTTAAATTCTGCTAAGGTCGATTAGATTTTATTCATAAAAATGCCGAAATTATGCCGAATAATAAAATCATCAAAATATTTGACTATCGAACTATGTGGCAATCAGTTGTCTTTGTTTAGTATAAAGTAGGTTTTAGTTGTCTTTGTTTAGAATAAAGTACGGTATATAATATTTCCATAACGCACAGAATTTGTAAACTTGACTATAGTTAAAACATTAACCAGTTGTTAACCCGCTATTTCGTTTTTGATGCCAAATTTAACCACTGGTTAATTTGTTGCCAGCACAATGAGTCGCTCTTTCGCTATACATTCCCAGATAGCAATTTAAACTTGTTTCTGACTTGCAACAAGTTTGATACATCAAAAAAGAAGACTTGCTTCAAGTATTCCATGACAACTGCATCAAGTTCAAATCAAACTTTCTAGTTTCAGTGTGACAAACTTGCAGTACCTTTGACGTATCAAAGGTAGTATAAATGTACCTAGGATAATTATAACTACTACTACCGTAGTAGTAATAATAATTTTCCTAGTTACTGACTCGAATACCTAGCAGATACACGGGTACTCGAGTGCCTGGAATACAGGTTTCGCGGCTAATATTACCTTAAATTTACCAAGTTCTTATTAATCTTTTGATCATTCAATTTTTTTTTTCCAAAAGCGATTGCGACTTTAAACTCGGACCACTGCACAAAGCCTAGCCTTAAAGCCAAAGTAGTTAACTGGAACAGTTGGTTTCGAATTCCATATTAAGATCACATTAAACGGCATATTACTTATACACTCTATATCTCTACTATATATAAACCTTAATTACCACTCACTGTCTCACGCACTCACTCAATGCTTTTTTCAGGCAGAAGGAGGTGGAAAATGACGTTTTCATGTATGGAGAGTGACAATATTTTTTTATCGAGTTGAAATGGTATTGCTATGCAGCCAAAAAACAAAATGGCGGCGAGATATTTTTTTAGTTTCTACATTATTCACTCTACGGTTACGATATTCAAAATGGTCGTAGATTTGGCTAAAAAAATGGCAATGAAAAAGGGTTTGATTAAAAAAAAAACAAAGTGGCCTGGAAAATTGGCATTTTTCGACCTCTATTCGGGCGATCGTCACTTCTTATGTGGTGGTTTCGGAGGGTAGATTTTTGCTCCTTCAGCTCGGAAGTATAGTCGATTATCACGTAGGGGGGTTTTTATTTGCGTGTCAATATGGCGGCGGTGGTGGCGGCCATTATGTTTCGGCAATGAAAAATCGCCAATTTCCAGTGAGATTTTCTCCAAAATCCGGCGTCGGGCGGATTCACGTTCTATAGGCCGGTCGTGGGGCTCAGAAGTAGGGATGATCGATATTAGAAAAACATCGATGTCATCATCGTAAGCCCAACATCGATGTCCGATATTTATCGAAAAATGAACATCGATGTTGGAAAACATCGATGATTATTTGCAATAATTTACAAAGAAATAAAATACAGTGTATCTTTCGGAATTTCGGAATTTTGAAACAGGAAAAAACATTACATATTCCAATATTTTATATCAACTGATTGAAAGAAAACTAATTTTGATAAGGAAGAACCTTTTAATCTATTTCTTTATTGATAAAGAGTAGAGCCAACTTTTCTAAACATGTATGTAAAAATATGTATTTCGAGATATGTATGTATTACATACACAAAAAATCAGTTTTTTTTATCAAAATTTTAATGTTTTTGGTAATAACGATTAATTTAAATTGATATTAATATTATCAAATATTAAATAATGCATTGGTCTTGCGTGAGGCCGTGAGTTAACATTGATGATGGATTTTGTTAACATCGATGTTAAGACATTGATTTTTTTGTTTACAACATCGTCGATTATAAAAAAACGATCTTTATAGCGCGAGTCTGATTATGACCCTTATGAATTATGAATTGTTTAATAAAATTTTGATAAGGTACCTAAGAGCGCTGAAGTCGACAGACTTATTTTTAACTTCTTTGGAAAATGCAAGCAAAGAGAAAAAAATATTTGTTTGACTACTCCAGTTAGGAGTGCAACCGATGATATTAAGTTAAAACAGTTGAAGTTGATATATGAGATCATCTAGCTATTACATCTAGAGCACGTAAGAATACCCTAAGGATATATTGATATTTTGTTCATAAACATCGATGTTTGGCTAGAAAACATCGATGTGCCGATGTTATCGAACTTAAAACATCGATGACAAAACATCGATATTTTCTAGCTAAACATCGATGTTTATTAAATATCCATGAATATCGATCATCCCTACTCAGAAGGATCTTTTTACTTCACTACCGATTTCTACCATTTTCGTAGTAGTTTATGAGATTTTGGGAGAAAAGAGAAATTAGGAAAAACGGACTTTTCACGGAAAACAGACTCGATGCGGTGTGACGCCGGGGGACTTTTGGTAGTTTTTATTTTTCCGAGCTGACAACCCTGAGCCTCACGATAGAAAACATGTTTTTCGACATGCCCTCATAACCCGAATAGGGTATTTGACACTTTTCTGAAAACTATTTTAAATCGTTGTTTGCTACATTATAAACACACTGTCATAATATTTCATTGGAATCTTTTCTATTTTTGGTGAAAATAATTGTTAAAATTTAAATAGCCAAAGGCGCGCGAAAAACGCTGCTCTATGTAATGGCGCTGATCGTGACGTCACAGGCCAGTAAATATGTCAAATCGATCAGTAACAACTGTCTTTAGAGTAAATTAGGGATGATCGATATTGACATCGAAGTCAACATTCGATGAAAACCATCGATGTTCCCGAAACATCGATTACATTGCTATTAAAGGAATTGACCAGCTTTAGAAAAAAGCCTCTCTGAAGCCGTGGAAGTCGCTGTGTAACATAAATATTTTAATGCAATCTTTTTTAATGTGGGATAGGTGGATACTACCCCTTAACATAAAAGTAATGGAATAAAACAAGTGTCATAAAAAATCACGCGGGAGCTTCACGAAGAGAGAACGAGCCCAACGAGCATAAAGTAACTTTTTTTTTATAAACATAAATGACCTTTTTCCGTTTTACACAGAAATTTTGCGGGATAGTGAGAAATTGTTCAGTTACGGTTTTTAATAGTTTTCTTCCTCCCTTGTTCTAAAAGTACAACACATGGCAAACGTCACAAATTGTACTAATAAATTAAATAAATATATGATAGTGCCATGTAGATTATAGTGTATTGTAATATTTTTTTATATGCTTTCAAGACGCAAAAAGATAGGTATGTTAGTAATAGACAAGATAGTATTTAGGTAATGGGACGGGGGGTTTTAGACGGAAGTTGCTCATATTAAGAAGGTTGTTTCAGATAGTTGAAGAAAATGGGATCAGTGGTGCCTTTTTCGATTCCGCACTCGCACGAGGAATTATCTAATGTACTGATCTTTGAAACTAAGACCGGTGAATAAAGTAACTTATAAGATACTAACGAGCGCTGAAGTTGACAGATATATTTCTAATTTCCTAGGAAAATGCAAGCAAAGAAAAAACTATTTGTTTGCGTTACGAGTGCAACCGGTGCACATGCAATCGATGTGCCGATGTTATCCAATTTAAAACATCGATGTTTATTCAACATCGATGAATATCGAGCATCCCTAGAGTAAATTGAAATAATAATTTTAAAGAGAAATTGAAGTCGTAGTGCGTATTTTTTACGTTTTCTATTTTCCTCTGCTCTGGTTTTCTTTAAAAATTGAGCTACAAGTGGTGTGTAGTGCCACAATGTACTAACTCTTCTATAAATAACAAACAAACTTCGAGTCTAGAAGAAAATAGATATACAATCACAATATTATAGTAGAGATGGGTGATAAAATTAGGTAAGGATTCGCTAAAAGTATTGAAACTATTTATTTCATATCGATACATTTGAAGGTTTTCTTTTTGGTTTTTTCTTTGTCATTAACATTTTACGACTCATTTATATTTGTTGTCAGGGCTCGCACTTTACAGCCTGTCGACCTACAGATGGATGAGACATTAGTACGAAAAAGAATTTTGTTTTTTTTTTATACATGCATATGTAGTATGTCTGTCCACTAAATTCATGGCATTTGATAATTAGATATCAGATACCGATGATTTTTTTAAAATTGGTTTTTAACTTGGAGAACACAATATATCATCAAAATCGACTTTGTAATTTTGAATTATTATAGTAAAGTTCAAGAAATGAGAAAACCATGCAAGTTGCTCTTTTTTTAAATTGCAAGCGTTTTCCCTAATTCTTGGATTTTTTAAAAAGCTTAGTAATTTTTCTGTATTTCTTTTTGGCAGTTCTTATCAGTAGAAGCGGCAAAGTATTCTGTTATCAGTAAATTACTATAAAGTACTCGATACCTACAGGCATTGATATTTTATGTATCTCCTTACACTACTTTGACATGACAGCTGATGACGTTACAGGCCAGTAAACAGAATCGTGATTGGTTGTGACGACGACCAAAGAGTAGTATAATATATGACGACGACCAATTATAGGACGTTTTGGTCGTTGAATAAATTCCTAAAAAAATTGCATTTTCTTTACGTTATTTTACTAAATCTAAACAGGTTTTTTCTGCAGATGTTAAGAAATAAGCTTTATTAGATTATTATCTATCAGGATGACCACAAAATGCAACTTATTTTCCAAAGTGTCAAATACCCTATTGTTTGGGAACCTGGGTGGCCAGTGGAGAGAATCTGTGAATGTGAATCGATGCAAATATTTTAATTTTAAGTTTTTAAGACACCTGATGGAAAAATAGACTGATCGATAGGCAACACTGAGAGCAAACAACGTTTGAAATTCTGTGTTTGGCATGTATGGGGCGATTATGTATCTCTTTAAACTCTTTCATATGGTGGAAAAAAATTACACGATTTTAGGGTAATTTTTGAGATTTACCCCCAAAAACTGTAACTGTCAACGGAGCAATCTTAGAACTTGAAAATTGGTATCCGTCGATGGAGGGCGCATCCCGAAATCACATTTGACTGTTTTCATCGCCTACACCTGGCAACCCCGGCAACTACGGCGGGTTAAAGATTTAATGCCTACTATTCACGTTTTGGACTCTAGCGTAGTCATTATAGCCGCTAGGACAATAATAAAAACTGCGAAGGATGGGCTAATAGGTGCTCTACACCGATATGGGGTTCAATTTACAAAATTCAAGATGGCGACTAAAACAGCGACCATTTTATCCAGAAAATTGATAATTTTTCACAACTTTTACTTTATAAATTTTACTTTATTAATTTATAAATTCCACACCATTTATTACTTTTTAAGCTATCTGCGATTGGAATCAAGGGAGATCTTTTTAGGTGGTTTTCATCCTACCTTAACAACCGGTCTCAAGCTGTAGTTATTAATAATTACATTTCCAGTTGGGTTGACATACCTAGCGGAATTCCGCAGGGTTCATTGCTTGGACCTTTGCTGTTTTTAGTTTTCGTGAATGATATTGAGAAATGCTTCAGTTTCTCTAGTCTTTTATCATTCGCCGATGACATGAAGATCTTCGCTAGGATATCGTCTATCATGGACGCTCAATCCCTCCAGGACGACCTCTTTAAATTTGAAGCATACTGTGATGTTAATTGTTTAGACCTGAACCCTGCAAAGTGTTGTCTCGTAAGCTATAGTAGGAAACGAAACCCTATAGTTTTCAACTATGCCATAAGAGGCGAACAGCTCGGAAGAGAGACTAGCATACGCGATCTTGGTGTATTTCATGACTCGCGAATGATATTCGATGTCCATATCAACAGTATTATCGCTAAAGCATACAAGGCATTAGGCTTTATCAAACGCGTATCTCGTGATTTTAAGCAGGCTAAGACTTTGAAAATCCTTTATTGCTCATATGTGCGTAGTCATCTAGAATATGCATCGCAGGTTTGGAACCCTAGATACTCGACCTACATTTCTAGATTGGAAAATATTCAGATTAAATTCTTACGTTATCTATGTTTCCGACTGTCCGAGCCATTTTCCTCCTCTGATTACCTGCTCCATTGCAAGAAGCATCATCTCATACCACTAGAGCAAAGGCGTTTAATTGCTGACCTCTGCTTCCTGCTTAAGATCACATCCAATGTCGTCGATTGTCCACAATTGTTAGGTTCGATTTCCATTATACCGCCTCGTAAAATATTAAGATCAAATGCGCTTATTTATCTTCCACAAGTTAATACTAATTATAGGCAAAATTCCTTTATATGGCGTGCATGTAACAGCTTTAATAAAATATGTATCGAATTCGATTTCGACCTATTTAATACTGGTTTTGAGAAAGCAAGGCGTGCATTGGTGGATAGTTTTTTTTTACATCGATAATAATGATCGATGGAAGGATTAATTAAGTGTGATCCCTAATTTGGAACAGATTTATTAAGTATGAGTATATATTGTGATTCGATTTTTTTGTTTACCAGTTTGTAAACCATCTGTGTGGACCTGTAAATGGCTTCCTATAGTCTATTTAATCGCTATGTATTTGTTATAGCTGTTGGTCTTCCCAAAATAAATAAATAAAAAAATAAATAAATAAATAAATAAAAATCTTACATAAAATTTATGTTCAACTTGTATAGGTTTATTATAACATATGGGTTAGGTTAGCGTGCCGCGGAAAAACATTGTTTTTTTTTTAGAATCGATAAATTGCGCTAATATACCGATATAACGTAAAATATAAATCAATATTTTTTTTAATCCTATATTTATTCTTTGTCAAAACTTTATTTAAGGTAAAGGTAAAGAGTCATTAGCTTTATTTCACGGCCCGTCAACTCCGTACAAGAAACCAATCGCGTAGGGGTCCAGTGATGTATGACATTTCCACACGCCCCTTACCCCTGTCAGTAGATGGAGACATGACACCTGACAGAAATTGTCATTACAACAAAGAGTAAGGGTGCTTGTGCACTACACTGAATTTTCAGGTCCGGCGGTCCGATTTTTTCCGGTCCGGAATGACATGAAAAACTCGGATGAGTAGCTTGTGCACTTGTCCGTTTTTTTCCTGATCGGAGCGGCGCAGTGTAGGGCAGCTCTCTTTGAAGCTACACGTCACTTACGCTATGTACGATGAGATTTTTGGAATGTCGGTAATTCCGTTCGAAGACGTAGAAAGGTACCTAAATAATGATCTGATCGTTTTACATAAATCATAATAAATTATGGCAAGACGAATGAAGCATTTTTTTTACTACTATCGAATGACCACTATCAGATGTAAAAACTTATACCCTTACTAATTTAGGAATTCACATACACATACAAGCATTATTCACATACAATAGTTAAAAATATCTGTGACATTAGAATAAAATTACTGATAATGTTCTAGTACTTGATGTTTAAATTTTTAAACGTGCTATTTTTTTTTTTCGAAGTTTTGTAAAAACAACTTTCAGCGATTACAGAGATAGACCAATCGGTGGCGCCATTTCGTAAACAAATCGAAATTAGTGCCGTGTTAGCGGAGAATTATTATGCTAAATGAACTTTACGAGATCAGTTGACTATATTATATATAGGCATAATTTTATACGCGTAGTGTAGTTTCTTTGAGCAGAAATATTATTCCCTTAGAATACTTATTTTTTTTTAAATTCATTAATGATACAATCATACATTTAAAATTTTATTAAATGCGAAGATTACATTGAGTGTCACTTAATTACTTTTGTTAATCTTCTGTTTATTCTTTATTATTACTTCTATTGTGAAATATTTATCTATATTTATCAATTGTCTAAAAAAAACTGATAATGACAAATTTCCAGGCAAACTTTCATCCCCTATTTTTCGCGATAAAATGTAGCCTATGTCCTTTCTTAAGTTAAGTCTATTTACTATATTAATTTCCATTTAGATTTAGATGAGTTCAGTTGTTTAGGCGTCTAAGCGTAACAACACTTATTTATCTTACCATAAGCTATCGATACTTTTAATACGATTCTAAAATCTAGCTAAGTATCGATACTAGAACCATACGCTGATCAAATTAGAACTATACCGAGCATATGCCAAAGCATATGCAGTGATATATACCAACTATATTAAATCATCATATAAAATATAGCATTTTATAATAAACAATAAATATCGATTATAAGTTTATTGGAAATTAACAATATTGCCGAAATAAATATCGATTCAAATCGATTATTTTTTCCCAAGCCTATTCCTTATGAATTTTCCGGATCTCGGACGCAGCAGTGCACAAGCGTAAACACGTTTTTCATTGCCGCCATCACGGACCTGAAAAATCCGGTCCGGAATAGAGAAAAGTAAAATTCCGGACGGTCAAATTCCTGACAATGCACAAGCGCGCATTACCTACATATGGCCTGACATATCGGACCTGAAAAAATCGGACCGCCGGACATGAAAATTCAGTGTAGTGCACAAGCGCCCTAAAGATACTAATGTCTTAATTAATTTATTTCGTCTCAGAGCGTAGGTAACGATAAAATTACATTTCGCTTTAAACATACCTAAACTACAGTGAGAAAGTATTTAAAAAAAAGAAAGCACTAATAAAAGTTCTCGTTCTAGACTCTCGCAAAAGTTGATTTTTGCAGGAAACAAATGGACCAAAGATAGTAATTTCCATTCCTTTTAAGACCCATATTACATCTCAACTGTGATTACTGCGTGATTTTTCTCGGAAACAAAAATAAGTTAACAATTTTGACTTGTTGAATAGTGAAGAATAACTCTTGGAATAGAAATAAGTGGCCTAACTTTTTGGAAATTTTGCTCATCTTCTTAATTAAACCCAAATTACCAGAGAAAGATTTTCATAAAATGCAAAAAGACACTTTTTTGAAGTCCTG
The DNA here is from genome assembly GCA_918026875.4 of Diatraea saccharalis. Lineage (NCBI taxonomy): Eukaryota > Metazoa > Arthropoda > Insecta > Lepidoptera > Crambidae > Diatraea > Diatraea saccharalis. The sequence goes on from OU893349.1 coordinate 8,002,364, forward strand.
GATTGAGCTACTGTTCTTAACAAACGAAATAAAAGAAATAGAATAATATCTCTTATATAGTCGTCAAGTAAACAGTAGCATCGAAATTTTGAAATAGCACTGATTAAATATAGAAAAACAATCATATTACAAACCAAAAAACATCAAAAATTGCTTGAAGTTAACTTTGGATTTCTCTTAGCCACAACAATATTATTTAACAAAATTTATGCCAGATTAACGACTATTTCATAAAGAACAAAGTTATTATAATTTTAAAGCATAAATTTATTATATTATTTCAATAAATACGATAAATTTAAACGCAAAATCACTACAAAATAAGATGCAGCGGCCGTCTGAGCTCAGTACCGCGCGAGCGCTCCTCAACGTTAGATCTGTGTCGCATTACTTCGCGCCATTTTTCGATTATAGATACATTCGAGCGAGCGTTAATAGAGCAGTATAATGGGACTTCCAACTTTGGTCACGAAGTTCGATTTATATGGAATTTATATAACTTGTTGAATTATTTCTAATACACATTTGTTATTTTCAGCATAGGTCGAAAGACCCCTAGGTATATTTGTATAAGAAAGTTAAAATATTTATATTAAGAAATGCAAATAAAGCGCGGTACTTCTTCTCTCAATACACTTATACTAGTACATAAAAATTGGAGTGCATATTTGTAATATTAAAATAACCGCTTTTCACTAAATACATTTGTGTGTATACATGGTACATATACAAAGATAATATATTTTATCTTTCTGTCTGTTAGTTCTGGCTAATCTCTGAAACGGTTAGGCCGATTTTGAAGAGACTTTCACTAGAAGTTGACTTACGTAAAGAGGATTAACTTAGACTTATGGCTCGATGCAATTCGACCGATATCAAATTTATCGGAGATCCGCATATCAAACAACTTTTTCTAAATTAGTCGCGGGCACAACTAGTTTAATATAATTCTAATTTACTACTTTTCAAAACAGGAAACAGTCCATGTTTCCTATGAATGACGAAAATATTTCGAAATCGTTGACGAAGAATATGGCACGAATATTTTTTAATTAATATTTATATTATTGACGCCCAAAGACGCTATATTCATGAATCCGTGAATAATCAAGATTCTAGGAAAGTGTGGAAATTCCTAAAATCTCTTGGAGTTGGAAAATCTCATAATAAAATGTCCGATACCAACCTCGACATTAACAAACTTAATAGCTACTTCTCTACTTCTGCCCCTATTGACGGCAATCGTAAGGCTGAAACATTACATCATCTTTCAAGTCTACCAACTCTTGATTCTCCATTTTTCCTTCGCCAATTTGCGGACTGTGATGTCGAGAGAACTATCTTGTCGATCAATTCCAGTGTAGTGGGTAGTGATTCCATTAGTCGCAAAATGATCCTACCTCTAATTCATATCCTGTCCCCGATAATAACTAAGATTCTGAATACTTCAATCTCATCTGGAGTTTTTCCTTCATCTTGGAAAGATGCAAATCTAATTCCTCTCCCAAAAAAGGCAAACCCATCATCGTTTTCTGAATACCGTCCCATTTCCATTCTTCCATTTCTCTCCAAAGTCCTTGAAAAACTTGTAAACCGTCAGTTACTGGCTTTTCTTAATTCAAACCACCTTCTTAATCCATTTCAATCCGGCTTTCGTACTGGCCATAGCACTACTACTGCATTGGTAAAGATTACTGATGATATTCGACGAGGGATGGAAAATCGTCAGCTTACGTTGTTGACGTTGTTAGATTTTAGCAATGCCTTCAATACGGTTGATTTTGACATCCTTCTCGGTGTTATGACTTCTCTCAACATATCTCCAGCTGCAATTGCCTGGTTTCGAAGTTACCTGCTAGGACGCCGGCAGAGGATCCACATTGACGAGTCCGTCTCTACGTGGTGCGATATCAAAGCTGGTGTTCCTCAGGGTGGCGTCTTATCTCCTCTTCTCTTCTCTATATTTATAAATTCCATAACTGAATTACTTTCTTGTTCCTATCACCTCTATGCCGATGACCTTCAAATTTATACCCAAGCGCCTTTTTCGCACTTATCAGAGGCAGTCTCAGTGATAAACTCTGACCTGTCTCGCATTAGTAAATGGTGTGATTCATTCGGTCTTACTGTGAACCCCTCTAAAACTCAAGCGATTCTAATTGGCAGTTCTCATTACATTTCTAGAGTTAGTTCTGAGTTGCTACCTTCAGTAATTTTCAACGGATTTGTAATTCCCTATTCAAAAACAGTTAGAAACCTTGGCGTCATCTTCGATCAAAATCTTTCTTGGAAGCCGCAGGTGGAGGCCGTTAGAAAAAAGGTATTTGCCACGTACTATTCACTAAATAGACTACGCAACTTTTTGCCTACTAGAACTAAAGTCTCTTTAGCGTATTCGTTATTATTATCGATCATAGACTACGCTGATGTTTGTTACACGGATCTATCAGAGGAACTTCTTAACAAATTGGAGCGTCTGCAGAATATTTGTATCCGATTCATTTTCAACCTTCGTAAATTTGACCATGTGTCGAATTTTCGTTCCAGATTGTCTTGGCTCCCTATTCGCCGGCGCAGGGACTTACATACTTTAAAGTTACTATATTCTATACTTTTCCTACCTTCCTCTCCACATTATCTCAAACAATGTTTCTCTTTTCGTTCTTCTTTGTCACTGAGTTCCTTGCGATCCTCATCCAACCTCACTTTGGACATCCCTCGTCATACTTCCGATTTCTTCTCCTATTCCTTTTCTGTACATGCTGTGCGTTTATGGAATTCTCTCCCGGAGGATGTCAGGAACAGTCGCTCTCTAAATTCTTTCGGCGATCGAGTTGAAAGCTATTTCCTTTCTCTATGCTAATGCTATTTACTTATACTTTCTTATTTAAAATGTATGTAATATATGTGTAAGATATATCTTATCCCTTCTGACTATTGCACCCAATACCCCATATTTTGCCTTTCCTTTTATTATTCTCCTCCATAGGTTGCCTGGAAGAGATCGCTGTTTAGCGATAAGGCCGCCTTTTGTGTACTCTGTATTGTTTACCGTGTAATTTCGTTTTGTTTTCCTGTCTGTATGTGTGCAATAAAGATTATATTATTATTATTATTTTTATAGATATATTATCATCGCTATTTATATTAATATCCTATGATTTGGCATAACTTGTTTCTTTTAATTTTTGTCCGATCTTAGCAGTCGTGTTTTAATTTTTAAATAATTATTTATATTTTATTCCTTTTAGTGAGCAGCTAATTTTGTATAGAGATTATTTATTTTTAATGGACCTTTAATTTGATACCCATAAAGTTATGATTATAATAAAACATACTTTTTTAAATGGCGTCACACGTCCCCATACCTATTTAATATTAATAAATAAAGCTAGTTTCACTGATACTCTATGTATTTTGTGGTAACTTAGGATGATGTTTCTAATGATACCCTAACATTCATATCCGTAATATCTTTCAAAAGTTATGGTGCAATAAAAAACTCACATACATACATTAATTCTAAAAACAATAGACTCCTTTTCGAGAGCAGTCGTGTTAAAATATTCGGGAATCGATAATGAATCTCACCATAGAAATACTAAAATAAAAACAAAAATTGGGAAAAGTATCAAAATAGTTTGAACGTGATTTCAACACAGTATTGTGGACTCGTGACCTTGAACAAGTTGTCGAGAACTCGGAACGCTTCAAAATACCTAATCTCACAGAGTGAAAATTTGTCATATGGCTCTTAACTAACATATTAAAAATTGAAATTTGCAAAGTTCAAAATTTAGATATACTTCGAAAGTATAAATAGAATAACTCGTATTGTTTATTGAGTTTTGACATGGAGAAATCAAGAAAGTACCGTAGCGACATCTAGTTTGATTTCGGGAACTAATGTTTTTTTTTAAAAACTTCCTCATTGTGTGTGCTGCCATATCGAGACCATATGAAACTATTGAGCACCATCTCGCGAGTAAAGACAAAGTTGAAGACCCATCTCTTTCGTCATACAAAATAGAAATATAGGTATATACTTTCCGTATTATTACTGTTCTCTTTGGTATATACTGAAATGACCCTGCTTCACTCGATAAATATGTGCTTTACTCTTTGCACAAACTACAAAGTTATACTTTGATTGTGTCATTGAATGAAAATCGACGATTAAATTTAAATTTTAAATACGAAGCTTAAACATTGTTGGCTGAAAAGCTTACATGTATTTTGCGTTTGTGCCATTTCTAAAGAACTAAATAATAGGAAACATAGTTTTTTTCCAACATGTCATCTTATAAAGTAAGTATATTTTCGAGGTAAATGTTTTTTAAAAAATTTGCAAATAGTACAACCATTTTTGTTGTGTATTTCATAACAGCCTATAGACTCAAAAAGAGAAGAATTCAGACGATATTTAGAGAGAGCCGGCGTTATGGACGCGCTTACTAAAGTTCTTGTCAGTCTTTACGAAGAACCTGATAAACCTGAAGATGCTTTAGAATATGTTCGTAAACACTTAGGCACGGACGGAGGAGAGGATGAACTTGAAGCGGCTCGAGCTCGAATTGCAGAATTAGAAGCCGAGAATGCTTTACTAAAAGGAGAAGCTGCACCGGCAGAAGGATAAGCAGACCAACTGGCATCAATAGTTATGAAGCATGAACACTAACTCAAAGTCCTAAAAATCAGAGGTCACTATGTACTTTACTATTAAATACAGCAACAATTTTATATTACTATTTAAAATAGGAACATCTAAATACAATTGCAGTGATTGTGTTCATGTAATAAGGCACTTGAATTTATGACATGTTAAATTTCATATGATCTCAATAATAGCTTTTTTATAGATCTCAAAACATAATGATTTTTGTGTTGATTAATTAATTGTTATAAACATGGAAGTATTATTTTTTGTTACATTAAGTTTGATAAAGTGCAAGACAGCACAATAAATATTTTGGTTTTTATAATAAATTCTTTTATTTAATATCCTAAACATTTAATTATAAAACTTGCTATTGGATAAGAAAGATGACTACTGGAAGCAATGAGAGTTGGTGAGGTTTTAGATAATCTACTTGTACTTTTGTAGTTTACTGATATAGAAGTAGGAATACCTACTCCTATAATAATAAGCTAATTTGCAACACTCGTAAACTAGTGCTGGTTTAGTCATATTTAGAAAATGCTTTCTTTTTCTATTTGTCTTAAGCCTAGTACTTCTGTTGTTTCTATACAAGAACTTTACTGACTTTGCTCCTTTAATAAATAAGATTTGAAAAATTGTAATGACTATAAATTGTGATATGCAGTTAGCAACCTTGTTGCTGGCTAAGGCCTTAAGGGAAGCTGCACTTCCCTTTACTTTGCCACCTCATATTAGCTATAACACCTACCAAATTTTCGCTTGATGTGTGTGTTTGCAATTATTGAATGTCACCCTCATCAATTTTGAAATTAAATCCCTTATTAAATAGGGACTAGTTCTTATTAAATAGTTTCGGAGATAAACAAATCTTAGGGCACTGCTGAGCTGATGTCAGTCTGCCAGTGCCACAGCTAGCTGCTGGGCCGGCGCACCTAGAACTAGCACTTTAGAAGCTCAATTTTTTTTATTATCAATTAAATTTATCCTGCAAGTATCATCTCTCTAGGGTATCATGAAGTTGAATAAAGTACGCAAACAGTTTGATCTCAACCACAAAGCATTTTACCGCTCTGACTATTCCAATGGAATGTTTTAGTCTCATATTATTGTGATGAAATAATGTTATAATGTGATCAAACCTAGAATCAGAATAATTAAATATGGAACGTCTGATGAATTTTATCAACAGAAAGCAAACTTTCCTGGTGATAAAATCATAGCAAGCACATTAGCACACATTCATACCATACCATAAATCGGGACTAGATGGATCAAGAATTCATCATAATCGAAGAGGGCAGTCCTGCCAGCCTATTTTTTTAATTCATTATAAATACAGAGTACTGCCGGATTGAAATCAGCCCAGCAGCGCTACAGACTTATTCTATTGTCCTCATTTCGTAACGAACCACCAACTGATAAATAATTTACACTCTCCACTTCAGTTGACACTTCGTTAAAGACACCGTCATTATATACGTGATAAATGTTCTATTGTGCTTTTGATCGCATTTTGACGATTGCATGTCCGGAATGGATTACTTACACTAAGTTATAAGAACAATAAACTCTGGGAGGCATTTCTGTTAGCCACACAGTTTTACTGTTGTTATTAATGCACGACACATAAGTTGACCCAAAATGGAGAATATGCAGTAGATTATTTTAGGTCTCTATGAGGTGTAGAGAGATAAGCAGCACGTAACCATAGCTACGCAGTGTACTGGAAACCAGAACCTGTGTGGAAAACCGCCTTTTTTGGTCAACTTACGCCTTTTCTGCGCCGCACATTTTGGGTAAGTATTCATAAATATTCCAGTATAAAATAGTAAAATAGAAAGATACAAAACGGTAACTGATTCAGCTTATTTATTTCGTGCTTTCCTAAATAGTACTAAATTTTTGTTTCTTATGCTGAGGCACTGATTAACTCAGTGTATTTCTTTACTTTACTAGCAACACTCATATCCACATATTTGTCACCAATAGACACCACCATACCACCAATCAAAGAAGGATCAACTTTGGCTGTCAGCTGAAGCGTTTCATTACCTTTAAGGAATTTCTGTGGACAATGAAATATTAAACCAGTTTATATATCTTGCTATAATTGTACTTATCTAGCAATAATGACATCAAAACTGTTTTAATACCTTAAGTGCAGCTTCTAAATTTTGACGTTGGGCTTGATCTAATGGTTTTGCAGTTACCACTTCACATGTTACCTCGCCACGATGGGCAGCCATCATAATCTTGTAGGCATTGATCACAGACTCCAATTTGTCAAGACGACCATTTTCAGCCATGATGCCGAGCAAGTTACTGGTAGTAGCTGACATATTAGTCTGAAAACAATATTTGTTCATAGGATGGTGAAAACATGCAATTAAAATGATATATTATATTAATATAACTGAATAAATTATTAAGAATTATTGGCCTCAGTGTGAAAAACTTTGTTGTAGATAGTTCTAAGATTAAAAACATAATTATAAATGCTATGTTAAATCAATAAATATCCAGGACTGTTAATTGTAAGCTTAGCTTCTGATATTATAATGGTTGCAATACAAACATTTTATGTTCAAAATTTAATCAATGTACACAATTCAACTTAAAAAAAATATAGATGGCACCATCACCACCATCACTTAACAAATTAAATATTTGTCAAAATTATACAAAGTCAAAACATGCGTTTTTTTAATTTTGTTTTATATTACAGCCAAATTCGATGAAGAATGTTTATTAACAGTTTAGCTTAGCAACCAGTGACAGGCAGATATTAATAACAACATTATATTGTTATTAATGTTTTGAAAATAACCTTATCTTTATAATTTAATGTACAATGTTTTAACATTACAAGGAATATGTCATGTGTAAACAAAAACCAGCAAAAAACCATGTTTATTTATAAATGTATAAATATGCATGTTTTATAGTAATTGCCAACTTTACTTGGAAAATTAGTTTAAAACTGCAAACATGTTTTGATATCTGAATTCTATAAGTCATAGAGCTGTCAAGTAAAAATGATATCAGCATTATTACTATTATCCATTTTTTGTTAGAATATTAGTTTTATGGTTAAAGTTACTGGTAATTTATGGCAGTAAAAAAAAATATTCATAAAACTATGAATCAATGTTATATATAAATATTTTATCATCTAAGTTGTGGAAAATATAATTTGCCTAATTTGCTTTGTTTACATTTATTTTTCATTGCATTTGGCTGGAGTATCATAGATACTTTTTAAATTATAAAAAGCATTGAAAATGTACCACAAACTAAAGTAGTCATTATTATATTTAGGTTTATTTTGTTACACTAGATAGCACTTCAATTAAAAATTATTTATTTGTGGTGTGAGACTGAAAATCAAGAAGTCAACTCTATCTGACTTTTAGTATTTGGGTTTATATGTAATGGTACATAAATAACATTGAGTAAAGATGCAAGGTAACTAAAATAGTTTGATGCATTACCTAAGTTAGGAAGGTGATATATTTTCCTATAGGTATATTTGTGTATCTGTATGTACTCAAACAGATACACAAATATATAGTGCTACTGCACTATAAGATCTCTATGTTACTATGTACACAACATAACCTAGGTTAATTAATATATATATAAGTAATATACGTAATTGATTTTGCTTTTAATACCTTTGTTGCGAGATGCTTAAGAGCATCAACTTTGAGGTTCCTTTTCAGAGTCGGATTAATGATAAATTCTTTGAGCTTGGCATCAGTTTTAATAGACTTCTGAAATTGTGTAAGTTCTTTTTCGACCGCATCTAGGGTTTTGCTTTTGGTCGCAGCTGAGTAAAGAGCTGATGCATATCTGCCTTCCAATCCAAACACCTGAACTGGAGCTTTTACGAGCTGAGCTGCTGCAGCAGATGTGCTCAGTGACCGCACCTGAAAGAATATTACGTAATTTCACATTACTTACTGACTATAAATATGTATCTATTTACATTATCCATTTATATGACTATACCAATATATTTGTCCTCATTGCAGACATGTCTTTTTAATTCGATTGTTAATCAAATTCTATGGGACTAAGTAATTAAATTAATCGAAGAGAAGACCTGAAGTGACATTGACTGAAGTGAGCACTTTGACTTTAGTAAAGGCTATGCATGCACTGGTGACTGTGTCACAGTGACAATAAAATTATTGTCACTGTCATGCCATCACCAAGATACAATAAAATTATTACAATAAAAAAATAAAATTATTATCACTGTCATGAAATGTAATGAAATGAAAATGAAATGAAATGAAAACACAGATCACTAAATATGTAGCAATGAAAATATCTTTATTCAAGTAGGCTATTACAAGCACTTTTGAATCGTCCAAAAAAAAAATTTTTTTCCCCTACCATTTGTTCAGGACGTCTTTTAGCTGACAAGAAGAACAAGCGAAAGAAACTTACCAGCTTTTTATCATAAGTAATAACATTTACATAAATCATGTCATTACCAAAATAATATGTATTATCACAATAATAAATACAACTTTCAAAGTCTGTAGGACATAGGTTGAACATATAATTAGTCTTTATAGAACAAAGCGAAGGCTATTAATTCCATGCATTGCGGAGCCTTAAAATAATCATCAACTTTATAATAGCCTTTACTCATAAGTATATTCTTTACATGAATTTGAAATTTATTTATGGGTAGGTCAATTACATTTTGTGGAACTTTATTGAACATAGTAATACATTTACCCAGAAATGATGCTCTGGTTTTTTGAAGCCTGAAGCTTGGAACGGCAAGTTTATTTTTATTTCTTGTGTTAAGATTATGAACACCCCTTTTTTTTGTGTACATAATATTCTCATTGATGTATTGAGAGGCAAAAGTCAGAATATTTATTTCTTTAAATATTTCTCTGAGAGATTCCCTAGACCGTAAATTATATATAGCCATCACCAAGAGTTACTTTATTACGCGCGCTATGAGGAAGTATTTAAAAAAAGAAAGTACCAACACTAGATGGCGACTCTAGCAAAAGTTGATTTTTGCAGGAAACGAATGGACCAAACACAATAATTTCCGTTTCTTTTAATTAACATATTATAACTGAAATTTGAAAAGGTCGAAACTTAGATATCAATACAAATACTAAAAGGTATAAATAGAATATGAGTTGTTTATTGCGTTTTGAAAACGAATTTACTTTTAAATTTGAAAGAAAACCGGAAAGGTTGTCATGGAGAAATCAAGAACGTACCGTAGCGACATCTGTCTGAGTTTGATTTCGGAAACTATATTTTTTTTAAATACTTCCTCATAGTGATAATGATGCAATAGAGTTACTGATATTTTTCAATCAATATTTTAAAATGAAAGTATACAGATACAAGTCCTTAAAAAATCACTACGTGTCTGGTTTGTTGTCAGATGCCATGCGTGCACCGCCATTTGAGTTCAGAAATTTGGTACAGTAACAGAACAAAAAGATCATCGTGACAGAAAATCACCAGTGTCGGCGTAGTCTAATAATTTTACTACGGCAAAGGGATTTTACATAGATCTTATCTAACCCATACAGCCTGAAATTCTCAAGTCTAAAGCTGACTACGTTCGCCATTGCAGAATTGAGTCAAATCGTAAAAGTTGAATATTGTGAGAATTTCTGAGTAACAATAGAAGCAAGGCAGGACAAACATAGATTGTAAACACTTAAACTAAAGTTTCCTCAAGGCGACAGCCAGGCTCAAAAAGTATAGATAATGGTAAAGTGATTGTAGATGCCTACAAAGCCTGGCTGATCGCTGATTTTTTTTTTCATTGCCATGTTTCATTCATTTCATTTTCATTTCACATGTAAAAATTAATTTATTTACTTGACATTGGCAGAATTGTGCGAAATGCGCAGATTAGCCATTAATTAAAAAAGAAGAAGAAGAAGGCTGATCGCCTTATGGATCGTGGGAAAAATTGAACCAAAAAAAAAAAAAAGCTTTATGGATCGCTGTCAATTGTTGACTGCTGTACTGTCAGCTGTTATATCCATTACACCTACTAAGTCTGTGATTACGTCTCACGAAAGGAGTTCCTCCATAATGTTTTCGCTTGTATTACAAAGGAATAAGAGTTCTGCTGCGGCACTTACTTCATGAGACAGACTACTCAGTTTATACCACAGATTAAGAATTAGGTTTATACTCTATCTGTCACCCGTACCGTTTTGAAAACCTGTTCAAGAATCTATTCACTACGTGTTCGATACGTTTATCTTAAATGGGCAGGTTTAGCTAGCATTAATTATGTCGAGACAAATTGACTCAAATATTAACAATTTACTAGATGGATTTGGTTTAGAAGGTGATGAGAACGATTTTTGCGACTTCACTATCGCAGATCAAAATTCTGTAGCAGAATCTCAAGGTATAACACCCACTACGCCTTCCACTTTTAAACCTCTTCTTGGTGGAAATGTGACATATGTAGTAGCATGCGTGTTGCTGAATGAAGATAATGAAGTTCTAATGATGCAGGAAGCTAAAGAAAGTTGTGCTGGTAAATGGTATTTACCTGCTGGACGCATGGAAAAAAATGAGACTATTATTCAAGCGACTAAAAGAGAAGTTTTAGAAGAAACTGGTTTGCAGTGTGATCCAAAAACATTATTGGTTGTGGAAACTGCTGGTGGCACTTGGTACAGATTTGTTTTGACTGGTGATGTAGTTGGTGGTGAAATAAAAACTCCAGCTAATGCAGATAAAGAATCATTACAAGCAAAATGGATCTCCAATTTACAAGAAATAACCCTACGCTCAAATGACATTATACATCTTATAGATAAAGCAAAACTTTATAAACAGAATCTCAATAAGGGCTCTTGGCATAGAAATATTTTACCAGCATTGATTCCACATGCTAAAGATCTACTGAGATTAATCATTGTTATAAAGAAAAAAAGTACAAATAAATTACATGTTTTACTCAGTGAAAAAACTTCAATACATTTTCCAACATGTGAAATAAATCCAGCAAAAAGTGTGCATTCTACACTTAGAAGGTTTATGGTTGAAATGTTTGGTGCTGATGTTGGTCAACATCGTCCTTTAGGCTTGCTTAATGTGGAGGCTGATCCAGCAGCTGATGGATTATGTCTTTCACTATTGGTTGCATTTCGAGCTCCACTTGAGGAAGTACCTGTGATTGGTAAATGTGTTTGGCAAGAGCTATCTCGAGACAATGAAAATAGATTGCTCTCTATAATAACAGCAAAAAATATGGCAATTGAATTGCATGTGGTACGTTGAAACTTACATAAATCTTCAAATTTTAATGTCAACAAATTCTAATACTCTAGAAACTGTATATTTAAAGTTGTCTTAAAGTTTTTACTTTTAACTCCTATAATCTCTGAATTAGGTAAAAAAATCATTGACTAGATCAACTGCAATCTAATAGTTTGACGGGAAAATTTATATGTTAAAGGCTATACAGCTAGTTATTTTTGAAATAGAATCCTATCTATTATTTGATAATCAGATCAGAGTCATGATTGGAATTCACCAAAACTAAAAAATGTGTCAATCATTTGGTATGGCATCTGGGTGTTCTATTGACATGCTTTTTGTTTCTCTTAATTGTGACTTGTTTGTATTCATAAAATATTATCCATTTGATTTGTATAGAGGGCTTGATCTCAACATTTAATGAATAAATATGATGGACAGAATTTAGAACTCCACTCTACAAATTCCTAGATTTAAATTGATTCTACTATTTGTTATTGTACAATACAATTGTGATCAGTCAACTATAATTTCTTCTATCTGACAATTATTTTATCTTATTTCAAACAACTATTTTCTTATTATCTTAATTTTTTCTAGCAATCTTGATACTATACTAATATTTTGAAGTTCTCTATATCAGTTTGTTTTTTATATTGAAAATTCTTTCATTTTCCAATTTGATACTCATTGTCAGTTCTGATCTGACTTATGTAAAAGTATAACATGTGCATAAAATGAGTATTGCAAAGTGCATTATGTGTCTATTTCAATTATTAGGCTTGGAGAATTGAAAAAGTAATGTACGAATATTTTATACATATGCATCACAGTATAAGTTGTTTGTAACTACATGTTTAATTAGTTTTTTGCTTTGAGGGACAAATTTCCTTTAAATTGTCTGCATCCTCTCTCTAGTCATTCAGTTTTTCCATATCTAATTATTATATTTTGTCTAAATCTAATTATAATTTATTTTTTATCTTTTTCTCTTGTGTTTTTGTTCTAACTTTTTCTCACATTGTTTTCCTTCAGCTTAATTCAAGTTTTTACATGCATTCCATGGATGCTAGGTTCTCACCATCTTCTGGTGGCAGGAGAAGGCACTGGTTTACATGTCCCGTTTTCTGACAGTCTGACTTCTATTAAACAACCCCTCATTTAATAGAGGACTACTGTTACTGACCCCTATAGGAGAAGGTTATGTGTAACTGTGCAATCTCAATTTTCTATACTGGTCTTAATGAAGGCCTAAGGTGCTCTTCGGTTCCCTCTTAGGCTTACTTTTCTGGAACCCCATCTGAACCTATCCTTTATAAATCTCTTCCGCTATTTCTATTGGTGATCGGCGCTGCAACTCCAGATGAGGTGCCAAGCACCCCATGTGGTAAGCCACGCCGTGCAGCGAGGAACATCGCCCTTCATAGATTAATGGAACCTTAAGAATGTGCTATGGATCTAGTGTATTCATTGTTACCCAGGGATCTGTTTTAGCAATATCTTAATTCTTAACTCTTGCTTTGTGCATGATTTCAGCAAAACTGTAATAGCCTTCTACTGAAATTCTTTCTTGTCTGTCCCTTTGGTCTAAAATTATTCTTCTTTTAACAGATATCCTAAATTGTCCATTCCAGTTAAAGAATTAGGTATTGATGTCACCTTTCCGCTTTCCACATTTTATATTTGATTTTCCCTGTTGTACTTAAGTGGTAATTTTACATGATCATTGCCTTTCGGGAATGTATCGTATGTTACATTTCTTCATAAAGAGAGGCAATATTGCTTCTCGTCTTCTTCTTCTCGGTCGCATCGTGGTCCCCGGTTGAGGGTTTGTAACATGGTTCACGATACGTCGCCACTCGTCTCGAACGCTGCCACAATGTTTTATTGACACTAAATTGTCTAGTTTTTCAAGAAATTCAAAGAGGTGTCCAGTCTATAAAATCATGGTGATTTCTTCGTATTGATCGATATTTTCAGTTTTTCGGAAAATTATTTCCGTTATTTTTTGATGAATTGCTACCAATTCCGTTTCTTTGCGTTTCACTAATTTAAAAACTGAATTTTTCTGAGAAACTAACTATAGTATTTGAAAACCTTCCATCGTTCGTATAACAGTTGAGTTTGCATTTCGCACTTTTCATTTTCGGGTGACCACATCTCTGAAGTAATATCAACATTCCACAAAGTTTAAAAATTCACAATGTGATGTCACATCGCAATTTTATAAAAACAAGCCCTAACTGATTACTAATAAGACAGAGCCTATGCCGCTCTAGAATTCTTATGTAGTATGTACTTAAAATAACTATATCAACTATTGTTTTAGCATATTTTTAATAATAAAAAATATATAAACTTAGACTAACATAGACTTAAAGTGCTTGCAAACTTAATGTTGGTTTTAAAGTGAAGAAATCTACGGCATTATCATCAAATTATGATTAATACAAGCCATGTTAGCAAGGGGGTGGGGGAGTATATAATCTAGCAATATCTAATAGATGTTGCTCGATTGAAGGTTCTCATTCATGTTGTTTATTTTATAAATACAAATTTCCCACCTGAGCAACTCGCAAAAGCAGTTACTATTTTTTGAGCTATAGATATATGGAATATATGTATGGTTTTAGCAGTTATTGGTTGCCACTATTTCATATTCGTCCCGCCATTTACCCCTCTAACATATAAACAACTTACGAATGCAGCGCGTTGTCGCGATATCGATGTCACAAATACAACACAATAAGTTTGCATTGCTTCTCATAAATCTTTATCCATGTAATTCGGGCTTTAAACTGTAACCAATGGTATTAGGTACTTATATTTCTGTTGTTATTTTTTTATATACATTTTTAAATAAATTTATTATTAATTCAACTGTCTTTTTGTAAAACTATCAACAATGTTATGCATTTTAATAGAAAAAGGCATATGCCGGCATCGCTGCACATTTTGCCGTTTTTTTTAATAACTAACCGAAACGCTTGTTATCAAGCCTATAATATAAGCCTGGAATAAATATTAATGCCCTTTCCTTTTGTATGTTTTGCGTTCATTTTTGAAAATGCCAATTTATATGTTAAAATGAAAGAAATATGTATAAAGAGACGACTTTTTACAACATTGCCAAAAGTAGTGATAAGATTAGAGACATTTGCTAAATTTATTATTTGATTGAAATAAGTTTACTTTTTGTAGAAATTATAAAAATATTTACTTGTTTCAGTCAGTCAAGCTTAAAAGATAATAAAACTTAACTGTCAATAGGTTAACACTAAAATGGCGGCCAGGCGCATTTACAATTTTGCGGGGATTATACAACCGCTCACACCGCCACATTTTCAATAATTCGCAGCCTGAATCAAATCGATGCTCGTAGCCTGATGGCCGCATTCTATGTATTCACACTATAAAAAGTATGTCATTCTGATAGGGGCAAGGCATACATTTAACTACATACGTAAGACGATTTAGGATCACTGGCTTATTTTTCTTAGAGATATCTTAGATATGAGTCTCGATTGTTCATAAGTAATATCGTAGTTAATTATACCTTAAAATGCGCGCAACGGCACGAATGCGAATAAATAAAAAATACCTGTTATTTATAAAACATAAGTTCCTATTTGATTCTTTAAAAGTTTTTATTTGGTCTGAGCTTTAAAAACACGGAATAGAAGAAAATAGGGTATATTTGTTTTCTTTTCTTTATATTCATACGTAATAATTATTAAAAAAGACAGAAAAATCGTCTTACGTAACAAACGGATGACGTCTAGAAAGATAGTTGACATACAAAAACACGTATTCTCTTTTTTTTTCAATCAGCAGGGTCCGACCTACAACAGTCCGACCTTTTTTTTGACCGAAGGGAACCAATCTTAACATTTCATCGACAAAACAGACTAAACCGGGGCTCTTCAACTGTAATACATGACATGACTGCATTTTTTGTTACATTTGCCAGTAGATAAATATGTAGGTATATGTAGCAGAATAAACACAGTTCATTACCACAATCTTTCCCCAATCAGCCCTGCGATTCTGTAAAAATCCAGACCCGAATTCGAATTCACTCATGTGTCCGAATTCCCGTCATTTAGTGTAAAAATTCTATTAAATCCATTTTTTTGTATAAAAATACAAAACAAAATTGATTGAATATACGGGTCTCAGATATTCTATTCCTATATCATTTCGAATCTCACTTCACTTATGCTACGAAACGTTATTACCAATTCAAGGTTCTGCTTATGCCTCTTTTTGAAGTCAATTCGGACACCTGAGAGAATTCGAATTCGGGTTTGGAGTTTTACAGAATCGCAGGGCAGTTCAGAGTACGGATAATCGACGTTCTACTGTAAATTCAAAACAAAAAAGAAGTTCTATTCAGGTTCTCGCACTGGCAGGATGTTCTTTTTCTAACAAAATTGTATCATTACATGTAATATAATATATATGTATATATATTATACAGGCTTAATTAGCTTTTAGTCCAAGCTATTAACAATGAAAGTGATAACTTATTTCAAGATTTTGTATGATTTATTAAAGCGATACAAAACTTTGCACTGACTAGACAAATCTATTAACAAACTGGTAATGCAAAAAATAATTTAATTTCATCATTCAATACTATATTACAAAAAAAAAAAAAAATAATAGCTACCTACCCACATAAAAATTCACTAACAGTTTAACTGTTAATTTTTATGATGTCGAATGAATTAAATTCAGTTGAAATTAAGCATTCACTCACTCTATGTTAACAAAGTGGCTACATTGTCATCATATTCACACGCGTAGTTAATACATTTTACATAATCGTGTAATTAAAAAAATCTTCCACAAGTAATAAAACCAACTAGGTTATATTATATAAATATTTATAATTAAAGTTGAAATCGAGTATAACAAACAAAGACAATAACAAGGTTATAACTAATTGTCAACTGTAAAGAAAAATATAATGAAATAGTTATACCCATTTCACCTTTTGGTGTTTGATTTAAAGATATTTTAAAGCCATATTACTATTGATGAGTTCTTTATATTTAATTGGTAATCTTATCCAAAGGCGCCGGGCAGGGAGGTGCAAGGGGATTAAACAGAACGATCGGAAAAGAAAAACACACTAAAATTCAAATTTAAAACAAAATCATTATGTTTGATCAATTTGCATTCACAATGCTATACTGAAAATATTCTTAATGAAAAATACTTAAAAAATCCATTTGTCAAAGGTACTGTTGTTGTTTTGCAATCCGCGCGACTGCTCTAATCAGCGAGCTACCCAGGACCTAACAGGGCTGACTAATTTTTCAAGTATTTGTTACTTATTTCCTCACGAGTGCCCGGGGCATGTGGATTTTTAAGCATTATTCATTAAGAATAAAAAAATATCAAAAATTTTGTTTGCTCAAAATTATTAGCAATCTATACTCTTTGATATGATCCTGTATTTTTTTTACAACAATGAACCACCCCGTATACATAAGCACCTCCCTGAAAGTAATAGTGGCGGCGTCCAAGATTATTGTATTAAGGCCGAATTAGAACCTATTTAATAAAAAATAAACTGCTACAATAGCTGTAAAGTCTCATTCTAGGGCATGGGAAAAAACAATTTCGTGATCATAAACTGTTGTAACAAATACATAGATCCTATCCGACCAGCACGCGTAGAATGACCAACTCGAAAGAGTCTAGGAACAGATCGAGAATATTGTATTCTTTTTTTTTAATTAATGGCGTTGCCCTTGTGGATTTTAGCGCACCCGAGAAAAGTCACGTTTGAGTATAGACAAAACTTTCTCGAATCCGTCATGCTACTACTAGGTGCTGACTTTGTACATATTTTCAATTACGAAATACATATATCTAACATATGCCAAATACCCTAAAACGATATAATATAATATCATAATTGAGACATACTTATACATGTGAGAATATTTTATGAAATCTTTGAGCCTCACTTTATATTTTAACCTTGATATTTTATGCACATTCTGGTATGCCAGAATGCGATAGAAAATCTGTAAACGGTGACTTTCTATGTTTTACACCCGGTTTCTGAATTGAGAATTTAAAGTTAAGTAAGTCTGAAGCCGTACTTAAGTTGTCTTAAACGTTTTTTATAATATAAAAACATTTAAATAAATTATATATTTTTTTAACGATCAGTCGATAGCAGTTTCATAAAACTAAGACTTTTTGCCACTTGAAACGTAAAGTAAACTTAAACTTAAGTTGTTATTGAGATTTTGTACTTTTCTCAATTCAGAAACAGGCCGTTAGAGAGCTTATGGTAGCGGCTCTAGCGGAAACATCAAACGCGGTAGCCCTCACTGGTGTGAGAGATCGCTATGCGCGTGTATAGCACCATTCCGCATCGAACACTGTAGTTGCTTTACTTTGATCAAACCTCAACAAAGTATTTTCATGCTTTTCATAATACACACGAATACTTTATAAATATTTAATTCATTCGATCTATCATTCATTGACAATATAGCGTATTGTTTTTGTCCTATTTCAAACATAAATAAAATTTGATAAACTTTGAATAATTTTAAATATTACATTATACATGTGAAATCATTCAAATAAAGACCATTGTACACACTTGTACGTAGTACCTAACATTCGTAAGTTAACACTTACGCAGATTGTAGTCATCTTATCATCTATATATATTAAACTGTGATAAAGAAGTTAAGCTGGTCTAACGATGCAAGTAAGTATGTATGGAAAACGTGCCAATACGCGGGGCATCCAATATTAAATCGATGAATCAATCTCCACACTGTGATTTCATAGCTTATTTTATTAGTGGTAACTAATTTTAAATTTTATTCAAGATTATATTGGCACTGGTAATGATTTCTGGTGTTGTCACCACTACTATTAGATGGCGCTAGTATGATTGTTACTATCATACTAGAAAGAGTGATAGTGTATTTATTCGGTTGAAAAAAATTTTGCGCTGTAAAAGTATATGGTAAAAAAGAGTCTATAGTAAGATAAGATGTTTTAAAGGAGCAAATTTTTAAGCAACTAAGTAAATTAAGTAAGTTATATATCAATATTATTTTAACAAAAAAACAAAAATTAACCAAACGACAACCAATATGACCGCCAATCTAACTGGCGCTATCAACTTTTAAATTAGTTGTGATTCGATTGCTCATATACCGTATATCAACCAATATACTGCCTTCAATTGAAGGATCCACATACTTGTTTATATAATACTTTTGAAATAACATATAATCTGCGTAAGTGCAAACCTACCAATCTCGGACCTTTGTTTGTAATGGTAAATAACCGTTGACATATTGTTAACTTAACTATTGAGCAAATTATAACGCAGGTGCTCAGTGAAGTCGGGTAGAATGCTTTAATGGGTCTACAAAAAGTAACGTAGGCCAGCATGCGAATTTCAGACAGAATTTTATATTTTAAATTACTTATATAAGAAGACTTGTAATAGATTCTACTCTTGATTTCGAAGAAGCAATTTCCCGTTTTTCCTTCTTTAAATACACTAATTATACAAATTAAAGTGGCTACAGCCTTTGTCATGTGTGAATTGTAATTAACCAGGTTTTTATTCTAATAGTAAATTTGGGAGAAATATCAACCTTCTAAATGGATACCTTGTATCCAAGATGTGAGGTCTGCTGATTGGGGACATTCAAGAATGTTCTCAGGTTCATCTGAGGTCAATAAGCGACGAGCTGCAGTCTGACCAGAAAGATACGCTCCATGTACTGTCGAGTAGAAGCTGCTATGTGTATGCTCTCCAGCAAAGAGTAAAACAGGCTGAAAATAGTAACATCATATGTATGTTTAAATAATGAACTAAATTTTTATGGCCCAAATATTTTAGTTATGGCTTGAATGGAATAAAACACTTACAAGAACTTTTTCAAATAGAGTGAAATACCTTATTTCTAACTAATGCCATAATTGAAAATTGTTATATAATTTATCAATTATAACTATAAAAAATATAAACTTACAGTAAGAAATCGAAATAATAGCAAATTTTAAAAGTAACTTTGTGATTTTTTCTATTTAGTAAAATAGCTCGGTGGCGTAGAGGATAAGTGCTGCGGCCCGCGATCGTTGTCGTTAAGCAACTTTCGCAAGGGTTGGTCATGGGATGGATGACTAAAAAATTATTATCTCGAGCTACTCCGTGCTTCGGAAGGCACGTTAAGCCGTTGGTCCCGGCTGCATTTGCAATCGTTAATACCCTCCAATCCGCATTGGGCCAGCGTGGAGGGTCATGGCCTATCCTCCTTAACCATCCATAAGAAAGGTCTGAGCCCCTGCAGTGGGGACGTAAAAGGGCTGATGCCAAGTAAATTTTATAAATATTCTTAATAAAAAATCAACCAGACACTGGTTCCATGAGATAGGACTCAAACCCACAACATTTCGCAATCATGACAGAACTCTTAGAAATGTGATGTAGTTTTCACATTTTAAATACTTCTGATTTGAACATAATTTCTTTGTACTATATTTTTGTAGTTCTGAAAATGATGCTTAATACAAATTGCCTATGAACCCCAAAGGTGCTAACAAATTAGGTACAGATATTTTTATATCTGATAGAACTCTGTTCTCAGAGTAAATAGAAAATAAATGTTAATGAGCAAAAAAAAAAAAATTTTAATGAGATAATTAAATGATATCTCTGAACACATTTTAGTTAATTATCATGTAAGTAAGATGCACAGCAGGATAATTTTTAGACAGAATTATTAATTACTTTTTTGTTTGGTAAATATAATAAAAAATATATATGAAAAATTTACTTATAAAGAAAGGTACCTCTCTTAAAATATTAGTAACTAGCTTGTGACCACCCAATATATATTTTTTATTCATGAGGTTTAAATTTATCTGTCCAAAAAAGAATTATTCATTTAAAAAATCAAGCACCTTTTTATCATGGACATTCCGGAATAATGGTTGAGCTATACTTTCTATGTCACTCTGGCTTGCTCCTACAGCTATAGCAGTGTATGTGCCTCTGGTGTAAGGCTGTTTTCTCCAACTTGTGCTGAAATACATTTTTTTTTTATATTTAAGGTTTAATATTAATGGATCATGTTTAAAAATCAGAGAAATAACATTTGTTTCATAATAAATTAAGTTTATAGTAATAAATTACATACCAGACACATTTAATGGGTTCTGGAACAAAGGGGTCATTTAGAAATTTTCGTAAAATGTTTGTGCAAGTTACTCCCACTTCTTCCATAGACAATGTTTCCATATATTCAGCTTCCTTGCCTGAAACCCATCCTAACAGAAGAGTCTCTGATACTTTGCTGAAGGAATATATCTTTTTGAACCATGACTCTCTCATATCATCAGATGTTGTGGAATTTTCCCATAACAACATGATTTCTGTAACTTCAGGATTTAGAAAAGGTCTTTCATATTCTAAGAAAATTTTATTTACAGTACCAAAAAGTAATCTCTCAATAGATTCAATTTTATAATGTGGTAAGGCTGGTTCAAATAGAGTTGTTACATGTTCTTTGAGAACACCTAGTGGAATTGTACATATCACATGATTAGCATAAAAAGATTGTCCATTTTCACATATAACTTCTACATAAAAAGGATTTTTATTTCTCTTTGGCATTTGTGGATTTTCAGCTATTGAAGATTCTTCTTCAGTTCTGTTTTCATTAGTTGAACTCAAACTTTTAGAAACATCTTCAATCACAGTTTGATCGGAATCCTCAGATTCCTCACCTAAATCTTCTAGTAATCCTTGTGTACTATGTTTTGAATCCCAAACTATCTTTTTTACAGGTAATCCAGTCAATATTTTTTCAGGAGGAATATTTTTTGTCATTGGCTCAAGAATAGAACTAAAACCTGATGGGATCATAATATTACCTCCTTGCAATTCTGTATAACTACCTATTTCTAAAAGGTCAATTTCATCCATAGTATTACAACCTGATATACAGGTTTCTCTTTTTAACAAACAGTCGAATATAAGACGCCTTAATTTTTTTTCTTCAGATGATGGTAAGCGTTCTAGATATATTGTGGCTTCTAAGTTTATGTGCTCACCTACACTATGGATATCAGGCGGAGGCAAATATTGACAGAGAAAGTACTCCTCACATCGTCTTAAAAAGCATACATAGGCTTCGTGTATTTCATGTAACACCCCAAAAGGAACTTGTTTTCCATCTTCAGTCGCTGCTATAACTTTATGAGGTTTTGGAATATTGATTATATTTACAAGATTATTGGCCATAGCCAATTCAAATATGGGGTTACCTAAAACGCCATGAATCCAATTAGCTCCTAATTCAATATTATGATTCTTCAATGGGATAGAAATAATACGACCGCCCAAACGTTTTCTTGCTTCTAAAATTAAAAAGTCCTCCATTCCATTTTTTACAAAATAATTAGCGGCGGCTAATCCGGCTACGCCGCCGCCTATAATGATCACATTACACTTACTAGAGTCACATATTTTACTGGAATTTATGTTTTCGTCACCCATATTAGATTTTTAAATCGATATGTAGGACTTCGCTTTTTGACAATATATTTCTTTTTCATTTTACTCCTTGGCTTTGACGTTTACTAAAGCAGCTGTAAGAGCGCCTGTTATCAGAGACCAATGACTAACCACAGACCAACGCATACATTAAACGACCAATGATTATTGTTGTCTGTCTATGCGACCAATGATGCTGCATTTTATCCCGAAATTTTACAAAGAAGCTAATGCCATCTCTATTACTGAACCAATAACTTTTAGAGAACTTGTTTATTAAACAGTCAATAGATGGCATTAGATATATTTCAATGTTGCATCTTCAAAAAATAAGAGGAAATGCTTTTTATTTTAATATTATTATTTTTATGCCTCAATCCTATTAATATTATAAAGGCGAAAGTTTGTAAGTATGGATGTATGGATGTTTGTTACTCTTTCACGAAAAAACTACTGGACGGATTTGGATAAAACTTTACAGCAATATAGGTTATACATCAGAATAACACATAGGGTACTTTTTACTGGGAAAACTTCTCACTCCCACGGGATACCGACTTCCACGCGGACGAAGTCGCGGGCGTCCACTAGTTATTTAATAATATTAAAATATGAAATAACTATTGAAATAAAATTTTCTAATTTTCTTATATTTAATATGGTAACATTAAATCAAAAATTTATATTATCAACAAAATAAACAAAATGGCTGCAGATTGGTCGTAATCGTAGCTTGCGTATGCGCTTCTGTGTTTTCGATCAATTTTGTGACTTTTGAGTGTTTTCTCTACTGTATACGTTGAGTTGAGGTCCGTCTCCTCCGTATTAGTATTGAGTTTTGCTCCTGTCTTCCTCCGTGTTAGGATTACACGTGACGTGATTGCGAAACAGACGCTTTTTTACTTTTGTATTGTGTTTTGTGTGGTGTTTTCGTGTTACTAAAATCGCTACTATGCCAGGTCATCATTGCCTTCTTGGATGTAAACAGTCTGGTAAGTTCTCAAAAGAAATTTTATTGAATAAATAAATACTTTGAATTTGGATACCGACTCAAGACTATTTAACATCAAACAAACTTATGAAACCACTATGTAAATAAAGAATTATTTTGTAATTAAAGGCTTAAATTGTCTTTTTAATCCTATTAATATTATAAAGGCGAAAGTTTGTAAGTATGGATGTATGGATGTTTGTTACTCTTTCACGAAAAAACTACTGGACGGATTTGGATAAAACTTTACAGCAATATAGGTTATACATCAGAATAACACATAGGGTACTTTTTACTGGGAAAACTTCTCACTCCCACGGGATACCGACTTCCACGCGGACGAAGTCGCGGGCGTCCACTAGTAGAAAATATGTGTATGATTTGCCATCGTTGTGTATTAGTAGCAGGGTTGTCAGATGGGCTGAAGAGAAAAACCGTACAAAATTATTGTATTAATTTTTTATGAAAAAAAAACATTCAATAAGATCGTTTCTTATTGTAAGAGTCAATTTACTTTTGACATATCAGGTGTGCTTGATTATGCTATACAATCCCCACATAGTATAAAGCGAAGTCACTTCCCGCGTCTGTATGTATGTATGCTTAGATATTTAAACCTACACTACCATTTAGAATGCGACTTTTATAAATAGATAGAGTGATTTAAGAGAAAGGATTATACCTATGTATAATACAAGACCACGCAGGCGAAGTCGCTGGTGGCAGGCTAGTTTAAAATATGTTAATATATGTATTGATCTTATGAACAATGAAAGTTAAGATTTTCATTCTTGAATTATTTTTGTTGTGCCCTAATAAGAAATACCAGTTAACAATAAAAAAGTTATTTTTATTAATTAATTAGTTTGTGTCGGTAGGTTTTAAAATAAATTGTTAATATTATTTTCAGATGCTGCTATACATGTTTTCCCAAATCCTGACAAA
Source organism: Diatraea saccharalis (assembly GCA_918026875.4). Classification (NCBI taxonomy): domain Eukaryota; kingdom Metazoa; phylum Arthropoda; class Insecta; order Lepidoptera; family Crambidae; genus Diatraea; species Diatraea saccharalis. The sequence continues at coordinate 8,026,793 of OU893349.1, forward strand.
TATCCTGAACGTTTCAAAGTTTGGGTTGAACGTGTTGGAGGGAATTTGGAAAAACCATCTGAATTTTATAGAAACAAGAGGATTTGTGACATCCATTTCAAAAATGAACATAAAAACCGTAATAACCGCTTAAGTGCTTTAGCAGTTCCATGTCTACATTTGCCTGGTAAGAAGATTATTTTTTTTTAATTTAATGCTAATAGGGTACTTGACACTATTGAAAATAATTTGCAATTTGTGGTCATCCTGCAAGATAATAATCTAATGAAGTTTATTTCTTAGAATCTGCAGAAACAATATGTTTAGATTAATTAAAATCACATAAAGAAAATGCAATATTTTTAGACATTTCAAGAACCACGAAAATGCCCTGTGATTGGCTGCCGTCTCGACTAAGTCTCAATCAATAGGAGGTTTTGTTGAAACCGGAAACTGTCATTATCTATGATGTCAAAACAGTGTTACAAATTCGTATTTATGCACACAGCTTGTAGCTCATTTTATAAACGAAACCAAAGTAGATATAAATACAAAAAATGAATTCTAACTTTAATTTCTCTTCTGTAATACTATTTGTTTACTTAATAAGTACATAATTAGGTTATTTCCACAGTATTGGCGTGGTACTGTCACAGATGCCACCCCAATACTGAGCAGCGTTTTTCGCGCGATTCTGGTTATTTAAACTTTAAACATTATTTTCATTGTAAATAGAATAAATGAAATATTTTGACAGTGTGTTTATAATGTATGAAACAATGATTTAAAATAGTTTTCAGAAATGTATTAAATACCCTATTATATGTACCAAGTTTTAAATGCTATATTTTATCATGTGCAAGAATAGTGCATAGAAAAGTTAACCATTCTTCCTTATAAAATCAACTAATTTTCATTCCAAATTTAGCCAAATGTAAAGTTCCAATGTTATTTCATCTTTTAGATTGTGATTACACAGACTGTAAATGACTTATAATGTTATTCTTCTAATATATTCTTCTAAAAAGAATAATATATTTAAAATTATATTAAAGTGCTGAATAATTTTAATTTATTTTTCTTGCAACAAGTTGTTTTTGGATTCAATTGACATTGTATTGTATTTAATGTTTTTTTTTTCAATATTGCAGGTGGATCAGTTAATCGTACCACTGAAAGTAACACACAAGCACCTGCTGCTAATGCTACTTCAGGTAAGGTTTTAAAATTAGTAATATTTTGATGTTTTCAAATACAATAAAAATTTCAGAATTTGTAGTCATAATATTAACATGTTTCCTGCAAAGATATTACAATATGTAAATGTATAAGTGTATTAGCAAATTTTAATAAAATATAAATAAAATAAAATAAATAATATAAATATATAAAATTATTGCCCCTGCAATGGGGACGCAAAAGGGCTGATGATGAGGCACACAATTCTTTATAAAGTAATAAGAGATTATTTTGTCTTCTCTTAAATTATATCAATACATATAATTTTTTTGCTATTACATATACCATCGTTTCTCAAGTGGTTAAGAAACGATGGCATATATATTTGAGATGATTCAAGTTTATAAAAAACTATCAATATATTTCAGATGAAATGATTACTCAACATTCTGCGGTTGTCAGCCAACCTAATCTTTCATCTATAGCTCCTCATACATCAGGTATTACAGTTATTTTATTATAATAATATCCACTAACAAATAAATATTTCTTTCTACAATATTTTTTAAAATAATGCTTGTATTTATTTTTAGATGTTATGAATCAGAGCAGTACATCTGTGGTTAAGGAACATAGCTATAGTGTTATAAGCAGATGTGAGAAAAAGCAACCAGTTAAAGGTAAAAAGAAGTGTAATAATTTAGACAAATTATTACAAAATCTAATTTAATTATAGTGATAATCACTGATATTGCATTTATTATCAAAATATTTTTTCCTTTTTCAGTTGCGTTGATGGGCTACCAAGCAAGAGCATATCAATATAAAATAAAAGCTCTACAGTCAAATTTATGTCGCCTGCGTAAAAAGACTCAGAGTCTGAAACAACGTCTTGTTAATGCTGAAAAAATATCTAATGATGTATACTTTCAACATGTTATTGCAAACATGAAAAAACCTGCTCAAATATTTATACAAATGCAAAAACAGGCAAAGAAAGACGCAAAAGGAAGAAGATTTTCCACAGAAGAGAAAATTTTATGTCTTTCCCTTTTCAAAAAGAGTGCAAAGTGCTATAGACTTTTGTCTAAATACTTCACTTTACCATCAAGTAGAACTATGAAACGTGTTTTAAGTAAGATTAAAATTAGCGAAGGCATAAACAAAATTATATTTGAAAAAATAAAGCACTCTATGAACGATCAGGAAGTACCTGATCGATTGTGCACTCTCATTTTCGATGAAATGTCGATCACACCTCAGGTGTTTTATGATAGCAGTGCTGATAAATTTTCAGGATTTGCCTCCAATCAAGACACAGCATTCGCCGATCACGCTCTTGTATTTATGGTAAAAGGCGTGAAAAAACATTATAAACAACCAGTAGCTTACTATTTTACTAGTGGCCTTAAAAAAAATGAATTAAAAGAGTTGATAAAAAGTGTTATCAAAGAGGTCTTGAAGACAGGTCTGATTGTGGTTGCAACAATTTGCGACCAAAGCGCAGTTAATGTCGGAGCAATCACAGAATTAATTGAAGAAACGAAAGCCACGTATATTCGCCAAGGAAAAGAATGGCAAAAAGATGTATTATATCTATACGGAAAAAAAATTATCCCTTTATATGATACCCCGCACCTTATAAAGGGCATAAGAAATAATCTTCTTAATAAAGATTTATACTATACTGTAAACAATCAAACAAAAACTATTAAATGGGAGTATTTTGTACAAATATATCATGCAGATAAGGCTCAAGGAGAATTGAGATTATTAAACAAATTAACAGAAGAACACATTAATAAAGCAAAAATTAATAAAATGCGCGTCAAGTCGGCTACACAACTATTTAGCCATAGTGTTGCAGTTGTCACCAGCCATTTGGCAGCTAGAGGTGAAGTCCCTACAGAATGCCAGCAGTTAATTGACTTCACATTATTGATCGATAATATATTCGACTCATTAAACGGAAGTTCATATACAGTAAGTAATGGAAAAATTTATAAAGGTCCTCTTAAAAGGAATTCTCCACACCATCAGCTGTGGAAAAATGCTATTACAATATTAAAAACTGTTAAATTTGTGAACAAAGTGAGATTGACTGAATCAATAGCGCCTTCTGTTAAAAATTTAATAAAAACGATTGAGGGAATGCAAACCATCTGGCAAATTTTAAATAAAAAATATGATATGGATGCAGTTCTCACAAGAAATTTTAATCAAGACCCGTTAGAAAATTTTTTCGGAAGCATCAGGAGTTATGGGGCTAGAAATATTGCTCCAAACACTGTCTGTTTTGAAGGAGCTTATAAGGCTTTAATGGTCAATAATATGAGTTCTCCTCACTCAAAAAGAGCAAATTGTGAGGAGGATTCAAATGAGTGCCTTCAAAATTTAAATTTTTATTTAAAAGAAAAAATTGATTGTACTCCTGTTGCTTCCGAAAATATCAACTATAATTTAAATCTGGAAGCATATGCCCAGTTAAACGAGAATGATGCTGGGCAAAGTAATTATGTGTGTGGCTGGGTCATAACTAAATGTTTAAAAAAAATTATTAAAAAATGTGAGAACTGCAGAAAAAATATATTAGAAAAGAACAATAATATTAATAACAATTTCATAAGACGCAAAGAATACTGTAATAAAAGATGGTTGTGTTACCCAAATGCTGAAATGGAAAAATATTTTAAAAGTATACAAAATATTGCTGTCTCTGTATTAAAAAAAAATGTTTCAAAAAATAATATAAAAAGGTCAATTCTTTTATATGAAGATTTGTTAATTGAGTGTCCATTTAGATGTCACATTCATAAAGTTGAATTAAAATCATATTTTGTAGATATCACTTTAAATGTGATTTTACACAGTTGGACCAGGTCAGTCAATCGAATTTTGTCTGGAAAGATTACATATGACGGTGACGATGAAATGAAAAAATCAGCGCAATTATATTTCAATAAACGAATACATTACAAAAACAGAAAATAAAGACATCATGTATTTATTATGTGTCAATAATCTAATACAAAGGTGAGCTGCAATGAGTGGATAAGTGTACCTTACATTGCAGTGGTGATTGACTAATTTAATTTCTTTGTTTGAATGAACCAATTTATATAGGTATCAACCTATAAGTATAATTGGTTGATTATCATGTTCAGTATAATAATAAAAATTTAAAATATGTTAACGCGAATGATTATATTTATGTTTTAACAAACAAACTGATTGTATGTTATTCAAAATTTATAATTGATTTCGTTATATTTTAGATAGTTTTGTAGACTTATCTAGGAAACAATATTTGCTATGGGTATTTCATTATATTCGCTAGTAAGTATACAATACAATAAGTGTTGAGTTACATACATACAGCAGTCCAATACTGCAAATGTTTAAGTAATAATCGCATCTCAATAGAATCTCAATTATTTGCATTTTAACATTGTACTATCTACCCGAAGTATAATATTATTATAAAACTGACGCAATTTATTTGTGAGGAAGACATTGCACCAATAATATTGAACTTTTGGTAAAATACAAGTCGTTCAGATTCTATCGAGATACTATTATAAGGTTAACATTAGGAAATGCCTGCCGGCCATTTTCATTATTGCTAAGGTTCAGTATTGGATGTAAGGGATCTTCAAAATAAAAATAAAATCACATACTTATAAACCCCGCGAAGGATCCGCCGCGATAATAATAGATATTTTTATTAGTGAATGATATCACAAAAATAAACTTAAAAAAATATTACTCTTATTTTACATTATTTTGAAGTTCTCTATTGCAGCTTTGGTTTGTGTTAACAAAGTGTTAGGTATTGTTATAAAAATCGCATATAAAAAGCTATTCAATTATATATAAAGTAAAATAATTATATAACTATATATTTTGATTCATAAAGCATAACTATATGCAAATTGTAAAATTGAAGTATTTCTCAATTTCGCTCCAAACTCAAGTTTCCTCTCTTCTGCATCCAATGTTACACTTCGATCTTCTTCTAATCTCACCCTCGAGTTTCCTCGCCACTCTACTGATTTCTATTCCTTTTCTTTTACTGTACACGCTGTTCGTTTATGGAACTCTCTTCCAGAGAGCATCACGAAAGCTCGCTCATTGACTACTTTTGGCGATCAGGTTATAAGCTATTTGCTTTCCATGTCTTGAACTTATTTATACATTCTTTCTATATATTATGTTTATCTTTTTCCCTGTGTATTAGTCTATTGGATTTATCTGGTTTGTATATTGCTTGTTGCACCCACTCCCCCTTATTTTCTCTTTATTTATTTATTTTCCTCCATAGGTTGCCTGGGAGAGATCGCTATTTAGCGATAAGGCCACCTGTTGTGTACTATTTTTCTCATGCTGTGTAATTTGTTAATTTTCCTGTGTTGTGTGCAATAAAGATAAAGTATATTATTATTATTATTATTCTTCTAGATTTAGAATTTTTGATCACTACTAATTTAATAAATACAGAACCATAAGGTTAGTCTAGAATTGTTGGGAATGCCCTAAATAGGTATTGAATTGAATTATTATAGAATGTACTTGTTTCTTGAATAAAGTAATAAATTGGTATTTCAATTTGTTTTATTCATCTTCCCCTATTCATAAAATATGTCTTATATTTGTTGCATTGTCTTTAACAGCGATCTAAGCATTAATTTTGCTTTTATCGTTATTAAAGGCAATGTATTAAATAACTAGCTACAAATACAAATAAATAGTAATATAGATAGGTACCTATACCTATATATATATATATATATATACACTAGTTTCGGGTTCAGAAATGCAGAGGCGCTGCTGTCTATCGGTTGGCAAAAATAAGTCGCAAGAGGTCTCTCTTTTTCCTAAATATAATAATTCCTTATTTTATCTAATTAAAGGTATCCGCCATTGCCTTCATGTAGGGTCATGAATGGGCTACTTTTTATGCAGACTCACGATTTTATTTTTCTCTCACGTTCGGTCCTCTTTAGTCAATGATTTCGAGTTTGTGATTGCCAGGCCTATAAATAACCCCCTCTCAACTTCTGTCAGATATGTTTCTCTCTTTCTTACAAAGTACAATCTTCACATATTCTATCTCTTTCCAATGACCTTTGATTTCGCTGAATAATAATAATAAAATCTTTGTTTACTTCTCGATGTGTATCTTCGGGAAGTGTTTTTGTTATTGTGTAGAGCATTTGTGATAAATCATTTTGTGTAATTTGTGGCAGTTCAAGTCATATATTACTATAATTTGAAAATAGTGTTGCGAATTCGAGAACACCAAAGTATAGTTTTGTAGTGTGAAATCATTTTTGACTCTATAAATTCGATAACGAAAGTCATTGTGAATTCAAGTCATCCAAGTGCTTAATTTTTTTACTGTTGGTGGTTTATTTAGTTATGTAATCAAATATGATAATAGATTTGACAAACATATCGAATCAAAACTTTGGTATGTAGATGACGCTGTGTATTTTCAGAAATAAATAAACATTGTGTTTATAACATAGGACACGTGGGTATCGCGCTGAATAATAAATCGATAAAGACGTAAGACGCGTGCGCCAGTCTCTATCAACGAGACTATTATATATCAAGGTCAGTCTGCACAAACACGTGCAATGTCTGATTCTATTTACTCACATGACTTTCTTTTAGAGCCTGGCGTTGAGATAAAACAGGAGTCCCCTTTTGAGTTGGGTACCATGTCAGCGTCAGTACCCATTCCGCAGAGGCGCAATGATCTTGGAGATTTTGGCACTGATTTAGATTTGTGCATACAGGACAATCTCCCAGGGTCTTTTCATAATATGCCTAATATGCAGTATAGTAAATTAACATTTGATAATGATAGTTCATCTAAAACAGAAACTTTTAAAATGGATGATGATGACATATTTCAAGTAGATAAGGCAGATTTGATATTAGGCCCTACTCTTGCTGAATTGAATGCTAACCCAGACACCTTGTTAGAGGATTTAAATTTTGATGATTTGTTGCTACCTGAAGAGAGTGGCTATTGCATTCAAATTGGTGGAGTTATGAGTGGGTCTCGGCGTTCACACAATGTTATGCAAGTTACAAATACAATAACAGCGGACAGTCCATGCAGTCCATATAGTCGAGCACAACTTGCATTTTCTCCATCAAGTCAGCACAGCTCAGCTTCTTCTAGTTTTGCCCAACCTATGAACCAACTTCCTGAGCTCCTTCAGCGGCTTGATGGTTATAGTGGGGAGATAGCTCTAGGCCAGTCTGTCCCAGCTTCTACTGTGCTGCCACCTTTTCCTGCAAGTGTCAAACCTCAACATACACAATTATCGTCATCTGCCCCAACACATCTCACAATGGAACAGGTAATAAAAAAGATTGAAAAATACATTATCCTCTTGAATTCCTCTGTATATTGATGAAAACCGCATTAAAATCCATTGTATAGCTTAAAAGATGTTAGTGTACATAAAGGTGTCACGATTGTACTTTATACTAAGTACATGACATTTTTTGCTATTAGATATGGTCACGCCGTGAACCTCGTAAACACCTGCTGTCTACTAGTTCCCTTGCTGAGGCTGGCTCCATATCATCATTATCTGGAGGTGTACTTAGTCCAGGTACTGGAGACTTCTCGCAGGATGAAGAAGACAGAGATGTTGAATCTGATGAAGACAGTGACCGATATGAAGACCTTTCTTCAGATGGTATGCTTATATTGCTTTTTTATTACTTATATTTTTTTAAAGTCAAGCTCAGTAGATCCTAGAAGTGTTGAAATTTCATATAGAAATGAGCACCTTAGTAAAACTTGATCTTAAAAGTAATTTGTTGTACTTATAGTAAAGCATAACTCAAATTGAAAACAATATTTCTTGATTATAGTTGCAATTGTTCTAGAAAAAAAATATTAATTATTTTTAGAAAAAAGTTACATATTATACATTTTGTTACTGATAGATTAAAATACAAAGGATCTCTATTTAGAGCATCTACATTTATTACATAAGATTCATTGCCAATTATTCTTAAACATTGTCAGAATCACTGCAACAACCATCTAAGTTCCCTATCCTATGAATTGCAAATAACTTGAAAAAGTATAATTGTTTACATATGTTTCAATTTATTTTCAGAATCAAATGATGAAGGTTCTGAAAGTAAACAAGCAAGGCAAAATGCTAAAAAGGAAAGATACTTTTGGCAATACAATGTGCAGGCTAAAGGTCCTAAGGGACAAAGACTAGTTTTGAAGAAGAAATCAGAAGATCCTCATGTCTTAAATTCTGTCACAGACCCTGTATTTAGCCCAAATTGTAGTGTGAGAGGCATCAAGCACAGGTAACTTTTCAAGATATCGACGCTGGAAAGCAGACACATACTAACCTGCAAAACCAAAATTGTTCTTGAGAGCAGAAAAACTTTTATTTTTTTGGTAAATAATTCCTATAAACATCCTTGGTAACAAATAAGGTGTTCCTTAGTTAATTTACACAGAAACAAGAATTTTTTGGTAAAATATAAAGATTTACAACTCTAAATATCCATTTTGGTTTTTGCAGGTTACTACGTGTTTGCTTTCTAGCATCAATATGTTTGTTACTAAGGTTTCTATATGGTATTTCGTTAAGAAATTGGATTTTTATTTCAAATTTGGTTAGAAAATGACTGATCCAAAACTGATAAAGACTCATGTCCACTTTCATACGCTGATTGACCTGTTACATGTTATTTTAAAGGTGACCCACCATTAGTGATAGTTTTATCATATAATAAAATAATATCTTAGCATTTTTATCAGGAGGCCAGCGAGATTCGTAATTAGTAAATAAAGTTTTGAGATAAAAAATCCACTTTGTCTCTGGCACTCTGAGATGGGACTCGAACCTATGTCCTTTCGCAATCCGGGCGCCTACTCTACCCATTGAGCTACCCAGGACCCATTATGACAGGCGAGTCCTTCAAGCACATGTTACTTTTTCGCTACTACTTTTAGTATAGCGTTGTCAATGCAAAATTGATGAAATATAATAATAAGAATAAGCATAATCAAAAAATACTGTGATTAAAATTATGAAATATTTACATAAATAAAAAAGTTATGGGACTTTGAAGTTGCGCTTCCTGGAATAATTTTGCTTCCCGCGGTACCTCAGCGTGTGACGTCACACTACCGAACCTGTCCGCGAGTAAGCCGCATGGCTCAGTACAGTAGTACGTTCGTTTTTGAGCATCGCCTGCATCTTAAGGCGCGTTATGTCTTTTACTCGATGGAGGGTATTAAAAAATCTTCTATTAGTATTGTAATGTCCCTATGTATTAAAGTACATCAATAAAAAACCCCAATCAAATATTTTGAATAAGGAAACGAAAAAATCTGAAAACGTTTAATAGAATGCATCTACTTATAATATAGTTTCGTACTAAAGTGGCTGTGTCATACTGGCAGAGGCACAGACCTAAGTATCGAATAGGTTCTAATGTATTCAAATGTTATATAATATTCGAACTTGCCTATTGTTTATACTGATTGACATCTAAACAAGTTTAATGCACATTAAAAGTAATATCTTTACCTTTTGTAGGGTAGAAAATATTCCTATACATTTTTGTCTTTTTACCTGACTACGGCAAAGCGAAAAGGAGGGTTATGATTTTGGCCGGTATATATGTAAGAATGTTCATATGTTCCCTTATAATTTCGAAATACTCATTTTAACTGGACAAAGGAGATCATTAGAAGCGTCTATGTTATCCACGTGCTATAGGCTATGTGACGTAACATTAAATGCAAAAGTGGTGTTAAGGTCTTCGAATGTCAAATTACAATTCCCCAGCACTCGTTGCAATGGATACTTGGTTGACTTTACACCAGCTTCCCAAAGTCCACCAAAATGAGGAGTGTACGCGAGTATAAAATGGAAGTGAATACCATCATTTGCTAAACCTTTGCTCAAAGAATTGCAACTGCCTTTTAAGAATTTCGACAACTATTTATATGGACCAACAAATGTTGTTCTATCATTGGAATGAATATTAAAGGGTTTCCCTCTTCGCGCAATAAAACGACTCAATGCCAATAAGTAATTATTGCTTATAATTCTTATAAGTCACCAATTTCAAATATACGGCTTTAGTCGTGAAACATATAAAAATCGCAATATATGCCTTTATCAACTTACAATGACGACCATGACGACTTGCTATGTACATATGTATATAACAGGACCAGCATAGTCGAAAGTTCTGAAATGGATAACCGTCTGGAATAAGCCGATGCTGTGGTAGGTTTCTCATTAAAGGACTATCAATTTTACCTTTTATGCAAGTACATCTTAAACATTTGTGATAGCAAGCCTTTGCTAAAGGCCGACAACCAATCGGCCAGTAGGTATTCCTGATAGATGCCAATAATATTTGAGGACCTGCATGCATAAGCTTAATATGTTCATAATCAAAAAGTAATTTAGAAAATAAATTAGTGGACTGTATTAAAATAGGGTGTTTTTAATTATAGAAAAATGTTGAATTGTAAAGACGACCACCGATACGCATTATTTTGAAACGTTGTAACACGTTGAATTTTAAAAGACTGTTCTTTTTATGTATAGTTTGGTTTCTTAATAGCAACTTGTATTCGGGAAATGATTTCTGTTGACTTTGCCTGATGATAATTAGTAAGGCTTTCTGTAACTCATGCATCTTCTAAAAAGCTTTTCATAACAGGTTGACCTTTACATTTCTGAATAAAACGTAGAACGTGCTTACGTTCTGTGCTACTGAACGAAGTAATCGCGAATAATTTGAAAAGCGTTTAGAAATTAATAAGAGAAGTATCGTCTACACAAGCGCTTAATGATATATCTGGTTTAGTGTCCGGTAATACTATAAGATGACTAGGCTGAGAAGACCAGTCATTCTGATCATGTAATAGATATTCTAGACCAGACCACCACAAATCTAAATCTTGAAAAGCACTAATATCAACTCCACGGGATACTAGGTCTGCAGGGTTTTTATTCGTGGGAACATGTTGCCATGTACAATTGTCTGTCTTATTCATGACTATCAAAAATCCTCGAAATAGCCGAGAGCAAATCTCGCTTAATATTGCTGTTGGATATTGAAAGACTATTAGAAAGCACAAATTATCTGTACTTGAATGCCAACCAAGACCCAACAATTTATTTGGTTCATCAGACCCTATATTTAAATTAACAAATAAAGCACCATCAGAATCAGATACTAATTGAGGTTCGTTTGATTTGATACCCATTTTCTCAAATGCATGTCACCAGATGCCAGTTCATCGGTAACATCCTTTCGTATGCCTTGCATAATGTTCAGATCACCTCCAGTTAGCAAATCATCAACGTAAAAATCATGCATGATGATTTCAGCAACAGATTAATTTGCACATTCTAAACCTATATAGTTGCAAGAAATGGTGCACTCGCCGTTCCATAAGTGACGGTGTTTAATCGGTATACTTTAATTGGTTCAGAGACATCGTTGCGCCATAGTATTTGTTGTAGATGTCTGTCAGATGGATGTACGACTATCTGCCTATACATCTCCACGCCGGCAAATAAAACATATTTGTGTTGTCTAAAACCTAGAAGTATAGACAGGTCATTTTGGACAGTAGCGCCGACCATCTGAATCTCATTGCATGACATCTGATTATGTTGTGTGAATTTCGGTCATGTGGCTTAATAATTTGTATTCCGTTACTATTAAAAGATCTTCTTTTGAGGGTTTATAAAAAGTAGGGTTAGCCAAACAAATATCGGACGGAATTATCAAAGCAGTCAGATCTATTTCACGACCCGGTTGATAAAGCAATATTATTATTTTCGATGGTTAAAGCAGGAACCAACAATACTGCCGATGTTGAAGCAGCCCATCAGTAACAGGTTCCGCTTTAGCTACGCGCACCAGAGTATTGTGGCGTCGTTTACATATTTTAGAGCCTTGCTTTTTACAATTGTATTTGCAAAGTTACCTGTTCGAAAACAAAACAAACTTTTAAGCTTGGGATTTCTTTAAGACAGGCTTTGTTAGTTAAGGCTGTAGGCAATTATTTAAATGATGATCACCATTACATTTACGATAAGATTTTATAGAACTTTCAGTACTTGAATTAAATGAGTTTTGTGTTACGAGAGTTTTCAACTTAGTGTGCGATTTATTTTGAGAATTTGAATATTTGTTGCGTTAGTTATCAACTTTAAAGTTTCAATTAAATCCACATGATTACGTAAGAACCCTAGAAAAGTATCAAATGTGATCGAATTATCTTTATTCAAGTGACCTTTAAACTCTTCCCACTCACGATAGGTTTTTTGGTCCAATTTTTGTGTGACAATGTAAATTAAAAGTGTGTCCCGCTGTTTTTCTGGTTCACCTAAAGATTCAAGAGCACGAAGGTTCTTGTAAAGTTGGTCAATTAACCGTTTGAGAATAAGGGTCGTTTCTTTAGTAATCATATCAAGAAATAATGAGGCAGACACATGTTTTTTTTATTAATATATAATTTCATATTTTAATTGCCTATTTATTCTTATTATCAATAACCACTACGCAACAGCAATAATGTGCTAATATGTACTTATATAATTGAAAACCTCAACATTACTCAATAGGTTATGTAGGCGTTGCTGTTTAACCGTTGATGATGGTGAAAAACAAAGACGAATTTCTTCTATAGATGATTTATTTTCTTCTTACTGGCTACTTATTACTGCCTGACTATACTGCTTGACTGACTTGACTTGACTACAAAATATTTACAAATTTGGCCCTACCCTTATTCTAAACTTAACATCTAACTTAGCTACTAGTGACGCGCGGCGGCCGACCAATCACAGCGCGTTTTACGCCCGCGCGCCGGGTGGGGGAATCGCCCCCACCGTGCGGACGGCGCATACGCAGCCAATGGGCTCCCTGAGAATTCCGCAAATGTAGGCGCTGTGATTGGTCGTTCGATCTGTACATTTTTCGGCACGTGGCTGTCGTCAACAGTCTCCCCCCGGCGAAGGATCTCCGCAGCCTCCTCCGGTTGGCAGCCCCGTGCCCGTCGCGCAGCGCGTCCTCTCTCATCGTTCCGTGGAGAGTGCAGGTTCGACGACGATCAGCTTCGATGTCGGCCGCCGAAATGTTCCTCCTCTTGTCGTTATCTCCACGTTCCGAATCACGCCGTCAGGTCCAGGGTAGGTATTGGCTACGATGCCGCGTGGCCACGTGTTTCGAGGCAGAGCGTGGTCGGCTATGATAACCACGTCTCCGGTCCGTACTTCGCTGCTTCGTGGACGTTGTGGGTCGCGGCATGGTACGAGGGTCGGTAGGTACTCTCGTAGCCAGCGTTTCCAGAAGGCGTCGGCTAGTGCTTGCGTCGCCCTCCAAGTCCTGCGGTCGCCCTCTTCACATGGCCCGGTGTATGGAAGGCCGGTCGATGACCCCAACAAGAAGTGGTTTGGGGTTAGCGCCTCCGGATCGCTTGGGTCTACGGAGACATGCGTCGCGAATTGACAGCATGTTCCGCCTCGGCCAGTAGAGTGTGCAGGACTTCCTCCTTCGGTGCTCGTTCCTTTAATGTTGCGTTGAGCGCGGTTTTCACGGAGCGAACCATGCGTTCCCAGGCTCCGCCTTGGTTAGGTGCTCCCGGCGCGATGAATTTCCATGTGGCATCGTAGTTCATCGCCTCTCTCTTCAGCTCGGGAAGCCACTCGGTGTACGCCTTCTTGAGCTCGGTGTCAGCCCCTCGGAAGTTAGTGCCGTTGTCACTATATATTACGGCGGGCCATCCTCGTCGTGCTGCCATTCTTCGCAGCGCCATGATTGCGGAGTCAGTGGTGAGTGATGCCACCAGCTCCAGGTGCACGGCGCGTATCGTCAGACAGGTGAATAACGCCACCCATCTTTTCTCTCTTCGTCTTCCAATTTTGATGGTGACTGGCCCGAAGTAATCAATCCCACAATGACTAAAGGGACGTCTGAAGGGCTGTAAACGTTCTGCGGGCAGATCCCCCGTCGGCGGGCTCCTTGGCTTCGATCTTCGTAGTCGACACATAAGGCAGCCTGCTGCGACTTTCTTAACTGTTGGTCGCAGCCGCAGGATCCAGTACTGCTGCCTGACGTCGTTGACCACTCGCTCGTTGTTGCAGTGTCCCGCTCGTCTGTGCTCTCGATCAATAATTTTCTTCGCGAGTTCGTGGCGTCCGTCCAATAATACCGGCTTCTTCGCTGTTTCCGGTACGTCCGCCTTGTTAATGCGTCCGTTTAGTTTCACAAGCCCGTCCTCCCAAGTGAGGTCGTAACGGTGCAGAGGGCTCGTTCGTGCTACGGGGACTCCTTTCTTCAGGCACTCGATTTCTTGGCTGAAGGAGTCTTGTTGCGCCTGCTGCAGCCATAAATTTGTCGCTCGGTTGAAATGTTCGCGGCTGAGTGTCTTCGTTCTGTCGCGACATCTTTCCACGAAGAGTAGCGCTTGTGCTGTTGCGCCGATCAGTCGCTCGAACGTCGAGAATCGTTCTATCTCCGGTAACGCCGCGTTTCTCTCTGTTGTGTGCGTGATGACGTGCGTTATTTCCATCGTTTCGTCATCTTCTCGATTCGTTGGTTGCTTCGGCCATTCCGATCTTGGTAACTTCAAGAAGGATGGTCCCGTGAACCACAGGTCGTTTTCGTTGGCTGGCGTATAACCGGCGCGTGTGGCGACGTCGGCTACGTTCAGATGCGTCGGTATCCATCGCCAGTCTTGCGGTCTGGATGACTCAGTTATTTCTCCCAGACGGTGTGCGACGAATGGAGTGTAGCGCTTGCTTCCATTCCGCAGCCAATGAAGCACCGTCTGAGAGTCGCTCCAGTACACGGTGTCGTCGACGTTGACACGGTGTTCTTCTCTGATTGCTTTCGCTAGTCGCGTTCCGATGAGGGCCGCTTGAAGTTCCAGGCGCGGTACGGTTTGGGTCTTCAAGGGCGCGACCTTAGCTCTTGCCGCTATCAGAACTGTCTCGATGACATGGCCGGGTCCGTAGTGCAACCTCCAATACGCCGCCGTTGCGTAGGCTTCTTCGCTGGCGTCGCAGAATACATGAAGCTCACGGCGACGCACTTCTCTCCCCCCGTTGTAACTACGGGGTAGCCGTAGTTGGTCGATTGCTGGCAGGCTTGTCAACCATGCATCGAAGTCCTCGCTCAAGTCGGATGGTAGAGGGTCGTCCCAGCCGGTCTTGAGGCGCCATAGTTTTTGAAGAGTTATCTTCGCTGTGATTGTGAAGCAGCTGAGCAGTCCGAGCGGATCGTATATGCTCATCACCGTCGATAATGCTTCTCTTTTCGTCGGCGGGCGTTGTCGAGACTTCACTGGCAGTGGGACTCTAGGCAGGGCGGTATTGAAGCCCAGCCGATCGGTACTCGCATCCCAAAGCAGGCCCAATGTCTTCTCTGTGTCTCCAAACGTCGTCGTCCCGCCTTTGGCTCTACTATCCGGGTTCACGGCTTGTAGTAGCTTCCTATTGTTACTGTTCCATCCCCTCAGGTGGAATCCAGCCTTCTGGTGCACTGCGTCGACTTGGGTGATGACTTCGTGGGCCTCTCTCGGATCATTGAAGCTGTCGACGAAGTCATCCATGTAGTGCGCTTCGGTGATTGCGCGCAGTGCTGCAGGGTGCGTCTCAGCATGCTGTCTCGCGTTGTGGTCCCTCACGCTGTGTGCGAGGAACGGTGAGCTCGATGCGCCGAAGATCATCGATGTCATCTTCAGCTTGCGCGGTGGTTCATTCTGCCTGCAGTCGCGCCACAGGAACATCTGTGCGGGTTGGTCCTCGCGGCGTATCTTGATCCGCAGGAACATTTCCTCGATGTCAGCTGTCACCGCGTATGCGCCCTCTCGGAACCGGAACAAAATGGTCTGCAGCGATCGTAGCAGATCCGGCCCTTCGAGTAGGTGATCGTTCAGGCTGACACCTCGAATTCTTGCTGCTGCGTCGAAAACCAGTCGCAGCTTCCCGGGCTTATTGGGATTCTTGACGGCGAAATGCGGCAGGTACCATGCGACGGGGCTGGCGTCCTCGGAGCCGTCGCAGGGTTCGGCGTATCCTTTTTCTAGTAGATTGTCGATCCTCCGCTGGTATTCCTTCATGTCGCGTGGATCTTTCTTCAGCTTGTTCTCTAGATTGGTGAGCCGGCGGAGTGCTGAGTCGTAACTCCGTGGCAGTTTGGCGTCGTCGTTTCGCCAAGGCAGGCCCACTTCGTATCTACCGTCCTTGTTCTTCACGGTGCGTTCGAACGTAGAGACGGCACGCTTGTCCTCTTCGCGAACGTGTGATGCGTCGAGCGACACTCCGAGTGAGTCAATCCGGAAGTGTCTCGACACGAGTTCTTCGAGTCGGTCGTCTGATGCTTCGGTCGTGACGACATGTAGGATATCCTCGGTGCGGCGAAGCGATCTCGATGGCGCCGTCCCGTGGATTACCCATCCGAGTTCGGTTTTGGAGGCAGCTGGTTCCTTGGTTTTTCCTGACCGTAGCTCACGGGTCACTATGAGCTCCCAGTTGTCCGTCCCGATCAAAATGCGAGGCTTCGCATTCTTGTATACGACTTCTCGCTCGTCGAGATCTCTTAGGTGTCGTAGCTTCATCGCCTCCGCCGGTATCGATTGCGGCGTGAGGTCCAGGCCCACCATGGTGCGAGCGTTGATTTTGAAGATCTGGTCACTGCGCGTTCCTTTTATTCCAATCTTCACTCGACGGCTCTGCACGTGATTTTGCTTCTTGTTAATTCCTCGGACGTTGAGCTGTGCGGTCGGTCCATCGGCGCCGATCTGTCGCGCCAGGTCGTCGTCTAATAAGGTGACCGTCGAGCCTTCGTCGAAGAGTGCGTAGGTGTCGCAGCTCCCACGTTTGCCCGTGATTGTCACGGGGCAAATCTTCAATTTGACGGCGCGGCTTGTCGTCGTGGCAGCCGTCGTCGTTTCGGTGGTGGCTGGTTCCGTTGCGCCCGCGTTTGAGTCGGTCGCGCTCGTAGCCACGTCGTTCGTCGTTCCACGCTCATCTGCGTGCAACAGTCGGTGATGCGGTCGCTTGCATCCGTTGATTCCGCAGAGCTTCTGTCGGCAGTTCAATCGACGGTGTCGGCCCACGATGCATTTGAAGCAAAGGCCCTCCTTCTTCACCAGCTCCCATCGGTCATCATACGTTAGCTGCTTGAACTTTGGGCAGCTAGGTAGTGTGTGGGCTTCCTGGCATGAAAGGCATCTGCGCTGCGGTGCTTCTTCGGTGGCGACGTACATCGTCTTCTTCTTAGCCTCCGGTCTGGGGGCGGGGCGAGGCGTTTCACGTGTTCGTTGCGATGTGGAGGGTGCGGTGAGGTTCGATACATAGTTGTATCGCATGCAGCGGTCAGCTTCTTTCATCAGGAACGATGAAAGTTTGAGTAGATCGGCGTTCGGGCCCGGCTGTGACTCGGCGAAGTTGCACCAACTCGATACAAGGTAGCTCGGCATCTTGTCCAAGACTTCCCGGGTCAGCAGTGGGTTAAGTAGGTACTCTGGCTGCACGTTCCTCAGGACAGCCACGACGTTCTGTAGCTTCACCGCAAACATGTTAAGATCGTTCGCGGTAGGTCCAGGCAGCTTCCGTAGATCGGCGAAAGCCATGTCCACTAGTCTTGCTGGCCTTCCGTAGAATTGCTCCAGTGTTCGCATGATCTCGTCGGGGTGCGTCGCGGTGCTCAACAATGATGCGACGTTTTCCCGAGCTTCTCCACGTAGGCAGTTTCTTAGTCTTGCCATATTCTCCGTAGGTGTGAATTCGTAAAGCCGCGTTGTTTCTCGCATCGCAGTCGCGAACTGTAGCCATTCCAGCGGTGAACCAGAGAATATCGGTAGATCCGATGCTTGACGCGGCGGCGGTCGTGACTTCACGAGGGTTTCGAGGACAGAGGCGAGTTGATCGATGCCTCTGCCTCGCGATGACGACCGTCTTCGTTCTTCCCTATCTGGGCGTCGCGTGTCGCGTTCAGGTGGCGGTTCAGCCACGGCGGTCCTTGAGAGCTCCCCCCGTTGTTGGTCGACGTTCGCGTCGTCGAGCCACTCGAACACTCGATCTTGTAATTTATTTGCCGGTTCTTCAGCTTCGGGTTCGCTCTCTGCTCCGTCTAGCGTTTCTAACTCGATATTGAGCGTCTTCTTTATGAGGTCCGCTTCAATTTCGAGTTCTCGCCGTCTTATGGCAGCCAGTCGTTCTTCTGCTTCGATGCGTAGCTTCCGGCGTGCCGCGTTGCTCGCTGCCGAGCGGGTCGAACGCGCGACGTGCACTCTCCTCGCCGGTTGCACCGATGACGTCATCGCAGATGTAGTTATGCCAGTAGTCGCCGCTGTGTCCGTTGGGTGTGCTGCGCGTTCGTCCGCTCCGCTCGGCGGCTGCGTAGTCACTGCCAAGGCGACGCGTGCTCCGGCAACGTCTGCCCCAGCGCGGTTCGCGTTAGGCGCTAGTTGCGAGACTTGCGGTGCGGTGCGTAGGCTCTCCCCGGCGTTACCCGTCTCGAGGCGTCCTCGTACGGTCGGTGTACTTGAGGGCGATCTCGGCGGCTGGTCGAAGACACGACGTTGGTTTTCTTCGTCTTGGCTTCTTGTAAGCACCATCTTGATTCACTGTTGGCTGGATCTCGGAGGTTCTATACGTGTTTAGATCCGGCTTCTCGAAGGACCAAACTGTAGGCGTTGCTGTTTAACCGTTGATGATGGTGAAAAACAAAGACGAATTTCTTCTATAGATGATTTATTTTCTTCTTACTGGCTACTTATTACTGCCTGACTATACTGCTTGACTGACTTGACTTGACTACAAAATATTTACAAATTTGGCCCTACCCTTATTCTAAACTTAACATCTAACTTAGCTACTAGTGACGCGCGGGGGCCGACCAATCACAGCGCGTTTTACGCCCGCGCGCCGGGTGGGGGAATCGCCCCCACCGTGCGGACGGCGCATACGCAGCCAATGGGCTCCCTGAGAATTCCGCAAATGTAGGCGCTGTGATTGGTCGTTCGATCTGTACATTTTTCGGCACGTGGCTGTCGTCAACAGGTTAACTATGACAATGATTTGCAAATTTTTAACTACCTTGGTGAAAATAATTAAGTCCTTTAATGTAGCTTATTTTGCTAATTGTACTGTTTTTTAAGTACGTTTGGACTTATTAATATGTACCTAATAAACAAATAACATAGTTATAAATTAAAATTGAACAATTGACACAAACGTAGGTATAAGACAATGTTATAAAATTTTACTAACCTTATCAATTATTTTTAATCTTTAATTACACTTATACTACCTGATCGTGTATTGGGCTATTTAATTTAATTCATTTAGACACTTAACACCGCTTATATTTAATATTTAGGTTGAAATTGGACATGATTCTTACAGTGATGAATTTACCAATAGTCTGTAGCCTTAGGTAGTGTTGTCAACCATTCTGTCTTCCCAGGACTTGAATTCACTGGCTATTATTGCAAGTTTTACGTTATGGGCAGATTTGAATATTGCCAAGAAGATTCCTTCACTAATGAAACTTTGCCGAAAACTTCCAACGGTTTGGAAGTTTTGCTGAGTGAATATTTTGTTCTTGTTTTAATTTAATTTATTGGAAACATAGCCTGTAAATCACTATTTAATGATTATATATTACTAATTATGTTGTTAGTTATACTTATTATTGTCATAAATTACCATATTAAAGTGTTTTATCGCGAAAAATGTAGTGTTGATACGTAATTAAAAACATACTGGAAATACGTAATTAAAAACGTTCGTTGAATTACATTGTAATAACAAACATTTTAAAATTAAAAAACCAATTTGTCTCCCAACTAGCCCAGGCCAACTTCCACAATTACCAAAACTTTTGGGATGTTTGAAAATGCTTAAATTTGGCAACATATCAAGTAGAAGTGAAAGTAAAGAGTCGAAATTTTGAATTATTCTACTACAACATATTTTAAAAATCTATGAGTTTTCATTAGAAAAAAGTACAATTTGGTAGTGCAAAATATTGTTTGTTAAATCTGCAGTATTACAGTTGAGGAATTAAACGATCTACCAATGATACTTTAATTATTATACGATATTTTAGTGACCCTTTTATTTTACAAAGAGGCAGGCGGGGTCTTTTCTACCAGTTAAAATCGTTAATGTCGCCACTGGAGCACAGGTTTTCCCTATGAATGGAATCGGAATGAATACGGAGAAGGTGCATTGTCTTGTTAATAGCTTTTTTATATTATCTCTAGTTTCGGCTACTGTTAACTTGCCTTAGGACAACATACAATATAATGTTATTTATATTATTTCTCAATAATTTTAATTAATTTCAGCGGCAAAGCACGAAAAGGCGATGGAAATGATTTGACACCAAATCCAAGGAAATTATATCTTATTGGCAAAGAACTGGACAATTTGGGTAAAGTTATTAACGATATGATACCAGTTAGTGAGTTGCCATTTAATATTAGGCCAAAAACGAGAAAAGAGAAGAATAAACTTGCTTCAAGAGCTTGCAGATTAAAGAAGAAAGCTCAACATGAGGCAAATAAACTTAAACTCTATGGATTACAACAAGAACACAGTAAGTTGTATTCATTTCAATAATCACAATCGGTTGTATTATACTTTTTTATATAATGTACTTTTTCTTATGTTTCCACTCACACTATGGGTATATCAAATTTGTTTTAGAAATAGTTTTAATTAAAATACAGTAAAATAGATTTTAGCTAAGCAGTTATCCGTGCTGGGCAATATTAGTCCTTACATTTAAGTTTCTATAAAGATATTTTTCAAGTCCGAATTTGTAGATAAAAGGGTTTTTAATCATAAATATATTATTTGAAAAATACTTTATTTTACAGAACGACTTCTAAGTGGTATTCATCAAATGAAACAAATAATAGGCAACAGGGTCACCAACCCTCAAAATAATGTTGATTGGTCAGATCACATCAAAGAAATAGTGAACACAGCAACAGGTAAGTAAAGTGTATAATATTTTTAACAATAGGTACATAACAATGAAGAAGTATTTAAAAATATATATTAGTTCCCGAAATCAAACTAGATGTCTCTACGGTACGTTCTTGATTCTCGGTCTTCTTGATCCTCTCCATGACAACTTTTTTGGTTTTCTTTCATGTATAAAAGTAAATTCATTTCAAAACTCAATAAAACAACTCATATTCTATTTGTACTTTTTCCTATCTGTATTGATATATAAGTTTCGAACTTTGCAATTTTCAGCTTTTTAATATCTTAGTTAAAAGGAACGGAATTTACTACCTTAGGTCTATTCATTTCCTGCAAAAATCAACTTTTAATAGAGTCGCCATCTAGTAAGATATTTTTAGTGCTTTCTTTTTTTTTAAATACTTTCTTATTATTACAAATAACTGCAATTTGATTTAGTAACTGCCAATGCCCAACTAATATGGCACATGATGAAATCTTCGTTTGTGCGGAGTAGACCTTCCTATTGCAACAATGACCCAACAATTAAAATTTATATTGAGTCTTATTTCAACAACTATAAGGTGTAAATACATCTTTTACGAAACACCTACCGGAAACTACATACGCGGGTGACATAGGCTATAATTTATGCGGGTGGAGTCATAAGAAAACAGTTAGCAACAACAGCAACTTCAGTGCATTAAGCAGTTTGTTTTATATTTTCAGAGGTGAAGATAGCTGGTAAAACATCAGAATTTGTAAATACAATTTTGGACAATGTAAAATCGGGACAAAATAATGGTGGTTTAAACAATATGTAAATTAATATGTTTCCAGATGTGAATATTTTAAAACGAAAGGCTGTTCTATGTACCTCCAAAGTTATTTAAAATGAGAAGTTATATCTATCATGTAAAAAGTTTGATTGTCCGAGACAACTTTATTTTTGTAAATGATAATGACAATAGAATTAGTGCTATATATGGCAACTAAACAATGTTACATAGTTATTTTATATTATAAATAAATACTATTTTGCCATAATATATTAAATATAATGTTAATATTTAAAAATGTTTATGTTATGAATGCTATTTTATAATAAGTATCTAAGTAAGTAGATATTATAAACAATGTATTTACTGCGTGTAACTTTAATGAACTAATGGTCCATTGATTGTGAAATTCACTTTATATAGGTACGGTATTATATCTGTGTATTATTTGTATAGTATGAGATTGACTTTAATTTGTATATCTATCAATACAATGAGAAGTCATAAATTGTGAATATAATAACATCATTAGAATATTTATAACTTATAATAACGTTTTTCTGAAAATTGCAATATCGTGCGTGATAGCTATTAGAAATTGAGTATTGCATGTCACTTAACATACTAGGTACATGTTATATTAATACGAACTGTTGCAGATACTCATAACTGGCATTTATCTTTTTGTTTTTCGACGCTATGAGCATAGGTGGGCCCGATATTCAGAATTGAGTTTTCTTTTTTAACCGATTAAAAAAAAGGAGGAGGTTCTCGATTCGACTTTTTTTTCTTGTTTGTTACCTCATAAATTTTTACTGGATGGACCGATTTTGATGATTCTTTCTTTATCTGAAAGCTAGTGCTTGCCGTTTGGTCCCATTTTAATTTGGTTAAATTGCCAGATCTGGCAATGGTATCTATGAGATAACCATATAAGTCTTAAATTTGCATATTAAGTATGCGTGATGTTTGTTACCCCAAAACTCAAAATATCACTAAAATGCAAGAAATAAAAATTTAAAAAAGAGAACCGCCTTCAAATGCCTTGATCAAAGATATCATTCTTTGATCAACGCATTAAAATCGCATACATTATATTCGTCGAATTTCTGAGTGCCACCTAAACGTTTGACATTTTAGCGCGTCCCCAAGTTCGACCTTTGGTCTAAAGCCACCTTGCTGTTCGCTCTTATACCGATCTTGTTCTAATGTCAAACAAAATTTATTTTTGTCTCTTGTATCTGGAATTGATTTTACAACGTGACTTTTCGGTTTTAAGTTATGCTCGGTACTTCCATTGCTTTAGTCAAGCTAAAGTAAAAGCGAACTACCGGTACATGGGCTTTAAGTTCAATGTTATAAATTCAATGGATGCACTCTCTGTTCGCATATTTACAAACTATTTTATGTCAAGGTAAAACTAGAAGTAACTAGTGCTTGTATAAAATTAAAATACATTTTGAATATTAATTTGTTGGAATAATATAATAAGACTTACTGTCGGCGACAGTAAAATCCCTTGAGAAATAGTCACGCCCACTCACATGCATAATTATAACGCATTTTCCGGACGCCTAACATTTTTAGTAGCGCCAGAGGATAATACTTGGACTAGCCGTTCGTTTCGAGCCGTCCATTCCCACCCCTTTTTTTGTGTCCTAGGGGGAATGCTTAATGCAGTGTACCTGCCGCTTGACAGGTGACAGCAGTGCTGGTCGATATTATTGCTTCTATTTCTTTTATGAATCTATATCATCATCATCATCATTATCAGCCCATGTTCGTCCACTGCTGGACATAGGCCTCCCCAATTGCACGCCATCTACTTCGGTCCTCGGCTTTTCGCATCCAGCTCTATTGAATCTATATACAATTATTTTTATGTTAAGTTTGATAGAGTCTTTACGTAATCAATATGAACATGGGATCGTCTTAAGCTGATGGAATGTTAACAAACTCAGCTGTAGCTCGCCGAAGTGGAAACATCAAACAATATTTTGAAAAAACAGTGCCTGTTACAGTAAAGTGTTGTTTTGTAGAAGGTGGCAAAGGCCCGACTAAGTCAATCGATATTGTCTGAAAAGTTCTGTAACATTCCTTAGATTGTTGAGCATTGTTAACTTGACAGATAGCACAGCAAGCCACAAAGTTCACCACATCTGAATACTTAAGGAGAGTAATAATACAATTGTCATTTCTTTGTCGACAGTACTGGTTGATGTGCTTGTAATATCATATAATATAGGTCGTCGGTGGCTAACTCAAAGCGAGCTGCTATTCCTATTGAGCGTTTTTAAATTTTAAGCAGTTAGCTCTGCCCGTTGAGTAAAGAAAATTACGGGTTTGTATGACAAATGGTCAAAACCCAGTATCATAATATTGAAGTGTGTTGAGATTCATTCATAACTATACTACTTATACTTTTAGTTACTTCTTTTCTGTTAAATTAATTTGGTATTTTGATTGGAATAGTAAAATGGTGTAATAAGGATGACTGAAATAAACTTTATCAAAAAACTAGTCTAAAAATATGTTGTAGTTTATTGCAATAAGGAAATAATGTAAGTAATGTATATTTTAATAATAAAAACAGTAGGCATTCAATTTCTGTGCATGGGAATAAAACATATTGTTTTAAATAATTTTTCTACTTTTGTTATTGTCACAAAGCCTTCTCGGACGTATGACATGCCGTAGGATCTGGCGTGTTAAATGTCTCATCATGAAACTAATATAAATAACCTCGATGAAAGTAGTTGCGTTAGAACTTGGAAATGTTATGCTTATATAAAATAATTTTCTTACATTATAATAATTTTATAGGTATAACTTTTAATATAGGATTTGTAAGTAATGGTGTTGCTATACTGCAGTGTTGTACATTTGAAGTTATTGAACGCTTATTAACGATTCGTAATAAATT
Source organism: Diatraea saccharalis (assembly GCA_918026875.4). Lineage (NCBI taxonomy): Eukaryota > Metazoa > Arthropoda > Insecta > Lepidoptera > Crambidae > Diatraea > Diatraea saccharalis. The sequence continues at coordinate 8,051,674 of OU893349.1, forward strand.
TTTTAGTAAAAACTATAAATGTCAATCAAATGGGTAAACTTCCTTTTTTGTATTCCCAGAACGTAGATCTGAACTGGTCAAATTACAATGCTTCTATTAGGTTAAGGAGCTTCGAAAACATCGAATGCGTGTCATAATGTTATAGCATTCTATTCGATAACATTTAATGACTGCAATTTAGCATCACCTTAAATAATGGATATTAATAGATTTTAAACTTAGAATAGATCTGCAATTATAACTATAGTTAATAAAATAATAATTAGTCATAACTGTCTCAATAATCAGATGAAATTGATTTTATTTGTAAATAAGGTTTTGGTTTATTCATTGCAAATACTTTCAATTTTTTATACTAAATATGAACCTATAGAAACACGTAAGTTACAGTTTTACAGTCTTTATAATTAGCATCGGTTATCTATGCAGAGGATTGTAAGCTAAAGACGATGGAATACGAGTTAAGGTTTAAGTTTACAGATCACGATCACTTCTAATTCATCCCTGCCCTGCGATTCTGTGAAAATTCAGACTCGAATTCGAATTCGAATTCTCTCCAAAAAGCGGCATCCTCTTAATCTCGAATTGGTAATAACGTTTCGGAGCATACGTGAAGTGAGTTTTGAAATAATATAGGGATAGAATATCTGAGACACGTAGAATTAATCAATTTTGTTTTGTATTTTGATATAAAAAATGGGATCAATAGATTTTATTTATTAAATGACGCGAATTCGGACCTATGAATAAACTCTGAATTCGGGTTCGGATTTTTACAGAATTGCAGGACTGGTTAAATATTTTTCGTGTATTCCAAAAGTTATAATTATAATCGTTTAATTTTTGAGAGTTGTTGCAACTTATAAAGTATGATTCTACTGTTTAACAGTATAGTTTGGTACCTTGCACAACACTACGCTACCCCAATGGCTTGAATTTATCATCTGAATGAAGTGATATAAGGATTGTAATTGAAAAAGTAGGTTTGTGGTACTTTCTGAATACATACGTGAAATGATATCGTTAAGTATAAAATGTATTTTTTTGTTAATGTTGATATAATATTACAAGTTTATGTTTGTAGAATATCTTTTTTTTTAATGTAAGAATAGTGTACAAAAATTTATATAACCACGATTCAATGTAACAAGAGATATCATTATAAAAATACTATTTACATGAATATTAATTTATCATGTCTCTAAAAGTATGTAATACTATAAATAAAACGTTAGCTTTTGTAATACAAACTGTTTCCGCAAATCTCAGTAGAAGATGTTGTGGTGAGGTTTTTCGGAAAACTTAACAATATCCAGTGGTGAAGCTTTGGCGGGGAGAAAAGTTACGCTTCATAAAAAAAAGCTCGCCCCTTTATGGTCGAATCTTGTGTCATCATACTAAGTTTTGTAAAAAAATAAACTAAACCAAACATATAACTGTGTCTGCGATTCAATAGGCTGTGCTTTTGTATTATAAAGTTAATGTTAGTTTTTTTGTGTAATAAGTATATCCAACTAATATATAAGTATTTTTGTAATATGGGGTTTCTTTTATGTTTTATTGTTGATATCATATTCAGTTTAATAGTTTGGACTTCTGCTTTATTGCATTAATTTCAATAAATTACTCTATCCTAAATTGGTGTTGAATGTGTTGATGTTATACTTTAATAAATATCTAAGATCATATTTCGTGTTTTTAATAAAACGACAACTATAGCGCAAGCCGCAAATTCTCAGGAAGTGCGGCGGTGGCGGTCGTAAGTTGCATCGTACAATCCGTAGAAATAAGAATCTAGCGCCTTACTAGAGCGCGGATGCACGCTTGCGGTCTTCGCATCGTCTGTCTCGCTCTCGAGTAAACTCAGAATTCTAGCATTTAGTCATAATATACAAGATTAATTATCACAACTGACTATTCTGAATAACTGAAGTTTATGTTTCACTACTCAAAAAGATGTAGTTTTATACAACTGCTATAGACTGAAATGAAGACCTGTTTAAGTGAATTTTAAGTACAATTTGAGACATTCTTAACTTTAAATTCTCAATTCAGAAATCGGGTGTTAGACTATTGTGATAGTGTATTATTATATATTACGTACTATGTTTTTTATGCAATTTCACAACTGCCATAAAGATAAATAAATTACAGAAGAGAATGGCTTGATCTTGCTCAAGTAGCAATGTAACTGTGATTTCTATTATTTAATGACATTGTTCATTTTAGCTCAATAGCGTATCGACGGCGAAGTGCCAATACCTTCTAACTAACACAGACAAAATTTTACACAAAGTGAAAAAAATGTTTAATTTCTTGAAAACGTTAAAATCAAGAAATCAATTTATATGGAGCACATATCAATATGACAGGCTTAGGTTTAAATAAAATATTAATTTGATTAATAATCGTTTAGTATGTATTTGGTTAGATAGAAGGTATTGGTTTAACATCCTCAGTGATTTCATTAAATAAATTGTACGATAGAAGGTATTGATTTTAATTAAAACAATAATTACTTTGAAAAATTTCTTTTACGATTGATATTGTTGTATTGTTTCGAGTTGCGGATTATCTTGGGTTTATGCAGCCCAGTATCACTGCGACCATTGCTGATCTATTGTGATCTCCACATACTACAGTTCACGGTCAAGATTACATTCTACAAGGAACTGTAGTATTTTCTTGGCCGTAAGTTCTTTAATATCGTCTGGGTGCATCACGTGCTTTCCCAGATAAATACATCGTTTTCGCATTAGTGACGGGCAATCGGTCAAAATGTGCAAAGGTGTTTCTTCTTCCTCCTTGCATCCTCTGCACATTCTACTGCCGCTGATCCCCATATTGTACATGTGTCTGTTCAGTCCACAATGCCCTGTGAGTGCTCGTACTAGTGTGCGAAGGTGATTTTTGGTTAAGTTTAAGGTCTCTGATGCCGCCTTTTCGTTGAAGGTTTTAATCAGGGTCTTAGAGTGTTTCTCCATAGTTGAATAGCTGCGTAGTGGCAGTATGTTTTCAAGGTGAGCTGGGTTAGGCTTTGAGGGATGCCACAGAAAGGTTCTGGTCCGATAAGGGCGTCTTTAGCACCCTTCTTCGCCAGTTTGTCCGCCTGTTTATTGCCCTCGAGTCCAGCGTGACCTGGAACCCATCGTAGAACTACTTTGTTGTTGTTGCCCAAAGAGTTCAATGTCTGTTTGCAGTTCTCTACCAGCTTCGATCTAGTTATGTCGGAAGCTAGTGCTAAGAGTGCAGCTTGACTATCAGAGTGGATGTAGATAGTATGATTGAGGTAGTTATTTTGCAGATTGGCTGCCGCACATTCCAAAATGGCGTACACCTCTGCCTGGAATATTGAGGAGTACTTTCCCATGTTCAGACTTATAGCCTTCTTTGGGGTTTCTCCATGAATTCCACATCCTACCTCAGGACCGGATTTGGAGCAGTCTCATTTAGTTAGAAGCTATTTCCACATTCATTTTTCTCCAGTTGTCGTAAAAAATACGGATAGGTGATTTCATGAACCCATGTGGAAAACGACCTTAACGTCAATGAAATAAAAAAGTCATTTTCTCGAAAAATGTTAGATAGGAGGTATTGGCACTTCGCCGTCGTTATACCAAAAAGGGCTCAACCAGTTAACTGAAAAAGAATATTCATTTTAAAACAATAAATACTTTTATTTATCAAATATATAAGTTAGAATTAAACACATTGTCTGGTCCTGAATTGTCATTAGATATTACTTTGAGCTCCTTTAAAAGTTTTTGAATCTCTTCGACTTTATAAACTTCTGGGTGTTCCATATAACAAACAACTGCTGTTCCAGGAAGGTCCAATTGCTCTCTTAGGCAAATTGCTGCAAATATAATATATATTAAGATAAGGATGAACATTAAGAAACCCTTAACATTAAGAAAGCTCCCAACAAATTTGTATTTAAGGAACTGGTCCATGAATTCTATCTCATTCTTGCAAATAAGCCCCTTTGTAACTGATTTATTTATGTATTGTATATTTATAGTTTAAATGTGTGTATTTTTATGTAAATATCTTATTGTTATTAAATCCATTGTTTGTTTTCTTTGTTAACTGGTAAAGAATTCTGTATGGTATTAATCTGTTATTTACTATATTGTAATAAAGTTTCAATAAATAAATATTAAACATATATATATATATATATATATATATATATATATCAATTTAATTAACTTCATATATTTATGCATATTTCTGAGATAGCACTGTCTATTTGTATATACAAAATCTAGTAAAAACTTACCTCCTGCAGACACTCCTGAGATAAAATTAGGCTGTTGTAATTTAGGATAGTCAAAATTTAAATTTGAAGTTTTAGTTGAACAAATAGTTCTAATTAAACAGCTTTTATTTATAAGTTCATGAGTCTGAAATTCAATTAATGGTTTTGTTTGGATTGCTACAACATTCTTGCTCACAAGAATGTATGGCTTCAATATTTCAACTATTTCACTACTTTGTAATAAGTTATAATCTCTTATAACACATATGTACAGGTTCAACTGTTGATGCTTATGAACATTTAAATTAACTTCTTTGATTGAATTTATCATTGTCAAAACATTATCTGATTGATTTTTGACACAGTCATACAAGTATTTCCCTTCTAATAGAACTAATGTATTGATGATATCTGGAACTGTTGTTTTGAGCATCCAATCCAATCTATACAAAAAAGAAATATTTAAGTATTTTAAGATTCAAGACAATGACAAGACAATTTTTGTCAGCCTATTTTTTATCTAATATAATGAATGACATGTATGCTTGTTAAGACAGATTATTTATTTATTTTCTATTGTACTTTCGTCTAAATTAACTTACTTAATGTAACTGTTTTCAAAAGTAATATCATCCCAGTCTTCCCAAGCAGTTCGAGAAACAGGTTCTACGATTTCTCCATAAGTAGTCATTCTGTATTTTCAAGTGTGTAACAGGATTTATAAGATTGCACTATCCATATAACTTCTATCTACATTAGTATTATTACCAATTTTGGACTAATAAAACTAATTTAAACAAACGCAGTTTTTATGAACAAATCCAAACTAATGAGGAAGGGAAGCGAGGTTTAAAACATGTTTAAAATCAGGGGGGGCACTCTTCACAGTATGCCAATTTTCGTAGTCGACAGCGACATCTACAGATTGGTTGGTGAAGCTTTGGTTGTCAAATTTATTTGACAGACAATATGGCCGGTCTATTTCTCTCTGTCTGGCTTGTTTGTAGATGGTGATGCGCTTGTTGAATTTCTCGGTGTTTTTGTTATTGTTAAAATCTTATATTGTTAGTGTTTTTGTTAAGTTTCTTGTTATTTTCTTTGTTAAAACTGTGTTTTCTTGTTTATTTCTTTTGGTTACTTTCGTAATAATGAGTGGAGTTCAGAAGAAATATTGCATATTTGGCTTAAGTAAGTGAGTCTAAATGATTTATGATTTCACCCAAGCAATAAAAATATTTAAGCTTCATTTTATGTCGCTTTACATCGAGATGCCTTAAACAGGATTTAAATGATGTGAATAATGTTTACATTAAGTTTTCGTCATTAACATTACTATTTCAGCTATCCAAAATGTACCTCTCCATCGATTTCCAAATCCCGATAAGCGCCCCGCATTATTTACTGCTTGGGTGTCTGCAGTTAGTGAGAATATTGGTGAAAACAATCCTCAAAAAATTTATAAGTACAAGAGAATATGTGATCATCATTTTAAGACGAAGATTAAGACTACTGGAGGACGTCTCATTTGGTCAGCTGTACCGACAATTTTCGATCGTATGTTTATATATCTATTTCATCATCATAATCACCAGCCCTTTAATGTTCCCATTTTGGCTCGGGCCTTCCTTATGGGGGTCATGGCCCAATGCGGATTGGAGGGTATTAACGACTGCAAATACAGCCGGGACCAACAGCCTAACGGCACAGAGTAGCTGGAGATAATCATTTTTTTGTCATCCATCCCGTGACCAACCCTTGCGAAAGTTGCTTAACGACTACGATCGCGGGACGCGGCGCTTATCCACTATGCCACCGAGCTACTCCATATATCTATTTACTATCATTGAATTCCTTTCAAGTTATCAAATTTGTCAATGTATTTTTTGAATGTGGCATAGATAATCAAATGGTAGCGCTAAACAAACTACATTCATAATGAAGAAAGATGAACTTTTTTAATGTAATGAATGTTGTTTTAGGTGTGAAACAATCTATAAATATTTTAATGGATATTGAACATAACTACTGTCATTCTAGAAGGGAATTTTCACATTCTACACTTTGATCCGATGTAACTAACATACAAAATGATGTCAATAAACCTGCAGGGCTATTGCGTAACTTTGTTGACAACTAATTTTGATCTGGTCCATCTAGGCTCTTTCAGCTTGGTCCATTTACATCAAGTGAAATATGTCATCCTCAAGTTTCACAATCCAAATTTGATTCAGGTAACATATTTTTTCTATTTATTTACAACATACCTATTCTATATTTATTGAAACTCCATAAATATATATGTAGTTTCAGTTAACATCAATTTTGTTTATTAATTAAACAATGTAAAGATAAAATTATATGTTAAATTCAAAGCCTTCTATGTATACTATTAGCCAAGCTATTCAGAATTAAAATTGTGACACCATAATTGTTTAGGTTTTGTAAAGGGTAAGGGATAACTAAATGATATGTTATGAAAGTACAACATATATAGAAGTCTTTAGTTATATTAAACTGATATTGAATCGGTTCATAGACATCTGTATACTATCTAGTTATTGGAATCATAAAATGACCAAAAATCTCATGATTTTTTTATAAACAAAATCAAATATTTCTCTCATTTATCTACTCTAAAATTGTAGTGTTATATATTATTACTAGCTTGCTATAAGACGTGAATGATAACTATAAAGCCTTTACTGTTACTGTGTTCTCATAAATATGAATGTTTTGCAAAAATTAAAAGAAAACTAAATAGAACTATGCTTTTCAGGTAAAACACTTGAATTTTTAGAAAAGGAAAAGGACAAAAAGTGTGTGAAGAAACAAAGACAGAAGAAAAATAAAATCTATAGATTACGGCGAAAAATTAGGAAAATAAGAATGTCTTTGATGGTACATGAAAAAAACAGTGTCAAAAAGGATTTCAAAAAACTAACAAAGAACATGTCAAAATCTGCAAAGATGTTTACAAGGATGCAGTTTGAAGAGGGACAAAAGAAAAAGAATGTTCGTAGATTTATGTAGGAAGAAAAATATTATCCCTTTCATTGTATAAAAAAAGTTCTAAGGCTTATAAACTGATGTGTAAGCATTTCAATTTTCCATCTCAAAAATCTTTACTTGCTCAAATTAAATTGTCACCAGGTATAAATGAACAAGTTTTTAAAGAACTAAAAATAAGTGTAAAGAAAATGTTATATCAAGATTGTCTGTGTACATTAATATTTGATGAAATGTCAATATCTCCACACATTCACTATAATGTTTACACGGATGATCTTGTTGTTTTAATTGCAAAGAAGATACAAATAAATGTCTCAAATCTCTGAAATTCTTCATAAAGAATATAAGTGATGCTCCCTCACATTCTCATACTATCGTTTTAGATCAAGCTTTGAATGTTATACAAAATAATAAAAGCATTTCAGATGCAGGGGCTGATCAAAGAGCATATATTTGTGGGTGGGCTTTAGCCAAATGTCTGCAAACAATTGTAAAAGGTTGTAAAAATTGTAAAAGTAAGTTACTAGGTCTCGCAGATAAAGAAACAAACCGATACATTAAAGCCAAAGAATACAAAACCAATAAGATGTGGCTTTGTTATCCGTCAGATGATTTATTAGCTTCTTTTCAAGAAATCCAAAATGTTACATTTGTATTTCTCAATAGTAATTGCCATGAAAGATTTTTAAAACATCGAATCAAATAATTTTTAGAAATGTTTTCTAATTTTGCTTTTTTAAATTGTGATAAACATAAAGATAGCATCACCAAATATTTCACTGATTTATCTATAAACATAATTATTTATAGCTGGTGCAGAGCAATATAAATAGAATATTAGATGGAATAATGTCCTACCAAGGAGACGAATATTAAAAAAAAGCGGCTACAGAGTATTATAATAAACATAAAAGTTATGCCACTAAGAAATAATGTAATATTTAATAAAGGTATAATTATATAAATTATTTTTTTACTAATTTCCAATTACCTACAATAAAAACATCTTAAACACTCTTATCTATAGTCGAGAGAAGTAATTATTTGAGAAAATGTCTTAACAAGCAAATGTCTTTTGCCAATAGACATATTCTCAAATAATTACTTCTCGACTATAAATACGAAGTTAAGAATAGTTATAGATAATACCTATATATATATGCAAGTATACAAAAATATATCTATATGTAAAAGCTATCTATGTATAGTATAGTTGGCAAAAATAGTTCACTGACCAAACTCCAGCTGGCAGCACTTTCCATACATGCAAAATTTTCCGTAGAGTTGCTACTCTTTCCCTTTTTATATTACATTACTCTTTGTTTAAAATACACTTGTTGACAGTTCATGTTCAGAGTAATAGTGTGCGGAAAGATTTCTATCAATCGATGTATCGATATTTCAAATAATCAGTTGCTATCTATTATTATTTCCTAATCGACGATTAACCATCGATTATTTCTTTAAACATTAGCAATAGGAATTGTTTAAAACGTTAGTATAGTACCTACTTACTTCGATAAGTAAATAATAAAACCCAAAATCAAACTAGATCGCTACGGGACTTTCTTGATTTCTCCATGACAATCCTTCCGGTTTTTTTTCATGTATGAAAGTAAATTAATTTTTCAATGCAGTTGCTCCTAAAGCGCTATTATTGTAATCCATTGTAAACACCGAAAGTGAGTTTTTAAACACGTGTTAAATAAAAATGTACTGAAATCCTTTATTGCACACGTGCTTAAAAGTATTTTTTTATTTTTTTTTGGCCGAGCACCAAAGAAATTTAAAAAAAATTATGAAAATATGTCAAATTTTAGAGGCAAAAGTATTTCAAGGAGCCTAGAACGAATATTTTCAAATAAAAATGTACGACAAGAAAACATGTTCAAATATCACGTTTAATTTTAACAAATAATTTTTACCTTTAATACATATTTAGTTTTATTAACCGATATATTTGTTTTATTTCCTCGCAAAAAGCATTGAAAAATGTTGTAAGAAACTTGAGCGTAAAAGGTTTTTCGAATTCGTGCCAATGAAAACCCTCGCTTCGCCCGTGTTTTCAATTTGGCCCTTCTTCGTAAAGCCTTACTTTCCGCACTCGTATCTTAAATAACAATTTAAAACTCAATAGACAACTCATATTCTATTTGTACTTTTTCGTATTTATATTGATATCTAAGTTTTAAACATTGCAAATTTCAGTTTTTTTAATATGTTAATTAAAAGGAACGGAAATTACTAATGATGTGCCGATTCGACTATTAAACACATCGATTAATCGAATATAGTTTTACTCGTGATCGATTAATAATCGTTTATAATCGATTTACGTCAACGATTATTAAATATTTTTACCCCGAAAGTTTATTAATGATTTCAGATTAATGTGCATGCAAAATTTATAGAATTAAACTAGCTGTACCCGCAATTTCGCGTGGAAGGTAGCCTAAATTCCTTATTTCATAATCTGCCAGTGAAAGTTCCGTCAAAATGGGTAGACAAAAATGTAAAAAAATATTATTTTGGTTTAGGTATGTACCGTGTATAACATGTGCATTTAGTAAAAAACGGTTAATTTGCTAAAATAAAAATAAAGATCCGTTCATTCATTCATCGGGAGTTCCCTGACCAAAGAGTAAAGTTCAAATGTTCGTGGGAGTATTCCAGGGTTGCCATAATAAGTAATAGAATATCTACTAATAATATTCACACTCGCGATCCGCTATGGGTTGCTGAGCCATCGAAGTAAAGTAAGTAGGTACTACACCAACGTTTTAAACTAGATCTATTGCTAACATTTTAAGAAATAATCGATGTTTAATCGTCGATTATGAAATCACAATCGATAGCAACTGATTATTTGAAAAATCGATTTATTGATTAATGGTAATCGATTCCGCACACCATTAGAAATTACTATTCCATTCGTTTCCTGCAAAAGTCAACTTTTGCTAGACTCGGCATCTAGTGAGGTGTTTTTTTTGTGCTTTCTTTTTTTAAATAATTTACTAAAAAAAAAAATTACATCGCAACTCAATATTGTCCCAGTTCCGGAGTTTAGTCATATCAGTTCATCGTCAATTTAGTCATTTAGGAGTCATATACTATGTGGTATTGTGTTCCTTGGGTCACCGCTATGTGTGGTGTCGTATTTGAGTATTGTTTTAGTATACGAGGCGTTATCTATTATAGTTAAAAAAAATAAGGTAATTATTATAGTTATAGTTGGTCTGTATGTCGGTAATTTGTCCGAGTTATAAGAATTATTTAATGCATTTGTCAGTGGTCAGCGTAGACAGCTGTCTACGGTGGTCTTCTTCTTCTTCTTTTTTAATTCATGGCCTATTTGCATTTACACAATTCCGCCAATGTCACGTTTGTGGTCTTTACACGTATAGAAACAATAGTAAAATATGTAAAATTTTGAATTTCAATAAAATAAAAAAAATAGCTCTGAGCGCGTCTATCTGATTACATTGTTAAAGATAATACAAATAGAATGTATATAGAAAACAAATATATTTATAAATTAAGACTATTATTGATTGCAAAGAATTTTGCTAAAATTTTGAATGGGCTGGGATTCTCCATACTCAAGATACATTTTATATTTGTTGGACGTGGAACTTTTGATGGTAGCAAATCATAAAGCGAAATGGATAAATTTGAACAATTAAATAAAATATGATCCGTAGTTCCTTCCTCAATGCCACAATCGCAGAGGGGGTTGTCTTTAATTTTAAATTTGGCAAGTCCAACCGGCGTACACACATGTCCAATTCTCAGGCGACAAATAATTGAAATCGTTTTTTTACTTAAAAGCTACGGTGGTCTTTTTCTTAACTTCAATGACACAGCAATAGTCAGCATGTGCTCTGTGCAGAGAGTAAAGTATTGGGTCTGTGTTTATGTGTTGTTCGCTGCTGTGTTTGATCGGTGGTGTTAAAATTAAATGAATTTGACTATGAAAATAGAGTTCAGTCTTGTTTTTGTAAAAGATTAATATAATTTCAGCCATGTTAAAGGTAATACAATTCCTGTTAGATCAGTAATTTAAAAATCATATTTTAGTAACTAACCTTGTTCCAGGATAAAGGCCAAGTCACCTTCGAAGATAAATGGCCCACGATGCGTCCTATAGTTTTGAAGCTTCTAAAACAAGAACCGGTAACACAAATAGAATGGCAAGATCTATTTGGTGCTGTTCACTCAGTCTGCTTATGGGATGAACGGGGACCTTATAAACTGAGAGATGCTCTCCAACAGGACATTATGATGTATATCAAGCAAGCCCAAGCTCGCGTGCTGGCTCAAAGAGAAGACCAGGCCCTTTTAAAGGCATACATAGCTGAATGGGGAAAGTTTTTCACGCAATGTAATTATTTGCCTACACCGTTTCGGCAATTAGAAAATTCTATAAATAATATCAGTAAGGTCACTAGTTCTAGTACATCAAATTCGCAGAAGAAAAATAATAACAATAACATAGAGGACAGTCTCGTTCGGAAACTCATGTTAGATTCTTGGAATCAAAGCATTTTTATGGATATCAAACAAAGACTCCAAGATTCTGCTATGAAATTAGTACAGGCAGAACGTAATGGAGAATCATTTGATTCTCAACTTGTTATTGGTGTCAGGGAATCATATGGTAAATATTATAATGAGTTGATAATTATCTAATTTGTTTATTTTTAGCTTATTTATTTTAGAACATGTGATGATTAAAATATATTTTCAGTAAACCTGTGCTCAAACCCTGTTGACAAGCTGCAAATATATAGAGATAATTTTGAAGCAGCCTATATGCAAGCTACAGAAGAATTTTATAAACTAAAAGCTAATGAACACTTATTATCTAATGGAGTGCAGTCATATATGAAGTATGCTGATCAGAGATTAAAAGAAGAGGAAGCTCGAGCTCATAGATATCTTGAACCAGGCAGTGGTAGCGTGGCTGCTCTCACGCAGTGTTGTGAAAAAGTGCTTATTGGAGAACACTTGCCTACATTGTTGGCTGAAAGTGCACCGCTAATTAAAGCAGGACAGACAGAGAAACTTCAACTTATGTTTCGTTTGTTAGACAGAGTGCCAGAGGGTGTGACACCAATACTTCGTGACTTAGAAGCTCACATAGTGTCAGCAGGGCTAGCTGACATGGTAGCATCTGCTGATATCATAACTACAGATTCAGAAAAATATGTTGAGCGCTTGTTAGATCTGTTTAAAACTTTTAGCACATTGGTTAAGGATGCCTTTTTGGATGATCCACGGTTTTTAACTGCTAGAGACAAGGCATACAAATGTGTTGTCAATGATACAACAGTTTTTAAACTAGAATTACCTTCCTCAGCTTTAATTCGTGGTAGTAAAGGGACTGCCCCTGAAAGCAAATGTCCTGAACTTCTTGCTAATTACTGTGATATGTTGTTGCGTAAAACACCATTAAGTAAACGGTTAACTAGTGAACAAATTGAATCCCGACTTAGGGATGTATTGTTAGTATTAAAGTACATAGAGAACAAAGATGTATTCATGAGATACCATAAAGCACATTTAACTAGAAGATTGATATTAGATTCTAGTGCTGACTCTGAAAAAGAAGAAGATATGGTTGAATGGCTTCGTGAAGTTGGTATGCCAGCAGATTATGTGAATAAATTGGCTAGAATGTTTCAAGATATTAAGGTCAGTGAGGACCTTAATACACAATTTAGAGGTGAAACCACTCGCCATGATGCAATAAATATTAAAATCCTTAATGCTGGAGCTTGGGCCCGAGGATCTGAAAGAGTTACTGTGAGTCTTCCTTTAGAACTTGAAGATTACATACCTGAGGTGGAGGAGTTTTATAAGAAAAAACATTCTGGTCGTAAATTGCAGTGGTATCATCATATGAGTAATGGCACCATAACTTTTGCCAATTCAGTGGGTAGATTTGATTTGGATGTGACTACATTTCAAATGGCAGTTCTATTTGCATGGAATCAAAGACCACTGGAAAAAATAAGCTATGAAAATTTGAGGCTTGCTACAGAATTACCAGATCCTGAATTAAGAAGGACTTTGTGGTCTTTAGTTGCGTTCCCTAAGCTAAAAAGACAATTATTATGTTATGAACCAACTGTTCAAAATCCAAAAGACTTTGCTCAAAACACAACATTTTGGATTAATCAAGAGTTTGCCCTTGTCAAGAATGGAAAACCACAACGAAGGGGTAAAATTAATTTAATTGGAAGACTACAATTAAGTACTGAAAGGTCTCAGTTGGAAGATAATCATTCTATTGTACAGCTAAGAATTTTGAGAACACAAGAAGCAATCATCAAAATATTGAAGATGAGAAAACGTATAACAAATACTGCTCTCCAGGTAAGACTATTTCTTACATTGTTTTTAATGTAATATATCTTTTCATCAGTATGTAACAGTATTGATTGGAAGCAATAGTACTTTATTGCATTATAACAAAAAACTAATCTTAAAATACTATTGATACTGCCAGAGCTAGTAACCAGGGATGTAAAAGAGCTTCATAACTGTAACTGGAAATGGGTTGAATTTTATAAGCATTTTCCTTAGGAAAGAAATCTCTTTTATTTAAAAATTTATGGAATAGAGGTGCATACTGATTTTATTTTATTGTACTATTAAGAGCAAAGTACTATAATTGCAAGAATTCATAGAATAGTTAAATTGTTTAAAAGACCCCAGATACAGTAGTGATATTTTAAAAAAATGTGTGATCAATTAAAATTTATTTATAGTGAGCTTTGTTTCAATAACTATAAGGTATAAAATACAAGGTATTAGGTGTCCATTTCACTCAGTGGAAGTCTGGTTCAGGGATATTGGTGAATCACCCAATAAATTATTCTGATTGGTTGACATTTACCTTATTGAAATGAAGCTTTCTATGCAGGTACATTGATTAGCCACATGATTTGTATCTTACTGAACCTATTCGTATTTTGCTATCAAAACTACTCAAAAATGAGTATAATAACTAAAACTACGAAATTTCCCAAATATCCATTACATCACTGATATGTACAGCTACTTAGGGGGCGTCCATAAATTACGTGAGGTGTTTTTTAAATTTTCTGTCCCTCCCTCCCCTCCTGGTGAGATGTCGTGAGATTTTATTCAACCCCCTCCCCCATCCACCGATCTCACGTGAGATTTTTCAAAATACTTGTGAGTATTTACCTTGTTGTAGTATCGAGTACTCAGTATCGAGTATCGCTTTTGAAAGTATCGATACCTACTCGGTATCGAAAGTATCGTTCGAACTCTACAAATATGGTGGTTTGACATTCAGTAGATGTATAAGCGTCGAAGTATGAATGAAATTATTTTCTTTTGAACTTAATCGTATACGATTACGCTTAAGATTAAATCTTAAGCATGTACAATCTGGATTAAATGGACCAAAATAGTATTTTTTTTTTTCAATCAGAAAAAAAAATGCGTGATATTTGCCGAGACCCCCCCTCTCCAACGTAAGATTAGATGAGATTTGCCTCGACCCTTTCCCTCCCCTTAAACATCTCACGTAATTTATGGACGCTCCTTTAGGTAATCGACATTTAGCCATGCAACACAATGGCACTGTCTAACCATTCAATTGAACAACTTTTTTAAATAATTGACTGTGACTTGATAAGAAATGAACGTGTCTGTAACTGCATTGTATTTTACAGAGTGAGCTTGTTGAAATCTTGAAGAACATGTTTTTACCTTCAAAGAAGATGATAAAAGAACAATTAGAATGGCTAATTGAACACAAGTACATGCGTCGGGATGATGAAGATATCAACACTTTTATATATATGGCCTAATATGCTTTATCTCAAATGTAAATTAAATCAAATAAATTATTTACTCATAAAATGTCTTATGATTTCAAAATGAAAGACAAATGTTTAATATCATTACTTTTATTTTTATTAAATATAATATTACAAGTTTGTATAAAAGTAAATACTCAACTTAATGACTAATTTTTTGCAGGTTCAATAGTTTCTCCACCTTGAATCTGACCCCATCCAATCAATCTGAAAATAGAATGAAGTTACTGTCAAATATTGTGTTGTGGTATCTGTTTATTTATTTCCACAAACGAACAATATAAGGTTGGTGCGATTCTGAGGGAAGCTGCGTTTAACGTATCAGTACGCGACTGATCATCGGTCTAGTGTGCAAGGTTGAAAGTAGAGATGCGCCGAATATTCGTTCAGTATTCGGCATCTTTTTTACTATTTGTATTCGGCTGAATTATTCGGTTTTGGTGCCGAATATATTCGGTTCGACTATTGTATTTTCTTCGCTACATGCCATATGAAGAATATGTTCAGTAAATCTAATAAAATAAATCAATTTAACTTCAAATCAACGTTTATTTATTTATTTTTTTCAGTATGGACTTGTTTTAAACCTGTTCACGCAGCAAAATAATGTAGTGTCAAAAAACATCCCGAATATTTTAAAATGAATTTCGAAACAAATGCACGTAGAATAAGGAAAAGCAAAATTGTAATACCCAAGTGTAACTTGACAATATTCAAGGAAAATTTATTTTACATGGCCATTAAGATTATTAATAAATTGCCATTGAATCTAATAAATCTGCCAATAAATAATAACATGTTCTAAAAAATGTTATATCAATGACTTCTAGACAGGAATTTTTATTCAATTCAAGAATACATGGAATCTAATCATAAGCATTGTAAGAATAATGATTAATGAAATATATGAACTTGAATTAAAATTTATTGACATGTAATTTAAAATCTACAGAATATATGAAGTTATAATAATGCTATTTATTGACAATAAAACTGCCATAAATATTTAAAAGTAAGAAAATATAATGATAAAATGCACGATGAATGTGTTTTATATATTTTTTTAATTATTGTTAGTTTATTATTAAAATTTGCATGCCTACAAGAATAAGGTGGAATAATAATAGGTCTTACCTATTAAATTGCCGTTCTGCCGTACTGTCCATTTCAAAACAAAATATTTTTTGGCTGACAATTCTCATTTCAAATTAATTTTATTTAAAAAACATGGGATTATTTTTTCTTAAATCGCCATTTGTTTAATAGTTGGTGTTTTGTTTTCAACGCATTCGAGCATTTTTCGTCGTCATGGATAAGTTAAAAATCGTGTAATTATGGAGCATGAGACATGAGTGCCGTCGTCGTGGCAGCAAAACGGCACAAGCGGCACGCAACATCAACGACTTTTACGGAGCGAACACTACAAACGAACGCACCACCTGTTATTGGTTTGTGCGCTACCGATCTGGAAATTTTGACCTGAAAAATGAACCCCGTGGTCGATTTGTGGAAGCTGATGAACTCAATCTACGGCTGAATTAGCAGCAGCTTTCGACGTTAGCATCAAAACAATATTTACGTCAAATTGATAAGGTAAAAACACTTGACAAATGAAGGAATTCTGAACCGCACTGTTACTTGTGACGAGAAATGGATCCTGATCGACAATCGTAAGCGCTCACCAAGTTGGTTGGACCCTGGTTCAGCACCCAAACAATGCCCTAAACGAAAAATTACCCCTAGAAACGTGATAATCACTGTTTGGTGGTCTAATGCGGGTGTAATTCATCACAGCTTCTTAGCAAACGGGACGAGCATTACTGCAGATGTGTACTATGAAGAACTGTACACAATGAAGTACAATGAACCTTGCGCCTACAAAACTTCTACTTTTCCAGAATTTGGATAATTTCCTGGCAGGAAAAAAAAAACAATACCCGAGAGGCAGTACAAAATGCCTTTGAAGAATTTGTCTAGCTGATTTCTTCAAAAAGGGCATCAATAATTTACCAATGCGTTGGCAAAGGTGATTACTTTGATAAATAGAAATAAAAATATAGCAAAAAAATACGCTTCATTTATTTCATGAAAAACGGCAATTTCATAGGTAACGACCTAATATTTGGTTTTGAAACATTGTTGAACATCCCGATGTAGGTACATATTAATGTGATGACTTTGACTAAAATGATGAGGTTTATTTACAGAAAATATTATTTTTTATCAATAAGCACAAATCCGATCAAAAATGTTTTTAGAAAGTTGCCCGATCCCTTCTTTCAAAAATAGACACAGTCACACATTCTAGAGATCTTTGTAAGTTAGTTGTATAAAATAACCATGTCACTAAAGATATAATTTATTACCAGTTAAGGGAGTTTATTTGATTTAGGCGCCTATTACACTACCCAATCTATCGGGCCCAATCCATCGGGTACACTGTAAATTGGGTAGTCTAATCGCATTTAGAGAGTTAGGGTCCCGATATCGGGTGAACGTGGGCGCCCGATCGCCCGATGAGAGTTAGGGCCGATTTATTGGGTAATGTGATCGCTGTTAGGGTGTTAGAGCGCTCAGTCGGTTGTTGCGCAGCGTGCGTGTGAGACGTCAGTGAACGACAACGAAATTTGCGAACAGACAAAAATGTTTTCTCAAAAGGAAAAGAAATAATATTAAATGTAATTTAATATTATTACTTTTTCTTATATATCAATATGATATAATGTTTTAAACATTTCTAGATAGCCTTTGCATGTGTCTGGTACAATTATAAATTTTATATAAATTACAATAATAAAAACTAATGCTATAATAAACTTTATATTATTGTTGTGCCCGATAGGGTCCATAGTGAGACCAACTTAATTATGTAATATTATTTTAAATTATCTATGGAAACAATAAACTTATTGAGTATTTATACTTTAAGTCATGATATGCATTTCCCGTTGCTAAAAATTTTAAGGTAACAGCACAGCTAACCGCTGTTTTGCGCTATATAAGGTATGACTAAGTTTAATATATGATCAAATTGTGCAGAACTCATTCTGTAGTAGTTCAAACTGCATAGTTGGTCTCTTGGAAGCAAAAATTTTTCACCCAACATTTTGTTTTATTATTTACGCCCGCAGTTAAAGTATGGGCTATGCCAATTTTTTGGTACTTTGTGAGCGAAGGAGCCATCCTTTCAACGCCACGTTTGCATGCCAACTGAGTTAGGGAGGCGATCTAGTGCAGTGTAATAACAACGACACCAACCGCCCTAAATCGCGGCCGATATATCGTGCCCGATAGATTGGGTAGTGTAATAGGCGCCTTAATACTAGGGGGGCTCGGTACATCACAATTTTGTAGAAAATGTACAAACTCGTGACGTCATGTAACAATGTATCGCCGTAATTTATTGATTAACCAAAAAATCGTGATTAATATTTCTCAATAATCTACCTAACGGACAGACAAAAAAAGTCATCATCATCCCTATAAAATTGAACGGTCGACCGTACGTTCATTTAGTTCCAAACGAGTTTTAGTTCTTTTCTGCCTCTTCTTACAGGCAAATTATAACTAATAATCACCACTGATCTCATAGAACTATTATACCGAAGTAGTTCACTGAACGATACGGAGCGCTCTTTTAGATGACCGAGCAGGCACAAGACTAATTGATACGATATCTATAATATACAAATTATCTTTTAACTAAAATTATATCATGAGTTGATCTTGACTATTGATTCAGCTAGCATTTAGACTATTTGTTTAAAAAAAGAAAATGGCAATTCGAGCCAAGCTTCACAATAATATATACGAACCCTGCCTTCGAGCCTTTTGATCAAAAGACTTTAGCACAGATGTTAAACAATTATTATAGTATTATACTTTTTGGCAATAAAACATTTGAAATATAAGCTAATTTAAAAACCATGACTTTACAATAGGTAACGACCCAGTTTGTGATATGATATGAGTGATTGTGGAAAGTACCAATCTAATAATTTCTTAATAAACTTACCGCCAGTGGTTTTCAACTCTTCTGCTAAGTGCTACTTTTTCTCCTATCTCTGTGCAGACTGGATTTGTAAGGGCAATTTTCGCCAAATCAGCTTTAGTAGCGATTACTCTACCGCCAGTACTCAGAGAACCGATGTTGACCAAAAGAACCTGGTGAACACAAATGAATTATTCCTGAATTTCTAGTCGCTGCTCTTCAGTTAACAATTAAAATACTCCAATAAAAAAAAAAGTCAGCAATTACATACTAAAACGATTTCAATCAATGCAACAACTCAAAGAATTCCAGTATTTTATGATAGAGCTCGTTATTTACTTTTGTGCCCATGTAAATCACCATTACCAGTCTATTAATGTGGCCACTGCTAGGTAATAGGCTTTTCCTATATATGTAATAGAATAGCAAGAATAAAAGACGCGTCTTTTGTATGGATTGGTGGGTGTTAATGATTGCAAATGCAGTCAGGACCAATGGCTTAACTTTTCCATAAATGATGTATTTCTGTTGCCACTTCAACAAAAATTCTAAAAACCAGAATAAAGTAAATATTGAAGGGGGCTGCCATACAACAAACGTGTTTTTTTTTTTGCTTGTTTTTGCTCGACCTTGACAACGACAACAAATAGACACTTGAGTTGTTTACAGAATATATATGAAACTTATATAGTAACTTTAAAAGTAAAGAATTTAAATTAAACAAATATTTAAAGGGGATTCCCATACAACAAACATGATTCTTTTGTTCGTTTTCGGCACGGAGTCCTACTCACACCCGGTCGGTTTTTTTTCTCGTGTTATCACTTAATTTATGAACATAACAAACCTCATTTTTGGTTAATTTTTGCACTTTAGCTGCTTTCTTATCTCCTTCCGTGCGTACTCCGAGTAGACGCTTCAGCAGATAGTATGAAACTTCCAGTTTCACGAATATTCCTGGCAACGCGCCTACTGCACCTAGAACCTGTATATGGCAAAACGGAATGACTGAAAACTTCAGTATGAGAAAGTAATTTCTCTGACCGATATTCCTATGTACTTCATCTCAATATAGTTTCCAATATCTATAAACCATTTATTTTTTTCTTAATTTATTATGACAGTTAAAGAGGATGGACCATGACAATCCACGCTGGCCCAATGCGGATTGGAGGGTATTAACCCTCGATCATCCTGCATCCTGATAGACTGCAAATACATCCGGGGCCAAAGTTTTTACGTTCTTGCCGAAGCTCGGAGTAACTTGAGATAATAATTTTTGGTCACCCATCCCATCCCGACCCTTGTGAAAGTGCTTAACAACAATCAAAGGTTACGGCGCTACCACTACGCATCCGGGCTACTCACACTTAGACAAAACATATTGTAAGGTAAATAAAAGTTTGTTAATACTGTTACGGAGCGCAGCGGCATGATTTTACGTGTGTCATATACGTCAGTGAGAAAGGGACGAGTAGCAGTTCTACTCAGATGAAATATCTACAAGATAGAGTACATTTAAGCAAAACTCAGATAGTTTTTCACATTTTCACAGAAATGAAATGTTATATGCTTAAAAGAGAGAGGTAAAGTGTATCTAGTGGGTCCCAAATGATTGCTGGAAAATGTAAAACGAATTATTATGCGGAATGGATATATATTTTTTGTATAGATTCGTATACGGTGCTTTATGAATGCATCCGTCCGACTTTTTGAATCAAACAGGAATCCGTTCGTTATCATACTGTATAAGGTATGATAGGTATAAGCTATAAGCTTTTGTAATTTTAAAACGTTAAATAAATAGTCGGATTATGAATTAAATTGGCATTAATTTTACCCCGAAACCTAACAATATACTAACCTGTCCAACGAGTCGATCAGCTCGGCAAAGAGTCGGCTCGATCTTAGTTCCGACACCGATCAATCCGCCGGGCACCGCGTATTGGAGCTCGTTTTGTTCCGCGAACAGAGATACGATGCGGGAGAATATTGGGCGGCATGTCAACTTGCCGTCGGCATCTTTGCTCACTAAACCGGGACGCACCTGATGAAAATGGCCCTTTATTCAGTATACTGTATACCGATGTATCCATTATTTATTTAGTCTTTATCGCATGAAATATATCACAAATGGGCAAGTTAATGCCAAAGGCATCCTCTACCAGTCAGCCTAAATGGATGTTGGATTTGTTTGCGATAAACATAATCAATTAAAATGTACACCATCTAAATACTGAGTAATTCCATAATTTATATATGAATTAATTTCTATAAATCAACAGATACATCGAGAAGTTAATGATATTTTTTTACATTGGCCAGACTCTCATTAAGCCTTTAAAAATTGAGATTTTCAAGGTTAGTTAGGTCCTTAAGCGATTAAGTGATATACAGCCAGTTGCACAAACGTCCATTAAATGTTTCATTAGTTTAAAGCGACATTACCCATACAAATTGGACATTCATTAGAGCTTAAAGGCGTCCTTAAACCTTAATGGACGTTTTTGCAACTGACCGACAGAAATTAAACATATGATCGTATTTTAAATTACATACTTAGCAATTAAATCCGTTACGAATGATGTACCTTAATGGATCGAAGGTAGGGTCGGAAATCAAAGGCAAAAATTTGAACTAATTGGTAGATTATGAATTTACTACAATGACCCGGCACTACAGATCTTATTCACTCGAGCGCAAACATACAGCTGTTGCGCTCGCACAGATGCATCTAGGCAATTTTGTCATAGTTTAGTGAAGAAGTTTTAAAAAAAATAACGAAAGCACTAAAATGCCCCTCCACTAGATGGCGACTCTAGCAAAAGTTGATTTTTGCAGTAAACGAATGGACCAAAGATAGTCATCTCCGTTCCTTTTAACTAACATATTAATAAACTGAAATTTGCAAAGTTCAAAATTTAGATATCAATACAAATTCGAAAAAGTACAAATAGAATACGAGTTGTATATTGAGTTCTGAAATCTAATTTACTTTTAAACATGAAAGAAAACCGGAAGGGTTGTCATGGAGAAATCAAGAACGTACCGTAGCGACATCTAGTTTGATTTCGGGATTTTTTTTTTTAAATACTTCCTCATTACCTATGTATCTAACAAAGGTAATCGTACGGAATTCCGTTCGATCGCGCCATACGTTTAACGTATTGTAATATTAGTTGTTATACATACTTCAATCTCCATTCCAACGGTGAGAACTCCTTGGAGGATGGAACCACCGGCTACGCCACCTCTGAGGTCATCCACTTCACAACCAGGCTTGTTGACGTCAAACGAACGGATAACGATCATACGCGGGGGAGATGTAAAGTCTCTCAGCGGTACCGGGATTTTCTTAGTAATGTACTCACAAAGTACCTGAGGAATTGTATGTTACAATAAATTTTAAGTTTTCGACATATCAGCAGAAACAAATGGTTTTAACCAGTGCACGGTATTTCCAGTGATTTACGGGTGGTTTCTGAATTGAGAAAAGTACAAAATCTCTGCTGATTTTTTCCAATAATTTAATTTTTTATTTTTCATAAAGCAAAAAGTCCTAGTTTTTATCAATCTGATATAACTAGAAAAACTAAAATCAGAAACGAAAACCTGTTTAAGTACAGATTTAGAAGTTCTTAACTTTAATTACTCAATTCAGAAATCGGGTGTTAGTATCGTTAATAAATAATAGAATAAATATTTAAAAAATGTGTTTCATATTTAAATATTGTTGAAAAGTGTTTTCATTTGGTAAGCTGATATTGTATCAATAATTATGCTGTTTGAGGCTCCAGGGAATAAGTACAATGGTAAACATTATTAAAGAAATCGAAATAGACGAATAGACGTCGCTAGGTGTCTGATACATTTGCGTGAAACCTAATGGCAATGAAATAAGCTATCTGTGAAATGCGTTCTGATTTTCTGATGAAAAATTATTTAAAAAATTAATTTTGGCTCTTCATGTTAATACTTATATAACAGCCAATTGCATAAACATCCATTAAAATTGTCATTAGTTTATAGCGACATTACAATTTTGACATTAATTGATCATTAAATATGAATTGTATGTTTGTGCAACTGATTGTAATCTCTAAAAATTATATATATTTTTAAATTATGTACCCATAATATTTCAGTTTTTACATGAACAAGTAATGAAAATGACTCTGCAAAGCGATTCCGTAAAAATCGGAACCCTGAATCCGCATAGATTCATACATGTCTGAGATATTTATTTATTATTTAATACTTTATGCACAAATGTACAAAGGCGGACTTAATGCCTTAGGCATTATCTGCCAGTCAACCTTTAGGTGATGTGGAGACTAAATATAAATTAAAGGTAGGTGCATACCAATACACTTAAACAATAACACGAAAATATATACTTACACATATAGTACTCAATTTGGACAAATACTGAGATATAAATTCAAAGATGAATAAAGTATGATATTCTATTCCTATTTCATTTCTAAACTCACTTCACTTAGGCCAAGAAACGTTATTACCAATTCAAGGTTAACTTGATGCCGTTTGTGAAGTGAATTCGTACACCTGAGTGTATTTGAATTCAGGTTCGTATTTTTACAGAATCGCAGGGCTGATCTATTGTGACGTCATCGCTTCGCGACAGAAATGTTTCGAAGGTCGCATCGTCATTAAATACTTTCTCTATTGAGATACATAAAACACTTGGTATACTTATTACGGATAATAACTCACTTCAATATTATATTTTAGCTGTGCAGATATAGGAATGATGGGAGCACCTTCCGCAACAGTGCCTTGCACAAATTTAACAATCTGTTCATGTTGTTCTTTAGCCTGGCCTTCTTTCACTAAGTCAATCTTGTTTTGAAGTATGAGTATATGTTTCAGTTTCATAATCTCAATGGCCGCTAAGTGTTCACTCGTTTGAGGCTGCGGGCACGATTCATTGCCTGTTGATTTATATAATAAGAAAGCTGATTATGATTTATGATTATTCACATTTACAACTATACATGGGAAGTTTGATGGGATGGGATAGGAGGTTATCACAAAGAACGCTCTTCCCAGCCGTTTCTGCAGTCATTAGCATCCATATTGGGTCCCTATCATTGGGTTATAGGCCATTTCATTCCACAGAGATTTCTGTCTAAGCAGTTAGAGATAATAAGTTGATGATGCTGATATTTGACGTTGCACAATGTTATAAATCTTTTTGATTAATTTCAAATGCGTAAATAAGATATCTATGAAATCACCACGCAACATCCTCATCTAATGTAAATGGCGTTATTGTTATTGCTTATTCAAGTGCATTTATTTTCGTATGAGGGACGGTTCACTCATGACGCGATATCGTAACGTATGATCTTACTAAATATGGGACGAAGACATTACAACTATTAGTAACAGATTCAAATATTGTACCTGCAATGAGTAGTAGAGCTGCATCCATCACAGCAGCTCCGTTAAGCATGGTGGCCATAAGAATGTCGTGACCAGGGCAGTCGACGAAGCTCACGTGACGCACTAGTTGGAAGCGGCCAGTACACGCGGCACGCAGGCACGGGAAATTGTCATCTTTCGAGGAACCACCGGATATGAAGCTCGTAGGCCGTGGACACTTCGGGTTGTCGCATTTGTAGATTTTGGCGTTAGCGTAGCCTGCAATAAAACTTTATTAGGGACACAAAAGTAGTCATTAAAATCTTATACCTACCCTTGGTCATTAAAATTAACAATTGAATGTTAACCATGATTATATCGCTTCTGATTCATAAGCATGTTTGCTTTCTGAATAGATGCAATAACTTAAAGAGGAATATTCTTAATAATTGCCGACTTCACAGTTTTGGTATTTTAAAACTTCCATCATTAATCATAATAAGCCACTATTAGATTTGTTTTTCCCCAAAAAATGATATCAAATAGAAAAATATATTCATACGCATTTATTTAAATTAATTATATATTCATATGCAATTAACTATAGATCGACTACTTTTATCACATAGTGGTTGGGCGAGACGACGGTCAATAGGTAAATTTATAATTATTTTTTCAATATTGTTTTTAAGCAGACACGATAAATAAATTTTGTAATAAATAAAATCTTGTAAATTATTGGATTTCAAACAAAATCAACAACTTTTGTGCAAGTTTTATTTAGTATAAAAATTGTTTTATACCTAAAACATATACATAATATATGTAAACAAGTTATAAACGAATTATCTTTATTTTATCAATCATAATTACTCTGTGTAACAACAATATCATGAAACCATTAAGATTTAGAAATACTGTTTGAAGTAATTTGAAGGCACTTTGAATTTACACTGTATTTTAAAAATATCATAACTATGAAAATATAGAAATACTAAGTCTGTATAACAAGACATCAACATTTATTTAGTCATCCATGATTAAAAATTAATAGTTTCATCACATACACCTTATTCTACTTTATAACTTAACTCACTGAGGCACTTTCAATTCTAAACACTTTGTATTTTACATATACCATAATGAAAATATAGTATAACAAGACAACAATATTTATTTATGTATAATGTATAAGAATGAAGGTTTATTATAACTAACTTATACTATTATTTAAAATTATTTTTTCTTTACATTATGTAAGTAAGCATTATGTGTCTATGTCCTACGAGTAAGGTCCCAAAATAATTTCATTCTGTCATAAAATTAGAATTATTTTGACTGGATATTGTGGTACGAAGCTCATAATATATAAATAGGCAGATACCTACTACATAAATACAAATAAGTATGTTATGTTTAAAGTATTTGAGATTCATTCTATTTAAGATAAAACAATCAAATTCATGGTTAAAAATCAAAGCTTCATTTAGTTATATCATTCTAAACTATTTCAGTAATATCTGGGGCCTAATTGTCTAACTTTAAAATCTTTCGGTTTGAAAGATGTTGTATAACCATTGCTTGTTTCTGAAGATAGTTGAAAAAAAAGTATTTGTATTATGCAGCAATGGTTGTGCAACACCTTTCAAACTGAAAGCGATTGCAATGGATTTAAAATTAGACAATCAGGGGGCTGGTCATGTTTAACAAAATCAGCATTATATTTAACTTTTAAGTCACAAAAAGATGGAAGACTGAAAGATTTTTATTTCATTTCAAGGAGAGGGGATTAGCAATCCAAACTACAGTATATACCGACAATATATACTGTCGCTAATATTATCGAAATGTATTTAGGTGAAAAGAGTTTATTGGGCATTTTGAGATTTCAGAAAATGAAGTTACTAGAAAAGATCGTGTGTTAAGATTTTTTGTGATGAATACAGAATTGTTTGCCTCTAAATAACAACTTTCCTTTGATATTTAATACCACTTTGCTTTAGAACAGTCTGTTGGACGTGCAAATAAAAGAACTCTATTACTTAATGAATACTGAATACAATCCTCATTGTGTCTTTAAGTATACTGTCTTTTCAATTAATCCTTTAAATATTGCAATGACAATATGTAATTTTTATTAAATACAGATGAAAAACTAGTAACATAATTGTATAATAAAATGATATAACTTTAAAACAAATACTTTCTACAATTTATTGCGCCGCATTTACATTCTGTGCGATTTTTGAGATTTTCCATATTTTGTTGTTGTATTTCAAATCTGGACTTAGTGGGTGAAACTGGTACAGTTGGTGTTCCAGCTTCAGAACCATTTGCGACACTACCACTATCACTATCTGGTGTCACAGCATTTGCATCGCCATTCAAACTGTTTTTAGTGTCATTTTCTTCATTTTCTGATGACTTTTGTAGATAATCAAAACAGATTTCTTCCCCAGCTTCAATGTCACGTGTTGCGAATAACGCAATCATTGGTAGATTTGGATCAAGACAATCAGCCCATACTGCCCATACACCAAGATTTGGATCACAAGAATGGTTTATGAAATGTGATACACTTCCCATATGTGCTGCATCTACTACGTAGGGGTTTTCAACAGAATTGAAATCTAAGTCAAAAAGGTAAGTCAGACCATTGGCATCATATTCTCTTCCTCGTTTTTCTGCTTCTTCAAATGTTATTATTTCTCCAACATACTGACAAACAAATTGACCCTGTCCAATTTTTTGTTCGGTTTTGACACCCCAACCACAACCATTTGCAGTTCGAAAAATACATAATTTTACATTCCGACCTCCTTGCACAACACGGTTACTACATTCAGAAGAACATTTACATATTTTGTTGCATTCATATATTGGTGTTCCAGATGCAACCCTTAATCGTTTTTTTGTGGTATAAGCAAATATACCTCCTTGCATGCCACAGCAAGACTTTGAACGACAGTTGCATGCAGAACATTCACAACCAATAGGAGGTTCATCAGGAATTGTAACTCCAGCACCAGGTATACATTGATTTATATATGTAAAATTTTCTGGTGGCCCAGCCATATCAACATTATTTTCTACACACAACTTTTTAGATTTATCTACTTGGTTTAAATGATCCTCCCAATTTTTTAATGCCATTAATTGTTGACAGCGTTTTCTAGCTAAAACATATAATTGTAAGATATTGCGAGTGTCTTGCACTAAATCTACAACATATGTTTCATTTTCTTGAGCTAAAGTAATCATTGATAACAATTTTATAGTAAGAGTCTCTTTTAAATGTGATATTTTAAATTCTTCCACTTCATCCAGCCTTTTCAATAAATTCTCATCTTTCAGAAGGTCATCAAACGACAATTCTTCTTTAAGTTTCTCAAATTTAACACAATGTTTTAGTTCTTCATTGATTAAAAATGTTTGAAGTAGTGATGGACAGTTATCAAGATGTTCAAGTGGTTCCCAAGTATTTTCACTATCAGGCCATCCTTTCCATTTCAAAAAAAAGAAGGGTTTTCCATCTTCGAATTTAAAGTCAAGTATCTTTTCTATAATGAATTCACTTTCATCTTCTTTTTTACTTTTCTTTATTTTTTTTGGTAATGGCATTATTAGTTCTTCTTCTGCCTCAGGAGACAAATTTCTTTTCCTGGACCTTCTAATTTTCTCAAAAAATTGATTCTCATTTTTCTCTTCTGCCAGTTCCTGATATGTTCTTATTACTGAATCCGACAGGCGCTCTGCAACATACCATGTGTTTGAAATTAACACAAACTGATAACACATAATATTCTTTTAATATAATTTATATATGCATGCCCTTTTACATGGTACATTGCAAAGCGGCTGTTTGTACAGTTTATTTTGAGTATGGTGCATGCGAAAAACTGCAGTTTTTCATTAACATAATTTTATTGTTTTTTTATTAAACCAGTTTTTTTTATTTTATTGATAAGAGAATGATTTTGGAGATAAAAATATTTCTTCCTATAGTTTATACATATTATGCTTATGGTTTATACTGTTCGAAAGCATACTTGAAGATCAGCACATATAGCATGATGAATACGAGAAATGTTTTGTCTACACTAATGTTATTTTTGTCACCCTTCTTACTAAATGGGTACAGAGATACTTGAGATACCCAAATAGATGAATTTCTAAAGTTATTTAAGCTATGTGTGTGTTCAATATCTTTTATCATTCTGAAACTATTGAATTTCATTAAAAATGATGGTTGACACCTATCCTTTGATAAAAAAATTTGTAACATTACTTTAGGATTTACAAGAAAATTCTGCTTTTTCTTGTTCTGCACTTTCAGAGATAAGATCGCCATTTGTTACACTTTGATGTATTGTTTAGTTAAATAAGTTTATTAACAATAAATGTGTTGACAATAAAGTGTTATTATTATTATTATAGGATATGGTTATAATAGATTATAATTTATAACATAGCAATAATATTGGGCATGTAATTATATTTCTTTATATAGATAAATTTCATCACACTTCATATTATCAATTAATTATATACATAGTGTACAACCTGATCAATTGCAGTTTAAATTATATTAACTATATTAAATAATAATTTATAAACTTATTATTGTTTTAGTGTGAACATTTTAATTTATTTATTTTAGCTTCAAATTATACATTTTAGATAGAACCTAATTATAAAATACAAAAGTAAAGATGATGTCACAGTCCTCATGTTAGAAAACAGCTCAAGGAAAAAATACTAAAAAGGAAGTAAGAACATATTCCGATCCATCACAAATGATTTGTGTAATATAAGTTCAGGTCATTTTTTATTATAAAATATTACACTTTCTAATGCAAGTACAAAGTGCAATGTCTGAAGATGGGTTTAAAGTGCCTGTTTGTTATGCAACAATAGTGCAGCTCCTAATTCTTGTAGTAGTAAACTAGCTCTACAAACTCCAAGTTTGAGGGTTTGTAACACACCTTAATAAATTTGTTGCATACATTTTCACAGGCAACTATTTATTTTTAAAAGATGTGACACAACAAATTAACTATCCTTAATTATTATGGAAAACATATTATATTATACATACCCAGTTTGATAGTAATGTTTCTTTCCAACTCATTCTTGAATCGAACAGTTTGTACACCTGAAATAGCTTTGACAACTGTTGATTTTCCATGAGCTACATGACCAATAGTACCAATATTTATGGTAGCTTGTCTCGATATTACTTCAGGTGAAAGAGCTGATAGTTTTGTAACATCCTAAAATAAAGAAATGAAAGGAATATGTCAATAAGTTGAATAAAAAGCATGAAATAGGTTAAGTTAAAAAATGTAATTTGGAAACATGACGTATGACACTGATATTTCTTTCTTTCCTTTATATATATATCCATGGATGAAGACTATCTAAGTGAAAGAAATATCAGTGTAGTTACCTAATGAAGAATACACTTACTAATTTAGACAGATCTTGCTGATGCAAGTTAGATTGAGCACTTCGTCCCTCATTAGAAGCCATACTTATTAACAGTTAGTGCCTCGTAGTTAAGTAATTACTTCTGTACCTACATGAAATAAAACTTAATTAATACGATATGTGTACTAAAAGTTTTAAATTTCGAAAATTTTCACTATAAAATACCTATTACAATAGCGTGCCGCGATGCCGCGTTTTACATTCATTCACTAGTTTCACAACCAAAGATATTTTTTTTAGTACATTTATCCGTAATGAAAAAGCGAAGAGAGCTTAGCCCATACAGCCATTGACAACCAAAGATAGTGGTATTTTGTTTTGTTTCGTAATAAGTTCATGCGAAGGAACTTAGCCATACTGCCAAATAATGAGTCTACCAAAGACAAGAAATAGAATTAACATTAACACTATCATATAGCATGCAGGGTGATCGTTTCAAAAACGTCAAATATGCCCGACATTAATCAAAAAATCTGCTTAACCCGTCTCCAAAAAGTGCCAAAAATATGTCATCATATACTTGTAGTAGCTATAATGCCCGCAAATTGGTAATGCACCTGACGGCTATTTTGGTGACATAATTATGTTCAATTATCATTACCGTTGACAAATAAAGACTGATTGACGAGTATAATTATTGAGTTGGATTGTGTAGAGATCACACGCAATTTTTGTAATGATTTTATTGTTTTCCATTGTTATTGTTAAGTTTTGTTGTTACTTGTTATGGTTGACTTAAATAGTACTATTACGATTTCCACAATTAGTTAACCTGATTTCATTAAAAATACATATTATGTAAATTTATTAATTAAACATTAACAATTATGTAATTAAACATATCATCATAAATTTTGCTTATGTGTATAAAATTGTCTATTACGTTTGTTATTGCGTTATTATATAGTAAATGTAATTTTATTTTCCATATATCTCAATTTTGATCTTTAAATTGCCCTTTTCCGAAAAGCACGCAATAAATTACAAAACTATTATTTTTATCATAAAAATATTTTGGGGATTATTCATAGCTATTTCAATAATTAATAAATAATTTATCCCTTGCCTTTGGTGCTACCTATACACTCTATTATCAAATGACGTCACGCGGGTGTTGCTTAAACATGGTTCCGCCGCATTAGCAATTTACGGGACTTACTGCAACACAAAACAGAAAATAAATGAAGGCGCCCCTGTCATTTAATAGGGAAACAATGAGGAAATATTTAAAAAGTAAAATTTAAAAATCTCTTTAATTCATGTGTTAGCCTAATAACTTGACTTAATTTTTAATGAGGAAGTATTTAAAAAAATAAAGAAGCTTCAAAAATTTATGTCACTTAATGGCAGCACAAATTGTTGGATTTAAACGTCACACATCAACAATTCATGACGTTAAACCAAAAAGAATAGAATTGTCAGTGTTGTTATGGATCTGATAACTAGGTTTAATATTATCGAGTTGAAATTTAATTAGTTCGAGTTATGCAAACGCAACTCAATTAATACAAAGTAATCTTTGAATAAATTTCTTTTTTATTTGTATAGAGGAAAATGGTAACTATCATAATGGAAGTGAGCACAGAGGTTTTTTTTTTTAATTTATGGAAATCAATTGGATTAATGCTGTGATATCATTAAAAGAGGCATTAAGCTACGGTATACAATAATATTACCGCCAAATAGTTTTTATAAATAAGATACTTATGCCATAGTAGGTCTAGGAATTTTTCATTATAATATTTAACAAAAGTTCTGAAAACAATAAAAACTAGGTAAGTTTGTTTTATTGCTGTTTGTTACAACAACAAAACTACATCAAGTCTCATTAATATTTTTATATTATGTATGGTGTATGAATGAATAGGGTTTATTAATCAGCAACAAAAGTCATAAAACAATAATTATAATAAAAAATCCGTTTATTATCTATATATTTACCCGATATGTATCAAATATACTAGGTATTTGTACAAAATAATATGACTTCTGGCTAAAATGACATTTGTGCAAAGTGCAAATAACTTGTGCTTTTGAAATTAAGACTTTAAAAAACTATGATCAATTATTAAATCTTATATTCATAATTAAATCATCTTAATAAACATTCAGCAATCAACAAGAAACGTCTGTTCTAAACAAACAGCATGGTTATAACTTTAAAGTTCAAAATCACAAAGACTATTATACTATTGCTACTGATCTTGCATGTCGACGGCGGAGGTCGAGCCATGTGTTAAGTTAATTCGTACGGTGGTTATGTGCTTTTTGGTTCCTACAATAATATTATTAATAATATATTGAATACAACCTACTCTAGAAATCAGGTTTATTGAATAATATTATTTTTTAAGTACCTAGAGTAGTCATGTTCAGTTAAAATCTCTGCGGTGATGTCGTGTGCGTTATGTCGTTACAGTATAGTTGAGTTATATGGTTGAAATTAAAAAAAACAGCCCTTGCTGAGTTTCTTGCCGATTCTTATCAGTACAAGATCTCCCACCTTAGTTTTACGAACAATTGGCAAAGTTTTCGACTTTCACAAGTACTATGTAACAGCCTAGACTGAATTGATTTTGATATTTGTATTAATATCATTCGTTTTGTGGATGCATAATGACCAGTGGTCGGAATTAGGTAGAGTTATTCATGTGCTTACACTGATTTCATACAGCGAAAGAATAAAGTGGATATGCCTCAAATCCCGAGATTAATTTTAAAGAGCAGAAAAAGTCACGTGATTTTTTAAATAAAAAGTTATTTACTTTTAAACAATTTAAACTACTGCACGCACGACGTTGCCAAACTTACATCAATGATATCGGATGTCCAAAGATGTCCAAGATTGTCCATTAGAAATCCCGGGAAGGTCCGCATTAATATCAACATTTCGATGCAAGTACATAAATAACTCTACCTAGTTCCGACCTCTGATAATGACACATACAAATACAAGCTGAATTCTGCGCTCCGCTTTGTGTTCTTCATTCCAAACCTGAATTCGGATGAAAATTAGGAGCAACCAATAAGTTGGCTCATCACTAATGTTGACGTATTAACCAAACATCTTGAACATGAATATCATAAACAAAATCCAAACATCGTGAGTGACATCTAGTATGATTTCAAGAACTAATTTTTATTTATTAAATACATCCTCATTAAAATTATTATGTACCCGTTTTCCAATATAAACTATTTGGAATATATAAAACAATAATTATGCAGTTACGCACTGTTTTAATAATATTTTCCATCTATAATGACCTCAGATAAAAAAAATATGATTTTACTCTAGAAATAAATATTCATAATCAATACTTTTAGAGTGTAATTAATAAACAAGGTTTAGCGTTGGAGTAAATTTACGCTGAGACTACACTTAGTATTAGTGAAAATTAATATTATTAAATAGAGACTTAGCACTGGTTAACCTAGTACGAGCTTCTACGGGAGTTATATTTACTCTTAGAAGGTAGCGTTTGCTTATTCTGTGTATATTATGAATTTAGACTAATATTAAAATTGCAATTTAAGCCTAAATTTCCTCTAACTCTAAACTTAGTTTATTAATAGCAATGATAGAGATTTAAGTAAAATATTATCGACTTATATCAATAATGAGAAAGTATTTAAAAATAAAAAGAAAGTTGATTTTTGCAGGAAAGGAATGGATCAAAGACAGTAATTTCCGTTCCTTTTAACTAATATATTAAAAAACTGAAATTTGTATCAATACAAATACGAAAAATTTCAAATAGAATATGAGTTGTTTATTGAGTTTTGAAAACTAATTTACTTTTATACATGAAAGAAAACCGAAAGGGTTGTCATGGAGAAATTAAGAAAGTATCGTAGTGACATCTACTTTAATTTCGGTAACTAATGTTTTTTTTAAACACTTTCTCATTATAGGTTTACAATTTAAATCGGTAACACAGGCATTCAAATTTATATATCGATATAATTATATCGGTATATAATTCTAAATCATAAAATCGATACTTTTTTGACAACTGTCACTGCAGGGTGCTGCTGGTGCTGCTGTGCGTTTATTTATGTTTACGGTTAGAACTTATTTTTCAATTTAATTTAATGATTAATGAGGATATCCAGTTTCTAAAAGGGAGTTACTTCTAAAACCTGCGGTCTTTTATAATTCGTTAGCACATAATTTGATTATAGATTTAGTAAAGACATGAAGAATAAAGGTAATTTTTATTTAATATGAAACTTTGAACCCGTCAGTCTGAAAAATCTTTAACATTAACTATCAAAATGTGGTTGTAGATGGAGATAAATCTGCTTCCCTTTTTGCCTTTCTACACGTTGAACTTACAAGAGGCTATTTACTGGAACATGACGAAGAAAGATTCTCTGCAAGACGAGAGAAGGTTTATTCATTTATAAAGATTCCTCAAGAATTAGAAAAGTTTATGGTATATGGATTTTTCCAATGTGCAGACTCTTTGTTATTTGTTTACACTTTTTTGCCACTACGATTTATAATGGCTTTCTGGTCATTCGTTAATCGGTTGTTCAGGAAATGTTTTAGGTAGGTTGATGTACGAAATTTGTTTATTTATTGCTACATGCTACAAATAAACTGTACTATAATTATTAAAGTAAAATTTGGCTGGTTTTTTACATGTAATCAAGAAAATTAGATACTGTCTTTTTCTTTATAGTTATAACTTAACACAAGTAACTTTTTTATGAAGAAAACATGTGTTGCCTTCCAGATTTTATACAAATTGTCATAAAAGTATTTTAAAACCTGCTGAAACATGTGATGTTCTCAAAGGTTTCATACTCTTGGTATGCAGCATATTAATGTGCTACATTGATACCAATATGATGTATCACTTGGTAAAAAGTCAAAGTGTTATGAAACTGTACATTTTCTACAACATGCTGGAAGTTGGAGACCGATTATTTTCAGCTTTTGGACAGGACACAATTGATGCTTTGTTTTGGACTGCAACAGAACCAAGAGACAGAAGGCGAGAACATTTGGGCTTAATACCTCATTTGTTGTTTGCTATGACATATGTCTGTATCCTTTTCAATAAATTTCTTTTATGACTCAATGAATTCATGAAATAGTAATAAATTTCATAGTTACTGATGGTTAATATCAGTATGATCAGGTCATATAAATTTATTTGTAAATAATTTTATATGACCTGATCATACTGATATACTTTTTCATACAAATATATGTTATATTGGGTGCTGTATCATCTGCCATTATGCATATTCTATATATTTTATTGAACCAGTTAGATGAAGAATAATAATGAAAAAAATAAATTATATATCCTTAATTATTTAGCAGTTCTTCACAGTTTGTTGGTTCTGTTCCAAGCAACCACTCTCAATGTGGCGTTTAATTCAAATAATAAAAGCTTGCTCATCATTATGATGTCAAATAATGTAAGTGTTGAATTATAAACTAATTGTTTTCTTTAGTACAGTATATACTATCTTTCATTACTTTATATTTTTGTTTACAGTTTGTTGAATTAAAAGGAAGTGTGTTTAAAAAATTTGACAAGAATAACTTGTTCCAAGTATCCTGCAGTGATGTTAGGGAACGTCTGCATTTGTCAGTTCTTCTTTTCATAGTGGTCCTGCAGACTATGAAGGAGTATACATGGAGGGAAGAACGTTTCTGGATATTGGCACCTGATTGTGTTCTCGTTTTAACATTTGAAGTTATAATAGATTGGGTAAAACATGCTTTTATTACAAGGTATGGAACATTACCTTTATTGTATCGAATAAATGAAATATTTTTGCATAAAAGAACTCTAGGCTTGTTCATTTTTTGATAAAATAATATAAATTGTATTATAATTTGTGTTTTTTGCAGGTTTAATGAAATTCCATATGGAGTTTATAGGGAATATACTGTCAGTTTGGCTTATGATGTTGCTCAAACTAGACAAAAATATGCTTTCAGTGATCACTCTGATTTAGTAGCGAGAAGAATGGGTTTTATTCCTTTACCACTAGGTGTGGTTATCACAAGGGTTCTCGTACATGCTGTCAAAATAGATGGGTAAAGAAGAAATTATCTACTTTTCGTCTTATTATATGCTATACTGGTAAACATATTCAATGAGAAATGCTGCATATTCAATAATAAACATTCATAGGAATATGATCACTAGTAGAAAAAAGTAGCAAGTGCTCAAGAAATTCATCAGTACTGTTGGGTTTCGGGAAGCTCAATGGTTAGAGTAGTGTCCTGGATTGTGAAAGGTTGTGGGTTCGAGTTTCATCTCTAGGTCCCTGGTGCTAGTAGATATTTTAAGCATTTTTCATAGAATATACTTTTTGGCATAAATTAGCAAATGAATTTAGTAAAAATATTTTTTCAGATTTGCTGCAATCCTACTCATTTTTATTGCATACCTATGTCTGCTGACAATAAGAGTACTTGTGTCTATTGTGATCTTAGGTAAAGCTTGTGATTTGATAGCGCAACATCAAATGGAGAAAAATGAAAGTCACCACACAACACCAAAAAAGTATGAACAAAATATTTTTATTATGAATAAGTTGATGCATGTCGCACTACAAAGTGCTTAAGACAGTCACATATGGTATGATCCCGACAAATTAATTCCATTGGGGACCTCACACAATCCTTAGCAATGAGCATTACGAAGTGAGAAGGATGAATAAATTGAAATTGTACTGGGATTACAATTTGACATTTTTTCTTTTCTAAATATTGATGACAACTGTTAAAAAAAAAGAATTTATTTAGTCTGTTAGTCTGATAATAGTAAAATATTAGATACGTATTTTCTTGCTTCAATTTAAATCAAGGAATGGCTCTGTTAGCAGGCATTAAAGTTGAGGAGAGGGGGCTAGCTTCGTCACAGTTTTGTAGAAAATGCACAAAAGCGTGACGTCATGCGACATTTCAACTCGGTGAATCACCATAATTTATTGATTATGCAAAATAAAAAATAAAAAAATAAATTTAATATTCTTCAATAATATACCTGACAGAAAAACAAAAATTAGTTGTCATCCCTATTAACCATATCTTAAAATTCCATAATAGCAATCCATAATTTTGAAATAAAATAGCAAATTATGGATAGAAAATAGAACAGCATATCATATATTTTTTATTTAATTAAATGATTTATTTCAGGGAGCAAAAGGAAAGCATAAAAGAAATATTGTCTACTGTGCATAAAACACAAGAAGCAGAGCTACCTCCTACAAAAAAAACGCTGCAATTGAAGTTTCAAATTCCAGAAGATGTTGTTAAGGTAAAAATTAAATCAACAGAATTTCTGTTTACCCTATTGATGTGTTGTTATTTTGACTAGATTTCATTTTAAATTTCTGTATTTTTTACTAGAATGAGCCTTTGGTGGACGCATCTGTCGGTGCCGCTGCAATATTCTCCAACAGTGCTATTGATCTAAACGGCGTTTGTTATCTTAATGATAAGATGAATACTCCAATTAAACAAGAGCACTCTCTTGAAACAGAACTGGTAATTAAATAATAATGATTCTACTATTACTTATGCCTGCATAGTCTAATAAACTATAGACTAATAAACTCTCTGTATACTTGGATGAAAATAAAAAAAGGATTTTCTTACTGTGAAGAGATAAAGGGATATGATACTACGTTAGCATGAGTGAGTTAAGAAATCTCGTAATCACATCTCACGTCAGTGTAATGGCCGGTTTACACAACGATTTATAGTAATTGACTGCGCAGTCCCTTTGTACAGTGTACAATTTATCTAACTTCGATAGCTTCACGACCGCCGCTTGCACCAATGAAAATATCTGGAACTGCGCAGTAGTCTTGCGCAAAACGGCACACTGAAATTAAAAGCACCATATACATCATTTGAACTAAATGTATGTAATGAACTTGGCTCTGTAGTTCATTCGATTAGATTTATATTCTTTCTCTCTATACTCCATTCATTATAACATTAGAAAAAAGAGGGTCATAGAAGCAGCAGAGCAGAACATTTTTATTTTCAAGATAATTTAAAAAAATATATATTAGTTTGTTAAAACTTTGAACGTTAGGTAGTCTGAAAGAGCTGGGCAATTTTCCATTTTTTACGATACCTTGGGGTTGAGATGAGGCCAGCATTTTATAAATTCATCTTTTACTCTGAAGCCAACATGGAACTAAAACTGAAACTAACTGTCTGTTGTTTTGATAAATTCTAATTGTAAGTGTTATTGGTTAGAGTATTGATGAAGACATTGGAAAAGCTTCCTGAAATGTCAAAGGTTGAGGGTAGGTATGGGGGCTATTTATATTTTGTCACAAAGTATACCATAAAAAGAACCTTATTTAACTTTATCTTCTATATAATGAATGGAGTATAGGTATGTTTATTTCAATTAGATTGATATGGTAGTTCTCACCCATTGATTGCAATCGTTAGTTTTGTATGTGTTTTGAGGCTGTTTTCGTAATATTTATGTCATTCTCGATCAAATATCTCGCTTCTGGACGCACTTTTAACATCTACCTGATCGATTTACTCATTTTCAATTGATAAAGGAACTGGATGATGAACTACTGAACTAATTGCGATAAGAATCATTATGAATTATGTCCATTTTCTATACATTGATCGTTGTGTCTATGGTCGACATGGTAAATTAGTTTTTGCTTAAAACAGAATAATATTTTAGCATCTTTTCGTCTGGAGGCCAGGGAGATTCGTTATTTGTAAATAATATTTTGAGATTATAACAGCTATCAGAAATCGAGATAATTGTGAAGCTGCTTTAAAAAATAATGTATTAAAATCGAAGTTTTTCATTGTATGTCTCGTAAATATGGAAATAAATCTAAATATCATTCAAGCTACATTTTGAGATATCACTAGATGTGTCTGTAAATTTTTAGGTCAAAATTGGACATGATTCTTTGTGTTATGGGTTCTTAGCCTTTGTGTTTGATGATTTTTTTATTTAACATCAATTACAGGGCGATATTACATGCAGTGCCCCCGACATTACAACAGCTGCAGCCACATCTCAGCCAGAAGTAGACGACCGGCCAAATACTCCGCACGGAGATGGCCTCAAATTGCGCTCCGAATCGGAACCCAATTTAGTGAAGGCCGGCGAGGAGGCCACGTAACACACTCTATGTTGCACGCTACTGTTCACTATTTAACACTAGTCTGTTGTGATTTGTTAGACAGCGAGTGACGTGAATATTAATTAGACGAACGAAGTGATATTTATATTTGACAAATGGTAAATAAATAACGTTAAAAATTTAAGATTATTGTGACGATTTTGTTGAAAATCAAAAGGTACATCTTTTAATAAGCTTTTTGCCATTATTGCAGAAAATATATTAATATTTTTTATGAATTTAAGTATAAGTTCCGTAAATTGCTAATGCGCCGGAACCTTGTTAATATAACACCCGAGTGACGTCATATGAAAATATAAATTATAGATAGCACAAAAGGCGAGAAATAAATTTTAAAATATTTATGAATAATTATTGCATGAAATTTCGGGAAATAATCAATGTATATGTAAATATTGAGACACATGGAAATTAAAAGAATATATGAAAAGAAAAATACATTCACGTTGTAATAATAAAGGGAAAGGACATATTTTAAAAACATAACCAAAAGTAGTAATTAAATGAGATGTATTTATTATTAGTGAAATGATGTGTGATCTCAACACAACCTAACCCATTAACTGTAGTCGTCTACCAGTTTTAACGGTACTGATTTTTGAACACAATCACGTCATCAAAATGGCGGCCAGGCGCTTAAGCAATTTGCGGGGATTATACTAGTCCTAACTTCCTTTACATATGTATTTTTCATTCTAATTAAAGTATAAATAGCATTGAAATTATGATTTGTGTAACTACGTTATTCTTACTATTGACGGAGTTTATAGTAGTAACTAAATGCAAATTATATTTATGACCTTATTTTATTAATGTGGGACTGTTATTTAATTGAATGGAAAATTGTCTAGAGTTTGCATAGCTCCCGACATGAGATCCACTTGAACTTATATATATTTCAGCCCCATATAACGCTATGTAACGTTGTAATTATTATTAAATTCGAATTAGAATAAATATTAAAGACTGAACACACATTGGGTGCTTACAGTTAATTAGTTTTCGTGTGCTGAATGACAAGTTTAATTTATTAAACCTTATTGTTTATAACGTCATTATATGTGTGTCATAGTCACTGAAGTTTCTTTGTTTTTGGGTTTGGTTAGTTAAGTTTCAGGTCTAAAAAGAAGTTTTACGCCTGTTCCTAAGTCCTGACAGACGGATCTCGGCTTCCAATAGCACGAACATGCGCTTCGATTTCATCATACGATGAAATAAAACATAAATCTGATTATCATTACCAGCCTATTTCTCTCCCCACAGCTGGGACTCAG
This sequence comes from Diatraea saccharalis, assembly GCA_918026875.4. Lineage (NCBI taxonomy): Eukaryota > Metazoa > Arthropoda > Insecta > Lepidoptera > Crambidae > Diatraea > Diatraea saccharalis. Next base: position 8,092,117 of record OU893349.1, read on the forward strand.
GCCTTCCCAGTGCGGATTGCAGCCGGTACCAACGGCTTTACCTTCAGAAGTGGAATACGGCCATTGCGAAAGTTGCCTAAGAACTTTATTGAAGACCAAGCGCGCTAACTACTGCTCCATCGAACTCCCCTCTCTTTAGTGTCTTACATTGAAGTTTATTTGCCTATTGCCGTTGATACAATGTGTTTTTACGTGCGATACTGCTATTATAGCTTAAAATCTCTTTCGAGCGTCATAATAGGGAGTACAAAGAAACGAGGCGCTAGCACAAACAATTATCGGTTAAATCAACCCTAAATAGGTGTTAAATCAATTCTATATAGTTCAGGTTTTAGTATCTCTGTTCTTTTGTTTGCTTAAAATTCGTTAGTTAATGACAGAAATGGTATGTCATTTGTAGGGTTGCCGAATGGCATACATATGACTTTACTTAGGAAATGCTACCTTTGGCTACAACATACATTAGTAGAAAGTAGTATAATTTTTTAATTATTTTCAGTTTCCACTCATTATTATAAATCGACAGTTATAAGGCTAATTGATATAAGTGACATTTTATCGATATTGAGTTTATTTAAATATTTGGAATCGTTAAAAATTGCTGAATAAAAGGAAGTATTAAAAAAATTAAGCCATCGACCACAGAAACATACACAAATATTTTTTTTATATCAAGTTAATGATACAATACCTATCGTTGTGTGATTTCTACAGAACATTAATTTAATGAAAGTGTGTATTATTTTTATTAATTTGTTTTAGTGTTACTAAATGTATTCGTTATTTAAAAACGTATTACAAGAAGTTAAGACATTTACTTTTTTTTCCTTGTCATTTTGAGATTAAAGTACAATTTGATATAGGCATTTATCATTGCGATTTTGATATCGTTGTCTGCTTATTAAAATTGCCTTTGTTTTACTGTGCTTACTGAAATTTTATCTACCATTATTTTTGTCTTATTTCAATATTTCACAAAACAGTAGATTTTTTAATGAGATGATAATTTCAAGTTTTTATAATAAAAAGTATATTTATTTAGTTATTATGAATTTTGTTGTAGTTTTCATAAATTTTAATATAATTTATATTTCTTAAGTGTATTTCTGCAAAATACTATGTCCAGTTTATGTGTCTGAGATTGTAGTTTCTTTTTTTATATTAAATTGTTTTGTTTTAATAACAAACTTTTTCTTTGTAATACTTTAAACAACTCTCATACAAGAGGATTACCTCTTGCAGTAGAGGATTACCTTATAAAAGGGGTCGAACTAAAAACACACGTCAATTTTCAAATTACATAATATGTTTTTGGGTGGAATATGTTTTTTGGTTGTAGGTATGTTTGGTTGGATTTTCGCCGACTGCAATGCCCTCGATGATTTACATGAATTCAATCCCCTATAGTTGAAATTTTCAATTTTTTTACGATCATTTAACCTACCCTTTTTTGACGATCATTTAATTACCTATTAATGCCAAAGTTACGTTCGATTCGTGCAGTAGTTTGAGCTGTGTGTTGATAGATCAGTCAGTCAGTCTTCTTTACCTTTTGAATAGAAATATTATAAAGAGGAAAGTTTTGTTTGTTTGCATAAAATAGGATCTGAAACTACTGGACCAATTTTGGTTTTTTTTTTTCACACATGGGAAACAAAAATATAACGTGGGCGACTTATTATATAATTTACACGAGCGAAGTTGCTGGAATATACCTATGTAGTCCTTAGATTATATTGGTAATGTCATCTAAGAGATAGATCTAAACGATATGCCGAAATAAAATACTACCCCCCCGTAACAGGGAATTTCCCAAAGATCATCGGTGCGGTGCCCGTGCGTTGCACGCCCTTCACCATGGGTAAAGACGGTCCTGTAATTTGTTATAGCGCTAAAGAAATGCTCTGAGACTGTACTTAGTATTAATTGAAATTTATATTATTAAACAGACTTAGCAAAGGTTAACCTAGTATGAAGGAGGTTCTTCAGGGTTAATATTTATTACTAGAAGGTGGCAGGTTTGCTTATTCTCTGTATAATATGTATTTGGACTAATACTAATAAAATTGCAGTTTTAGCGTAAATTTACTCTGACGCTAAAACCTTGTTTATTATGAGCACTGCTAGTGTTAATGTCATCATCAACTCATCATAATTATGTCACGTTCACGCACACAAAACAATATACTTACGTGTGCGACACGCAAATAAATATTTCTTTGATTCCATGATATCAAATTTATTGGTGGAACATAGCGCCATCTAGCGAATCATTATTTAACTCTATATTAGGGCTAAAGAAAATATGAGCAGGTGGCCAGTTGGCGTGATACATGCTTCGTTGTCGAAACGGATGGTTACGAACAAAACCGTTTTAGCGCACAGGTTTTTTGTAATTATCTGCAAGATGTCGCTAGTTGACCAACTAGAACTTCAGAAGTATCTTTGACATGCTTTGTAATGCAAAATTAAGTTTTACCATTGACTTATATCGATGGTTTCACCAAGATTTCACTAATAAAACAATATTTAAAAAATCCAATGGTTGTTCTAATACCCAGCTAACTGTGAACTTGGTGGTTTTTAGTTTATTGTTCTATATCGTTATAATACGGATCAAATTATTATAGTACATTTTAGTTTTTAGAAAGCTGTAGATTATTTAGGTTTTGTAAATACACCGACTCTATCTCGTTTCAAACAAACTTAGTTCTCAAATAGATAATTTATTCGATCAATACAATATGCGGCAATGAATTTGTCATAAACAAAAAAATCTTTGAAGTCATTTCATTTTTAAAAAACATTATTCTGATTATTTTGTTGCAAGTGTAGGTACATATTACGATCTTGCCATGAAGTAGTTAACGTTGTTTTCAAGACAGAATTAACATCAGGTACGTTCTTCTAGATCAGTGTTTCCTAACCTGAGGGTAATTACCCCCGTAGGGGTAAAACGGTAATTATAGGGGGGTAAACAGAGTTGGCACGAAAAAGTATTAAAATAATAGTACGGTAGTTAGTCGACTCTTTACATTAAAAAAAAGCCAGAAACTGTCTGAATGTGGAGCATGACATGAGATAAAAAAACTAATAAATTTGTTTGTTCGAATTTGTGTGGTTGAATTATTTTAAATTAGCTAGGGGTAAACTCATTTTCCATACTTGTTCACATGGGTAGTGACATTGAAAAGGTTAGGAAACGCTGTTCTAGATATAACAGTTATTCTATCTATGATGGTTTCACAGCAGTTAGTTACTTTTTCGATTTTCACTTCTTATAGTGTATCAGAATGTAGTCGTTTTATTAAATTGTGTAATCGATCACTGTAGATTTATGGCGCTTTTATACTAGATTAAGATTATAAGAAGGGATTTGAGGAAAATAAAAATTATTTTGAATATAAACAACAAGTGTAAGTTTTCAACAATTTGTATTTTCGCACCTTAGGTGGTTTCATATTAAATAAAAATTTCTTTTCTCTTATATACACATTAAATCCAAAATTAGTCAGAGTGTATTTACAAATATATTAAATAGAATTTAGTAAAAATTAGTGAGATTTAACAATACCTATGTACTTATGACTAATTTATCTTAGAACATCAACAACATCTTTCACTCTGGTGAAATACGTAAAGACAGCTTAAATTAATAACCATACTTACACAAAATTCGTAAAGATTTCGCACCCATTTTTAGGTATTATATGAACACTACTTATAAAAAAGTTTGTTCATAAAAATTTGAAAAAAAAAAACTAGTGCTAGGACAAAATGTCACCATGATCCGTACAGGGTCGAAGAGTAACAGTGTTTTGTTAACAACGAAAGTCGCCCCTGCTAAGCCAAGCCTCGCAGCTGACTCCTCGTGCCTCGTAACCTAACATTCACCGTATATCAATAACTTTAACGCGTTGCAACATTACGTAAAGTGTGTAAGAATTTAGTCTTTTCCGTTACATTTGTCACTCGTTTGACTAATTTCAATTATTCTTTATTTAAAATCTATCTAAGCTAGCCTTTTCTATCGGAGACTTCGTCTCTTCTATAACAGTAAAAATATTATAAACTCGTAGACCATTATTTTTATGTACGCGTAGCGCGTAGCACGCGTTATTCGACTGCGCTGTGCGGTTGAGCATTTGGGAACGGATGCTGAGCATGCTGAAGTTGCAATGAAGAACAAACGCGTTAAATATCAACGGCAGTACATTATTGCTGGAAAGTATTATTTACAATTGATAGAGACACAAATGACAGCTCCATTGATTAATTTTTATATCTATGATAACGTACTACTTTGATATTTATCGCTATTGTGTTCTTGTTCACGTAGTTACAAACATATTCCACATAAAATGTAAATTTAATTTTTTTATCTAATGTAAAGTGATCTTAACTTTATGTATACTCTTGTAATATGAGCTCGATCGCACCGTTCCCTGTTACCTATTGAATTGTATGCGCAAGAATTAGTAATATTATTGTCAGATATTCTAAATTCATAACAACCGACATTAGAAAGGCCCACCCTGTTGTTTATATATATATTACTGTTTTCGTTCGGTGACATAAAAATAATTTATATAATTTTGTTTCAATTGCACTAAGTTTTCTTATTTGAAGATAGTCAATTACTTATTCTACAGTAAACAATGAGTAACAAAGTGATTCTCCACACATACTAAAGTACAACAGTAGGTACATATATCATAATTCGAAGGCATTATTTTTTTTTGTAAAAACATTCCCTAATATAATTATTGAAATATGAAACTTATTTTGTGCTGATTTTTGTACTCCTGCAGAGAAATTAACTGATTAACATTATATTAGTATGAATAGTTACTCGGCGTGAATACCTATTACTTAATTATATAATATTACTGGCACAGTAGAGCTTCTTTCACTTGTGCATTCGTTGTTTGACGTTATTACTACTTTGTTATTATATTTGGTAAATTTTACATTTACAATGCTATACTGAAAAATGTTCTTAATGAAGATTTTTTAAGCATTTTTCATTTAGTATTTGTTGTACTTTGTTGTATTAAACCCAATCAATCCCAACAACAATTACTAATGTATTTGAAAATTAGAACGCTGCGCCAACCGACTAGCGATCGTGAAAGAGGCCCACAAATAACATTATCGTACCAGTAAACATTATAAAGCAAAATTTGCATCTTGGTATGATCACAGTAACAGAAATCTAGTATTTTAGAAATAAATCTTATAAGAATAATTATGCCTATACAAAAACTTATGAGTATTATAAATTAGGGGCCCTCTTTATAGGTACTTGAAAGTAATTAATAATGATTAAGAGATCATAATTTACCATCATACTTTACTAGATTAGTCTATAATACGCACATTATAAAAATATATGCCACTGGGAAACATAATAATGAAGTAACAAAGTAACAAGTGCGATATCGCAAAGTTTATAGAGATAGGCAAGAGTAGGGTAAGCAAATAGACGCTGTTATGTCATCAGCGAGTATACAAAATAAGCAGGTTTGAGCAAATTTTGTTAAATAAAAAAATCTTTGAGCAAGAGAAGATCGAGACAGCATCTGTCCAAAATAGTTGATGATTAGTTAATGAAATAATAAAATATTTCAAGTAAAAAAAAACATAGTCGACAATTTGCGTTCAATATAATACATCTTCGACTAGAAATAATAAAAAAATATTGTTAAAGTTATTACTTATTTAGCAGTCATGTTACACTAGATATATAAATAAAATTGCAGTGGCACGTTGTAAAGTTAAATTAATGGCACAGTTTCACGTTAGTTTTGTAAAGTATAAGAATTTGAATATACCTACAATAGTAAAGTAGATACGTATCGCAGAGAAACATTTGCCATTACACTTATCATCATCACCACAATACAGGAACTCATCGGATCCATGCAGGCGTTTGTAGCAAATGTTTACCCGCGTTCGTACCTGCCAAAAGGCTCACGCTCTCACTTCTTTACGATCATTTTTCATACAATAACATCAAAATCGAACGTATGAATGATCGTTAACGAGAGATATTTAAGCTACAAGGTCTACCTTCAGATAGAAAGATATGTGTTCACACTGCGTCAGGATAACAAGGACGGCGCGCGGGCGCTGCCAGAATCTCAGTGAAACGTACATAGACGCGCACATTGGTCACATTAGGCCATATCGCTTCGTATTTACGTTTGTTCCCAGTCAAGTTCATTCAATTAGCCTACCTATCTAAATAAATACATCGAACTCGCCTCCTATTTATGGTAATTACAAATATGTATAAAAAGATATATATATATTATATAAATTTCAGTGAATTTACAAAATGTAGAGTTAATAAAGCTTCGTTAAAGACAATCTTTTACACCTAAGCGATGAAATTATTTAATAACTTCAACGTGAAAATATAAAAGTTCAATGATCCGCGTCAGGCGTAGCGGGATTCGCGGGTGTCGCGGGCGCCACGAATGATGCGGATAACGTGGACGCGTCGCGGCTGGAATGTGCGGACGCGGGCGCAGGCGCGGGCGAGGACCCGGGGGAGAGCGCAGGCGTGCGCACTGGCGATCGCTAGAGACCATGCGGCTCGTGGTGGTGCGTGCTGCCACCGCCGCCTCGCTCGCGTTTCAGCCGCTGTTTCAGGTGCACTTTCGCGTGTCGCTTCTTTTCGTCTGAACGAGCAAATTTGCGGCCACAGATATCGCAAGCGAACGGTTTCTCGCCTGTGTGTGTTCGCACATGCGTCGTGAGGTGGTCTGATCTGCTAAATGATCGCATGCATATACGGCACTGAAAAGGTTTCTGACCCGTGTGGATACGAATGTGCCGCGTTAATTCGTCCGATCGTGAGAAACGGCGATCGCAGCTATCCACCGGGCATGCATATGGGCGCTCGTGCACTGGCGTCTTGCTTGGCCGATTAGGATATTTACGCGGTTTGACCGCCACTAGCCTTAGGGGTTGTGTACTCTGCTGGTAGACCTGTGAGAGGATCTCGTGGCCTTTGCTCGTGGAGGGGTTGTACTCGGCAAGTTGAACGGGACGATCGCTGGCCGGACTCGGATACGGTTCCCGCTTGGGTAACCCTGAGGGCCCAGGCGTGGGCTGGGGAGGTGGAGCATACTCTTGTGTATCCCACGAGTGTTGGGGTTGGGGTTGTGGTGGCGGGCGGTACTCGCAGTGTTGCGGCGGCGGACACGATTGCGGCTGTGTACAGTACGACGGTTGGCATTCGGGCGGTAGCAAATCAACGCGCTCTTCGTATTCCTGTTGGAAATATTTGTCCATGGCACCGGGACCGGGTCCGGGTGGTAGTAGCCATTGCAGTGGTGGTGAAGGGGCACGCTTGTTGCCCACGGGGCCGTAAAGCGATGCGCTTGCGCTTGATGCATTACTCGCATCCTCGGCTCGCGCGCCAGGTGACAGAGACGCTTCGTGTTTGTGCCGCCGTGGCGAGCATCCTAGTGATAGTTCATCGCCAGGTAGCGTACCTGTAACAAAACAAAACACCGCTATAGATTTTCTGATGAGAATGTTAGAAGTATTTTATTCAAATGAAGCAGGTCACTTCGTTCGTAAGTATTTATTATGGAGCTCTTAACAATGTCTACACTACAGCACCTACGTAAAATTGGATAAAAAAAAGTATCAGATACTAAGCCCTTTTTCAAGGCTTAGTATGTGTAAGGTAAAAATGCATTTCACCAATTACTAGGAACCACCTAACGAAATTAAGCAGTCTAAAGTTATGGTATTCGGAATGCGGCGCCTTGTGCTACGCATTTACGTATATGACAGGTAATAAATATGTGTATATAAATATGAATTAAACTAATCTGTTTAGGCGATTCGTATTATAAGTCGTTTTCTAGATAGGCTATGCCTTGTTGTAGGTTAGTGAAAATGG